>CM034154.1:673181452-674505303 GCA_019776745.2 Taxus chinensis | reverse complement strand
GGTCTTTCTCATTCTATAGTACCCAAACAACATTGGACATAGCAGACATCATTCCTTCTAGAAGATCCATCTTCTGTGTTATGATCTTCCCACTCTCATATATTCTCTCCTTATATGGATCTTTGGCTGCTGCAAGGGCTTCGCGCTTTTGTTTTACTAATGCCAATCTTTTGGCGTGCCTTAAATTCTCATCTTTCATTGCTTCCAAAACGTCATTATTTTCAACTAGAGTTTTGATCATTATAACTGCCTTCGGTGTTACACACAAATTAAGAGCTTGGTCTACTTTCTTTAGCTCATCCTTTAAATTTTGGAGCAATACCTCATACGTTGAAAATTTTCTGCTCATAAAGGCTCTTGCTCTCTCTGCGTCTTTTTCATAATCTTTTGGTGCAGGCATTCTAAGTGGTCCATCTTCTAGCTCTAAATCAACCATAGCAGAAAGAAAATTTTTAGGTACCTTTGGTTCTAGATGAGGCCTTGTTTTCAGAATGGAATCACTAATCTCCTCCACCATGCTAACGAAGGCCTCATTCTTTGTCCACTCTCCTTCCTTCTTTTCCTTTAAGTGATCTATTTCTATAGTTTTATATTTGTTATCCTCAAATCAGTGCTCTAATGGTGGTGGCCTTATCAATATTTCTTTGTGCCACCTTAGCAAATACCTTGACTAAGGCATTGTTTGCTTGTTCATCAAACATAAGAGTGGACTTTATGGTCATGTGTCTACTCTTTGGTGCCTTCTTTAATCTTTTTGAGACACAAGACTCCTCGCATACATAAAAATATGGTTCATCCATATGGGTCTGCATGGACTAGGATAGTTGTTTCCTTGTACACGTAGTGGCCATATTTGGATCCATCAATTCCCATCCATATAATTCCTTAAGGTCCACGGTGCTTTGAAACCAGACACAGACAAATTTTCTTATGTCCTCAGTGTAGCCCATACTTGGCACAAGATATTCTTCACTTCTCCTTGTTCTTTTCCCATTAGGAACCTCAGTGCCAAGGTCTGGAATTGGCCTTCTCCTATCTGAGTCATAACATGCACGTTGGTCTATTTTAGCATAGTTTCTTATGCTTCTTTCACCCCTTCTTCTTCATCTCTCATTTCTTCATCCCAGGGCTCCTCCACATCTTTCGGTTGAATTGGGGTTCCAGGCGTGCTCTCTTCAAACTCCTCCACCTCCTCATTAAGCTTCATCTTTCTTCTTCTCTTCCTCTCAGTTTCTTCTATCCAAAGAGAGAGTTGAGGTGATCTTCATACAAGCTATTATGTTCCTGTACCTTTGGTCCCAATTCTTCTGAATACCTTCTTAAACTAGCACTCTTTAGGGACTGCATACATGTCCAAGTCCTCTTCTCCTTCTTTCCCATGTGGTGGAGTGTCTACACACTCACTCTCCACTATGTTTGTGGGCTGCCTCCAGCATATATGGTCCAAGCCTCCACTATCCTCATGTTCTTCTTCCTCATCTATCTCTATGGTCATGGCAGGATTTGGAGCTTCCACATTCTCAACTGTGTGTTTGCCCTTAGGTGGCCTTGGTAGCATGAACTCATTCTCCACATACCTATTATTCTCTAGCCTAGGCTTGAGTTGAAGATAGATGAGTGTGGCTCCATTTTCCCCAATACCAAACTTAATGGCTTTATATTTATATCATCTGAAATGAGCCTCTCAATGTAAGCAAACCAACGTGGATAAACTTATGTTTTTCTGAGAGTATGGTAGTAACAACATACCTTGTCTACGTTGAAGTTCAGTCAGTGCGGATCAGTAAACCCATAAATTGAGGCCTGGAAGTAGCACACTATGAAGGCATAGGGCAGTTTGCACCATGGACTTCATGTCCCATCCTTCATTGCAAACTGAGCAATGCAGAAATGTTGATACACTGCGAACTATACTGCCTTGCCCACTACCGAGGGTAGCTCCTTTGGAATGTGTCATTCCTCCTCAATTGCCATGTGAAATTGTCCATACTACATTTTTTCCCTTTTCTTAAAAGGGCCACTGATTTTTCCTTCACATAAGTTTTCTCGAACCTCTCTGTAAGGGATTTCTTCTCCACGGGGTATTCCTAAATTTTTTTCTTTGGCCCATCAGGAAATCTAATTTCTACAAACATGAGAGATAAAAGGAGAGCACCAAAACTTATCTTCTCACCTATGTGCACTTCCTTAGTAATAGTTTCTGCAATATAGCCATCCAAGTTGTAGATTTCTCCCTCTGTCATTTTCTTCGCAATGTGTAGCCACATGGTATTTACTTGTGACCACCTTTCTTGATCATTCAACTTAGTGAGCAAGTTTTTGGCTGCCTTCACCACAAGATACTTCCTTAATTTATATATGTGCATTTCGTGTAGACCCATGGAGTATCCCAACTCCTTGCTTGGGCTATAATAGTTTCCATATCAATTAGATCACTTATAATATTTTTCTATGTGCCCTTCAGTCTTTTCAATGTAGCAATCAGGGCTATTATGATCCTTACCCTCCGTACAACAAAATAGAAAAAGTCCTCATAGACTTTGCTCATAATCTATTGGTATAAATCTTATGGTTTTTAAAAATATGGGAGTTCATATGACTGATAAACCCCTACCTTCTTAAGAAACTTCTCCCTAGAATCATCATATACTGGCATATCATCCACTGTGTGCTTGTTGGTTTTCTTATTCGACAACACATCCAATTCTCCCTTGTTGTCAGTGGTGCGGTTGTTGTAATCACTTACTTTTCATCTACATATGTGGGAATCCTAGTCCTATCTAATTATAACTCCTTCTGGATACTGCATCTCTGAAAAATTGCTCTCGGGAGAAACTTTGACCTCAACTTCCACCTTTTTCTTCCCCCTTCGCACCTGTTGAAGGTGCTTTCTTCAGTGCCATTATAAAAAAATTTCCTTTTATCTTCTGTGTAGAGTAAGCTCAAACCCTAGCTTAAAATCACGTGCCCTAGCTCTAAACCACATGCCCTAGCTCCTTCTTAATGCTTTTTTTGTGCTCAAACCCTTCACCAATGGGGACGCAAGCCATTTTCACGCACAAAGCTACTCTCTACATCTAGTTTTGTAGTTCTCTACACCTCAACAAGTTTCGTTGGCTCGGTCGCACTTAGCTCACATGAATACTTGTGATCATAAAGGTAAGAATGAACCCACATCACATCCTTGTATAGATTTTCAAAAATTTAGTGCATTTATTACTCCACCTACCACCAATCATCTCGTTAATTGACCATTTTCCCAATTTCCACGTGAGACACCTTCGCGCTCTAGCTATAACCTTCTAGCACACCTTCCTACCTTCCCAATGGTGGTTACCTAACCGATGCCGGTCGTGTAAGGACTGATGTCGGTTAGGTCAAAGTTGGCTATTTTTAGTAAATAGCCAACTTTCCCTCCTTTTCTTTCGAGGGGGTCAGTTGTGGGCTTGGTCAAGTCATTATTAGGTTTGTTTTGGTGTGGGTGAGGGGTGATGAGTCATGGGTGTGGGTCTGGACCAAGTTATAGGTCTTAATTAGGTTAGTTTAGGGTTAGGGCTAGGTCATGGTGAGGTGGCGAGGTGAGGTGGCAGGGTTGGAGATGTGGATTCATTAATTATAAGGTAATTAATAAATAATTAAATGTGTAAGGTTTAGGTTGCGAGACGAGATGTGGGGCACAGGGCATTATAAGACCCAAATTTGGTGTCTACTTTTTCCCCTTATTGTCATGTAGCTTGTCTTGTAAAGCTACACTAACAATAATAAGAAGTTGTTTCCCCAGTTAAGGGTATAGGTAATCCCCCTCAAATCTATCACAGATTGATGTGACGTGAAATCAGGGATAGGGTTGATAAAGGGTGAATGATGATGAGATGATGGTAAGATGGTGGGGTAAGTTCAAGGAAGTAGACACATGTTTAAATGCAGTAGTGCGACCAGGGTACACAATTTGAAGAGCAAACAAGCAATTCATAGGAAAAGGTCGATAGTTTATCCAAACAAGGTTGATATAATCTTGGTATCCAAGGCATAGGAAGTAGCTCTAGGGTATATAACGGTAAGGTACCGGAACATTTAGGCATGTTCGTCAGTACCAAATGGTTGGTTTGGTTGAGATAAACGTCACGGTCTCGGTCTAGGTAAAGCTGGTCGGCTGATCAATTCAAGTATCCTAGTCATGCTAAAACACGAACAAGTGAGCTTGATTGAACAAACAGCTACATGATGGGTGGATAGAATCATAATTTACGGGCCTCGGTCAAGGTACTTAATTGGTGCGGTCTTGGGTCAGGCCGATTGGTTAGGTGCAGCCGTGGGTCAGGCCGATTGGTTGGTTGCGGCCTTGGGTCGGGCCGATTGGGTGGTTGCGGCTTTGGGTCGGGCCGATTGAGTGGTTGTGGCCTTAGGTCGGACCGGTTGGTTTGTTACGGCCTTAGGTCGGGCCGATTGGTTTGTTGCGGCCTTGGGTCAGGCCAATTAGTTGGTTGTGACCTTGGGTCAGGCCGATTTGTTGGTTACGGCCTTGGGATGGGCCGATTGGTTGGTTGTGGCCTTGGGTCAGGCCGATTGGTTGGTTATGGCCTTGGGTCGGGCCAATTGGTTGGTTGCGGCCTTGGGTTGGGCCGATTGGTTGGTTGTGGCCTTGGGTCGAGCCGATTGGTTGGGTGCGGCCTTGGGTTAGGCCGATTTGTTGGTTACGGCCTTGGGTCGGGCCGATTGGTTGGGTGTGGCCTTGGGTCAGGCCGATTGGTTGGGTGTGGCCTTGGGTCGGGCCGATTGGTTGGGTGTGGCCTTGGGTCGGGCCAGTTGGTTGGTTGCGGCCTTGGGTCGGGCCAATTGGTTGGTTGCGGCCTTGGGTCGAGCTGATTGGTTGGTTGCGGCTTGGGTCGGGCCGATTGGTTGGTTGCGGCCTTGGTTCGGGCCGATTGGTTGGTTACGGCCTTTGGTCGGGTCAATTGATTGGTTGCGGCCTTAGGTCGGGCCGATGAATTCAAAATAAGGCTATTTAGCAAAGCCAGGGGTAGGCGATGTGGTGAAAAATGGAGATTAGTAGATAAGGGTAGGAGTTAGGTTAAAATAAGCAGGTAACCGATATCGGTTAGGGGTGACCGATATCAGTTAGAAGACTAATATCGGTCTTCTAGGGCACAGGGGAAGATTATGCATTACCTAGAACAGACGGGGGAAGATTTCCAAAATCATTGATGTGTATTATTCGTGAGATGATAGAAGGTAGCGTTACTTTCGCATGGGCACCCACATATCTAGCAGAGCTATACACGGGTTTATGGGCATGCAGGCAAAATCATAGGACTACACTAGATTGTGCATAATTATTACATTATTGGGCCTATGAGCACATTGTGTGTGTGCGACCAATAGGCCGACCAATCTAGGCAGGAGAGACAGGAATTGCCGAGGTTGGGATTCAGACGATGGGTCCAGATAGAGCAAGAGGCAAGAGTCTGAAACCAGTGATAGATGACGCCGAGTATTATAGGTAGATGTTGGAAGATGGTGACAATTGCGGATATTCATTGGAGACCTGTACGGGAACTACATGGTGATGGCAAACATAGCTGAGGATTTGAGGGGTGTAGAGCGATTAAGGTTGATTGCAGGACACAGGCTAGGTGAGTATGAGAGGATTCCTCTAGATCACGTGTGGCAATAATTTGGATTTGTTCAGGATATACTCATGGCTCATAGACCATATAGGAGGATCGATGCCGAGGCACCCCTCTCACCTGCCATGACCAAGACTTCCAGAAGGACCAGAGGAGATAGCAGCCGATCGCAGGGTAATGGATGCAGGAGTGACAGAGTCTTATAGATTATGGTGGGTAGCAGAGCTGCATGAGGTACATGTGAGAGGGCCGATCATCCTAACATAGCTATGATTATAGTGGAGAGAGACCTCCTGTACAGGGTTTAGTTCACCAGCTTCAAACACAGGTGAATGAGACAATGGGATTGTTAGAGGTTTCATAGTCATGAGTGGAGAGACTAGAGGCAATATTCCTCCACACGAGAGGGTGTATTCATATGTTACAAGAGAGATTGGCGGATCAGCGGGAGGATCCAATAGCAGTGGCCCCTTTAAGGGTGGAGAGGCCAGGTGAGTGGCGTTGACGATCACCATCACTACCTAGTTCGGGATGAGGCGCGGGGGCCGATGTGAATTTCATACATAGGGGTAGAAGAATAAATGAGGAAACTCTGACCTGCGCGTCGATGATAGAGAAGATGTATTTGTTTAATATCTAAACAAAACTGAATATGTATGTTGATTCTGAGTTGATGATAATAATAAGAAATGGTTTGTGTTTTGAATGTTTGGACTAATAAAGGACAAAAGTGAGTGTTATCAATATAAATATGTGAAAACATTTATATTTTTAAGCAAAACACAACACATGATAGGTTATGGTAGGGGATGGTCGAGCTAACCTTGGGAGACCCCATGTCTCCGAAGTGCTGCCTACATAGCCCATTACATAAAGCAAGGAGGGGCCTCAGACCGATGTAGTTCTCCCTTGGGACCAAGGAGAGATGAATTTAGGCAATTTGGTTGTGTTTAGGAAATTTGTTGGTTGGAAAATTTTTGATATTGGTAGGGTAATGTTGTTGGTGTTGGTAAGGTATTGGCGGTGTTGGTGTGGGTATAAGCGAAGCAAGGGTTAGCTTACCCAAGCATAAGGGAACTGTGTCCTGATTAAGGTCAACATATAATCCCAGATTCAGGTAAAAGAGGAAAAAATGTCCCATAGTTGGAAAGAGCTAAACAAATCACGTATTATCATAGGATGAGCTTGAATCTCTAGGTACCTTGCATAGGGGAGAAGTCGATAGGTGAAAAGAGTTGTATAATCACAATATATCAGATATACGTCATGTCCCTTGAGTTTTGTTATTGTGAAGAATGGTGAGGTGAGGTGGATGGTATAGACTGGGGTGCACAGAGAACTTGTTATAAGGTGATTATTCTGACGGAAGAGAACCAAACCAAAATAGATAAGTCCATGACTCAAAAGTACTTTTGAATACTGATTTTATTTTTCTGGATATAGACTGATCGAGTGTGGGAAGTCTATATGGGATATGCATTTTGTTGTTCTTGAGGTCTTCACGAAGCTGATCAATGCGAGAAGCTTCTGATAGAGGCTGACTTTGTATAGCTGTCCTTCGAGGGAGCAAGTCTACTTATAGTAGTAGATGCGGCTTTACACATAGCTATCCTTTGAGGGAACAGTCTAGTTTATAGTAGCAGATGCGGCTTTGCACATAGCTATCCTTTGAGGGAACAGTCTAGTTTATAGCTTAGAGGTCTAGATGTCTGTTTGACATGAAGCATCTAGTTTTGCAGGAAGTTTGACTCAAGAATATCCTAGAATTGTATAATTGAGAACTTGTTATTTTGATACTTTTAAGTCATGGAGCCAGACTAAAAAGGAGAAGACATCTTTAAGAGGAGGTGATAATCAAACTACGTGGGTTTGATTTTACTTTGAGATGCACAACAAAAAAAAGGTGTATGAGGTGGTAAATGAGCTCAAGGGACGAGCGCAAGGTAGATAAGAAGTGATGTAACACTAAATTCAACAATAGAATGGTTAGATATGTAAGGCATTAAGGGGTTTAGGCTCAGGTTTACCATGAAGTGAAGCTAAATGATAAGTACCTGATCTGTAGGTGTGAGTGATAATGTAAGGCCCAATCCAATTAGGAGCAAATTTTCCACGTTTTATCTTTTCTATTTTGGTTACATGTTGATTCTCTTTGAGGACAAGATTGCCAATCTTAAAGGTACACTCATGAATTCACTTATCATAAGCATGCTTAATGTGCTTTTGATAAATTTGCAAGGTGGTCAAGAGCTATAAGATGATGCTCGTCAAAAAGCTCTAATTGGGCTAACCTCTCTTGGTGGAAGTCATCAGTTGGTGAGAATATCCTTTGACTAGATTTTCTGAGTGTACAGGGATTTGTACTTCGAGAGGTCGAGGTATCGGCGAGTAGCATACAGCCATTGGGTGATGGTGTTGGTATTAGATGGAGGTCTGAATGCTGGTACAATAAGTCCAATGGGCAAAGGGGATGTGATCATGCCAGTTTTTCCCAGAATCATTAACGAATTTCATGAGAATTTTGGTTAAGGTTTTGTTAGAAGATTCAGCTTGACCATTTACTTGTGGATAGTAGGGTGATGAGAAGCTAAGTTTGATAGGGCTAGGCACAACTTTTCTACGTGTGTATACCTAGTCTCATAATCCACAAGAGTACGGCTTATGTAATAAACTACTTGCTCTCGATGCTTAGAGTCACGATGTGCGAGCATGGCTCCTACAACATGGTCGATGGCAGAAAGGTAAAGGTAGAAAGGGTGATCGTCCTGAGGTGGGATAAGCACGGGTGGCTGCAAGAGATAAGCTTTAAGAGCCACAAAGGCTTGGTGGCACTCCTTGCTCCATTAAAAGACAATGTCCTTTTTAAGGAGATGATGGAAAGGTTGACATCGATCCAAGAGTTGTGAGATGAAACACCGGATAGATTGGAGTTTTCCCTGCAAACTACGCAATTGTTTTAGGTTAGTGGGTGGGGGCATTTCTAAGATAGCTTTGACTTTAGTTGGGTTGACCTCAATGCCATGTAAAGAGATGATAAAGCCAAGGAGTTTTCCCGAAAGGACGCCAAAGACACATTTCTTTGGTTGAAGATGAACACAGTATTGTAACAGGTGATCAAAAATAATGGTTAAAATATTGAGATGTTCACTGCGATGTTTGGATTTCCAAGAAGATCATCGACATAATCCTCAAGGATAGTGTGCATAATGTCATGAAAAATGTAAGTCATAGCCCATTGATAGGTCGCACCAGCATTCTTAAGGCCAAATGGCATGACAAGATAGCAGAAGGTCCCCCAAGGGGTAATGAAGGTGGTTTTATGTTGATCGGTTGGGGCTACTAAAATTTGAATGTATCCTGAGAAACCATCCATGAGAGAAAGCATCTCATGGCCTGCAGTGAGATCAACAAGTTGATCAATGCTAGGTAGGGGGAAGTTGTCCTTTGGGCAAGCGAGGTTAAGATCTCAGAAATCCGTACATATCTGAAGTCCCCCCGTCGCTTTAGTGATAGGTACGACATTAGAAATCCATTGAGGATAGTCAATAGGTAAGATGAAAGAAACAGAAAGGAGTTGTTGAAGGTTTTTTTTTAACCAAGAGGGCAATGCGTGGATGCATTTTTCTCAGTTTCTATTTAACTAGTTTGGAGTCTGGTTTCAGAGTGATGTTATGGACAGCAATGTCAGAATCGATTCCTGGCATGTCGGCGTAGGACCAAGCGAAAGCTTGATTGCAGGCACGAAGGAAGGTAGTGAAGGCGGCTTGTTCTGATGCGTAGAGAGATTTTCTAATCGTTACAATGTCGGGATCATCCTCCATGTGGATGTTAATTTCTATAGTTGACTCATTCAACATGGTTTGGGTTTCAGATGGTAACGCGCGTTGAATATAAGATTCGTCCGCACCAAGGTAGGTGAGGATGGAGTCATCATCCTGGCACTCCACAACATTAATCGAAGACGAGTCTTCTTCATTCATGTCTAGATACAAAAGGGGGAGAGAAGATGGGTCTTCACCATCGCGTTGATAAGTGAGAGGACCTAGGAAGATAGCATTCACGAAAAAAAAAGCTAGTAGGGATAGATTCCGGGTCTATCGACTCCGTGGGTGAAGATGGAAAAGTGGGCATTGATGGTTCGGAAGGGGTGACTTCATCATCTTCCTAGATACAATTGACACGAGGTTTCTTCGTTGTAGGTGGTTTAAAAAATTTAAGACCACTACGATCTTTGTGTTTGCGTGTAGTCATGGGAATGATCGTATGTCGGCCTTGTTCATTAAGACCAAAACCAAAACCTTTCCAAGCACAGCGAGTCAGGAAGGTGAGGGCGAAACGATGCTAGGTTAGATATTGAAAATCAGATTGGAAGAAGACAACACCAAGGGGAGGTTCAAGGGTGACAGAGGATGCGTCGACACCCCCATATGTTAGGTTGGTGTGGCAATTAGGTGGTTCGTAGGTGATCACCTCCCCCACACGACGGTTGTAGGTAGGATGCGCATGTAACTGTCCATACTCTTGTGGGGTATTGAAGGTGCTACTGTTGTATAGGTGATACTCCCCTAGTGTAAGGTGTTGAAAAACACCTACCAAGGGATCTGAGGTTGGGATGTTATCCGCGGGGAAGGAAGAGGTATTCGCGTCGGTAGTTTCATTGGTCGAAGGTGTGGGTGTGGCTAAGGTGGATGGTTGAGGCGTGGTTGAAATAGATGGTTGGGTCAGATCAATGGGTGTCTTGACTGGTACAAGCACATCATTAGGGTGGTATAACATATTACAGGTTTTGAAGGGGGAAGCATCAGCTGTGACGGTGTATGACTTCCCCTCATACTCGAATTTTATGCATCTATGTAAGGTGGAGGGAATGCATCCCATAGCCCGGATCTAAGGGTGGCCTAACAACATGTTGTATTAGAACTCTCCCTCAAGGACATAGAAGATTTTGGGCAAGGTACATGGCCCTAGACGATTATTAAGGATCACGGTGCCTAGGGTAGAAGTAATAGCATCGTTGAATGAATGCAACATGGTGGAGTTGGAACACATGCAGCTATGAGAGATATTCATCTATTGGAAGGCTTTGGAAGAGACGATGTTTAGGCCTTCGCCCTCGTTGATCATAACACGACATACCCAGATGTCCTGGACATAAGCCGAAATGAAAAGAGCGGGGTCAGGATCTTCTGCACCAAAGATGAAATTTCTTCTTTGGAAAAACTGACAGCAGTGGCTTGTTATACAGGGATAGAGGTCGTTGTGGAGGTAGGTTGTTTGGTGAGAGAAGTGACGTGGTTGGGTGTTAAGATAGAGGTGACGGGCAGGGTTTCGTCAGGTAGGACCTCTATCCCTTGGAGGATCTCAATTAGAGCTTGTCGATGAGATTCAAATGTTTGAATGAGATCATAGAGTGTCATTTTTACAGGAGATTGGTGAAGTTGTTTGATCATGGTGCGATGGGAAACTCCATCAGAGACTGGATAGGCAGTTCCACAAATAACCACTTTAGGTGGTGGTGCGATCGGGATGGCGGAAGGAGAAAGAGAGGCCGCATATGTGCTCTCTTTAGCTTTTCCATTGTTTTTCTGACCTCGAGAAGCAATGCTAATCATGTTGATCTTGTGAATATGAGATGAGGAAGATGGCAGGGATAAGTCATTGTTCTCAAGAGGCGGGGTTGCAATGATGATAGATTTTGGTGAGGTGGGGACAGGTGGTATAGGAGAAGGGATCGAAGCTAAGGGCTTTTCCCTCCGTAAGTTGTCTTTCTTAGATTTTCTATCCGAGATAGGCAACTGGCGAAAGATGGCTTTCAAAACTTTACATCCTTCTACATTGTGTCCTGGTGTGCCATTGTAAGCACGAGATTTTAGATTCATCATAACCTATAGGTCAAGGTTTAGATAGATCATAGAGCTCTGAGTGGGGTTAGGGAAATGGTCGTATCCCCTACCAACATATCAAGGATCTTGAAATAAGATCCTTTGAGTGGGTCAAATTCAGATGAAGATGAGGCTGCCGATTGAGTGGGTGAGATTTTTTATTGTTTTGGTAAGGGTTGGGTGTGAGTGGTTCATACAGGTGGTGATTTAGGCAAGGGATTTTGATGAGTTGGTTTTAACTAGGTGTGGTTTCTTCTGCACAGAAGTTATGTTTAGCTAGTTAGATGATGAGGCCCCAGCTGACATGGTGGCAAGAAATAACCACAGGGAAAGAGGAGTGACATAAAAGCAAGTCCTTCGATGATCGAGTTTGCTTAGGGTTGGCAGGTAGGCAGAGATACTTGGGGCGACAGTGTTGATACACCCGTGGAGTGTCTATAGGGGTGCAAAAGGTGCATAGGTCATGTTAAAGAAGATGTGGGAGACAAGGTGTATTGTGGCAAGGTGGAGGGGTGAGGCCCTAATATAGAAGGTAGGTGTGATGGTGAAGGCTGAAGCCGAGCCTGTTGTATCAGTGTGATCGGGGGCGAGGGTTTTAGTTGTGGCGAGAGGCATAGATTGGACTCGAGGAGATTGGGTCTATCTCCTCAGGTGGATTGATGGCATTATTTTTCGATAAATCTAAACGTTTAGGTGGGTGTGTCAGGTTAGGAATTGGTGAAGTTCCCAAGCGTAGAGGAAGTTTTGGTTAGGTTGATAGAGGTGGATGAGGTATTCGATAGAGATGAGGGGGGTGAAGGTGAGGACATAGGCATTTTGAGCTTTTGTAAAAACTTCGGGCATATGGTAGATGGTAGGAAATAAGGGATAAAATATGTGAAATAATCCCTCACAGAATCGCAACAGTAGAAACTAATATGCAAAAATTATTACATATCTCAAATAAAATTACAGAATAAAATAACACAACACAAAGAGATAGTATTTAACGTGGTTCTCCCAATTTGGGCTACGTCCACCAAGAATCACTTCCTCAGATTTTATTACAAGACACCACTCTCTCAATGCAATACCCAGATCCGTTTGGAGCTATGCTCAACAAACTCTACAGAATTCACAGCCGAATTCAAAACACATCTGCAATGCATTTGCTTGTACATCTATCATATGCATAAGACCATATAAATAGACAACTGCTTAAGCAGTTTTACAAAACCGTGGGTATCAAAACCATGGGCAAAACTTGTCCCATAAGCCTATGGGTCAAAAAAACTTGCCCATATGAGAAAAGCACGTTTCCCAATATATCGGGTGCATTTTTCGAGGCCAAAAAAAATTACGCCTAAAAAAAAATGTCGGGGGCGTAGTTCAAGGATACATGAAAAGTGTACAGTACTCTTAGTGTACAGTCTTCAACACTTTCACACATGAAAAATAGACTCCACAACCTAACAATCTCCCACTTGGAGACTAGTTTTCCTCTGAGCAAGCTTCTCAACCCTTCACTAGTTTCTGTGAAGACCAACCAAAGCTGAACACAACTTCAGTTTTTCCCTTGTGATCACCTTGGTCATCATGTCTGCAGGATTCTAACTGGTATGAATCTTCTCCAACTTCAACTTCTCTTCCTCCAAAGTTGTCCTGATGAAATGGTACCTTAACTGTATATGCTTTGTCCTATGAGTGGAAAGCAGAGTTCTTAGCTAGGTGTATAGCACTCTGACTATCACTATGCAGCTTACATTCCTCCTGCTTATGCCCTAACTCCTCAAGCAATTGTTGTAACCAAATCATCTCTTTGCTTGCCTCTGTGGCAGCAACATACTCAGCCTCTGTGGTCGACAAAGCCACCAACTTCTGTAGTCATGAAATCCAACTCACTGTTGTCCCACCTACAATGTAAATATAACCTGTCGTGCTCCTCTTGCTGTCTACATCTCTAGCCATATCTGAATCTACATAACCACGTAAAGTGGTGTTTGATCCACTGTAGCACAAAACTGTCCCCATGGTCCCTCTCAAATACCAAAGGATCCACTTTACTGCTTGTCAATGCTCTTTACCTAGATCACTCATAAATCTAATCACAACTCCCACTGCATGGGCAATATCAAGCCTAGTGCATACCATAGCATACATCAAACTGCCAACTGCTGATGAGTAAGGTACCTTGGACATTTGGTTTCTCTCCTGCTCTGTCTTAGGACACTGCTCCTTTGATAACTTGAAATGGCCTGCCAAAGGAGTCCCGACCGGTTTAGCATCCTGCATATTAAACCTCTCCAAGACCTTCTTAATGTACTCTTCCTGAGATAAAGTCAGCTTCTGTTCCTTCCTATCCCGAGATATTCTCATACCAAGGATTTGTTTGGCTGCACCCAAATCCTTCATAGCAAATGATTCACTTAGCTGCTTCTTGAGTACTTTTATTTCTTGCATGTTTTTACCTGCAACCAGCATGTCATCAACATACAAACACAGGATAATATAACATCCATCCTCAAATTTCTTTGTATACACACAATGGTCAGAATGACATCTAATATAACCTTGCTCCATCACGAAGCTATCAAATTTCTTATACCATTGACGTGGAGCTTGTTTCAGGCCATACAAACTCTTCTTCAGTTTGCACACCATCTCCTCTTTACCTTTGACTTCATATCCTTCTGGCTGCTGCATATATAGCTCCTCCTCCAAATCACCATGGAGAAATGTAGCCTTTACATCTAACTGTTCTAAGTGCAAGTCTTCTGCTGCCACTATTCCAAGAACAGTTCTGATAGATTTCATTTTTACTACAGGAGAAAAAATCTCATCAAAATCTATACCTTTTTTCTGTGTAAACCCTTTGACCACCAACCGGGCCTTGTATCTTTTTTTGCCTCCTTCTTCCTCTTTGACTCTAAACACCCACTTATTCTGTAATGCTCTTTTTCCTTCGGGTAGCTTTACCAAATCCCATGTCTGGTTCTCCATGAGAGCCTGATGCTCCTCATCCATGGATTGCTCCCACTTCTTCCTGGCATCTACCTGCATTGCTTCATCAAAGCTCTATGGTTCTCCACTATCAGTGAGTAATAAATAATAAAGAGAAGGAGAAAAACGTTCAGGTTCTCTTCTTACCCTAGAAGACCTCCTCAATATAGGAGTTTGGGGTTCCTGTTGAGGGGGTTCCTGAACTAATTCATGTGTCACTTTCCCATCTGGAAGATCCTTTACCGCTGCATATTCTTTCTTGGATTCTTCCCTATTTTCCTGCAACTGCTGCTTATACATGACTTTCTCATTAAAGACCACATCCCTAGATCAAATGATTTTCTTGTCCTTAACACTCCAACATTTATATCCAAAGTCATCACCACCATAACCAATGAAAGTACATTTTTTCTGATTTAGCTTCTAGCTTAGTCCTATCATCCTTGTCTATATGAACAAACACCTCACATCCAAAGACTCTAAGAAATGAATAATCAACTTTCTTACCAGACCAAGCCTCCTCAGGTATGCCTCCATCCAAGGCACTTGAGGGTCCTATGTTTATCAAGTACACAGCTGTGCTCACTACTTCTGCCCAAAAAGAAAGAGGCAGTCCTGCATGTAACCTCATGCTCCTAGCACGTTCCATTATTGTTCTGTTCATCCTTTCTGATACCCCATTCTACTACGGAGTTCCTGGAACTGTCTTTTGCCTACGGATTCCATTCTTAGAATATTAATCATCAAATTCATTGTTGCAATACTCCCCTCCATTATCTGACCTGAGACATTTTAGCTTAAGACCTGTTTCATTCTCTACCAAGGCTTTCCATTTAACAAAAGTGTCAAATACATCATATTTGTTTCTAATACAATAAACTCAAACTTTCCTTGTTGCATCATCAATAAAAGTAACATAATAACTTGAACCCCCAAGAGATGATACCTGAGCTAGTCCCCACACATCAGAATGTACCAGTTCTAACTTACTCTCTTTCTTCGTAGGTCCAACCTTGAGAAACCTTACTCGCTTTTATTTCCCATATATGAAGTTCTCATAGAAATCCAAACCTGTTTCTGTATATCCAGGCAAATTCTTCTTTATGATGTTCATGCCCTTATGGCTCATATGACCGAGCCTATAGTGCCATAATGTTGTATCTGCATCTGAAGTCACAAGATTGCAATCATTAGTACTATCAGTGGTTAAATACAAGGTTCCAACCTTCTTACCTCTTGCCACCACAAGAGCACCCTTGGTAACCTTCCAAGAGTCTAGCTGTAAATATCACAATACAACCATCACTTCCCAATTGCCCCACCGATATCAAGTTTCTCCTTAATGTAGGCACATGTCTGACATCCTTCAATAGCCATGTATTCCCATTCTGCATCTTAACCTGAACAGAACCTTTTCCAACTATACTGCAAGGCTCATCATCACCAAGAAAAACATGCCCAAAATCTCCTTGAACATAATCAACAAAATAATGCTTATGTGGAGAAGCATGGAAAGAAGCCCCTAAATCTAAAACCCAAGATTCAATAATATTGTGCAAAGAAAGAATCAAAGCATCCTAACATACATTACCCGTTGCCACATTTGCCTCCTTGTTTTCTTCTTGTTGTTTCTTCTTATCCTGAAGCTCCTAACAGTCCTTCTTTGCATGCCTAGGCTTTCCATAATTCCAGCATACAATCTTGTTCTTGGATTTTGACCTTGCCCGATCTTTTGATTTTCCACGATTTCCTCTATTCTTCTGTCTCCCTCTAGTTTCCACTGTCAAAGCATTCCCTAAAGTAGAAGATTCCCCAGAGCTTTTTCTTCGCATTTCCTCCCTTAGAATCACCCCTACAACAGCCTCAAACTTCAACTTCGAGTTAACTGGAACCGAGTTACTGACCGCCATTACTAGACTATTCCAACTCTCAGGTAAAGAGCACATAAATTAATAAAGCCCTAACTTCTTCATCAAATTCTATTGTAACCGAAGCTAGCATATTCACTACCATATTGAAATCATTTAAATGATCTTCTACTGAACTATTCTCAGACATCTTCATATTAAACAACTTTTTCATTAAAAATATCTTATTAGAGGCAGAGGGTTTTTCATACAACTTCCCTAATGGATCCATTAGATCTTTTGTAGTCTTTTCCTTTGAAACATTAAATAATACCGAAGATGCAAGACTCAGCCGGATCGTTCCAAGTGCCTTACGATCCAAAAAATCCCATTCTGCATCTGTCATACTCGAGGATTTGTTCACCTTCTCAGACAACCGAGTATAAAGATCCTTCTGATAAAGGTAATCTTCCATCTGCATCTTCCAAAGACTGAAATTCTGCCCGTTGAATTTATCAACCCTAGATCTTCCTTCATCTGCCATAGCTCCCACTCAAGATAAAAACTTTCCCTGTGATTCAACACTTCAGCAAACCAAACCAGGCTCTAATACCAATTGTTAGGAAATAAGGGATAAAATATGTGGAATAATCCCTCACAGAATCGTAACAGTAGAAACTAATATGCAGAAATTATTACAGATCTCAAATAAAATTGCAGAATAAAATAACACAACACAAAGAGACAGTATTTAATGTGGTTCACCCAATTCGGGCTACGTCCACCAAGAATCATTTGCTCAAATTTTATTACAAGCCACTGCTCTCTCAAAACAATACCCAGATCCGTTTGGAGCTATGCTCAACAAACTCTACAAAATTCACAGCCGAATTCAAAACACATCTGCAATGCATTTGCTTGTACATCTATCATATGCATAAGACCATATAAATAGACAACTGCTTAAGTAGTTTTACAAAACCATGGGTATCAAAACCATGGGCAAAACCCGTCCCATAAACCTATGGGTCAAAAAAACTCGCCCATATGAGAAAAGCACGTTTCCCGATATGTCGGGTGCATTTTTCGAGGCCAAAAAAATTTACGCCTAAAAAAATAAATTTCGGGGGTGTAGCCCCTGAACCCCTGCTATCGAGGGCTGCCGCCCCCGGACTCTCGCTCGGGGCCTGGCCTCGGCCCCGAACCCCGGCGAGGATACATGAAAAGTGTACAGTACTCTTAGTGTACAGTCTTCAACACTTTCACACATGAAAACAGGCTCCACAACCTAACAGTAGAGGTGTCTGGATTATTCATATGCATTTGAGTAGAGCATGGTGTTCTCAAACGTGCCCATAAGAGTCGTCTATCTTCTGGGGGATGAAAATCTTCACGTATGGATGGGCATTTTGATATGGAAGAGAAGTGGGTTATGATTCTGGTCCACTGGGGGTGTGATACAGGGGGCGAATGAGGCGCTATATCAATGAGTGTTAAAGGGTCAACTGGTCACTAGAAGGATTTAGGAAATGAAGAACTGATAGGGAGGAGGGCATGTTCTAGAGGATTTTTCATGATGAAGGAATTTGGTGATGTAGGCTTGAGGGGTTTCTCTTCTAAGGATGACAGAAAAAGTGGCAGTCCTTCTTCTTTTGCAGCAAGAGTCGTGGAAGAAGATGTTTGGGAAATAGATAAGTTGGATAACATCCGCTCACAGTATTGCAGGGAGGTGGTGTAAGAAGGCTCTTCTGTGAGAGGATAACTCTGGGTGGTTGGTTCCTTTATGGGTAAAGGAATAGCGGGGCTGTCCTCTTGTCCTGATGAAGGAGAAGGGGGCGGGGACTTTTGCGTCGGTGAAGAGGCTCGATTCAAAATTTCTTCGATGGAAGCCCTTGGTTGGGAGTTGAAAACCACATGGATCTAATGCACACTCTTCTCCTCGGCTAAGGTTTCTTGGTTGGTGTTACTATTAGAGGAATGGTTTGGAAATAGTTTTGTTGAAGATTTTTAAATTTCGATTAGTAGGGGCATTAGGATTATCGAGGGTTATATCCCCTGTATCAACCATTTCCTACACTATGTTTTTCAACATCTTGCAGTTTTCGTGGTTGTGTCCCTTCACGCAATGGAAGTTGCAGAAATCATTCTCTTTATACCAAGAGGGTATAGCGTGGGTGGAATCAAACCCAGAGTGAGGTTTAACATGAGGCAAGGTGATAACTCCTGCTTTAAGCAATTTTTCCAAGATCACTTCATAAGTTTCTCCCAAGGGAGTGTACTGGATGGGCTCGACTTTATACTTATAGGTGGATTTTGGCTAGGTATAAGACGGTGCTTGAGATTTGACCGTTACCGCGTGTACAGCTCCTTTTGATTTCGAGGTAGCCGATGCATGAGAGCTGGTGGTGTTGGGCTTGTTAGTGGAGTCTTCAGGTTCAGAAATTTGAGTTTGTGTTGCGCAACTTCAATTTCTCCTCCTCTAAGGCCCGAATCTCTAGTTTCTGAGCCATAGTAAAGGCCTCATCAAAGGTGCGAAAAGTTTGAATTTGGAGGGTGGGAGAAATGTGTTTAGTACAGGCCCGCGTAAAGAGTTCGATGAGCTCGGCCTGAGGTAAGGCATAAGTAAGTTGGTTGATGAGGCCCCGTCATCATCCAACGAAATCTGCGATAGATTCATCTTCAAATTGTCGGATGGCATAGAGATCAGTAATGGATACTTTCTTGGCAATATTGATGGAGAAATGATCCAAGAAATATTGGGCTAACTGGTTAAAGGAGAAGATTGAGTGCTGGGCTAAAGCACTGTACCATTCCAAGGCAGGTCCTGATAAGGACATGGGGAAGGTACGAAGTAGTAAGGCATCATCATGAGCAATCAGATAGCAAGCATTTCTAAATGATCGCAAGTGTTGTTGAGGGTCCTCCTTACTATTAAAGTGAGTAAATTTCAGTAATTCCCATTGAGGAGGATATGTATGAAGGGGGACAGAAGAATGAATAGGATCCTGACAAACTTGCTCATATGTCAGGGCATTACGGCTTCCTGAAATAGAAGCCTCAAGATTTTGCATCTTGTCCATCATCTTGTTTGATTAAATCATTGGTTGGGTTAGATGATGGTGTTTTCATTGTAAACGGAGGAGGATTGGGCCAAGAGCCGCTACTATATGGTGGTCATCATAAACAGAGGAAGATTAGGAAAATGTTGATAAGGTATCGATGATGAATGTGTTGGGACGGTCGAATAAGGGTGTCCTATATAAGATGTTGAGGCCACTGGATGCATTCTGCAGAAATGAAAAGGTGGGCGGATCCTGAGAGGGAAAGCTCGTGTGGATAGGTGGTAGAGAACAAGTTATGAAAGAGGCAATTTGTCAAGAGGGATGAGGTAGGGGCAGTGGACGGTAGTGATATGTGGGGCCCCATATTTAACAAAGGAAATCCAATTGGTGCAGTATGGACCATCGAATCCACTGAGCTGGGAGACGGGGCTAAGGATGAAGATGGTGAGGTGGAGTTATTAGGTGGGGAAGGAGCTAAGTGTGTGGCTATACTAATAGGCATACCTAAGAGGAGCTGACTGTCACGTTATATGGTCAGGGGTATGAGACAAATAATATTGTACGGTGCCAAGATTAGCATCCAAAAATTTAGCAAAATCTCGGATCTCCAACAGAGATCTTGGGAAAAGCATTGGTGTCTGTAGGATTCCCCATAGGATGCGAAGGGGGTGACTCAGGAAAAGACACGAAACAAGCATGTGAAACCATGGCTGCGGCTTGTTGCCAGGTGATAACAACCATGGACAAGAGGATATAGCAGAGAATTAGTCAATCAGGAACAGAAACAGCAGCAAAATGTTGGAATTGGTAGGTTACTGGTTTGTCAAAAACTGTAAAACACAGTAACCGATATCGGTCTGGTAACCGATGTCAGTCAGACTGGTAACCGGCGTCAGTCAGTGTAACCGATGTCGGTAGAATAGGACCGGTGTCGGTCACTGTGAAGGCAAAGAGAGAATGTAAGAGGTTGCTATTTTGGGGATAACAAGGCTTAGTATACCCACCAAACTGTCTGAAATGATAATTGAGACAGGGTATAACAGAGAAACAGAACTGAAAGAAAAACAGGAAAACAAGCAAGATGCATAAGCAAATCAAGAGACTAACCCTAGGATTAGTTTTAATCACTTTTGGGCTTATGCCTTAAACGCAAGATGATGTCAATCCTAAACAAAAGACCTAAGGGAGATGTCAAGTTTGTTTTAGCTTGTAAAGCTACCTCAATCAGGAGGAGGAATACCGCAGAAAGGGGGGATGTTTGAGATGTTGTGTAGATTATGATGTGATTTGGTATGTGTTGTGCAGTGAGAGTAAGATTAATTTCTTGTCAATACCATGGATATCACCCTCACGTGTACGACCTGTGACTTAATCTACGTTCACTAGAATTAAAAACAACAAGCAAGAATGTGATGCACGTGTTTTAAACCCAAATCGAAAATGATATTCGATGAAGCAAAGAAAGAGAAGAGGTTAAGAAGATGACTTTCACTAATACAAAGATGCGAAAGAAAGACAAATTCTTTTACCAAAATGACAAAATATTTTTTGAATATGTAGAAAAAAGAAACAGCAAGTGTGCTCCCTATATGAAAACAAGCAAGAAAGAAAGAAACCTGAGATAGGGTCCCACCAAGCGTGCCAAAATGTTTCACACAGAATTTTAGTTCCAGAATAGAGTTGCTTCTATCCTTTCATTCTCTTGAGATACAGATAAGGTGTTAGGGTTAGGAGGAATACCTGTAGAGTGTTGGGAAGGTGTGCATGTACCATAGAGAGATCAGACCGATTGTGAAGAACTCCTTTTTGTCTAGGAAGAACTACCTGTAAATAAGAATGCAAGACCACCAGACTTTCGTCAAACAATAAGTGAGGGAACTGCCTTGGGCCTAGGAAATATTAGACTTCCTTTCAAAGGTGGTTAGTTCCCTTTTAATACAAATTAATGCAAATGATAATAAAGAAGCTATTGCAAAATCACAATTTAGGTACCTCATTACTAAAAGCAATAGAGACTAAACTACCAATAATAAAATGCCATGTTGTTTGTTTGGTCACTGGTTATTGATACGTTCAAATCAAGTTACAGGGATAGACAAGGCTAGATATGAGATTCTATAGAGGTAAATAGGTGAAAGGTTGGTTTTTGGTATAAGTCACAGTGAACGATATCGGTTAGGGGATGACCGACCGTCGGTCAGGTAAAACTGATATCAGTATGGGATAACCGATATCGGTAGGGGCAGTGATTTAGGGATTTTTAAATGGAGGTTGGTTGTAAGGTGGTTATGGGGTTTAGAAGGTTGGTAGATGGTTGATGGGAGTAGTAGGGTGATAGAGAAGACTCAGAGAGTGAGAAAGCTGTCTTTGGGGCAATATAGAGATGGATGAACGAAGGTTAGGTGCAGGTTGCTACCGGGTGGTAGATCTAGGAGTGAGTCTTATAATCCCTATGAATTAAAGGTTCACAAAGTAGTGTCTAGAAGCATACAAGGTGATAAAAGAGACTACTTACTAGTTTCTGATGTGGATGCAGGTCCAAAGAATGTAGTGGCAGAAGGCAAGGCTTAGTTGGGATGATCCGGCAATCAGAAGTGCTCTAATGAAGCTATCCTCTAACTCTCCCAATGTTTGGATGAGTGTGACAATGCTCTAGTTGCTCAGTTACAGTCTTGGGCTTGATACTCATCTTTGCAAACTCTTCTCTCTCTCTCTCACTTGTCTCTCTCTTGCCAAATGAATTCGGATCCTGTGGTTTTGGTTGCGGGAGGTCATTTACAGGGAACCGATGGCAGTTACCTAACCGATGTCGGTCGAGTAGGAACTGATGTCGGTTACCTAACCGATGTCGGTCGAGTAGGAACCAATGTCGGTTAGGTCAAAGCTGGTTATTTTTAGTAAAACAGCCAACTTTCCCTCCTTTTCTCCCAAGCGGTCAGTTGTGGGCTTGGTCAAGTCATTATTAGGTTTGTTTTAGTGCAGGTGAGGGGTGATGAGTCATGGGTGTGGGTCTGGACCAAGTCATAGGTCTTAATTAGGTTAGTTTAGGGTTAGGGCTAGGTCATGGTGAGGTGGCGAGGTGAGGTGGCAGGGTTGGAGATGTGGATTTATTAATTATAAGGTAATTAATAAATAATTAGGTGTGTAAGGTTTAGGTGGTGAGGTAGGGTTAGGTTGCGAGATGAGATGCGGGGCACAAGGCGTCGTAAGACCCAAATTTGGTGTCTACACAAAGTTTTAGGTTACATTGTGTTCGCATAAGCATCATATAAAGCAAAACAACAAAAATAAATTGTTCTAATAGCACATCATCATTTGTAGCATGCATTCAAAAAGCATATAAAACATCAAAAATTTTGAGCATCTAAGAGTACATAAGTGAAACAAACCATCAATGAGATAACTCTTACATAAAGATAACCAAACCAAAAATATGTATGTATATATTTATAAATAATCGAGTTTGTATACAATGTCATAACACTATAAGTGTGGTAAAAAAGCTCGTAATGAGCACAAGATCCAAAAAAATCAATATATGTGTCCAAAAATGTAACAAAGCAATAGGGCCTATAGCCTATCCCTCTCTATGGGATTTAGAGGAAGATGGACGACTAGGGATCTTGTTACGGATCCTATGGTGGGAGTAAAAACCTCCATGTCCAGATCTCTAAGAATGACCATGAAATGATGAACCAAGAGATTTGCCAGTGGTGCCTTTGCTGTGGTAATACTCTTGTTGTTGCCTCCTCTTGGCCATATGATACCCGATCAGTCCCCAGATTATCCCTATGAACTTGGTCACTTATCCGTTGCTATAATCCCACGCTGGAGAAAATACATCGGTGTGTTGCCCCGCTATGATCGGTTTCCACTAAGCCCACAAGCAACTCATCTTATGTCATGCCCATGGGGTACGTAAAAGTGACAAGAAGGATGCTCCAAATAAGATCTCGCCAACCATTATTTGTGGCTACAAATCAAAAGAAAAAAATGGTGAGTTAGAAAACTCTAGAAAAACAATATATATATATATATATGCATGAATAATGTGTAATTCACTAACACTTATAGTCTAAATAGTAGAGTTGAGAGAAGAGTGTTAACTTATTGAGATCTCCTGGTCATCAGGATGGGTATACTTGTGATGCAGGTGGTGGTGGTGGTGTTATAGGCACCATCTCAGCCATAATATCCTCAAAAGCCACTTATTTTCCCATGAAAAACTACCCATCTCCCCCTCCTTCGCATGTAAGAGGATCATCTAAATAAAGAGTCTCATCCTCGGCCCTGCCTACCATGGATGCCTACCATGGACAGCTCTCTGCTATCTCTCCACTTCTGTGTCTATATCAGTCCCCTCCCCCTCCTCCTCTTGTGCCTCCTCCTCCTCCATGTTATACGCATGGGAAGAATCAATCTGTAAAATCACCTCGACATAGTTGGATTTGGGTCAACCTGTGGTGTGTCAATCAAAACCCCAAGTGTAACTACAACTCATGGGAGCTTGCCCTTCTTGGTATCTCTAGCCTCTCTAATGCCTTTGTAAACAAATAGAATTGTTGGGAGGGCATCAATATAGGGGAAACCCAAAGTGCTAGGGCACCATCTGAACTGGATGAATCTCCACCTGGCTAGTCATGTCCTTCATGTGTGTATGGTGCTATATGCCGCCACAATAACGGAATCCTCACCCCATAAACTGACAATGTCCTGATACGGTTGTGTAATCATGTCATTTGTAATGAGTGTAGTAGCAGGTTGATGATGCCCCTTCAGTGGGCCCATAACCATCCATATAACTACTCTAATACCCTGGGATCATTTATCCCAACACCCTTCTAATAGGGGATCATATGCTCAAAAAACCCAGCTAGTCACCAATGTGGGAAGACTAAGGGCATTTCCCTTTAGATAAAAATAAATATGTATAGATCATGGTAGGTAGAACCAAGTATTTCAATCCCCCATGTGTAGGTGCGGCCATGATCCTCTATGCTCTAAATAATCAGAGCCTAGCAATAAAGTAATATATCTCCTCCCTTGTCACCAACCAAGCGTGAAGCCAAAATAACAATGATGGCCTTACATAAGGAAGGGATGGGGGTGGAGCGAACTGACAACATCCTCATACCATGTTTGGAACTGGTATCAGGTGCCAATACATCTCCCTTATAGGATGCCTAACTATGGAACTGTACCATTGATGTAGCACTCTCTAAAACCAGTATCTTGCCTATCATAGGAACACACATAATCATGTATTCATCCTCAAGAGTGACGGTCCAATCTCCTCTAACCGGAAAGTGTTTTAGTCTGCATCCCAATAACTCGGTATGTCGGCTAACAAATAACCAAGAGGTGCAACTAGTGGTGTCTAGGATATCCTCCATATCTCAACTTTGTGTAAAATATCTCTCTCTACCTGAGAAAGACCAACTAAAATCTCAGGAATCCAGTTACACTCCCCAACCTTGTTCTGTCTGATATGTGGGGTGTGTATTCACCAAAACATGAAAAATATAAAGTTAGAAACATCTTAGACATAATAATCTCATCAAAAACATCATAAAACAACACTAAAACCAAAAACAAATCTTTATACTTAGTCAAAATAAGCCTCTTCCCCGACAATTAAGCAACCGCCCCTCTATACAGATAGGTGGTTGCAAAATATCTGCGGTGGTTTCATAACCACCCCTCTCCATAGAGCGGCAATTGTGTAACCACCACCTACATAGAGCGGCAATTCCATCTGAAAAGGACGGGTCATACCCTAATATCTAAAAATCTCAAAAAAGACAAAAATTGACCATTTTTTATGATATAAAAGACAAATCTACTTAGACACCCCCCTTGTGAATGTTTCTACTAAACATTATCAAAAATAAATCCCCCTAAGTTAAATTTTTTGAAATTTTTTCACAGTATAGGTTTAAAAATGCATATAACTTACCTGTCTCTGAGTCGTTGCTCCTCCCATTGGTAGGGATGCCATCACGTTGATGTGCTCTTCGATACGACTGTACTCTCACATGAAACTATCACAAGTAATCCAAAGCTCAAATTTTCACTAGGTGGGTGAGTGAAAATGATTTTTGTAAAAAAATTGGTTTTCATTATATATAGAATGTTTTAACTTTGTTTTGAGTATATGTGTATTGCAGGGTTGAAGAGTTGGCACAGGTATATTTCTACCCTCACGGATATGGTAAATCCTCTTGTCGTTTTGATTTTAGTATGTTTTGTTGATTTCATATTTATATGCACTTGAATCTCATTTGTTTCTTGCAGGTAGAAGGAATTTGGATTGACGTCATTTCGAAACACAAACGTGTCAGGTATAACCTCTAACTCCCCATTTGGGGAACATCATACTTAGACTCCACGTTCTACACCTTTTCATGGCTAGAACTCTTCTCCAAGGGGGAAATATGTACGAACCCAATTTTGCACGTGCTACATTGTTAAAAATGGTTAAAATTCCCCTATGATGATTATTATATTTTCCAATAATGTTCGAGTCCTATTTCCCATTTGCATTATATATTTGTGGCTTAGAGTACTTCCCTTAACATTTTCCATGCTTTTCTTGCTTTCCTTTTTCTCTTTCGCAGCTTTTCCCTTTGTTTTGGCCTTAAGTTATGGAAATGTCGTGGCGGTTAAGCAACCGTCCCAATGGTTATGAAATCATCCCGGTGGTTACGTAATAGCCAGTCTTCCCTCAGCAATGGTTACATAACCGCTCTAGAATTTACGCAACCACCCCTCTATGCAAACCAGGAATTTCATGTGGTTTTTCAAAAATCCTCTTTTGTCATGTTCTGAATGTGTGTCATTTCTACAAACATGGTTTTAGCACACGTTTCTTGGTCAAATTTTTTATTCTTGGGATTTTTGGATACGTACCAACTTCCTCTTATTTTCTTGATGACTAATTATAGTTAACTTCCCCTTCTTGTTGTGATGTAGCATCCTTTGGTTGCCAAATGGCATAGACCATTTCCCCACCATTTTTTTGTAAGAACCAGGCTTCTTCCAAAAGCATTGGTTGGAGATTTTTGTTGTGAATTACATCGTTATGCTACATTGATCTTGATAGAAATTACACAACCAATCATTGTTCTCTTAGAGTTTTATTCTTCTACTTGCATTGATACCAGATTACCAGTAAGCCACCATTCCTCCAACACCTTCTTCCTTTCTCCTTCTGTATTACCAGTACATCTCCCTAGACTCACGTGAGCGTTGAAGTTGGAAAATAAACTGAGGGCACAAAAGAGTAAACCACAACCGACTTTTCCACAGTACTGCAAATTCTAGGTTGGGGATGGACTTGGATTTCTTGAAGCTTTCTTGAATTATTTATGTAATTTGTATGCACATTATTGATTAGATTAGAAAACCTTCTTAATTTAAATTGTTGCAATAGTTAGATCATCACCGTAGATTCTATTTATTTTGTAAAGCTTCTTGTGATAGATATCTTCCCTGCCTATCCCTGTGGGTTTGCAAAGGAATATTTTTTGGAGGAAAGATTCTACACTTATTTAAAGCAATTACATTTCCATTTCAATTTGCAATCTCCATTGAATCCTTCTTTACTTCTACCGGGGAAGTTTCAGGGGAAGAAGTGCTTCTGAGAAGCATTTACTTCTTCCCGTGTCTCTGAGGTGGAACAAAGGATTTAGATCCATAATTAAACATAAACGTTCCACAGTGCATAATCCAAATCTAGATCTTAAAAAATCATAAGTTAAACAATAACTATAATAATATTAACCATACATGAACCAGTTTTAGTTATATCTAACACCATTATCCAGCCAATATCATTCATTACATTAAAAACTATAAAACACATAAGCTTCTTAAATTATAAAGTATCATCATAGGCCATGCGTGTATCAGATCTAGCAGCATAACTCTACAATAATTCACACACACACACACACACACACACACACACACACACACACACACACACACACACACACACACACACACACACACACACACACACACACACATCTAACTACATAGCTCAATACATATTTATAGGGGTGGGACTTTCCCTTCACCACCTATGCACTTCTTAAAATAGGTCGCATGTTGATAACAGCCATGCGCCTTTACAATAACATGCACACGTGCAAGTGCGCTAATAATATATGTCCTATAGTTAACTAGAAGAAGTAATCCTATTATTAACTACAACCCTACATGGCATTATCATCTGCTCATTCCTAAAATACCATTTGTATGTCACGCAAGTCTCCATCTCGATGTGTGCTCCAAACGTAATTTCCAAAAATAGCCTGTATCCATAAAAACGGCTAAGTCCTAAGCCAACTATTCTAGCAAGCGTTTCCTTTCCTATTATTCCACACCTTCAAATGCACCTTGTTCTCATGCGCATATTCTTTGTGTGTCTTCTCCTTAAAGTAACATTTTGTATGCTCAACAACTGCAGTTGGCGTTAGGTCCCAACATGAAATGGGACCAATATTTTGAAAACTCAACAAGATGGGAAAAGGATTGGAATTCATTTCTTTCAATCCTAAATGGAAAAAATGGATATTTCTTTTGGATTTTCCCTTTTATCCATCCTCCTACACCATTGACATATTGATCTACCACTTTCATGGGTGCAATGGAAGTTTGTTTGGTCTAGTGAGGCAATCTGTAACCCTTATCAAAGTGCCTTGTGGATAGTACCAATATGCATCAATAACCATTATATGAGAAGACAATTAGTTGATTTATTGGTCTAGTTTATTGATCACCAGATTATTGGAGGGAGGAAAGATACAATGGAAGACACTCATCCATCTGGTGTCGATCAAGGGATAGATCCCCAGGTTGGTTTCCGATTGGTCAAGAAGAGTGGTTCTAGGTCTCTCTCTATACATGGAGGGGGGTTATAATCATTTATTATTTGTTAGATACCCCCTTTTGGGTCTCCTTCATTTTTAAATGATAATAGATTCTTAGCATCTTCCTATCATATAAAACTTTATAAATACTACAGTAGAAAATGTCACATACCTCCCACAAAAAAATTGTACAATTGTTTATGAAAAGATTATAAAATGACACATAGATGAGCCGAGTTGACAGAGCGTTCCAATTGGGAAGAAGTTCATTATTGAATTTTATGAAAGCACAAATGTTTTCAGGTTAGTAGGATGCCATATAAAAACATGATGTTCCTATTCTAAACCTACAAGTAGACCCCATAATCTAGAAAATTAGGGTTTTCCCCTTCTAGAATGTGGGCCAGCAATGGAACCCATAGTTTATCAACATGAATATAATTTTCCTTGCTATATAAGCAATTGAAAATGGATCATTTCCACTCTTATTCCCTTTGTAAATTAAATAAAGGTATACTTCATTTCTTCCTTATGAGTTAAATGGATGCCTTTTGCTTCTCATTCATAGATTTTATCTATAACTTTTAGCATATTAAGACATGCCTTGGCTACTTCCTTTATTTAACTATAGTTTTGAGTTGGGATATTTTACATTTCCATATATATATATATATCTTGCTACAATGGAAAGCAAGTTCCTAGTAGCCATTTTTTTCATCTATACTTTATTAAACAAGAAATTGGTGAGGATTTATCTAAATGAATCATAACATGGAAAATATTTGATCCTCACATTAATTTGATGAAGATGAGACTTATTAATTGCCTTCAAATATTCTACATAATCATTTCAATCATCATCACTATCGGATGGAAGTGGACCCTTATCACAATTTTCAATATCCCAAAATATGTCACTATAGTTCTTCAACCTACTACCTAAGAACTTGGTGTATAAAGTATCTCATATTATAATGGACATTTTGACATAGTTTTTCCTTAAAAATATATGTTCTATGATTTCAACTTCCTTTATCATGTTCCTTCTTACTTAAAGTCTTAAACACAAGAAAAATTCAAAACTTGAGAAACTCTTATGTGAGCACCTTGTTCAAACTCCTTTCTCTTCTCTCTTTTCTTCTTTGTGTTAAAAGATTTGTGTTTAAAATTTTCACTGTAATAGATTGCTTCTAAATCCCTGGTACTTTGTTATGTATTCTTCATGTGCTTTCAAAAGGTTTAATATTTTAATTGATAACCATGAAGCTTTAGTGGCATACAACTATTCAACCTAACTTGTGCTTCAAAAACACCCAATGTAGGTGCCATAAAAATAGCATCATGCTTATACATTTAATTTTTCCCCTGAAGTTTGAATGTTGAGTCGTTGAGCATACACATGGCACAATCATGTTCTTTCGCGTCCCTATTCTCCATACCCTTTAGCAAAAGTGATGTGATAGCATCTTGTTGATCTAGATGTTCCCACATGTTGAAATATTGCTTCCCTACACTACATACCTTTATACATTAATCTTGGATGGTGAGGTGGAAGCTTTAGTAACTAGATTTGGCCACACATCCTCATTTCTCTTACTCATATATCTTGACCTGCTAATAATGAGAAAAATGTGATGAAGCCACATAATCTATGTGTCTTAATCTTGTTTACACATGTTTTGGATACTCGATTATTCAATTAAAGTTATGAGGTTTCCTTAGAAACATCGGGATGCTTCCACATATAGATATGTGATGCAAATTATGTTTTATTACATTATTTATAAATATTCTACATCATTCGATGTATAAGCATCAACAAGATATGTTCTATTTTGGGATGAAGGTATGATACACCCACATTTATAATGGAATTCCTTGAATAGACCTTGTGAAGTGACAAGTTTCATCAACTAAATGGAATTTGAATATGTGACTAACTTTGACGTTTACAGTTTGAGTCAAAGTGATGTGTTAACCAGGTGAAAGACATGATATGTTGGTGAGATGATGTTAAGATTTTTTTTAACTTTTAATAATTTCCCTTATCGATGCCGATAATAATTACAATTGAAACTATGAGTGTAAATTGATATAACATCCATTACATTTTGGAAGGCATGTAGAAATTGCATTCAACTTGGATCAGAAATATAATTAGCTAATGGGTACTTCATAGTGGAATATATTGTGCTAAGGTTTTATGGATTAGAATTACAACCTTACAAATTGTCAATACATGTTACAGATATGGTTTTTACCTTGGAATATATATGGCAGATGGAAAGCACATATAAACTATTTTTTTTTTACTTGTGAAAAATAGGATCATATTTCCTTCCTTACCTTTTTCATATGCATGGTTCACATTCGAGAGAAAAACATTCAATGTGGAACATAAAATTTTCAATTTTTTAATTTTATTTTGACTCTCACTTGTTGTATGACCCATGCGAGGTGATTAAAGAAAGGGTAGTGGTGAAAAATAAATTTTCCACTAAAATTCAACATGAAAGTAAATCCCTACTAGCAAAATTGAAAAACCAAAACTCTTGGGATGAGATAGAAAAAGTAGTGGGTGAAATCTTTGTTGAGAAAGGAATTATTTTTCAAGAGTTATCAACAAAAAAAATGGGATTGCATCCACAGAAAGAGGCAAAGAAGACATTCGAGGCATATGAAATTTTTTATGCAAACTCTCCTAAAATTTTCTCTTCTAAAAACATGCCAAAGCATATAGATGTTGCTTTTTGAGATGGAAATTGGACAAGATAATAAACAACTACCTTTTGGTTTATGAGCCGCGACATAGGTGATCCAAAATATATTTCAAAATATGATTCTATTCCAGAAGATGTAGTTTTTATCAGATTATGGAATGTAGTGCATCCTACATAGGCAAGTAGTGATGATCAATCTGAGGAGGAAGTGGAACTACACAATCCCCCTTCAGGGGAGATAATTCATATAAACCAAGTCTGAATGAAAGCACAAAAGAAAATAAAATTTGGTATAGCAATTACATAATAAATTCTCTAAGATTCACGCAATAACACTTTTCTTCCATATGTTCATCCATCCATGATTATAAAATATATTGGGGAATCTATTTCATATATTCAAGGAGAGTTTATCTCCAAAAATACTTATTTTTTTGTGATTTTAAGAATACACAACTCAAATCATATGATTTGTTAAAATAACTCCAAACCATAATCTATATCATTGTTTATATAACAATAATTTATTACTAACTAGTAATATTAACATGTGAATAATTACTCTCGTGATTTTCACATTACATTATTATTAACAAACTATGTGAGTGCTAACAAAATATTCCTAACATTCCCCCCTTAGTGTGAACATGGTAAAAAAAAAATTACACTCTCAACTACATTATGATCACTTTTGTGGTATGTTCATCTTTTGGCTCATGACCTTGATACAAATGAAAGGAGCAATGCTCAACCTTTTATGATTTTAAATATTTTTACCATAAAACTTGACGTGAATAGATCCCATCGACTGTCCACCTCGTGGTGGTTTTTTGGACCTACCACAAACATTATCAAGATCCATGAATTGTCTTAAACTAGTTCTTTTGTTCCTACAACATTTTTACATCATGAGGTTACATAGTAATATTCTCACACAAAAATAGGAAAAGTATTCACATTATATCCATAAGAACAAAATGTTCTTAATTATAGTAACTGCAAACTACCACTTCCACTAGAATTTTTCAATAAATTTATCCATTTTAACAAAAAATGGAACTGGAACATTGGTGTTATGTTCACCTCGCAATGTAAAATTTTCATGTATTCATCAACCCATGCAAAGAAACAGGAACATTGCACAACTGAAAAGAAGCACACTGAACTCACAACTAACAAACAAACTGCCATAACTTCGTGTAGCTCTGTTGTTGATGACTAACAAGAGGTCGATGATTGAACTCCTTCCAATGCCTCCATCCTCTAGTTTGACACTCAATTATTTCCACATTGTTTATTATATATCCCCCCACAATATGAAATATTTTATTTTGAGGATGTCATATTACACCAAAAAATTGTTCGTGAGGGATTTTTTTATACTTTTTACAATGACACAATTAACATTAAAACAACAATAAAATTTGAAAATAAAGACCCACAAATAATATTAAGGGCTGAATTTGATTAAACGACACTTTCAAAAAATTGGAGGATAGGCATTGACAAGTTACAATAAAGATAATAAATAGGATATTAATAATAACTATAATGTACCACAAATGACTCTACTATATATTACCAAGAAGACGTACAAACTTTTACAAGAATAAGACACAAAATAAAAAATGACTATTGACAATACATACTACCTTTTATAAACCTTTAAATAAAATAAATATATTTAAAAAACACATTGTAATCCTAATGTAAACTACAATATACCACCTAAAATAAACTCTTAATTGACTTACATTAGGGGAGAAGGGCCAATATGTGAACACTTCCCAATACTTGAACAGTATTTTGCATTGGAAATATCTAATAATTGATGGAATGAAAGCCAAAATTTTGAATGATGAAGTTTAAAAAAACTGTTTATTTGTAAACCATTTGTGAATCAGGTCAATATCTCACTATTATTGAGTATTGTTTGTTTAACCATCAGATTTTTCATATCTAAATTTGAATGCATACCTGCACAATAAAACCATTACCATCTTGTCAAGATTCAAATTCATCCATTAAAAAAACCAAAAGATAAATGTGAATATCAAATCAAATAACTGTAGCCACAAGTTCATCTGAAAATCAATTTCAACCTTTGATTAAAAAGACCCTCCACCTTGATCCATGTGAAAACTCCAAAAATATGTTATGAACAGTTGTTGATGTGTTGGTGTGTGAGCATTAATAGGGGTCTTGCAATGCATGTCAAAGTCCACAAGGACAGATTTCATTTCCCTCTTTTATTTAGCTTTTAATGCTCAACTAGCATGGTGTTTTATGAACCACTTTGGGTCTCCACCAGTAAATGAGTTTTTTTTTTTAGTTTTTCATTTCGATCAATCAGATGGAAGCAAAAAATATTAAATTATGGTTCCAAATCAAATATATAGGATTAAAAAATGTTTATTTAAAAATTGTTGTAAAATTGGCAATCCTACGTGGCATAGAATTTTCCCCAATAGACATGTGAACCTAGGGTGTTCACGTACTGGCCCTTCTCCCCTAACAACAATAAACTATAACTTAGAGACAAGTAAAAAGAAAGAAAGAAACCACATGTAAAAGAAAAGCCCAACGCATTTGGTGGAGGGGGACCACCATGGAATGCAACAACACGATCAACTTCTAGGACCAACATGACACTTGGCGATATATAACACACCACCCATGTAAAATATTACAAAGAAAATTTTTTGGTATCATGTTAGACATCTAAATCATAGTTCTTGTCTTGGGGTTCAATTGGTTCAAGTAGAATATTTTCTTTCTAGCACTCCATTCAATTAAAAACATTGAGAATCTATTGAATCCTTGCAGAATTTCTTCCACCTTAGTGGCCAATCATACGCAACTAGTCACAACTCTCTTAACGTTAAAGCATGCCAAAGGAATTTTTGAAGTAGAAATCGGTGAAAAAGAACCTATGCAGTGGCCATGACCACTTAAGGCAACTTGGTGATAATACCGGTCTCCAAGGCCTAAATGACTTTATATAAAGTATAACCAGATAGTCTCTCAACAGAGAGAAGAGATAAAAAAAACCACACTCTAATATATGAAAAAAAAAATAGCTACTATAAATAAAAATAATATAATCTCATTCATAGGGGCAACCATGAAGTACAGTTTTTATGCCCCCCTAACCTCTCAATATCTCATTCCTGCTTGATACCAAATGAAAATTTGGTAGAGAAATTATACAATAAATTCTCTCATATTCACACAGTAATAATTTTTTGTTATATGTTCATTCATCCGGGATTACAAAATATATAGGAGAATTTTTTCCTATATTCAAGGAGATTTTATCTCCACAAATACCTATTTAGTAGTGATCATAACAATACATAACTCAAATCATATGAGTTGTTAAAAAAAACCTCCAAACCATAATCTATATTATTTTTTATATAACAAAAATATTACTAACTACTAACATTTACATGTGAATAATTACTCTCGTAATTTTCACATTACTTTAGTACCTAACCAACCATGTGAGCGCTAACATACATATTCCTAATAACAAACATATATTACAAAAGTAGTTATAGCTGAAAAAATGGGTTTTGTTGGTGGCTATTTGGGTTCAATAGGACAAGGCATTTGGATGGCCCAAAAGAGGTACATCCTAGATGAGGTTCTAATAGGTTAGGCCTTAGAGCTTGGGAGAAAGGACTACCGCATAAAAGAAACTGGTAGTCCAATAATTTTTTCTCCTTGATTCAAATCCTCAGTATACGTTACAGCCAAAGGTTAAAGATTCGAGAGGAGGAGATGGCATTGAATTTATTCTTACTCCTGATGGTGGTAGTGATATTAGTAGTAGTGGTCAGGAATTTCCATAGCAGTATATTGTTAAAAATAATCCAGTACAAACATTTCCTACTACCCAAAAAGGACACAAGAAAAGGGAAAAGATAGGGAAAATATATAGATAATTTTTCACAGGGTATCATTACCTCAAGGTAATTAATTACACCAAGTAGTACCAATCCTCAACAAATTGTTAATCCACAGGGAAATTCCCCCAAAACTTCAATTCATCCTCCATTCAAGCAGTGAATTCCTCCACAAGCCTCAGGTTTTTGATAACCAAACTAAGTTTTCCATAAATTAGAAAGAGGTAAAAAAACAAAAGAAAATGCGACAAGATAATGTAACTTTAAATCTTTCCATATTCAAGGTAATTCCTACATATTTAACCCAGGCACAATTACCATGGAGTGCATGTATGATGTGCCGAAAGTTGAAAAACTAGAGGATCAAATGGTTGGCAATGACTACAAAGTAACCACCCTTCAAATGGATTTTACTAGAATGAACCCTTGTGACATAATAAATGTATCAAAAATAATAATGATGTGGTATACACAACATTGTTAAAGACAAACATAGAAAAATAAGTTGAATAATAAATTCAAATGTTATAGGAAAACCTATAAAATGAGAAAGCAAACAAAAAAGTGGTAGCTAATAAGACCGGTAAGTTGGAGAAGAGGATAAAATAATCCCATCATTATGTTTGTGGTCACTCCAAATGAATAGGAACATGTGGAATTGACAGAAGTAAAGAAAAGGTTACAAGAAACCACAAGTAGGTATACTAGTTTATAGTAGAAGCTAAGCAAAATTCAAGAGGATATTAAGGTAGAGAAATAAAATCCAAAAAATGGGAATAGAACCTAAAGGAAGAGAGAAAACAAAATGAAATATCACAAAAGGAGAAGTTGAAAGAAAAAATTGAATACAATAGTCCAACACCAAACTATCTAAATTTTATAATAAGATAATGATTAATATAAAGGATAGCATTTGGGGGGAGATAAAACACAAAATTGATGATTTGATTAGATTGTTTTGAATCCATGGATGATCTATAGGGAATATCTAAAAAACTCCATAAACACATAATTAATAGTAGAAAAGTGATGGCTTCAAGATAGGATATAATAAGGAAACTTTTTGAAGCTATCTACAAATTCAGTGACACGTAATTAGCATCCAGAGGAATTCACAACCAGATTGATGCCTCAATAAAGGCATCATCTATCATTCGTAAGTGTGTGATGCTAGGAAAAGCACAAAATTTTCTAAATAAGGTTTCAAACAATGTTACAAGGGGGATCTTCGTGCAAAGTTACAAGAGCTCATAAATTTTTGTTTGCCAATGCATTTTGACAAAACAAACTAATTCATTTAGAAGAATGTATTGTAGAAGAATTTGAAGGAAATAATGATGCAACAGAAGAACCGAATTCCTAAGAAGGTAGATGAGGAAAAAACATTTTGTCTTTTTCAAACCATTGATAACCTTTATGATGCATGAGCATTAGTTGTACATAGTCAAAAGTTTTCATTTGATAGTATTTAGGTGTATGCGGTCTATTTAGCTGGTCTTGAAGTGTTTCTAGTCCATTTTGGACTCTTATGGATTTAATAAGTGGAATTTTTGTATTTTCCCCTCCAAAACAACAGTTTAAAAAGTTTGAATTTTCATGTTATAGAACTAGGGATTAGTATAGTTTAAAAAAATAATGTAAATAAGGTATATGGTCACCTAAGACATGCTTAACTGGACTCTAAACTCTACTTGGGTTAACCTTATCTAAGTTGGGTTAGGGTATTTAGAACCCTAACTGCCCCTATCTCTTCATTCTTAGGCTAGGCATTCGAGTGGAGGTGGTGGTGTGAGTCATAAGAAGGTGTGTGTTTGAGAAATATCTGTATCAGAGCCAAGAGAGCTCATTAAGCTTTGTATTGATCAAGAAATGGAAAAGTGACAAGTGAGCTTGGGAATCTTCAAGTAACTCTTCCTCACACCTGACCTCCCGAGGTCGTGCCGAGACAGCCGGTGGGGATGGAATATGTGTGGGATACAGACAAACTAGTTAGGAAATCTAATGTCTTCTACACGCACTAGTGGAAATTGTGAATCTAAGGCAACGAAGGCCCTCCTAACCTGAAATGGTGTGATAGATCGATCAGCAAGGATGACTGCTCGAAGGCTCCAATCAATATCAAGCTCTGGCGTGATTCGGTCTATAGGTTGTGGAATACGTGGAAAATGACCTGGGATAGTTTCGTGTATATCTCCAGATAAGGTCATAGGGTGGATGGTAAATATAGTTGACTCTATGGGAGATTCTCTGGCCTAGTCCAGAACTCCTTAGCTTTGTTAGCTGCTGTATCTAGTAAGGATAACTGTTCGATGATGATAGGTGGAAGTGGAGTGGATCTGAATACTAGTGTACGTAGGCCAGTATCTATGTCTGATTCACCTGTGGATTCGTTGGGCTGTGGATTTGTGGGTCACAACCGTATATTCGTGGTTGTTGCAGTCCTGCTATGGTCATGTATGGAATCAGTCCCTAATCCCTAGTATCCAATAATCGTATGCTTTCTCAGCTTCTATATTTAGAATTAATAACTGTGTGATCTTCTCAGAATATCTTACAGTTGTTCGTGTAACCTGAATTCTTAGGTTGGTATCTATATCTATGAGGGTGTCTCCTGCGTCTGGCTGTGGGACCAAAGGATCACAACCAAACGTTTTCTCTCTTTCAAACCCCTCCACAGTCATGCGGGCATGTATCTAGGGTAATCTGTAGTTTGGTTGACTTGACCAAAATATGTGTGCTTGGTCATCTTCTATGTTTAACCCGTGCAGTTGGAAACTGATTTGTTGTAAGTTTACCGTTGTTCGGAAGACTTGGATCCTGAGATTCTGATCTATGTCAGTTATGGCTGTGACGAGATTGGGTTGGGGCATGATTGGCTCGAATATGTATTCTCTGGGCTCCCTAGGTCCCGTGATTGTCATACAGAAGCAACAATATAGATTAACTACAACAAAGTGAAATTTAACTACTTTGAGTATATCTATAGCATATATGATTTCTCTATTTTTGTATTTTTTGATGAACTATTCGAATGAATCTAAAAGAGTAACTGTTTAACATATCTAGAATTGACAGCTAAAATAACAAATTAAAACAAACAAGATAACCGAGTATAGCTATTTGTCTGTGCAACTGTGAATCTATTCTAAATAATGAAATAACTGATCTAATCTATTTGCAAGACTCTCGATCCTACCTCAGAAGTGAGGAATGAATCATAGTCTCTCAGAAACTATCAATCCCCACAACTTCCCTGGCAATATCGAAAGTGAAATTGACTGAAATAAAGTGATTAACTACTCTATTTGATATGTTTCTAATTTAGAACTTTGAAAGCTAGAACCTGGATTCTGCAGAACAGTGGCGAATCCGATGGTGTGTGTGATCTTGTCCCCTCAGTGTGATCTCCTCATTCCTTCATGTTCACGTGGATCCAGAAAAGCGTGTAATGCTAGCATCAACAGAAGTAGATATTGGGACAAAGGCAGCTCAAGATACAGACTGAATACAATGCGAGTAGGAGAGGGATAGCGCAAGAGTACAGAGCTTGGCTTATGCAATTCCTAGCGGGATTTATTGCGAGTCATGCAACATGAAACGTCCAGAACCTAAAACTATCCTGTTTGAAGAACAAAACCTGCAACTTTAATGGCTTCCTATTGAAAACAAACTATTCTACTCCAATGGATTGGATGAAATATCAACAGCACTTGCACAAGATGGATATGTGGCTTCCTAACAGCAAAACAATACTAACTAAGCATGCAATGAAAGAAACTAAGGACTCTAAACAAAATGAAAGACTAAATCTATTGCAAAGAGAAATTCAGAGGCAAATTTGAGGGGCCATTTACTTGAGCACAAGCCAACTATTTATAGCATTTGCATTTACCCAAGGTAAAAACCAAATAGAACTCTTAAACTATAAACAATGGCAAAACACTATTCCAGGGAACCAGAATCATTAATGCAAGCTTATGGCGGTGAAAAAAATCTGGTGAATCATTGATTTTTACGTGAGTCGTGTTAAAAGAGCTTTCTGGAAAATGCGTAAAGGACCACCGCCCTAGCAGGGCGGCGGTTATAGGACCGCCGCCTGTTCAGGGCGGCGGTCACGAGACCGCCGCCCAGGCAGGGTGGTGGTTTCGTCACTGAAGAGCAGAAGGCCAAGAAAAGAGGGGAAAAGGGAAAAACAAAGCACGCAGGGGCTAAGCGGGCATGCGGGATGTTAACGCATACTTGGAGAGCTTTTCCAGATCCCGAACACCTTGCGAGGAGACTTGTATCATCATTGGGGCACCTGTTACGTTGTTCCGGCAGCGCAGTACCCTACAATTTTGGGTACGTACATATTCCCCCCTTAGAGAAGCATTTTAGCCATGAAGAGGCGCAAAACAGTGGGTCCGAGTATGGCGGTCCCGAAATGGGAAGTTTAGAAGTTATACCTGATACGTCCGTGTGTTGAAATGACGCCATCCAAAATTCCGTACCACCTGCAAAACGAAAAGAGAACTCAAGTGCAGATAGACACAATAATTTGGAAAATAAATGCTAAAATAATAGGAAATGAGAACATACCATTCGTGTGGGGATAAGAACTTACCTCCGTCGGCGCTCCAAACCTATGGAAAAAAAACATTTTAAAACAAGTCAGGTTTGCTATATATACGAAAGTGGGCCCATTTTCCTATTCATTTGCACAAGTTGATTTGATTGATTCTGAGCTCTGGAACCCACGGTGACGGTTTCTTGCGCGAGTAGAGTCAAAACGTTCGTGACGGGATAGTGATCATGCCTCCGCGAGTGGAACATCGACCCACGAGATCACAGGTTAGTTTTCTTCAATTTATCCTTTTTACCCCCTTAATTTTAAAATGCTAAAATCTTTGTCATGGGGGGGCCTAATTTTTAAAAATGTTAGTGTTAAAAGGTCCATCTAGGGGGGGCACCTACTGGGTAGGCTTTGTTTTTAGCCAAAACGGTCCTTTTTTAGCATTTTTAGGCCTTTTAAATTATAAAACCCGCATGGGTTTTCGGCACATGACCTCCGCCCTGGTTACCCAGGGCGGCGGTTACACGACCGCCACCCTTAAGGCGGTGGTTACAAAACCGCCTCCCTGCTCAGGGCGGCGGTTTTGCACAGAATGCCAAAAGAATACATCTGTTTGAAGATTGTTTTTGCATTTTTAGCATTTCTACGTGTTTTCATGATTTTTCTAATATCACTCGGATGCTAACTTGCTTTGTTTTGTGTGTTTTTGGGTGTATGCAGGCGAGAGAGGAGTATATCCGGTGGAGCCGAGAGAGGGAGTGTGACTGGCTCCCAGGAGTACTAGATGCCCTTTCACAGGATGAGGAGGACACTCTTTAGAGGGCTGGGATACTACGTATCTCGCGCGTTCCACATGTTGCACCATCCAGTCACATTCTTTGTGACCTATTCTCATATTGGGATGCTGATCGGAACACCTTCCGATTACCAGGGGTCCGCGGTGAGTGGACCATCACTTTGGAGGATGTTTATCACATTCCTGGGGGTCCCAATCATTGGGAGACGTCTGAACCCTTGAGACAGCAGGCTCACGGGCCCAGATAGCACAGTGGGCCACATACATGGGAGATGCAGTCATCTCCACGGGTTCGAAGAAGGGGGTCAGAGTTCGATCCATTCCTAGTTTTCCCATCCCCTTGCTTCGCCAGGCTATTATGGGGATCCTTGCCTCGAGATTGATCGGGGACAAGGGAGGAGACACACTGTTATACTGCTGGTCCCCCATCATTGCACAGATAGAGGGACACAGCCAGATATATGCCTGGGGAGCAGATATTCTTGGGACTACCTACCATGATTTATACAGGGTAGTCCATTTACAGGGGCAGTCCTTGAGCCACCCGACCCTGGTCATGAGTTGGGTTTATGAGCACTTCATTCCTTATGGTAGAGGTGTAGAGGTGACAGATCCCGGAGCTGTGAGGGCAGCTAGATGGACAGATATGTCGGTGCTCCGAGCACCTCATCAGCCAGTTGCTTCACTGACCACCGCTGACATGGAGGCCACACCGTATCAGACTATGGCAGGTATATGGGGCGAGGAGGCTCTTACTTTGATCTCCTGCTCCACTACAGGGCAGCTTATTGATAGAGTGGGATGAGTGGAGATACACCCCTTTGGCCGAGTTCCTCAATAGTTTGGCCTACCCTATATGGGCATGCTTCCCCCAGTAGCACCAGTATACAGGTCAGTTCGAGAGGCCAGAGGGGGTCCTAGAGGCCAGGGTTGGACAGTGGTTACTCCTGGCATTCCTATTGCGGCCAGGAGGGTAGTACATGCCAGAGGGAGAGCTGGTGCGCCTCAAGCACCCTTGCTTCAGATTTCCGCGGGCCCTGCCCATAGTAGTGATGACCCCATTGACATAGACTCTGAGTCTGAGGAGTTTACAGGGGGAGAGACAGAGGAGGACAGCGATCCTGAGTGGCATGACACTCAGGATATTATGCAGGCAGCGAGGGCTGAGCAGAGTGCAGAGAGAGTTACTCTGGTCTCAGAGGAGCCACTCTCCTAGGGCCATGGCGGGGAGGATGAGTCTGTTGCGGGATGCTACGTTGCTCCAGTCACTAGGAGCAGCACCCCAGTCAGTAGCGGCATCCGTGGCAGGTGCTGACCCTAGCGATCCATCCTGGAGGCCTGGTGATCCGAGTAAGTTACCATCCTTCCTTTTAATGTTTGTTTTTAGTTAGGATTTCCTTAGTTGCTATCTCTCCTTTTGTTTTATCTTGTATTTCTAATCTCTTGTTTTGTTTCTAATTTGTTTTCTCCTTTGTTTGCAGAGACCGCTGATGAGTGGCGGGACTTGATTCATAGGGTATGCACCGATACCCTAATGATCCCCATGGAGAGGACCCGTGCAGAGTTGTCTGTGGATGCTGGGGAGCCCTCAGTAGCTGGTAGACATACTGACGTCTTTGCCCTAGTCTGGCATGTGGCCAGGATGGTATCGAATCTCCGCACGGAGCTAGCGGGGTATAGGACAGCCGAGCGCTTGATGAGGATTCATTCTCGTGGCGAGACTGCGGCTGCCCCTCGGGATCCTGAGCCCTCCGTGCACTCAGAGCGCCGGCGTAGCCGGAGTCCTAGGCGTGGGCGTGCACCTTTAGAGGGGTCTCGTAGGGATTGAGAAGCCACTTGGCTCTCCTAGATTTTGTATGATATATTCTTTTGTATATCCCGGGCTCTTTGAGCGTTTTGACCATGCTTAGCGCATGATGGCATTGTACAGAAACTTTGATCATATATATATATATATTCTTTTTGGATCAGACTTTTGGCATTTATGGCTTTGTTTCCTTTCCAGTTTCCTCATGTAAATTATGATGTTATGCATGTATGCTCTTTAGAATGTATGCAATGGAGAACAAATGATGCAAGTGTTTTATTTTCCTTTTGTATTTCATGATGCTGATATATGATAATGTAGATACAATGTGATTTTGAATCTTAGTTTCTGTAAGCAATTTTGGATACTTCATATTTGTTTTGGCAAAGTGGTGAAGATAAACTGATATGATGAGCAGATAAACCTGCCCCTACTCCTAACTCCACGCAACTAGTAAGATGCGAGGGCTCATCACCGAGAGTTGGGAAGGGCGCAAGTTATGAAATGTGTTGAAATGATAGTGATGAAAGATAGACAAAGCTTTGGCAGAACCAAATTAGGATGCCACAAGCCTACTCCAGTGACTTTCATATTTTAGGGATGCAACTTGCATAGACTTAGATCCTTAGATGGCCATAGCTAACTTGGTTTGTGGTTTACAAAATCTGATGGCCACATAGGATTTTAACTCTCTTGGAATTTCAGACATCTGATTCATTTGTTTTTGACTCAAGACTTCAAGATTTGAATTGTTTGTTTATGACCTTTTGCATTTGTTTGTCAAGAGGACCCCCTACACTTTGCCCCATGCTACTAGTAAGAAGCGTGGGTTTATCACCGTGGGCAAGGCATAGGCGAGTAAGGGCATTTCCATCCTTTCCCAACCCTACGTCACTAGTAAGAGACGCAAGCTCATCACCAAAGGTTGGTGGGGCAAGGAAATGTGTAAATTTAAAATTTTCTGTTTGATTCTATATTTGACTTGTTTATTTGAGTAAAATGTCAGTATGTGCTTATTTCCAAAGAGATATACATATGGGATAGATGTGACACCATGAAGCTTCTAGAACAGACCATAGGCAAGACACCTATCCTAAGAAGAAACCAAAAGTGAGAATAAACCCACAGATCTTGGCATGGTTACCGTTAAGACCTTGTCATATCTAGCTTTATTTGATGAAATGATTCTGAGATAGTTTGATGATATCATGGAAATGGAGAAGTATGATTAGAGTGTTTATGCCAACAACATCATGAGTTTGTAATGAATTGCTTTGAGAACAAATTCCTTGATCACATTTTTTTTTTGTATAAAACAAGCGGACAAAATGATCCTAATCTATATGAAGATGCAATGTAGATGTAATTATAAATAGTGCTAGTTGCTTACGCGTAGAATCGTTTGAGGTGTAGGGAATTGACTGTTTCACCAAATTCCTCACCTTCCAGTGTACATAAGAGGTATGCACCATTTCCATAGTCCTTCATGACTCGGTATGGGCCCAACCATTTGGGCCGGAACTTCCTTCCTTCGCCGGTCTTTTTGTCGATCCGGCTATCTAGCCTTAGAACTAGATCACCTTCATATATGTCACGTTCATAGACTTTCTTGTTATACTGCCGGCACATCCGGTCAGCATAGACTCTGTGCCACTGTTCAGCATCTAACCTAGCTTCATCTAGGCTTTCTAGTTGGGAAAGACGTGCTTCTCTATAAGTGTCTTCATCCAGGATCCCTTGTAACGAAATGCGGAGACTGGGTATTTCAACCTCAAGTGGGAGAACTGCTTCTGCCCCGAATACTAGCGAGAAAGGAGTCACTCCTGTTGGTGTTCTTATTGAGGTTCGGTGGGCCCATAAGGCCAGATATAACTTCAAATGCCAATCTCATTTGTTTTCTTTCACCGTTTTAAGGAGAATGGCTTTTAATGTTTTGTTTGTCGCCTCAGCCTGTCCATTGGCTTGAGGGTAATATAACGAAGCCGTATGATGGCTTATTTTAAATTTATTGCACAATTCGTGAACTTCGTCATTCTTAAAAGAAGTTCCATTATCTGAGATAATGATTTGTGGGACACCGTACCTGCAAATGATTTGGTTCAAAATGAACTTGGCGATTACAGAACCTGGTACAGTAGTAAGAGGCATAGCCTCTACCCACTTGGTAAAATATTCGGTGGCCGTGATTATAAAATTATGGCCGTCGGTGGACGAGGGAGAGAATTTCCCTATCAAATCTAGGCCCCATGTGGAAAAGGGCCACGGAGTAGCGATCGGTTGTAGAGCTTGTGCTGGCATGTGAATCTCGTGGGAGAATTCTTGACACTTATGACATCTGCGTACAAACTCTACTGCGTCGTGTTCTAGAGTGGGCCAGAAATAGCCCATTCGATGTATTTTACGAGTGGTGGCATGGCCACCGAAGTGACCCCCACACATTCCACTGTGAGATTCATGGAGAATCTTCTTGGATTCTTCTGTGTCGACACATCTTAGAAGCATTCCATCGAACACTTTTCGATAGAGCACTTGCTCTATAATGACGTATTTTGCTACGATAATGTGTAACCACCTTCTTTGTTGCAGAGTAGCACTTTCTGGATACGTATGGTCCATGATATAATTAATGATATCAGTGTACCAAGGACACTCAGAGATAGGAGGTCTGGTTTCAATGTAGTATACGCACTCATCTGGAAAATCCAGATCTACTAGATCGCCTCCATCTAATGGGTTATCAGCTAACCAATCCACGATGATTTGTCCCTTAACGGACTTCTGATTTACAAATGTTAATTCAAATTCTCCCATTAAGGTTATAAAACGTCCAGCCTTTTTAGACAAGGACCCTTGCATGAGGAAAGTTCGTAAATGGTCTGTTTTTACCATGACCCTTGTTTCTTGATTTAGCATATAATGTCTTAAGCGTTTGGTTGCAAAGACTATGGCGAGGCATTCTCGTTCTGCTTGTGTATAACGTGTTTCATAGTCAAGCAATGTTCAATTAATGAAATAAATCACACGTTCTCTCTTGTCATCGTCTTCTTGAGCCAGCATACAGGCTAGCGAGACATTGGTAGCTCACGAGTATAAAATTAACGGGCGATCTAGCTTAGGTGGCATTAGCGTAGGTGGTGATAACAAGAAACACTTAACTGCATCAAAAGCTTCATTGCAATCTTCAGTCCAATCAATGCTATAATATTTCTTGAGTAGATTGTTGATTGGATGAATGGTGAAACTTAAGTCTGGGATGAATCTCTGGATTGCACCAAGCTTTCTGAGAAATGACCTGATTCCAGATTCATCCGAAGGTGGGACCATTTCGAGGACAGCCCAAATTTTGGTTGGGTCAACATCTATCCCTCGTGACGATATGATGTATCCTAGGAGCTTCCCTCCTGTTACACCAAAGACGCATTTTTCTAGATTTAGCGTGACTCCGTATTCTATCAGACGTGAAAGAATGATGCGAAGTACTTCCAGGATGGTCACAACGCTTCTTGGCCTTAGCCAACAAGTCATCTACGTAGGATTCCATGATTTTATGAATTAGATCGTGAAATATATATGTCATAGCTCGCTGGTATGTAGCACCAGCGTTCTTGAGACCAAATGGCATAACAACATAGCAATAAGTTCCCCAAGGAGTTATAAACGTGGTTTTAGCTTGATCTTGTTCAGATATTCTGATTTGATTGTATCCCGAGAATCCATCCATGAGAGACAAAAGTTCAAATCCAGCTGTTGCATCAACAATGACATCAATGGATGGTAACGGGAAGTCCTCTTTAGGACACACTTTGTTAATGTCTTGGAAATCTATGCAGATGCGTATCTTCCCATTTTTTTTGAGAACGGGAACGATATTAGATACCCATTGAGAGTAATCGACTGGTTTGATGAATCCTACTTGGAGGAGCTTTATTACTTCCTCTTTCACCATGAGAGCTACCTTAGGTTTCATTGGTCTCGATTTTTGTTTAATTGGCTTTGCATCAGATTTAGTGACGAGGTTGTGCACCGCAATGTGGGGTGCAACTCTTGTCATTTCCTTATAATTAAATGTAAAATCCTTCTGATGTTCCTTGAGGATTCGAGTGTGTATTTCTACTTCTTCTGGGGTTAATGAGGATCCTAGTTTTAAGATCTTTGGTTCATCCTCTGTTCCGATGTTAATATCAATTGTTTCTTTGATCAAAGAGGCGTTACCTTCTTCAAACTCAGGTGGGGCTGGAGGTAAATCTAAATCGTCTCCATTCTCGACTGAGTATATGCTAAGTTCCTTTTGTGGGAGAAGCTCCATCATGGGATTCCCGTAATAGGAAGATGAATGTGGGATTAAGGACAAATCTATCACGTGATGGGAGAGATGTAATGCTGCATAGGCGTTTAAGAAATCAAGAGTGGTTGTATCACTATCAATGTGTGTCTAGGATAGTAGATTTGTCCTCATCTTTGTTCATTAAAAGAGGACTTGACATTGCTTTTACCAATGGTTCATCACGAAGGGATACCATGAAACGGGTATCCTCTAACTTACTGTTTGGAGTGAAGCGTGATGCTGAAGTTGCTATTGAATCAGTGAGAAGATTTTTCTCTCGCGGGATTGCTTCAATTGATATGAAGTCAAACTCCTTGCTTAAATCTAATACAACTGTTTTGTAAAGCTGTAAGTGCTCGGCTTTGGTTTCATATATCTCAGAGACTTGGTTCCCTACCAATTGTGAGTCTCCTAAGACTCTGATGTTATCAACACCGATTCTCTTAGCTAAGATGAGGCCAAGGAGGAGGGCTTCGTACTCAGTGCCGTTGTTTGTGCATTCAAAATTTAGTTTAAAGGAAAATGGTAGGACTTTTCCCTTGGGAGAAGTAAGGATTATACCTGCCCCAGCTCCATAATGACATCTAGCTCCATCAAAATGGAGAGTCCAATATTTAGCTAGGAGTAGAGATGTTGGGATATTTGTTGTGTTAACATCTTCTACCTCTACCATGCAGAGATCTACTGCTGGGAGAGAACCGACACCCAGGGAATATCCCACGCCTACAGAATCGAATGGTAGGAACATTGGTAGATCCTGTTCTAATAATTCAACAATTTTTGCAGTAGTTCCTAATGATACTATTTCTACAGTGTTAGCCTCATCTTTGGGGGCTGGGGTTGCCTTGGCTAGGCTTATAGTTTCAAAATCTATCAGTAGGTACCAACTTTTCTTCTAGTTTTACATCGGTAGGTTTATTAAGTTAGTTTGTTGGGAGTCCAAACTCCGAGTGCACGCCTGGTCTTTTCTTTAAGTCGGCTATGTGTACATCAAATGGTTTTAGATCACCTTTGGCTATGAATATCTTCCCTAAGTGTAAAAACCTTACTTCTTGAAATAGTGTGGAAGGGATTGCCTTCATGCGGTGTATCCATGGTCGGCCGAGGATCATATTATAGTTAGTTTCCTGATCTATAATATAAAACTCAATCAGGATGGTCTTGGGTCCTAAGATGACCGGTAATATTATAGTTCCAACCAAGGTGGCTTTAAGGCTATCATAGCCTCTTAGTGTGTTTCGAGTTGTGGAACAATTGGTTTCTCCATACCCTAGCTTTTGAAGGAAAGATAAGGGAACTATGTTGACCGCTGCCCCATCGTCTACCATTACATGCTTTACATAGTTGTTATAAACCCATACTTGTAAGTGTAAGGTTGGATCACCTTGGCGTGCGATCTTAGCATCTATCGGCATTTTATTTATTTCAAATATGAATTCGACATCCCTATCCGCCTGTCCCGGGGGATGAATGTCAAAGTCTATATTATTTACCTATGTTTCAGGAGGTGGAGTGATGTTAACTAAATGACCTAAACCTAATGCTTCTAAAAGAGAAGCCCTGTGGGTAGCAGAGTTCTTTAGTAATTCTAAAAATGAAATGTGCGAGAAGGTTTTTGTTAGGTCGTTAATTAAATCATGGGCACCCACAGGTTTTGCTACTACTTGTTGGAAGTTATCTGTCTTTGGTAGGTGGCTTGGACTTGGCTAAGAGAAATACTCTCGTGTCCTTGTTATAGCTTCGATGGGTAGTTCAACGTCTAACTCTACTAAACTGACTATCTTAGGTTGTGGCTGACTTCCTAGTTGTGGCGCAACTAATGGATTTAGCGAAGTTGAAGCTTCATGATCATTTTTTCCTGTCATTACGCTCTTTTTTGTCCCAGTTAGATTTAGTCTATTGTTATCATGATTTGGGAGCGGATCATTAAGGATCTTCAGGGGTGTGTTTTGAGGGGAAACTGACCCCTAAAAACGTACTTGATGCTAGTGACATAGGATCTGCCAAGAAACATATCCATGAAAAGTTGTCTTTGTTCATCTGGCAAGCGTTGTATGAATTTATTGTAGTCATGACATGTTCTCGTGTCATGGCCCTAAGTTTTCTGGAAACCACAATACGAATTAAGATTGTAATTCCTATTTTTTTGGTTTGGTGCATACTGTGGCCCAAATTTTTGATCAAAACCGTTCCCTATTAGGGTTAAAATTTTACGTTTGTTGTCTTTGGTTTGACTTCTGGTTTTGGTACCTAGTTGAATTTTGGTTTGGACCCTGTGTGGGATTTTTCCGTTGTCATTGTTGTTGTTGTGGATGATTAAAATCCACTGTATTGATTGTCGGGGTAAAGTTGTTGTTTCGTTGGTTGTTTATTTGTGATGGAGTATTGACAACATTTACCGTCTTAGGCTGGTCAGTTACTCCATCTGTTGTTACACCCCGATTTTTATTAAGGATTTTAGGTCCTTGATTGACATTCGTGGTAGTAGGATAAGTTGTAGTGTTCTGGTTGGAGGTGATTAACCTCCCATTTGCTCCATATGTTTTGCGACCACTATCAATTGCCGCTTGATCTATTCGGAGAGCGCTCTCAAGTACTTCATCGTAAGTTCTTAATGGGAACTTCTGGACTTCTTCCTTCACCTCTCTGCTAAGAGAATGAAGGAATAAATCGCATAGTTCCATCTGATCCATGTTTGGAGCACTTACCGAAGAATAAAGAACTGTACGCCACCTTTGGATGAAATGGGTGACAGATTCGTTGTGTTCTTACTTGATGTGTAAAAATTCCCTGATTCCTGTCCTTAATAATTTGTTCATGTTAAAGGCCTTGATGAATTTTGACACGAGTTGCTTGAACAAATGGATGGAAGCCTCAGGTATTCTATAATACCAATCGAGAGCGATGCCTTCCAAGGTTTTTGGGAATATTTTAGCAACAACCCCATCCCATGGGAGTAGTTCTCGAATGGCTGTAGCGTAAGCCTTGATATGTGCATTCAGATCTCCCTCACCTTTATATTTGGGAAATTCAGGAAGAGGTCTTGGAAGCATGACGCTTCATATGGTGAAATCTAAGGGCTCTTTCAAATATTCTGAGTAGGTCCCTATCACATAGGTTTCGACCATTGATGGTGCCTGTTGAGGGAGCAGCGGTGGAATGGGTTGTTGACATGGCATAGCGTACATGTTAGCGGGGGCATAAGGAAACCCCTGTGTTTGAGGAACCATGCCGGGAGAGGAGAACATATCCCCTTGTGGTGATTTGGAGTACATGTTTAAGTATGCAGGGGTATTGTCCAAAAATGGATTACTTTGTATTAGACTGGGAGGAGCGGTGTTAGGAATGACAGCTCTTGTTGGGGTTTGTTGTGAATACTGAGGAGTCATGCCTAACGTGCCTACTCCTGTGAGGAGGTCTACTTGGCTAGGATGGTGTGGAGGATTGGAACTTCCTGCCTACATAAATTGTGAATTTTGACTTGCTTGGGCAAGTTCTAACTCCCTAACCTTTTCTACTAGAGTTGAAATGACTTCATTTGGTGAAGTCCCGATACTTTGCCTTGGCGGCATTTGTTGTATATCATGGTGTTGTATAAGCATGTGATATCCTGCTATGAACTGATCGCTGCCCTGCCAAGTTTCTCCGAGGGTATTTTCTGTATGCAGTGGCATAGAGGTATTTTCTCGAAAAAAGACCTCAGGTTGTGTTTGTAAACCTCCTATAGGTGGGTACATACCTTGAGAATGTTGTTCATTCATGGCATAAATTACCGAATGTTCATCATCTAAACCCAGGTATGAGTCTGATTGTCTACTAATTTGTGGTCTAAGTAGTACCTGAGGAGATGAACTTGATTCTCCTGTGAGCGTCATATTGTTTGAGCCTGAAGGGTCTATTTGCCGTGTTTGAGCGAACTGATCCAACTTCTTTGTTCGAAGGGATGAGGTATATCTAATCCTTGGAGTTTGTGTTGACAACTGGTTAGTTGAGTAGTTATCGCCCCATACTGAGAGTGAGGGTGATGATTGTCTATTCTGTTGGGCGTAGTATGCCTCAAGACCCAAGAGGGGTCTGCCATATGCATCGAATCTGATCTATATCAGTTATGGTTGTGATGAGATTGGGTTGGGGTACGATTGGCTCAAATATGTATTCTCTGGGCTCCCTAGGTCCCGTGATTGTCATACACAAGCAACAATGTAATTTAACTACAGTAAAGTGAAATTTAACTACTTTGAGTATATCTATAGCATATATGATTTCTCTATTTTTGTATTTTCTAATGAACTATTCGAATGAATTTAAAGAGTAACTGTTTAACATATCTAGAATTGACAGCTAAAATAACAAATTAAAACAAACAAGATAACCGAGTATAGCTATTTGTCTGTGCAACTGTGAATCTATTCTAAATAATGAAATATTTGATCTAGTCTATTTGCAAGATTCTCGATCCTACCTCAGAAGTGAGGAATGAATCATAGTCTCTCAGAAACTATCAATCCCCACAACTTCCCTGGCAATATCGAAAGTGAAATTGACTGAAATAAAGTCATTAACTACTCTATTTGATATGTTTCTAATTTAGAACTTTGAAAGCTAGAACCTGGATTCTGCATAACAGTGGCAAATCCGATGGTGTGTGTGATCTTGTCCCCTCAGTGTGATCTCCTCGTTCCTTCATGTTCACATGGATCCAGAAAAGCGTGTAATGCTAGCATCAATAGAAGTAGATATTGGGACAAAGGCAGCTCAAGATACAAACTGAATACAATGCGAGTAGAAGAGGGATAGCGCAAGAGTACAGAGCTTGGCTTATGTAATTCCTAGCGGGATTTATTGCGAGTCATGCAACATAAAACGTCCAAAACCTGAAACTATCATGTTTGAATAACAAAACCTGCAACTTTGATGGCTTCCTATTGAAAACAAACTATTCTACTCCAATGGATTGGATGAAAAGTCAACAGCACTTGCACAAGATGGATATGTGGCTTCCTAACAGCAAAACAATACTAACTAAGCATGCAATGAAAGAAACTAAGGACTCTAAACAAAATGAAAGACTAATCTATTGCAAAGAGAAATTCAGAGGCAAATTTGAGGGGCCTTTTGCTTGAGCACAAGCCAACTATTTATAGCATTTGCATTTACCCAAGGTAAAAACCAAATAGAACTCTTAAACTATAAACAATGGCAAAACACTATTCGAGGGAACTAGAATCATTAATGCAAGCTTATGGCGGTGAAAAAAGCTGGTGAATCGTTGATTTTTACGTGAGTCGTGTTAAAAGAGATTTTTGGAAAACGTGTAAATGACCACCGCCCTGAGCAGGGTGGCGGTTACAGGATTGCCACCCTGTTCAGGGCAACGGTCACGAGACCGCCGCCCAGGCAGGGCGGCGGTTTCGTCACTGAAGAACAGAAGGCCAAGAAAAGAGGGGAAAAGGGAAAAACAAAGCACGTGGGGGCTAGGCGGGGCATGCTGGATGTTAACGCATACTTGGAGAGCTTTTACGGATCCCAAACACCTTGCGAGGAGATTTGTATCATCATTGGTGCACGTATTACATTGTTCCGGCAGCGCAGTACCCTACAATTTTGGGTACGTATAGTTACAAACCCTGTGACAAGCCTAGCATGAAGGTTGAAGACATTTATCAAAGGAATTGTGGCAATGTTAGTAAGGGTGTCAAAAACGCTTAAAAGTTCAAATAAGATTGATGAATTATTTGATTGCAAGGAATGTATATGTGACAAGATATTAACTTGTGTGTATTGTGAAATCTATGCATGGTTTATGGTTGAGAACAAGGTTAAAGGCTAGACACTCAAAAAAAAACACAGTTTAAGAAGTGTTATCCATTTTTTCCCCCTTGGGAAAAAATGGATAACAAGGGTATGCCAAGCTTTGGGACCAGAAAATTCCTTCGTGAAGCACTATGGGGTCTACAAGAAAAATTTTGTGTTTAGGGAGCATTTTTGATGTTCCAGGAAGATGTGAAATCATTAGGAAACAGTTTTCATCTTCTAGGTTTTGAGGAGCTCAGTTTCTACCTAAGAAGTGTACATGGGGCTGGCAGGCCCACATTTATCCAACATGGGAAAAAAATGGTTAAAATTGGTAAACACCTTTGGGTGTCCTACTATACCTCTATGATCCCTAGAACTGAAAAATCCCAAAAAATTGTAGAGTCACTGCAAAATTTGAAAAAATTGTCAAAAAGGGTAAAAAGGGGACTTGAGCTCACAGAGCTCAGCGAGCAACTTGCTGAGCTACCTGACGAGTTGACTTGGTTACAAGGATAGATAGCTCAGCATGGGCTTTGAGCTCGAAATATCACACATAGACTCAGATGAGCATCTCGTGGTTTAGGTGGGTGGTCTGTCGAGTTGACATTAGGATCAACTCGGATTGGGGCTCATGGTATGCATGAGTGAGATGGTTGGAACGTCAAGGTGTTCGGTGAAATGTTGGCAGAGGTCTGAACTCACAAGCTGAGGTGATTGGGATGGAATCGGTGCAGGGGGCTCGCGAGGGGACAGGTCGTAGAGCAAATGTGATGATGGCTCAGAATTACACAAGGAGGTTAACGTCAACGCAGCCTGGGTTGAGTTCAACATCATCGAGCTAAGTGGGAGATGAGATGCATGCTGAATTGGGTGAACCATTGGGATGGATCATTAATGAGAAGAATGGCTTGGACTACACAAGGATCAGGCTGGGTTGAAACATTAGCTCATTGTAGTGAGTCAATGAGACATGGAAGGTAAAGCTCAACTAGCGTGTGGAATCCAGGCTGCGATGAAAAAAGGGAACTCGTCACAGTCGAGCTTGATGCCAAGTCACAATGGAGCTTGGACATGGCGAGTTGCGAAGGTTGTAAGGCCATGAAGATTAGAATGGTAAGCTCGTGAGATCGAGTTGATTGCAATGCTTGGTAGGAGGGTAGAATCAAAAGTTGGGTCAAGTAGATCACGGCATGCATCATCGAGATCGACATAGAGACCGGCATTAAGCTCTAAGGCTTGGAGGCTGTGAAAGTAGGCAGCAAGGAGATAGTGTATCGGTGAGTCAACGGCCGAGGTGCTCATCCCATGTGGAAAATAACACAGGAAATGAGTTTTTCGCACGCATGACGGGTGGAACGAGATGCTCGAACGGGGCAAGTGGTTGCAGCGAGCGATGAGCTTGACGGGAAAATCACAGGTGACTCAATGTAACGCAGTGGTGAATCACAAGTCTGAGGCGCCATGGAAGACATTGCAAGTGAAGTGAACTCAGATTGAGCCAATTTTATGGATCAGGGGTAAAACGTTGGGGCCTGGGCCATGCATGTGAATCGGTGGGTCGCCGAGTTTAGAAGGTTGGTGAGATGCTCGAGTATAAGTTCGGCTTGTCACAGAAATGGATAAAATTATCAGTGGAAGGATGTCGAGTTACATGTGAGGGGTTCACGAGGAAGTATATGTGTGAACAATGTGAGTCAAGTTCATTTCAGTGGGATCATGTTTGAACTTGGTGGATTGAATCGTGTTGAAGGCATGGATTCGGAGGCTCGAACATTGGAGCTCAAATTGGAATATGGAAGAATGCAGAGGAGAGAGTTTCAAAGATCGATCGGTTTCAGAGTTGAAGCAATTCAGAGTTTAGAAGGAGAGGAGCTCATTCAGGGCTCAGTGATTGAAAACAAGCTTAGAGTCCGAAACTCCGAAGTCTGAATTTCAGACTTCGGGTTTCGGAGTCAGCGGATTTCAAACATTTGGAGAACAAGCTAGTGAAAACAATGGGCAAGTTTCGAAGTCTGAACTTTGAAATTCAGAGTTCGAAACTCCTGCAATTTCAGAGTTTGAAGATATAAGCATGGCCGAGGTGCTCAACGATGGGGAGTATTCGCATTCCGAAAACATGAAGTCACTCGGATAATGAGGTTAGCGATTGGGTAGGTGGAAATTCGGTGTTGTGTAAAGACCAAGTCAATGGCAGGACACTCCCCAAGGTGCTCGGTGGTATTATCGGGAGGCGGTGATGGCAAGACGTGTTGAGCAAGTCAAATGTCGAGTCATCAACTAAGTTTTTTGTGAGGTTAACATGGTGTTCATTGGAGAAGCTCGATGTAGTGTCTGATCTAGAAGCCGATGCACTAAATGAGGATCCCGGACAATAGGAAATGCAAGCGATGGATCGGTTTTCTTGGACAGAGTTGGAGATCAACACGGTCAAGGCTCCATTCAATACAAATACGTGGTAGGAGATAAGTGCAAAGCATGAAGTGGGAGAAAAAAGGGAACCCGCCATGCATGTCAAGTACGCGATGGGAGAAGTTAAAACATAAAGTGTCGATGCATAATGAAGAGCTTGCTAGCCAGCTCGGCGAGTTGGTTGGCGAGCTGTTTGCTGAGCCACCCTACAAAAAACCTTCCCCATGTAAATTTCAACATGTGGGTCCTACCAATGGACCTAGGATGAACTCCAAATTTTTTTAAAATATTATTTTCAATTAAATGGAGGAGAATTCAAAAAATTTAATTTATGAAAGCATGGGAAGGAGGAGTTTTTCCAGGTATAATTAATGAGGCAAGCAAACATGGAGTGCTCCAGGTCAAGCATGGGCAGTTACAAGGAGACCATACTTGTTACTGTTATGCCTAGATTTTTGGATTTCTTCCTTCTTTCTCTCATCATCTTAGACTTTCTATAAATGAAAAGGGAATGTAAAATAAAATTAGTTAGACAATTTTTCCAAGTTTCCCCTCTTCTTTCAAGTTGAGATGTTGTGAATTTAGAGGCTTTCAAGCCTTCTCAAAGATTGGAATGGCAACCCTTGCCTCTTACTATTGTAATGATGCACTGTGTATGTACTTGGAGTAATAAAATGGTACTTTGTGACTAGTTTTCTGTCCTTGCACAATTTTTGTTACTTCATTTTTTGTAACACTCTAATTTTGTATGTTAACTTGGTGAATATTTTACATACTGTTATAGCTGCTGAAATGAAAGCAAACATGTTAAGATATGTTTTGATCTTAAGAGAATGTGTTGCTAATTTGGATTCTTGCATACTGTGATTTATTACATGGGACAGCAAATATTGTACTTGTGTGTTTGCTGATGTGACGACAAATTGTCGTATACTTGCTAGCTCTTGTTGCTGATTGACAGCATACCCTGAATCAATTCCATTGATTCAAGTATGCTGAGGTCCTCTTGTGATTTTTGTGTCGATTCACACTTGAACCGGACTGAGATTGTTATGAGCGTGCAGCGCCTGATTGCAGGTGTGAACAGCTAGCACGAAAATGCCAACGACAGGAGTTCGATTCTTGAACCCTGTACTGTCGAACTAGGGACCTCGTGAGGTGAGGAATGCCTAGACACGGGTGGCCTTGGCAGGTAATCTGAAGGACGGAATGTCCTGCTCTGCATTAACGTGTATGTTAGTAGGGAGGCTGGATGGAAGTTGTTAGTGTTAGTGGTTAGTATGAATTAAACCCTAAATTAATACTAAGTCCTAACATGCATCCTACACTACTATCCTAAGTGGATTTTTAAATTCAAAAAAAAAGGGGGGGAAAATAAAACCTAAGGCTAAATTAAGACCTAGGTTGAAAACTATATGCAACCTAAACTAATCCTAATCTAAGGGGTGCGCAGACCCTTGGGAGGAAAGGGATAAGGATGGAAAGGGCATTCATTGGCATTTAATAAACTGTCCCTACGTGGACAGCGCCAGTTTTGGCGGGGCAGGTAGGAATTAGAGGCATCTATTTGGAGATAGAGCCAACTTTGATTTGCATGGAAATTTGAAATTTAAAAAGCTCGCCAACTCAAGTGGCGGTGGCGTGAGAAGCAAGGAAAAAGGCAGAGCCTTAAATTGCATTAATTATTCTTGGTCCTCGCGACCAGCTCGCCTTGGAAACAGCATGAGGGAATTTGATTTTCATTTTGTTGATTCGAGCCTTTTGTGAAGTTGCTCTGCATTTGGTTTTTCTGACCTGGTTCGGTCGAACCAGCTCTTGGCATTTGACATTTTCTTGGGGATTTGGAGGCTGTTGTTAAGCCTGAAGAAGGAAGGAAGTGTTGGAGAGTTTGTGTTGTCGCTGTGGAAAGGAAAAACGCGGCAAACAAGGTTTTCTTCGAGCTCTGGAAAAGAGATTTCAGGCATGTTAAGCCCTTCTCTTTAAAAATCTTTGCTTTGATTAAGTGTATCATTAAAACAACCCTGCTCTTGGGTTTTGATTTTGTGACTGTTGTCAAATCGGTTCGATTTGGATTTTATCGATTCTTACTTATCTTTTGCTTGGAAAATGATATGTTGAACGTTTCGGGTTGCTTGGTTTTGGTTTGTTTTTGCTCGAATCAAGTTGGAAATGAATTGTTGTACTGGTTATCAGCTGGATGAAAGTTGGAAATAGATATTTCCTTTACTGATTCATATCGTTGGAAGTGGAACAGGCTGTTTAATTGTTTCCTTTTGTGTAATTGTTTCTTTGCTGTTGTATTTGGAACTGTCCTTGCGTATGAAATGGAAGTGGAAATTCAGTTATGTTATGTTGCTGGGATTTGGGTTTCCTTCATACTTGCTGTCATTTTTTTTTGGAAATCGATTCTCTTCCCTCTACTGCTTTGGATTTTAAAGGAAATGGCATTTGGGTTTTCTTAGGTATTGGAACTCGAATTGAATGAAGTAATAGCAATATTTCCATTACTGTGCCTTTCTTGTTTAGGAAATCAGCGAATACGTTTTAGTAACCGTGGAAATAGGAAAAATAGACTGTTTTTCCTTCTGAAGTTGTTGATGGATTATGTCTTTCCTTGCTGTGAGATTAGGATGGTTTTATGTTGTTTTAATGATGTTGTTCGATCTCCCTGTCCGGACTGTTGACACAATTATAAATTGGTTTTGTATTATGTGCAAGGAATGATTATATTTCTTCTTGCTGTGATGGATAGTTGATTCCATGGCGTCTTGTAATTGAAGTTTGATCCTTTGTTTTGAATTGTCTTGTGAATGTGAACTTGACCTGGATTTCTGTTTTAATAAATGGAAAGTGTGAGAATTAGCTTGTTTTCTGAGTCTATTCTGACTGTACCAAGCTTACACGATTAACACCCTTAACGGGTTTTTCTTCATAAGAGGTATTGATATATGAATGTTATACTTGAGTTCTGTACCTCATTAAGAAAATGGAGAATACTGTTTTGAAGTTAACGGTTGATCGAGATAGAACTCGAATTGGATATTCATTGTTGAGGCATGTTAGATTGAAACTGTATAGACTATGTGAGTTGCCTTTCAATGAAAATAAATGTTTTGTTATCTTCATAAGTTGAGCTGTCATGCTAAGATAAACACGAATTGAGTGTTTTTATTTCATTCGGAGCAAATGATTGTTTCTTAGTGAAATTAAAGGGGAATGAATTAGTCTTCTGTTGCTGTTCTGACTTGGTGAAATTCATAGTCAATGTGAATATTGGATTTGCTGTAGGTAACAGCAATGAATAAAATGTTAGTTTGAGCGGGATATGCTCACAGGATGAGGAAATCATGTGATTAATGGACTACATGATTGAAGTACTGTTTGTCTGTTTAATATGCAATGAAAGAAATATGGTTTCTTTTATTATGGTAAATATATGGTATGCAGCCTTATATCGTTTAATCTTGGATGTACATAATTTTGTACTAACCTATTTCGGATCTTTTTATGAGTCTGATTCAAATGAAGTATGGATATGGATGATGAATTCTTCCTGTTTTCATTTTAAAGCTGATTATAAATGAAATTATCCTTGCTGCCGGAAAGTGAATTCCGAATGGATTTTGTAAGTTTCACTATGAACTGTTATCTTGATCTGTCTTTCATTTGGATTCCACTGTTAGGATAGTCATGCGGAAAGAAATAGAGATATGAATGAATGTCTTAGAAAAATGATCTTTTCCTCTTTCATTCGGTTGGAAATCTGGAATTTGTGAATAATGAATTTTATAGTGCTTAGATGGGAGCAACTATATGCATTGATGTTCGCTTTCTTGTCTGTACTTGATTGCTTTGAATTTAATACACGAACTGAAAGGAAAGTAATGAGTTACATTTCAGTTAGTTTCATCCTTTGCATTTATTATTAATGAAAGGCGTGGAAAGGATAACAGTATGTTTAAAATTATGTGGAAACAGGACAGCAGTCTTATTGCTGATTGTGATAATATTTTGATAGTTCAGTTGTTATGCTGATCTTTCTTTTGTGCCTATTTCGTGATTGATGTTTAACTGTCGTTTCATAAAAGCAGGGTTCTTTTATTGAGACAGTTAGTGGAAGCATCTTATTTTAAGGATAAGTGCTTAATATGCTCAGTTCATTGAACTGACTCGTGCAATTCATTTTACAGATGGAATTTGATTAGAATGAAGACTTGGTTGTTTTCTGATGCTTTTGATTTGATAATGACATGTAATTGTTGCTTTTATTCCTCTTCGAGGAATTGTGAAAAGAAGAAAATATATTCTTATGTCGATGAGTTGTATGGATGTTTTGTATAAACTATGCCCAATCAGTTGGATTGGCAAATGTACAAATTATGACTTGAAATATTGAATACAATTACAAGTGTGATATTTTCAATAATTATATCAGTTTGATATCGTTGTTTAAATTGGAAATATGATGTTATTTCTTGATTTGGAATTGTTTCATTGTCCTTGGATGGATGCTGAATTGAAACTGATATCTATTCTTACTTAATGCAACTTTTAAGTTGAAAAATGCAATTAGTTCATACTTGGGTAAAGATGAATTTTTAATTGACATTAAAAAGGATTAAGAAGAATATGATTCCAAAATCGGAAGGTATTCAGGATTAGCTTAGGAGCTAAGGAATATCAATTCAACTTCGGAGTAATCGAACTTCTCTTTCAAACTCCATTAATGATCTCGTTTGATAAATTTAGAATAAAGGATATAGGATAAATATATCCATAACTAATGGACCTTAACTATATAACGTTAAGGAGAATAAATGAATACATTTCTTGGAAATTAGACCTTGTTTAAATGACGTCTAATAAGTTAGAATTCTGAATTTAGTTGCAGTTGAGAAAATCTTGGCTAAGTTTAATAGGTTAAACTTATTACGTCCGTCGGAACGGACTACTTAATCCAATGATTAAGAAGTGAACCAAGTAAGGAAATGCAGCCCTTCGATACGAAGGAAAAGATGCATTGCAAGACAATGGATGGATTTAGTCCCTCTTAGCCTTATACAACTGTAACGGAAACGAGGATCAAGAGATCAGCGTGGATGCTGAAAGTTGACTTTAATTATTAAAATCATATCCGATGCACTTGAGCAGGATGTGTATTCTCGATGGGAGAATTTCGTAGGACATTGGCATACGCCAGCTACAGCAAGGTGTCTCCATGAAGACGGGGTCTTCATGACGACACACTATTGCAGTTGACATATCGCAATGCCCTCCTGAATTAAAATATCAAGAATACATAGGCTGAATGTGTAACTGTGGACAAGGGATAGGAGTATGATCTGGTATACGGAGTGACTCCGAAATACTAAAGATAACTAGACACACGGGGTCGTGGGAAAACGACACTGTATGTCTGTGTATCTTTAGTTACCGGGAGTGCCTTCCTATACTCGTTCATATTACTAACTGTAATTAGAAGCTTAAACTAACCTAAAACTAAGAGGACTGGTAGGAACCAGGAAAGACCATTCTAGATAATAGGTGAAGTGAAGTGAAGGACGTATTCCGTTGATGTGTATCACATCCAGGAATATGATCATGCAAAGCATGTGAAAATCTTTGGCCAAAGTATCGCAATTGCTGGTTGCGTTGTCCTTATCACTTAATTTAAGATGCAGGATGTCAGATGAATATCAGTAACAGATATTTAGATAGGCTTCTTAAATGGATCACTTCGATAACCGGGAAAGGTTATGAGAACAGGTATATATAATATACTATGCATAAACAAACATGAAGGATCGGTTGTTGCCGAGTCATGAACATGAAGGATCGGTTGTTGCCGAGTCATGAAATGAAGGATCGTTGAAACTCCGAGCCATGAAAATGGAAGATCGGCAGTTCATCGAGTCATTTACAGCAGCATATAGAATCTGTTATAAGATTGAATGGCATTGAATGTGTGTTCCATATCGTAAATATGTGAACATGGAACATTCGTTTTAAAAAGAAATTGTGTGATCCAAACTGTGTTGTTTGGGCAGAGAACAATTATTAAAACTTGAACGTGTGTTTGAATTTATAATTCATAACAGTGAACATTATCAAAAAAAAAAAAAAAAAACATTTCCCTTGTTCTGATGTTCTGAAATGAGGATGTTACATTTTTCCTCTCTCATGTTTGTAGTTATATTGTGCAACCTCATGTTTCTATTGCAAGTTTTGGAAGATGTTGTGCTTAATGGAAATGAAGTATTGTATGTAATTAGGTCTGTGATGCATGTCCATCCTTCCCATGTTCATCCTTCTTCATTGGAAAGCCGTAAATTTTTCTATCAAATCCCTTTATTGGTGCATCACCGCTTCTAGTGTAGGTTTTATTTCATGCAATCTCTCTCCCTGTCTCCCTAAAATGCTAGCATAGGTTTAGTTAGTTGTTTTCCTTATATTAGGAGCAGTGTAGTGCTTAGTTTAGGAAGAGAAATTTTTCCTTCTCCGAAGGTCCACCTCAAGCCCACAATTTCCACAACTTAAGAGGTGGTACCCATGTTATCCAATCACATCGAATGCCCCATTCACATGTTGGAAATTCGGGGGGAGCTGTGATTTGGTGATAACAGGAAGACCCATTTTTTATGCTTGTATAGTTTTAGCTCATAAAGTTTGTAGATGACATTTAGACATTAAAATTGAGGGTTGAGAAATGGAATAGTGTTTTGTAAGATTATAAATTCCTTGAAGAAACAACACAATTTAAACCCTTAATACTAAAATCTGGATTGTACCATGTTTCAGGGTCTTAAGAGTAAGAAAGAACTAGTGTATGGATCTAATGGAATATTATAATCATGTTTTAACAATCTATAAAAAGGAATTATCTGGTGTGTTCAAATTTTTTGACAAGCGTCAAGATCATTGGAATAAGATTCATAACCAAAATATTTGCAAAATATAGTCCTAGTTGTACATTGCCTAGTTTGAGGGCTTAGAGGAAATTTCCTTTGTGAAAAGTGTCTTGATCCATGCTTTTGAAGCTTTGTAGTGTCTTTGAATGGTAAAAGGAATTCTAAAAGTGGAAGATGTTTAGGAAACATACTATGATCTAAGGAAATTAGGTGTTTACAAACCAAAATACATCGATAGTCCTCATCAAGGAAATTGGGACAATCATACCAAGATGAAATGAAACAATGGTCCTAGGAAAAAAACTATGTGGAAATTGTTAACAAAAATGAGTAATAATGTGGTTAGGGAGTGTTTTAAGTATTTAAAAATTATTAAAGAACATAGTGGAGTCATATTCAAGAAATTTTAAACCTATTTGTTTTGTCGCAGTCAAGTGGATAAGCAAGAGAAGGGTAAATTGGAGTTTGTGAGAAGTGATTCAAAGAATTGAATAAGAGTGAGTACCTTAAGAAGGGAGCTAATATTTGAGGACATAATATTATTTAGGCATACAAAAAAGATAAAATTCAAAGAAGGCGGTGTCAAATAGAGTTATAAAGGCCGTTAGTGTTTGAGAAGTGTTTAGAGCAACAAGAGTTGTCTTGAAAAGCAAACTTGAAATATAACAAGGTAGCAACTTAAGGGAGTGTTTGAAGAGTGGAATGTGGTTGAACAAGTTTTTAACAGGTGGTCTAAGGTTTTAATGAGGTTGAAACCATTTGACAAGTCCAAACCCTAGGTTAGCCTAGAAGAGACCTAGTGAAGAACTAGCAAAAAGGAGAAGTGTGAGTTGGTGGACTTGTATTTGGATTTAGATCTTGAAATTTGGCATGTAGCTGCAAATAAATAAAGGGTATCAGGATCCCCAATAATTTTTTTCTTGAAAGTTTGTATGATTTCTACTAGCTGTAAGGTTTGAGTGCAAACAAGGTTAGAAATAAGGCCTATTGAAAACGGTACTTTGAGAAATAAAATCACATTGGCTTAGAATTGGATTCTAAAACTTTGGGATAATCTTAATGAGCATAAATGGATATTGGAATAATTTAGCAGCCAAGCATGATTCATTGTGTTTTGTGATTTTTTTCAAAAAATATCATCTTGACGGGCTATAAAGAGGAAGGGCTAATTGCTTTAGACCAAGTGAGAGAAAGTAGGTTTGTCTTAGGGATTTGGGTCATAAAATTTTGTTGTACAACTTGGGGAGCTAAAATTGTATCCAAAAAATGTTTTAATCTGGTTCTAGGATCATTGTAGTTTATTCCCAATTATAACTTACTAATGTCATTCTTCTTTAGATCAAAACAAGGCAATTTTCAAGATCTAAATGGAGTTTGAGAAAAAATCGATTGTATGAAACTTTGTGAAGCCTCTTACCATGGTTGTTTGATGTTCTTGAGTCAGGTACTAAGGCCTATTTATCCTTTGAATTAGTTGGAATAAAAAATTTGGGTGTATGGTAAGCCAATTCAGGCTTCTTAAGATATAGTGAAATTGTTTGATTTTGGTATTTTTTAAGGTGATAATGGTAACTATTGTCTTGTGATTGGTTTCTAGGGTTTTGGGCCCACTAGGTATCTACATCATATGGTATCAGTGCGAGGTTTTCCTCTTAGAAAGAACAAGTTAAGTTGAAAAGATGAAAAAACTAGTGAAGAAGGAAGAAACCTTAGCCTTTGAGAAGGCTTGAAGAAGAGGAAACATAAGAGAGAGGAAGAAGTCACAATCCATTAGGTGTGCAAAAGAACTTAAGTGAGACTTGAAACAAGATGAATACAAGACTTGGTGCCATGAGATACCATGTAATAAATCCTAGGTGAGGTACTTGAGATGAGGCGAGGTGACAAAAGACTTGCTAATTTGCCAGAAGAAGATAGAGAAGAAAGAGGCGGGAGAGAGGAAGAAAGAAGAAGAAGTAATGAAAAATTTAGCATGTTTCTTTCCAATTGGGTATAACATGGAAGTTGATAAAAGAGTGAGTGAAAAGATGAGGAACAGCTAAATGAAGCATTTGTTGGCTAAGATAAGTGACATAGGAATAGGATTTGATGAAGTGGGTGATAGTAGATGAAAGAAAAGGGTTAAGTGGCCTATCAGAGCTACTTGGATGAAAAGAAAACAAAGAATGCAGCTGAGAGAGGTGATAAGAAAGGAAGAGAGGAATTTGAGGAAAATAGAAAATATAAGCAAACAAGAGGAAGAAGTGATCAAAGAGGTGATGTATGAGTAAACTCATAAATTGGATGAAGAAGAAGTGATTACAATCTTCTTAGCTTTCCTTACGGAAGAGTAAAAAAGTGAAGAAGAGGATCAGCGGATTGAAGAAGAAGAAGAGCTCATCAAAGGAGCTTCTCATTAGGCTATAAGGCTTCCATATTTTTATTCTAACATTTCTTTTTCATGTGTGAATGCATATGTTGAAAATGAAGAATTAGAAACAAAGCAAATTGTTATAAATGAAGACAAAGAAACTGAAAAATGTAAGAACCAATGAAAAAGATGAAGAATTGACAGCAGATGAAGAGGTGATATGGCAAGCAATCATTGATGAATCAGAGAATTTAGACATGTTTGTAGATGAAGAAGATTACAAAATAGAAAAAAGAGAACTTATGAATATTCTAAATGATGAAGACGAGGTCAAAGAAACAAATGTTAAGAAACCATGGGATGATGGAGATGAAGAAGAACCTGATTTCATATGGCAATTGAGAGTTGAAGAAGCAAAGGGAAGGAAAATTAAAGATAAATACAAGGAAAATGAATATAAAGCAAGCAAGAAAATAAAGAATAAGACAAAGCAAGGAAAGAGAATATTGTAGATGGAAAGAGCTCAGCAAAAGAGGAAGAAGATGAGACCAAGAAAGCAAAGAAATTGGAAATTTAGAAAGAAAAAAATCAAAACTATGGGCTCAATTCTCTCCACTTGGGGAGTATGATGTAGGAGCATTAGTTGTAAATAGTCAAAATTTTGGTTTCGATAGTCTTTAGGTGTGTGTGGTCCATTTATGTGGTCTTGAAGTGTTTCTAGTCCATTTTGGACTCTTATGGATATAATAAGTGGTGTTTTGGAGTTTCCCTCCAAAACCACAATTTAAAAGTTTGAATTGTCATGTTATAGAACTAGGGGTAAGTATAGTTTGAATAAATAATGTAAGTAAGGTATAAGGTCACCTAAGACATGCTTAACTGGACTCTAAACTCTACTTGGGTTAGCCTTATCTAAGTTGGGTTAGGGTAGTTAGAACACTAACCACCCCTATCTCTTCATTCTTAAGCTAAGCATTCAAGTGGAGGTGATGGTGTCAGTGATTATAGGAAGGTGTGTGTTTGAGAAATATTTGTATCATAGCCAATAGGGCTCATGAAACTTTGTATTGATCAAGGAATTTGATAAATTAATGGATTTTCTTAAGCACATATGCACAATATTATGAATTGGTGTATAGAGGTTTAGTAGACCAGTATTATATATGTTATATGCATGATATAGCAAGTACAAATTGATTGTACAAGTTTAAACGAGATGATTAAAAATGTTACAAACCCTGTGATAATCCTAGCATGAAGGTTGAAGACATTTATCAAAGGAATTGTGGCATTGTTGGTAAGGTTGTCAAAAACCCTTAAAATTTCATATAAGATTGATGAAATGTTTGATTTCAAGGAATGTACATGTGACAAGATATTAACTTGTGTGTATTGTAAAACCTATACATGGTTTATGGTTGACAAGAAGGATAAAGGCTAGAGACTTAGAAAAAAACACAGTGTAGGAAGACCCATTCTTGATGCTTGTTAGTTTTAGTTCATAAAGTGTGTAGATGACATTTAGACATTGAAAGTAAGGGTTGAGAAATGGAACATTGGTTTGTAATAGTATAAAGGCCTTAAAGAAACAACACAATTTAAACCCTTGATACTAAAATCTAGATTGTGCCTTGTTTTAGGGTCTTAAGTGCAAGAAAGAACTAGTGTATATATCTAATAAAATCTTAGAAACTTGTTTTAAAGTTATGAAAAGGAAGTATCTGGTGTGTTCAAAGTGTTTGAAAAGTGTCAATCTCATTAGAATAAGATTCATAACCAAAATATTTGCAAAATATAGTCCTAGTTGTACATTTCCTAGTTTGAGGACTTAGAGGAAATTTCCTTGGTGTTGATTTGAAATATATATAAAAAAATTTATAAGATCTTAATTGTAGAGTAACTGATAAAACAATAATAAGTAGCTACTAGATATGATATGACGCAAGCAATAAAGCATACAAAGTAAGAACCCTAAGTGTAATGAAGAGTTAGATCACTTAGTTGATTTCGTAAATATTCTTGGAGGTGTGTGGAAGTGGAAGACTGACAAAGTGCGGGATGTTGTAACTGAGCCCAGAAAAATGCAGAAGTGCAGGAGAGGCAGGGACCAGGGTATTTGGACTAGTACTGTGGCGCCTGGGTGCTAGGATCCCTCTATAGGCGCCAGGGTCTACGCAAGAGCTCCGAAAATGAATTTTGTTGGGTCGTTGAGTTGTCTTAAGCCCTCATTGTCTATCATTATAATGTCACACAATGATCGCCAATATCCCTAATAACCTGCAATAAAGAAGACCACCTGCAAAACCCTCAAAAGCACATCAAATCCCAAAAAGAAAATAATGTAAATGAGGCATCAAATTGTTCTCAGTTCTCAAACAAATGATCTTACGACTAAGCGTTGCACTACATCTCAAACCCAATGTATTTCTATGTGTGTGTGTGTGAGGAATTGTGCCCTAGGTGGCTCTTGTGTGTGACGCACTTGATAGCAAGAAAGTAACTAGATGTAAAAGATGAAGATAGATTATGTGTATGAAAAAATGAACTTCCCCTCCTATGAAATGTATGCAGAATAATCATCCCTTGTTTCTTGGATGAAGCTATATGGATGTAATGATGCTCTTTAGATGCTTATGAATGCAACCTTAGGTGGTGATAGTAGGTGCTTAAAGCTTGGTCCTTTAATTTGATCTCATAACATTGTATTTATATGTTTCCCTTGTTTGAATTTTGTAATTGATCACTAAGATGTTGACCCCTAAGAGATTAGGATACACAATAGCTAGAAATGGCCCAAAAGGAGTGAGTAAGATACAAAGAGGTCTAGTGCACCCAGAGGGGACAAGGGCGCCTAGGCGTTGCCATTCTAGTTGGGCGTTGGTGTCCATAGCCAGAAAATGTGAAATATCGAAGGTCAAACTGGGTAGTAGGGTGTGTAAGGCCAAGAAGGAGACCAGAGAGGAACCTAAGAGGCCAAAGATAGTGATCAATTAGTAATTTTATCCCTTATGAAACATATGAATATAATGCATGTGATTAGGACCTAAAAATGTACCCAAGTGCGTGATTTGGTGTCTACATGTGAAAAGTGTCTTGATCCATGCTTTTGAAGCTCTGTAGTGTCTTTGAATGGTAGAAGGAATTCTAAAAGTGGAAAAGGATCAAGAAACAGGGAATGTTCTAAGGAAATTAGGTTTTTAGAAACCAAAATACATCCACAATCCTCATCAAGGAAATTGGGACAATCATACCAAGATGAAATGAAACAATGGTCCTAGGAAGTAAACTATGTGGAAATCATTAACAAACATGATTAATAATTTGGTTAGGGAGTGTTTGAAGTCTTGAAAAATGAGTAAAGAACATAATGGAGTGATATTCAACTATGAGGGGACATCACAAGATGAAAAATACACCCATGGGTCAAGGTAACATGAGGCAAGGGTTAGTGGTTTGAGCAAGATGCAAGTTTTTAGTTTCCTATGGGCGAAAGTGGTGATTTTAATGTTGTGGGGAGAGATACCTCATAGGCAAGAACAATTTTTTGTCCCCCATGTCCCTTTTCAACTTGGGGATAAGTGTAAGGGGACACTCAGCCTCCAAAAGTGTGCCATGGGTCCTAGAAACATGAGAGAGGGGCCATGTTTGAGTGAGACCAAGTTTACCGTGTTTCTATTATCTCAAGTTGGCTCTTAAGTGACACAACAAGCTCAATACATGGGGGAGCGCAATTTTTTGTCCCCCATTTCCCTTTTAAACTTGGTAATAAGTTCAAGTGGAAACGCCATCCTCTAAAATGTGCCAAGGGTTTACAGCTCATGAGAAGGGAACCTAGGAATTTAAAACACTCACATACACCTTTTAATACTCCAAGTTGTTTAAGTGGAGAAAATTCCTGAATGGATGGGGGGCACACATGTTTGTTAGTAATTTCCATTTTCACCTTGAGAAAATTGAAAGGGACACACAAGCTTACAAATTACATGTGCTTTTTTTTAATTTGCTGATATCATCCCACCAACTCCGTTTTAGAACATCGGGAGTGTTTTTTGCCCCGAGAGGATGGAATGGAGTTTTGGGGTAAAATCTTATATGATTTTAACTCCAAATCACCTTTAGAGATCATCAAAACAAATTTCAATAGCCATTTCTTCCTACGAATTTATTTTCGTGGCATTTTCCTCTTTTAGCTCGAAGGGGCAGCTATAGTGTCTTGGATTAACAAAAAAGACATAGAAGTCTTCAAATAAAATTGGTGTGTCTATCATGTTATGGATTCTAAGATATTTCCATTGAATTTTTTTTAATCTCCCAACTCTTCCCAGAACTCCTAGAATTATATGGAAAATTCAACTTTCTTCGTTGGAGTATGATATTTCATGCACCCACTGTGACCTTGTTTTTCTTGTTTGATTACTGACATCACCCGGATCCACAAAATTCCACCAAACTTCCTTGAATGAATTTAAAACTCCTCTACGTAACTTAGAGATGGGTTATGCACTTGTAATCACCTTCCGAAGGGTACTCATCAGTTGTAAAATGTCCAAAAATATCCGTTTCTATACCTCTAGAGGTAGTTGTTCAGCTTTGGATCTTAGTATATTTTTCAAACACCCTAGGTATACTTCCTTGCTCATGAAACACACTTGAAAACTATGTTATCATGTTCCTCTTATCCAAAATGAAGATGACATTATGGAAAGGTTGGCTAGAGGAAGGGTTTACAATGACCGAGATGGGGAAATTTTCAAATGGGGGCTTGGTTGTCATGGCCAAAATATTCAATTTTGCATGCTACAGATTTACCATGAAAACAGTTGGATCTAACTTGAGGACATATAATGTAAGGGATAATGGAGGACCTCCAAATTCTCATGGTTAAGAAAATCAATGCCTTGGAAATTGGGTAATAGAGTCATTCTTTCACCAACTAATACAAGCAATGACACAAATGAGGAAAAACAAAACAAACACACAACAAAAAAGGGAAACACACCAAACAAAAAAGAGAAACACGCCAAACTAAAAGATTAAAAACATAATGGAAAAGGAAACTATGGTACACATTTGGGAAATTTACAAATGTGGGAGAAGTTCATATACAATATTTCCACAAACCCAGCAACAAGCTGAGAAAAATAGGTACCATCAAGGAATAATGGGCTAAAAGCATACAACTTCAAAAGCTTGAAAACAATCCTTTGATCTTACCATGATTTCATGATGGCTCCACATGGTTTCAAAAGAAGAAGGGAAACCAAATTTCTATTATCATATTGATATTGCACAGAAAACACATTTGCATCCAATGACCACTTTGTTACTTGTTTAAAATTTCTACTCGATGTAATTTATGTCTGATATCTTGTGACCATAGGAAGTTATTCTTCTATGTTTTTTAAAATAGAATATGTACTTTCAACATGAATGTAGTCACCATCCTTGGGTAAAATTTTCACCATTGATACATTTCTAGGAATTCAGAAGTGATTAGAACAAGTTGACGTTTTCCCCATTCACGAGCTTTTTCTAGCTTATCATTTGTTTTTTATCCTAAATGATTACTTTCTTTACATAAGTACATGGAAAAATGAATACACATCAGGCACAAAGGAATCAGAGGAAGAACAATAAAACACATCACACACACTTAAGGCACATCAAATGTACTAAAAACATAACAAACACGCTAAAGTCACATATAAAGCACGCTGAAATCATACCAAACATGGAGCCAACATGGTGATCTACATACATGATGCAACATAGTGAAAACATGTTGAAGATACAATGCAAGCATGAATCAAGAAGTTTCTAACACATGAAACAAAGAGAAAACATGTAGAAGAAACTTTATAAACATGCAAAAGAATTAGCGCAATCATGTCGAAGAAACAAAACAAAGATAATGAAGGAATTCCCAAAAAAATGGTATTGTGGAAATATACAATATAATTGAAGACATTGCACGCACATGGAACACATATTTGAAATGTGGGACTATCCAACATATAGTATGTTTTTTACAGGCAACTATGTGCACATAAAAGATAAAGGCGGCAAAGCATTTGGATCATATAGTTCTATATCACTATGGTTGTAATATTTTGTTTCATTAGAAATCATACATACACAATTGTTTCAGTAAACCAACAAGTGTAAAACATTAATAGTAACATGTGATCGACAAATGACTATCTTCTTATGAGACAAACATTATACTTGTAATTTCTTAACCATGATCTAGTGTAGACTTCTTAAAGTGGACATTAAGGGGATGTGTTTTCCCATGAATATATTGGAAAGATTTTTACCCACATATTGTTATTCACTTCTAATGGATTAAACCTATAAAATCAGACCAATTTCTTAAGAGAATATTGATGAAGTACAAATAATTGACAAAAAGGGTTTTAGAGGATTATCTTAAATTTGTCTCCATTTTGGAGACAATCATTGAAAACACACAACATTACAAATGTATACATCAAAGCAAAGAGGACCCATAAAATTAGTGCAAACAAGGGACCTTCATTGTAGTTGTTTTCTTTATTGGTGTTATAACAACACGATTCTGGAAATTGTCAGCTAGGGAAAATATAATTTTGCACATTATTCGCGTACTTCGGGAATCCAAATAATTGCTTGTTCTTTTAGATTCTACATAGATCCTCGAAAATATGATTTCCTTCCTTATAACCCTAATAGTTCAACAACACCCCTATTAATCACGATACAAAACATGGGACATTTTGAGGGTGTGCTTTATCACTCCATTATTATTAGGCTCCTTTAAAGAATAACTATTTGATTCCAACATACTAAGTATAATGCAAGTCAACAAACATTCCATTATAATTTATGTACCTAACCCTTATCACTTTCAATGACCTAATCAATATAGCACAATAAATTGTAGATGCTCTTCGAATTTCTTTAAATATTTAAATGCTTCTCTAAATGCATGTAATTTTTTTTGGCACATGGATTCTTCTCTTCTACTTATTGTTCAATTTATCTCTATTGATTCATCTATGAAATGCACTAGTGCCTTTATATATTTATAGACTTCTTGAATTCAAATTAAGACCATATTGACATACATATTAACACAAAATGAATGACAAAAACAAACAAAGACAAGCCAAAAACCTTATAAGACCTAAATAAGAGTTAAAATGACCGACATAAAAAAAAAAAAAACCAAAATTATATAGGTATAGATTTAGAAAACTTAAATTATACAAGTGTATTTCTCAAGGACCCATAAAAATCTATACATATAATTTTAGGGAAACTTCAAAATAATGTGAAAACGTAGAGAACACAAAACAATAAAAGAAAAAAGATCTAAAGACAACCCAAAAAAAAAAAGTTAGATTGAAAAATTATATAAACCAACAATGAAAAGCACACAAACACATTATAATAATGAAAAATTATAACAAATAATTATTACTCTCAATGATAGGGGAAAGCTCAAATGTCATGTCTGTGAAATGAATGACACCGAATCCTTTCTTTTTCTTGGTTGAAAAATTAATTTTATGAGATGAGAGGACTAATTGCTTGAACATTAAAAAAAACATAAATAAGAGATAAAATTACAAATTCTAGCATTTCTCTAATCTTCCTGCCTGCAATAAAACTACTGGTTGTATGGTTTAATTTCAACTATCCATTGGATTGAATTGATTGTAATTTGTTAACTCTAAGGGTTGGAAATTGACAGGCTGTAGGCTGTTTTTTGTGATTTAAACCGTATATTACAGGAGGAAAAATCTTAATGATAAGTTATAAATTTTGAAAACCGTAAATTTTTTGAAGTGGTTTATATAAAAACATAATACCTATTTATATATATATATAAACAGATTGTAGATATATCTATAAAAATTTCTGGAATTTACAGCCCCCTGAAAAAGCTAAGCCATCAGCGAATTTTGATTTGACAGGCACAGATAATTTGAAATTCCAGGCCTGCTCTATAACAATAAAACACCTTGTCTTAGGGCCTCTCGCCAAACCAGATTTTGTTGACCTAATCTCAAGTAATCAATGTTTTTTCATAGGCGTCGTTATGTAGTGTCATACCCTCTAAATAAACACTTTTGAAATTTGTTACTATTTAGAAACACAAGGATACACTTTATGGAATGATAAAAATAGTGTTATTATATGGAAATTGAAATTATGTGTTATAGTGTACACGTAACTAAATATATAGCATAATCAAAACCTTGTATATCATGTATATTTATTAGGATTGAGACTGTAAAAATAGATTATTTTATATTTACTTGAACTAAAAAAAATTTGGATGTGAATTGTGAAAGGAAAGAATAACTTGGGGGATGACTTTCAATGAGAAGGTGTTTCTGCACGCAGATTTTTAGTGGTTCATTTATTGAGATTTTGTGTTATCTTGAATAGTGAGGAGGAGAGCTGACCACATTTATCATCGTGTATTGATTGTTAATATATTGACACATTTTATTTTTTTAAATGATGAATAATTAGGAGAATATTAAAGATAATATTGTAGTTGAAAACATTAGCAAATGATATATCAATAACGAGAGGAACAAAGACAATATCGAAATAATAATGACAAACAAAAAATTACAAAACGCATGGTTGAAATATCAATTGAAGAGTTGGAAGTAAAAAAAAAACAACATATATGTAATTTATTCTCATTATATATTATCCTCATATAACATGACACATTACATGAACTAGCAACATACAATTTTCTGAAATGAGATACTTTAAAAAGGAATAAATGTAAAAGATCAACTATCTATATATGAATGGAAACTTAGGTTGACCACATGTGCATGGGTTCATATGGTTTGATGAAGCACTAATTATGGGAAAAATTTGATTATAAAAACAATAATAAATGAAATGTTAAGAAATATTTCCATTTAATAAAGAATTTGACAATATTATTCATTTGTTTACCACAAATAATAATGCGAATATCTATAATATTATTCATTGAAACGATCTATTGCATATAACGTTGCAACTTAAGTACACAATGTCAATATACCTACAAAAGATCAAAATAATGAAATTGATGTTGAGTAATCAATTGTTAAGGATATAAGGGTCATGTTAACCCGGAATCATTGGATAGAAGAAGACCTTGTAGATAGAGCTCTCAGATGTATTCAAAGTATAATATACAAACCTAGGAACACCCCCACCGCATCTATAGAACTACAAACATAATTTATGGTTGAATTTGAATGTTACTCTGGAATAGCATTTGAAGATGAATTACACCAACACAAAGGGAACACACGCATCAAGTACCCTTATGGTTGGTTTTGGCATTAACAATATACAAATCATAAGGTTTGACTCTTTCAAATACTACAAAAAATATAGGACAACAAGAAAGAACATAGACTAATTTAATATTAATGCATTTTACATATCACTACTATGAAAAAGATGAAAAAAAGAAAACAATTTTCCATATTGAATAATCCTTAGAAGATGAATAATTTCATCTTCTTATTACAAATTTATTTCTATAAAGCCATATGTGATATGCTTGGGACATTTTGTAAAATATTAAGTAGTTCTTTATTTTTCATTTTATCTTATGTATATTGCACATTTAAATTATGTTTCATTTAATATGATGTATATCACATATTTAATACTTTACGAAAAGTTTCTAATTATATATTGAAATACAATTTTCGAATATATTATTAATATAAAAGTCTATCTTAAATAAATTTATGAAAAATTCATTAAAAGATATTAATCTCAAAGTGTTTATTTCACTCATATTAAACATCTCAATATATATATATATATATATATATATATATATAAAATAAAGATGCTAATTTTGTTATCAACATTAAATATTAACCAATTCCATTATTTTCTTTCCTTTTTAGAACATTATTGGAATTAAATGCAGATGTTGTTTCTTACAAATCTTTCAACTTCAAACCGTTGATGTCATTTTTCAATCCTCTCATCTTTCATTGTTAACATTATTGCTATAAAAGGGAGAAGATGATGTTTGAACTAAAGACTAACATCTACCTCATAAAGACTGACGAGACCTTCAAACCATAAAGACTAACATTTAAGGCTTGTCGTTATGAAATTTGAATAATTTATATTTATTATTTCACTTATGCCATATAATTGTAAGTGTAGAGAGGGGTTTTACATTAACTCTCCACTACAAACCACATCCACTTGTAATTCAAGTTTAAAGTAAATCGAATTAAATTGCATAAAATAATATTTATAGAATAATAATAATGGACGGGGGGGGTTTTAAGAAAAATATCTGATTTTCCATATTTTTTAAAACATAATTTCATTAATAACAATTAGTACATCACATGTCTAGATAGTAATATGAAGATGATATATAAACATCAGTGCGAATAGAGCACCTAGATTAGAATCATATAGTTACTTAGAAGTGTACCATTGACTAGAATAATAAGGTATGTTTCGTGTAATTATCAAATTTTGTGAATATAATTTAGTGGTCATATTCACCTATTCTTAATTTCGAAAAACCTTGTTCACTTTTTTAAAATTTGGTGTGGATCTATAGCAATTAATATCCTTCCTTGAAACCCTAATGTCGTAGTAAATTGTGCAAAACACAACTAAAAATGGAGATAGTTTCAAGAAGCATATGATATCCCTCCATTGTTATCAACGCCCTTGATGGGAGTGGTTCTATTCAGAAAAACACTAAGTATGATGCAGATCAAAAGCAGTACAATGTAATGGAAGTGCACAACCATTATTAGTTTCATTGACCTCATCAATGCAACAAGTAAATGTTAAAAGTGCTTCAAATTTGCTCTAAATGCTTGCAGTTGCTTTTGGCACAATGATGTTTTTGTATGACTTCATGGTAACTATAAAAAGCACTTATATATTTATAAAATTATTGAATAGAACTCAAGACCATACTAGCCCACATGTCAACACACGCTAGGTAGGAAAAGTCAACAAATATAAGCCAAAAACATGTGGGACCCAAAATAAGGGTCAAAGGGCTCACAAAAAAAGACTTGCCAAAAAACGTAAAGTACCATTATAGCATGACCTCAATTGTACATTATGGTTCTGGGAAAAAACTTGAAATCAACTAAAATGGGGGAAAGTGAGAAAAACATGGGAGGAAAGATAAAGCATGAGGAAGAGAGAGAAGTTGAAGAAAGAAGCGGAGATAATGGAGAGGAGATAAAAGAAGAATATAAGATAACATGTTAGAAGATACCCAAAAAATACAAACATACACTAATAAAATCCCAATTTGAGTTAATGATTGAAAAACACGTTAAGTACGCTAGAAAAATGTAAAACTATAACAAATGACTAGTCATGTACTAAAATTAGATGTCTATATAATGCCCCACTTTTGTGTGTGTGCATACATATCAAAGTAAGACAAACAAATGTTATCCAATTTTGCACACCTGGCAAGATTGGACAAGGGGGTCCTGTCATGTTCAAAATGAAATAATAGTCCCAGGAACCCACCTTCGGTTATTATCAAGATGCAATAATTAAAAATAATTCCTAAATTGCATATGAAGAGATCACCTAGCATCGAAAGGCACCCAGTTGATCTCAACTCAGTGGAGAGTTCAGGGTCGAGTTGATAAAGAACCCGGTGTCAAATTGATAATCATCTCAAAAATCATCTCAGTGGAGACTCTCAGTTGTAAGAGCTCAACAAGGTCTTGTTAATGCAAAATATAGCTCGTTGAAAATTGACGAATGAAGGGAACTCTATAAGGATCTCGGTAGAGATCGATGCATGCGGAAGTGAAGGCCAAGTCAGGGAGAGTCAAAGTTTGAGCTATCAATAAAGTCTCAATGAATTGGAAAGGTTCAAGCCACAGGCGGAAGCAAAGGCAGAGATAAGGAGTTCGACTCATCTTCGTGACTCGTTCATTTTGGAGATCATGTGGTGAGCTTCTTTTAGGACACATTCTGCAGAGCTAGGGTGATTCAAATGCAAGCCAAGGCATCAAGAGTGCCATAAAATGAATGGAGATCGTTGCGTAAACAGAGATACGTGATGGAGCCCTATCAATGGGACTCATCAAGCATGATGGATAATTCAAGGCAACTCATTTCGTGTGGATGCATTAAAGATGGTTTCTAGGATACAATTCCAGGGCTCATTGATTAATGCAAAACTGGGAGGCCTACTCGAGATAATTTTTCAATGGTAAGCTCGCAGAGACAGCAAGAATGCCGGGCCAGGGTATTAGTGAATACAGTATATATATTTTCGCTGGCGTTGTTCAGACCTTCCTCGGCCGAGCATTTGGTGCACAGGCAGTTGACATGTTGCAGTATAGCAGAAGTTCTTTTGAGCACTTCCAGCAAGCAGGTCGCCCAACTATGTTTTTATCTGTTCAGCATCGAATGCATCCTCAAATTCAGGATTTTCCTTCAAGATATTTTTATAAAAATCGATTAAGTGACAGTAAGAGTGTTACCGGGAGACTTGATTAAATTCTCTATTTTACGATGCAACTCATGGAAACGGATCTCATAGAGGTGGAACTGTTTCATATCAGAATATTCATGGAGCATAATTTGCTTTGCAATTATATGAGCATCTTCAACGAGTCACTAGAAAGTTGGCAGCATAAAGTTTTTTGGGAGAATTAGGAAATTAGCTCAGCTTGAAACATTTGAGCACACTGAGAGATCAATGCTTATCCTCAGACTGAAGTTCAGTTAAAATATTGATCCTAGTTAGACCCAAAGGAATTGATGGTCGAGTTTACTGATATCTTGAGTGAAATCACTTACGGCATAGCAATTCTTAGAGACATGTTGTAGATATGATAAGATGACATGAGAAAATAGGATATGGCTGAACTCAGCCCGACAGATAAAATGATATTTTTATAGCCATGAGTTCGAGGGATCACTTAGATGGACTCTGTCCTGCAATATCCATGTTTGCAGAAGCTTGAAGCTCAATGGGTCATGAAAATCCCACGAATGGGAAAAATTTCACTATCTTGCCAAGGTTGCGCGGCAAAGCTAAGGCCGGGGCCCGTGGATTGGTGTGGCCGAGCCGTTATGGGGGAGATTTGGAGCTATTATGCCAAGGCGTGGAGATATTGGTTTGGCAAACCATGACCGAAATTCCACGTGGGGGAGATTTGGAGCAGCACCGCCAAGTGGAAATTTTAAGATGGAAAACCATGTTGTTCACTCCGCGTGGGGGAGAAATCCGGTTGAACTGCCAAGCATGGAGATTTGACGATGGCAATCCATCATGAGACTTCCGCATGGGCCATGTAAACAAAACCCCGCGCAGCTTGGAGTGGTCCGAGTCTTTGGGCGAGTCACACGGAAGGTAAGTCGGAGAACGTGGGAATGAGGCAGTTGAAGTGTTTAATCGGATTGGACAGTGGTTGTCTAGCCTGGCCAAAGTCGAGTATGACACAGAGATGGGCGAAGGAGGCTCTACACATTCTGCTTACCACGCATAACATTCTGGTCGCGAGACAAAACTCCCACACACAGGCAGCAGGCGTGTTGCAATACAGTAGAAGCCTTCTTTTGAGCGCTTCCAACAACACGGTTTTCCTCATGAGGCGTTCATACTGTTTCACGAAGCAACAGACAGAAGCTCCCGTTCAGTTCGCCTTTGCCAGCATACTTCTCTGAGCATTCGGTGGTCGCAAGACAAGCTCCCACGCACAGCTGCAGGAAACAAATATTCACTGCCGTGTACGATGGATTGGAGTCACGCCATTCAAGGCTTCATAAAATTTTCCCGAATCAGGAGATGAAGGTTTATTACGGTGCAGAATGAAACGATTCATATTGCTCAGCATTTCTTCTCCTAGAAACGAATTGAATGTGAAGGTCAACTCTGAAATACCTGGTCGGCCGTTTTGCATGCTACATCCTTGTCACTTGTAAATGGTCTCTTTGAGAAACTCTGTGGGCAGTAGGCAATATTTATACCCTTCCATTATGTACGTCCAATCAGACAATAAAAATATTCTTTTACCAGGTTCAGAGAAGCTTGTTTTTAACAATGGACGATTATACTGTAGTTTCAAGCCGATTTTATCTAGCTTATTTCTATTAGCTTTGATCCACGACTAAGGAAGAATTCATATGGTTGTTACCTGTACATTTTTCCAAGGTCCTCTTGGCTGCCCCAGTTGTTCAATGTATTTTTTGAAGGGCTCCTTTTATGTGTTGCAAATTGTAACATGAAGGATCTTTTTAGTTTCTGGAAAAATGAGTGTATTGTTTAGCTCACAGCTACTTATGCCATAATCCCAATAGTGGCATAATTGTTGATTGGAGCCGAGATTGCTGAGTGCACTGCCAAAATACCAAGGGGCTCTTTTGGCCAAAAATCAGTCTTAAGGGTGTCTATCGACATGTTATGGGCATGAGCCTGGGTCATCATCATGGCAGCATTAGGTCTTTATTGATAATGGCATTTTCTCATCGTTTGGAAGGTACAAATTGTGCTTATTATGGCCAAGCTAAAACATTCTTACTACAAGTGTTATATGATAAGGAAGAATCCTGAGCATTGTGGTAAAACCATTCTTTTCAAAAATGTTGGGTTAAGCTCGACATTCAAGTGAGTTTGAGCCCAGGAAAGGTAAGATCGTTTGCTGGATGAAGAGCTCGGTGACTTCGCAGGGAGCTCATGGTGATGTTTCATGAAGTTTGAACGTGGAATGCATAAATGGCTTCGAGTTAACAGAGGAAAACGATAAGAATCAAGTTTGATAGCTCACCATTCGAAGGACTCAATGCAAAAGAGCCCGATTGCCAAGACGAGGAAAGAGTTAGTGTGGGGTTCAAAATCAATTGCAACACCGAGTTAGAGGATTCGAAACTCACCGAGTTGAGATTTGTGCAGACTCTATCCACATGGACCCCCCTCCTCTTCAAGTCAAACGGGTCAACGGGGGGGTCCCAACATTATGTTAATTAAATTAATATTTTTATTTAAATATTTTAATAATAATATTTATTATTATTATTTAAATATTTTATTTAAATATTCTTTTAATTAATTGAGAAGACTAGGTCATCAGGCAATTAATGACCCATGATGGAACCTTCTCAGGTGGTTCAACTAACTGCAATAAATACATCATGGGCCTTCATTTTAGGAATGTAATTATGACCATTTCCTCTTCTTTCTCACATATTCTTCTATAAATGTAAGTTGGAAGCTCATTTCAAAGGGTTCCAACAGTTCAGACAAGTTGGACAGTTAGATATCTCAGGCGAGTGTATACTTTTCAAGAATCCTCTCTCTTCTGCAAGTTGTTCTTGTGTGTTGAGAGAACTTTCAAGCCTCCTCTTCAAGACTGTAATGGCAACTATTGCCTCTTCTGAATGTATGATGCATTGTGCATGTTATTGAAGCAATAAAAGTGTGTGTTTTGTGACTAATCTCGGTCCTTTCATCCTTCTATGCTTCTTTGTGCCTTTCTCATACTTGCAGGTACACTGTGCAAGTTTAAGTTTCTATTGCAGGTTCTTGGAGTTCTGTGCTTATCGAGTGGTGAAGTATTGCATGCAGTTGAGTTGTGGTGTCTGTTCACCCTTCTTGAGTTCATCCTTCTTCACTGGGAAACTGGTATATTTCTCGGTCTGATAAAGTTTAACAAAGGGAACGCGTGTCTCTTAGTTTGTGGTATCCTGTACCCTCTCTAAGTTGCAGTAGGTGAAGTTGACCTGTGGTGCACACACCCTCTTCAAATTAACCCTTCCTGAATCTGAAGACACCCTTTATTTGTGCATCACCATCCCTAGTATAGTTTCATTTCTGTAAATCTCTTTCCCTAAAACCCCATGAAAATGTTAGCATAGGACTAGATAATCATTTTTGTTACACTAGGAGTAGTACAACACTTAGTTTAGGAAGAGGAAGCCGGCCTTCTCCGGAGGTTCACCTCGAGCCCAAGTCCCACAGCTTGAGAGGTGATCCCATGTGTCCCAATCACACCGAACGTCCTATTCACATCCTGGCCATTCGGAGGGTGCAGTGATTTGGCGACAACAGTTTTTGGCACAGTGGGACATCACATCATAGAAGTTAGAGTTCCATTTTCAGAGGTGTCTCATTATCAAACAGGAAATCTTAAGCCACCACACACAACAGTGCACACACAACAGTTTTTGGCACGCCCGGTGGGACAGAGTTGGTACTTCTCTTCTCACTTACACAAGTCAAAGTACCTGGCGACTCTATATCTCTGGATTCCAAATCTCAGTGCAGTAACTTATGCGAAGAATTCAGACAAGAGCTTCTTCAAAGAAAGGAAAGTATCAGCATATCGAACTTTCCTTGTCTCCTCCAAAGAGAAGAAGAAGAGGCATTTCCACATCCCCAGTTGCAGATTTACCTAGTAGGGGTCATTCAACTCCTCCTTACGGAAGATTTCCTCCACCCAGGAACAATCAACCTTTCGTTGCTATGGCGAGGAACCAAGTTTTTCCCCCTTTCAATGCAAGCAGTCCTCTTATGTTGGCTCAACGTGACCCGATACCTGTTGCGGCACTCAAAAGTTTACCCTTCTACACGGGGGAAACTCACGTTACTCCAGTGGAGCATATCTTTGATGTAGCCAGCATCTGTGCAGTACATAATATCACCGAAGACAACGTTGCAGTTAGACTTCTTGCTACCTCTTTCAAGGGAAAAGCACTTCAATGGTTTCGCGGGTTAGGTGTTGGCACTATAACCACTTGGGACGAGTTGGGAGAAAAGCTATGTAAACAATTTGAAGACAAAAGTGATCACCTATCACTTTTGGAACAACTTACTACCATAAAGAGAGCTTCCCAAGAATACATGAGTGATTTCAACTTCCGATTCCACAGGACTTGGAATAGGATTCCGGTGCTCGTAAAGCCTTCTGCACATAATGCATTCTTGTACTATTTGCGAGCCTTGAATAGCGATGTAGCAGTTATGATCCAGTCCATGGGAGGGACTACACTTCCTGATGCTTACGAAGTTGCCATAAGTGCAGAGAATTCTTTGATTCAGGCTGGAAAGATAGCTCCACGACCACCAATGCCCTTTTCTCCAGATCTTACGAATCATCAGCCTATCATTGCTCCTATTCCAGTAGACTCCAAGCAACCATCTCAATCTTCCCCTACCTCTTCAAATGACCTATTTGAAGTCAAGTCACTACTGCAAAATTTTGGAAATGAGCTCGTTGCACTCAAAAGGCAACAATTTCAATACAATCGTCCGTATCAGCCACAAAATCAGCAGTATCAGGCTAACCGTCCTCCTTTTCAAGGAAACAATCAGCCTCGAAATCAAACTACAAGTCAAGTTGCAAATGTCAGGCCCTTGAACTTTCAGAACCCTCTTGCAGCTAGCTCATCTAGAGCTATAGTACCTGTTCAAAATAATCTAGTTCAAGACTACGAATGGTGTTATCCTTGCTCTCAACCTCACAATCAAAATCTTTGTCCCAATGGGGTTCTTAGCCAGGCCCTTATGGTTCAAAGTGTATCTGCCCCTTCAGAGTTAACAAACAATTCATCTACGCAAGAAGCAGCAGATCAACCGCAGGCACCTGAAGAATCCACTTTGCTAAACTGGCAAGAAGAAGATTTTTGCGGATTGAATATAGATTCTTCATCAGTGGCAGCAAACACTCGTTCCAAAAAGAGAGCAATGGAGCCTCAACCTCTCGAAGCTGATCTAGCATCCACTTCTCAACCTGGGTTTCAAATGGCAGTTGATAAAAATGCGGGAAAGAAATCACCAGAAACACCGGCTAGCCACACCGCAGGGAAAGATGGTTCTCCAGGCATCACGGTACCCAACAAACATTTTCCAAAGGAGGACCCCAATGCCCAAAAAAGTGTCATCAAAGTTGGAGCAATTCCCTTCAGCATAGTAGAACAAATGAAGAAAACCAATCTGAGCGTTACCATGTGGGACGCACTCTCGATCCCTTCCCAAAGAAACCTGTTGCGAGAAGCTCTGAACAGTTTTAGTACAACCAGCGGATCACCAAGCCATGGAGTGACAAATGCTACAAATTTGTGTCAACCGGAAGGGAAAATCATTCCTACGGCAAACAAACCACCGCCATTCTACATTTCCCTGATCATTGGCGACCACCTGGTACATAATTGCATGATCGATTCTGGTGCCAGTAGCTCTGTCATGCCGAAACAAATTACAGATGTACTAGGCATACAATATGCGCCAGTTACAAGAGGGGTTGTTCAGCTGGATGGCACAGCTGTTAAGACTGTTGGGGTTATCAAAGGACTTCAACTTACCATTCATGCATGCCCAAGTTTGTCATTCACCCAAGACATATCGGTCATCGATCTCCCTCCCCTCTTTGCCATCTGCCTATCACGGGATTTCACTGCCAAGATGGGCGGTTACCTATCAGCCGATTGGTCGCATATGATTCTCAGGACTCGATACGGAACCAAAGTAACTATAAGGGCAGAACCAATCTGCCATAATCATGTAGAACCCTACACTGCTAGTCCCATAAATGGAAATTACACCATCGGCGATCCCAAAGAGGAAGATGCCGATCATGAACCAACCACCCTTGTTGAAGAAGTCCCTGATACTTTGCTAGATGAAGTAAGTAGAGATCATCAGTACGATCCCTACGCTGATGTATTGGCAGAAGAAGAAGCTGGTTTGCTGGTCTTGGAAGAAACAGGATTAGGTACTTACTGTATCCATGAAGAAGATACGATCATACCACAACTTGTCAAAACACCAAGTGATTCTAAAGGACTGTGGCAATTGTTCTTCGATGGCTCAAGAAGTAAGAATGGATCCAGTGCTGGTGTTATGTTAATTTCTCCAGAGGGAGATAAGTACTTCTCATCTTTCCGGTTGCAGTTCAGTTGCACCAACAATGTTGCTGAATACGAGGCTCTTGTGCAAGGAATTCAGCTAGCCCAAAGGAAGGGAATCAAGGCCCTGACTGTTTTTGGAGATAGTGAGTTAGTTGTTCATCAAGTTTCGGCACGTAGTGCATCCAAAAATGATCTTTTAAGATCATACAAGAACCGAGTCTGGGACCTGATTGAAGATTTTGAAGCTTTTGGAATCCATGCAATCCCTAGAGATCAAAATCAAGATGCAGATAGGCTTGCTACAATTGGTTCACAATACAACATACCAGTTGATATCATGAAAGAAGGGCAGCAATTTGTTAAAATGGTGGTTCGACCAGCAGTCCCTGATAATGTGAGTAGTTGGCAAGTGTTTGATAGTGACAAACAAATTGTCCTCTTCCTACAAGAAGAGGCGGAGTTTGCTACAAATAATCAAGATAAGTTGCAGGAGTCATATGGTGAGCAAATTATTCAATTGAAAAGCAACAAGTTACCAAAAGGTTTAGTCACTTTGGAATCCATTTTCAATTCAGATGACCAAGCCACAAGACAAAGCCCTAACATGGTGGTCAGAGAAGAATATTTTGAGGAAGTCGAAGTATCAAATGCAAAGTTTCTCAAGATCGGAAAAGTGTGTACTTCTAAGGAGAAAGAAGCTTTCATCAAACTTTGTCAAGAGTATCATGACATCTTTGCATGGAGCTATAAAGATCTGCATGTTTTTGATCCAGGTATAGCACAACATACCATCAAACTGGATCCTAATGCTAAGCCAGTTCGTCAGAAACAGAGACCAATTAATCCCAAAACTGAGTCACTAATGAGAAAGGAGACTAACAAGAAGACTTGGCATACACAGCTTAAGACTGCCTTATGGGCAGATCGGATCACACCTAAAAGGGCCATCAGAAATTCTCCTTTCGTTCTTGTATATGGAAGAGAGGCAAAACTCCCACTCTCATTGGAGTTACCTTCTTTGGAGTTAGCTCATCAACTTGAAGTTATAGAGAGTGATCCTCTGACAGTAAGGTTTGCTGAACTCATGGAGTTAGAGGAAGTACGAGACAAGGCTATGAAAACTTTGGAGCAGCATCAGGCTCAAGTTAAGAAATCTTTTGACAAGAAGGCGTCCGACAGGCATTTTCAAGAGGGAGATTTAGTTCTCAAATGGGATGAAGACAGGGCCAAACCAGGCAGGCATGCCAAGTTTGATGCTCTATGGAGTGGGCCATATATCATCACAAGTTGCAAAGAGGCAAATTCATTTCGTCTATCTAGGCTCAATGGAGAAGAACTGCCCATTCATGTGAATGGGATACATCTCAAAGCTTGTTTTTGAGAAGCGTTCCACCCCCTGTACAGTTAAATTAGGTGTTTTCCTCCAAGTGCTTATGCACATTGTTGTGTGTTGTTGTTTTTGCTTTCCTTGTTGTTGTGTTTTGTGTTGTTCTGCACATTGTTTCATCATTGGAAGGTGTCAAGGAGAAGAAAGGTTCAAGGTTTCCATAACAGTTCAAAATCTGCTTCATTCAAATTTTTGCAGTGTTCCATGGATGTCAAGCATTCAACAGATTCAGTATACTTCATGCTTAGCATTCCAGGGAGGTCCAGGATATCGGAAATGCTCAAGGATATTCCGGGATGTGTCAAAGAAAATCATACTACTTTCAGGATTCCAACATAGACTCCATGCCCAATGGATGACTTAAGGCTACTGGAATCATGCTTAGCAGGCAATCATCCCCGAGAGGTCGCCAAAAATGTTATCCAATTTTGCACACCTGGCAAGATTGGACAAGGGGGTCCTATCATGTTCAAAATGAAATAATAGTCCCAGGAACCCACCTTCGGTTATTATCAAGATGCAATAATTAAAAATAATTCCTAAATTGCATATGAAGAGATCACCTAGCATCGAAAGGCACCCAGTTGATCTCAACTCAGTGGAGAGTTCAGGGTCGAGTTGATAAAGAACCCGGTGTCAAATTGATAATCATCTCAAAAATCATCTCAGTGGAGACTCTCAGTTGTAAGAGCTCAACAAGGTCTTGTTAATGCAAAATATAGCTCGTTGAAAATTGACGAATGAAGGGAACTCTATAAGGATCTCGGTAGAGATCGATGCATGCGGAAGTGAAGGCCAAGTCAGGGAGAGTCAAAGTTTGAGCTATCAATAAAGTCTCAATGAATTGGAAAGGTTCAAGCCACAGGCGGAAGCGAAGGCAGAGATAAGGAGTTCGACTCATCTTCGTGACTCGTTCATTTTGGAGATCATGTGGTGAGCTTCTTTTAGGACACATTCTGCAGAGCTAGGGTGATTCAAACGCAAGCCAAGGCATCAAGAGTGCCATAAAATGAATGGAGATCGTTGCGTAAACAGAGATACGTGATGGAGCCCTATCAATGGGACTCATCGAGCATGATGGATAATTCAAGGCAACTCGTTTCGTGTGGATGCATTAAAGATGGTTTCTAGGATACAATTCCAGGGCTCATTGATTAATGCAAAACTGGGAGGCCTACTCGAGATAATTTTTCAATGGTAAGCTCAGAGACAGCAAGAATGCCGGGCCAGGGTATTAGTGAATACAGTATATATATTTTCGGGCGTTGTTCAGACCTTCCTCGGCCGAGCATTTGGTGCACAGGCAGTTGACATGTTGCGGTATGGCAGAAGCCTTTTTTAGCACTTCCAGCAAGCAGGTCGTCCAACTATGTTTTTATCTGTTCAGCATCGAATGCATCCTCAAATTCAGGATTTTTCCTTCAAGATATTTTTATAAAAATCGATTAAGTGACAGTAAGGGTGTTACCGGGAGACTTGATTAAATTTATTTTATCGATGCAACTCATGGAAACGGATCTCATAGAGGTGGAACTGTTTCATATCAGAATATTCATGGAGCATAATTTGCTTTGCAATTATATGAGCATCTTCAACGAGTCACTCAGAAAGTCGAGCATGTTTTTTTGGGCGAAAGGAAATAGCTCAGCGTTGAAACATTTGAGCTCACTGAGAGATCAAGCTTATAGCTCAGACTGAAGTTCAGTTAAAATATTGATCCTAGTTAGACCCAAAGGAATTGATGGTCGAACTGATATCTTGAGTGAAATCACTTACGGCATAGCGGTTCTTAGAGACATGTTGTAGATATGATAAGATGACATGAGAAAATAGGATATGGCTGAACTCAGCCCGACAGATAAAATGATATTTTTATAGCCATGAGTTCGAGGGATCACTTAGATGGACTCTGTCCTGCAATATCCATGTTTGCAGAAGCTTGAAGCTCGAATGGGTCATGAAAATCCCACGAATGGGAAAAATTTCACTATCTTGCCAAGGTTGCGCGGCAAAGCTAAGGCCGGGGCCCGTGGATTGGTGTGGCCGAGCCGTTACGGGGAGATTTGGAGCTATTATGCCAGGCGTGGAGATATTGGTTTGGCAAACCATGACCGAAATTCCACGCGGGGGAGATTTGGAGCAGCACCGCCAAGTGGAAATTTTAAGATGGAAAACCATGTTGTTCACTCCGCGTGGGGGAGAAATCCGGTTGAACTGCCAAGCATGGAGATTTGACGATGGCAATCCATCATGAGACTTCTGCATGGGCCATGTAAACAAAACCCCGCGCAGCTTGGAGTGGTCCGAGTCTTTGGGCGAGTCACACGGAAGGTAAGTCGGAGAACGTGGGAATGAGGCAGTTGAAGTGTTTAATCGGATTGGACGTGGTTGTCTAGCCTGGCCAAAGTCGAGTATGACACAGAGATGGGCGAAGGAGGCTCTACACATTCTGCTTACCACGCATAACATTCTGGTCGCGAGACAGAAACTCCCACACACAGGCAGCAGGCGTGTTGCAATACAGTAGAAGCCTTCTTTTGAGCGCTTCCAACAGACACGGTTTTCCTCACGAGGCGTTCATACTGTTTCACGAAGCAACAGACAGATCTCCCAGCTCCCGTTCAGTTCACCTTTGCCAGCATACTTCTCTGAGCATTCGGTGGTCGCAAGACAAGCTCCCACGCACAGCTGCAGGAAACAAATATTCACTGCTGTATACGATGGATTGGAGTCATGTCATTCAAGGCTTCATAAAATTTGCCCGAATCAGGAGATGAAGGTTTATTACGGTGCAGAATGAAACGATTCATATTGCTCAGCATTTCTTTTCCTAGAAACGAATTGAATGTGAAGGTCAACTCTGAAATACCTGGTCGGCCGTTTTGCATGCACATCCTTGTTACTTGTAAATGGTCTCTTTGAGAAACTCTGAGGGCAGTAGGCAATATTTATACCCTTCCATTATGTACGTCCAATCAGACAATAACAATATTCTTTTACCAGGTTCAGAGAAGCTTGTTTTTAACAATGGACGATTATACTGTAGTTTCAAGCTGATTTTATCTAGCTTATTTCTATTAGCTTTGATCCACGACTAAGGAAGAATTCATATGGTTGTTACCTGTACATTTTTCCAAGGTCCTCTTGGCTGCCCCAGTTGTTCAATGTATTTTTTGAAGGGCTCCTTTTATGTGTTGCAAATTGTAACATGAAGGATCTTTTTAGTTTCTGGAAAAATGAGTGTATTGTTTAGCTCACAGCTACTTATGCCATAATCCCAATAGTGGCATAATTGTTGATTGGAGCCGAGATTGCTGAGTGCACTGCCAAAATACCAAGGGGCTCTTTTGGCCAAAAAATCAGTCTTAAGGGTGTCTATCGACATGTTATGGGCATGAGCCTGGGTCATCATCATGGCAGCATTAGGTCTTTATTGGTAATGGCATTTTCTCATCGTTTGGAAGGTACAAATTGTGCTTATTATGGCCAAGCTAAAACATTCTTACTGCAAGTGTTATATGATAAGGAAGAACCGTGAGCATTGTGGTAAAACCATTCTTTTCAAAAATGTTGGGTTAAGCTCGACATTCAAGTGAGTTTGAGCCCAGGAAAGGTAAGATCGTTTGCTGGATGAAGAGCTCGGTGACTTCGCAGGGAGCTCATGGTGATGTTTCATGAAGTTTGAACGTGGAATGCATAAATGGCTTCGAGTTAACAGAGCAAAACGATAAGAATCAAGTTTGATAGCCCACCATTCGAAGGACTCAATGCAAAAGAGCCCGATTGCCAAGACGAGGAAAGAGTTGGTGTGGGGTTCAAAATCAATTGCAACACCGAGTTAGAGGATTCGAAACTCACCGAGTTGAGATTTGTGCAGACTCTATCCACATGGACCCCCCTCCTCTTCAAGTCAAACGGGTCAACGGGGGGGTCCCAACATTATGTTAATTAAATTAATATTTTTATTTAAATATTTTAATAATAATATTTATTATTATTATTTAAATATTTTATTTAAATATTCTTTTAATTAATTGAGAAGACTAGGTCATCAGGCAATTAATGACCCATGATGGAACCTTCTCAGGTGGTTCAACTAACTGCAATAAATACATCATGGGCCTTCATTTTAGGAATGTAATTATGACCATTTCCTCTTCTTTCTCACATATTTTTCTATAAATGTAAGTTGGAAGCTCATTTCAAAGGGTTCCAACAGTTCAGACAAGTTGGACAGTTAGATATCTCAGGCGAGTGTATACTTTTCAAGAATCCTCTCTCTTCTGCAAGTTGTTCTTGTGTGTTGAGAGAACTTTCAAGCCTCCTCTTCAAGACTGTAATGGCAACTATTGCCTCTTCTGAATGTATGATGCATTGTGCATGTTATTGAAGCAATAAAAGTGTGTGTTTTGTGACTAATCTCGGTCCTTTCATCCTTTTATGCTTCTTTGTGCCTTTCTCATACTTGCAGGTACACTGTGCAAGTTTAAGTTTCTATTGCAGGTTCTTGGAGTTCTGTGCTTATCGAGTGGTGAAGTATTGCATGCAGTTGAGTTGTGGTGTCTGTTCACCCTTCTTGAGTTCATCCTTCTTCACTGGGAAACTGGTATATTTCTCGGTCTGATAAAGTTTAACAAAGGGAACGCGTGTCTCTTAGTCTGTGGTATCCTGTACCCTCTCTAAGTTGCAGTAGGTGAAGTTGACCTGTGGTGCACACACCCTCTTCAAATTAACCCTTCCTGAATCTGAAGACACCCTTTATTTTGTGCATCACCATCCCTAGTATAGTTTCATTTCTGTAAATCTCTTTCCCTAAAACCCCATGAAAATGTTAGCATAGGACTAGATAATCATTTTTGTTACACTAGGAGTAGTACAACACTTAGTTTAGGAAGAGGAAGCCGGCCTTCTCCGGAGGTTCACCTCGAGCCCAAGTCCCACAGCTTGAGAGGTGATCCCATGTGTCCCAATCACACCGAACGTCCTATTCACATCCTGGCCATTCGGGGGGTGCAGTGATTTGGCATCTATATAATCAATAATCAATGAACTATTTAAATCTAAAGAAGAGGATTTAAAACAAACAATATACTTGGTTTAACTAAAAATTGTTATGACGCGCCTACAAAATTTAAATTTTTGAACTTGTGTTGAATCTTATGCATATATTTTTTAGTACAACACTCAGTGTAAAATATTAAAGTTGAATATATATCGTTTAATATAAAGAGAGTAAGGGTAGGGAAATTCTTCAATATATCGTGTGAAGGGAACAAGTGTCATGTGATAGGTAAATCTTGGAATAAATGCGACGTGATTTCCTTTGTTTATATGATCGAAATAGTATAGTGTCTTGTGTCATGAGGTATGGAGATGAATTAAGTGGAATATATGTGTTTATTTTGAGGTGTAGGATGAACCTAATGCATCATGTGTAAGATGGGAAATAAAATCATTATCTGTAACACAGTAAGATATCACCTTGGAAGTATACATGTGATAAGAAAATTGCCCCATGTAAACATGTAATGTAATTTATGAAAGTACACGTATAATATACCCCTTTGGGTGATAAAAAGAAATATAAACATAATATATTAGTACCCATGTGGAAATTACATATAAGAAATGAGATCCCTCTAAATTTCTTTAGAACCAAAAATACAAAATTCCTAAGATTTACCTTACAACATTTACAATCTACAACAAAATAAACATAAAATTCTCATACATTCATTTCTTATAATTTTATATAAACATGTGAACAATATTTAAAACACATTCCCTTACAAAATGACATTCCAACAACAATGCTTAAGCACTAGACTCTATTAAAACCCTATACTTGGTTTGGCATTGCTAGATACTAGTTTACTAACCATTCTTGATCAACCAAACCTAAAGTTCCAGGCCTATTATTCGTAGTATTTAACATTTACAAACCTAAACAACAATATATTTTCAACTATACCCCTATATGGTTGTGATTCATAACAATTCTTTTAAACTAAAATAACTAGCCCCACTGAAGCGTATATCTTGCATGTGCTCTTCCACAATAAAGTTCCCATATTTTGGATGAGGAAATTGTACTCTCATTTATTACACCTCGCCTACATAGGGTATGACACTCATGTTTGCATTACTTATATAAACATTACCTTTTGCTCTAACCTTTTTATACATTTACCATATGTGGCATGACATTCATATGTTTAAATTACTTATATATTTCTCATAAGAGGAATTTTACACTTTTTCTTATATAGATTACCTCACAAGCCCACATGGGTAAATTTAATTATTATATGCATGCTTCCAAAGTGATATCTTGTTATGTTATACATTATGATTTTATATTTAATTTTATACATCATGTGTTTAATCTATTTCTTTTGAGATATGTACTCAACAAGTTCATTCCAAATCTCAAAATAGGGCATATATTCCACATTTTTATCTTTAGATTTCATGTTACATTCTTCATATATTCAGTATTGTTTTTCTTCCTCACAAGTAAGTAGCTGCAAGTTGTGCCCCTAATACGTATATATCGCATGACACTTGCCCCATCATGAGATATATTCACAAAATTTCCTACCCCTACTCAATCCATTATAAACTATATTTCTTTAGCTTTTATTTTTATTATTGGTAATGGCACTTAGAAATGCATGTGAGATTTATTGCATGTTTCCAAAATACTATTTCTATCGGGGCATCTTCACAATTTTTGAAAAATCCAAATGTATTCTTTCTGATTCCTCTTTCTATATTTTGGGGGATTATTTAGGCACTTATTCATTTGCATGTGTTGTGTGTGTGTTTGCATGGGCACATGTTTATTTTAGGATAGAAGAGAATGAATGATTAGTTTTATTGTGTTTGCAACCCTCTACTATGGAAGTCAAATGATCTATCTACTTTTGATTTCTAGTTCACTATTATTTTAATATTAACTTTGAGAACTCTCGATATGTTTTTAAGAGATTGAGGAGACTTTTTAGTATCTAATTGTTTGTCTTACTTTGATATGTATGCACACATGCATAAAAGTGGGGCATTATGTAGATGCCTACTTTTAGTATGGGACTAGTTATTTGTTATAGATTTGTATTATTATATTGTACTTGTGTGTTTGTTGATTGTTGTTCTAAATTAAGATGTTACTTTCATATGTTCTTTGTTTTCGATTGTCTTTTGGCATGCCCCCCATGTTTTTCTCTCCTCTCCTATTTCTTCTTTCCACTCATGTATTCTATCTTTTCTCCTTTTTTTTTGTTCGATGGTTTTTCCTAGAACCACCAGATATCATACTGATACGGTTGTGATGGTATTTGTTATGCGGGCTCCTATAACCCTTGTTGGGGTCTGTAAAGGGTTTAATCCCCTTTTTATTTGATTTTCCTGCTCATTTTGTGTTTATATGTTCGCCAATAAATAGAGTTTGTTACTAAAAGGAGGTGAAATGTTATAATGATAGTAAAAATACGAGGGTTTGTATAGTCATTAAAGCAAGTTCAAGATACAATGAAGAGGTATGTTTGCCTTGGGTAGTAAGGCACGTAATGTTTGTAGGATCATGAAACAAATCCCAGATGAATTGAAGAGGCATATTCGACATAGATAGTGAGACAACAAACATACGTATCCCACAACCAATCGACCATTATGTTAGTAAGAGGGCCACCTCCAGTGTGGCTTTATCCCTATTGGCATAAGACAAGCAAAACCAACATACCTATATGAGATTAATTTTTTCCCTAAATGAGGAGTGTTAGAGTCATAGAAGCGATTCCAAGATATATAGAACCTGTAACACCAACTATGTCCAATGTTGCCACTATTGGCAACGTCAACAACATCACCCAAAGTGAAGACAAAGGAACAAGGCTTGATAGTCTAGATTCATTCCAAACTTCTAAAAACAATTGGGTATCACATGCACTTGATTTCAAACCCAAAATGTTTCAAACATAAGGAAACCACAATTTGTTTTGATTTTCCAAAGGCTGAAACAATGAAATCAGCGTATTTTACTTAGTGATTAGCAATTTTTCTATATATTACTTTCTACTTTATGCATCTATATATTACACTAATAATTTATAATATTTATTTTGAAACAAATAGCCACTGTTTAAATTATTTTCATGTTATTTTGAACAAAAATTACAAAATGAAGTCAACAGAACAAGAAGTTGTAATTACGCCGAAGGCGTTCCCCCCTATGGGAAAGGCCCCTGCGGACGTTTCTACAACTGTGTTAAATTTGGCGGTTTGACGGTCGTCTTGATGTTTGTGCTTTTCCTCCCTATTTTAGCTTTTCTCTACTATTTTTAATAATTTTGTTTCTAATAATTAACAATTTTAGCTTTTGTTTTTAATTAACAACGATTTTAGCTTTTATTATTAATAATCTTGTTTCTAATAATTAACAATTTTAGCTTTTGTTTTTAATTAACAACAATTTTAGATTTTAGTTTTAATAATTTTGTCTATAATAATTAATAATTTTAGCTTTTGTTTTTAATTAGGCTGAGTTGAAAATAGAAAAAGGGAGATCAATAATAGATTGCAAACTTAACTTTTCTCTACTATTTTTAATAATTTTGTTTCTAATAATTAACAATTTTAGCTTTTGTTTTTAATTAACAATAATTTTAGCTTTAATAATTTTGTTTCTAATAATTAACAATTTTAGCTTTTGTTTTTAATTAAACTGAGTTGAAAATAGAAAAAAAGGGATCAATAATAGATTGCAAACGTTGTATATCAACAATTTTAGCTTTTATTTTTAATAACTTTGTTTATAATAATTAACAATTTTAGCTTTTGTTTTTAATTAGGCTGAGCTGAAAATAGAAAAAGGGATATCAATAATAGATTGCAAACGATGTATAAGACTTAGGGGAGGTAGAAAAGAAAGTATACGCACACAAAAAAGGGAGATCAAAAGGAGATTCAGGAATTTAGAGTGACACAGAGAATATACAGACACAAGAAATAAAAGAAAATAGTTGTGGAAGCATGAGAAGTCATATTGATGTTTTAAACACTTCTTTTGGATTGGTAAGTTATGCTCCAGACACCTTTACACAGTTCCTTTAAGAATTTGCAGATGATACTGTTAGGGTTTAATTTTTGTTGTTTAAAATAATTTGTTTTTTGTATGCACTGGTCTGGCACCATATTGTATCTGTAGCGTATTCATTTAATTGACAAACATGAATTTGAGTTGTACTATCAACATTGTGAGAGCATGTAATTGACAGACATGAATCTGAGTTGTATTATCAACATTGTGAGAGCATGTTTCGCCAAGCAGTGGTTGGCAAATTGGTGTTCCATATGTAAAGTTGCTTCTAAATTTTGCATGAGACAGTTAGCCACATATCTTATCAACGATACTCTCTCCTATGATCTGAATGATTGCCTATAAGCAAAGGTGTGTTTTCATCCCAAATATCCCTGGTTTAAAATTAAATAAGTAAATGAAAATTACGATAATCAACTCATTAAAAAAATTGCTGATTTGCGGGCCTGATACAGTTGATGAAATTGGTTATACAACAAATATGGACGTGAATTAGCTTATCTCAATTATTTCTATTTTATAGGGAATAATTAGCTTATCTTATTATTTCTATTTCCTAAGTGCTCTCAGGCATTTAATAGTGCTCAATCTAAAAAATAACTTGCTTTTTGGACAAATTCCCAATTCTCTAAATAAGTACACAAAATTGCATCACTTGTCGTTGTCTAATAATACGCTTGAGGGACCAATTCCATCTGAGATATTAACAACATTGACCATATTAGAACGTCTGCTTCTAAATTCCAACAAACTCAATGGTAGTATCCCGGAAGAGATTGGTCAATTATGGAAACTGAAAGAGCTCAAGTTGAAGAACAATATCCTTACAAGTGGGCATTCCTAAGGCACTAGGAAATTGTTCTTTCATGGAGGAGTTAAATATATCTTCTAATTCCTTGTATGGCTATATTCCACAAGAATTAGGTTCACTTTCCCAACTACGAGAACTGTCGCTGGATAATAACAACCTAGGAGGATCCATTCTATATTCTCTCATGAACTGTACAGAATTGAAAAATTTGAACCTATATCACAACAAGTTTGTGGGGACAATTCCAGAGGATGTGGGCCATAAGCTAGCCAAATTACGACTGGTGGACATGTCCATGAATCAACTAAACGACAGCATCCCAAAATCCATAGGAAATATTTCAGCACTTAATTTTCTTCAAATAGAAGACAACCAATTAAGCATAATGGTACCCCAGGAATTGGGAATGTTGGGTTGCCTACAGCAACTGGCGTTCGGCAATAACGATCTGAAGGGAGATGTTTTTTTTCATTCTCTTGAACTATACAAAGTTGCAAACCATTTGGTTAGAATTCAACCAGTTTTGGGGCTCTTTTCCGACAGAAATTGGCTTCAAGATCACCAAGCTACAAGAACTTGTTGCAGCACGTAATCGATTTAGTGGGAGGATCCCAAAATCTCTAGGAAATTGTTCTCAGCTCTCACATCTTGACTTGGGTAACAACCAATTAAGTGGTGTGGTTTGGTGTGGTCTTCATTTTTTTGTTTTGAATTCAACACATAACTTCAGTACAACAGGCAAGCCAAAGAGTAAAACATAAATTTGTGGGTACTCACTATAAATATTTACATTATTTGGGTAAATTAAAAAGAATAAAAAATAGATATGGCCGGTTATGTTTTTCTATTCTTTTTTTTTAGATAACATTGTGTTGATTAGGTGAATTTCAAGTTTATGGATGTAAACTAAATCTCAAAAACTAAATGGGGAAAAAAAATACAGTTTACTATCTTCTTATGTATAGCCTCTACTAATATACAATTTTTAATAACTCTTTATAATCTTTTTGGTTTTTTTGTATTATATCTAAAAATGAAATTGAAAATGTAGAATAATCTTAATCGAGGTTTCCCTCCTTTTGAATTCACAAATACATTTAGTTTTATGAACTTCCTATTTCATTTTTTTGCAGGATATTTGTGATTCTTTTTCTTTGGCGATAAAGAAAATATTGTTGTCTTTAGACGAACTTCAAGTGGGTTTCAATACTGATTGAAGTATTTATTCAATTGTTCTCTTTATTGCATGTTATGGACTAAAAAATTATTATAGAGAGTTTTCATGTTATTTGGTTTGGATTGTTCCATTTATATTTGGAGTTGGCTCCAATCCTTTTTCCGAAGTGACATGTGGGGGCACGTGCCTTCGTCAATGACAGGATTCATTATGTGTTGAGGAAATCATTCCCCAATGAGGCCATTTTGAAGCGTCCCAAGTTGGACGTTAGACTGATCAACAACAAGGCTTTTAAAGTTGCCCGTCATACCTAAGAACATCTTGGTGGACTAACATACTTATTTTCCCTCTCCATTTTAATATGATGCAGACTAGAAACACAATTCCCCTCCCCACACTACGAGATTGAAATTAAATACGCACTGCTTGCAAATGGAGGAAGCCATGTCGTTCTTAAGTATATTGCAAAATATGCTTCGAAAGCCGAGCACCGTTCAGAAACATATCACCAAATGCTATCAAGATTTTCAAGAGACACAGATGCAGATTCTCCAGCACATATCACGATCCGTAAAATGCTCACAGAAAGCATTGTTGAACATGAAATAAGAGCACAAGAAACATGCCACATGTTGTAAAAATTGCCACTTGTTATGTGCAGTCGTTGATTTGTATCATTAAATGTTGGAAAAAAATTATGAGACATGTCGTTGAAAGTGACGTTGATGCACAACAAACAACCGCTTTCTTGGATGCATATAAAGTTTGTCCAAAAACCATGGAACACCTACCACTTATTCAAGTTGCTCGAGATTGGAGCTACAGCAAGAACCGTAAAGGTGATAAATGGAAAAAGTGACCGACACAAGTAATTGTTCGGGTCCACCCAAGATTTGTGGATGTCCCAGCTCAGGATTCAACGTCATATGAAATTTTCTGTTGGTCAGAACTCCTTTTATACAAGCCTTTCAGAAATATTGCATTTGAATTTGGCTCAACCCCACATGACATCAACGGCACTTGGGACATGTTCAAGCACAACTACAGACTATGGCATGTTTTACGCACTACCCGCAAACACGGGAGTTGTTATAGATGTTAGTTCTGACTCAGAGCTAGAATGCAGTATTCAACACAAACCATTGCAAGAATGGCAGGTCTTCGCACAACTTTCCCTGGGAAACAACACGGGTCTAGAAAGTCTTGACATGTTGGGGAAACGAGATTTCGACATACACAATAATTGGAACATACATGACGTTCCGCATGATTTGCAGATAACGGGTTCATCATTCATTGAGAGAGAGAAGGTAGACACAATTAACAACAACATGCAGGCCACACCACCATCTTTCACACTTCTTTTGTCTCCAGAACAACAAATAGATCTTGATACCATACTACACCATTCAGCAAACAAAACCCTTCTACCTCCACTAAGATTGAAAAATTCAAGGAACAACTGGCATAGGAAAATCATTTTTGATAAATAAAATCCGTAATTCATTCACATCACCAACCACATATCCCTCACCTCTACTTGTGCTCGCCCCTACCGGTGTTTCAGCATTCAACATCTCCGCATACACAATCCACACAGCCCTGCGTATTCCAATCAAAGAATTGAAACCCCTTGAAGGTAGTGCATTATTGTCTTTTCAAGACTCGCTGAAACATATAGAATATGTTATTATTGATGAAATGAGTTTCATCGGCCCAAAGTTACTAGGCAAAATTGGCAGTAGGCTCCGCGAAGCTTTCCCACACTCAAGAACATCTGAATTTGGGAACATATCAATCACCCTCCTCAGTGACCTCGGCCAATTACCACCAGTTTTGGACAGTCCTCTATACGCAAGTAATTCCTACGGAGCAACCCTTTGGAAGGGATTTCAGACTTCCATTACATTGCAAACAATATTTCAACAACAAGGAATAACCAATGCACAGGTTTCATTCCGGAATTTACTGCTCCACATGCAAGATTCAACCCCTCTAATTGAGGATTAGGAAATCTTAATGTCTCGCACAGACACAAACCTAACTCAGCAAGAGCTCAACAATTTTTAGGACACACCACATTTGTTTGCAAAAAACGGTCAGGTGGACTCCCACAACCTATAGATGTTGAAGGCATTGAACGTTCCGATCGCCCAATCCATTGTTGAAAGTAACAAGGGGACTGGACCAGGAAATCCTGATGATGATCAGTTGGAACACAAAGTTTTGTTGTGCAGAAAACAAAAAATCATGCTTATTACAAATCTATGGGTTGACGCAGGCCTCGTGAATGGTGCCACAAGAACAATCACCGACATTATCTACGATGCATCAATGCAACCACCAACATTACCTTTATTTGTTGTTGTCAAATTTGATAGATACAATGGCCCATGTTGGGATCCCTCCAACCCGTTACATATTCCCATACCCCTTATTTCGAGAGGGAATCGAGACAATTTCCGATTAAAATGGCATGGGGATTAACTATTTACAAGTCACAAGGACTTACTTTGCACAGAGCAACCGTCGACATTGGAACCACTGAAAGGCAGGGTCTGACATTCACAACTTTCTCCAGAGTTCCCTCGCTTGCAAATCTGCGCATTTCACCTGTTTTTTCATTCAAGAGATACTCAAATATGGCGCACATACCAACACTTGGAGCAAGAAGAAAAGAGGAAGCAATATTATTATCACTCAACCCATCGTAAATACTACCCTCTGCTTTGATAGCACCTCCACTACTACTATACTCGACACTTCTTCTATCCAAAGTGGCATTGTTGTTCAAGGGGTATCAAATGTAATCATGTTAATTGAAACTAAAATTTCCCACTAAAGGCTACCATTCATGGTATAAATACTGCAAATGTATACATGTCTCATTATGTGCACACAGATCTACATGTATTTGATGTTTTGAAATATGATATGCAACTTTAAATGTACGACCCTGTAACATAATTAAATGTACACATACAACATTTCAATGTAATGTTTCAACTAAATTCCTACACTACAACTATCAATCACACACATTATCAACTTTACAATAAATGTTGTTCCAACAAAACACCAACCGAACAACCAATGCACAGCTAACATAATAAACCCGAATTAAATACATACAACATCAACTATAAAATAAATTAACTATCGAAAACGGTATCAAATGTATTCATGTACGAATTTTTAACAACTTTGAAATGTAGAAACAACCTTCAAATTAAGTGGCCCATCTATATTTCTACACTTACGAAAACAATCACACCCCTAATCAACATCAACTACAAAAGTAATAATTATACCTCTAAAATAAATAACATATACCGTTCGGCGTTCACATCTCATGAAACACATGCGATTGCTAGTTATCAACTTTTATTGAACCATATAAGTGCACGTCTTCATTTTCAATAGCCCTTTTTGAGATTAGGAATTGACTTGTAATTGCACTCAAAACAATAGTTTATTTATCGCAATTTAGCCCCTTTACTGTTACATGCCCTTACAGTCCCTCAATTTTGAGGCTTTTACACTCTAATTAACCTATGAAGATGTTCGGAAATCATGACTTGTCGATGGTGACTGAGGATCAAATTTTGTCAAGTTGGTGAGGCAATGAGATACATAAGAAATAGGCTAAAAATTATACTTGGTTATATTCGGTGGTTTGAGTTATGATTTTCATGCACTTAAAAGAAAAGCATTTGTCCTTTTTTTTTGCGTCGAAGGCGTATACACAGTGAGAAAGTATATGGGTCGAGGCTTGCCAAGATTGGCGGATTTCAGTAAATCGACAGTGCAAAAGGAAGTTGCGGTACATGCGTTGAAATCCAACGCTTATGCATCGCTGCAGATTGGTGCCTTGAACGGACTATCACGCTGCAATCCACATCTCCCACAGGACTGTCGTCGTGTACCTCGAGAATGGCGTTGCAAAGGTTACAATGCACATGGCGCAAGTGCTCAAAAACAGCAGAAGCAAAATCAATACAGCTAGACATTACCCCAAATGAAGTGCCTCCAAAACATCAATCTTCTTCTTCTTCTGCATACAACAAAAAAAACAACAGCAGGCAGAAGTTACCTCTCATAGATGAACCCGCTCCAGATACAAATACAGAGCCAGATCAATCAATTAGTATATAGTAAAATGAGGAGATATTAATCACGAATTATTTGCACTGATTTAAAATTTGGTAAGCTTTATTGTAATCTCAACTCGGTCATAATCTGTAGAGGGAGAGACATATTTTCCTGAGATGGGCAGTCATGTGGCTTGATGAATCTCTTCTTTCGTAATCTGCAATTTGTTTTGTCCAACGATCAATTCCCTGTCCACCATGAAATCAATGAGAGCGGTGTAGAGTGCAGTGTCGCTCATGTATGTGACTGCCTTCAAGAAGGGGAGAATACTAGCGTAGGAAAGCAATAATTGACGGGGTGGGTTCAGATCTTGGTGCCACATTGTGTAAAAATTGCATTCATCTCATGGACCTTCACTGTCGACCGCCTCATCTTCGGAAGCTCCTTGCTCATTTTTCCACTTTGCTATTTCTTTCTACTTCTGCAATTGATGTGAATCTCCTTCTGGCAAAATAGCAAGCACATTTCGTGTAGATGTGTTGGGCGCATGTCAAAATGATAAACACAGTAGTGGCACGTATGGGGGAGCAAATGGGCAAAGAAGAGGTGGCATCGGTAATAGAGAGGTTGTGGTGGCAATTCGGTGGAACTTGGTGAGACAAACGACGCGACACGAGCAGAGGTTTTGAGATAATAGTGTTTGATCTCAAGGCAATGGGACGACAAGTCTAAAAGGTCGTTTAGGATGTGTGGGTGACATTTAATTGTTGTGAAAGCCCCCAATACCAATACAATGTGTGCAAGCAACTTGCCTTACTTACTAGTGGTAATATGCTAATTTTATTTCTAGGCTTGGAAAATGTGAGAGCGCTCTATTTGTTTATATGCTTGATAGGTGGATAGGAGATTCAGACATGTGTTTTAATACGTAGTAACCACGAAGTGTAGATACATAAATATTTTATTATAAAATGATGTGTAGGTAAAAGACAAGTAGATTGAAAATTGGCAAAAGAGGACACATAATATGTAGTGTAAGAGTATTTATTAAGTGATATTCCACCTACAATGTAACAATTAAATCAACGATACATATAAAAGCCATGAGGGGGAGTAGTTTTGTTTTGGTTTGCTTTTTCTTTTAGGGGGGTAGATTTTCACTTGTTTTTGTTGCATTTTCACTTCCGTAATATTTTTCTACCACCCCTTACATTCACATATATACCTATAAATTGTTTCCACAATGTCTTGAACAACACCCTTGTTCTCCTTCAAAGGATTTCCATATACAACGTCATGTTGTTCAATGTTTGAGTTTCACGTTGTTTCCATATACAGTGGGCCTTTGTTTGTTTTTGTTACATTTTCACTTCCACAATATTTTTCTACCACTCCTTCCATTCACATATATACCTATAAATTGTTTCCACAACATCTTGAACAACACCCTTGTTCTCCTTCAAATGATTTCTATATACGACGTCATGTTGTTCTATGTTGGAGTTTCACGTTACTTCTATTTTCTATTTTCGCTACTCCCACACATTTCCATCTTCTAACCCCTTCATCTTCACCTCTCTTCCTCTCGCAATATTTTTCTCAAACCCAATATAAATCCTCCAAACAATCCCCTTCAACCTTCTCATCGTTCATTTCACGTACGGTTTCTAGTCCTAAATTAACCCATAAATGAAAGGGCTCTTTTCATGGATTATGCATTGACCCCTTAAATGTGTTATAACAATGCATATAATTTTGGTTTTCATTAACATTTTACTATTTTTGCAATAGCACTAACCAAATCAAGAAAGTACATTATAGAGAGTTTATTATATACCCCCTCTGAATTGAAAGTCTTGTGCTCAAGAAGGACAGCACGCATAGTATTCGGGAATCATCCTCAACTCTAAATTCAGACCTAGTAGGGCAATGACTAGTAGAAATTGGGCTTTGAAGCTTCTCCCCACAAAAGATACCAAACAACATAAACCATATAGTAATCACATATAACAATACCAATCCCGCCAGTTAAGGTTAGAATCTCCAAAGAATATTCTTAATGAAAGTCTTCATTCTCTACTTGGGCATATGGAAGCCTCACAACAAGTTTACCTAATTCCAGAGAGCAAGGACCAAGTGGAGGAGAAACTCTTGAAACAACGTGCCTAACAAAAAGGCATTGCCTTATAATGCATTGACTCGTTCGATGTTAGGTATCCCCGATGCCCCAAAAGGGCTATCTATGACACGTCAGCTGCACTCCCCAACACTATCAAGAGCAAATCCTTTTCATCAACACCTACAAGAGCAAGGCAACACAACTCTTGCAGTATGATTTAAAAACTAACCTACAATCTTGCTTTCTCACAGCCTGATGTGCTGGCACTTTATGATGAAGTGCATTAGAGAGTCCCCTCCAACATCCTCACGTAGCAGGAACACACTCCCCTAGAACAAGATCCAAAAACCCAAACCTAGCAATGCGACCACTAAAGGACGAATCCACCCACCCTGGCATTAAGGAGTTAGCAAACAACTTCAGCGGACACATTCTCAAATTGATGTGTACCCCACCCCCTATGAAACTTTGAGTCTCTCCCAACTTAGCCTCCTTAGAAAATCTTAGGGAGCTTGGAGCCTGAATTTATTCTGCCGAGCCACCCAACTTCCTCACGCACCAGAAAACTATTGCTAACCCAAATGTTAACAAATAAGCTCTTGACATAACATACCCCTAGCTACCCTTGAGTTCCCAATGCCCTGTTCCACGCCTACTTTGCCATATCTAACATGTATTACACAGATCAAAGTAATTGATCTAAACGGGATTTATGGGACAAAGTAAAAAAGAGCAAACACGTCCGATAGGATACTTCACTTCAAGGAATAAGACATTGGAAGGTACGCAACTTCTTAAAAGACAGTTAAATCGAACCCAGCTTCACCTTGGTGGTTTTCAAGAAAAATTCCTCTACTTTGATTTGTCAACTAGAGAAGCTATGCATTGCAAATTTAGAGCATTCAATATGAAGAAACATATTGTCAAGCAGCTAAACACCTGCCCATGCAGAGGTAACACTTGCATTTGAATTTAGCACAAAAAATGCTCAAACAGGTCAGTGTATAGAACAAATACCACAATGAACAAATCTTAAGCACCTATCAACAGAGAAAAAAAGTTAACAAACCCTGGCCCATGTATGGAAGTGACAAACATATGCATCTCCGCAGGGCACGAACTCATACTGCAGCACCGACTAGAGTCAAAGCCATCCTGGGCAACTAGTAGGTAGATCAGATAAACCATATCCGGCATAAAAGCGGATTGCTGTTATAGAGTAAACCCCAACTATTCTAAAGCCCTTTTCCCAGTATAAACAGCTATACTACGGCAGTTCCACAACACCCAGGGATCAATTAACATCAAGCTTGTTTGGTGCCAACCGTAATAACAGAAAGTATCCGGTGATAACAAAACAGATCATAACATTCAGCTTTTATACTGGCGCAATCCAAAGTTGTACTATACTCAGTTGTACCCGCTAGAGAACTCTTGCCCAGCTCTTTCAAAACTTTGGTTCTTAGTATAGGTATATAACTCTCAAAACTACTGCAAAGTTTCCTCGCGAGCCCTAACATGGGGTGCATAAATTTAGTAAAACTATTACCAAGATGGTTTATAGTTTGATCATTAATAATCAAATACTTGAAAAGACTCCAAGACCTATTCCATTCCTCTTTTAATGTTATACCTTTCACTGACATAAACCTATAAATATACAAGTATGTGGTTTGGTTAAAAGCATGATATTATTCCATCTAATGGATGTATACCTTGCCTTACACAGAAATTTTGAAAAAAAAAACAAAAAAATACCATTTAGAAATCTCCATATCATTCCCCAGACTTGGAATTTGACCATCAGACACTAGTGTCTGTTAAAATCAAAAATTTAACAGGAAAATGGTTCTCATGGCAAGTCCTTTCAGTGGCAATTTTAAACCACAACTACCTTGTACGCCGCCATTTATATCCACTAAGCAGTAATGCAATCTTTTGTACTCGGCCACTTAAACTGTAAATCGACATATATGCATTCAGCAAGCTCAACAAAGGCTTTTTTCATTATTAATACAGGAGTTTCAAATACAAGTAAAGGACACAAATCGTAGTCTTCAACTGAGAATGCTATTCAACGATTATGATAAACCTTCCCAGAATAAACTAAAATCTAAATACTTGCAAAAAGGTAGAAAACCTTCAATGTAAAACATTTATAGACTATACATAAATTCCCTCGTTAAATTAAATCAACCTAAGCCTAAGACACTCTGTATAATTATAAGATTTCAAATATTAAAATCTTTGTTGCAAATTTAAAACCGTCGAAATAAATCAGTTTGCACCATTGATACACTTTGGGCAGTAAGCTTCAGTCACAGTATGCCTACACATGGTTTATCCCCACATATATATCCACAGTAAGGAAGAGAGGCTAACAGTAACCAAATACAAATCGGGAACAAATTGAAAAACATGAATCCCAAGGAAAGATGTGCAACAATTGGTCAAATTGATCATCAGCAAAACTTTAATGAATCAAGGATTCATCTGTGTCCCCAAGCAGGATCAGTAACTCTTGCCAGAGCCATCTGCAGCATCATCATCAAATCCATCACGTGATCTGCCACCACCACCAAAATCATCAGCCTTGCCGCCACTGCCACCAAAATCATCAGCCCTGCCACCACCACCACCACCACCAAAATCATCAGCTCCACCTCCGTAGCCGCCACCACCACCTCCGTAGTTGCCACCACCATAGCCCCCACCACCTCCATAACCACCACCGCCGCCATAACCACCACCACCTCCATAACCACCCCCTCCAAAACCTCCAGTTCTTTCCGTAGCATAGTTGACACGAACACTGCGACCTTGAATTTCCTGATATCAGATAGTGAAATTACATTAGCTTGACTCTGCTACGTGACTTGAAATGTTGCTTATTGGTTTTTCAAAACGTCGGTTGGGTTAACAGGGCACATGAAAACAACAATCACAATGTATTGGACCTCATATAAATAAATATCATCTAGTTCTTCAATACAATGAGGTGATTCCCTCCACTAAATTACATAAGATATACCTTGCCATCCATTGCAGACATGGCAGCTGAGGCTTCCTCGGTATTCGTAAAGCTCACAAAACCGAAGCCTCTTGATCTGCCACTGTCTCTATCCAAGATTACTCTTGCTGTATCAAGATTTAGAATTTAGATACAATCAGCACAATATATTAATATGCCTTCAAATATTTAGATTCCAACATAGTCTTTACTGGTGCATACCTTCAATCACCTCACCATAATCACTGAAAGCTTCTTTCAAGGATAAATCATCAACTCCCCAAGAAAGCCCTGCAAAGTTACTCAAAAATAAGGAGACCATGTTTGACATCGTCAGATATTTACAAATAGATAAAATATAAATAGATTGTGCCTTGAAAATACCTCCAATAAAAAGCTTTGAAGATGACATGTAGCGTACAGCATTGAAAATGGAAGGCATGGATGCTGAGCCACTGGAGCCAGTGAGACTTGTTACAGATTGCCTTAGAAGGCTTCCCAATTTACTGGTAAACGCCATTTTCCCTGCTCAGCGAATAGCAGGCTCCCAAACACGCTTCCTCTCACACTTGAATTCCCATACCAACAGCAAAGAAACATACATATTTAAAATATAAATAATACACATAAATTCTAAAAAACCTCTAGATTTAATAAAATATATATAATACAAATGAATACTAGTGTAAGTAAAATTATCAGGATTAAAAGAGAATGAAGTCCCCATCACAACAACCCCGGTAACGGCCCCCCCCCATATTGAAAAGGTATATACACAGCTAATAATCAATTTCAATTCTCACAAAATTAACAGGCAGAGCAGTTTCTCAGGTTGGCCAAATTGGATACAAACAAGCACAAAAAGGTCAAATAAGGCTGTTGCATTAGAGCATCCACATTGCATCATTCGAATGATAGACTCCAAGTACTCTGATGATAATTAAACAGTACAAGAATAACTTGAAATCTTACATGGCATGGATTGTCATAAATGACATTGTATTGTCTTATTAATAGATGGCATTATACAGCATTGGCTTGTTAAAAATTATAGGACACTGGGTTTGCCTCATACAGCATTCGATTCAAAAATACCACAGGTAATGTAAACAGCTGATCCATTCACAAAGCAAAAAACTAAACAATCAATTTTTCCATGCATACCACTGGATTAAGAAATGTTCAAACACAGGAAATTCAACATACAATTATTTAAATATGATATTATGTGGAAATATTTCAAACATTTAAATAAATTTATCTGCGAGCAGCAAAACAATTAACCAAAAAAATCAAAAAATTGATCTTGATCCTTAATATACTGGATGCCATTGGTCAGTTGGTCAAAAGAAATCAAAGGTAAAGCAGGCCAAAAAAAAATCCTAATCCTAAAACAATCGATGATATTGGTCAGTCAAAAGAAATCAAGAAGGTAAAGCAGGACACAAAAAACCCAATTATGTAAGAAAAATGGATACAATTTGTCAGTCATTGCAGTCAAATAAGTGTATTGGTGAGAAAACAGTTAAAGAGTTGACAATCTCAATTACAATGTAGCTTAGGAAATGGATACAATTTGTCAGTCATTGCAGTCAAATAAGTGTATTGGTGAGAAAACAGTTAAAGAGTTGACAATCTCAATTACAATGTAGCTTAGGATGTGGTCTCATGTAGGGGGCTTGGACCCCTACTTTGTACTTGAGAGTTGGTCCCATAAGGTTAAAACAATAAAGCTACATATGTACAGATTCTTTCCTCAAAGATGGAAGACATTTTTTTTTGGTAGCAAGCTATCAGATGATACTAAAGACAGGCGCTGAAAGTTTTACTGCCAGCAAGGCGGTATTAAGCCCTAGACAAACTAAGCAGTCACCTAGGACACCAGCAGTCAGGGGGGCACCTAAATCCAAAGATTTCTCTTATTGTCAGCTATTTTTGGAACTTGGCATTAAACCAATTTTATTGAAGATTCAATATTGATTAGCCCATCTATAAACATTATTATGTGGTAACATAAATTTCATGCATATACATAAAAAGACACTCCTCTTTTTGCAAATAAAAAGAAATATAACATATTTCTTAGCTCATATGATTTTGTAGGTATGGTTACCCATTCTCCAGTGTAGCTTTAGATTATGGAGGTGTGTAATTTTTCTAGAAAAAGGTACATGCATTTTGAATATGTCATTGGTGTGGCCAATAGAGGTGAGTAAAATTGAAGGAAAAAAGCATTTAATTTTTGTTCATAATATTTTGGGGGAAATGGCTATCATTTTTATAAAAGGAATTGGTAGACCTAGCCCAAGTACCTCTCTTAACAAAACCATGGGAGCTACAAAAGCATTTCCATCACTTTGCAAAAAATCAGTGCAATGTTCAGGTTTGAGCCCCATCACCCACTTGATATTGGTAAATCAAGTTTGAGTCCCATCAACTTCTTGGTATTGGTAAATCAGACTTTCAGGCAGCCTTGTATAAAAAAAATTGTATTTGCTTCATTCTTAGCACCTCCTGCGATTAATTTTTTCTATCGAAAGTCTCACCCTTAAATGATAATTTTACAGGATCTTTTAATTCTCTGTATAGCAGTTTTTCTAAATTTATGATTTATTATGATCTTGAAGTAATTTTATATTATAGCTTTATTTATTTGCTTGATGGCAAAAAAAATTACTGACTGAAATTGAGAGAAGATCATCCACTCCGATGATTGCCTAGGGTGCTCCTAACCTTTAGTCTGGCTCTGACCATCAGTAGTATTTTATCATGCAGTTTTTTAACTGGAAAACTGCCCTTACATTTCCTCAGTCGCACCTACCAAGAAAATTTAGTAAGCCCCTCTCCATGGGGCCATAGCCTTAAACATACTCATGAATCTCATTGATTCAATTAATTTGCGAATCCTTCAATACTCTAGTTTAAAAAATCAACTCTGTCATTGCTATATTTCACTTCAAACACTGGTTAAAATTCGCTATGAATCACGGGGGCAACACTATAATTTTAACTAAAATTTTATCATTGCAATTTTTCACGTACTCCTAGTTTTTAGCTGTTTTCAACTGACGCCGAGAAAACCATTGAAGTGGTTATACATTTATTGCAAGTTGAAATGCACTTCCTCAAGTCAACTAAACAGAAAGTGCAGACACAGGATCCGCAATAGAAAATAATACTTTACTCCAATCCAACAATAATGGCATGCAGGGGCACAGAGGTTACGTGCCCCAAAAAGAAAATCCTAAACGAGCTTAATACTAAGAATCGTGTTATACGAATAACGAAGCCTTGACACAAAATAAGGTCTGAAAAATGACGAGAGAAGTATCGGATCTTTGACTTGCAGTAAGTGGCCCCAAAAAAATGGTGACAGAAAAAAACAGTAAAACCCTAGGGTTTAAGGCAAATGCGTAGGCCCAACAGTAAAACCCAGAACCATACAAACCCCCATATAGTACCAGGCTGGGAATAGACTGTAACGCGAAAAACACTTTTCCCAGTACCCAAAAGAGGATTATACTAAGAAAAATAAAATCTCCTACAAAAAGGCCAACGAGTAATCTAACCACAAAACTCAGAAAATATTCTTACCGTAAAAACAAAATAAAAATATCTTCCAGACAGACATACCTTAAATCTGCGAGCTCCCAGGATCGAACCCTGGATAAACCCTAAACCCTGAAATGGAAACAGAAACTGCTCCCAAATGAAGCCTACAAATGTTCGACAGGTTGTAGAGAACGAGATTTAAGTAGTTTATATTAGGGCAGAACAACCATGACGTATAGATCGGATCATCTCTGCCGTTGGTTTCAGACGGAGGATAATGAGCACCGCTGGATTTACTGTATATGTGCCGTCGGATCAGATAGTCTGGACATTTCTGTTGCCAACGTGGAGCAATCCGAGCCGTAGGGTTTTCAACATGGAGGGATATTTTTCTAAAAGCCAACATGGATCTCGTTAAGTTAGGTGCCCAAGGGACATTGGGAAACAAAGATTATCATGTGAATATTTTACTCTCTTTCGTATACGAGGGGTAAATATATTTCTCTTGCTTCAAATACTAGTCTTACATTCTCTATCCACTACAAGCTTTGAGTTTTTGATCTCTCTTTCAAGAACATAAGTTCTTCATTACGTTGAAGGTGTTTCTTACAATGAGATGAAGCTTGGGGGTCTCTGACATGAGTCAGTAGATCGGTGACCTGCGTTTCATCGTACTTCGACATCCATCTGGAGCAACCTCCTACCGTCGAGGGCATGTAGTACATTTGGTCGTCTGTCCATGCTGGCAAATGTTTCGCGCTAACAGGTCTTATCAAGCAGAAGGCAGTAAAGTGTTTAACCAAATGACAGAACAAGACCGCTTGTCATGGAAAGATAGGGATGCATCTAGTCGGAAAATGTTAGATCGCCGCCTGCGAGGAGTTTCATACTATTTCAGCACCAACAATTCTTTAGTTGCGAGCAGAGTAGATTTTCAAAGGGTGTTTAACAGACTATTCGTCGTGGTTATTTGTTTCAAAACCCGGAAGACTTAAAGCATAAGCAAACGTTGCACGAAATCGCAACACAAGAGCTATCATTTTATATTCCGTATTCCCAGCATGAAAAATGGTTGAAGTCGATGATGATCATGCCGCTTGTAAATCCCTCTTTCAGAATGGTCGTTTCTGCCCTCAATATTTCTGACAACAGGCAGATGTTCCCGTCTGGTGCGAAGCGTGTCTTCTCAGATACGCACAGTCTAGACTCCCCCAAGCCTGTCAATCCCCAACACTCAAGGTCTCGCTTGCCTCCTCCCCCTTTCATGTTTCCCTTCGTTAGCGGACCCAACACATGGCAAATGAAGTGGGAGTCTTCGTAAAGCGAAGGAAAAATTTCTAGTTACATGGGGGCTATTGTTAATACCATGCTCGCATTGACCCCGTATTATGGAACAATTGTGCCGAAGAAGCCTCGTCTACTGCCTCTCAGGCCAATAACCATGTGGCACGAGAATTGCTAGCGGAAAAGAAGTCAACCCCAAATAAAATCCAAGCTACATGAAACGAAAACAGAGGCCTGTCTAAACCAAGGTTTTCTTACTATAGTTATGTATCTTATCATGTTTATTTTTGTTTCTGTGGTCTAAAATTTTGGTTGATTGACGTTTATGCATTAATTTAAAGGGCAACGCCCATTACAGGATGGCCTCCTATCAGGTCCTTTAGGAGAATTTTGGCTTCCCAACCAAAGTTAGCCCCCACTACCATGTCAACACCCGCAACTCCACCTCCACCCGCAACTGTACCAACCCCTAATCTGGCGGGGCAAAAGAAACAAGTACCATGTTTGTGAAAGTAAATGTGGAGGGTGTTCCCATAGGGTGTATTAAGATATACCTAAAATCATATGATAGTTACAAAAATCTCTCAATAGCCTTGGATGAAATGTTTTGAGGCTCCATTACAGGTTTGTTTCTTTCGCATCTTGTCTCTTGAAATTCAACAAAATGATTTTACAGCATTCAGTTTTTATGGATCTGTAACTCGAAAAACTAGTATAGATCCATCATTTAAAAATATCGAGCCATCATTATTGAGCGGTGAAGACTATGTTCTCGTGTATAAGGACAACGAAGGAGATCGCATGCTCGTAGGAGATGTGCCTTAGAAGTAAGTTTAAAGCCTAACTTTGATTGTGGAGTCTTCCTGTTTCAAATAAATGATTGATTTTGCTTCATTTAACTAAACCCATGTTAGGATGTGTAATGCTCAAAATTACTAGAACTGGAAAATGAGGATTTTTTTTTTTTAACATACATAAAAATAGATTACATAGCTATAATCGTACAGATTTATTTAATCAAATTCTTTAAATCAAATTTGTTCTTTTGATCTATCTGATAACATCCGTGTAAGCCATGTGCGGCTGAGAAGGGTGAATCCAGATCTCCACGATCTCCCTTCGCCACTACTTCGAGTGACAATGCTTAATAGCATTTTGTCTTAACCTTTTTCAGGTCATGGGAACCATGTGAAAAATCCTTGGGTCTATCACGAAGCTAGTTTTCCGACTTCGTATTCTGGTATCCGACCATTTCCTACCTCGTGTTCAGTGTTCAACTTCCCATGATCAGGTTACAGGCAATTTTAATTTAATTGGAGGACTAGGTGATCAGACAATGCACAGTCATCAATGCATTACTTTGGACAAAGTTTTCTGTCGTGCAGGTTACGGCTAAACTCAAGACACCACACTAGTCTTATGAGTTTAAGTCTTCTGCCACCTCACAACTATCCCTTTCACAGTTATGTAGATCTTATAGTTTGTATTTACTTTATTTCCAATTTAACCTATCTTGCAAGGGTTTATATCGAGATAAATACCAAAGGCCAACTAGGATCATCATGAGATAAGTCTAATGGATCTTTTCATCTATTTACCATCCCATTTAGTCTCTCTTTTCCTGATGCTTGTTTTTTTAACCTTAAATTACCTTTTACAACGATACTCTTCCATTCTCTATAAAACATGATTTACAATCTTATCATAATAATACAAAGTTTACCGAAAGGCCAAATTAAATATATATTAAAACATGTATATTTAATTATTCCTTCGATTGGCTACGCCACTAAATAGCTTATTTAATTTAGAAATTAAAGACAATTGATTGTTACAACAATTGCGCAATTATTGGCTTCATACATTGACAAATATCAATTAAATAAATGTAACAATTTATGATAAGTAAGATTTCTCACTTCTAATATTTATCATTTACTCATATTGATATTATTACATACAAGGTAATCATCTCTTTATTAAAATCATAAATTACATATGTCGTTAAGGTGAAATATATAACTATTACGGTAACTCTCACATAGTGAGGTTTGAATATTAACAATGGGTCCAAGATCCCAATAAATTTAGTCAAAATTATGGGATATCATCCTTCTACAAATTGAAATCCAAGTATCTCATTTAGATCCATGCTACGATAAAACCTCACAAGACATGAGTTTCTGCATATCCGAACGTGACAGCTAATTGTCCTGCAAGACTGGAGTAGTGGTATGTCGTCAGTTCAAAATGAACTGGCATGAATATTAACTCCATTTTCTTATGCAATTATTTAATAAAATATGAAACGATATACAAGTTATTTTATCAACAAACGCATGGTAATACAACGGAGAATGTATTATTACATGTTCTACATTACAACTATGAATGTACACCAATATAACAACCAATTTCTATTTCAGCAATCATGTTTCACTCTAATCACCAAGATCAAGACATAATCAGACCATAATCATTCAACATCCGAATTCTGATTAAACCATAAGCAAATCATGCTTCATACGGTACAAATTCAACTATTATTTTTCTAACCTTCCAATCAACAAGCAGCTTAACAAAATTGTCTGAAATCATCATTTCCAAATACCAATTAGACATATTCCCTCTAGGTAATGAGCAGCTTTATAAAACACACAATAACTTTATTTCAAACAATCAAAATACATTTATATATGTTTATAGGAACACTCCTCCTAAACAGTGTAAAAACACCTCTATTATATCATTTTAACATGTTCTTTCAAGTAACCGACAGATCAACAAAACAAATTGACCCACATACCACAGGATGATAATTTTGAAGTCTATTTGCATAGAATAACAACAATAAGTTTCTAACACTTCCAATAACGAAATCCTTTGAGAAAGACAAGGTCATCTTACATAGACTGTTAACACTAATTTATTTTTCAATCAGGTAATAAAATTATACCTACAAGCAAATCAACTTGTACATATCCAAATCAGTTCGTTCCAACATTAATTTCAAGCAAAATTATTAGAATCCGGAAGCAAATATATCAGGCAAAATCATGAAATACCTGGTAAAAATATTTTTCACACTACCCAGAAATCGCTTTACTCATACAAATAAATTATTGTTTGACTGTAATAAAACCCAAAGGCAGGAATTGATTTATCAAATTTAAATAGAAAATAAAATAAAATAAAAATTGGTTAGGAACACCCATCTGCGTTTTTTTCTAGGTTTAGCTAAAACCACACAAAGGAAACTTAAGAGAATACATAATCCATCAATTTCCTTTTTAGATTTCATTTCCAAGCAATTAAATCAGAAGTTGTCCATAAATTCATTTACTTGCCATTTAAAACAGAATGTGTATTTCCTCATTATTTACAAATAATGTTGTAGAGAAGGGAGAAGATATTCATGCCTGAAGTAAACCCAATATCAGTAACCTCTTACTCTTCCAGCTCCAACAAGTTGAATCCTTCCTTCTTCCAAAACTCACGCAGGTATCCCAGAAGGGAAAAATGAAAATAAACATAGGAGAAATAAAAGAAAAATATAATGAAGAAACTATAGTATAATGGAGAATTTCTAGGCTTCCCAATGTTGCTTCATGCGTTAATGCATGCCACCTACTTGATGCTAGGTGAAGGCGTGTCCCTTTCAAAACTCTCAAATTTTAAATATTAAAATATTAAATTATTATTATTATTATTATTATTATTAACTTTTGATTTACATGCCAAATCCTTTTAGGATTTAAATATATAATTTCACAAATTAATAATGCATTTTTTTTAATTTTTATTTTAATTGATACCTAACTTTAATGGTAAAATTAATCATCATAATATAAGTCCACATATTGCTAACAATATGTTATCATAATAATTATTTGAATATTCTCATAAAGTTGGTTTGATATAGCATGGTCAAACAAAACAGAGGCAGTAGTTATCACGGTTATGGCAAAAGTCGAACAAAACATAAGATGACCAAACTGATTAAAATAAAATAACCAGAATAAATAACCGAAAGATGCACTATCATTAATGAATCACTTTACCTATGATTAAGGCCTAATCATGTTTTAGGAAGGATCATCAAGGTGGGTGTGGAGTTATTCGTTCCACAATGTCATGCCCCGCAGCAGAAGCTATGGGTCATGATATGACAAGCCAAATGAATTTTATACCCAATGATGATCTCATATAATCCTATTTAGACTTAACTGTAGTTAATTTAACTTACAAGAATTTTTGGGATGTTACTGGATGTTTGTGAGCACTTGCGCATGTTAAAAAGTTCAAAGGTTCGTGGCCTAGGTGAATGGGCGCTCTGCAAATTCTCCTATGCTAATAATTAATTCATTTTTGTTAGGTATTTGACAAACATTGTTACACAACTTGACGGAGCAACGAACATGCAACAACGTGTAAAGACAAACGAATGAATGATCTAAAGAATTGGCGTTGGTTTTCATGTATTCCCGTTTTCTGGCTTTTTTGTGCTTTTTTCATCCTCCATAACAAGTTGTACACCTGCAAGAATGGGTGGAGGAAAATGAATTGTGTGTAGCATGGTATTCCTTACTCTGTGGATAAGGATGGAGATGAGTTTTTTTTCTTTTTTAATATTGAAATGCCAATTAAATTATCCCTATAATCTGAGTTGTATGTATTAGCGGGGACATAAATGGTAGATTAGGAAAAGTCGAGTAAAGAAATATTCTGAAAATGGTGTTGTAAACTTTGGCACTGGTTGAACAAGTAAAAGAGTGTGAAATGTGTCCCATTGTGGGAATCTTGTAGAATGGGTAAAATAGGTAAAATATTTGAATCTTGTTTTAATCTATTTTTATTATCTATTTTAGCTCAACGTTATTTTCACCTTTTTAATGTGGATGGGCTAGTGGAATCATTTGACATTTTATGTTTCATTAAATGTGGTTGCTCTTTTGACTTTTAACTATAAAAATCAAATTAATGAATCCACTACTTCCATGAAAATGTTTTCTCTTTGTTATGGCATCGCATGATACATCCTTTTCGCATTAAGTGTAATGGTTGGAGGATTGTGATAAGCTGACGGCATCATACCTAAATAAATAATAAATAAATACAATGCAACATGTTTGGGTGTAAGGGTGTGGTCTGAGTGTTTGCCAACCACCCATCCAAGTTCCAAACTTTTCATTTGCACAGTCGGTTGGGAGGACTCACCTTGCATTAACGCGCCAAGAAATAACCGCAACATGTTTTGTTATGATATTACTTCGGACCTCCCGAACTTTTACTTAGTAATCCTTATACTAAAAGTTGACTTTGAGCAGCAAATAATTATGCCGAAGGCGTTGTATAAGTTGGAGTGAACCTTTCCCCCTCTGACATCCGCACATAGTCGACATAATATTTTTTTAATCACCGTGTGTGCACACATTTCCATGCATTGCGGAAGACAAGAGAATGAGTACAGTTGGTTGGACTGTCACACTCCAATCCACATCTGGCATAAGATTGTCGTCATCTACCATGATAATCGTGTTGCAAGGGTTACAGTGCACGTAGCACAAGTGCTCACAAACAGAAGAAGCAAAATCAATACATGCTAGACATTATGTGCCTCCTAATCCTCAATCTTCTTCTTCTTCTGCACACAACAAACAAAACAACCGTAGGCAATAGTTTCCTCTCAAAGACAATTAAACCCACTTCAGATATAGTATACAAATCCAGATCTAATCAATTTGTATATAGTAAAATGAAGAAAATATTAGGGTTACAAATTTATCTCCGTGTGCATATCAGATTTAACCTGTAATGGTGCTGATTTTAGGACGACTATTACTTAGAGCTCCGTTTAGCATAGTTCCCTGTAACATGTTCTGTTTATTTATTTTATTTAATTCTCATTGCAACTATCCAATTACTGCTAAATTTACAACGTTAACTTGGGTTTCAGGGTGGATAACGCCTTTAGAATCTCAAAGAAAGTGTTTATATTGTTATGCAAGGAAAATGACACGTCTATGAGGTCTGTTTAGGATGTGTCACTCTCCATATTTTGCTTTGGGTTTTGAAGAGCAGTTAACCCGGTTGGTGGGTTTGTTTCACATGGGTCTATTTTTCCCACTCAACTTTTATTTTGTTGTTAAATACATGGAGAAACAAACAACATGGATATGACGCTTTTGAAGCTATATACGATTCATATCATATCTTTTCAACCACAATCTTATCAATCTAAGGAATATCTATATTGAATGCCTTTAAAAACAAATAAAAAATGTGTCCTAACTCTACAAACCCTAAATTTTGATGGACATAGATTAACATCTGACCATCGATGACATAATAATAATTTAATTTGATATGACCGAAGAGCTTTGCCTCCATAGGTACTTTGCGTCACCGTTCATCTCCTTTGTGCTAAGTACAAGGCTCTAGGTGATGTTGACCATTCGATCATTACCATACATCAATGAAATAAATCATCATCCGTCCATATGAGTAGTCAAGCAGTTGAGCGTTCATAATTGGGTTAAGGCTTCCCCCCTTTGACAATGGGCAAGGACGTGGACGACATATATTAACATCCAAACATTGATGACATAATAATAATTTAATTTGATCTGACCGAGATGGCTTTGCCTATAGGTGCTCTGCGTCACTATTCATCTCATCCGTGTTAAGTATAGCTCTAGGACAGGCTGACCATTCGATTGTGATCGTACGGACTCACGTTCTCCCAAATGGAAATGCCAGTTTACTGACTCATAGAGCTAGTGTTGTCTGTTTGGCTTATCTCGGTTGCTGCCCGTCTTCCTTTCAGGAAGTCCTATGGAGGCCGATCTACCAATGGGTGGGACAAATTCCAGGGAATCGTAAGGGCTCAGTAGGTTGAATTCGCAGTTATAAAAGGCCCATGTATCAGTATCCCCTTTCTCCATAAAACATTTGACAAAATATGCACATGTTACATATGTTCCCCCTCTTAAGAAAGTTAACTTCCTCTAAATGGTTCCACCGGATAATATCATATCCCAATTGCTTCTCCTCCCTCTAACAAGCTCTTCTACACCCCTATTCCTCCTCTTACGTTTTGGTCCCTCAAATTCAACCTCGTCTTATGCTGCCCCTTCTGGTGTTCACATCACATATTTCACCTGTGATTGCTAGTCATCACGCCAACTCAAGAATATAGGTCATCTCAAGTGATCTCTTTAAGGTACTCTTTCTTAAGTGCCTTGTTTTAGATTTGTATGATAGCTTATAATATATGAGACTATCTTATAATTTGAGTATGTAAGGGGTATTTACTTGTGTTTCAAATACACAGATTTGTAGGGTAGATTACAATATATGAGATTAGTTAATAATTTGAGTACGTAGGGGGTACCTAATTATGTTTGAAATATGAGGTGTACATTCTTTATTCTCTGGTAAGATTCAAAGGTGTGACCTATTTTTCAAGAGCACGAGTTCTTCACCATTAGGCCAACTCAAGTGCATGTATAGTTGTCACGTAATAGAACAAAAGTACTAACACTTGTAATGTTGCATCGAATGAATGTTTAGAGGGATTAGATTTTTGTTCTTATTAATTTACCTAAATAAATAAATAAATAAGTGTGGAGTAATAACGAATTCCTTCCTTTTATTTAAATTCCATATTAGGGTTAGAAGCTTGATGTATATTCATATTATTAATTAAGCATAAACATTCATATGAATATATATATAGATATATATATATATATATATATATATATATATAGCAATTTACAAGATAGATCTATTAGAGCGTGTGTTAAATAGAGTAAGACATGAGAAGGTGAGTGCAATTAGCTATTTGGATTATATGGAAACTAATTTGGGTGTGACTGATAGATGAAATGGTTAGAAATGTCCTGCAAATGTTTTGTCTTTGATTTTGACTATGTACAACATGTTGGGAAAAAACTGTTATTTAGGGTTGGACCGTTTGTTGATTCATACAAGAGCATCTAAGTTCACAGGCAATCCTGTATCAACCAAAAATAGTCTAAACTATTAAAGTCGGTATGTTGCACTTTATTTTACATTTTGTGTTGTTGGCAAATTGCACTGTGAAGAAATTATGTTGTTGGCATGCTACATAGTACTAGTGTTGCATTATGTGTCATTGGGGTTGGATGCAGGCCTATTGTGTAATGTTAATCTACTATAAAAGTCTAAGGAGTTTTGTGCACAAGTTGTGTAAACCTATGAAGGCCTCCCAAAAGTCTATTGGAAAGCCATGAAACACTGAGGAAGTCGTGCAAGCCTAAGGGGAGTGGTGCAATACTATGAAGTTGCTTGAAAGCCATGAAGCATTGGAGGATGATCATGTGAAGTTACGAATGTTTCGGGAAGGCTGATTGTGCCTGTAATTTTTCCTTTGGGCCTTAACTTTATATTATTCCTTAATTTAAGGATTTTTTCTAAGTTCAATGTTTGAATTAAGTGGCTTGCATGCATATATAAATAAAGTCTAATTTTCATATGAAGGGAGTTATTGGCAACTCAAAAAAGGCTGATATGGTTTAGCTTTGGGAATGTAATTTTGATGCTCAAAGTATTGTGTATTTAAAAGGGGGATGATTATATGATGTAATGACCACATTGTTTGTGATCCATTTGTGTGTATTATTTCTCTGAATATACGAATTGAATTTTGTTTCTATTCAATGTTTTCAAATTTGTGGTCTTTCCACATGTGTGTAATCTTTTTGTTTGGTTTGTTTTTTGACATGTATTTTGAGGGTTATATGGTTGAAGGTTACTGTTCATTATCCCCCCTCACCATGTCTACATCAATTGGTATCAATGTGAGGATTATTTTCCTTGCGTTTAGTGGCAAGGCAGATCTTTGTGGTTTTCCACATTTGCAAGTATGGGTAGAATATCATTACAACCATATTTTGATAGGTAACTATTGGAAAAATGTGTGAAAGTGACACGATGTGTTTTTGTGTCTTTTCACATTGCAAAGTGTGAGTAGAAGGTTGTTACAGACATCTTACAATAAGAGAATTGTTGGGTAGAAGGAGTGGAGGATTGCAAAGGTTGGTGATATTTTGATTCAAAGGAAATACAATGGCACATAGGAGGAATGTTAATATTGGAGGATGTTGGAACTAAAATGTGAGAGTTGAGGATTTGATTGAATTAATGTGGACTATACAAGCTTGTTTGAAGGTCATGAAAGCCACATAATGACGGAGTGTTGTTGTAGAAGATCACGATGATGATTAAGGTGGAACCACATAATAAAGAGTGCAAGTCATGAATGTAAATGAGGAAGAAGATTATGTGTAAGTAAAATATCCATAGGACATGAAATTGTGTGCAATTATTATGAAGAGAAGTAAACCTAGATTAGATATCCTGAGTTACTCTAGTAGTTTAGAACTGACGAAACTCGTCGATTAGATAACAAAGCTCAAAAATTATTTTGAGTACAATGACATGGAAGATCCTAGGAAATTCAAAATTCACCTACACAAAGTTAAAGGTTCATGCATCTCTTTGGCAGAAGCATACCAAGATAGAATGAGTGCAAAGAGGCAAATAAAAGATCAAGACATGAGATGGGCTAGTGGCAAAGTTGAAGGTGAAATTCTTACCCATGGATTACGAATTTTTTTTAAGAAGTTATAAAATTTGTGATGGAGACAACTCAATGTGAAAGAATACACTAAAGATTTTACCGACTCACCATTTGAACAAAATGTGTGAAGGATGAATTGGAAAAGATCTATGGATATGTGAATGGGTTGTGCATCGTTATCTAATATACTTTTTGGGATGATTAAAATGTATTCATTCGAGGAATCCTATTAGTATGTTCTGAAGGTGGAGAAGAAGCTAGTCCACAAGTAGTATAGTGTTTCCTGTGGTAAGGGTAAAGTCATGCAAAGCCGTGGACAAGATGATGATAAGGGAATATTTACACATCATTAAGGAAAGATGAGTTCAAAACCACACAATAAAGTAACACATATAGGATGAGTAAATTCTGTTGGGGTTAGCACACCGATTGTACAAATAATATATCAGATCTAAGCATATATCTAAATAACAACAGATATTCTACCAGAAGAAATATACAAAACAAGAGACATAAATCAACACCAAATTTAACATGGTTCACCTAGTGTTGGCTACGTCCACCAAGAAACAAGCCAATCTATTATCCAAATCTTTGACAAGATATATAACGAAGATTTACAATCTTCCACACCTCTCAGATGTTCAGTACTTTCTTCCTTCAATTTTTTTCGCTACCACCAAAAATTCTCTCTCACCAGCCTTTTCCAAGTTCTTTCTAATTCTTGTTGATCATCATCTTCTAAACCCTAAATTTTGTGCTTATATAGTTGTTTATAGACTTAGGGCACTTAGTCATGCAATTACAATCAATAAATCTATTTTAATGCTAAAATAGATATAATTCCCAAGAGTTAATTAAAACTTCGTCGCATAAGTAACCGATGCCAATTCTGCCTAACTGTTGTCGGTTCCTTACTTGCTTGATTGATGCCACTTTGCTCTGACCGATGTTGGTTACTATATTTTCCAACAAGTTCCAATTACATGCTAAAATGAAGTAATTAAGCTTCACAACTCAAAAATCTCCCACATGGAGTTTAATTACTGCACCATACCTATACAACGTCATTCTTGGATCCTTCCTTGGCTTTGTTTCTTCCTCTTTAAGTCTCAAACTCGAAGACCAACAAAAGTGGAGTGTAGCTCCAACTTCTCCTTTGCTAATGGCTTCGTTAGCATATTCACAGGGTTCTTGCTCATATGAATCTTTTCCAGATTCAACTGTTCATCCTCCAATACTTGCTGTATGAAGTGATACCTCAACTGAATGTGTTTCGTTCTCGAATGAAACGTTGAGTTCTTTTCCAAATGAATTACACTCTGACTATCACTAAATAGTTTACAATCACTTTTCTCCTTTCCCAGCTCTTCCATGAACCTACTCATCCATATCATCTCCTTATTAGCCTCTGTAGTTGCAACATACTCTACCTCTGTAGTAGACAAAGCCACAACCTTCTACAATCTTGAAATCCAGCTAACTTCCATTTCACCTACTGTGAAAATATATCCAATAGTGCTCCTCCTATCATCCAGATCTCCAGCCATATATGAATCAACATAGCCACGTAATGAAATATCCAAGCCTCCATAGCATAACTACATGCTAGATGTCCCTTTCAAATACCTGAGTATCCATTGGACTGATTTCCAATGCTCTTTACCTGGATTAGTCATATATCTACTCACAACTCCCACTGCATGTGTAATGTCTAGTCTAGTACAAACCATAGCGTACATGAGACTTCCAACTGCTAAAGCATATGGCACTCTTGTCATGTATTTGACCTCCTCATGTGATGAAGGACACTGATCTTTACTCAATTTGAAGTGTTCAGCCATAGGTGTGTTAACAGGTTTTGCATTCTGCATGTTGAACCTTTCTAACACCTTGTAGATATAATCCTCCTGAGACAAATACAATTTCTTGTTTTTCATGTCTCTATGTATTTACATGTCAAGGATTCTTTTTGCAGCTCCTAAATCCTTCATTGCAAATGTGTGAGATAGCTTTCTCTTAAGCTCACCAATGTCTTGCATACTAGATCTTGTAATAAACATATCATCCACATACAATAACAAAATAATATAGCTCCCATTTTCAACCTTCTTGAAATAAACACAATGGTTAGATTCACATCTCAAGTAACCCTGCTCATGAATAAAACTATCAAACCTCATGTACCATTGCCTTGGAGCTTGCTTGAGCCCATATAGGCTCTTTTTCAACCTGCACACTAGTTTCTCCTTACCCTTGACTTCATACCCAAGTGGCTGCCGCATATAAATATCTTCATCCAAATCACCATGAAGGAAAGTCGTCTTCACATCTAGTTGCTCTAAATGTAAATCTTCTACTGCAGCTAAACTCAATACCATACAAATATAAGTCATCTTAACAACAGGAGAAAATATTTCACCAAATTCAATACCTGCTTTCTATGTAAATCTCTTTACTACAAGCCTTGCCTTGTACCTTTTATGCCCACCCTCTTCTTCCTTAATCTTGTAAACCCACTTGTTATGCAATGTCCTCTTACATGCTAACAACTTAACCAAATCCCAAGTTTGGTTTTGTTCCAAGGAGTCCATCTCCTCATCCATGCCATACTCCCATTGAACGCGAGTCTTATCTTGCATTGCTTCTTCAAATCTCTCAGGTTCACCACTATCAGTCAACAATAAGTAAAATAGGGAAGGTGTAAATCTTTCTAGAAGTTTACTTACCCTTTGTGACCTTCTCACAGGAGTTTGGGGTACCGGAGGCTCTATCTGGGCCTCTTGAACATTAGTATCAACTTCTGACAGTGACCAACACCGGTCACCTCTAACCGACATCAGTTCTGCTAACCGATGTCAGTTCTAATCCTCTGTAACCATCGGCGGTTCATCTGACTGATGCCAGTCAGGGTCTAACTGACCACGATTACTGTGTATTTCTGTAGGTGTTTCTTTAAAACTCGAGAGTTCATTTTCATCAATAAACTTCTGAATTTTCTCATCCTTGGGTACCAAAATTTGATCCCTGTACATTCTCTTTTCATTCCATTCAACATCACGACTCCTAATAATTTTAGAATTCTCTAAATCCCAAAAATGGAAACTGAAATCACCAAATCCATAACCAATGAAAGTGCACCTCTTGGATTTTTCATCCAATTTTTTTCTATGTTCCCGTATCAACATGCACAAAAGCTTCTGAACCAAAAACTTTAAGAAAAGAAAGATCTACCTCTTTTTCGGTCCAAGCTTCCTCTAGTATTCCTCCATCTAGTGAACTTGAAGGGCCACAATTAATCAAATAAACCACTGTATCAACTGCTTTTGCCCAAAACTGCAAGGGCAGTCCAAAATGTATCCTCATACTTCTAGCACGTTCCATGATTGTCATATTCATTCTTCTTGTAGCACCATTATCTTGTGGTGTTCTTGGAACCATTCTTTCTCTACGTATCCCATTCACTGAATAATAATCATTGAACGCGTTGCTACAGTATTCACCACCACTGTCAGATCTAAGGCACTTTAACTTAGAATTTGATTCATTCCCAACAAGGGCTTTCCATCTTTCAAAAGTATCAAAAACATAATATTTACGTTTAATACAATAAACCCATACCTTTCTTGTAGCATCATCAATGAAAGTAACATAATACTAGGATCCTCCATGAGAAGCTACCTGAGTTGGTCCCCAGACATTTGAGTTTACATGCTCCTTCTGAGTTGCCCCAACTTTGAGAAATCTCACTCTCTTTTGCTTTCTAAAGATACAATGCTCACAAAAATCAAGATCTAAATCTTTCAAATCTGATAACTTACCCTTAACCTTTAAGATCTGCATTCATTTTTGACTCATATGACCCAACCGAGTATGCCACATGCATGCATCTAAATCTGAAGTAGATAATGTAAAAAAGGAATCAGTAATACATGTAGATAAATATAACGATCCTACCTTCTTAACTTTTTCCACAATAAAAGCACCCTTGGTGACTTTCCAAGAGTCTCTTGTAAAAGTAACCATGTAACTAGATTCACCTAGTTGCCCTTCAAAAATAAGATTCCTCGTGAGACTTGGCACATGCCTCACATCTTTCAATACCCATGTATTTCTATTCTAAAATTTTAGATTAGCTTCCCCTTTACCAATAATGTTGCAAGGTTCATCATCACCCAAATAAACATGCCCAAAATTGCGCTAGACATAATTTCTAAAATAACTCTTATTAGGAGTTGCATGGAAAGAAGCTCTTGAATCTAAAACCCATGATTCAATTCTACAATCTAAAGAAAGAATAAGAGCATCTTGCATTACCTCTGATGCAACAAGATTTTCTTCTTTACCTTTTTATGGTTGTTGGTTCTCTTTGTCATTTGACCAACAATCTTTCTTTACATATCCTTTCTTTCCACATTTCCAACAAGTAATTCCCTTACTTATGGATTTAGATCTGTTATCCCTTGACTTCGATTTCCCATTATTCTTACTCTTGGATCCCTCCTTCTCCTATGCAACTAGGGAAAGGATGTTATGATGTATATGTATTGATGGAGATGCCGACGTGTGGCACACATCCCCTTATCTTATTATATCATTCATTTATGATTTATTATGCTTAGGAGGTCGGCCTCAGTATTGGCCATAGGTTAGAATGGTATATATAGGGCTTAGAAGGTTGTAGTTAATCATAATATTGAGTACCTTGGGATATAATATTATAATGTATATGGGTTGATGGAGATGCCGACATGTGGCACACATCCCTTAGTTATATGTATGGGTTCACATGGGATATAATGTTATGATGTATATGTATTGATGGAGATGCCGACATGTTGCACACATCCCCTTATCTTATTATATCATTCATTTATGATTTATTATGCTTAGGAGGTCAGCCTCATTATTGGCAATAGGTTAGAATGGTATATATAGGGGTTAGAAGGTTGTAGTTAAGGATCATATTGAGTATTGGAGTGTTATTGTATGGTTTTAGAGGTTACCCCCTCGAAGTGGCAAAGCTCTAATACCACTTGAAGGATATTACTTGTATAAATTAGAACATATAAAGCAGAATAACATGAGAGAACACCAAAAATATAGATAAATGATGACAATATGCTCATATAATAGCTTTGCCACTTCGAGGGGGCAACCTCCAATACCACTTCGAGGGGGTAACCTCCAAACCATACAATAACACTCCAATACTCAATATGATGATTAACTACAACCTTCTAAGCCCTATATATACCATTCTAACCTATGGCCAATACTGAGGCCGACCTCCTAAGCATAATAAATCATAAATGAATGATATAATAAGATAAGGGGATGTGTGCCACATGTCGGCATCTCCATCAATACATATACATCATAACATCCTTTCCCTAGGTGCATAGCATTCCTTCCCTCCTTGACATGTTTTGTCCCCGAAACATAAGAAGAAACCATGTAATGAGTGTGTTGTAAATTTTTACACACTTTGCGCCATGATCGATCATCCATCCACATGTGATCCTGGTAGATGATACATATCTGAACTAATATCCATATTCCATTGCGCTACTCTGATTCCATTCGTGACCATAGTTTATCATCCTTGGATTCTATGCATAACCAACATAAGGATTCAATGCATAACCAACATAAGGATTCCATGTATAACCATAATAAGGATTCCATGCTTCATAATTGTTGCTCCATTGATCCCCTGTATAAATAAAGTGATTATTCCTCCAATTACCTGTATATCTATATTGGTTGGAAATATGATGTGCCCTGGGATATCTCCATGATTTTTTTCTCTCATGTTGACGTGGATTTCCATATGCTGTAGTTGTAGTATCCTCAACCTTATCAACCTGTTTCTGAACTTTCTTTTCTTCTTCCACCTTTGCATTTGATATTTTCTTTTTCTCTTGAGTAGATGAATCATCATTTCCTTCTTTTTCTTCATGTTCCTCTTTTGAATCATCATTATTCCCTTCTTCTCCATATTCTAAATCATCCTCATGGTCTATATTGAATTTTCTTTGATTTCCATTAAGTCTGATATCCTGTAAAGTGACCTTCTTCTTTTTGTACCAAATCTTCATAAACTTATTTTTCATATTAATATTAATTGTCCCCAATGTCTCTAACCAAGGATACCCAAGAACAATATCCAAACCATCCATATATAAGGCAAAAAAATCTGAATGTAAAGTATATTTGTCCATAGTAAGTTTTAAATCTTCAAAAACTTGAATTTTCTTACCATTCACTTGAGCTTCTTTGATATTACTTTCTTGAATATGTAGATGTTGAGCCATATCCTTGTTGATGAAGTTATACTTGTTGTTAGGGTTTATGGAAACAATTATCTTATTCCTTTGAATGCATCCATGAAACTGAAATATGGTATCTTCCTTCTTGGGAGCTATAATATCTTCTTCTGCATCAATATCTTGTTTTTCTTCCTCTTCTTCATAGTCTTCTTCAACTTCTTCTGTGTTTGATTCTTCAATATATGATGCACCATCATCTTCCCTTGAATCTTCTTCACCTCCCTCTTCATCTTCTTTCACTCTTGATTCTTCAATATATTCTTCCCCATCATCTTCCTTTGATTCTTCTTCCTCTTTGTGGTCCTATCTATCCATAAAAAGTTGTTCCATTTCCTCCCAAGACCAATCCTTCATGTCATTTTTTAACTCAGAAAACCAAATCCATGCAGGACCACCAAGATAATGTGAAAACCTATTCCTTGTCATGAAATATGAGAAATATATATTCTTAAATCTTATCCACCATTCTTTAGCATCCATCTCACCATTTCCATAAAAATTTGTTTAATCCTCAGTGATCATTCCTTGTCATTAGGGTTTAGTTAAATTTAGGGTTGTAGAAAATATTTCGGTAGATGGATAAAAACACAAAGAACAAACCCTAACTAAAATTTCAAGAGATTTCCGAAAATATAAATTTTGCTAAAAAATACCACAATTTGTTTCCTGAAAAGTGAATTTATAAAAAAACCTAAAACACCAATAACATCCGCAAAACAAATCCAATAGAGCTGAAATTTTTAGATATTCTTACTTAGAGTGTTTCCAAATTATGATGAAAAAATTGGGAAAAAAAATTTGCTACCCTCTTCAAGATATATTCGAAACAAAAAATTAGGGTTTTTGTCCTAAATTTGGCCGAAATCGCTGCTCTGATACCACTTGTAAGGATATTACTTGTATAAATCAGAACATATACAGAAGAATAACATGAGAGAACACCTAAAATATAGATAAATGATGACACTATGCTCATATAATAGCTTTGCCACTTCGAGGGGGCAACCTCCAATACCACTTCGAAGGGGGTAACCTCCAAACCATACAATAACACTCCAATACTCAATATGATGATTAACTACAACCTTCTATACCCCTATATATACCATTCTAACCTATGGAACAATACTGAGGCTGACCTCCTAAGCATAATAAATCATAAATGAATGATATAATAAGATAAGGGGATATGTGCCACATGTCGGCATCTCCATCAATACATATACATCATAACATCCTTTCCCTAGGTGCATAGCACCTTCTGCCTGCCCCTGCTTTCTACATTCAAAGCATTTCCAGATGATGATTCCTCTGTACTCTTTCTACGAATTTCTTCATTCAATATTATACTAACCACATCATCAAACTTCAAAATATTATTAGCAGATGTTGTATTACTAACAACCATTACCAAGTTGTCCCAACTATCAGGCAAAGAACATAAGAATAAAAGTTCTTTTACTTCATCATCAAATGGTATTGCAACCGATTTTAACTGATTTACAATAGATCGGAAATCATTCAAATGAATAGAGGCAGATTCACCTTCATGCATCTTAGAACTAAATAGTTTCTTCATCAAATAAACTTTATTTGAAGCACTAGGTTTTTCATATAAATTAACAAGAGATTTCATTAAGTCTACTGTAGAAGCCTCTTCTGTAATATTGGAAACCATGGATGCTATCAAGGCTTAATCTTATAGATCCCAATGCCTTTCTGTCAAGAATCTTCCATTCTTCATTAGTCATCTTCGTAGGTCTAGACTTCTCATCCAACGGTAAGTACAAATCTCTTTGATACAAATAATCCTCAATCTGCATCTTCCATAATTGATAATTTTGGCCGTCAAATTTCTCTACCTCGTATTTATTATCTTCTGTCATTGTTGTAGCTCCCACTCAATCAGAAAACCCTCTGTGAGTAAATCTTTCAACACACAAAACCATCAAACAAAGCTCTGATACCTATTTGTTGGGGTTAGCACACTGGTTGTACAGACAATATATCAGATCTAAGCATACATGCAAATAAAAGTAGATATTCTACCAGAAGAAACATACAAAACAAGAGACATAAATCAACACTAGATTTAACATGGTTCACCCAGTGTAGGCTACATCCACCAAGAAACAAGCCAATATATTATCCAAAGCTTTGACAAGATATACAATGAAAATTTACAATCTTCCACACCTCTTAGATGTTCAGTACTTTCTTCCTTCAAGATTTTTCTCTACCACCAAGAATTCTCTCTCACCAACCTTTTCAAGTTCTTTCTAATTCTTGTTGATCATCATCTTCTAAACCCTAGCTTTTGTGCTTATATAGTTGTTTATAGACTTAGGGCACTTAGTCATGCAATTACAATCAATAAACCTATTTTAATGTTAAAAATAGATATAATTCCTGAGAGTTAATTAAAAATTCATCGCACAGGTAACCGATGCGGGTTCTGCCTAACCATTATCGGTTCCTTACTTGCCCTTGACCGATGTCGATCTGTCCTGACTGATGTCGGTCTGCCCTAACCGATGTTAGTTACTGTATTTTCCAGCAAGTTCCAATTGCATGCTAAAATGAATTAATTAAGCTTCACAACTTAACAAATTCATCCAAGAGAAAAGGATCCTTTAGATGTAGAAGAGATCATGGCTTCAGCGACACATGTTACAAGTCTGGAGAAACATGGCATAGAGCTTTCGAGTGCCCACATGCTCAGAGTAATAGGAAGAGGAGTAACTTGTGAGTACAACACATCATGTAGGCGATGAAGGTGGTATGTTAGATTTTGTAGAATACCTAAGATGGGAGAAGCACGATGTTTAAGCGTGTATTGTTGAAACCAATAAAATAATTTGGTCTAAAGCAGAGGAAGAGTTTGTTCATAATAACATGCAAGTTGGGAGGTAAAGTCTGCAAATGGATTGTAAATAGTGGCAGCACCAATAATTTGGTTACATAAGAGATGGTGGATAAGTTGATATTGAAGAGGGATAAACATCTAAATCCCTATAAAGTTTCATGGTTGCATAAGGGACATGAGTTTATAGATACCAAACAATGTTTAGCTAAGTTCCAGATTGGGATGTATGAAGATGAAATGATGTGCGACATCTTGCTCGTGGACGTATGTCATGTGTCACTTGGAAGGCCTTGGTAGTTTTGTTGTAAGGCATAATGTGATGGATGTGCAAACACCTACAAGTTGGTGAAGGATGTGAAAGAGTGCACTCTAAATTCAATGAAGGATAAGGGTGAGAGAATAGAGAAAGGACATAGGATTATATTGCTATTAGGTAAGTGATTCCTAAATGAGGTAAAGCATAACAATGCATGGTTGACGTTGATAGTGTAGCCCACGTAAAGAGTGTTCATAGGGATAATAGAAGAAAAGGTTAAATCAATGCCACAAGAAGTAAAAGACATGTTGGGAAAGTTTTCAGAAGTAGTTTCTAGTGAGTTTCAAGAAGGTCTACCACCTACGAGGAATATAAGTCACCGCATGGATGTAATCCCATGATTGAGGAGCAAGGTAGCATATAGGATGATATTGCAAGATAATGCATAGATAAAAAGGAAATCCCAAGAGTTAGTGGATAGATGCTTGATTAGAGAGAGTCTGATCATGTGCATAGTACTAACTATTATAGCAATGAAGAAGGGTGGTGAATGGCGGATATGTATAGATTTGAGATCGATAAACAAGATCACCATTAAGTATAGATTTTTATTGCCACACATGAATGACATCATGGATTGTCTAAGTGACACAAAGTATTTCAGTATGATTGATTTGAAGAGTGGATGCCATCAAATTCACATAAGAGAGGGAGATGAATGAAAGATAGTGTTAAAGACGTATGAGGGATTATATGAGTGGTTGATTATGTCATTTGGATTGAGTAATGCACCAAGTACTTTAACAAGGTTGATGAATGAAGTCCTATAATATTTTTGGGAAAATATATGATCATGCACCTCGATGATATCTTGATATTCAACAGGATGTGTGAAGAATAATTGTTATATAAAAGTCAATTATTACAAAGGTTTGATGAGGAAAAGGTGATGATAAATTCGAAGGAATTTAGTTTTATGTAGGAGCTAGTATATTCAGGATTTGTGATTTCCTACAAAGGATTGAATATGGACCCAAAGAAGTTTCACATAATAGTAGAGTGGGTATCCTTGCACAGTACTTTTGAAGAAATTAGTTTTCATGGGTTGAAAAATTTTCACTACAAGTTCATCGGGGACTTTAGCAGAGTGTGTGCGCCTATTATAGAGGTCATGTGAGGAGCCAAAAAGAATTTTTTCTGGAGCACAGGCACAAAGAAGAGTTTTGTGGAATTTTGGCATAGATTGATTTTATCAAGGTATTCTAAGTGGATTGTGATGTTAGTTGTCTAGCCATTGGTGCAATTTTGATTCAAGAATGGAGACCAATAACATATTTGAGTCAAAAATTTTAAATGACACCAAGAAGAATTGTAACATGTATGGTCAAATTTTTCATACAATTATGCATATACATTGAAGAAGTGGAGACATTACTTATTTCCCAAGGAGTTTGTGTTGTTCCATAACATTAAGCACTTTGGTTTATAAATAGTTAAGGAAGATTGAATCAAAAATATATGAAGTGGGTTAAGTATCTATATGGATACACTTTTGTATTGAAGCATAGAAGCATAGAATCTAACAAAGTGGTGGATGCGCTTAATAGGCGTAGTATTTTTTTTGACATAAATGAGAGTAGAAGTTGTGGGTTTTGAATCCATGAATGATTCATATGCGCAAGATTACGATTTCAAGGAAGCATGAGAATCATGCATACTACTTGCAAGTGTTGGTATGGCACATTGGTTGGTTTACTTTGTGCAGGAGGGACTATTGTTCATAGGAAGGCAATTATGTATATCAAGAGGATCAATACATGAAAATTTAGTAAGAGAGAAACATCATAGAGAATTAGCAAGGATCTTTGGATTGGATGAAACTTTAACACAATTAGGGGAGAGTTACTTTTAGTCACAGATGAGTGTGGATGTGTGTAAGTTTTTTTAGGAATTACATGTGTGTTGATTGGCTAAATGAAGATATCATATGTAATATAGGGTTATATCAACCTTTACCCATTCTATAGATGCCTTGGGGAGACTTAAGTATGGATTTTGTTTTGGGTTTATCTAGAACTCGGTGAGGTGATGATTCCATATTTATTGTGGTGGATAGATTTTCAAATATCGTACATTTTATTACTTGCAGTAAGATCAATGATAGTGCCTGGGAGGGATATAAAAGTTGTTGGTCATTTATGGAAAACATTATGCAATAAGCTGGATTCAAAGTTGTAATTTAGTTTCATCTACCCTTCTTAGACTAATATTTGGTAACTTGTCCTTGTGCAATGCTAAATTTAGTAACTTGTCCTTGTGCAATGCTAAATTTGACCATGTTCCCTTGCTAAGACAAATGCTTGTATTTAGAATCATATCTCCTCATATATATAGCTCTTATACAACTTTTTTATCTTTACACTATGTCATGTGATCAATTCCAAGAATAATATTTAATCAAAGCAACATAAAACATCTTATATTCAAGGCACAACTGTCATTTTTGGTATTTTTCTCTTTATTTTGAAAAAGTATGGATGATTAATCAAATATAGAATTTATAAATGCCTAAATCTTATTGCAATGTAGCAGTAAATGAATAAGTAATTGAGTACAAAATAGACCCAAGAAAACAAGTAATTAAGATTTAAAACCCTAAGTGAAAATGAAGAGATAAAATGACTCAGTTGTTTCATAAATAATCATGGGTTATGTCGAGAAGTGACAGAACTAATGAACAAAGAGGGAGAAATGTCATATAGAAGCTCAAAAAATTGTGTGACCATAAGATTTATCTGTACTAGGGCGCTTGGAATGGGTCAGGGGCACCTGCGGGTGTTGTAGACCTGCTCTGGGCACTTGTAACTGCTAAGAACCTCAAAAAACTAGTTTTTGATGGTCGTGAGATGTTCATTTTCCTTTTCTTTGTGTCACTAGTATGTCACACAATGATCATCGATGTCACTAATAACCTGCAATAAATAAATGACCTGCAAAACCCTCAATGATGCATCAAATCCAAAAAAGAAAATAATGCAAATGAGGGGTCGAACTATCCTCAACTGTCAAATGAGTGATCTTACGACTAAACATTGCACTACATTTCAGACCCAATGAAGCTCTAGGTGTGTGTGTGTGTGTGAAGAAATTGTGCCCTAGTTGGCTCTTGTGTGTGTCACACTTGATATCGAGCAATAACTAGATGTAGAAAATGTAGATAGATGTGTGCATAAAAGAATGAACTGCCCCTCCTATGAAGTGTATGCAAAATAATGCACTCATTTTCCCTTGTGTGGATGCTAGATGGATACTTAAATGCTCTTGATAATGTCCTTTGAATGCAACCTTAGTTGGTGATAGCTAATGCTTAGTGTTTTGTCCCTTATTATGGTCACATAAATTTATATTTATATGATTCCTTTGCTTTAATTTTGTAATTAACCCTGAAAAGGCTGACTACTAAAAAGATAAGATGCCCAAACAACTAGAAAGGACCCAAAATATGTGAACAAAGTATAAAATAGGTCAAGGGCACCCAGAGGGGATGGGGGCGCATGGCGTTGGTGTCATGTCTGGGCACTGGTATCCAGACTCAGAGAAATTGAAGGGTCAGAGGTCAGACTGGGCAAGAAGGTATGTAAGACCAAAAGTGGCAACAAAAAGCAAGCAAATATGGCCAAAGGCATGGGTCAATTAGTATTTTTCTTACTTATGAATCATATGAATAGTAGCATGTGATCAAGACTAAATAGATACCCAAAGTGTGTGATTTAGTGTCTACAATTGAAGGGTATGTATGCAGGATTCAGTCTAGTTTGCCTTGTATGGTCTGACCTCATCACAATTACCTAGTCTATTTTCAATTTCAAATCATTCTTTAGGTTGTTTCATCTTATGAAGGTAGTCCTTACAAGAATATTTCAGCTAGACGAAAGGTATATAAACAAGTCATTACCACTTTACACCTCAATTGACACTCTTACAAGATTGTATAACAAATATCATTCAAAAAGCACTCTGTAAACACCAAAATCTACACAAAATCATTATTACGTTATGTTTTTATTGGACTTATATACATGTGAGTTTTGAACAATGAAACAAGGTCTTAATGGTATTGGTATCTTGTTTTATTACCCTTTATGGATTGATTTAACCGTATCTCTTATTATTTCACTTTTTTGGTTTGATTTTGAGTTACCTTACAAAGATCTCTGATAATTCTCTTTTATTGTTTTATTGTTTCTAAGCCTGGTTTAAAACTATACAAGGTTGGAACCGTACTTTACCCTAATGCTTCTGTATGGTCTGGAACCCTCTTAATTTTTTGTTTTTTTCTCTTCATGGGCCCATTTGTTACTCTTTTTTTCAACCTTTCTCACCACTAAGTTCTGAATTTCAAAGTAATAACTCACACACACACACACACACAAGTATAATGTAGGCATTTATTATTTAGAAAGCACTTATTTATCTACCATCTACTAAGCTAAGGAAGCAAGAGGCACATTTGCATACTCCATACACAACATAGGAGGGCATACATATGAATTTATCATTTACACACAAGGGTTTTGTTGTCTCAAAAATTTTAAACGCTCAAATTTTGAAAATTTTGAAACTCTTTGCATCGTAATGTTTCACCAAATCATATTTTTGTACCATTCTATAGGATTGTTTTCCTTTTATCCTCTCTGTAACCCACAAGTCAAGTTGTTGTAATGTTGTGTCATTGCACTCACATCATCGTCATTGACCCATCATGCTTTACACATCCTTCTGTCTTCGCAAAGTGGTTTATAAAGCTTTATTTTTTATTTTAATTTAATTATTTAAAATTAATTAATTAGTAACATTGATTTAATTCATATTATTAATTAATTAACATAAAATAATTAAATTTATGTCATTAATTTTAAAAATTAATAAATTAACGTTTGTATTTATATTTTATAATATATTTTTTTTTAATATTTGAAACGTTTAATCGGAGCTATGAACCGAATTACATTCAATCAAGATATAACATTAAGCTCAACAATTAGTGAACTAGAACCACCACACATGAACCAGAATCTATCCGAACCCCATTGACTATATTTTATAATAAATGTTATTAATTTTATTAATTAAAATCTAAATTTAATTATTAAATTAATGATATTAATTTTATAAAAATGTTAATTAATTATCGAATTAAGAGTTAAATGGTCTTTACTCAAACTTCTCCATTTGGAATGCTTTTTATTTGCATAAAAACTAAACGGCTTCCCGCAAAAAAAATATTGGCTTATTCAATTCCACTCACAGTAATTTCAGAATTTCTTCTGAGATCTCCTCTTCTCCCTATGTATGTGAGGCAGTTATTTCGGCAAGCACAATCAAAGCTTCCAACAGTGGCGAAGATTTTAAGAAGAAGAACAAGATTTTATTTTTTTTAAATCACCGTCCCTCGGTAATCTTGGCAATGATAAATGAATATGTTTCAGTTGCATAGAGTTTGATTCTAAGAAAAAATGATTTAATTTCTCTAAGCTTCATAGATACAAATAAATGCATTAATAAAATCACTCGTTGTTTGTGTATTGAAGACGAAGAAGAAATAAAGTTGAAGTCAGTGCCAGAAGAAGAAATAGAGGTTTAAAAATCAGTTAAATCCATGCGCCCATGTGAAGAAAAAGGAATATAAGTAAGGATAATTTCCCAGACCTGTGCACACAATGAGAAGAAATCAGAACTTGTGAAGAGAGAAATCACAAAGAAGCACAAGTTGTTCACAATAGAAATTTGTTGAATAGAGTCTCAAAACTTACGCCAAAATATAGAAGCCTGTAGCAAAATACTAAACTAGTTTAAAAGGTAAAGAAAGAACATTGTATGCGAAAAAAGAGGAGTGTTTTTGTTTATTTACATTACTTTCATTAATTTTGCAGGTTAATTATGCCAGGATTTCAAGAGCAGTTTGAAAACCAGAGATATCAGAGAAGAAAGCAAGTGAAGCCATATCTATGAGCTTGCCGAAGGAAGAACGAAAAGACATTAGGTAAAGGATTTAATTTTGCCAAAATAACGGGAATTTTTTATTTTTTATCTTTATTTAAATTAAAAAACGGTGCGGTGCCACAACTCACTTTGAGCAAGTTTTGAACAAATTGTAATCAAATGGTAAAATCATTATTATTCTTGCATAATTAAAACAGGTTGAAATTTGTATCAAATACACAAATTTTAATAAAATTCTCATTTTTCCGGACATTACAGATAATCCCAATTTTTTGTTGCTTTTTTTTTTGGCTCATTTCTCTTGATTTTCACCTAAAATGTCAACTTCAAACAAATCAACGCTAAGATATGAATTTCAAGGTATTATGTCCACATCTACTCTCATCTCTGATTGTGACCATATAACTGATACCAATTTGGGTTGTATTAATATGAGTCGATTTTGTGACAGAGCTAAGTATAAAGGTCATACATTGTTTTATCAATGCTTGTACCACAGCGGTTTACCGCAAGCAATAACATTTCCAATTTTCATTTAGTGTTCAGAGCTCATCATTGCGTGCGTCGAGCACTATGATCCCAAGAAAAGATGAGTTTTTAACCATAACAACGAGCCCATCCTTCTGATCACATCTGAACACATTGAAGAACTGCTTAGAATTCCAAACTACGAAGAAAATGTTGAAATTACTAAGGAGTTTGCACAACAATATTAGGACGAAAATCCAATGAGATGTTCTAAAGTGATGAATAAGAATTGGCTAGTTATATGCATGTTAAACTTAAACTAAGTTATTTGAAAGAACCTAACACCAAGTAGATCCTAACATAGTTAAATTCAAGCAAATACTCGTGATAAAGCGAAAAATGAAGCTAGTTAAACCACAAAATATGAATCTATACTAAGTGCAAACCTCCTTTTGATCTTTGGATGTGTTTTTGATGTAAGTATTTCCTTAGCGAGCCAAACGTAAACCATGCACGATCAAAAATTTCTCAAGCAAAGAGGAAGATATCTCATCAAGTATGGCTTGATTGCCATTTTGATTCTTCTCTTACTACTCTTAACAAAGAGGGGAAATTCATTCGATTTAACAATCCTTCTGATAACATGAAACACTCTTCTCAAGTATAATGTATGTCAAGGACATAGTGTAAGTTGGACAATGTGAACTAGGTTTCTTTTATAGCTTTACAATTTGGGAGAAGCTTACAACCTATTGAATGTGAGATAAAGTGAATGTAGAATTAGAAAGGGATAAGTATGATTAGTAGAGATAAATTAAATCATTTTTTGTATAACATTAAAAAGAAAAGTAAGGGATTGTGGTAAATATCTCATTCAAGAGTGCCCATATATTGAACAATTGTGAATTCCTAAAAAGGAAATTTCATCAAACTCTTGCAATTTATGTACAACATCCATCATAAAATTAAACATAGCCTATCAAAACTCTTAAAAATTTTGTTAGTGGAATGTTTAATACATCTATGGTAGTCACAATTTGTATTAGATTCAAGAAATTTAGCTTGAGGCATGCTCGTTACAATCAAGAAACTTTTGTAAGATCGTTGATGGAGAAGAAAGCAATCACGTGAATTTCCTTTTAGGAGTAGCTTGCAGTTGAAGTTTTATAGGTTGATATATGACATTAATAGTTTCTTTATATTCAACTTTGTTTTCATTTGTTTTCCTTTATAATTACATTTACCTCGTAAATTAAATGTAGATGCATTAGGCTGGGTAGACCCGTACTTAAGCTTGTTTAATGCTAGGAGCTTGACCTCTCTCTCTTTCAAATTATAACATAGCTCATCAAAGGATCAATTTTTTAAAAACATAATAGACTCTCATAGGGAAGATATGAGAATATGAGTAATTAGATCTTGGATTTCATTGTCTGTAAGTATGTTACTCATTTTGGTAAGCATTGTTTTATAGTGTAAGACACGATCACTGATTATTTCATTAGAGCCTTATTGCATAAATTATCCATTTGAGCATAGGAGACCTTATCATCAATGTTAATGGAGAAGTGGACACAAAATTGATTAGCCAATGGATTGAAATCCCTTACAGGTTGAATAGGTAGATCGTAAAACCATTACAAAGTGTAACCCTTACGACTTATAGGAAAATTTTTACTGAGAAGTTTTTCATTGTAAGCATATTCTAAGCAAGCAACATGAAAAGAGCAAAGGTGTTGCTTGGGATCTCCTCTACCCTCATATATAGAAATATTATGAGATGAAAACCCTAGGGGTAAAGGACAAGAGGCCACCTTGGGTGGAAGTGGATTATGAATTAATTGCTTAGAATCCATGACATTAGAAGGTCTAGATACACCTTGATCTAATTGTAATATCTTATTCTACAAATTATGTATAATATGTTCATGGGAACATGTAGTAGATGAAGAGTGTGAAGCCCCATGAGTGTGCACAAGATATGTAAACAATTAGCAAAAATAGGGATAAACATTGCAATTGTTGGTCTTCAAACTTGCACCCACGTCTCGAATCTGGAAGAGTCGAGTTGTTTGAGATCACAATGGAACTGTCTCCAAGTCGTGGGACCTTGCGCACCTAAGACAGATCTCTGGAGAAGGCCGGTTCCTCTATCTATTTCTCCTGCTACTACTACTCCTAGTGCCAAAAAGGGGAATTAAGTTAATAAATGCCAAGGGATCAGGGATAGAAGGATAACATGTAAATGAACTACACTAAAAAGGTGATAGCACCAGAAAAAGAGGGATGCATACTATCTGTTCTAAGCGGGAATGAAAAGGGAACGCGTGAAAGGAGGCTAGGCATGAGTAGCACAGCTGAAAACACATTTACCATATCATTCTAATGGAACACAATCAAATAAAGAACTGCAAGGGACACAAAGTGGTGCAATGTAAAAGAAAGGCAAGGAGAAGAAATGCAAACACATTGGGACATAGGATAGTCACAAAACAATGCTTATATTACTTCCAAAAATGCACAGAGCTATTACAATGGCAAAAGAGGCTGATATCCACGTGCATGAGCCAGATCTAGAGGTCTACAACTCAAAATAGAAAATATGAAGTCCTTAGAAAAACTCGTAAGGATTCAGAGTATCAAACATTAATAATGAGCCCAGCTCTTACATTTATAGATGAATCTGTAGAAGGAGAAGAGAAGGAGGGAAAACCCAAATTTGAAGTACAACCATCAACAAGAAGCATTCAATGCCTACAAATCTGCCTAAGAATCTATCGAATGCACTTCCCTAGGTCTATTTGGCATGTTGGATGAGGAAGGAGGGAAGATCATATCAAATCGGGTGGTTGAAGCAATCAGATCTACTTCATTAATGCTTAGAAAGATGTTTTCCCATTTCTCACCTACCAGATCTGCCATTTTTTTTGAATTTGAATGTCTAGCACGGTGGCTAATGTCAGCAACTCTCTGAAAAATACAGGCGCGCACCGTTCAGAGCTCTATAGAAAAAGATACAGTTGTCAGAGGATGTCAGGGCTGTCTACGCATGTAAGACACGTGGCGCACGTGAATTGGCTGAAAGAATGGCCAACTGTGCAAAAAAATTGTCATTTCTACCACGTGTCACTCATAGATTTGTTGCAATGATTCTACGCCCTGTTGGCATGCTTTGACTGGTTGTGTGTGGCACACTCAAGCATGTCAGAAGATGACCTAGCACAGAAGGGTGCAAAGGAGATCGTGAGGGTGCACGGAAGAAAATAGAGTAAGGCACAAAGAAACGCGCACACGATGCGTGCGGGGAAATGAGGCAAACTGGTGAGTAGAGAACGCATGGTCAAGGTGCAACCATTACAAGATGATGTGCGGGTGTGCGCGAGGGTTGGGGACTTATAAAATTGAAGCACGTGTAAGGTGCAACCGCATGGCGAATGACTGCCATGAAGAAGGTGACTGCACAGAAGACGCGCACAAGGGGAAGATGGAACAAAGAAGAAAAGGAAAGGAAAGGAAGAAGGGGAAGCGCATAAGGGAACGCAAGGAAAAGAAAAGAATGTGTCAAGGGAACTTGAGCGTATGCAACCTCATAATGAAGAGCTCAAAGCCAGAAGATGTATACAAGTTATCCAAATCACTAGGAGAGTTATTTGGATAACAATAACATTTTAAAGATGGATGGTGGATGCCCCTAATATATAGGCACATTAGATATAATGATAAAAGATGTAGAATGAAGAATCCAAAATACGATACTCTCCATTAAATTTTTGAGATTGAGCATCATAAGAAGCCTAAAAGTCAAGAAGAAAATTATAAATGTTATTAATATTATGTGGATGTATGTGAAGGTCATGATGAAAAGGGGATAGGATTTTAAATTGATCATGATTAACATCATTAAGATCATCAAAATCTATTTCATTTTTTCTAAAAGGACCGAGATCATCTTAATTTATAAAGGATATAGGTTAGAATTCAATTTTTTCTCATCATTATGGATATTCACAAATATAGGTACATCCATAATAGGAAGAGAAGAGGAATCCATGGGATGCCTACGTTTTCAAAGTGTGCACGAGAGTTGGATATGCTCAACTGGTGTATGATTGATCTCATTACTGTGTTAGAAGGGCATAGAAGTAGAGCATCCACAAAGCTGATATGAAGACTTAGGGATAAGCAAAAGAAAATGTGATTTGGAATAGGGTGACCTAGGCCAAATAGGTTAAGGATTAAGGATTTGATAAGAAAGCAAGATCACCAAATGATTTACCAAACAAAAGTGTGTAGAGATAAGGAATTCCTTCTTATTTAAATTATAGATCAGGGTTAAATACAATATGTATATTCAAATTATTAATAAGCATTGGCATTCAAATCATAATATACATATATAGTAATTCACAAGATAGATAAATTAGAACATGTGCAACATAGAGTAAGAAATGAGACGGTGAGTACACTTGGCTATTTGACTAGTTTGTAAGCTGATTTGGGTGTGACTTAAAGATGAAATGGCTGAAAATGTCTTGAAGATGCTTTGTCTCTTCTTTTTGATCTACACAATGTGTTGGGAAAAAATGTCTACTGTAGATATCAAACCATTTAGCGGTTCTATCCTTATCTAGAAGCTTAGTCTAGGATGATAATAGAGCTTTATAACTTCTTGTGCCCTTGCAACTGATTACAATATGTTTTGTTGTAAGATATTAGGTCTCACAAATGTGTGAAACCCATTATAATCAACTAAAATGATCCAAAATCCTAACCATGGGTAAAATCCATGTAAAAGGTTAATGTTTGGGTTGAAGTGCAATCTTTACACCACTTACATTGGCACTACTATAAAGATGCCTCAAAATGCACGCAACTCTCCAACTAGAGATGTGATATATGTATGTTGATGTAACTATATTTGATAACTTGGGCACTTGATAATGCTTTCTAGTGGCTTGCTTTATTTATGCTTGACTTGTCTTTAAGGGCTCTTGGGCTAGGAAACTTGACTCTAGAACTTGGTTTTAAGTGCTTCAAACTTGTGTGGGGGATTCTCCTAATGTTTTCCACTACTTTAGGGAAATATTCATGTCTTGTTGCACATTATACAAATATTATGAGAACATTACGAGACTCTAGAACAAGAAATTATGCTTCCCTACAGTAGTGGAACACAATGTCTCCTAATATTTGTATAATTTGTATTTGATAATTTGTATAGCATAATGTCTTGTTGCACATTATAGAAATATTTGGAGACATATTTGTATAATGTATAATGTGCAACAAGACATATTTGTATAATGTGCAACAAGACATATTTATACATATTTGTATAATGTGCAACAAGACATATAATATGTATTGTTGACCCTTTGAAAGGTGCAAAGTACAAAGTGCTTATTGCATTTGTGGAATGTGTGAGAGAATCAAAGTATTATAAAGGATTTGCACAAAAGGAATATGATTTTGACACATGAAATGCATGAGGAAGAGGGACTTAATGATTGATCTCATGTAAACAGATAAGTGCACACTGGGAAGGTTGATGAGATCCTAATTACAAGATAACTCAACACCAATTTTATAACTTCTAGTAGGTTATAGAAGGTTTATATGTGATAGCCAACAATACACCTATTTAAAAGGCTAGGGATATGTAACCTATATTACTCCCCATGGGATCTCACTTGGGAGACATTTATAGATTGAAATATTGGGGGGAACTATCAAACTAGAGAAGAAGTTTAGCACAAGCTAGTTTTTGTAGCATTTTGTATGTTATTGTATCACACACAATGCATGATTGTAACAAATGCCTTTAATGTATAAGTGTTTGAAGTTCATTTATGATTACTTCACTAAGAGTATAGATGTGGTGTATGAAGTTTGTTGTAGTTATCTTTTAAATATTTATGTTGTGTGTTTTAAATTTTAACTACTCCCACACATATCTTATGTTTTTAAACAATCACACAATGGGGTACTTGGTGCTTTATATGCACTTTACAGTAAAAAACACTTTAACGTGTGAATAAAAATGTTATTATATTTGTGGGGTTATTTATGTGTGCATGTGTGCTTCTATTTGATGTCTTGTGGGAGATTAAAATTCATGGCTCTATAATCCTACACTATCCAAAAGATGAGGCAAATGATTGGGCAATATTTTGGTTCCAGTTTTGGGATCATGTTAGCATTATTTAGAGAGTCTGAATGTGTTTCATAGTAGACTTGTGAAGGTCATACCAGATTTGTGAAATTTGGATGATATTTTTATATTTTTTAAAACCTTAACCATGTTTGATGAAGGTTTTGGTCCCGTATAAGCTAAAAATGGTGAGTTGGAGGTGAAACTGAATCTAGTGAGAAAGGTGATGAAATAAAGGACTGTAAAATAGGTGGACTAGCTACACAACTTTATAAAATACATATGAGATAATTTTCTACGAGGGATTCCCTTAGTGATGAAATGCTTAGCCATATGATTTTTTCTACAACCCATGTAAGAAGGGGAGGGCACATGACAAGCTTATGTAGTGGTAATATATATATTCCACGGAGAAGATGTAAATAACAAGGAATCCTTGAATGTGGAGAGTAAATGTGGTGATGATGGTTGTTAGTCGTGGGAGATTAAAGAAGATGACACATAATTTGAAGTATTCTTAGACCTAAGCTCACCTAATGTTGATGCCCTTTTGTGCCTTATCTCTTGAAAATATTTTTGTGAAGTGAGAAGTGTTAGCGAGTAACTTCACATTATGAGAAAAACTAATTTTTGGAGTAATGCAAAAGGTAAGGTATTGCATAAAAATAAATTGGAATATTTTTTGAATGGCTACCATGAGTCTTAAGTGAGTACCAAGTGTTTATTTTAATTAATTTTTAGATTAATTTAATTAGGTTTGATTGAATTAATACTATAGAGACTGAGCTAACGAATATGTACATATTTATGTTTCATATTAGATCATAAGAATTTACAACATAACAAAAACCATATCATCCAAGTACTTGCAATAAAAAACAAAAACAAGATGGAAAGAAGAACTTGGTTCATAAAGTAATCAGGATCCGTCAATGAGTGATCTTGGACAGACTGCAGTTTCTACCCTCTTCAGAATAGTGATGATGTTGGTAGTGCATAGGGGTGCCCGCAACCCAACTAATGTTTATTTTGCAAGACTATTTTACCATCTAGGTTTTTGAAAATTCAATTTGTTTCACAACGAGCATGACACAATGTTGAAGGTCTACATTGCAAATAAGAGTAGATCATGAAGCAGTGCATAAACCCAAGAAGTTTTAGGAGATAAAAGTGCAGAGTGAAAAGGGTGTATAGAAATTGCCATAACGAGGGTACGCTTTGGGCCATAACATACACTCTGGTCTAGGCAACTGTTTAGGACACAATTGCAATAGTGAAACTCTGTGAGATCATTTCAAACTTTTTTCAATCAAGTCACCCCAAATTAGCAAAAAATTCAGAATATCAACTAACTCTTATTCTCCCTCTCATTGTTAGTGCTTTGTTACATTGTCTATCATTATTTGGATTTGTTGAATGATTATTCCTGATATTGTTGTAGTTAGCCTTGGAAACTAATTATTTAGGATAATCTACCATCAATTACTACCCCCTTAAATTTAACCATTTAGGTTAAATCACAAAGTATAATGTGTATGCATAGTATAAGCCATAGGAATAAACATAAAAACATGGTGAAGGGTGGTATAGGTCATCCCCAAATATATAAGCACTGTAGATGTAGCAATATTGGGTATAGCCTTAGGAGATGAATCGCTAGATATAGGTGAAAGTATATAAATATGAACTAGGGTTTGAGCATAACTTGTAGGATCAAGATACACATCATTGAGAATAGTGTGTAAATCATTTATAACGTGCAACAAGTTGGTGGACCAAAAAGGGGTCATAAGTGGACATCATATTGCAAAAAACAATGAAATCTCAACTTGTAGGGATTATTAGCAATACGTGCACTCAAAATTAGAAAAAATTATATAAATATGAATCGTAGCATCCGAAATCTAGTTTCTAAACTACTAATTTTTTTAAAAAACGGACAAGTTTAGCTATATTAAACACTCAAAATTATATGACTTGGTTTTTTTTTTTAAAAAACCTATAAGATTGTAGTCCGTTTGCCCGCGATTTGGATGACCAAATCTTGTTATTTTTTTCCTTTGGTGAAAAGTTAGATGTCATTGTCTATCTTGGGATGGATTTTATTTTGTATTTTTTCGAGCAATTTTTTTTTTATGATTTTTTCTGTGAAAGTGGTCTGAATTTTTTTAGAAAATGGAGCACTTTCCATTTTCCCGCCATAACTATATCAAAAAATATCGAAATCAAATAATTTTTTTTAACGTGTATAGAATTTTGCCATGCTTGGGATGGTATAGGTTTTATCACATTTTGATAAGCGAAACAAAAGTTGCAGTCTTAAACGTAGACATGAACATTCATGGGAAAAAATGTCTTAAAGACCTACTATTAGTAAAAAATTATAAAATGATATTTATCTTATTCTATTCACTTTAAAATCAATATTTCTACGAAGCTAACAGTCTCCCCTATGCGATGGTACCATTTTTGTGAGATGTTTTCAATTTTTCAGCATGGTTCAAGTCCGCGGAAGAGAAAATTTGAAGTTTTTGACCTTTTACATGCCATAATGACCTCCCATAGCTCTGGTTGGGGAAAAACAAAGATTTCCCGAGCCTTGAGGGTCAGATTTGATGATACAGAAATAGAACCGCAATCACAGGTTTATAAACCACGATCACAGTATTTGATATTAGAACCACGATCACGCTTTATAAACCACGATCAATCGTTTATAAAGCATGATCACAGTTATTAAATCATATTTACACGCATCCCAATGTTTGAATTACCATGTGATTTTTACTGTTTGGCCTTACTGTACGAATTACTGTGAAATTATGTCACTTTCTGCACGTTTTTCTTATCACCAGAAGCAAAACATCATGGGAGACAAGAAACAAAGTCAAAAAAGGAAGTCAATAAGTAAAAAAACACCAGACGAATTAGAGGCAAAAATATTTCAAAATGTTGAGCGAATGCAGAATCTTCGTGAATCAAGAAGAGGTTCATCTTCAACCCCTACTATTGTAAGCAATGAGGAACCAGGTAATGTTTCTACTGTCAATGTTGAAGATGAATTAAATACTCATGATGAAGATGTTTTTACTGTCAATGTTGAAGAAGAATTAAATACTCGTGATGTAGTTGATGTTGAAATTGAAGGAGACAATGAAAATGTGAATCAGGAAATTCAGGTTGAAACTGTAGACAAGCAAAATTTGACAAAAACACCTCCTAGGATTTTACGTAAGAGACCTAATTATTTTATTGAAATTGATGAGAAAATTTTGAAACCAATGTCTGACAAACTTTCTGAATGGAAAATCAGAAGAAAAGCCACTGAAATTTGGGATAATCATTTTGAAATTTTAAATGATTCCCAAAGATGTCAGTTGTTGGTTAGTTTGATGAAATTGAATAAAATGAGACCTACATTAAACACCTTAGGATTGACAACATCTAATATACGTGGTCAAACCTCTACAATTGTTGAAAACCTTCATGATGCATATCACACTGTTGGTGTCAAGAGATGCACAAGGGATAGTAATATTGTGCGTCGTGTACTTGCTACTAGTGTTGTAAGTGAATCAACAAAAAAACAACGTTTGATTAGGCAAACAAGTTGAATGTTGAAAGTTAATCGAAAAAATCTAATGAAAGCAATTGAAAGACATAATATCCTTCAATCACTCAATAACACTGATTTTTGGGCATTTTCTGCTAGAGCACCACGTAAGGACAAAGATATATCTGATGCTATAAGAGAAGTTGTTATTCAATTTTGGCATGATAACACTAGAGTTTCACCTAATACAAGAGATGTTGTAAAACAGAGAGTTGGTTCTACTAATCGCGAACCACATCCAAAGCATTTCTTAGATATGACTCAAACTCAATTTTTTCATAAGTTTGAACAGGAGCATCTAGAAATTAAAATTAGTCAATTTTTTTTTGAAATGTTGAAACCATTCTATGTGAAAATCAACCACACTTGCACCACTTGTTGTAGGCAACATGTTGAATTTGCGATGCATTATGCTAAATTTTTACGTATTCGTTCTGATTTTCATTCTGAAACTATGTTATCGGAATGTGGTGTTCAAGTTCCACCAATATCTTCCAGGGATTTCATTCCTACGATATTTTGTGAAAGAGAAGTTGGACAATTTTTTTATAGTCAGGATTGTTTAGATGGAAGTTGTGGTACGTGCGACGGATTACCTAAATTGGAAAGTTGCATCCATGAGAAAATTGGAGGTGCAATAGGACATAATTTAGTTGAGTTTGATAAATATAAATCAGTACCATACCAGTTGAAAGATGGAAAGGAGTCTAAATGGTGTGAGCTAGTTACAGAACATATGCCTATTTTTCAATTTATGAGAAAATTTAAGGATGAAATTGTTTATGAGTATGTTAGGCATACACACAGAGCTCGATGGTTGGATGAATAGTTCAAGATATGCAAGGACACATTTCCTATTGGTACTATTGTTTTAGTGGTCGATTTTGTAGAGAATTACACATTGCAACCACAAATGGAGGTTCAATCGCAATATTACAACTCAGTACAGGTTGCCATTTTTGTGCATATAACATTTATACATTCTCCTGACAGTACAAAGAATGATCAATTTTTTTAAGAGAGTACCACTTTTATATCAGTGATGATCGTACTCATTCTACTGAATTTTTGCAAGGGTGTTTCCAGTTATTTTATGGAAACTTGTCTGATAGGGACATCCACTTCAATCAACATTATATATGGTTAGATAATTACACGTCTCAGTTTAAGAATGCACAAATGTTTTATTGGATGAGTAGGATGCACATCAAGATGGGTGTGCAACATATTTGGAGTTTCACTGAGGCTGGACATGGAAAAGGAGAGCATGATGGTGCAGGGGCATGTGTGAAAAGAGCTCTTGTAAGAGAAGAGTTGAAGTACAAAGATGGTGCTAAATTGAAAGATGCAAAGAGCATAGTGGAATGGTGTATTGACAACATGGCCTGAGGTTCTCAAGAAAATTCCACAGTTCATAGATATTTTTGGTTGATAGAGGAACAAAAAATTGCTAACTATGAGGATTGTATGACACTCACAGGGTCCAGTGATATGCACTCATTTTGTAGCTCAGACGCTACTTCATGGGCCACATGGACAAGAAAGTTGGCATGTTTTTGTGCATCTTGTATCAAATTTTTCACTGTTGAGTGTGATTCACAAGAATGGGTGGATGGATGGATTTGTAGGCCTCTAACTCCACTTCCCAGTTATCAACCTCCACAGGCATTACAACTTGTTTCTCCAGATGAAGTTGCAACATCCAAGGACTTTGACAACATTTTGATTTTGGTGCAACAAGGTAAATGGTTATTTACAATTTTTGTATTGAGTTATGTCCATTGAAATTAATATGTAATTTAAATTTGAGTTGAAACCTTTATTTTTTTATAGGACATGTGTTTGCAGTTATTGCGACAGAAGACAATGAAGAAGGAACAAACTATTTCTTATGTCATTGCATCGAGGAAAGAAAGAAGTTGACTTCTCCTGTTATAGATGGAAGATATTGAGTACCCTACAGGGTCAGTGGTAGTTACTGGAACTTGGCTTCGACGGTATCCATTAAAAAATTCCTCTGTTTGGGTGTTTGAAGACTTTGAGACACACAGGAAAATACTCTTATATTCACATCTAGTTCTAGCGACAAATATTCAGCTGTATAGATATCGAGGAAGGCCTAATAACAAGATTCTTTGGAAGGTTTGAGAGTCAGATCATGAAGCAATCATGTCTGCTATTCAGAGTAGATCCGATCCTGATGGTTCATTGGAATGAATTTACATGCTCACGTCTGGTATATATAATTTCTTTGAAGTGTTTAAATTTTTCAACTAGATCTTCAAGTTCATATATTTTATTAAATTTGTGTATTTTGTATATATCTAGTATGGTTTTTATTTAACTTAAATTTCTTTGACTTTAACACTTTTATGCAGGTTAGTGGTACCAGAAAAGCTTCCACCTTCACGACCTGATGGTTCATTGGAATGAATTTAGACATGTTCGTCTGGTATATATAATTTCTTTGAAGTGTTTAAATTTTTCAACTAGATCATTCAAGTTCATATATTTTATTAAATTTGTGTATTTTGTATATATCTAGTATATGGTTTTGATTCAACTTAAATTTCTTTGACTAACACTTTTATGCAGGTTAGTGGTGCCAGAAAAGCTTCCACTTTCACATCCTGATGGTGAACATTAGAATGATGGCTCATATGAATGAATTTCTATTATGTTCGTCTGGTATATATACTTTCTTTGAATTGTTTAAATTTGTCAATTCTAGATTCAAGTTCATATATTTTATTAAATTTGTGTATTTTGTATATATCTAGTATGGTTTTGATTCAACTTAAATTTCTTTGACTAACACTTTTATGCAGGTTAGTGGTGCCAGAAAAGCTTCCACCTTCATGTGGTTGGCACTGTTAGTAGAGAATTTTATATTCTCGAAGCTAAGAGAAGCTTTCATTGTTTTACAAGAAAAGAGAAGCAACTAACAACGGTTTATGTACCTGTGGAGGGGGTTCTTGGCTCTGAAGGAGGTAGCCCAGAAGCACTGAGAGCATAGGGAACCAAAAATGACACCTCCCCAAGTGTTTACAAGGCCATCCCTATGCGTGTGCACAGTCGGTTTGGTGCCACGACCCACCATTTGTAAAATATAGCATTTGACAGCCTTACACTGGCTCAAACTGCACTATTTCACGTGTTTGCAAACAATAGGGCAGCGAGAGCACCGATTGGAGATGGAAAAAACTGAGACAAGGATATTGTAGAGGGTCCCTATGCTGAGGTGTAGGATCTAACGAGACATCTCTAGGTGCCACGGAGACCGAGTAATCACCCGTCGAAGTTGAACGGTTTTTTGGTCTCAGGGCTCTTAAGGGACTACGCCCGAACGAAGTAGCCCGGAAGCAAATGACATTGTCCTACACTAAAAAAATGCCTCCTATAGTGTTTACCTAGCCACCTAGATGTGTTGGCATAGTTGGTTTGGTGCCACGACCCACCATTTGCAAAATATAGCGTTTGACAGCCTTACACTGGCTCAAACTACACTATTTCACGTGTTTGCAAACAATAGGGCAGCGAGAGCACCGATTGGAGACAGAAAAAACTGAGATAGGATATTATGTAGAGGGTCCCTACACCAAGGTGTAGGATCTAATGAGACATCTCTAGGTGCCACAGAGATGAGTAATCACCCGTCGAAGTTGAACAGTCTCAGGGCTCTTAAGGGACTACGCCCAAACGAAGTAGCCTGGAAGTAACGACATTGTCCCACCCCAAAATGATCCTCCTCTAGCATTTACCTAGCCACCAAATTGTTGGCATAGTCGGTTTGGTGCCACAACCCACCGTTTACAAAATATAGTGTTTGACAGCCTTACACTGGCTCAAACTGCACTATTTCGTGTGTTTGCAAACAATAGGGCAGCGAGAGCACCAATTGGAGATGGAAAAAACTGAATACAAGATATTGTAGAGGGTCCCTACGTGAGGTGTAAGGATCTAATGAGACATCTCTAGGTGCCATAGAGACCGAGTAATCACCTGTCAAGTTGTACGGTTTTTTGGTCTCAGGGCTCTTAAGGGACTACGCCCGAACGAAGTAGCCGGAAGCAATGACATTGTCCCACACCAAAATGATGCCTCCTCTAGCATTTACCTGGCCACCTAGACATGTTGGCATAGTTGGTTTGGTGCCACGACCCACCGTTTGCAAAATATAGTGTTTGACAGCCTTACACTGGCTCAAACTGCACTATTTCACGCATTTGCAAACAATAGGGCAGCGAGAGCACCGATTGGAGATGGAAAAAACTGAGACAGGACTATTATTGTAGAGGGTCCCTACACCAAGGTGTAGGATCCAACGAGATATCTCTAGGTTCCATGGAGACCGAGTAATCACCTGTCGAAGTTGAACGGATTTTTTGGTCTCAGGGCTCTTAAGGGACTACGCCCGAACGAAGTAGCCCGGAAGCAACGACATTGTCCCACACCAAAAATGAATACCTCCCCTAGCATTTACCTAGCCACCTAGATGTGTTGGCATAATCAGTTTGGTGCCACGACCCACATTTGCAAAATATAGCGTTTGACAGCCTTACACTGGCTCAAACTGCACTATTTCACATGTTGCAAACAATAGGGCAGCAGAGCACCGATTGGAGACAGAAAAAAACTGAGACATGATATTGTAGAGGGTCCCTACTGCCAAGGTTTAGGATCTAACAAGACATCTCTAGGTGCCATGAGACCGAGTAATCACCCTTCGAAGTTGTACGGTTTTTTGGTCTCAGGGCTCTTAAGGGACTACGCCCAAACGAAGTAGCCTGAAGCAACGACATTGTCCCACACCAAAATGATGCCTCCTCTAGAATTTACCTAGCCACCTAGACATGTTGGAATCATCGGTTTGGTGTCCATGACCCACCGTTTGTAAAATATAGCATTTGACAGCCTTACACTACTCAAACTACACTATTTCGTGCATTTGCAAACAATAGGGCAACGAGAGCACCGATTGGAGACCAAGACAGATATTGTAGAGGGTCCCTACACTGAGGTGTAGGATCTAACGAGACATCTCTAGGTGCCATGGAGACCAAGTAATCACCCGTCAAAGTTGTATGGTTTTTTGGTCTCAAGGCTCTTAAGGGACTATGCCCGAACGAAGTAGCCCGGAAGCAACAACATTGTCCTACACCAAAATGATGCCTCCTCTAGCATTTACCTAGCCACTCAGATGTGTTGGCATAGTCAGATTTTGTGCCATGACCCACCATTTGCAAAATATAGCATTTGACAGCCTTACACTGGCTCAAACTGCACTATTTCGCGTGTTTGCAAACAATAGGGCAACGAGAGCACCGATTGGAGACAAAAAAAACTGAGACATGATATTGTAGAGGGTCCCTACACTGAGGTGTAGGATCCAAACGATGTCTCTAGGTGCCATGGAGACCGAGTAATCACCCATCGAAGTTGTACGATTTTTTGGTCTCAGGGCTCTTAAGGGACTACACCCGAACGAAGTAGCCCAGAAGCAACGACATTGTCCCGCACCAAAATGACCTCCTCTAGCATTTACCTAGCCACATAAATGTGTTGGCATAGTTGGTTTGGTGCCATGACCCACCGTTTGTAAAATATAGCGTTTGACAGCCTTACACTGGCTCAAACTGCACTATTTCACACGTTTGCAAACAATAGGGCAGCGAGAGCACCGATTGGAGATGGAAAAAACTAAGACATGCTATTGTAGAGGGTCCCTACACTGAAGGTGTAGGATCTAATGAGACATGTTCTAGGTGCCACGGAGACCGAGTAATCACCCGTCGAAGTTGAACAGTTTTTTGGTCTCAGGGCTCTTAAGGGACTACGCCCGAACAAAGTAGCCTGGAAGCAACGACATTGTCCCACACCAAAACGATGCCTCCCTAGAATTTACCTGGCCACCCAGACATGTTGGCATAGTTGGTTTGGTGCCATGACATCCCGAGGCATGACTTCTCACTACTCGGCTCCGTTCATTTCCTAGGACTACCTAGAAAAGGTAGTTTGTAAACAATTATGCCACGAAGGCTCAAGGAATGCCACAACCCTGAATTCTTGGGTGTGACTAGAGGCCTCCTTCACTCAAGTTTTGGCTCAGATGGTTCTTGGTTTGGATGACCAAGTGCCAAGTTGTGATCGTCATAAGTTTTTGCTGAAAATGTGAATTGGGATTAATAGGGAAGGGGTTCTTGGCTCCGAATCGGGTGGTCTGACTCCAAACCGGGCCTCCCTAGAGCCCACCATAGCACCTGAAGGCATATACCCCCCCCAATCAGACGTGTTGGCGGTGACAGTTTTCTCCCACGACGTCCTGGGGCATGACTTCTCACTACTCAGCTCACATCAATGAGATTGCAACAAGGTAAACACATTACCATGTAAATACTCTAATGATTGTTTGATCTCTTTTTAAAGCATGTAAATACACAATAGAGTGTTAAGAATATTTTTTGCATATCTTGTGCCAACTAAACTACAATGTTTATGTATTTTTTTAAACAAGTGAATTCAAATTAGGACCTTATTGTTACACACATCAATAACACTTAATTTGGACTAATACTTAACAAATAAATTGTAAGTACACTAAAAACATATAAAATGACTTGTAATAAATCCCTCAAGACCATTTTTAATTGTGTACATTTTGTCCCACTTTGGAGTGTGTTAACCACGTGCTTAAAATAAGAAAATTGATATAAGTCCACACTTGAATCTCTTGAAAAAAAATGATCTTGCACCCAAGAACCTTCAAAACCATTATATAACATAACATATATATCATAACATAACATAACATATATATCATATGGGATAATGGTCACATAATCGAGGCCATCAAATCAAATCAAACATAGAACTAATATGGTTATGAAAACATACATAGAAGTATATCATGTGCAATGAAATCAAATCAAACATAGAAGTAATATCGTTATGAAAACCAACATGGATATAATGTATCAAACTAAGTGTGCCACATGTCTCTGAAAATATAAGTTCATAATGTATCAAACTAAGTGTGTCATACATATAGGACCACATGCGGTCGCATAAGGCTATATACATGGACTATGAAGAATCATGAACTAGGACCAGATGACATATATATCTATACATGGGTCCTATGAATCTAATCATGAAACATCTTCCCTCTCTTCGCCCTACTAGAAGAAGCATGTCCATGACCTGTGGATGTAGTGGAGGGAGATGCCACTACAGATTTCATCTGTGTGGTCCTAGGCATCTCTAAGAAGGCCTGCAACCTAGCCTGCACATTCATAAACATCAAGTTTTTAACACCCAAATTTTTAAAATACATTCAAAATTTAGAAACTTAGAATTTATAATGCATGTGAAATCTTACCGCAATCTCATGATCCCTATCAATTTGTCATCGACGCATTGCAGGGTCAATGGTAGACTCACGAGGGGTAGGCTACATACAAATAAATAGTTCAAATTAAATATTTCATGTACAAAATTTGATATTGTAGATAAGTAATAAGAAAAAATTCCTCCAAAATTTAACAAATTTGAAAAATTGTACCTGAGTTAGTGGATCTGCAGACGCTATGGCAACATCTACAACAGCCTCCACATTCTGCATATAGGGAGGAGTCTCTCTGGCAGTCATAAGCTATACAAAAAACATGTAGATCAATATTAATTGAAAACTATATAGCAATGAGTATTAGCATGAGAAGAGGACTAGTAGCAATAAGGCCTAAAACAAAGAGTTATGTAAGATTGCAAGTGTACATGACCGAACCAATAGTCTAAACACCTTATGATAAAGTAGAGAAGGATAATTAGTCCTATTTATTTGCATAATCTCTCTTGACTATTAATATGGAAAGGTCCTACAGGTGATGTAGATCATAGTCATAATTTTTATGTGTCTTGAAATTGCATAATTTGGTTTTTAGAGAAAATTGTAGGCTCTCGGGCTCTATCTAGGGATTTGTGTAACTTTTGATTGTATAGGTGAATCTTGCTAGAAATTTCAAATTATCTCTGTTTTTGCATGAATTAGAAGACCCCAAGATTTCGTGGTGATTGATACAGTGTAGTGAAAGTTATCTAGATAACAGTTATTTCGAGCAACCTGGTAAAAGTACAGTGTACAAAAATGAAGGCAAAAGTCAGGCTTCTCACTATAATTTGATAAATCATGATCTTAGACTAGGTATGAAGGTGATATTAGGTATGAATGAGATGTTTGAATGATCTTAGGGGTGTAGGAATAAATAAAATGCCATCAGTTGAATGAAATATGACTGTACAGGACAATATTAAGTCACAAAAAGGGTTATTAGAGATATTCAAGAAGTAATTCATTAAAGATGTGGAATGTATTTCCAGTATGTAGAACTTGGTTCTAGGCAGGTCACCAAGCTATATCCATTGTGTACATGAGAATGCAAATATAGAGAAACTTGATGAATAACATATATATAATATGAGATTGGGTGTATAGAATTGCATAGGGAGTATTGGTGATAAACATGAACCAAGGGACCCATGATATATTTAGAAGTGTAGGTAACTTATCCCATATTGTCATCTCTTTGTTGTTTAGAGAGAAGAGGGTTAATAAAGAATGCATAGAACTAACAATGTTGGCAAGGTCATTTATGCATACATCCTAAGAAGCTAAAAGAGATCCTCAGAGGCAAGGGATGATGGAGAAAACATTAGAGATGGAGTGCTCTAGAAACATGTCTAGCATAGAGGTAAGTGTCCATGATCATGATAAAAGGAGAGTTTGTATATCTAGGAGAGTGTTAAACTTAACCCTTGCATCATAAGAGCTTAATGTTATGATCAAATTGTACTGGCTAGAGTTATGGGATTGCAAACTACTAGAGAATTCCACAATTAGAAACAAAGTGTAAAGAGAAACTAACCTGCGTAAAAGTCACATGAGGCATGCCAGTAGCCTCAGTGCCCAGAGCAGATGATGACCCACCAGGCTCCTGCATATAAAAGACAAACATATTAATATGTACATGTACACGTGAAACATTATACACGAACATTAAAAATGTGTATTTAATAATAAAAGTGCAATCAAATGAAATTTGAAAATGTAAGTAACTTGAAACTTACGTCTGTAACATGCCCAGTTGCAGTAGCTAGCATGTCGATGCTGGATGTGTCCTTCACCGACTCTTGCTGTTTAAAATCAAAAAAATATTAGTTTTTACATGTATGTACATGACGTAATCAAATACATATATATTAAAATCTCAAATGAAATAAACTATTGTATATATATTATATTTATTTGACATTTACCTATGAAAGACCAAGATCATTTGCACCAGTTCCAAAAACATCCGCCATCATCTCATCTAGAGAAAATAAATCATGTGATCCAGCAAATGATGTCTCACCCATAGTGCATACGGCACCACATGATCCACAGTGGTGTGGTGCGCTAGAACTGACACCTCCACCAACATCACCAGATGTAATCTGGCCACTATGTTGGGTCAGAGTGTCAGTGAGCTCCCTTAATGCATGTAGTGTGTCAATCTCCACAACCTCCTTCACTGTAGGAGGGATAACTGAAGGCAAGTGGGGGTTTTGGGGCATGGGGGATCCTTGGTTGACCAATGTGTGCACCAGGTCTACTCTGTGCAGAGCCACCTCCTCGCCCATAAAACTCAGAAAAGTCAAAATAATTTGGGACCTCATTAAGCACGAACTCACAATATAATTTCTTCAAAAAATAGAGAGGAACCTCATTGTTGTTGCATGGTGGATAATCAAAAAACCATCCACCATCGGTCCCAAAAATTGTTCTTGATTCAGTCATCATGGCACCAATGGATTGGGAACCATTTGCAAGTAGTCACGGGGGGGGGGCATTGGTTCTCGGGTCAGTAAATAATGCACAAATGTGGTCTTTTGCATTTTTTTTGTCTTTTACGGCCGCATGGGATAATTTATCTGCATACCACCACCTACAATCAACTCTAAAGGTATTCCATCTGTCTATTTGGTTGGTTGCGGAGTCGACTTCACCAATCAATGTTTGCAATGTGTTGGCTAAAGTCATGCGGGACAGATTTGTGGCATGATTTTGTCTTATTGTCTGAATAAGGTTCTCAATGGAAATTTTATTTTGTCGGATTCTTCCAACGATATCAGCTTGTGTTCCTTGTTGGTTCCATGGGACAGAAGGAGCCACAGGAGGCAGGATCTACATTTGGAGGAGGGTTTTGAGGAATGTTTGGAGGGTTTTGAGGAATATTTGGATGGTTTGTAGGATTACGAGCTTGCCGAACAACTGAAAAAACAAAGAAATTGTATACATAAACAAAAAATTGAAAAACCCATGAAAATCACAAAAAAAACCTAAAATGCAAGAAATTTGATCAAAATCGAGGGCTTACCTCTTTGTCTTGGTGGCATCGTTGAAAATTTTGTGATCCAGAAGTCTGAAGAGCAATTTACAGGGGGTATTCAAAGCGTGAGTGCCAACAGTGGAGGAGAAATCATGGTTCACAAGAGGAAAATGAGGGGAAAATGAGGGGTTATGGGTCTATTATTTTTGTCTCAGAGGACCATGATCACGGTTTTAGATGTCCACTAACTTGTTACACTTACCCATCCTAGGATGCCCTAAGAGAATAGTATAATTAGGATCATGAGGAAACATTTGACATACAGTATCAAGGGTTTTATTAGGTCCCACATAATTGGAAATGTGATTTATCCAAACACTTTATGAGTTACATTAATGAAGCTATGGAGATGCACATCCGATGGGGTGAGATCAATTATGGACATTCCTAACCTATGAAGGAAAGAAATATTACAAACATTGAGACTCGAGCCATTGTCAACAAGTATATTCTTAACCAAGTGGTGTTGCACCTCAAATTGAATATATAAGGGGAGATAAATATCAATGATATGATCGGAATTCATGATAACACAAAGTAGGATAGAGCCTAAGACTCATACCATTGTCAACAAGTACATTCTCAACTAAGTGGTGTTGAACCTCAACTTGAATATACAAGGGGAGATCACTATCAGTGATATGATTAAAAGTCATGTACCAATAAAAGAAGGATAAACCCTAGGGTATCTAGGGTTTGAGCGATAGATAAGAAAAATGCTCAAGTTCGTCAAAAGTTTTACACCCTAAAAACTATAAAATCTAATATATCAATATATGATGTAAGGGTTTGTTACATGGGATTATTCTGAATTAATTAATTAACATTAACCACATGCACATTCAGAATAATACATTGAGACTTATAATAATGAGAAAACGATGAGACAATTTCTCAAAACACACAAAGGGAAAATTATTTAGTTGTGTATAGTGGTAAAGGGAGGATTTGGGTGTAAAATGGATGGATGAGATTTTCTAAGCATAAAAGTGCTTCATCTTTGAAAATACCATTAAAAATTACTCATGTTTAAGACCGAATAACTCTGCCTGGAACATGGTGCGATTTTTGATCCTTCTATATGGTTTTGTTCTCATGTGTCATGGGGTTATGTAATTTAGGCCACAATTTAATTGCATGTTACTTGGTCTTATTGTATATCACTCAATTTCACACAAACCTTTATTGACCTATAACAAGTATAAACCCTAGATACCTACAATATCTGTCATTAAAGTATTAGATAACACAAGGAGGAATCAATGTGTAGGTGAGGTTATAATAACCTTGGTGGTCAACCCTTGTTGAATGAATCCAATTGCTACACTATATCCCCTTGAGTAGGATCAAATCTCTTGTCGTTCTGATTAAACAAAATGTTTATTTATGAATAAAATATTTGTCTAATCTAAACATGTAGCAGTTGTAATAAATATGTATGCACTAAGAATAAATTTGACTCAAGCAAATAAGCAATTAAGATTTAAAACACTAAGTGTAAAGAAGATATAAGATGACTTAGCTATTTCATAATTAATCCTGGGTTGTGCCCTAGTGACAGAATGATGAACAAAGAGGGAGAAGTGTCACATAGGGGCCTTGAAAATTGTGTAACTACACGATCCGCCTAGACTGGGGCACCCAGGATGGGTCAGGGGCACTTATGGGTGCGAGATTGGGAGGGATAGATATGGGCATGTCGTATATTAACTATCCTAAGGAATCCTGGGTGGAATAATGAGCAAGGTAGTACTGGAGGGCAGTGGGATTCTGGTCGAGGAGTTTCATGAACTCCTCGTCACCGATAGCAATGGGGATAAGTTGAGTCGGATCCATAGGTGACAGGATGGATGGTGGTGATGGACTAGGTGGGAGCAGCTAACAGTTGGCGTGAAATACAAGGGCATTAGTTTGGCTACGAGTCAACACCATGTGAATAAGTGTTGACTTGGAAAGACTATATTCTGTAAATGACACAGAAAACAACAGGGATGGAAAAGAATTCATTATGAGAGGTGAACTGGCAGGTGCTTTGATCAAAAATCAAAATAGAAGGACTGACGCTGGTTAGACCAACCGATGCTAGTTAGTAAGTGACCGATGAAGGTCACAGTAACCGATGTCGGTTACTATGGGAAATTAACAGTTTGAGCAAGTGAGACAAAAACTAGGGAAAGTCAACTGTGGAAGCTATATTTAGTCAATAATATTATAATGTAGAGGATATGGTGATATCCAGAAATTTTAAATAGAGAAGAAGATGAGATGAGTGCTCTTTGGGTAAACTGACCAAAAGCACAGGGAACCAACATCAGTCAGATGAACTAATGACGATCAGATGTAAATCGATGCTGGTTACTATGAAATATGTAGAATGAAGAAAAATTTGCTTTTTGTGAATTAAAGTTAAATGAGACACCAACCCAGAAGTCTGAGTATGGTAAAAATGAGTCCTGCCACACTCAGAAATAGCTCGAATATACCAACTATGATTATGGAATGTGAAAGGAAAGAAAAATGGAGAATTCAACCTCACACCTCAAAACGCAAGTCAAGCACATAGCTAAGAAATACATGTAATCCTACAAGTGAATTTAGTGTGTTTAGATTTGTTTATATAAAAAATAGACTCGTGAATTTATAACAGGGTTTTTTGGTTGGGAAGGCTTCCTATGAAGAAGGAAATTCTAAAGGTGAGGTTTCAGGTTATGTTTTGGGGGGGGGCGGGCCATTCTCTGATGGGTGACTAGACAGATATAATCAGCTAGGTGGCCACTGTCAATCCTTTGATTGTATGATCATTGAAAACTTCTTTCAGGTGGGATGTTGTTTAAGAAGATGTTTATATTCCAATTCATGTAGTTTGGAAAAGAGAGAGAAGAGAGAATGTGCTTTCTACAATTCAGTTATGTCAACCATTAGCTGGGCATGACTTCTAGTGTATAGGTTGCCCTTATTTTTAATGTGAGATATAATGCAACAAATTAGAATGTCATGCAAGTGTTTTAAGCCTAAACCGAAATGTGATATTCGATGTAACAAGTGATGAACAGGAAGAGGGATGCTCTTTCACTAATGCAATGCTAATAAAAGAAAGATGTATTATTTTTAAAGCACCAAAACACGATTGCTTTTAGACAATAGAGAGAAGGGGAAGATTCCAAAGAAGAAAATTAATGTGGAATCTTTTCAAAAAGGGAAACAAACACACAACTTTCACCTAGGAATGAATAAAATGCAAAAGAACCCCTGATGGGTCCCATCGGACGTGCCAAAATGTTTCACCATTTTTCGTTGTGGATTTGACAAAACAGATAAGGTGATGGGCCAAGGAGGAATACCTGTTGTGATGGTCGGTTGGAGATTGTGTGCGCGTTCTGACTTCTTGATCCAATGTTGATTGTGTGAGCTTCCTTTTGGCTAAGAGGAACTACCTGAAATACAAAACAAGACCATAAAAGAGAGTTAAACAATATATGTCAGTGGGTTACCTAGCGTGTACTAGATCCAGGAAGTGTGGTACTTCTTTGGTGGCAGTCAACCCACTATTTAATACAACTTCAGGTAATAAATGACGTAAATAAATAATGTCCTACTGTAGTTAATATGATTTAGGTATCTCATCCAAATATAATAAACAAGTCTAATATAACAGGCTAGGTTATGATTAGATCTAGAAGTAGGGTAGGTAGTCAAGCTATTGGGACAAGTTAGGGTCAAATTTTGGGTAGCTTGGGTCACTTGGATGTCGGTTATTAGGTTTCTGTTATTGGCAGGATTACCAAATATAGAGATCAATGTCGGTGAGGTATGACCGACGACGGTTAAGGTGAATGATAGAAATTCAATAAACTGGGTTTTAGGGGTTTGTCTGAGATTGAACAGAGATGGTAAGGGGAATAGTTAGGTATGTGGAGGTGTTGGGAGTACTCAGAGGTACTCAAGAATCAAGCATAGGAGATTAAATGATTGTGGGTGATGGGATGGTTAGGTTCACGAGAAAGTAACAAGGGTGGGATGAACAATAGAAATAGATGCTAGTAAACAGAGATGAAGAAACCTTATAATCTGAATAAGTATGAAATGGTAGGTTAGAGATACACTTACTAGTGTTTACAGATTTTATGGCTGGATGATGGTGATGGTTGATCCGTGGAATCGTGCTCAATGCCATGACAAAGCTTCCAGGAATCCTACCGTGAATGTAAATACCTTCGGATCTATCTTGGTGCTGGCTATAGCTATCTGGATGTGAAAAAGGGCTCTAGTTCTTACTTGCATGCAGATCTCCTTCATTCCAAAACTTGAGAATGTGGCAAACCTTTTAAAAAAGGTTTCCAAAAAGAATATATGGTAATCGAAGATGGTTTAGGGTGACCGGTGTCAGTTTCAGGTTGATCAACATCGGTTAAGGCGGGAAATCCTAGGTTTACTAAAAATGCTAGATCTTAGCAATCTTTTGGGCCAGCTCTGTCTATTCTCACGGATCAAAACTGAATGTTACATTTTAATGAGTGGGAATATGGTTAGAGGGAGAATAGGCATGTGATTTTAGGGTTACACTAAGTCTTAATTCATTAAGGTAGGTAGGACTAAGTCTTAGTTAGTTATGGGTGAGTGAATGTTGAGTCCTAGTAGAGGGGAAATATGCTAAAAATAGGTTTATGATGAGGTCTCTAGGTGAGATGGTAGGGTGAGGTGTCTAGGTGAGGTGGAAATTAGTTTTAATTAAGGTAATTAAATAATGAATGAAGTGAGGATGAGTATTAATTTAATTGTAAATAATTAAATTAATATTGATGTGGGGTAAAAGGGTCATGATTAAGTGAATATGTTTAAGTTGGCTATTTGAAAAGGTACCAAAGGGAGTGTGACCCAATTTTGGTGTCTACATAAGGCACACACAAACAAAATGGCTGGAAATAAGTGTTAGTGAAAACAAGACAAATACACATGTAAGAGACAAGATGTAACCTAGCAAACAACAAGACAATGTGTAATCTAACACGCAAGAAGACAAAGTAGACTAAAAAAGAAGGTTTCCAACATGGGGTCCATCACTCATGATGTTGAAAAACAACCAAGGCCATAGTGGCCACAGGCATAAAAACAATCAGAGAATAAGTAAGACATATGCAAAGGCCACAAAAAATGGCATACAATGACAAACAAAGATAGACAATAGCAAGCAATGTAACAGACAACCGTGGAAGCAAATAAAATTTCAAGATAAATGTTGCATATAAAGCACCCGTTAGCATGTTAGAAAGATAGAAAGTATGTCAAAGCGTGTATAATCTGATAAATAAATATGTTCTGAAAAATGAAACAATAAAACCTATAGTGTGTACAAAATTGGATGCCCCCAGGATCTGTTGTAAAACTGGTATGAGGTACTGCACCAAAAATCCATGTTGCGTGTAAATATATGTGTAAAGTCTGGGATCACAACTAGAAGGGAAAGTGAACGTGCATGTGTGTATGATAAAAGATAATGACATATAAAGTATCTGACTAGTCTGTGTAATAGAGTGTATATGTAACAAGTAAATGCAAGCAAGACTAAATGAGACCAAGATATGCAGTATGTTGTGGATGAGATGGAATGGAATGCAGTGTGAATGATATGTGATTAGGATCCCCCCAAGCGAGTGAGGATGAGTATGCATGTGATGGTAGTTTCATTTATACATTCCCCCTTAGTAGTCAAGAATGAACCATAGAACAAGAGTGTTTCATTGAGGAAATGGTTTGAATGTGTGTGCTAGAAAGATGCTGATCATCAAAGCGTAAAGTGTAGAGAGTGTGTGAGTGAGTGAGCGAGTGAGTGTGGTGAGGTTAATTTGAGATTAGAACCCTCAACAATCGAGTATGAACCATGGAACTAGAGTGTGTCATAGGGAAATGAGCGCAACATGTAGAAGTAGATGCTGAGGAAGATGAAGTGTGATATATCGTTAAATGACATAAAGTGTGTAGTAGATGCTGCGAAAGAAGATGTCATAAGAATTTGTAGTGTGTATGTGTAATGTGAGAAAGAGATGTGATGAATGTGTGGTGTGTGAAGTTGTAGTGTATGAGGTTCATGTATATAGTATGCCCTCAACAGTCAAGTGTGAACCAAAGCACAAGAGTGCATCATCGGGAAATGATGATACAAGAGTGTATCAAGAGGTTTGTAATAATGCTTAGATAAGATTAGTCATCAATCCCAAAGTGTCAAGTGTATGAGATGGTAGAAACATTTAATAACAATGCTAGGGGGGGAGAATAAGAGTGATGACCCCCAAAAGTGTGCCAATGATGTGAAATCTATGTGGGGACGCGAGAGGTACCTTGTCATTATGGGAGAGTGTCATATGTATTGTCATGATAAGAGAGTGAGACAACCAACAAAATGGTAGGTAGAAGCAATATTAGGACCATGTGATGGTGATAAAGTTTGAAATGTGTTGTGGGTATCAGTAGAAGGAGTAGTTTCTTTGACAAAAGTAATTAGTTGGATCTTGTGTTGGATTAAAGATGTTGTAGAAGCCTTGATAGGAGAAGAGGTGCGAACTGATTTTGAGAGGTGGTTGCATAGTTTGACTTGGTAATGTTGTAGATGACTTGAGAGGAGGAGGAGTGAGATTGATTTTGAGAGGTCGGTTGCTTATGAGGTGCTTGACTTATTGTAGAAGGAACCTTAAGTAACGATGGCATGATGCTCATTAGACATAGATGAATCAGATTTAGGAACCCATTGAGATTTATCATTTGGAGATGGACCATGTATTAGAATGTTGTGCAGTGAATGAGATAAAACCTTGACACACAATATGCTTGATTCTTCGTTGTAAAGTATAGCAATCATTGACATTATGTCCATTAATTCGATGATAAGTTACAAAATGGATGATCTTGATATTTTGACAAGCTGATAAGGAGGATAGACAATGAGTATATGGAAAGTTGATCAATTTATGAGTGAGGAGCTATGGAAGAATATCATGTTGCATGATGTTTAGATTAAACTTGAGAGGCATAGGTAGCGGTAAGACTTGGGGTTCACTGATATGAGCACATGTAGAAGACATAGAATGAGAATGAGAAGAAGAACTAGCATGAGCCTGAGAAGTACCCTTAAGATTTTGGATTTCATATTTTAGAGATGTAATTGTGGATTCCATAGCTTGAATTTTATCTTGAAATAAATAATGAAGAGCCCAAATGGAATTGCAAATAGATTGATTGGAATTAGAACTAAGAGAGTCATCAGAAATATGATTGAAGATAACACTAACTTGATCAGGTAGCATGTTGATAGGAAGATACATAGTGTCTAGGGTTTTGTGAAAAGCATCTTTACAAGATGGGTGCATTTGAAGAAATTTAAGCAAAGAGACTTGAGAGACCTTATGAGCCATGATAGAAGAAAAGAAAGATCCAAGAGTATTCAAACACGGGTTCACCAAATGATTAAACAAAATGTTTATTTATGAATAAAAAATTCACCTAATATAAGCATGTACCAGCGTAATAAATATGTATGCATTAATAATAGATTTGACTCAAGCAAATAAAAAATTAAGATTTAAAACCCTAAGTGCAAAGAATAGATAAAATGACTTAGTTGTTTCACAATTAATCATGGACTATGCCAAAGTGACAGAATGATGAACAAAGAGGGAACAAGTGTCACACAAGGGCCTTGAAAATTGTTGTGAGCATCACGATATGCCTAAACCGGGGCACCCATGATGGGTCAGGGGTGCCTACGGGCATTACAAACTAGTTTTGGGCACCTATGTCTACCCAAAACCTCAGCAAACCTCCTTCGAAGGTTCGCAAGATGTTTTCATTGTCCTTCACTTCTTATCACTAGTATGTCGCACCAAGTTCACGTGATGTCGTTGATAACTTGTAATGAATAATTCACATGTAAAACCCTAAAAAGCACATCAAATCTCAAAAAGAAAAGAATGCAAATGAGGGGTCAGGACTATCCTCAACTATCAAACAAGTGATCTTATGACTAAACATTCCACTACATTTCTAGAACCAATGTAGTTCTCGGTGTGTGTGTGTGTGTGTGTGTGTGTGTGTGTGTGTGTGCCCTAGGTGGCTCTTGTGTGTGTCACACTTGATAACGAGTAATAACTAAATGTAGAATATGTAAGTAGATGTGTGCATGAAATATAATGAACTTACCCTCTTATGAAGTGTATGTAGAAGTAATGTAGTCCTTTCCTTGAATGTGGATGCTAGAATGGATGCTTGAATGCTCTTGAATAGCCTTTGGATCCAACCTTAGGTGGTGATGGCTAATGCTTAGTGCTTGGTCCTTTTTTATGGTCACATAACTTTATATTTATATGATTCCCTTGCTTGAATTTCATAATTAACCCCGAAAAGGATGACTACCAAAAAGATAAGATGCCCAAATGGCTAAAAAGGACCTAAAAGATGTGAGTAAAGTACAAATAGGTCAAGGGCACCCAAAGGGGATGGGGGCACCTAGGGCTTGCATCATGGTTGGGCGCTGGTGTCCAAACTCAGAGAAACTAAAAAGTTGAAGGTTAGTCTGCATAAGAAGGTGTGTAAAATCAAAAGTGGTAATAGAAAGCAAAGAAAGGTGGCCAAAGACATGGGTTAATTAGTAATTTTCTTACATAGGAATCAAATGAATAATAGTATGTGATCAGGACTAGATAGATACACAAAGTGTGTGATTTTGTGTCTACACGTTCTCCTAGTGTTATTGTAAATAGTGTACGCAATCTAAGCCAACCACCTATGTGTGCCCTTGTGTCTCTTGACATAAATATAGTGGGCTAAATATAGAGTAGATAAATGTACCTAATGTGATAATAGTGTGATGATGTGTGCTTTAACTATTGGACTAAGCCCTTTTGTCCTTTAAAGACCTTTTACAATACTTAGAGTGACTTGCTCTTGTTAAGACATGACATTGTAAACTTTGCGTGCTTGGAAATGGAGGAATCCAAAAAAATTAACTTGGTTGAGTGCTTCAATCTTGATGTACTGGCTACTATAAATGATGTGAAATTAATTTAGGAATATTTTGGAGATTCTTGAGTGCTTTAGTGTTGATATTTGCAATGGGAGATTATGAGAGTTTCATGTGAGTTATAAAGTGTAATTGACTTGTTTATATAAGCTTTCATATGTTATATATTTTCATTATCGATTGCATAGGAAGATGAACTAAATCACCTAATGATTTTAAAAATGGAAAAAGAGTTGTTAGATGGAAGGGTCCAAGACAGAATAATTCAGCCAAGACCATAGTCCACTATGGACTAGAACTATATGATTTTACATTAACATATAATGATGCAAAATATAAAGTTTGGGAATGATGTATGGGGTTGAATTACATATTTAATTAATTAATATTATTTGGATGAACAAATGAGATGTGTGAAAATATGAACAAGTTTAGTGTGAATATTTTTCTTGGAATAGGAAAAAATCCAAACTTGTCATTTCCAAAGGATAAGTTACCAAATTTGAGTGTTTACACATCTACCTGAAATATTAATTATCCAAATAAGTAATCCATCAATAGGTATCATTCTAAGAGTATGTCTCTTTCCTCATTAATTACTTGTCTAGGACCATACATAAAAGGTATGGGTCATATTATGGTCCTAGAAGACCTATATGGTCTCATACCTTCTCATCTAATGAGTCTTTTCCTATTTTTAATATCTTATGTGAGTTGGTTCATCTCCCCTAAATTGACCATAATCTGAATGTTAAACCTATGGAAGACTATATAAGCAAGTCAATTTCTCCTATTGTATAATATCAACACTAAAGAACTCAAAACTCTCCTAAATCTTCAAAAATTAGTTATACATCATTTAGAGCAACCACAACACAAATATGAAGCACCCAAATTAGGTTCAAGAGTCTATCTTCCTTCATTTCCAAGCATCCAAACATCTTAGAGCCATGTTGTAGCAAGATCAAGTCGCTACAAGCATTGTTAAAGGTCTTAAGGGAAAAAAATGATTAGTCTAAGCATATGAAGCACGCTACACCACACTACTACTCTATCGGGTACATTTTCTAATCTACATTTAGCCCACTATCTTCATGTCAATAGGCACGAGGGAGCCAAAATGGGGTTGGATTATACATGCATGCATACTTACACCTACACTAAGATAACTACATAAGGCTTCCTCCCACTTGAGGGTATGTAATGTAACACTTGGATTGGTTTAGCAAGGGTTGTCCAATCTCACCCACACACTGATTAGTTTTATTATTACCTAATGCTTTCATGAAGTTTGTTGCAAGTCTTTAGTGTTTCTATTTGTCACAAGTCATTCCACATGGTTTTGAAGTTGCGCGAGCCCTAGATATGGAAAATGACACCCATTTCTATGAAAGTAAAGGGTAAGAAAAGTTATAAAACCACATTGTGCACAAGTGCAAGGACCATACAAAAGGATCCAAGACTGTACCACACTATAGGTAGAGCTATACAATCCTGCACAAGAGTAGTTTCTAGTTCCAAATCTAGAGATGAAGTATTTCTATATTTAGAAGATCTCTTTCGCCTAGTCTGTACACCCAACTCATCTTTGTACCACTATGTGTGACTAAGTACTTATCCATGTGTGTGTTTTAAGCAATCATTATATTGTTTTATCATAGTTACAAGTATTAGTAGCTATATTTTGGATTGTATGGTCAATGTGGATTAATTTATTTAGAATATTGTACTTGTAACATACCGTACATCCTTCAAATAATAAAATTTTCCTTAAAGATTTTTACGAAATAAACATTTGTAAAACCCAACCCTTTATCAAATCTCTTTCCTTACTCCAAACCATAGCTGACTTAGGGTTTTCATTTCATATTTGTGTATTCATATTTTCTTCTTATTTTTTTTATCTATTATGTTCCCTAAATTTGGTTTTCAAAAATTTTCCTAGGGTTTTATACTTGGTATTCCTCCCTGGGACTCTTTCTAGGGTTTCCTATCAGCCAAAACACCTTTCATGTCATATATAAACATTAATGGATCTATTTACCAATCCCTCGAAGGTTTTTATTTATTTTGATGAATTTAATGGAAACCTCTTTTTTTGGTCCTAATTTTTTGCACAAATTTTAGAATTTTATTTTTTCTATTTTTAGTAATCAGGGCATAATTGAAAAAATAAATAATTTTTCACAAATCCCTTGGATTTTTTTCTCTTGGTAGTATGATCTTAAAATACCCCTTTTGGGTTTCATAAAATCCATCTTCTATTTTTATAAATGGCCATTTTGTTAATTTGATGACTATTGATTTTTCCTTAAAATAATTTTTTGGTCCTATCCTCTATGGTGTCTTGACTATCGACCTTCCATTTATTACTTAGTTCTTAATTTACTATCTAATTGGACATTTTTTTCTCCTATGTGTTATCACAACTTTCAATCATGTCATCGATAGTGGTAGTCCCTTTTATATTCAAGTAAGGGTATCCAAGTCTTTGGTTAAACATGTGATGCTTCGTCCTAATGCGACACTCAATCTTTGCACCAACTCTTTCCTTAATCAGTCAGGCATAATCCTTTGATGATTTTACTCCACCCAATGTGTGTATTCATGATTCCAATTAAGTGTTATGTATGTGCTTAGGAACATTACACTACACATCAATGCGGTTCCCAAAATCCTTGTTACTTTATGTCATGTCATGCCTCATGATCCTTCTTACAATATCCTCTTAGGAAAACCTTAGATACATGTCATGTGTGTCATGCCCTTACATGTTTGTCTATATGTTTTCCTACCAAGGTTTTTTATATGCTTTCCTTTGAAACCCCAAACCTCTCAAGTTTTCTGTAGCACTACATCACAAAGATGCATGTATCACTTCTATACATTCTAATATACGCACCCCTACAATAAAGTCTCTATTCTCTTGTAGGTATTCTATCCATTGTACCTAATCTTGAGCATACACATGATATACATTCTAATGATAATTAAAATTATGATGATTTCAAAAATATATATAATAACATTGGACATGATGATGTAATTTCCCTTTCCTTCGCCAAGGGCCTAAGAGCTAATTCGAGTCCTAGCCTTGGTCATACCCAAGGGGCTAGCGCTAAGAGCTATTGAGTGTGAATATCTAGTTCATTTGTTATAACTTTTCGTTGACATGAGCATAAAGTGATTTGGAGGGACTAGATGTTATGTTTTGTCGTTGGGGGGGGCCTCATAACACTTTATTATTCAATTTCTTTATTGGGGTCACTTATGGTACACTATTATTTTATTTCTTCATTGGGGTCACTTAAGTCACTTTTAGTCCCACATGGAGCTCCTAACTTGGAAAAAGGTAACAAGATGTTATAAAAGGAGGTTTAGGGGAGTGATAGAGGTCATTCTTGTATACACTCATATTTTCTCTATTTGTAACATATGTTTGCAAATTTCTAGCTTGTGGAGTAAGATCCCACAGGGACCCTAGCTTCGGTGGTGAGAGATCCATCCCTAGCTAGCAGGGCATTCTTCAGTGGTGAAAGATCCACCGTAGCTTGTCATTTGGAGCTGATTTCAGGGCTGTTTTACAGAGATATTTTTAGAGGAAGGGTTTTGAGGGTTTTGGTGACATTTTGTGGAGAAAATCAAAGGGTTTTCATATTAGATTTACAACAGTAATAAGAACATGTATTTGCATCATTTATAAGGACTTTTCAGAGGGTTTTGATCATTTTCCAAGGGGTGTCTTACTTTGGAGATTGCAGCACCCTTTTGGAGGGTTTGCTGACTGACATTCTCAGGTATGGAGGTTAGGTTTTCATTCTCCATATTATTATAAGTAATTTCCAAAATTTCATAATTTTATCTTGCTTATTAGAGAAGATATGAATTTTTGAAGTTTCACCGATGTTTAAGGCATTTTGTAATTTTTTGGCAGCATTATATTATTCCAAAAATTCCAAAATATAATTTTCTTTTGTTATTTATAATATTAGCAAGATCTCCTTAAATTTTAAAGTGATTTGGGCAAGTATCCTAGGAGTTATTGATTTTATTCAATTTGTTGCCCTAGCTGTTAAAAAATCTGCAAAAATAAGTATTTTATTTGGCTGCAATTTTCTATATTTTCTGCATTATTTTGTGGTATCCCCATAAGGGATATTTTAGATGATATTGATTCTCCTATTCTTGCTACAAATGATTTACATACTATTATTGATGATGTGTCTCTCAATCATGTGAATGGTGTAGACATCTAAAATGTTTACATAGTTAATTATGATTAACTCGTCCCACAAATATCCCATCGTCATCCATATAATAATTAATCGCAAGATTAATTATTATTATTTAATCCATTTTATCAATTTTTCCCTTTATCATTTGTCTAAAAAACCATTATTCCATTATTAATCCTCTTAATTCATCCAATATCCCATTTTCATCATTAATCTTTTTAATCCATTATTATATCATATTATCATCATAATCCTTCATTAACATTTCCTAGGAATTTAATATTCCTACATCTCACCTACCACCTACCCTACACATCCCTACACCTAGCCTTTCCATGTAATCTCTTTCCTAATCTCATTTATCTAACCTAATCTAATTCTAATCCTAATCATATCCTCACCTCTAAATCTAGAGGCTTCTATTTCTAGAAGCCTTTTTAAATTTCCCTCTTTCATATATAAAAAATTCAAATATCTCCCTCCCTCCATTGAATTAAAAATTCAATGGAGGCTTCTTCTAAATTCTAGAATAATCCAATTCTATAGCTTTCTATCCTCACATGCATTCTCCACCCTTAATTCAAATCCAACATGGCCTCATCTTAGCCATTAAATCCTCCACCCACAAACTATAAATTGAGCTCTCCTCCTCCATAAGAGCTAGCTTAGGAAAATATCTCATTTCCATAACAAAGTTCTGCTAATTTTATCAATCATCCATTTTTATCTTCAATCATTCAATCAATCTACCATCTACAATTAAATGCATCCTTCATCAAGTAATCATCAAGCAAATATCAAGGGGAGGTGTTGCCCAAGTGTCTCCAAAATCTGAAGCAAGCAACTACAACCCAACATCTTGAGTACATCAAACAAATCAAAGGGAGCTCTACTTTGGTAAGTAAATGTATTGCATTCTATTCACTTTCCATCTAGCTCAATCTGAGGTAGTGATAGAGAGTGTTAGATTAGGAATTGATCTAGTTTAGTTTCTAATTTACATTTTACACTAACATATCTTTTTCATCTACATTTTGGCACCCACCATGGGGCTTACCCCCCAAATTTTTTGTTGTTTCTAATAAAATTTTATATTTAAAGGTAAACTGTCCAAATTTGAGAAAATTTCGTTCAGATTTGCACCTTAAAATTTCAAATTTTCTGTGATAGTGTTCCGTTTTAGCACTTTTGACCTATCATTCAGTACCTATCGCAGAAGAATCTGTGCTTTTGACTTGAAACAACTCTTTTGTACATGATTCTAACTACTGCGGTCACAGGGATCTAAAATGTCAACATAGTTAATTATGATTAACTTGTCCCACAAATATCCCAACGTCATCCATATACATAATTAATCGCAAGATTAATTATTATTATTTAATCCATTTTATCAATTTTTCTCTTTATCATTTTACTATCCTTTATCATTTATCTAATATCCCATTATTCCATTATTAATCCTCTTAATTCATTCAATATCCCATTTTTCATCATTAATCTTTTTAATCCATTATTATATCATATTATCATCATAATCCTTCATTAACATTTCCTAGGAATTTAATATTCCTACATCTCACCTACCGACCTTACCCTACACAACCCTACACCTAGCCTTTCCATGTAATCTCTTTCCTAATCTCATTTATCTAACCTAATCTAATTCTAATCCTAATCATATCCTCACCTCTAAATCTAGAGGCTTCTATTTCTAGAAGCCTCTCTAAATTTCCCTCTTTCATATATAAAAATTCAAATATCTCCCTCCCTCCATTGAATTAAAAATTCAATGGAGGCTTCTTCTAAATTCTAGAATAATCCAATTCTGATAGCTTTCTATCCTCACATGCATTCTCCACCCTTAATTCAAATCTAACATGGCCTCATCTCAACCATTAAATCCTCCACCCACAAACTATAAATTGAGCTCTCCTCCTCCATGAGAGCTAGCTTGGGAAAATCTCTCATATCCATAACAAAGTTCTGCTAATTTTATCAATCATCCATTTGTATCTTCAATCATTCAATCAATCCACCATCTACAATCAAATTCATCCTTCATCAAGTAATCTCCCCATCAAGCAAATATCAAGGGGAGGTGTTGCCCAAGTGTCTCCAAAATTTGAAGCAAGCAACTACAACCCAACATCTTGAGCACATCAAAACAAATCAAAGGGAGCTCTACTTTGGTAAGTAAATGTATTGCATTCTATTCGCTTTCCATCTAGCTCAATCTAAGGTAGTGATAGAGAGTGTTAGATTAGGAATTAATCTAGTTTGGTTTCTAATTTACATTTTGCACTAACATATCTTTTTCATCTACATTTTATCTGCACCCACCATGGGGCTTAACCCCCAATTTTTTTATTGTTTCTAATAAAATTTTATATTTAAAGAAAACTGTCCAATGATTTGAGAAAATTTCGTTCAGATTTGCACCTTAAAATTTCAAAATTTTTGTGATAGTGTTCTGTTTTAGCACTTCTGACCTATCATTCAGTACTTATACAGAAGAATCTGTGCTTTTGACTTGAAACAACTCTTTTGTACATGATTCTAACTACTGCGGTCGCAAGGATCTACTTTGGTGCTTTTGTAAAACTTGTGGTGCTTTTGTAACAACATGTTTTATGCAGTATTAACATTTTTGTTCTATTTTGGCACCTATGTCCTGAATTGGTGTTTTTGTTCTATTTTGGTGCCTATGTCCTAAATTGGCTCTTTTGTTTTGTTTTAGCGTCTATGTCCTGAATTGATACTTTTTTTTTTGTTTTGCGCCTTTGTTTTGATTTTTTTGTCTACCTTCTGAGAGCCATAACTTTTGATCCCGAACTCGAAACGACTCCATTTTTTTTTTTCATAAAGGTATTGAAAAGATCTATGCATTGAAAGTGTTAATTTATCATTTTAGAGTATAAGTTATTCATGGTTTTCATTGTCCTAAAATCTATTCATTTTAACTACACATTGAATTATATTTTCTTGTTCCAAACTACTAACACTTTGTTTTCTTGTTCCTACACTTACCAAAGATAAAAATCAATCTAAAACTACTAACCCTTTGTTTTGTAGCATGATCGGTCTAAGATATTGGGTTAAAACATCAAATTACGAACCTTTATTTTGCAGGGCCTCCTCTTGAAGACCCAATCATCAAATTACCAATCTTTATCATTTCATTTTATCATCTAGCATTTCTTTTCTTGTATTCTATTCCTGGTGTGTTTTCCTTTGTTGCTTGTTCATCCTGAAGGAAAAACCGTGTATGCTCTCCTCTCGCATCCTAGGATGATCTTGAGGATTAAAAGCGGCTAGCCTTCCCATTTTTATTTTGTAGGGGCAACGCGATGTGGAAGTGATATCCATACACTTGTCATAGTCCTAGGGGTCTCATGACTACGGGCTTCATCTCCATGCATGTAGACACACCCCAGGTTCTAGTGGGGTTTACAAATTCTTATACAACTGTCATTATTGGCTAAGTGTTTTCTTGTTTTAAGAGCGACGTGAAGTGAGGGGCTTCCACGTCCCAAAACCTAGGCCATAGACAACATCCTTGCAACACATACATGGGCTCCACATACCACAAGGTATATTAGGGACTCCCCTAGTGAGCTTGTGCATCCTAGACTAGGCAACCTCTTGGGCTGCATATTGAGCTATAGTGCAAGGAGGCCGCACTCCTTAAGATCACTCGCTATCTGACCCCATATTAGCACATGGGTGGAGAGCTAGTTTATGGCACTACCATCAGTGTGTGGTATTGAAAGCATGCTATAGCTTGATTATAAACCCACTTGACTAATTAGGGTATGTATTGTATTATTGTTGCTTGTTTTTGAACACCCATAGCCATACCATCACCTTAAAATTTTAATTAATCAAACATAATCATAATCATTCATCTTTAATTAAGCAACCCACAATCCCAATCCCATCACCATCAAAACTAACCCCCCACACATCTTATCTAACCATGGCCTTTGATCCTCAATTCCCATCCTCTCCAAACCAACATCCAAACCCTTATCTCTTCCCTAAATCCATCAACCAAGCTATCCCATAATCCTCCCACCCATCAAATTCAACCATCTCTCTTTAACCACAAAGTACCACGACACTATCCAACACATTGACAAACAAATCTCAAACCTAACATCCTATCTTAACCAATCCTCTCCTCGCACATCCAAATCAACCGATCCCCTATTAATCCTTACATCCTAAGAACTATCCAATAACTTAATCAACAAATATCTGATCTCTAATCTTTAATCAGTCAATCACCCCCTAAACTATCATCTCCTAACCAACCCCATCCACAACTTCCCCCCCTAATATCCCTACACCTCACCCCATTGAATTCCTCTCTAAGGAACCCAAATCATCTCAATCCAAACCTCTACCTAATCAACATAAATCACTATCCCAACAAACCAATTACATCGACTTTGACAACCTCACTAATTTTGACCTAGACAAAAAGGACCTCCTTTATGTCCTTGCTAGTTTAGCCACAATCCCAAGCCCACATAAACATCCCAAATTCCAACCTTCACATCCCCTATCAATCATCACAACCCACACCTTCCTCCCATCAAAACTCATGCACCAGCATCCAAAACCTCAACTCATAAATCCCATCATCATAAAACCTATAATCGAGTCACATTCACATATCCACAACAATCCTAACAACTTACCCCAAAATTATTATCATCCCCCACATCCCATCTTAGTCTTCCATCCTCATCATCTTCATCCCAATCCAATCCCATATCCTTGGTTTCATCTATTACTATTTCTCACTCTTTTACTTGTTGCAATTGCTTCCACCACTATTAACACTAATGTTCTTAAATTTTCCATTCCAATTACCAATGGTTTACATGCTCCTCTAGCTAATACACTTGTGTTTATTCTATGTATGGATAAGCCTTTTACTATCATATTTCTTGGGTGTTATACATTCCCTAGATCTTGAGTTCACATCAAAAAGTTTATCCCTAGACTACTCAACACACATTTACAACACAAGAATCTCATATCTATATGGTTCTTCCATCGTCCTCCTAGACCTACTGTTAGGTCCTCTAGTTCACATGTTACCCCTACTGAGTCATTCCATCTTAGGTTTCTTATGACACATACTATAAATCTTACACAAGTTATACAACACTATGTTTATTCTATTATGACACATTTGAGGTCCAAGCCTCCTTCACCTTATGGGTTTTCCCTTGATTCTTGATGAGGCCCTCATCAAGAATATCTTGTGCTACCTCCCTCCATATACATAGATAATTTTAAAAATACAAAAAACATTCAATAATCACATAATACAAAAACATTTAAATATTTACAAAAATACAAAATCAGGACCTATAAATGCCTTGATTTATTAACTCTTTACTTTAAATATGTTGTTTGTTATATAGGTGTGATGAATAACATAGTTTTCCAAATACCCTTTACACACATGCAATCATAAGGTATGTTGAGCTTGATGTAAGAAACATGTAGATTGATACACGATGACAAGTGTCGGTTTGGTCCTTTCCCAGTGACACTGATTGTCTGGGGGAATCTCCTACACTATTCAAGTGCTTTTGTTTCAGTACATTTTATTTCCACTTCATCGTTATGCTCAATTACTTATATTGTGTGTATGCTATCTTTTAGACTAATAATAGTAATACACATGTCTTGTGCAATGCTAACGTATATTTCTCTATGTACTTTCTCACTACTATTTGTTATACCTAATTGCTACAATGTTTGATTACTTGATTGCTTGACTACTTTATTATTTATTATATACAAGCCTGAGTGCCTTGGTTGTCTTGTGGTACCGTGAGTGTTTGATGTTTATGACTTTATGCCTCTATTGCCTGTGCACACTTACTTATTTGTATATGGCACGTGTGCCCTTACGACAATTATTTTGTGACATTCTGAGTGTCCCATGTTTGCAATTATATACCTTGATATGACTCTTTTACATATTACTGCTTATGTTAGCTTGATTAACTATTACTTTGCATCTACGATTATTTTATTCTATAATAGATTATTACTATTGCTACTCTTGTTTGTTGTGTGTTGTTTTCTCTGTGTGTCATGGTCTCTGCTATGCACACCCCTTTTGCAGGAACAATATATTAATGGTGGCCACTACTACAACCTTCCATGTGATTTATAATCTATTATTAGATTTATCTGACATGGGTACACATAATTTATTTTGAGACGTGTGCTCAAACACTTTATCACATTCACCTCAAAAGTGGGGGCATTCATTGAGGTATTTTCTATATCTATAGTTGGTACATGTAGATTACAAGATAAAGACAAGTGTTATTATAGGATTATAAAAAAGTGACATGATTCACGTTGGTCCAAAACTGCCCACTAGGGACAAGAATGTAGTATGATATAACACTTTACTGTATGTTTCCATCTTGGAGGAAAATTCTCAAAAGAAATTAACATTACCAAATTCTTACGAGCACTTACAAATTATTGGTATAGATTTAAACATAAATGACACAATTTAGAGTAGAATACATTAGAAATTATCACTTCATTTATTCTTCCTTTCATTGCTGAGATACATTTACAAATACAAGGCTTGGGGGTACGAGCCTTCTCTTCCTTTTTATTACTAAACATTTACATATTCATATTCAACTATACAACACATGGTGGGGGCTTGAGTCATCCATTCCTTTTCAAATTTGTGTTATATTTATAAAATTAGGCCTATACTTGTCTAAAACGGTGTTGTCGGTGGGGTTGGAAGATATTGAGGTCACTAAAGCTTTATTGGTTGTTCTTCCTTTCCTTTTTCTACTTGTGCAGGAAGATATCAATGTGGCTAGATACTTTGTACACTACTCTTCCCTCTTAACGGGGTTCTTTGGTACCTCAAATATTTGGTGTTGGTTTGTGCATGCTCAACTCTATCTCCTATTCTAGTTTCTCCTTTAGTAAAAGTTGGGGACCAATCACCTGCAATCCTTCGGAAACTCAACAACAAATCAACATATCCAAAGTACAACAATAATGAGAGCTTCTCTATCTACAAAATGAGCGGGTACATCCCTTCCATGTTTTGCATCTCTTTACTTTACCATGTACAAATTCAAATTTTCAAAGTTACAAGCATTATTTAGGTTTGTGTTACAGTTCAATTTCTTCTACAAATGATGATTACACTCTGTGTTGTAGGTTTCATCATGGAATGTGTTTAATCATCACAAAGGACAACAAAAATCGAGCGAAGAAAAATTGTGTGTGCACACTCAGGAATGTTTTTATTTTAGGTATGAAATTTTTAATTCCACACTTAAAGGGGGGTAAATGTAGACACTCAAATTTAGTACCTTATCCTTTGGCAAATAAAAGTTTGTCTTTGTTCCTATGTTAAGACAAACACTCACATTCAAAGATCAATTGATATATCCTTCCATCTCTCTCATGACTTGCTCATCTCTACACACTATTATGTCGTTCATACGGGAAATATTAATAATCCAAAGTAGTAATTTGTAGACATTAAATCATGCATTTGGGTACATTTATAGGTCTTTAAAGCATACTTACATTCATATGATTCCTAAGTAAGAAAACTAGTAATTGACAGCTATCTTTGGCCTCTTTGCTTTGTTTCCTGTCTTTTACACCCTGTACCTCAAACAATACTTTACTTGTTTATCTTTTATGACTTCAGACACCAATGCCTAACTAGGACACTAATGTCCCAGGTGCCCTCGTCCCCAATGGGTGCCCCTGACCCTCTTTATATCTTACTCACTTATTTTGGGTCTCTTTTATCTTTTGGGCATCTTATTTTCTTATGGGTTGGCCTTCCAGTTGTCAATTAAGAAATTCAACCAAAGGAATCATATAAATACAAAGCTATGTGACCAAAATAATGGACCAAGCTCTGAAGCATATACTATCATCACCTAAGCTTGCATCCAAAGACACCTAAAAGCATCAAAGGCATCCATCTAGCATTTCATTCAAGGGAAAAGGGACTGAATTTTCTACATACACTAGCATAGGAAGGGGAAGTTCATTATTCCATCCACACATCTATCTACATTGCTACATCTAGCTATTGTCCACTATCAAGTGCACTTGCACAAGGGATTCCTAGGAACATGATTCTTTCACACACTCACCAGAACTACATGGAGTCTGAGATGTAGTAGAACGTTTGGTCGTAAGTTCACTCAGTTGAGATGACCATCGGGGTCAGTCTGACTCCCCATATTGCATCTTTCTTTTTTGGATTTGATGTGGTATTGTGGGTTTTGTAGGTGAATTTTGTTTTACAGGTTACAAGTACCACTCAACAATCAATATTGCAACATACATAGGTGACCAACAAAAAATATCAGTGACACTTTGTGACACCAGAAAAATCAGATTTTGACCACTTTCATAGTCACAGGTGCCAAGTAGCAGACTTTAGTGCCCAAGCGCCCTTGTCTGACCATATGCATGGTCAGTTTCATACAGTCCTAAATTTATCCTGCAGGTTGTGACAGTCTTTCCTTCTTGTTCATCAGTTTTTCCAGTCTAGATTAGTTCTTAGATCAAGTGTTAATCAACTAAGTCATTCCTTCTCTCTCTCTTTCACTTAGGGTTTCATATTTACTAGCTTATTGCTTGTGTCAATTATCTTATAGTTTTAGCATTTTATTTATCATATGTGACTCTGTAATTAGGGTTTAGCATAAAATTCTATTTTTGTTAAATCATTTGGTGAACCCACATTCGAATACACTTGGATCCTCATTTTTTTCTCCTCATGGCTCCTAAAAATCCCTCAAATTTCTTTGCATGACTTTACTTCAAATGCACCCAATTACAAGGTTGTTCTTCAAAAAACCCTAGACACTATGTATCTACCTCACAATATGCCACCCACTCAAGTAAGTGTCCATTTTCGATCATCTCTCTGATGACTCTATCGGTCCTAATCCTCCATCCAATCAACCCATCTTAGAGTCCATTCAAGCTTTACATTGTTTATTTCAAGAAAAAATTCAAGCTATAGGAAACAATGATTACATCTCTTAAATTTGAAATCCAACATCTCAAGGATGATTCTCAAGCTCATGTTAGTTCTTCTTCTACATCTCATTCTACTTCTATGTCTTCTACATGTGCTCATATCAGTGAACCCCAAGACTTACCACTCCCCATACCTCTCAAGTTTGATTTCAATGCTAAGAAACATGATATTCTTCCTCAACTCCTCACTCATCAATTGATCAACTTTCCATCTACTCATTACTATCCTCCTTATTACCTTGTAAAATATCAAGGTCATCCATATTGTCAATTATCATCAAATTAATGGACATAATGACAATGATTGTTATGCTCTAAAACAAAAAATTGGCCACCTTAAGCATTATGGTATCATTTCATTTGCTACACAAAAATGTTACTACATGTTCATCTCCAATTGCTAATATCACTAGGTTCCTAAATCTGATTCATCTATGTCTAATGAGCATCATGCCATCACTTCTAATGTTCCTTCTTCGGTCACTTCAAGCATGTCCTATGTAACCCACTCCAACTAAGCAATCACCTCTAAGGTCCATCCTCCATCACCTCCTCCTACTAAATCTTCTACCACATCACCAACTCCTAAGAAACCTCCTCTAAAAATTGGTCCAACCCCTCCTCCTCTCAAGTCTTCTACAACATTATCAATCCCATATAAGCTACACCATTCAAGATCCCTCTCCACCCTTCCACTTCCATTTCCAATTCATTTTATCAAACAAAATATTCCTTATATTGATGGCCAAGATAACATTTTTCAGATTCTGACACCATTGCAAGGTCCTTCTCACATCACCACATAGATCTCCATCATTCACATACTTGGGGGCATCATAACTTCCCCCCCCTTCTAGCACTATCAAATGTCTATATCATCTCTATCACTTACGCTTCGTGTTTCATGTCTAAATATTTCTAAGTCAAATTACACAACTTGATACACATTTTGTATCATCACTACCCTATGACACACTCTTGTGCTAAGGTTCACACTTGAATGTTGAGGGCATACTACATCCATGAACCTCACATGACTACACATTTCACACTCCGTGCTTCACGATACATCTTTCTAGCATTCCATTCTCACACATCATACCCTACCCTATGACACACTCTAGTTCCATGGTTCATACTCGACTGTTGAGGGTCTAAATCTGAAATGAACCTCACCTTCATTCACTCTTTATGCTGTATGCTTCATGATCTATCTTCTAGCATGCACATTTCAAACCATTTCCCGATGACCGCACTCTTGTTCTATGGTTCATTCTTGATTGTTGAGGGGTCTTTTATAAATGAACCTCATCTCATACTCATCCACATCCACTGGGGGGCATGCTACTCCTATCACATTCACATTGCATACCATTCCATCTCACTCATACACAACATATTGCATATCTTGGTTGCAATTATTCTTGCTTGCTTACACTTACATGTACACTTTTTTTCCATGCTAGACATATACTTAGTATGTCAATATATCTTTCTATATACACATGCACATTCACTTGGTCTTTAGTTGTGAATGCAGACTTCCTATAGATATTTACACGCAACAATGATGTTTGGCATTGTACCTCTTACTAGTCCCACTGAGGCTCCTGGGGGCATCTACATTTACTACTCTTACACATCACAGGTGCTATTGTTTCATTATTTACTACTTCTTATTCTTACTAGCACATTACTTTCCATTGATCTATACATGCTTTGACATACTTTTTATCTTTCTAACATGTTAACAGGTGCTTCATGTGCAACATTTACTTTACAGGACTATTTTGCCACCATGGTTGTCTGTTACATTTGTTTGTCATTGTTTTCTATTGTATGGCTATTGTTTGCAGGCTATGCCCTATGTCTTGTATGATCACACTATATGCTTTTGGTTGCTTTGGCCCTGATTGTCTTGTGACATTGTGAGCGATGTCCCATGTTTGAAACCCAATTTTTGCAATCTATCTTGTATGCACATTTTCTTGTTACATTGTTTTTTTATGACATGTTTGCTACTTTTTCTACTAACACATGTTTCTAGCCACTTTTTTTGCATGTGCCTTGGTTTCTACCATGCACATTCCCCCCCCTAGGGATACAACTTCATATCAACATCAGGTCCTCTCTTTGGGCCACATTCTCCTATCACATCACATGCACCCCAAATGAGGGGGCATACATTGGGTGAATCAGTCACCCCATACAACAGCTCAGAGCTACAGTTTCATAGTGCAATTCAACAAAATCAAAATAGCTACAATATAGTTATAGAATGACCCAAAATCTAACTTGGGTCCTCAGTTCAACATAGACACCAATGCCCAGACATCAGACACTAGCACCTGGGTGCATCCTGACCTCCCTTGGGTGCCTATGTCCTGGGGAAATACAACTTACTTTCAGTCATTGTTAACATAGTTCAACAATTTCACAGAGCAGTTTTCACAGTACAAGCACAATCCTCCAGCAAGTAGAATGCATTCTATCTCCATTTTCAATTCATAACAAATTACGAAACTAATACGGTACAACTCAGAACAAAATAGGATCACACCATCTGCATAGTGGTGTATAATCAGGAAGAGTCATGGAAGGAGAGTAACACTAGACCTCTCTCCCCAACACTCTTCTTTCGTGGCATGAGATCACCCAAAAAACTCACACTTGGCATGAGATCACCCAAAAAACTTTGATATCACCCAAAAAACTGTTCTTGGCATGAGATCGCCCAAAAAACTCAATCTCATGAGATCGCCCAAAAAAACGCTCTTCTACAAACATTTTCAGGACATATTTCTATCCTTTTACACTCATGTTCATCAGGTGCACACTTTTCTTTTACTACTTTTACACACTTTTACATACTTATACAAGAGTTTTCATAATACATGACTTTGACTACTCTTTCACTCTTCTTTTGCAAGTCCATCCTTAATATGCAACAAGAAGCATCCCTACATCAAGCAAAACAATAGGTACAACATGGTACAACACAATATACTTCACCCCTAGGGTCACTTTCCTCTTTCTTAGCTTCCACGCTTCATTTTTATCACTTCACATGCTTTCACTTGTCTCCTTCGGCACGTTATCACCATCACACTCTACATGGTTATCAGGTACACATATCTTATCTACTTTATGTTATCAAGTATTCACTCAACAACATAAAGTGGGGGAAAATGTAGACACAAAATCACGCACTTGGGTACATTTCTAGGTCCTAAAATCATACTTGCATTCATATGATTCCTAAGCAAGAAAACTAGTAATTGACAACTATCTTTGGCCTCTTTGCTTTGTTTCTTGTCTTCTTTTTGGTCTTACACACCTACAACCCAGTCAGTAATTGGTACTTTACCTTATCTTTTATGACTTCGGACACCAGCGCCCAGCCAGGACACCAACACCAGGCGCCCTTGTCCCCTCTAGGTGCCCCTGACCTCTTTCCATCTTACTCACTCTTTTGGGCTCTTTTATCTTTTGGGTATCTTATTTTCTTATGGGTCGGCCTTCCAATTGTCAATTATGAAATTCAACCAAGGGAATCATATAAATACAAAGCTATGTGACCAAAAAAAGGACCAAGCTCTAAGCATATATTATCATCACCTAAGCTTGCATCCAAAGGTATCTAAGAGCATCAAAGGCATCCATCTAGCATCCATTCAAGGGACAAGGGACTACATTTTCTGCATACACTGCATAGGAAGGGGAAGTTCATTATTCCATCCACACATCTATTTACATTGGTACATCTAGCTACAACCGCTATCAAGTGCACTTGCATAAGGGCATCCTAGGGCATGATTAATTCACACACTCACAAGAACTACATGGAGTCTGAGATGTAGTACAATGCTTGGTTGTAAGTTCACTCAGTCAGGTGACCTCCACGGTCAGTCCATGACTCCCCATATTGTATCTTTTTTTTTGGATTTGATGTGGTGTTAGGGGTTTTGCAGGTCAATCTCTAATTTGCAGGTTACAGTGCACTCAGTATCATATATGACATACAGGTGACCAACAACAAATATCAAATGACACTTGTGCGACACTAGAAAAATCATATTCTGACCACTTTTGTAGTCACAGGCACCCAATAGCAGACTCTAGTGCCTTGGTGCCCCTAACCCAGTCCAGGTGCCCTAGTCCGACTCTTTTTTGATAGTTCCAGAATTTATCTTAGTGCATTGTTATGATAGTTTTGCCTTCCTATTCATCAGTTTTCCCAGTCCAAATCAGTTTCTAGGATCAAGTGTTAATCAACTAAGTTTTTTCTCTCTCTCTCTTACACTTAGGGTTTCATATTTACTAGCTTATTGCTTGTGTCAAATTTATATTTTAGCATTTTATTTATCCTATGTGACTCTGCAATTAGGGTTTAGCATAAAATTCTATTTCTGTTAAATCATAATCCATCTATAAGCATTATTCCTAGACTTTGGCTCTTTCATCACTAATTACACATCGTGAACCACACATAGTAGGTATGGGTCATACTAGGGTCTTTCCCAACGTATGTTGTCTCATACCTTCTTATGTAATGACTCTTTTTCTAATTTTAATATCTTATGTGAGTTGGTTCACCTCTCATAGGTTAGCCATAATGCAGAATCTTTACCTATGGAAGCCTATCTAAGCAAGTCAATTGTACTTTATAACTCACCCAACATTGTCATAAGCTTTTATTACAAATATAAACAATAAAGCACTCACGAATCTCCTAAATCTTCTAAAAGTAGTTACACATCATTTAGAGAAATCACCACACAGATCTAAAGCGCTCAAACTAGGTTCAAGAGTTTGGCTTCACCCATTTCAAAGCATTCAAACGTCTTAAAGCTATGTCTTAACAAGAACAAGTCACTTCAAACATTTTTAAAGGTCTTCAAAGGACAAAAGGGATTAGTCTAAGCATTGTAATCACACCACACCACACTACTACTATGCTTGATACATTTTCTACTCTATAGTTAGTCCACTATATTTGTGTCAAGAGACATGAGGGCACCAATACGGGGTTGGCTTAGATATGCATGCAAACTTGCACCCACACTAGCAGAACTACATGGTGCTTGCTCCCTCTCGAGGGGATGTAGTACAACACTTGGATTGGTTCAACATAAATTGACTATCAAGGGTATTCCAACTTCACCCATACATCAATTTATCATTTTGTTATCTAATGTTTTCATAAAGTTTGATGCACATGTGTAGGGTTTCTATTTGAAGGGAAAGCGGAGTTGTAAAACCCCATCGTGCACATGTCTAAGACCATATAAAAGGATCCAAGACTTTATCATGTTCTAGGCAGAGTTGTACAATCTTGCACATGAGTAGTTTTCACTTCTAGATTAAAAAACAAAGCATTTCCAAATTTAGAAGAGATATTTCACCCAGTCTGCACACCCAAATCATCTTTGTACCACTCGACACAACTAAGTACTTATTCCTTTATGTGCTTTAAGTAATCATTATATTGTTATATCATATTGACTAACTAAAATATGAAAATATTTTATATTCTAAGTTAATCTAAACTAGTAACAACAATGAAATAACTGTTATGGAATGAAATGTAAATGCTAAGTATATTTTATTTGAAATTTAATTAAAAGGAAATAACTAAAATAGGAGGGATGAGGTACTAACTTGAAAATAACTTACCTCGTTGTGATTCTAGACTGAACAGGATGATGTGCGGACGAAGCAGGATATAACGGTATAACCTAAGAAATTGCAGCAGATGAGGATTCGAATGGGCTGGGGCACCGTTGGTTCGAAAATCTGTCGGGTGGAAAGATCTATGGACAGACGGGCCAACAGTGTACAGGGCATAACCCCTCTTTGAGTCAGCAAAGCGAAACTGGTTTATTGTTATTCTACCAGCAGGAATCTTGTGCAAGTCTCACAATATTCTGCCTTCAGGGGTGGGGATCTCATCCCAGTAGAGGTATTTCCAACTATGAAAGAAGGGAAAGAAACGAAGTGGGGAGATAAGAAAGATCTGAAGGGAGAAAAGAAATGAATTCCAAAGCAGAAAGGTCAGAATGTCTGTGATTTGGGTTGGTAGTATACAGAGCTGAACCTACTTGCATAGATGAATAGAGCAATACTGATGAATAAATGACAATAAAGTAGAAGTAAATTCAACAAAACAATCATACAGATCTAACATAAGAAAGGTCTGATGTAAAACACATGTATTCAACACAAAGTCTAAATATTGTATTAATATTTGTTTTTGTTACAAAAAGTTTAGAATCTTTTCTTCTTACTTCTATTTCTCATCTGAAAAGTATCCACACTTGAATACAACAAATATTCAAGTATATATAGAAGAAGATAAGAAGAGAAGGCAAAAACGAACCAACCATTTAATTACAAAAATATCTTACAAAATATCCTAAAGCCATTTGTTGACTTTTGACAACTTTGTGGATGACATCATCCCATGGTGCAACATGGATGATGTCATCATTTGTGTCAACATACTTTAGATGTTTACAAAGAGAAGGTCGAGAAGAATAAAACTATTCATCATCGTCCTGCGGCTGAAAGGGGGTATCCTGCTTTTGCTGCTGCTCAGGTGACGAGATGTGGAACTGGGCGCGGTATTCCATGAACTTGCTGATCGTGGGCTGAAGTTGATCCTGGGAAGGATCCTTGTGTTGATCACTAATAGCCTCGCAAGTCTCCCGCTCGTCTGTGAGCTTTTCTGAGAGCTTGGAATATTCGTTTTCTGCATCTATCAGGTACCCTATGAAGTCACGACAGGCCAACAGGTTATTGATGGATTTGGCGTCAAAAGTGACTTCTGGTCCCAGCCCTTGCGAAACGATCTCCTTGAAGATTCGAATAGTTTCGTCAACCTTTCTTAAGGTGAAAGAAGGAGTGAGCAAGCCCGGAGATATTCTCAGGACAATTTGCTCCATTTGATACATTGCATCCAGGGCTTCCTCCTTGATTTTGTCAATTTTTTCTAGGACGAACTCCAACTGATCAACCCGGTAATCCATAGTAGAAAGGATTTTGTTGAGGGCTCTGGGGTGGCCGAAGATGCCGAACTTGACCAGATCTTCGACTGAACAGTCGAGAATTTTCTAAAAGGTCTCATGCTGCATCCTGGCATGGTCCAGCTCTTCAGAGATGTGTCCTGCTATAGCCTGGAGCTCTTTGTTCACCCGATTGATATTATGATACAATCTGGTGAACTTGGTGATTACTCCCTCACTTTCCTTGAGGATTTGGCTTCTCCAGGCGGAAACTGCCATACCCTACTCACCGATTTTGGCGTATTCATTAATCTTATCCTGGCTCAGAGGCTCAGGAGTTTCAGCGGCAATTGTAGGAGGTGCACTGCCCATTTTCTGCAAGGCATGGAGAAGATGTTTATTTTGCTCCTTTAATAGCCTCTTTTCTTCCTTTGCTTCCTGGAGCTTCTTGCAAAGGGCGTCAACTGCAGATAGGGCCTCTCCCTGAAGGCTTTTTGAAGATGTCCCCATTGTGACTTGGGTCACTGTATAATCTATCGAAGATAGATCCTTTTTATCCTTTAAGGGATTGGGATACGCTATCTCCATTACTCTCTCTCCTGACGCACTCTGAGAGAAGCGGGTTATAGGCTTTTGCTTCTTGGCCCCATTTGATGGGATGACAGAGAAGTCCATCGGCGCAATGGGAACTTTCCTCTTTTGTTGGCTCAAGTGCTGAGAGATCCATTCTGGACTAATGGGAGAGGGGTCGGAAATAGAAAAGGGAGCAGTTGCAGTAGTAGAAGGAAAATGCGTTGAGACACTTGGAGGCATCATTGAGAGGGAGGCCGAGAAAGTGCTCACGGGAGGAAGAGATACTACAGGGGAGGTAGACATGGAAATGGAAGGGAGCTGAGAGATGAGGGAAGAAATGGTGGGGGACAGCTCCGCGAGAGAAGAGAAGATGGACGATGAGGAAGGGAGAATAGTAGAAGATGGGGGAGAGGACACGACCAAAGGAATGGTTGCTTGGGTCACGCGAGGAGGGGAAGGAGGAGAGGGAGAAGGGATAGAAGGGACATCAACAGTTGCAGTAGTGGCAACATCCTGAGTGGATGTGCCCATCGGAACATCTTCGGTTGCTTCTTTCTCTAGGGAAGCCAGAGTTATAACTTGTTCTCACGCGGTGGAAGGGGGACTCTCAGGAGTCCCTTCTTGGGTAGAGCTTGACTCGCCTTCCTTGTCTTTACCTTTGCTCTTTGGCAGATGTTTTGGTCTGGAAGGTGCATTGCCCAATGGAGATGTGGTGAAATCAACTCCGAGGTAGATGAGGCCATTCATCCTGCACCAGTCCTTTGTTCTCCGCAGAGTTTCTTTAACCCTTTCTTCAATGGTTTGAGGTGCTTTAGTTCTGTCAATTACAACAAATGGCTAGTTGTCCCCATCCGTGTCAAGATATACCTGATCAACTTCTTGATCAGTATTTTGATAACCCTTTGGGACAATGGCCACGCCATACTGAATGATTTCAGCCAAAGCCAAGCGGGAGTGATCCTTCCTTCTGAGCTCGACCTCATGATATAGGTCGATATAAATATCCTCGATCTGCGGAATGTGGATTGGATCGAGTTTTGCCCTTGGAAGGCAATTCCTTGGGTCGAAAGTGGGCCTTGCCGGGAAGTTGTGCTTTAGATTGAGCAGTTCCAGCTCTGCAAACATCTCCTGGGCTTTGTGATGGGAAAGACAAGTGTACCTGCCCACTGTGAGGGGGAAAGGAGTTCCACCCTTCTTTCTCTTTAAGCACTTTTCGTGGTAGGTTATGAGCTGTCTTGATAGCTCTAATAGGATCAGCTTGGGGCCGGCATATCTTGGCAATTTGGTGGGTTCCCCCAAGAAGTTGGCTGCCCTTAGATAGGTGAAGGTAGGGAATTGTGTGAACAAGGCCCCCCACTTCTCTGTTGCTGCAAAAATGCTCTTGGTCGTATGACCGTGAGTCATGTTTGGTCTCAATAGGCAGATGAAGTTCCGTAAAAGAAAGTGTCGTTTGATCTTTGTAAAACTATGAAATACTGTTTTCCAGCTTCAGCTCTGGATAGTATTCATATATTTTTACTTGGGGTCAAACCCCGCACCGCATTAATGCTGGGTAATCCCTCTCTGAGGCTTGCAGTGTAAACTACATAGGAGTTCATGTAGAACCTCCCCATTGTGGTAAGTTGTTGGAGATGATCGGATATAGTGCTGCTTATGATCTCTGCCCACTCGAAGTGTTAATCTGGCACATTCTTATTCATTATCTCCAGGTACCTCAGCATCCATTTATGAAAGTAGTGGGTGTCAGGAGAGCCCAAATACTCTACTCAGGAACATGATGGTATCACTTAGTTCCTCGGAGAAATCACTGCGATGAATGACCTATGGCCATCTGGTCACCACCTTTTTGTTCTTCAAGTATACCTCATTCATTAATTACATACACTGATCTTCATTGTCCTCCCCAAGCCTTGGTGCAGTCTTCTTGGCTTATGGCCACAAAGTGCCGGGGTGGTGAGGAATGCTAAGCATAATTTCGAAGTGCCGGGTAGTGAGGTTGATCACGACCTCATCCTTCTCATTCAGGACACACCTGGTGTCTTTGTTGTAGCAGCAGGCCACTACCATCATGAATTAGTTATTCACCGCACTGACTGGCATCCCCCCAGCAAAATGTAGGCCACTGCCTACCAATTTGTCCATCCAGGGACTTCTTATAACCCTCCTGGGTTCTGGCCCAGAAATCCTTCCATATCAATGTGGCTTGAGCTTAGAGTCTCTTATATCTAGGTCACATTCTGGCTGGGATTCAGGCATTCTGACCCTCTTGATATTTGTACTTCATCTCTTCCTCTGTAAGTTTGGCTTTTCCCTTAGACTTGGTTGGTCTCTTACTTGATGTAGACATATGTAGTTCTGAACTCAGTTGCTAATCTGCAAGAAGAAGAAGTGAAAACCAACGCAGAAAGAGTCATGTTAGCTTGCTGGATCTTCCATTAAAGCGTTGACAGAAGGAAGAGTTAGCAATTTTAAGGTCATCAGGGCGCAGGGTGCATGAACACTACAGGCTGTAGGGTTAAATAGTATGGCACACAGAAAAGGGGTGTTGTAAGGGACAAATCAACACCAAAGGGCGCAAGGCACATGGACTGCTACAGATGACATTTTTAGTTGTTGCAAGCGGGAGTGCGCCTGCGCCATGTATATGCATTTTTATAAAGGGCGCTGATATTTTTCATGTTACACGGGTACAGGATGCGCTAAAGGGTGTAGGTTTAGCGCATGTAACATCCATCTTTTTGTGCACCACAGGGGAACTTGGCGTGGTGCATGGAAGGGTCTGCATGACATTATGTTGCTGTAATAAGGATATGCACCTGCGCCATGTTAACATAGTTTCATACTTGGCGCAAACAAGGTTGGTGTTGCATGGATGCAGGGTGCGCCAATGGCGTAAGTTTTTTCAGTGTTACATTGAGTTTGGGTGTGCCAAGAGGGCACATGATCAGTGGTGTTGCAAGCAAGGAAAGTGCGCTTTGAGGGCGTAACTATTGGGTGTATGCAGCAGTGCATGGTAGGATGCGCCATTGGCGCGACTGTGCATCATGTTGCAAGGGATGGCGACTATGCGCCAAGGAGAAAACAGTGCAGTTTACCCACTTTTAAGCCTTGGTTCTTTCTCTAGAGGGGTTTACATGTGTGTTAAGCCTCTTCTACAGGGTTCCTTGGATAGATGAAGAGGGCATGTAATAAAGAGACCCAAGTGATTTTTTCAGAGGCAGAGCTCCTCTTTACCAGCAGATCTGGAAAGAGGAGGAAGGTGCATGGGGGAGGACAGAAAACCAGGACAGCAAAAATAGGGCGTTGACATGGTTCTCGGATGCCATTCTACCCTACCACTTAATCAGGCAATCAACCAGCAAAACCAAAACATGAGAAAAACGAGGATCACTTACCCAGAATATATAGAAGGCGAGAGGTGAAACAGGGTCCACGAACGCAACACGAGGACGGACAGGCGTGCTGACAGGTGCAAGAGGAAAAAGATCTATCACGTGTTTTCTGACTGTTGTGAAAGTGACAAGGCGGATGTGCCTATATATAGGCAAAGTTGTAATAAATGCACCAACCACTTTTTGAAGTGGCGCATCAAAACGCCTATCGACACTTCAAACCATGCACCCTTTGGCGCACCAAAACACGTGTGTGAACACATTGTTATGTGTGCCAATGGCACAACAAAAGTACTGTCAACACGGGAATACATGCGCCAAAGGTGCACCAAAACACGGGTGCAAAAAAAATGTTGTTGACATGAAGGTGCATGCACCTTGGCGCACGCAAGAAAGGCGCAACATGGTGAGGTGCACCAAAATGTGTGTCGACACGTCGAAGGATGCACCAAAGGAAATGAAGGGGGCGCACAGTTACTCTATGTTGCACAGACATAAGGTGTGCCCAACCAAAAAGGACCAAAAATGGCTAAGTTTTGAAAAACTAGATTTTCCTGGAAAGGACTTTGCAACGTTCTGAATGCAAAGGGGTCCCTGACGAGGGACTAGAACAAAATTTTCATGGAATTACTCACAAATTTCCCTTGACGCTTTTATGAGATAACATGCACCTGGAAGAGGACTGAGGCGCCTATGGGTGCCCTAGTCTATAGTATGGGCACTCTAGTCTGCAAAAAATCTCAAGACCTGAATTTTAATATGTCGTTATATCTTCGGAATGTCTCAATCCTTATCACATGATTGTCACAATAATTTCACTTATGTCGATGTAACCCTATAATGAAGATCTACGTGCAAAACCTCATGCAAAGCATCAAATCCCTAAAAAAGAAAGATGCATATGAAGGGGTTGGATTGACCTTAACTACCATAATGTTGGAATTACAACTAAGAGTTGCACTACATTCTAGAACCAATGTAGTTCTATGTTCTTGTGTGTGCCTAGGGTTCCCTAGCATCAATGACACAAAGATAGGGGTCAATAACTAGATGTAAAATGCAAATGGTGGATGGAATAGAATGAATACAACCCTTCCTATGCAGTGTGTGTGATGCAATGATGCTCAAATGTAGTCCCTTGCCTTAGTAGATAGCTAGCCCATGATAATAGATAGTCCACCCATAAGATAGTAGGTATGTTATGTTTAAATAGGGATCTCTTGCTCAAATTTAGACACTAATGATCCGAAATGCCGATTAGTACCTGGGGGAATGAGAAGGTAAATTATAAAGACTAACCTCGAAAATCTAAATTAGATACAAGTACTGTCAGGACCAAGATGCCTAAAATTAAGGACCGAGGTGCCCATGGGCACCCTAGTACTACCCTAGGTGCCCTAGTCAAAGACTAGAGATGAAAAATGACCAAATAACGACACTTAAGACCAAATAACAACACCTAAGACTCTCTGAAAGATGACCAAAACTGTATAAATAACTGACGACTATGCAAGACAAATGACGACGATGACCAACTAACAACAAGACTAGGGGATATGTCATTAGTGAATACGTTTCTTATGTGAGATCCATATATAAAATAACATATTTTTGGCGGTATAAATGTAGTAGCAAGTGCGTGATTTCGTGACTACATTTTCCCCCACTTTATGTTGGTGAGCGGAAAGCTCGATAACATAAAGTAGATAGAAATGCGTACCTAAGAGAAAGCCAAAGAAGCCCATGTTATAGTAGAATGCACAGATGTAGTAGTAAAAGTGTGCTGAAATAACCATAAAGTGTGTCGAACCATAAATCAGTGGGTTGATCCATCCAATGTAATGAAAAATGTAATAGTATGATGAAGTGCACTAAATGAGAGTGATGATTGCAATGTATGATGATTTTGAATATGTATAATGACAATAAGATGGGGAAGGGAGTGATCAATTCCTGACCCGAACGCGTGTATACGAATAAACGATGGGAGGATTTGGGTGTCCCGCTGCCAGAGGAAGAGTGTACAGAGAAAAGTGTGTTATTATCCAATATCTAACTACACCCTCAAGATCTAGCCGTTGCAAATGGACTTAGATCAAACATTTGTGGTTTTTGGATCCAAATAATTTTAATCAAACAGTTGACCCATATAGGAGTGGTATAGGAAAGACTCTCTTACCCCCACTCCACAGGTGTCACCGCAATGTGATGGCTTCTAAGTTAGGTCATCTGGAAGTAAATGTGAAATGTAGAATAGTTTCCCAAGTTAGGTCATATGGGAAAGCAATGGATGAACTGTCCCAAGATAGGTCATCTTGGAGGTCACACGTAACACCCGAGTTAGGTCATCTAGGAGGACAATTGTGTTATATCGTATTGATTGGATGATGATTATTAGAGTTTTGAACGTGTTAACAGATTGATTGATTGATTGATTTGATTTTATTACTCGTAGAGAGATTTTAGGCTAGTTACTCCCAAGTTAGGTCGTTAGGGGGAATTGATAAGTGGTGAATGATTACATAGAAATATTTTCAATCGCTTGCTACCCCAAGGTTAGGTCATTAGGGAGAAGTGATGAAACGTCACATAAACAAATTGTATATTTGTTGCCCCCCAAATTAGGTCATTAGGGGGAGTTAATGGTGAAATGTCGCATAATGTATTAGTAAATGTTTGAAAATGATGAGTTGGTAGTGTTGATTAATTGCATGGTAATGTAAGGGGAATTATAGGATGACCCCAACGATATTCCCCCCCTTTCAGCAAAAGCGGAAGTGATGATAAGAATGAACGCTAAGCCGAAAGTAAGCACAAAATAGATTAAAAAGTGATAAAAATCACAAAAATGTGTATGAATTAGACAAAAGAAAAATACAAGGAGAGATAATGCTCATGCAATGTGTATGTTACTATGGTAGGCAGAATTCTAAAAAGAATTCCGTGAACGGGGTGTAAATCGGAGTAGAAACACTCAAGATATGACAAAAATAGTGTGGTGTGTATTAGTTGTGTGAATAAGCGTGAAATAATGACTATTAATAAAGTAGGTGAAAAAGTAACTATAGGTAGTGAAAAAGTGTTTAGTCATTTCATTTGTTGTTTATGCATTTGTGAGTTTGAGCACAAAGTGAGTGAAAATGTTGCAAGTGAGAACAATGCGTCCTAGTCGGTTTGAGAGGGTGGCAATTGCCATAGTGTCACACATGATTGCAAAGTTGGTAAGTGCCTTGTTTTTTGAAAAATGTATGGTGTAATAGTCATTTTTATTGAATTTTTTACAAATTTGAGAATTTTAATTTTCTTCACATTTGAGACCTAGACAAGAGCGGTGAGGGTGCTAGTGACCCCTGGGAGAGCAGCACTCAGATCTGGGCGCTGGTGTCCTGCTCCTGGGCGCCTTGGTCTAGGAAGTTTGTATATGGCATAAAATGGTGAGAATGTGATGTTGGATGCATAGTAATTTGATAAACAAGTGTGTTTTGATTTATGTAGTGTTTTAACGTTGTGTTTATTTCCATTGTTTGTGTTGTGCAGAGGGATATTCACTCGAGGGAGTTCCGCGGTGGTTGTCATTTGAGTGCGTTCCTTGGATTGGGCCTGTCAGATGATGAGTGGGATGTGATGGATCATACCAGCCTGTGACACATAACACGGATGGGGGATGTGCCCCACAATATGCCTATGTTGACTGCACTATGTGAGAGGCGGTGTGCAGATACGTGCACGTTTTGGTTTCCTACACAGGAGATGACTGTGACTTTGGAGGATGTGTATCGTATACTGCGGTTGTTAGTGGTTAGGGAGAGAGTACTGGTTATGCCATTGGCAGATATGGAGAGGTAGATGCGAGCTGTGAGGAGATAATTTGTGGGGACTCGAGCACCTGCTGAGGCCCATATCAGTCTTGATGTTAATTTACGATATGGGGTTTCACACTTGCGAAAGTTCGTAACAGTTGTGATTGGGTCATCTATAGTGATGGAGGGAGGAGGTGTAGGCATCTTGTAAAAGATGCATGATATATCCCAAAGTATAGAGAAGGAGAGCACTACATATGCATGGGTGCGGTGTGTGTTGGGCCACTTGTACATAGATCTATACCGATTTACTCACGATGACCATGGCGGTGGGATATGAGCCACTACATTATTACATGTATGAGTGTATGAGCACATAGCTATATTGAGACCCATAGGAGGTCCACGAGGAGAGTGGGCTAGGATAGAGGTATATGGGAGGAGGTGGATTAATATTTGTGGTAGTAGGATGGACACATATACCTATAGGGCACTAATAGATAGGATGGGGCCTGAGGTAGTTACATGGAGGCCATATCGTGACTATGGAGGATGGGTCGAGTATGTTGTAGAGTTGCGGCGTATTTGGGGGACGATGTGGTTAGAGGATCGATTCCCAGGCATGGTTGAGATTTTTCAAGTGGAGAGAGTATCACGACTATTTGGCATGGCTCAGGATGTGTCCCTAGAGCCATATATATGGTTAAGAGATATCAAAGCACCTAAGCGGGTCAGAGCTAGACCATGGCCCACAATAGAGCAGTTAGTGCCTCCTGGGCCGAATGAGCTAGACATGACGATAGAGGCGATAGACATAGATGATGCGGGTTACACAGAGGAGTATGGAGTATGTTGGGCAACACATCGATGGGTATTGTTGTTCCCATTGTTTGTAGATGTAGCATGGTTACCACTGGGAGGAGTAGGAGAGGAGGAAGCACATGCCCCCGACAATGTGGCAGTGGTTGTAGCGGAGCGTAAGTCTTTCTATATAGTTATGTTGTGTATTTTGTTGTTGGCTTATGGCTTAGTAATTTTTGTCTAACGCTTTATTTTATTTGTTTTGAAGGTGATGCGTATTAGTCCCTAATAGTAGACACATCCATCTACACGTTGACGCAGAATGAGACGATCGACGTACTTGGTGGTTGTATACTTGAGCGAAGTGGACGATATATCGACGAGCACACCCATTTGTTCTAGCGAGTGGCCATAGCAACAATGACGTGCACTGTATTGCTAGGTGAGAGGGACAAGGCATGTGAGGAGACTCAAAAATCCCACGAGGCATTGGGTGGTGGTCCTTTAGCACAAGATGTGTTCACACGATATGTGGATTTGTAGCATCATTTTTTAGAGCAGCCTACGGAGAACACCTTGTTATGTAGGTAATTGGATAGGTATCGAGGACGCAAACATCGACGCAGAGTTAGTGGCGAGGCATCTAGTTGTAGGGATCTTACAATACCCGAGAGTGATAGTGATGATGAGTTGTTGTGATTATTATTATTGTATATAATGTAGGGGAGTTACCCCCCTAGTGATGATTGTATTCGCTATATATGTATGGACACATGTGATTTATATATGATGAGCTTATTTTGTGGTGTATTGATGTGTATTATTGGGTGATTAATGTTGGGATGCATGTGATGTATTTATATATTGTTAATGTTTATTGAATCAATTTTGGAACACATAGTTAGTAAAATGATGACAGTAGAATGAACGTAAAAAGGGATGATGTATGATGATCAAACTAACGTAGTGTGATGAATGTGTGTCGCGATAATGTAGTGTAATCATAATATGCTAGTGTGATAAGTGGGGGGGGGGGAATTAATGATGACCCCAGTGTATGAATGATTAGGTTCATTTAATTAAGACCCATCATCATTCAAGAATGAACAACAAAAAGTAAGAGTGCGTCATTGGGCAATGATTGTGTGTGCTAGATGAATTGACGAAGAGTATGATAAAAGGTTCTTACAAAAAAACCCTCAACAATCATGTAAGAACCATAAGAACACAAGTGCGTCATCGAGGGAAAAGTTGAGAGTAGTCACCTACCAAAGACCAAGATGATGCAAAGCGGTGGAAGCATGTGGGATGAAATCTATATGAGTGTATGAACCGAACTGAATGTCTAATAAAGCTACAGTGGCATGCATGAAAACGATGGGTTGTGGATGCCAACATGAAGGAGCAATGCGATGCAGTGGATAACGTGAATGTGATGGATGCGATGGATGTAGTGAATGCGATGGATGTGATGATGCAACGGTGTATGGACGCAGTGGAGAGTGTGCATGAGTAATAAACTGCGGTGTTGGATGTACCATGGCCTAAGCACCAGGTGGAGTAGATGACTCAACTGTAGTAGAAATTTTCTTACGAGGTAAAGGAGAGATGGATCGTTCACGTGAGCGAGAAACCAAAGGAGATGATGCCCTTATCCTCTAAATGTTGCAATCTATCATGAAGAGCAAGGCAATCATTATCCCTATGACCATTTTTACGATGATAATTATAATAAGTTTGGTCACATTGACGATGTAGCCTATACTATGGATGATGCTAGCTGGATGGTAAGCAAATGAGGTGCTTTTCAAGTAAGGAAAATAGTACATCATGGGTTCGAGCATGACAGGAGAAATACAAGTGATCAGGTGACATAGATGGAGTGGAAGGAGAAGTAACTTGTTGTGGAGGAGGAGAAGAAGTATGTTGTGGTGGTGGAGTAGGTTGAGCTTGTTTTCCTTGTTTGCAAGGCAAAGGTGGAGATTGTTTAGGACACTCAACAAAATTTTGATAGAGGAGGACTAGATGATATAATAGAAGTAGATGTATGTGGAAGATCAATAACATTTACAGAAAGAAGATATTTCTTGAGATCAAGCACTTTGTAGCATAAAAGAATAAATGACTCACATGTATCATACTGCAATCTTTGCTTAAGTGCGGGAATCAAACCACAACAGAAAATGAATTGTTTCTCAAGGTCTATAGGTTGAAATATTAGTTGATGTATACAAGCATTGAACAATAAGATATAATCCTTGATAGGTTCGAAGGAGCCCTGATGTAAAATAGGTAAGCAATCATAAGTAACTTTAGGGCTGTTTTTGATGATAAACTGACGGAGGAAAGCATCCTCCATGTCATAGAAAGTACTAATGGACCCAAATGGAAGATACATGCACCATTATAATGCCTCGTCAATACGACTGTATCGAAAGGCCTCAAGTAATAACCTATCATTAAAATAAGAGGTCATAAGCATTCGATAATGTAGAAGATGAGCATGAGGGTCACCAATACCATCAAAACATGTGAATGTAGACATGATAAAGTCCTTAAGAAATGTAGAGGTATGAATCTTTTTAGGGACAAGGTTACCATGTAATGAGTTGTTAATACAAGCATAATAAGCCCTACTTTCTAAAGTGAGGGGATTGAACCTAAGATTGTAATTTACCTACGACGTGCATGAGAGAGATGATATTCTATGAAGGAATAGTGGAAGGTGGAAATAATGTATTAAGAGGTTATAATTTTCCATTGCGAGTGATCATAGGAATATCAAGAGGTGAGAAGGGAGATTCTGATGCTAAAGGCACACTAGGAGTAGGTGCCCGAGGAAGCTATAGTAGATGATATAGATGGAATGTTCATAGTAGTGGTAGGAGTAGCATCAAAAACATCCCTCGGAGGCAAAGTGACTGATGGAGACACCTCTATAGGAGAAGATGAACTAATAGGCGTAGCTGATGTGATAAGAGGAGATGAAATGGTAGGAGAATAAGAAGTGATAGATGGAGGTGACTCGTGTATAGTGCTAGATGTAATCTCAGGAGAAGGGAATGATGGAATAGGAGATTCACACTCGGCAGTATGAAAAGAAGGAGAACCATAGCTATCAACCGCCTCATTAGTATTAGATAAAGACTCAAAAATGAGAATGTTGCTAAGGATGTTATCAATAAGATCATCAACATAATATGAAGGAATATACATGCTAGTATGAGATGTATCAAGAGAAGTAATATGAGAAGTGAGAGAATCATGAGAAGGAACTATATCAGTGGCGTGACTAGGAGAAGAACAATTAACATGTACATGTGAACAATGATTAATACCAAACATGTAATCAATAAGAGAATCATCAAAAAATTTCTTAGAAAGATCAGAAGGAGGATCACAAGTAGTCGTATAACATGGTGTACAACGAGTGATAGTGATTGGATCCTCAACAATAATAATGCCGATGGGAGAATCTTCAAAACAAGTAGGCACATATTGCAGACCATCTAGAAGCTGTTGTTGGATATGAGCTGGAATAGGAGTAGGATTACTACAGAGAGCCGCAAGCTCAACAATGGCAACCTCATCATAGATAGGGTCAACACTGAAATGAGACATGATTGGCAAAGAAGATGAACTATCCTTAGTCATTAAAGTTTAAAGCGGATCATAGGGAAAAATATTATGAAGTACGTGTTCACTAAAATGATTAACTAAAATATGAAAATATTCTATATTGTAAGTTAATCTAAACTAGTAACAACAATGAAATAACTAATATGGAATGAAATGTAAATGCTAAGTAATTTTAGTTGATATTTAATTAAAATGAAATAACTGAAATAGGAGGGATAGGGTACTAACCTAAAAATAACATACCTTGTTGTGATTTTGGACTGAATAAGATGATGTGCAGACGAAGCAAGATCTGATGATACAACCCAGGAAATTGTAGTAGATGAAGATTTGACTGGACTGAGGCTCCTAGAAGAGGACTAGGGCGCCTATGGGTGCCCTGGTTTGTAATATGGGTGCTATGATCTGCAGAAAAGCTCAGGACCTGAATTTGAATATGTTCTTAAATCTTTGCAATGTCGTAATCCTTGTCACATAATTGTCGCAGTAACTTCACTTATGTCACCGTAACCCTGTAATGAAGATCTACCTGCAAAACCTCATACAAAGCATCAAATCCCTAAAAAAGAAAGATGCATATGAAGGGGTCAGACTGACCTTAGCTGCCATAATGGCGGACTTACAACTAAGCACCGCACTACATTCCAGGCCCAATGTAGTTCTGTGTGCTCGTGTGCCTAGGTTTCCCCAATGTCAATGATGCAGTGATAAGGGGCAATAACTAGATGTAAAATGCAAATGGTGGATGAAATAGAATGGATACAACCCTTCTAATGCAATGTGTGTGATGTAACGATGCCCAAATGTAGTCCTTTGCCTTAGTAGATAGCTAACCCTTGATAGTAGATAGTCCTCCCATAAGATAATAGGTACGTTATGTTTATCTTGCTCAAATTTCGACACTAATGACATGGCATGCCGACTAGTACCTAGGGGAATGAGAGGGCAAATTATAAAGACCGACCTCGAAACTCTAAATTAGACACAAGTGTTACTGGGACCAGGGTGCCTAAAATTAAGGATCGGGGTGCCCATAGGCGCCTTAGTCAAAGACTAGAGACAACAAATGACCAAATAACGACACCTAAGACTCCCTGAAAGATGACCAGAACTGTGCAAATAATTGATGACTGTGCAAGACAAATGACGATGACGACCAACTAACTGACGACATGACTAGGGGATAGGCCATTAGTGAATAATTTTCTTATGCGAGATCTATATATAAAATAACATATTTTGGCGGTATAAATGTAATAACAAGTGCGTGATTTCACGACTACACATAGTTGCAAGCATTAGTAACAATATTATGGATTATATGATTAATTTACTTACAATATTTTCCATGTAACACACCTTACATCCTTCCGATAATAAAAATATCTTTATATTTCTTTAGGGTGTAAATACATATATGCTTTTGGCATGAGGATGCTCTTGAGATAAATGCGTTCCTTGCTTTTACCACTTTATTGATTCTTCTCTTTTATGTGTGTCCCCCAATGCATCAATTTACTTATGTATTTACAGAATTCTTGAATTCAATTTAGTAATCTATTAGAGTGCAAACCAATAAACAATGGGCAAGAAAATATGACAAACGAAGGGCTAAAACCCCCGGGACTGCGAACAAGGTTTAAAGGTCCTGCAAAAAAGGTGACTAGAACTGTAGCAACATGGTTGTGGTAAACCATAACTCTACTGCTACATTTCTAGTAAAAATGTTAGAAAAAGTAAGAAAATAGGGAGGGGAGTGAAAGCTTAGTTATGAGAGAGAAAATAAGTAAAGGATAGAAAAATATGAGAAATAGAAGAGAATAAAGAGGGACATGTCGAAAGTCAAACAAAAGCAAGGAACACGTGTAAAGAAAAACCTAATCTAAATCAATAATCAACTTACACATGAATACACTAAGACAATAAGAGACTACTAGTCCGACACCAAAATTAGGTAGATTCTTAAAAAAATAAAATAAAAAAACAAAAATGAAAAATAATGTATTAATCAAATGGGTTGTAGTCCAACAATGCGTATCATGGTGTAAAAGGTGTTGTTTAGTCATCCACCAAGGTACAAATCCCAGGAACTACAAAGTAATAAGGGATGAGGCCATGATCTTGCCCCGAGTGAATTTAGTGGAATGGAAACCCCTCAGCCCTTGGCAGCTAAGCCTAAGAATTTTGTGCACATATTTCGTGTAAACTTTGGATTCAATAAAAAAAAAAAAGTATTAAATGCTTACATCCGTGGATTGGTATTAAAAGATAATTAAAACTCGTTTTTGAAGTTGTCATAGCAACACCTAACTATAATAAAAAATAAAAATAAAATTTAATGGGGATTCGTTACATTTAAATCCACAAATACATTTATATTCCACTTAAATATTAAAACAGACATCGCGGCTGAATTTGCAGGGTTTTAGGCTTCTCTGTAAGGAATTTAATAGTGTCAAATATTGGATTCATATCGGTACGTTAGCAAAAATGGGTACTGAAAATGAAGCAGCGGGTGATTTCAAAGCCAAAGGTTATAAATCTCGTTTACAGTATTACATGCACAGCGGCGAGAAAAAACATGTAGTAGTGGGGATTGCAATATTTGCTGCTGTTTTCAGCATTCCCTGGTTCTACATGAATCGAGGTAAGTTGTTTTTCCACTGTAATTCATTGGATTTGAAAAACTTTAATAATTTTGTAATCAGATTTCAGAATCGCCATTAGCACATTTTGTCAAACACTTCTCTTGCATTCATAAATCCTTCGTTTCTATTCTTTTGTCTGAGAGGGTCTGAAACCATTTATAGATGTTTTTTGTGGGTTAATAACTAGTTAAGAAGGATATATCCCTTCCCATGGTTAGTTTTTTCTATCCCACTCTCTGTATATATACACTACAATAGAGAATACACACCAAATACACATACACACAGTGGTGTGTACTTGTTAGACAATTTCTTCAGCGTGTGTATACATGTACATGCGTATAATTATGTGTATGTGTGTGTATATATACTTTATCGTACTACCTCAACTGGCCCTCTCTTGGCCTTCGCTTCCTCCTTCGTTCGAGAGAGGGAAAATATCTATCTATCAGTAGTGTCAAAATGTCCTGAAGTCAGCATGAGGGCAAAACCTCAACCTCCTTCGCGTCGACCTATTGACTAGCACTTACACACACCTGTATAGGAAGGATATGCAATATGACACTTAAGGGTAGGAGGAATCACCCTAGCCATATGAACGATGAAGGCTTAATAGTCTCTCCTCTGCATACTCAGCAAGAAGGTTGCCCAACCCAATAAGTCATCACGCCTCATTGCATTTGTATTAATACATAATAGATTTAGCAGCACTTACTCCACAATCTATTTTATCTACTTGCCCCTGACTGCATAGTTGCTAAAGAAGGTCAAACATTTCAACCAAACCTTTGTTGGCATGCATCTAAGTTCATCTCCGTTGAATCAGCTTTCCTTGGCCCTTATCCCCCTCTAGGTTGGATTGGCCAGAGTTGTCTTGTGGGAAAAATGTTATCTCAATGTTGAATTTCTTGGAGTTTTTTTTTTCCAGCTTTCCCTCTTTTTGGTTACAGAGTGGATGTGAAAAATTATTCAAGGAGCCATGACTCTCACATTCAGCAGGTCCAATTCGTAGGTCAGGGTTTCGCCTTACTGCTTTATAGTCGAAATCATTTCAAGCCATTTTCTTATTGCCTGGGTCAAGTGTTTGGCACTTTTTCCTGATAGCAAAGCTCCTGGTTTATACGATGCTTGAATGTTTGCTGCAATAAATTTTTCCTTTCTTACTCATAATACGTAGTAAATCTATATTTGGTGAAGAAAGGGATGCACATTTAACGTATGAATCCAACAAATCAGCTCTTACATAAAAATATCTCCCATTCATCTTCTGAAAACTACACCTCTGTTTTTCTCTTGTTAATTGGAATCTTGATCTTCAAGCTTTCCTTCGCTAGTTTCATTTGGCATGCTTCACGCCATCTGTCATTTGATATCTTATATCTGAAACAGTAGATTTCATCATTCGACAATCATCCATATAATGCAAACAATTTTCCATGGCATGTGCAAAATCTAAGGCCTTCAAGAAGAAATTCTAGCTATGTATGAACTGAGGTTTTCTGTGCCTATATTATGAAAGTGAACTGATCTCTATTATCCATATACTAATCATTAGAGCAATGTTTCAAAGGAATGTAAAGATGCTTGCTTAGGGTTTCTCAGTAAATTTTAGGGGAAAGATGAAAAGCTTTGATTGTTCAACCAAGGACACATCAACTTACAGAACCTTGACAAATATGGCCAACAGATGTTTCTCTAATTTATTTTAACCATTTCTGTTGTGAAGTTGAAGCTGAAATTTGACTGTGTATGAATTTGGGCATGTCTTGTTGTACCATGACAATTATAATCACAGCTTGTTTTCCTTTAAAATAAAAATTTTCTTCACCAATATGGACTGCCATCACTTAAAGTGGAATCAAAATTCATGGTATTGGGTATGATCCATCTGTTTTATAAATTCTTTGTTAATATGTACCACCTAGGCTGCCTATTTTATTCCCACTTTGATGGCATCCTTTCAAGGTGCTTTTTCTGGCTTATGGACTGTGGTTGACTGAGGTGTTAAAAATGGAGTTAAACAAAAATAGATTGCTGTTGTTCCATGCGCCATGGAGGAGGTTAAAAATAGGAATTAAATAAATAAAAAAGGAGAGCTGCTGTCCCTGTGCGCCAAAGATAGAGAAGGGAAATTACTTAAAAATAGAATTACTGTTCTAAAGTTGGCGCCAAGGATAGAATAAAATAAACAAAGAAAACAACAGTCTATTCTTAGAAGTTGGTGCTAAGGATGGAATGGGAATAAATTTAATAAAAATAAACTGCTGTACCTAAGGTTGGCGCCAAAGGAATAAGAGGAAAATAAAATAAATAAAAAACAGCAGTCCATTCTTAGCATGCAACATTCTATTCTTATGATATAGGCTGATTTTTATTGTAAAAAATGGAGATACTTGGGGGCTGATTTGCTCTGACATCTTCAGCCTTTGTACTTGCACCTTTGAATAAAAAAAGGTTCATTTTGCCCTCTCATACTGCTGTTTTCAGATTATTCATTGTGTTTGTTATATGATATTGTGTTTTCCTTAGTGTGGAATTCATTCCCTCTACCGCTGTTTTTTTCTTAAATCCTTGAATTAATTATGCAAAATAGTCCAGAGTTGTGTAGGTGCGTGGATCTTTAAATTCTCTGTGTGTAGAGTTACATGCAAGTATCAAACTTTTGGTGTATCACCCCAATTTCCCATTTTCCGCTTTCTTTTTCCCTTTTCCTTGTCAAGTTTTTAGTTTTTTAGGTGATTCACAAGGGAACCAACCTTCTTTGGAGGTTCACCTCAGACATAGGTTACCCACAAGCTTGAGGTGTTCCAATTTTGTTAAAAGGAGAGAGAGTACACACACCATTCTCTATTAGGGTGCAACTTTTGGGTGACAACAACTCCTACAAAGGAGTCTTTTAGATCCCTATGAGCTTCCATCAAATGATTTTGCAATTCTCTGTTACCTCTAGTGAATATTTCATTCACATAGCTCAACTCATTTGATGGTGGAGGTCTTTCTCTATCACCCATGCATTTCTTTCCTGGAGTTCTTCTTGAGTAGTGATATCTAAAACCTTCTTCACCTGTGTCCATGCAAAACTGACTTCTTTCTTCACATGTTGGGAGAATCACTGCTCTGATACCACTGTAATGTCCCCAATTGGACAAATTTTACCCTTAAAAGGAACAACGATAAATCCTACCCAAATCAGCCTGTAAACAACGAAGTATAGCACATAAAAGTTATAAAATGCTGCAGATCTGAATTTTATTCAGAAAGTGCGACTTGCATAGGAGATTGAAAGCATTCAAAACTAAAGTAAACTCACTATGTTCTTCATAAAAATTGATCAACTATTTTTAATTTTGCAAGAACACTATAAAAATACCAGATTTGGAGCAATTGAAGACTGGAATTTATTTACAAAAATCTGCAGATGAACAGTTCTCAGACAAGACTGAAAACAGGATTTCCCAAGCCCAAAAATTACACCAACCAGCTGATCTTGGCTCTTAAAATTCAGACTATTGAACAAATCAAATTTGATTTCAGCGTGCCCTAGATCACTTAGAACTGCAGACAATGTGGGTCGCTCCACTATAGGAATGCTAGAAAATGAAGGTAGAACACAACTATAAATATCCTCCTTCAAAACCTTGTTGAAAACAAATTAGATCTGCACTTTTCTCCTTAAATACCGTTGGAATTCTGAAGTAGATTCTTGAAAATCAATAGAAACCCCTATGTAGGGCTTCCTCTCAAAAGAAAGAAGAGTTTTCAATCTTCTTTCTAAGATTAAGGAGGGTTTTCATCCTTTGGAGTTGAATTGGTAAGCATGCAAGCTTGTACCAAATTTTAGAAAATGATCAGATGCAAAAAGATCCCCTTCCCTTTCACGGCGACTTGCTTTTATAGTTTATTTTGGCCTTTTTGCCACCCAACACAACCAATCATATTTCTTTTCCCACATTTAAGATTTTCCTTTTCCTTTTTCCCCTCTCCACATGGGTCACATTTTTTTCCTTAGGGGAAAATAAAATTCATAAAGTCACTTTTTTTTTCTTTTTTAACTTTGTCATTAATAAATTAATAAAAATGCTTATAATAAAATTTGATGATGCACTTTCTAATTAAATCATTATGACTAAGTTTCCCTTTTATTCATCCCTTAGCCGTCGGGAAACAAAGAATGGGCAAAGGGTCTGCGACATTTTAATTTTGAGAAGGGTTATTTCATGTCAAACCTCAAAGAAAGAGATCTTAACACTTTTTGCACAATAACCTCATCTTTAATTTCTTCTCCAAGCCTTATAATATTGTTGACAATTTCATCCACATGAAGAAGACATGCTGCAATGTTTTCACTATCCTTTATCTTCAATCCCTCAAATTGACTTTTGTGCGTTTGGAGCTTTGCTTTCTTCACTTTGTCATCTCCTTCATATATGTTCGAGTTTATCACAGATTTCCTTTGCTGAAACACAATGCATCACCTTAACAAATTCTGATTCAGATAAACCACATAATAATTCATAGCCTTTGCATTTCTCTCACTTGTCTTCTTACCACCTTGATCTGGAGGAGTTGTTGGAGCTGCATAACCACTTACAACTGATTGCCAAATATCAAACCCAAGAGCCATTAAATAAGCGCGCATCCTTATACACTAAAAGGCATAATTAGTTCCATCAAACAATGGAGCCATGTTTGAAGAGAATCTTTCTTGTCCTGCCATGTGTGCTACAAAGATCTACCTTCCAGTGGTCAAACTATTTTGAAGGAACCCGCTCTGATACCAATTGAAGAGCACACACTTATACTGAGAGGGGGGGTGGATCAATATATTCGAACTTATACTTATTTAAACCATTAACATCCATAACAACATCATTCACATAAGATATAACAATTACACAACACATGATTTATGTGGAAACCCTTTCGGGAGAAAATCAAAAAGAAAAGACTGCTTGTATCTATTGTCCAAATCCAACCCAAAATATTTCAATATACATTCGTAGACACCAACCTACTGGAAACACCAATCCCTAATGCTGAGCACCAACTCAGCTAGTTCGTGAGCACCAACTCACTGGAGACACCAATCCCCAATGCCGAGCACCAATTCAGCTAATTCGTAGGCACTAGCCTACTAGAGACACCAATCCCCATCGCCGAGCAGCAAATCAGCTTATTCATAGGCACCGACCTACTGGAGACACCAATCCCCAAATTGTGAGGCACCGACCTCTACAATACACAAATCCACCTTTTGTAGTTGCTTCTTTAACCTAATGATGTCAATTCAATCGTTTTCTTTATATACACAGATCATATCATTCTTCCAACATGGACGCTGGTCCAATTAATGAAATCAGATCAATTTATATTCTACTCTTCTCTGTTGTTCACACTTTCATCCACTTGCTTCACTCGCCCCTGTGCTTTCACTTAGAATTCTGCTTTAAATGATTTTCTCATAATGCTGCTCCACCTTTGTTTAGACTCACAACTTGCTCCAGTCTTCTTTACATAGTCGCTCGCATCTTCTAGGTTCTGTCATTGTTGCTTCCTTCTTCATTGTCATATATCCATGCTCTGTTTGCTCCTCCTTCCTTTTCAGCAATTCGCCATTTTAATCGACTTGAGTTTGCTCTTACCCCTCTTCAGCAAGTCACTATTACTCCATACCCAAAAATCTGCTTGAGACTCAAAAGATTGTCTTCATTGGTTGCTCCACAAACTCCTTCTCTACTTTGCCATTTTCTCTATGCAGGCACACTCTCTTCACAACTGCACTCTACTTATATTCCATGCTCTCAACTACTCCCCACTTTATTGAGCTTTAATGATAGATCCTCATAATTCGCTCCTCTCTTCTCCTCTCAGTAGTTTGTTGTTTTCTCTAGCACTGCACTCTACTTTCATTTCATCTTCACCTTCTTTTATACCTGATTATGCCCCTTAAACATTAAATGCCAAGCCTATGATGAAGGTTGGCCCATGAACTAAACATAAACGCAAGAACACAATCGGCCATATCAATGTACTAAGCATATCAATGCCAAAACACAAGAGTAAACCAATAAACTTGGGTTGGCCAGAATTGAATGCTAAACGCCTTGGAGGGTCAGCCAATCATGATCATTTGTACCAATGACAACTCTGGTCAGACTCCGAAGCTACAGAAAGAGCCCAGAGTACATGATCCCTATATGAGTAGCACTCTGAATGTACTTCAATGTCCTCCTAGCCCCTTGCCAATGGCTTACCTCTGGATCGTGTGTTTACCTCTATGCCATGAAGACATGACAAAGATTCAGCTTAATATGATTCAATTATAATAAGTTTCCTGAAAAGATGCATGTACAACGTAGCATTAACTCTTGAGTAGTGTACTTGGGTCTCAACTTAACTCTTGATTGATACGGAGCAGCTGATATTGATGTTAAACTTCTTCAACAGTGAAGTGCATACTAAGGTTGAGAGATGAAAATCCCCTCCTCCAATTGTGATCCTTGTATGCCAAGAAAGTAATGCAAAGATACCGTTTCTATCATCTCAAATGTCTTCTTCAGCTCATCCTTGAGCTCGTGTACGAAAACAATATCATCTCTAGCAATAGTAAAATCATCAACATAAAGCACCACAATCAGCATATAACCATCAACATGTTTTACATACACATTATAATTAGACTTGCTTTTGATTAAGCCACAAGATGGAAGGACCTTATTTATCTTTTCATACTGTGCCTAAGGAGACTGCTTCAACCCATTAAGTGATGTCTTAAGCCTTCATGCAAGCTTAGTATCTCCATGTTGCTAAATTCCTGGTGATTGGTGACCATGTAAATCTCCTCTCGAAGTCCCCAATTAAGAAATGTACACTTCCCATTCATCTGTTACACTTCCCATCCAAATCTAGTTGTTAAAGAATTCACAAATTCTATCTTCGTTACATAGGCATGTCTCCCAAAAATTAATGTCTCCTTTGGAGAGTATCCCTTGGCTACCAATCTCAACTTATACCTCTCAATACAACCATACAAAGTGAACTTAGTCTTGTAAATCCACCCGCATATTACAATTTTCTTCCCCTTTGGGTAGAGGAAAACCTCTCGAGTCTTAATCTTCATCAAGGAGTTGTACTCTTTTGCCATAGCCTTTTTCAAGTCATATCTGTCCTTGGCCTCCTTATAGGGTTGTGGACAAAGTTACATGGATATGGATATGGATGTGGATACGGATACGGTGTCATATACGTATGCAGCTAGTTTTTAAGGCCCCCTCATATGGATATGGTTGGATACAGTTTATATATAATATTTAATATAAACTAAAATTATATTAACAATAATTATTAATTTTAATTTAAAAAAAATTATACATAAACTTATAATTACACGCAAATTATCCGCTCTTAGCCCACACGAAAGGTAGGAAGTTGGGTATTCAATAGATAAAAAATAATAATTACAGGTTGTGTATGCTAACAGAAAATCCACGAAATGAAAGAAAAGATGCAGAGTAGGCCAAAAAAACAGATCAAAAGAATTGCAGGTTGAGCAGATTCAATGTGAAAGTTTGAAGTAAAAGAGGGAATCAACACTCTCACCTTCATGTCCTCAATTGTTACTGCTAAAATGCATTAAAGAAGGGCATTTGCAAATTTTTAGCATCTTTTAAGCCTTTCGACAGTTTTTTTAATCTTTTAACTTTTAAATCAAATATGGCTATAGTCAGCCTGCATACTGTTTGCGGCTGTTATGGGTTCGTAACCGGATACGGTATCCGCACTGTATCCAAGCCACGTCGTACTTGAAACCGTATCCAGCATGGAGATATGCACGCCATAGCAATAGGGGTGTCGTATCTTGCAACCCTAGTTGTGGATCACAAGTGTTGATAACTCACGAGTGCAAAATTGGCTTTCTTTTCAGTATGGATCCTTCAAATTTTAATGTCATCACCTCTATTGGCCTTAGCCTCCTCAAGGGTTATAGCAACCCACTTGGGATGATTAGTCTAGCCACCAACAATAGGATCCCCATGTGCGGGGTCATCCTTGGTTGCAGCCCCACCACCTAAACCTGCATATTCGTTGGGAGCCACAATAGTTTCTCTCATAGAAGCTACCTTCTCATTTGAAACAACATCCTCATCAAGCATAGTCACAATTGATAGAGGTGCTCATCCAACCTACACGCCTCATTATGATCAGACACAAAAAATCTGCTGAATGCTAGTGCCTCCTAAAATAGTATCGTCTCATCGAAGACAACATCCCTTTGAATGATAACCTCATGCTTCACAGGACCCCTCTACTTCTAGGCCTTAGACTTACCAAAATAATACCCCATCACGGACTTATGACTCTTAGGATCTAGCTTCTTCCATTTCTCATCTAGAATATGATGCCATGCCACACTACCAAACACCTAGTATTGGGTGGTAGACACAAAAATCTGGTGAATGCTCGCGCCTCCTCAAATAATATTGTCTCATCAAAGACAACATCCCTTTGAATGATCACCTCATGCTTCATAGGACCACCCTACTTGTAGGCCTTAGACTTGCCAAAATAATACCCCATCACAGACTTATGACTCTTAGGATCTAGCTTCTTCCATTTCTCATCTAGAATATGAGCCCATGCCACACTACCAAACACCTTGTATTGGGTAGTAGAGGGCTTCCTACCGCACCACTTATCATCTGAAGTGTCAATCGGGCGTGAAGGTTTCTACTAATGCCCACTTCTCCACTTAATGGGATTATCCAAGGTAGAAGACTTTTCCGTTAGAAAATAGACCAAGGTTCTCAAAAAGTCATCAATAAACGTCAAGACATATCTTGTTCCTAAAATAGATGGGTGATTCATGTAGCATGCGTTAGAGTGAGCCAGTTTTAGATGTCCCTTCACATGCCATGTCTTGCACTTCTTGAACTTTTCTTGGTTATGCTTTTTGAGAACACACCCCCCACACACACCTGTGGAGGAAGAAATCGAAGGTAGATGAACCATATTTAGATGGCCTATCAATTGCATGTTTTTGAATTCAAGTGCTTCAACCTCTCATGCCATAGGTGACTGTCCTGATTTGTTTCAACCACCAAAGCAAATTGCCCTCAAACTTAATAAACTTATAATCCTTAGCATGCTTTTCAAGTGTATGACCTGCCAGTACTTGAGACTTATTTGCAATATCCTTCAAGACAAATTTATCAGGCCGAAACTCCAATTTTGTTTTCTTGCCCTGTGATTTGGAATACATATAACATATTAGCACTTGAATCAGGGACATGGTAAACATCACGAGTAATCCCATTATCCCAAACATCACTATTTTGTACAATAGTCAGTTTTGAATTATCAACATTATAGATCTTCTTATCATCATGTTTGCTAAGTGAAGAAAACAAATTGCTAGTCACAATCCCAAATTCACAATCGACTTAGATCTAGAAGTGTAAGTATGCAAGGCTTGGATGTATGTGTAACAATTGCAACATCCTTACCACTACTTACTATTGTCACCCAGATAGAGAATGGCGTGTGTACTCTTTCACATGTTGACAGAATTGGAACACCTCAAGGCTGTGGGTAACCTATGTCTGAGGTGAACCTCCAAAGAGGCCTGGTTCCCTTGTGAATCACCTAAAAAACTAAAAATTTGACAAGGAAAAGGGAGAAGGAATGCAGGAAAAGGGAAATAAGGGTGATACACCAATAATTTAACACATGCATATAACTCTGCACACAGAGAAAATCAAAGCTCCACACACTTGCACAACTCTAAGCTATTTGCAAAATTAATTCAAGGGTTTAGAAGAAAAGGGCAACGGTTAGAGGGAGTAATTTCCACACTAAAGCAATACAATACCCTATTAAACACAATGAAAACTCAGAAAAACAACGATATGAGAGGGCAAATGGAACTTTTTTATTCAGAGGTGCAAGTACAAGGCTAGAATTGCCTATAGCAAAAACAGCCCACACTGTGTGTATGATTTATTTACAATAAAAATCCAGCCTATATGAGATGAATCAGCTCTCCTCCAATAATAGACTCTGTGTCTGAACTGCTGTTTTGACTGCTTTTCTCTTTATTTATTTATTTTTCCTTCCTCGTGCTGGGCGCATAGTCTTCTAAACACCAATGCCATTTGTTTATTACTATTTCCTTGTGGTGTATGACTGGGCAGACTGCTGTTGGAACAACACTTATTTTATTTATTCTTTATCTTCTATCCTTAGCCCTTGGCGCCAACAACCAGCACGCAGCAGTTCCTTTTATATTTATTTCTCCTTCTCTTAGCACATAGGACAAAATTCATTTGTTTTTATTCATTAATTTGTCTCTTCCCCACCTTTATCCTTTTGTTTTATCTTGTTTTTGTCTTTTCCACACTTCCTTTGGCGCCAACAAGGAACTTGACTGCTGTTCCTTCCTTTTATTTATTATTTAATCTCTGCATGCTGCGTCACGGTCCTGTAACAACTGTCGATAAATTTAATAAATCTTCGCTTGCTCTTTTGGTGCCAAGTTTAGGACAGACTGCTGCTAATAATAGTCAACTCTATCTTCGCACTTCTCTTTCCCTTTTGGCGCCAAACATAACTGAAACAACAGTTGCTTTTAATTAATAAAAAGCATGCTAATTTTAATAAAGCACCCTCGTTTCCCTTCACCTTTGGCGAATGAGGTTATTTTTAGCGCCAACTACTTTTAGCAAGTGGTATTTTTAGCGAATGCTATTTTAGCCAATCTTCCACTTCAATTGCTATTTTTAGCAAACTTCTATTTTAAGCCAAACACTATTTTTAGCCATGCTATTTTTAGCAAAGCAAAAAATAGCCAATCATCCACAAATAGCCACCCTTCCAAAAATAGCTAATGCGTTGTGTGTAAAATATGGTAGCACCTACCCCGTCAGAACATTAGCTATTCATACTCATTCATAAGATGCTCCATCTTCTTCAAGCATATATTTTCCTTATGACACGACTTGCTGCAGTAGCAGCAACCCTTCTTGCCGTCTTTTCCATCCTTAAAATTTTCTTTTTGACCACCCTTGCCTTAAGTGTCACCATATGAGAGCCCTTCTTGTTTCCATCATTGTTGGCTCCTTAGTCTTCCCTTGAAAGCCCTTCTTTGTCACAATTGCTCTGGGGATTTTTCTTGCCACATTTTCCTTTCATTATTTGAGCTTGCTGCTTTGATCCAAGTTGACTTGACTTCGTGAGCTTCTCCTGTTATGCAACACATAGAGAACATAACCTATCAAAGTTGATAGATCTTTCAATGTCCTTCAAAATGCCTTGGTAAAAAGAAAGGTGGAGAGGACCACATAATATGGTGGTTGAAGATTCTTGAGCACAATTTCAATCAATTGATTATCTTTCTTCTTGTACTCTTCACCACATTCCCCTAGTTGCTGCTGAATATCCTCAACGCGGGCCAAGTAATCATCGATTCGATTAAATCTAGTGGATCAACCTGACTAATTCCTAGTCCAACTTGATAACTTATGACTCATCTGGTTTGTTTTATAATGCCTTCGTAGGAGTTTTCACCTTGAGATGAAAATGAAGCCCAGCTCTAACGTACATCTTAATGATTCTCATTGCATGATCTTCCATTTTATCATGGGCATCTCTCCTCTTCCCGAATTGATGAACTGTATCAAGCCCTTGCACGATCCATCACATCCCTCTGGCCATCAAAGTGATCTCAATAGCTGATACACAAACCATATAGTTGTGTCCCACCATCATGGGAACACCTGCTATAGACTCCATCTTAACTGAGATAGACACAAACTAGAAGTTTGCAAATGCCACAACCAAGCACACCACCGAGAAGAGCTTTAAAATATCTTCTCAACACTTTGAAAATGGGGTCAAACGCAGTCCATATGACAAAAACATGGGATCAGGAAGTTGAGATATACAAGTTCACAATTTTCTACCAAAACAATAAAATTCAAATTTCCAAAATTTGGGGAGAAAGTACCTGAATGCGTTAATGTTAAACTCGACTTTGTTGCTTTTCTACCAAATGTGCAGCAATTGTACTTGCTTTGCTGATGTGGTTGCTGTTCCTAATATGATGATGCGGTGACCGTACTTGCTCTATTGATTTAAACCCAACTTGCTCTACTCTGATTTGCCGAAAAATTGAAAGCAACTTCCTTAAATAGCAAAAAAATATGGCCTCTGTTGAGACTGAAGCACATTAGTGATCTCAACAATGTTTACTAAGTCGGCTCATATGAACTTATCATGTTGCCACCATTGGCCAAACGTAAGTTGCTATGTCTCCACAATAGGACCCGCCACATCATAAGTGCAAATCAATTGCAAAAGGCAAAAAAGCAGAGGTTGTAGCCCATGCTCGAACTCGGGACCTTTTGTCGTGGGTACTAAACAACCCAACCACATGGGGTAGGCCCACAGTCTATATCCCTATATGGGTTTTTGCACTTTTATATAAGAGTTGACGACACTTTCGAGATGAAGCAATGTGTATGCTATTTGCCCTTGCCGTCAAACTAGTGACAACCTTCACCATAACCTTGCTCACGTTCCCGCCCTCCTTTTTATTGGGAAAGCTGGTCACCCACCACTACCGCTCCTTAACATTGAGTGCGACATGTTGAACCGGTTAATTTTGCTAAGGAAACTTTGAAGGCTTGAATGAGGTTATTTTTCGACGACTGCAAAATAGACCCCAACATATTTTTTCAAGCAAATCCAAAAAGTGTGAACAGATTTGAAAAGTCTCATATCTAAGGGTTGTAACACAAACCCTAATTTTTCTATTCAAACAAATTCTTGTATCAAAGAACTGAAATGAAGCTTTTTCTCTTTGAAGAATAGCTCCCTATGTACAAATCTTCACAAGATTCCTAGATCCACCACCAATATTTTTCTTTGAACCACAAACATTGCCGAATCGCTTCTCTTCTTCAAATTCAGACTTTGACAGAATGCCAAACATGACCATAACACCTCCTGTGTTGTCACCAACGTCTTTACGCACCAAGGAGTTGTAAAGGACCAAAATTGAAGGGGTTTTAAACCCAAGGCTTTGTTATTGTAGATGGGAAATCCCAACTACATGCACCAAGGCTTGGAAGATGGGGGGGAGAACAATCCAAGGGTACACACAAGAGGCTTTAACCACCTAAGCCTATTGTGATTAAGCGGTTTGTTGGCATGCATCAAGTATAAACTGCAACTAAGCAAAGAAATAAGAAAGCATAACAAATAGCATTCTATTGAAGTAAAATTAAAGCAATCACAACTTTTCAGATCACCCAAGCAAAGTTGAAAGCAGAGAGAGAGAGAGAGAAAGAGAGATTCAAATGCTAAGTAGATTAAGACACTAACCCTAGATAAGCATAAGAACTAGAAACAGAACTGTTTCATTTTGCAAGCAAGATGCCCTTAGATCAAAACCCAAGGACAAACAGATGCCAACATGCATTCCAAGTGTGGCAGATCGATGAGGAGAGGGAGGTCAGAATTCTCACTGAGTGCCCGATGCTGGAGGATCCTCGAGGCAGCTCTTTCCTTGGATTTGCCAGAACAAGCCACACACATAGAGTAGGCAATAGTATGTGTAAGGCTCAATGGTACAGCAATGAGGGCATCCGTATGCAGAACTGTGGATTAGGGTCAAAGCAAGTAGATTGCTGATGGAGGTGTGCAAATAGGAAGTGAAAAATCTGTGGGGAAAAGGGCAAATAGTATGCGATTAGAATGTGTAAGAGCATGTGAACAGAGTAGAAGAGAATCTAGCAATGTAAGAGGAGTCAAAGGAGTAAATGGGGGCCAAAGAGCTGGATATATAGGTTGAAAATAGATGTGTTAGAAAAGAGCCTTTACTAGCTGTTGCAGGCCTTTGCAGGCTGTACAACGGGCAAAAAAGGGCACCTGTGGCCAGGCCGTGTGTTTTTTGGCATAACAGGCAGCCAGGCCATACAGGGCCAAAGGACACACTGCTGAGGGGGAAGGGCTCTCTCAAGGGGGGTTGTCCTTGTTGCACTTGTCATACGTGTCACGTACGCCTGTCTTGTGGGCTGAAATGTAATCATTAGGAAGTGTGTTTTGTGTAAGTGTGAGAAATGAGCATTACAGTTACCATGTGAAAATGTAATTCAAGATCCCATGATCGATAAAAAAGAAAAATGCAAATACATTCAATAGATGATACACTAGAACACAAGATTTTTGGTTGGTTTCCTCTTAGGAACACTAGAATGGTATATACTTGATAAAATCATAAAGAATGAATGTGATACAATGAATAGTTATTGGTGGGGCAAATCCCTCTATCTAGACCCCTAAAATCTTAATAATGTCTATGGTGTGTTAACACTTAGGAGCCTACTATGCGGACATCAATTTGAATGTATAACACAAATGTTGGTAACCGTATGGGACAATAAGATGGGTTTTACAACTCCTCCACAGGAATCTGTTGTACCTTTAGGAAACCCAGAAGCTGCCATACTGTATTTGAGCAGCAGTTTTGTTGTCTTGAAAGCCATGTTTAACTTTCCTGTATGATAAGCCAATCCAGTTCGTGTTTTTCTCTCTCCTCATGCGACGATCCTTTTAAATAATAGCTACAAAAATGTATGTTCTTTATTATTACTGGACTTGGAAAATAGCAGATATCTTTTTTTCCACTTCAAGAAAGGAAAATATCAGTACGGAGACAAAATCATCAGCTAAAGAGATTGTTGATAACTTTTTTTCCACTTCAAAAAAGACAAAGATCAGTACATAGACAAAATCATTGGCTAGAGAGATTGTTGGAAACCAGATACCAGAAACGATCCAGTCCTCATTGCATTTGGTAGAGACCAATCCACACCATCAACTAAGTTAGAACAATAACCACCCTGAGTGCCAAGAGGGAGTAACTATGCTATTAATAATGAATATACCATGAGAAACAACACCCTACCAATTCCAAAACAAATTACGTGATGTGAGGCAGGCATACTGTACTCTTACAGTGCACTACATCACTGTCCATCAAATCTCTGATCCTTGTGTCAATGTCAAAATTACAATGTGAGTCATCGTTATAATAGTTAAGGCAGGACCAAATCAGCTACTTGGTGAGAAAATTTGCCATCCTATTAGGGTGATATGTCTCATGGAAGAATTTTAATTTTATTAAAACCTGTACTCAAGGTCTCGATATTTCTGACCAAGGATTTTATCTCCTAATGGCAATTAGAGGACTCTTCATTCTTAATGAAAATTGACCAGAGGATCTTAGAACTGGTTTCCATAACACTGTTGCTAAAGCCAGCCTTGCTAGCTTGCTTGGCATCAAATTTAATCCCCCTTTTTAACTGTGTTATGAGTTTGAATGCCAAGATTGAAGGTAAACCAGAATTTAATTTCCCCTTTAATGAAATTCACTCATGGTGATCTCTAACCTTCTAAATATCTCCCGCATTGTAAATGTCTGCATATATGCTTGCCTTAGTTGATGTGAGCTCTTCTTACCACATGTACTAGTAACTAGTTGATAGGAAATTATGGGAAAAAAAGAAAAATATATCCCTTGAAAGATATGACTTAGATTTTTTTTTCTTTAACCATTTCCAAGAAAGTTTAACTTACCATTTTATTACTCTTTGAATTGCACACTATTGAAAAAGAATTATTAAAAGTTGTAGAGGAGGAAAATGTTCCTGAACATTCAATCTTTCTGCTAAATATTTTCAAGTCAATCAGAACTTCTGTTTTTGTTTTTGCAATTATCCCAAGAAAATGTGAATATTTACAATGAGGGAGGATATTTACAAGGTTGGAGATCAGTATGAGTGGACGTCATCAGCTTTACTCCCTTTATATATACTAATGGCACCAGCCAATCAGGCTCCGAGTTAATTTTAACCCTATCCACTAGAGGAGGATCCATGTAATATCTCGATTGATGCTTGTCTTAATGTTAATCCCATTATTGTAGGGGAAAATTGTAGATAGTTTATCATAACATTTCGCCAATTCCAATACCGGAAATCAACTAGTTATACGTCAATGCTAGTTTTTCCCTATTTTGTAATGTATGTCCACATTTTAGAGGTTTGCAACAACCATGGAAAATGGTTGCTTTGAAAATTGATAGTAGTTTAAATGTCTCTTTTAAGTTTTTTGTCAATTTTTACTACTTTATGAAATTGCCTGAATTATTTTGAGTAACCATATGGATCTTTTGAAGATGCCTTACTTGGTTCATGTACATATCATTAATGAAAATCTTGAGAATGAAATTAAATTCCAGCTACCATTATGATTATATATGGCACACTCTAAAGTAAATTTCAAGAGTTCATCAACACTGATTCACTTGTCCATTTGACAGGAAAAAAGCACCAGTCCCATCAAGATTACATGGACAAAGCAGAAAAAGCCCGTAGAGAAAGGCTTTCTACAAGCTCCTCCACTAGAACCTGAAATGGAAGATACCAATTTGATTTCATTATCTGGATCTCTTAAATGCACATTTTGTTACAATTAGTAGATGCTAAATGCACTGATTGAATTGTGAGATATGCTTAAGTAGAATTTTCTGTAAAGGCTCATGCATATAGTGACCATGCAATTTTGTGTTCCTTATTGCTACCACTGTACTGTACATCTGGCTGAGGTGAATAAAAGGGATTAAGAGATTTATATGCTCATTTGAGGAACTTTTCCATATGAGAATACAGGGGTAGCAATGTTTTCCAATGTTTTATATATATTAGTTTCAGATCATGTCCTTGTTTTCCCCCGTAATTTTTCTTATGAATTAGAACCATCTATGCTTCATTTGGATTTAAAGGGAAATTAACCAATTTTGAGTCTTGTGTAAACCATTTTAGGTGTTTTTTTTTTGCTTTTTTTATCCCTATTTCTTGAAAGCCATAAACTGCATATTGTTACATGATTATTTGACTAGTCTGCTGTCTTATGCAAAAAACTACATGTGCTGGGCTTTTTCTTATTCCATTCATGTGATCCATTTGGAGCTTAAAACTGAAGTTGTGATTTCAATTGAAGATGGATACTCTAATATAAAGCATGGACCATGCGTTCTAACCTCTATATGCTGATCAGTCAATCAGTATACTTCTTTTTGTCAGTTACCTATAAACAGCAGGGCTCAATATTAAAGAGGCACTGTGATGCAGATGACAATATTCAAAGCAAAGCCTTTGCAAAACAGAGGCAGTAACTAATTTACGAAACTAACCAAATTTGAGTTTGTGCCTTGATCACCTGTGATGAGTTTGTGTTGGCAGGCAGGTTCAAAGGTGAGCAGGATTAATTCCCGCCCCCCTTAGGCCTTAGAACACTTTATGTGGCAGTTTGCATCATGAAATTTCTATGCTTATAATTATGATTTTTTTTGTCTGTAGATCTCTGCTCTGACCTACTATATTTACATATGCAGATATTCCATGTATGCTGTTAAGGCATTCTCTGTACCTGAGAATGTTTGTTTCATAAAATATTATATGTTACTGTGAAAATATTCAAAGGGGAACTTAGAGAAATGTTTCAGAAAGTGATGACAAGGAAGAAATCTGAAATGCATGTCCATATGTTTTCAGGTGGATTTGAAGGGCAAGATAAAAAATACTTGCCTGGTTATTTCAACCCATGTAATGAATTTTTCGTTCACTAAACCACTCTTTACAAGTCAAGCTTTTGTGAGGAGATGTTTACGAAAAACTGGCCAGCAGGAAGAACCGTAAAATAGGACCACAAAAGTGATATTGAGGGTCCTCGTTCCTTTTTCCACTTCATACCTGGCTATTGAATGCAACTTGGCCAGCAGGAAGAACTGCAAAATAGAACCACATAAGGGATATACAGGGTGCCCCATTTCTTTTTCCACTTCATATCTGACTATCCAATACTTCAGTTATGCTTCTCGAAGGTTCTGAATCTATACTAGCACTTGGTTCTTCAATATTTCAAATTAGTTTCACTAGGTCTCATCAAGTATTGGAAATGGAGAAGGCAAAACTTCAGAAACACAAGTAGTGGAACGGGAAACAGAGATAGCCAGGTTCAGGAAGTGATGGAAACTCTGGGGTAGCCTTCTCAAGGAAATAACAGCAAGTGGGGAATTGGGAGAAAATTATATTAGGAATGGTTAAAAATGGCAATAGGAACCCAGAATCAATATTGGAAATTGCATCAGAATCCTTCCGATCTACTATAATAGATTTGCAAAAATGTTACTTTTATGCAGAAAATGGCAGAAAACTCATTTGGCAGTCTGGAGTGTTTCCAATAAGTGAGAAGTGACAGAAAACATCTATTTTTTCTGGAGCATTTCCAGTTGGCTCTTAGGAGTTTCTTGTTCAAAAATGCGGAAACATCCCAGAAACATGTTTTCAAGGGGCTGGGAACATTTTCCTGAATCACAAGGTTCACACCACAAACACTATTTTTCCTTAATATCCCCGAGAATAGCCAGAGAAAGAAACTCTTTCCTAATTTGACCATGATTCTTGGATTCTGACCAAATATATCAGTTGCATTTTTGCCTAATAAAGGTGTTCCGTATATATCTTGTTATAATTTCCAAGATTTAGCAAATGATGATTATATCAAATTCCTTTCGATAACTATTCATTCGCATTCAAATCAATGGAATTCCCATGGGTACAACCTTTACCTATTCTATACCATAAAGCACAAGTATTGGTTCCTGATACTGTTGCTCTTTTCGTTTGATATGCTTTCAGAGCTAAGCCTCGGAAATGTTGTACCATTCCTTTTGGATTCAATAACTTGAGGGATCCTGTGATCATGAACCCTTAAGAGAAAATTTCAAAATGGAGCTTGTTCTGGATGAAGGTACCTTTTGTGTAATTGAAGTTAGTCGCTCTCATATCTAGTCCATCCATGCATGAGCCCCTTTCCATGTTCAAAGCATCTATTTGGTTGGGAGCAGTTTTCTTTGGGCTCACATTTGGTTGCAATCAAGGATCTTTTGGCATTTATTTTGCTGCTTGCAGCTTCATTGCTTGTAAAAATACTTGCTACTTCATTGCTAATAATATTAACTCCTTATGGTTTCAGCAGCATAAACCGTCACAAGGCAGGATAATGCATCATGTCAAAGCAAATGCCAGCAATATTAACAAGATTGGCTCTCTGTTGGTTCTGGAGTATAGTCAAATCTTGTTTGTTTGGCCACTAAGAAAGGGCTGTGATTTGTGGTGGTCCATTTCTATGAAAAATGCTTTACAAGCTATTTGGAAATAAGTGTTTGCCATAATTATTGATAGAACCGAATTAACTCCAAGATAGGTATTAGTTGCGTTTTCCCTCCTAGAAAATCAATTTAATGAACCCTGTTAGAATATGTTGTATATTTTGTATATTGTATACCCACGAGTACTGTACACCTTTGCCACAGGTGTTAGTGGGGGTCTGGGGCTGGCCCCGGTTGGGGGCTTTGTGGGGCTAGCGGCCCCCCAATTGGGGGTTGGTCCCGGAGAAATTTTTGTGTGATTCCTATTTTCCTGGGAGTATAGATATGTGATTTTTTTTTAATCTATACGTGTATATGAGTGGTATCATAGCCCATGACTTATGGGTAACCGTTATGGGTTGTTTTGGTAGCCCATGGTTTTGGTACCCATTGTATTGTATAACCGCTTTGACGGTTTCCTATTGATGTGCTTAAATGTATAGCTGGGCATGCAGTAGGGTAGAGCAGAGCTTGGAAGTACATTATTGTATTGTAAATGGTTAAGTTAATGCAATAAGAGAGAAGTTATTGCACTAGGTTTTTCCCTGAAAGGGTTTCCCAGGATAAATGTCATTTTTTGTCTCTATTTATCTTGAACATTCTGTTAAGTATAGCTTCTCGTTTATTTGTTTATTGGATCGATTCTCTTCAAAACCTTTTTGAATTTTTGACATTTTAAGAGTTATCCCAAGCTACCTAGTGCATATAAATGGAAATTTGGGCCTAGAGAGCTGACTTAGAGATCACTGTAACTTATCATTATTCCTTTTGCAGCCACTCTGAACTGTTTTCAAAGAGACAATACAATACCACAAATTTTCCTTTCAATCCTAATTTAGATTGACTTTGCTATGATATTATTTATTGACTTAGAGATACTAACATGGTACTGCTAGCTTAATTTATTATTACACAAGTAAGACTTTAAGCTGACACACAAACACCACCCTGCACAGACATATCAACTTTGAAGGCACTCCTCTTCTGAGGTGCATAATCAATTACTTGAGATCCTTAAGACTTGGACCATTCAAGAACAATTTCATAAGCAAAGACGAAATCAACATAATGTCTTCACTACAAGTCTACTAAAAAAACACGACATCAAGAACATCAACAATGTGCATAGAACCTGGTTCTCATTATAATAGCATACAATATCGCTGCAATGTGAATAACAAGAAAACTCTCTTCTATCTATCTCGAAGTTCCTTATTTATGTGCAAGTATAGTACAATATAGGGCAATTAGGTAAACCTTCTTGATGTGTGATCCCAATGCACATCCTACATTGCTAGGCTCTAATCTAACGCGACACATCATTCTAGGAACATGACCCATATGACAAAGGGGTCTTATATACAACATAACGCCACCATATTTATACAAAAACATATAAAAATACCACAGATGGCTTTTGCTGCCAACATCTTCTCATGACTCATGATTTTCATCATGAAGCTCAAGCTATAGAGAGAAAAACTACATCTTTCTATTTAGGTGTGACTATATAAATCAATTCAAGGAAAATTCCCCAATTAACCAACACATGACTAAGCTGCACATGGAGTTGCCCAATGAAAGATGAAATCTATGATGTCCGTGACATTGTCATGAGTCGAAACTTGAAGATGTAAATTTGTTACATCTTGCATTAGTTTTATTAGCTCAATACTCATAGGCTCCTGAACATTGCATTATTTTTAGTTTTTAACTTTGTTTCTTCACATAGTAGAGTAGTATTCTTCTTAATTCATTTGTGTATTCAAGTTTTGTCTATATTGTGCTGTTATTGCCCTAGGCATGCAACTTGTTTAATGCCATTGATTATTGCACCTTCTACTTGTCAAGCTACTGTTGTATAATCTTGACTTCTACTTCTAACAGTGTAGCTTTAGATTCCTCAAAGTCAATGCCAACTACTTGTGTTGTCTGCCCAAATATTTGCACCTTTAGGTCCTTACTACACTCCTTTGTGCCACCCACATACCTTACTCGAGGATGTATTCGCAACCTCGGGTGCAACATGAAACTCTTTCACATGGCAAGTGCATTTGACGCTAAACCAAGTAGGCACTAGTATTGTGTCATGCACTTTCTGATCCTATTCCTTGGTCTCAGTTGGAACATCCACTGATGCTTGCACTACCTCCTTCTCCTTGGTCAATAAAGCTAAAGTATCATCATATTGCGGATCCAAAGGGCTACTCCAAACTTTGTTACACCATGGGCATCATTCTCTTTGGTTTGGACTATGAGTTGTACCGCTTGGGTTGCATAATCACTCAGTCACTATGCTTCCCACACTTTGCTTCAAGTTGTGCATGTGACTTACATAAGACTCAATCCAAATGTTTATGCTCCTAAATGTATGTAGTAACGAGGTTCACAGAAGAAGGGTCGAAAACTTGATTTTCGATGTTGCACATGGGTTTGTCAAGTGTTGGTTTCGATATGTGGAGGGGGGCGGTGTTTCTAGTTGCACTTCATATAAACCAACTTAGTCTCTAACTCATCATCCTTCATCACTGCAGGATGCTTCACCACCGCCGCGGCCTTAGCATCGAGTGGCTACTTTTGCGAGTCATTGAGTGCTTTGATACCAAATGTGAACTACGAAACATGATGGAGCTTGATGAATTTTATTAATATCATTTTTTTTTAAAAATTGCCAAAAAAATGCTTTTCCACCAAAATCAAATGACAAACCCACTGAAGTTAGTGGTTTGCCAGCCTTGGATATCACTAAAGGGCCCTCTAAATTTGGAGGTGAAACCCCTATTGGAAATTTCCCCCACCCCTTTTTAATACTTCAAAATTATATAGAATCACCTCTATTTCCAGATATGGAGTTGCGTCTAGGCTTGGGCTTGTGATTGCACTCTGAAAACTGAAATTTCTTGCTTCTACAACTTCTAGAAATCTACAATTGCTTCTGTTGCTAATCCATAAGGTGTGAAAACAAGGATTAGGGCTTTGAGAAGGCATGTGGCTTCTATGGCTCACTCAAACACTCAAATCCTCACTAGCTCTCCAATTCTTATGCAAACTTCTTCTACCACTCACAGGAGCAAAACTTGTTTGCTTTGATACCCAATATGAACTATGAAACAAGGTAGAGCCTGATAGATTTTATTAATATGTAAAATCAAGCATTATAATTAAGGGAAAGAGCTACAATGTTTATAGACATTGGACAACTTCTATCTACACCACATGAAGTGGACCATATCAACTAAACTTGGAAAATATGTAGAAATAACATATTGCCCCTAACTACCCTTGATTACCCCCTGCCGGATTACATCCATAAAACAATAATCCAAGATAGAACAACCCCCACAAATGTAAGGATTGACAACTAACACCTATATAACTAAGAGTTATAGGAAAAAGTAATTAAAAATTATAGTTTATTTATTTTAACTCACTTAAATGGTGAATTAAGTACTAAGTTATTATTCCTAACAGTGTCATGAGCCACTTTAAATCGAATCACAAGGCCTAGGATGACAACTCGGAGGAAAACCCTATAACTTAGCTAGAAAACTATGGGTTATAGAACATGAAATGGAAAATTATTATAGTTGTAATTCAAAACACATTCAAACACGAAATATTTGTAGTAAAATGCAACTAATATTCAAAAAGAGAACCTAAGATTGAATATTCTCATGATCAGGAAAAACAAACTCTTTCTAACATATTTTCCTAAATTAGAATGTGTTTATAGATGACCATTCAATGTTAGATACTTAGTGTATGCTAACTTGTTGTCTATCTCCTATGGGTTGAATGGCCATGTATATATACATCATTAGCAGAAGGCAATTATAAAAGAGAACAATTACAAAACGGTTCATCTTTTGCCCGAGTAATGATTCAACTTCATGTATGTGTGATGGTTGGACTTCCAATGTTGTGGTTGGTAGACATGTGTTTCCACATGGTGTGAGTTGAGGAAGTGCTACTTGACATGTTGCGTAAGTAGTGGGATGTTGACACGTGTCCACATAGTGTTGATGGTCTTGCACAACATTGGGAAATTACAAAGTGCACTACAAGACATTGTGTAAACATGCAAGGGTATCACAAGGTTGCACAAGTGTTGTGAAATGGTGCAAGGTTGGAGAACACAAAGTTATTAAGAGTAGTAGGAGTCAAATAACACAAGGTTCACCCTTTCTTGTGGAGCAATGGTCCCCATTGCATTTTCAATTGACTGTGAAAATTGAACATGAAGTTGTTGAAGGTTGTACCACTTAGCCTGATCAACTTATTGCATTGCCTTGACCACTCTGAAAAACTAATGTGTGCCTTGGTAGGTGCATGTTGTGATTTCAACAATTTGAACCTTTGGCTCTATCTGCAAGTGTTCATGATCCAGGTCCGAAGGATGTTGAGTTGTTACTAGCTCGAGCAAAGGTGGCAAGTATGACTTAAGGAGTTCCACATTGAATAATAGATGTAGACCCAATTATTGTGGTAGATCAAGGATGAATGCGTTCCTTTTAGATGCTCATAATATAGTGTAAGAACAATAGTGTAGAGGCTTGATATTCCTACAAGAACCCTTGAATCGTTCTTTTTGAATATGCAACCAAACCTCATCATCCACCTTCAACTCACAAGGTGTGCAATGTGCATCATGGGGCTCTTTGTACTTCTCTATTAGTGCAAGTGTATCTATTGAATTTATTGGTGAACATGTTGGATGTGTTGCTAAAACTTTTGTCCCTTATCAACTTATTTTTCCTATACACGTTACTATGGGCTGAATGACACATAGTAGGATATGTCCACGGGTGTTGCTAGTTGGAATCTAAGACATTTTTGGAATGGACTATGACACATAAAAATATAAAAAGCTCTGTTGTAGGAATGTTGGATATAGAGCGAATTGGCATCCTTGGTGCGTGGATGTGCAGTTTTGTACATGAACAATAAATGAACAAGTGTGTAGTTGATAACTCCCATTTGTTGATTTATTTGAGGATGAAATGATGTAGAACGGTCTAATTATGTATCCATCATCTACTACAAGGCATGCAAGAAATGACTGACAAACTACATGCCACGATTAGACACGATGCTTTTTGTCCAAAATGAACCCAAACATGGTTGAAATTGAATGTGCACTTCCTTGTGAATTGATGTTCTTCTTATAAACAACCATGATATATATATTCAAAAATCTATTGTTTCCAAAATAAGCCTCCTTCATTTTGAGTAGTTGAACTATATTGCCCATAGTTTATCACAATGTTTTAATGCTTTCACAAATCTATTTTTGGTGTTTTACAGTTTGTAGAGGGATTTGACATCAAGCAGAGTTTTGAAAGAGTTTTGGAGATAAGAAAGATTCTTCTCTTTGTCAAAGTTTTTTGAAATTTTCGTCCTTCCTCTATTTTCTTCCTTGCACAATCTTCACAATCTACTTCGGGGTATTTTGAGCTCTTTTCATGGAGGTTACAATCGGTTTTGGGGCGGTTTCAGCTTTGCATAGTGTTCATAGTTGGTCTTGGGATATTTGCAAGCTTTTATATTGCCTTACAATTGAGGGGAATCCATGGGAAAACTCTGTTTACTGCCTGGTTTGAGGCTACACTCACATTGAGACAACTTATATTCAAACATGACGACCACATTAGTTCTTTGCAGTTGGGGATTTATCTCACATTTGCCAAGGAGAGGGTCTTGGTGGGGTTTAAATAGAAAAGTTCTTTGTTATCATATTGGAACAAACAATCCACCCACTTAACCCTTTTGGAAAAGCATGAAATTGATTAAATGTTCGACCCTGAGCTCGGGAAAGATTTGGATAAAATTATGGGTATGAGGTCACATGGTAAATTTTAGGTTGTTTAGCATGAATTTGTTTCAAGGCTTAGCCTGAGGCCGAAATTTGCATGAGATTGCGACATGTGGCACGATCCCACGTCAGTCGGGTGATGGTAGAGTAGAATCTTGTAAGAGAAAAATTGGCTAAGACAGGAAAGAGTGTAGACCCTGTAACTAATGAGAGGTGGTCACATGACATCAAACAACAAAGCAACCCGAGCTTGAAACTTGGCACAATCCCATTAAGTCAGGCCCCTGAAAGGTCATGCCAAATATATAGATTTGGCCGAGTATGTGGGTGCCCAAATGAGTGCCACGTGGTAGGAATTCAAGCTCCATAAACATTAATTGATACGTGGCAACCATATAGAGAGCTCGTAGTCATTCACGACTTGACACGTGGAGTCGCTCCAAGGATCTTATAGCCAATCATATCCTGCCACATGGAGCAATCTCAAAAAGTCAGGAGTTAGGGATAATAAAGACCGAGCTCGGGAAAACATTGAGAATAAACACAACATAGAGAAGCATCTAAAGCTCATAACTAATTAGGGCCTACCACGTGGCACCATATGCCCCCACATAAGACAAAGATGAGCAAAGGATTTTTAAGTGGCCAATAAGAGACGACTACGTGGCCTAATTAGAAAAGGGGACATGACTATAACCTAGAAATCAAAATTTTATCCTTGAGTTTTAATGGCACTGGTAAAAAAAAATCTTTGGTTTTCCATCCATATATTTTGATATGGGGCACCAAATCACACACGAATGGATCCATTAGAAAGATCTATGAAAATACAAATCAAATGGAACACATCTTAGGCCTTAAACCTCTGTGTTTTGGGAGTAATAAGCAATCAAATCTTATGCAATCCATTTTTCACATTAATGTGAGTTAGAATTAGGTTTAGAGCTTGAATGGGTGACACTATAGTAGATTGAGTGTCCCATTCACCAATGCACTACCCGTTTGCACCTTTTTCGAGGCCTGACATTCCTTTTGCATAGGATTTTATAGGAGGGAGTCATATTTGGGTGTTTATTGTCTGTAACCATATTTTTGATTGGATTTTAGGCTTCCAAGCTCAAAAATTTCTCTCTATTCTCTCCTTTATTTCTCTATCCTGCTATAAATGTAAGGATTTTAATTGTGAAAGGGGTCCTCTCTTTTAGTTGCAGGGAAAATCTTCCCTTATGAGTTCTCGACATCCCAATTGTTCCCAGCCTCTGTGTTGATATTGTACATTGTGTTCGGTGTCTTCCCCCACTATGTAATAAATTTGTGCATACTATAAACATTAATATAACTCTAGTTGTGGCTCATATATGCTGTCTATTGCTATATTACTTTCTCCTTGTCTTTTGAACTCTGTGGGTCATATTGTGTGTGGGTTATAGTTGCATGGTTCCAATGCACCATGCCTAAAATGACAGGAGAGTGACCCCCCTTCTTCTTTGTTGCAATCACAACCCTTTTATTTTCATGTTTAAGCTTCCCCTTTTCCCTAAATAGTTATTAGATTAAGCATTTGTAGTTATAGGCATTAGAGTAGATAGAATCAGAGTTGGTTGTCTCCAAAAAATTATCTCCAAGGAGCCAAGGGTCCCACGTCCTTAGGAGGAACTCCCAAAGTTGTTGGTCCATTTTTCTTGGAAAATAGTTTTCTGGCACACCTAGTTGGACCTTTGTGTTTTTGTTGTAAAAATTAATAATATTTTTTGATGAACACTTTTTGTAATTTGTAGCCAAATGATGGTGTGTACTTCAATCATTTGGTTTTTGAACAATATTCTAACTCATGAATCCATTCTTTCATTTGTAATCCACTCCCTTCATCTCCATCCATATCTTAATGTTTTTCCACTTCCATGGCTCTTCCCAAAGCTCTTTCTTTCCCCCACTGGGGCTCTATCCCACTTCATTTGAAACAGTGGGATGATATTCCCAAAACATCCCTAAAAACTTTACCCATCCTTCATGGAAATGATTCAATCATCCCTGTTGATCATATTAGATATTTATCCAACCATTGTGCAATGCACAACATCACATATGAGAATGCATGCCTCAAATTGCTTGTCTTTTCATTCAGAGGAAAAGATCAAGATTGTTATAGAATCTTGACCACACATTCAATTACTACTCGAGACCAAATATGAGAAAAGGTTGAAAAAGAGTTCAAGGAGAATGAAAACATCATATCCCTTTTGGAACATCTCAACACCATAAAGAGACATCTATGGAGCATGTTTCAGACTTCAATCTCATATTCAGAAAGACTTGGGAAATAATTCCTCAAGAATACATATCCCAAATGAGTATGACACAATTGTTTTATTTGAGAGCCTTTGATCTTGATCTTCCCGTCATGATTCAATCTCTTGGAGGCAATGCTCTTCCTCAAGTCTATTAAATATATCTAGGTAGAGAAGATCCTCATCCAGGATGGAAAAAGGAATCCCATCCCCATTTCTTCTCTCCTTCCTTCACATTATGACTCACCCTTAACTCTCCCTACACTTGTTTAGTCCTCTCTCAATCCACATCATTTGCAACAACTCTTGTTTCTCCCCTCACCCCATCTATACTACAAAAAGACTTCCAGCGTCCACCTAAAGCATTACCCAACCCCAAAAGTCTTTCAATAAATCCTTGGGAGGATGTGGTAATTCATAGGCTTTCTCTTTCAAATATTCCATCTTATGTAAGCCTAGATTTCACTAAATTATGGTGCACATAGGTGTTTTACATTTGCATGATGATGATGACATGTTGCAAAAAAATGCAACACTCTAAGACATCCCAAATTCCTACTCATTTAACCACCTTGGGATACTACCATGAGCAGAAGAGTATCATGGATGATTTCTTGATTTCAATTGAGCTACAAAAGCAAGAATGAACCAAACAAGAGAACTTGTAACTTTTGGAACAATAAATAAGAAACATTGAGTTTGGACAACCTTTACATGAGAAACTAAATGAAATTCAACCCCTTGCAATCACTTCATGTCTTGTTGGAATTGATTTCATCTAAGGAGATCACGAGATAAAAATATTAGAGTGGAATGACTTTGATTTTGGTGATGAAACCATGCCTTTTCTCAATCAAGAGGTGCATGCCAAAGGGGATGATTAGATGAATCTTGGGAAAGAGAAATAGGTGTTATTGGACTCCTGCTATGTTCAACCTAGCCTAGAAGAGGAGAGAGGTGAGAAACATGGTTCTGATAAATGTCGTGATCCCAACTGCTCTACATGTTTAAATATTACTATCATCCTTCAAAATTGTATTGATGAAGCACCAAAAGTGTCTTTGGACACTAAGGATGATTAAATGGAGCTCCAAAGGGATGAGGACGATAAGATTGATCATGTAAACTCTATGTTCAAGGCTAAACAAGAGGGAGAGTGAAATGTTGAGAAAATGTGTTTGTTGAGCTGAAAGTAGAGGAAGAGAAGTTGGATGAGATTAGAATCCCTCTCTACAAGGAAGAATATGTGCTTTTAAGATTTGTCTATGGAGCTGAGCACATGGAGGATGATTTTCTCTGAGAATACAATCCATTAGCTTTGAAAATTGGGTATCTTATCAAACATCTATCCATTTCAACGAGTTAAGTAGAGTTGCTGCATGATTTAATTTAATTTGAATTAAATCTAATTTGTAGAGTCACTATTGAAATAAATGATGTATAAATGGTAAAATATAGCAATGACACAAGAAAACTAAGATGCAAAGTATGAAACCCTAAGCAAAAGAGAGAGAAAAGATGAGTTAGCTAATATCTGTGCAATTTGGAACTAATCTATGCAGGGAGAAGTGATGAAAAAGATGTAAACACCATCGTAATTGATTTTTGTAAAATTTGAAATGTAGGAACATAGCTGGACATAGGCCCCCACAGTAGGACAAAGACACCTGAGTGTTGATGACTGGATCTGGGCGCCCGTGACTGTGTAGAATCCTAGGATCTGATTTCTGTTATGTCGCAAGGGTGTCACAATTGATTCTTTGTTGATCGCTTGTTGTTCACTATGATCGCTAAGGGTACCTGTAACCTGCAAAAGAAGATGTTCACCTAAACAAGCCCATAAACCACATCAAACCTAAAAAGGAAAATACATAATGGGGAGTCAGACTGACCCTGATGGTCACCCCAAGAGTGAACTTATGACGAGCACTGCACTACATCTCAAAATCCATGTAGTTCTTGTGAGTGTGTGTAGAAATTATGCCCTAGGATGCCCTTGTGCAAGTTGCACTTGATAGCAGGTTGTAGCTAGAATGTAGCAATGTAGTAGAATGTGTGGATGGAATAGAATGAACTTCCCCTTCCTATGCTGTGTATGCAAAGTATGCCAACCATTGTCCCTTGAATGGATGCTAGATTAATGTTTGGAGTGCTTTAGGTGCCTTTGGAATGCAAGCTTAGGTGATGATAGTAATGCTTAGTGCTTGGTCCTTGATTTTGAACACATAACTATGTATTTATATGATTCCCTTGTTTGAATTTTGTAATTGACAACTGAAAGGCCTGACCCATAAGTGAAAAATATGCCCAAAAGATAAAAGAGACCCAAAAGAGAGCGAGTAAGGTAGAAATGGGTCAGGGGTGCCCAAAGGGGACAAGAGTTCCTGGGCGCTTCTGTCCTGGCTGGGCCTTGGTGTCTGAAGCCATAAAAGATAAATCAAGTAAAGTCCCGATTGGGTTGTAGGGTGTGTAAGACCAAATAGAAAATAGAAACAAAGAAAAGAGGCCAAAGATAGTTGTCAATGACTAGTTTTCTTGCTTAGGAATCATATAAATGCTAGTATGCTTTTAGGACCTAAAAATGTACCCAAGCGCATGATTTTGTGTCTACATTTTCCCCCACTTTATGTTGTTGAGTGAATACTCGATAACATAAAGTAGATAAGAGATGTGTACCTTATGATCTGTAGAGTGTGCGGCAAATAGTGTGCCGAGTGGACAAGTGAAGCGTGGAATGATGCAAAGTGAAGCGTGGAGACTAGGAAAGGAAAGTGACCCTAGGGGTGAAGCATATGCATTGTATTGTGTTGTGCTATATCTTGTGATTACTGCTTCTTATAAGGATATACCTGCAAAAGAAGAGCAAGAATGTAGTCAAAGTCTTGTATATGATAAATCAAAGAAAAATGTGCATAAGTATGTAAAAGTAGTGTAAAGGAAAGTGTGCACCTGATGTATAAGAGTGTAAAAGGATAGAAAAGTGTCTTGAAATGCTATGAAGAGTGAGTTTTTTGGGATCTTATGCCAAGTGTGAGTTTTTTGGGCAATCTCACGCCAAGTAGTGAGTTTTTTGGGAATCTCACGCCAAGTGTGAGTTTTTTGGGCTGATCTCACGCCAAAGAGCTAGTGTTGGGGAGAGAGGTCTAGTGTTACTCTCCTTCCATGACTCTTCCCAATAAGCACCACTATAGATGGTATGTCCCTGATTTGTTCATGTTGTTCCTAAAGTCCTGATTGTTCCGAGTTAGTTCCGAATTGTACTGATTGAAGAATACATGCATATTGTGACTAGAGGACTTGTGCATGTAACTATAGAATTACTCTAAAGACTTCTGTGAACTGTACTGATCTGAGAAGGTGAATGTATGTACCCCCTTGGACATTAGTGTCTCAGTGGAGGACACAGGACCCAAGCTACTAAATGTCTGGCATTGTTGTTGTGTTGTGACCCAAGTTTGATTCTGGGCCATATGACTATATTTCTGTTTTGTATTGCTGTGATCTGTGTTGTAGCTCTGAGATGACTGTAGGGGTGATTTTTTCACCCAATGTATTCCCCCTCATTTGGGGTGCATGCGACGACTGTAGGAGTGTGCGGCCCAAAAGAGAGGACCTGATGTTGATATGAAGTTAATATCTGTAGGGGGTAGGGGATGTGCATGGTAGAAACCAAGGCACATGTAAACAAAGTGGCTAGTAATATGTGTTAGTAGAAAAAGTAACATGCATGCAATAGAAGACAATGTAACAAGAAAGTGTGCAAATAAAGTGGATTGTGAAAAGTGGGTTTCAAACATGAGACATCACTCACAATGTCACAAGACAATTAGGGCAAAGGCCAAAAGCATACAAAAGATCATACAAGACATAGGGCATATCCCACAAACAATAACATACAATGGAAAATAATGAGCAAGAAAATGTGTATCAGATAACCATGGTGGCATATAGTCTGCAAAGAAAATGCTACACATGAAGCACCTGTTAGCATGTTAGAAAGATAATAGTATGTCAAGGCATGTATGTATCAATGGAAAGTAATGTGCTAGTAAGTATAAGTAGTAAATGATGAAACAATAACACGTGTAATGTGTGAGAGTAGTAAATGTAGATGTCCCCCAGGAGCCTTAGTGGGACTGGTAAAAGATACATTGTGAACATCATTGCAGCGTGTGAAAATCTGTAAGAGATCCACATTCACTCCAAAATACCAAGTGAACGTGCATGTGTGTATATATAAAAAGATAATGACATACTGAGTATTTGACTAGCATAGTAAGCAAAGTGCAACATGTAAGTAGTATAAGCAAGCAAGAGTAAGTGTCAACAAGATATGAAAATGCAGTGTATGAGTGTGATGGAATGGTATGCAATGTGTGAATGTGGATAGGAGTAGTGTGCCCCCCAATGGATGTGTATGAGATGAGGTTCATTTATAAAAGACCCCTCAACAATCAAGAATGAACCATAGAACAAGAGTGCGTCATTGGGAAATGGTTTGAGAATGTATGCTAGAAAGATAGATCATGAAGCATAGAGCATGAAGAGTGAATGTGGTGAGGTTCATTTCAGATTTAGACCCTCAACAGTCGAGTATGAACCGTGGAACTAGAGTGTGCATAGGGTAATGACGATACAATGTGTGTATCAAAGGGTTTGAAAATGCATAGAAAGATTAGATATGATGTACGAAGTGCAAAAGTGGAGATAGTAGGTGCTAAAGACAACTTGATAACAATAGAAGGGGGGAGAAAGTGTGATGCCCCCCAAGTGTGTGATGGAGATCTATGTGACGATGAAAGAAAGACCTTGCGATGGTGATGAGTGCTTGAAATGTAGCATAAGAAAGAATATTGTTGTCACAATGGTAGGTAGGAGCAAGAGTAGAACCTGGGATGGATTTTGGGTTGACAGGAGAAGGCCTAAGGAGGCGATCTAAAGTTTTTAGGTCTTGTTTAGAGATTGGTTTCCGATTTGGAATTTGTAGCTCCATAGAAGACTTGTAGAGGAGGAGGGGATGGACTAATTTTTAGAGGAGGTTGCTTAGCTAGAGTGAGCTGGATAGGTGGATGATTGACTGACCGAAGGAGGATTTTAAGAAGGTACATGAGTAACTATGGAATGATGCTCATTAGACATGGAAGGACTAGATTTAGGAGTCCATTGGGATTTAGCAATTGAAGGTGTAGTAGGATGTTGTGAAGAAAATGAAATAAAAACTTGATGCTCAAGGAGCTTGATTCTTCATTTTAAAGCATAACAATCATTGTCATTATGTCCATTAAGTCTATGATAATTGCAAAATGGGAGACCAATTGTATACTTGCAAGCCGATAAGGAGGAACAATGAGTAGTTGGAAAGTTGATCAATTGGTGAATGAAGACTGCAAGAAGAATATCCTGTTGCTTAGAATTTGATCAAACTTGAGGGGCACTGGTAGCGGTATCACTTGGGGTTCACTTATATGAGCACATGTAGAAGAATAAAAGTAGAATGGGCTGATGTAGAAAGAGAACTAGCATGGGCATGAGAAGCATCCTTGAGATGTTGGATTTCAACTTTAAGAGATGTAATTTTAGTTTACATAGTAAGCAGAGGACCCTATAATTCTCCCTATACAAAGCCAATTTATCAACAAACACAAAGCTAGAGATGATCAACTTGCCAAAATGCACCAAAACCTCACAAGACTGTCCCAAATTGTCTTATTTATATCATAAAACTATGTCATGAATAACTGGTATTGTAAAGTAGTCAAATTGGAATATCCTTAAAAAGAAACTTGCAAAAGGTTTTCATTAGACCCTCTAAATTTCAGAACTTCTCCTCAAAGCAAGTTAGTTATACTTATTTACCAATTTGTAGCATGATTTTGTGTTGCGATAACAGGGTCTAGTATGAGTTTTCATCACAACTCCGGATAAACATAAAATAAGAAAAATGGTTAAAACCCCATTTACAGTGTAAAGGTCATCAACCTGTGTCTACTCTCCAAATGTTAGATCATTTGGAGGTGGCAATAATGACTGTATCAAATCTTGTTTTAAGGGTTTTAGTGACATGGTCACTTGTTTATGATTAACTTTATATTCATATGATCTTCTTTGCTTGAATTTCAATTCAAGCCCTGGATAATGGTTGACTGCCAAAAATATAATTGACTAAACGGCGAAGAAAGGAACCTTCACAAAAACCCTATAAATTATAAAGGGGTCAAATATTGCCCAGAGGGAAGGATCCACCTGGTGTTAGGTGTCCTGGTTGGGCATTGGTGTCTTGGCTGAGCACAATTGTCTAAGAAAATGTTGAAGTATGAAGCAGGACTGTTGTGTAGGGTACAATGACTGAAATTTAGCAACATAAGATAAAGAAAGGTGGCTCAAAGACATGGTTCTTAGTACTCCCTTCTTACTTCCTGGATTCAACACTATATAACAACCTCTCATTGGTCCCTTTGTTTATTTGAATACCATTTGTGATTTGTAACAATGAAGAAGAGCATGGTAGTTAGATTGTTGTGCAACAAATGAGATAAAACCCCCGAACAATGTTTATTCTTCGTTTTTAAAGCAAGCAATCATTGTATTGTGTCTATTTAAGACGATTATGATTTCAGAATGATGACAGACATTGGTATGTTGACTCCTAGCTGATTGAGGGAGGCTAAAATTGAGTATCTAGAAAGTTGATAATCGGTGTTTAAGGAGCTCGACTCAGAATATCATGTTAACATATGGATCAAACTTGAGCACATGGAGTGGTAAGAGTAGGGGTTCACTTATATGAGCACATGTATAGACATAGAAGTAGAATGGATGTTGAAGATAGAACTAACATGAGTTTGAGAAACATCCTTAAGATGTTGGATTTCAAGTTAAAAATAAGAGATGTACTCGTTGTTTCCATAGCTTGAATTTTGTCTTGAAATAAACAATGTAAAGTTTGAATTGACTCTAAGATGGGTTGATTGGAGCTGGATGATTAAGACCATAGAGTCATCAAATAACATGATTAAAATGACACTTACTTGAGCAGGTGGCATATTATGAGGGAGATACATAGTGTCTAGGGATTTTTGGAGAACAACTTTGCAAAGTGGGTGCATTTGAAGTAAGTCATGCAAGGAGATTTGAGGAATTTTTAGGAGCCATGAAAGAAGAATGGGTAGAATAAAAAATGAGGATTTAAGTGTATGATCATGAGTAGGGTTCACCAAATGATTTAATTTAATTTGTATTAAATCTAATTGCAGAGTCACTATTGAAATAAATGATGTATAAATGTTGAAAAACAATAATGACACAAGCAAACTAAGATGTAAAGTATGAAACCCTAAGAGAAGAGAGAAGGATAAAATAACTTAGTTGATTTCCGTGCAATATGGAACTGATATAGGACAAGGAGAAGTGATGAACAAGATGTAAACAACATCGCAATTGATCTCTGTAAAATTATGGAATGTACGAACAGAGCTGGACATGGGTGCCTATAACAGGACAAGGGCACATGGGTACTGATGATTACTCATGGGTGCCTTGTGACTATGCAAAAGCTCTTGAACCTGATTTTTGTTGTGTCACAAGGGTGTCACAATTATTCTCTGTTGATCACTTGTTGTTTGCACTATGATTGCCGAAGGTACCTGTAACCTGTAAAAGAGACGTTCACCTGCACAAGCCCACAAACCACATCAAACCTAAAAAGGAAAATGTAGAATGGGGAAGTCAGATTGACCCCGACGGTCACCCTGAGAGTGAACTTACGACCAAGTGCTACACTACTTGTTAGACTCCATGTAATTTTTGTGAATGTGAGTAGGAATTATGCCCTAGGATGACCCTTGTACAAGTTGCACTTAATAGTGGGTTATAGCTAGAATGTAGCAATGTAGTAGAATGTATGAATGGAATAAAATGAGCTTCCCCTTCTTATGTTGTGTATGCATAGAGTTGATACAGTCTCCTTATCTTTTGAATGGATGTTAGATGGATGCTTTAGAGTGCTTTATGTGCCTTTTGGATGCAATCTTATGTGATGATAGTAATGTTTAGTGCTTAGGTCCTTTATTTTGAACACATAACTATGTATTTATATGATTCCTTTGTTTGAATTTTTAATTGACAACTGGAAGGCTGACCCACAAGGGAAAAAGATGCCCAAAAGATTAAAGAGACCCAAAAAGAGAAAGTAAGGTAGAAAAGGGGTCAGAGGCTCCTAGAGGGGATAAGAGAGCCTAGGTGTTGTTGTCCTGGCTGGGTGCTGATGACTGAAGCCATAAAAGATAAATAAGTAAAGTTCCGACTGGGCTATAGGGGTGTGTAAGACCAAAGAGAAAACAAGAGACAAATAAAAGAGGCCAAAGATAGTTGTCAATTACTAGTTTTATTACTCAGGAATCATATGAATGCTAGTATGCTTTTAGGACATAGAAATGTACCCAAGTGCGTGATTTTGTGTCTACACCACCTTTCATGTTCAATTCAAAGCATGAGGAAGAATCTACATGTGTCAAAATTCAGCCCATACACCTTCAAATGTGATTTGGAGATACGAAGGAGGTGTTTTATATCAATGGAGCCAATATTTTTGAAGGAGGAACACAAAGGTCTGTTTTCACTCCTTGCTTTATAGGGGTGCCTCAAATTTGTTATCATGGCCACATTTCATCAAGAAAGGGAGTTACTTCTCCCAAATGGTCTCTGGATTTGTATAATATTTCTTTGTGTATTATTAGATATTTTAGTTTAGATTTTTTTACATAACAAGTGCTTTGCACACTCTACATATTTCCTTTAAAATATGTACAGTTTTTCAATTTTGTATATAAGTTTTGTGACCCACTATTTTGGAGAGCCATTTAGAGGTTGTTGGTAAAATTTTTAGAAGGAGATCCAAAGGGAAAGGTTTAAAGGGTTTCCAAAGTATTTTTGTGATATTTTAGGTAATTATGAAAGCTCCATGCCCAATGGATTGCCAAAGTGTTGGCGGAATAATTTTTCGCCAGGACACATTAGTTGATTTTCACCAACGATTTGGGAATAAGTCCCTCCTGCTTAGAAAAGGGTAGGCTCCCCTTATTGTATGAAAATAAAAACAGGCACATTCCATTACACCTACGGAAAATGTTTGAACCTCGTACAAGGGAAGAATTTGCAAGGAAAGTGAGATTGTGGGAGTGAGAAATTAAGAGAGGGGGTTAATACTGCAAGCAAGCTAAATCATATTCTTACAATTATTAACTAGAGTTCATCAACACACAATTGGAAGGAAAAACAACTTTGCTATTTACAACAAAACAAAATGAACCATGAACATAAAATTTCATTCATTCACTCATCAAAAAAATTTACACTTTTCTTGGTCATGCAAGATTGACATGTTCACAAAGCTGCAAATGAGAGAGAAGAAACATATGGAAAGGAAATTGAAGAAGTGTTATCTTTACTTGTTCTTTGTAGCTATCTACTCATGAACTCACAAAATTGACAACACCCTTGAAATGAGGAAGTCATTACTATATATAGTTTCTCAACATGACTCTTCGCCTACCCCCCACATGACTTTTCATTAACCTTTACAACATGTGACCTTTCATATTCCTAGGAAAGAAATTGAGTCCCTTTTTATTAATTAGAGGAGACTCATTAAAAAGTACAACTATAGATCACATTTTAATGAATAAGACGAAAATGAAAAGTAAACCCCCAACGAAGAATTAGAACATGGAAGAAGAGAGGAAGGGGATGGGGAAGAGAGAAAGGAGAGGAGATAACTACTCAGATGAGGATGAAGCACTTATCGATGTCGATTCACTTTCTGATGGACTTTTGGAGAGTGCCTCAGGGAAGATATCGATCCCTTTGAACTCTTTACTGCACTGAGCTACTGTGGGCGCCACCTTCTCAACCCGGGGAAGGTGTACAAAACTCAAAGATTTGAGCCAATTCTCAGAGATAGCATTGATGTTCTTGCATATCATGAACCATGCCTGATGCTCCTTCGTGGTTTTGGATATAACAACTCTTATCTCAACAAGAGACTCCAGTGTGTCTTCATTGAAAGAAAATGGGTCTCCAACCTCCTTCTTGACAAGCTCCTCAAATGGTTTTAGTAGATCATCCACTAAATTGTTTTCATCCACACCGGGTACTCCAAGTTTTTGTACCTCAACATTGATATCTTCTTGCATCTTTGAAGTACATTCCTCGTACGATTCCAATTCATCAAGAACATGGTTTAGCATCTTGTACCGAGCAACAACATTTCTATCCCAAACTTGAGATAAGTCTTCAGATGTGGACTTAAATAGTTTTTTGTTCATCAGTATGGTGCTTGTTTTGTAATTAGATGAATTCATCTCACCAACAGGGTTGATTACCTTCAGTTGGACTACCTCCATGTACTGATTTGTTAAAACTCCACTAAAGAAGCGGGAAGCAACTTGGGCTAACTTTCCTTTCTTCATTTTCACCATTGTGGATATAGCTTGAAAATCCAAAACCATTTCTATTTTTAACCACGTGGGCATCTCCCCCGATAATCTCTTGCACCCATGGGAATATCTCAACTATTTCAGGCTTGACATTGGGCATGATTGTTATTTCCGTCTCTGAGTTAGATGGCACATCTTGCACTGGTAGAGCTGGTGCAGCTGTAGAGGAGGAGATAATTTGAGACTACTAAGGAATTGATGGATGAGTTGGGTAAATTTCTCCATGTTCTGAAACTTCAATAGGATCTTGGGTTGCTCTTCTCTTTTTGTGCAATCCCCTGTAGTGTGGGGCCTCAGATTCCACCGATTTCCTTTTTGAGTGCTCTCTTTAGTGAGTAGAGCTTGAAGTTTTCTCAAGTTATTTTGAAGAGGAAATGTGGGATGCTTGTATTTTGAGAGTTGGGAAACCTCTCGATTCAATGATGGTAGCTTTCTTATTTTTGAACCATTCCCTTGACCTCTGAATTACTGCTTCAATTTGCTCATTTATGTACCCTAATTCACAAATGCTCCAAGAGACTTGTGGGAAGAGTGAGGCTTTCACAACTTGGTACTTGGAATTATACATTTAAGTGAAATAATCTTCAATCCCATCCTCGTACCAATTAAAATTGAATTTTCTCATTTTCCCAAATGTCATTCTCATATGATCATGTTCCATGACTTCAAAATCATATGAAAATTCACCCAATAATCCTCTACTTATGGAGCATGATGTAAATCAGGAAGGTGGAATGTTTCCGGGTTGTTCCGAATGTTGAAGTCTATTCTTGGAGTGTATGAGTAGAGATTCAGAGGAGTGAAAAAAGCTTCCAAGTTTGTGACGTCATTAGAATTCTTATAGGAGAAGATCCCAATGAAGATAGGGAATGAAACAATTTTCTTATTTCGATTCTTAAACTTACCATTGATGTGAACAAGCTTACTACAAAGCTCAAACATCAAGATCTTGTCACTAAGATACCTTGCTAACTTACGTGGAACAAGATAAAACCTAAACACTCTGATGTATGAAAAACTTGATAACTATGTGATGAAATATCCGTTACTCTTGATCAAAGTAGCAACTTGTGAAAATAACCTTGATTCAGTATTTTCCTCTAGCAATCGGATGAAAAACATAGTGAAAACATTTTTCACTCTTGAAAAATGGTGGTCACTCTCTTTCAGGATCAATTGTGAAAACTTCTCATAGGTGGGAGCCTTCTAAGAAATATTCTAAGTGAGGGTTAGTCCTCTGAACGGTCTTGTGATCGTGAGAGCACAGACCAAGTAAGATGTCATTGAGAAATTCTTCGTAGCCAACAATTAAAGTGATTTTTGATGGACATTGTTGCTGATTATCTGCACCTAGTCAATCTTCTACTTACCCTCAATGAAAACAAGGATGCACTACACCATCCAATCTTGAAAATCCCTCACAGTCTCTTGTCCCATCACCCTGCTCAGGAGGATGATTGCATTTGAAAATATTTTGTGGAACTCACTTTGAGATAGAGCTTTTGGCATGTGAGATGGATTTCTTCCATGTTTCAACCATGACCCCAATGCAAGGCCTTGAAGATACGATTCTATTTTAGACCATTCGCCTGATGCAAATTATTTTGTGATGATCACCATGTTGTTCTAGGTCAGAATATACATACATTGAGAAATTCCTTTAGGAGTGAGAACCTCCAATATTGAACTATCATATACCCTTATGATTCTTATCTGCTATGCACCTAGGGAAAGGATGTTATGATGTATATGTATTGATGGAGATGCCGACATGTGGAACACATCCCCTTATCTTATTATATCATTCATTTATGATTTATTATGCTTAGGAGGTCGACATTAGTATTGGCCATAGGTTATAATGGTATATATGGGGGTTAGAAGGTTGTAGTTAATCATGATATTGAGTATTGGAGTGTTATTGTATGGTTTGGAGGTTACCCCCTCGAAGTGGTATTGGAGGTTGCCCCCTCAAAGTGGAAAAGCTATTATATAAGCATATTGTCATAATTTATCTATATTTTGGTGTTCTCTCGTGTTATTCTGCTGTATATGTTCTGATTTATACAAGTAATATCCTTACAAGTGGTATCAGAGCAACGATTTCAGCCAAAATTAGGGTAAAAACTCTAATTTTTTGTTTCAAATATATCTTGAAGAGGGTATCTAATTTTTTCCCAATTTTTGCATCATATTTTGGAAACACTCCAAGTCAGAATATCTGAAAATTTCATCTCCATTGGATATTTTTTGTAGATGTTATTGGTGTTTTAGGTTTTTCCATAAATTCACTTTTTAGACAACAAATTGTCGTATTTTTTAGCAAAATTTATATTTTCAGAAAGCTCTTGAAATTTCAGTTAGGGTTTGTTCTTTGTGTTTTTATCCATCTATGGAAATATTTTCATAATTCCTAAACCCTAATCATGATCACGGGGATAACAAATTTTTATGGAAATGGTGAGATGGATACCAAAGAATGATGGATAAAATTTAAGAATGGTGGGCACATCATATTTCCAACCAATATCGATATACAAGTAATTGGAGGAATAATCACTTTATTTATACAGGGGATCAATGGAGCAACAATTATGAAGCATGGAATCCTTATTATGGTTATACATGGAATCCTTATTATGGTTATGCATTGAATCCTTATGTTGGTTATGCATAGAATCCAAGGATGATAAACTATGGTCATGAATGGAATCAAAGTAGCACAACATGATATGGATATTAGTTCAGATATGTATCATCTACCAGGATCACATATGGATGGATGATCGATCATGGCGCAAAGTGTGTAAAAATTTACAACACACTCATTACATGGTTTCTTCTTATGTTTCGGGGATGAAAAATGTCAAGGAGGGAAGGAATGCTATGCACCTAGGGAAAGGATGTTATGATGTATATGTATTGATGGAGATGCTGACATGTGGCACACATCCCCTTATCTTATTATATCATTCATTTATGATTTATTATGCTTAGGAGGTCGGCCTCAGTATTGGCCATAGGTTAGAATGGTATATATAGGGGTTAGAAGGTTGTAGTTAATCATGATATTGAGTATTGGAGTGTTATTGTATGGTTTGGAGGTTACCCCCTCGAAGTGGTATTGGAGGTTTCCCCCTCAAAGTGGCAAATCTATTATATAAGCATATTGTCATCATTTATCTATATTTTGGTGTTCTCTCATGTTATTCTACTGTATATGTTCTGATTTATACAAGTAATATCCTTACATTATCTCTGGATAATTATGATGATCACATGTTGGTACCAAAATTTTTCTCTAAATTGATATGATATGACCATCTGTTGCATATAAACCACTTGTGAACACTTTGTCCTCCACTGGGTCTTTGGGACCGCCAAGTATTCGGTTCTTGAGATCTTCAAAGTCCATATTGGTAACATCGTTGTCACCCACACCTGGGTATTCCAATGCCAGAGATGAAATGAGATCAAGACTAGAAAATTTTAACTTCATATTTGCGAAAATCAACAAGATGAGAAAATATGAAGAAGACATCAACTTTCTGCAACATAATCATACACTTTCTAGTTTTAGCAATTAGGGTTTAGGAGATCCTATTTTGGGAAAAAGGGAGTTTTTTTCTAAATTCAATTTTATGAAAATATTGACAATTTCTATTTTTGGAAAGTTACTTTTTACTTTTTTGGAAAAATTTGTCTAGTTTGTCATCTTCATTGTTCTATGAGTGTACTTATATGAGAGGACTTGCTATTTAGGTACCTTTCTATTTCTAGTAAGTGAGGGTACCAGATAATTAATATTTCTAGAAATATCACTTATCCACCTATGATTGCAATGAAAATTCCTTCACTAGATTCAGCTTGCTTCTGGGACCTCGTGCTCAAAATTTCACCTCGATTCGCTTGCCAGAATGATAGGAAACTAAAAAATCATCTAGGGAATGAAATATGGTTTGATGCCATTAAAAAATTAAGGAATCATCTGTTCTACTATTACAATCTTCTTGTAGGCACATGGGATGAGGAACAACTATGAAAATTTCAAGGGAAACAGATTGCAGGTTTGGAAGATATGAATTTTTCTTGTTTTGGTGCATATTGGACCCATGGAGGAATTTTGACAAATTTTAGGGGTAATCTGTAGGTTCTTGGATTTTTTTTATAGCAACAATGGAGTTATTATGGAAAAATGAGGTGGGTAGGAGTTCTTTCAAGTTTTTATAACTCACGACAGTGTTTTTGGTGCATGGGAGAGGTAGAAGCAATTATCAATAGTTAGATTATTTTTTAGGTTTTTGAACTTAATGGTATGGAATGAATTTTACTGTCCCCACTTTCTTCTTGGGATAGGGACAAAAAAATGTAACCTGATGTGGGCTTGAAAAGTGGTGTTGTTTGATTGCATGATTAAGGATGAGGAAAAAATTAACACTTAACATCAGATGGTTGAAACTGGGTAACATGAAGAATCATGGCAGGGGCTAGAGTGGGGCACATTTTGTTATTCCCTCTGTTCCCTTGGGATAGGGACAAGAAGGAAAAAAAAATTTCCCTGCCCTGGTGATGAAAAGTGGCATAGTTCTATTGCACTAGGGGAGGGGCTAAAGATAGGTGAAAAGGGTTTGCAGAGTGCTTAACAAGGTCAAGTGAAGAACCTGAGGGAAAATATGGGGTGGGGAAATTTTTTACCCTCTATCCCTTAGGGACAGGGACATGAGGGACATGAAAATGTGCCTCAACCTGAAGGTGACATGTGTCCTCTTACAAAATTGGCTAAGTATGAGAGACATGCCTTTCGAGAGAGAAACTTGTTGATGACATTGCTGAAGCTCCAAGAGGTATTTGTTGATGAAAACTTAAATGAATTTGAATCCCAAAAAAATTATAAGATCAATGGGATTTTTCTCAAATTTCAATTATTCCTGCAACACCCTTAGATAGCTCCTTTTTTCTCAGGATAATAGGGTGTGTCTGTTGAAACTGAGATTCCCTGAGAAGTTATTGAGTCTTGTGAAAACTGTGAAAGTTCCATCATGTATAGGTTTGAATTATATCTCCAATGACTACTTGTTTGAATCCTAAATACTTAGGGAGCTCCCAAAAATCATCTTCCAAAGCTCAGGTACCATTTTAGACTGCAAGCTCCTTAACCCTGAAAAAACCCATTTTCACTACACTTGTTCCTAAACCTCCAAAACTTTCCTAAATCTTCCTAAAAAAATTCCATAACTATCCAAACTATTAAAAACACTCCTGAATGGTTTAAGGATTTCAAATTTTATCCCGGAGGATGCACACCTGCCCCGGAAAGACCAAAAATAGCCTTTCTATGCCTATTGAAAAATTCACCTTTAGAAGCACTACATTGAAAGAACTGAATGACCTTATCACAATGTTTGAAACACTTGAGAAAGGTTTTTACAATACATACAAGTAATTGAAACATTATTATATGCATGACACAGAGGGGAGACTGATCCATAGAGATGTTTAGGAGGGTTTTCAAGTAAATTTTTGACACTAGGGTTAAGTTGTCATGTTTCAAGTTTGAATTTTTCCCTTGCAAAAACACATGCCAACACACAACTATTGAGATTTTCATTTATCAAGAAAATGACCCTTGTGAGCAACGAGAAATGTTAGCAAAATAAGCCTCTTGCTTCATTATGAAAAACTATACTATGTTTGTTATATAATTAAATCTCCATATATAAATAATTATAAGAATCATTAAAGGGGTGAAATATTTAAAGACTATATTACCCTCATGAACAATAAATGGGTAAAAAGGGATAAAAACTATGCAAGATAATATTAAGGGGATGTGTAAGTTAACTTGATAAAATGGATATGTGAGAACTATCATATGACCAAATTAATTAATTATTCGAATGAAGGGTGTGGTGGTTGTAACTACCTCTTGGTATATAAAATTATTAATCTTTTAGTGGATGGAAGAAGAATTAAATAAATGGGAATTGAATATAGAGAATAATTTAGAGACCTTCGAGATTAGAACCTAGAACAAGTACCTTTTGAGCGAGACAGTGTGTAGAAAGTGCATCTGAATGGGGGTACAAAGTACACCCCAGACCTCCCTGATAATATTTATGTGTGTACATGATACGTAATTCCTCATTCATGTAAGAATGAAAATGCTAGATTGCTTCTACTTAATGGAATTTTATAACCATACATCGAGGACTCCTATATATGAATTTAAACCCTCTTTTATTAATGCAATACAAAGAAAATTTTAATCTTGTTATACCAAGATAGGAATTAAAAATATTGAATACATATTTAGGGGTGTGTGTGTGTGGACACACAAACATATAAGCTATTGATTTTATTTATTAAATAATGAGATAAAAATTAGGTTTTGGGATGGGTGGGTGACTAGGACAACCTATGCCCTCCCCTATATATTCTTTGCCTTTGAGATCAAACCCAAAGTGCAGTCCACCCTGCCCTCAGACTACACAACCATTCCTTTATTTTGGGTACAACCCCTCTACACTGTATTGTATCCTCCATGTGGCCCTCAAAAAATTTTCATAAGTCGTAATACCTCAGTTTAGCTTCCTCACCCATGCCTTGGTACACACACATGATATTTATAAATGCCTTGATTTCAATCACACACAAACACACACATGCATATATCTATGTATGAGTATATATATATAGGTGACTATTTATACATTTAAATATGCATATGTATATATATAAATCCATCCATATAAACCCTAACGAGGATATTTCAAATAATAAAATACATTGAAGATGAATAAACTGGTTGACTTTTGTTGGTGAGAAAGTGGGCTCACCCTTTCGTTATTTGGAATTTGGGGGAATTGTAATAATTTAAATTAACTTAAAATTACCATGGGGTGCAATGGGCATGGGCCCATTTTTATGGGGCCAAATGGGACCCATGTCCAAACTTAATCATTTAAACCCCTATTTAAATTAATTATTTCTTTGTTATATTGACCCCTTGGTGGGTAAAATCTTATAACACCTAATGTAACCCTAATTTGTAAAATACAACACAATGGTGATTTTTATACCCCCTTGGTGGGGAAAATCGTAACAAACATAATGACTTTGAATTTTTCATTTAATATTATGGATATTTCCGCCCATCCCTAACTAGGTTAACTACTTAGGATAACCAATGAATATAAATTAAACAAACACCCTTAATTGTTTTATAGACTTGGGATAATAATGATTAAATTAGCATTATATACTTGATTAATATTAACAATTTACCTTAATTTTACAAGGTTTTTGGGTTATATAGATGAATATTTTGGTTTTAAAATCATGAGCACAACATCTGGTATTAGAGCTCAATTCCAACATTGGGTGCTATGGGATTATACAAAAGGTAATTAATAAGTTTGTATTGGTCAATTTTACATTCAACAAAAAATTTCTATTAAACCTAAAATTCCCATTTTCTACGTACACTGCCGATATGAGGATTTAAATGTTGATTGAATATGAATTAATTACATGGATTGCTTGGTTATATTATTTTATCTAGTATGATTCTTACATTTTTTATTTTTTTTATTTTCACCATTTCTTTAAAGATGAAAATCAAGTGATGAGTATAATTTTGTTAAATGAAACAACTTGTGTTGCTTCAAAACATAAATAGTTAAATTGTTTTTGCATAAATAGAATGACCTTTTTAGAGTGTTGACCTTACTAATGAAATGTGACTTGGGACTAATTTAAAATTTAGAAGAGTAAATTTTGGAAATTTATCCACCAAATGTGAGTTGAAATATGACATTTTGTACAAACACTCTACCTTAAACACCTTACAAAATTTAGTAAATACATTTGAAAGCAATGTGCAAAACACCTCCCTGACTCTCATAGGTGATACATAAATGTTTTACCATGTTCTTTGGTGATATAGAAAGTCACATCAATCATTAAACCAACTTCAGATGACCATTTAATGGAATGTATTTATGATCCCAATTGGTTATTTCATAGTATGGGATAGTTGTCAAAAGTTAGAAATTTTTCTTGGTTTTGACTCATGGTTTAGGGATCCATATTCTGAAATAGAAATATACCACCACTTTCCTCTAGAATTACACCATGGAAATTATAATCAACCTTTAGTTTTGATAAAACTACTTTAATAACTAGTTTAACAAGCATATTTTGTAGGAAACCTGACGTTTTCCAGTAAGAATGAGTTGGCACAATTATGGTAAATCAGCTCTGGATTGGTATTCATAGATTGAACCCTATTTGTTCATAAACGAGTTTCATCAATTTTAGATGATTTCTCAACATGTAGAGGAGCGTAAATGGGAATTTGAATAATGCGTGTATTCGATTCTTGGAATCTTTTTTTTGAACTTTGTTTTTCATATCCACCTTGGTTTGGGCTTACTTAAGTGTCACAATATATTTCTAAAAACTGGCTCCAGAAGAGATGCTTTCAGTTTGAGATATAGTTTATAGCTTCATAAGTATTAAAAGTCTCGTTGGATTAATCTTTACAATAGATAATATGCTAGATGTGTCAGACATTTGCATTTGGGTTATTGGCTACTATTTTTGTCAGGTCATTCTGATAGTCATTTGGGCTTGTTTTTACAATAGGGAAACTAGGCCTTATTGACCCATTTGACACCCTTCGAGACACCTTTGGTGGGTGAAAACTATTTTAATGTTATAAAATTTATTGTGTTATGCATGTTCATTGGTTGAAATCTATAGCCCATAAGAGTATAGTGTAGGGGAAGTATTTTTGATTGTTGATTGGTTTGTTTTTGTTATTTTGGACACAGTAATGAGCCTTATTTATTATTCGAAACACCTGGTAATCATGATAGGAGAGTGTGTAAAATTGTTACCCTAGAATTTAATGTGCATAATTTTGTTCAAATAGTTTCAATATTCCCCTCCAAGTTAATCATTAACATGAAACACTTGTGCGTCAGTGTTAAAAAAACACCTCCTTAGAGACCTTGCAAAACCCATTTGAAATAGGGCATGAAACAAATAATTGTGTTATGTTTAGCGCAACCTATTGTCTTGAATGTTATTTTTCTATAGATTTAAATTGTCATAATATGAGTTATAAGAATTTTATATACCTTGATAATATTTTATTCGTGACTTCGATTTATAGAGCCCACTTTATAAGAAACTTTGGAAAAAGTCGAGACCTTTAAACCTTACAAATTCCTTTTAAAATAGTATGGCTAAAACAAGTATACCTTGGTGAAAAATCTTTTTATGTAATTAATGAAATGTTATGGAAGTCATGGATTTGATAGTATCCAACTTATCCTGGTGATTTCATTTAGGGCCGTTATTTCATACCCACTTTTATTTTTCTTCGAACCTTTGAATCCCTACAAACTCCTAAAAACAAAATTTTGGCTCCAACAAGTTAAATTACATCGAAACCATCATTTGTGACTTATGGAGATTATTTTGGTTACGCCAAGTAATGCTTATGGATTTATTTAGAATCTTCACTTAGGCATGGCATGTTCATATATTTAGAGGTTATTCCATAGCTTGTTAAACATTGTGGAACTTAAGATGTGGCAGTGCAACATGGTTAGACAATTGATACTCATTAGAAGTTAAATTTCATGAATGTAATCAAACTTTATGAATTATGTAAGAACACTATTTAATGGGTGCATGATTCTAGTAAATGCATGATTTTGTAGATACTATCATAATCCTATTTTCATGAATGTTTATGTAAAAAAAGACTTGTTAAACAATCTCTCTCACTTGGGATGCGATGGTGTAACATGGTTGGATATTGATATTCATTAGAAGATAAATCTTACTCTCTCTCTCTCTATAAAACATGAAATGTTATATTCAGTTACTCTGCATGGTAGGGTGAATTCTTACATACCAATGCTTGAGTGTTGATCCATGATGTTGCATGTTTGTGACTTATGTTATGAATGAAAAATGCAATAAAATAAACCCACAAATAATTATATCTATAATTGTACTCGTAACATGTGTATCCTTTTCCTTGTGAATAAAATTTGGTTAATTATATGTACTTGAGAACATGTAGAATGTATAAATAATAAACATTTTTATAGGACAATGTTATCTTACCGTACCATTTGAATCTAGAAAAGACATGATCTATTTGTACTGAATCAATGGAAATATACCTTTTTCATTCTTCTTGATTGCATTATGAACTTCCATTTTATGTTACATACTAATTTTTGGTCGTGTGAATTTGGTTAATGAATTTATCTTGTCTTATTTTAATATAACAAGGAAAAATAATGTAGTATAATATAAAGATGCATCAATTTGCACTTTATATCTCCCATTGGTTACTTTGTTCTTAGGAGACCTATGTAAGGTTTTCATTACCTTGAAAACCTCTATAGCTAGATTTAAAGAAAATTTAGGCTCTACATAATGAAATGCTAAAAATTATGAGTATCCTAATCCTCCCACCTACCTTGGATGATGGTATCCTTCAAACTTGATGTTTCCTCTAGTCAGGAAATGCAGTCTTTGGAGTTGGAGTGTGAGTTGTGCTTGTTGTTGGTGTCATACTTGACCAATGTAGCCCCCTTGTTTTACAATCTCAATGGGATTGTAAAATTGAGTTCCTTATTAAAAAGTGGACTTATACCTCTATTTTTTAGGGAAATACCCTTACCTTTGGACTTAGTTTGGTGATTTTGGTGATCTAGGTTATTAGACAAGTTTAAGACAACATATGGTTAAGGATATTGAGAAAATATGTTGAATCGTCCTTCCTATTTGGAGGGAATGTCTCTCGTTATCCTCTTGATCTCTTTGGAAAATGTGAAAGGACAAGTTCTTATCATGTTTGTCCAAGAAATATTTTTTGTGATTTCCCTAAGAACTTTGCTAGTATAGGAACCCCTTTAGATACCTATTCCACCTAGTTCATTCGAGTTTTCTTATGGTTGTAATAGTAGATTTGATGATCTGTATTAGTCTTCTTAGTGTGACATGTTGAGTTCAAAACCAGTTAAATGTTTTTAATGAATGAAGGTGGAATTTTTGGGTTATTGTAGTGTCATTTTGGACTAATATAGTTGAACTTTCAATAAACATTTAAACAAAAAAAAATCATACTGTTTTTTTGGTTTTCTTAATCAAAATTATTGGGTGTGACATATGATATTTTAAGAAAAGGTTCAAGCTCTAGAACCTTATAGGAAAAAACTAGTAATTAATTTAATTATGTGATTGTATGGATGATACATATGTATTATATTATTAATTCAATGTGTGGACTATGTGCACCTTGTAAATATTGTTGTCAAATCAAGACATCACCCTTTTCTGTTATGTTTTGTGTAGTGTGACCCTGTATATTGGATGGCTTATATAGGAGAGTGTAAATTCAAGTGCAAGATTTGAGGGACATGTGAGAAATTTTTTATTTTCTTAAAGGATGAGTACGGGCTAGGAAGTGAATATTTACGTAAATTTGAAAATTTAATTTTCTCTTTTGGTATTTGTGATTCACCATGAGTGGATTCATGCACATCATGTGCGCACAACTTGTCAACCTTTCTACAAAATACAATTTATGCCCCCTTTACTCACCTCTTACCATTTTCCTTATGGGTAACCTTTATGTTGGGAATCTAATTATGTTGAACCTCGTGGATAATTTGGGATGATGATGTTGATGAACATTTTGGTAGCTACATTTTTCTTGATTAATATTCTCATATTCCAAGATACATGTTATTAATTGGACCAAGTTAGGATTCATAGTGGGACATGTTTGATGAGACAAATAACTACATGGTAGGATATGACACCCTGAATAACTTAATATGTGTTATCTTCTTCCCGTGACTTCCAAGAGGAATTATATTCATATGAAGAGGGGGATATAGTGCCCACCATTTTCTCTCTTCTAATTTGAGTATGATAGACTCGTTGTAATTATTTGTGATGAGACATTCAACACTATTATTATCATGGTTAATTTGACATTGGATATTTATTTTTTTGTCGTAACATTATCTGTTTATATGTTAACCTGTCATGACGAGATGGTTGTAGTTGGGCCATGAGGCCAATTCATGGTTATTATCATTATCATCTGAATTATGATGTGATAGATTTATAGATCTTTATGGATTTTGTAGATTATCATTGTATCAAGATATTGGATTTCAAAATGTGTCATTGATGATTATCATTGTGATTGGTAATTTCATGTATATGGTGGATGTATGATTTCATAACTATTTGGATTGGTTAGCGTATGTTTGACTTAGATTGTTTGACATGATGATTATTGATTTGTTTAACATTATTGTATCAAGCAAGTATGATGTTTGCAATTGAGTGTGTAGGAAAAAGGTTCACATTATAGGAGAACATGAGTTTTAGGAGATGTATTCTCCATGTGGCACAATAGGTCATATAGGAAGAATTTACCCTTTTGCTTGATTTTGATCCCCCTTTTTTTATTTTGTTGATTACTATTGGAAATGTGAAATTTACCCCGTTGACATGTCTTTACTAAATTATTTGGTCACTTTTATTTATCTTTTATTCCATTATGTTTTAATTTGGTTTAGTCCATCATATTTTTTCTTGTTTATAATTACTTATTGTTAAGCTAATTACTTCCTACTTACTTTGGATGATCTTGGTTTCTCTTATTATTCTCAGGTTAAATGGGTTTAAGATCACATAATTCATGGATTATATGGATCCACCAACCCTCTTAAATTCCACCTCTCCCCCAAAACTCAAATTTGAGGAAAGAAGTGACTTTTTGGAAGGAATATGGGGGAAAGTTAGGGGTTATATTTACCTTGAAAAATAGACCTAAGTACCATTTATATTGGTGGGTGAGCTCTTTTTAAGGCTCATAATGCCTAATTGCCCCCAATTTGACCCTTTTCAAAGAAGCTAAATTTATTATTTTGAAGCATGTGTACGCTTTGGGATTGGAGTGTAATTTTCTCCATGTGGAGACTTGCAAGTATTGTTTTTGAATTTAATTCATTTATTATTTTTGTAGGAGCTTGTTGGAAGTAATTGGGTGAGTTGGAGCCTTGGGTAGAGGAGTGAAACATGCCGCCTTCCTATTGGGTTGAATTTGGAGTTCCCTTTCCTATAGTATCCTCAAGCTTGGAGGTTTTTGGGGGTTCTTTTGCTTGGTTTGGTTTTGACTAATTTTTTGAGAGGAGCCTTGTTGGAGAGATTGGATTTTTGGCTTTGAGAGCTTAAATTTTTGGTTTGGATATTTTGTTCTTGGATTAGAATTTTTGAATCATATTACTTTTGTGAGGTAGGCCTCACACTCTTTTTTTATGTTATTGCTTTGAAAAGAAACCTTGTATGATTTTTATTGGAATTTTGGGTGTTTGAAAATGTTTTGTGTTTGCAAATGAGTTGTATTTTTTCATTTGATTTATCCATTCCCTTTGGGTCTGGATTTTGGAAATGTAGGGGAAGAGGGAAGAATCCTATCTATTCCCACAAGGCTTGATGGACAAGCCTTGTTGGGATTTCTTATTTTTACTCCCTTCATATGGTTTAAAGTGGGATATTATTTCTCAAATGGTTTGGGAATCATCTCCCTTCCTTTCTAAGGAAACATCCAAGGTTTGAAAATCCTTGGCAATGAGGAGGCAAGGAGGTATAATTATTTTGGTGTTTTGGAGGGATATGGAGTTATGGAGGTAATATGGGACATTTAGAAACTTGTGGAAACCTACATGGCTACTTATTTGGATATGTTTTAAAGTGGATTTTATCTCCTTCTTTTCCCCATTTATAAAGAAACATGGATACTTTTTGAAGTGTTTTTGTGTTGTTCAACAAACTTTTGTGTACTATGGTTGGTTGTTTTTTGCTTTTCCTCTCATTTTTTTGGTGCTCACATGGAGGCTTGCATTATCCTCTCTCCCATGGGCTTGGAAGGAGGCTCACATGCTCTTCATTGTTTGGTTGTGGCCTGCAATGATGTCAGTTGGTTGGGTGGTAAACTAAGCATTCTCTTATGGCTATGGATGATTGTTTATTGAAGATGGAGTTTGGAGAAGATAAGATATTTGTGAGCTTGTCTTCTTGTTTGTTAAATGTGAAATCACAGAAATTTTTGACATGTTGTTTTGTCTTTGTGGGAGGCTTTTATACTTGCATTTTAAGTTTATTGTAAATATTGTTAATAAAAACAAGGGAAATAGTTATTTGATGTTTTTGTTGTTTGGGAACCACATTGAAACAAGTTGTAGAACTTGCATTTTGGAGTGAGAAAATGGTAGATTTGTGCAAATAAAAAATTCCTTCATTTACTATGTTGTGTAAAAGAAATATTCATCTTGTTGGACAAAAGAAAATATGGATATGTTGAGTTATCAAGCCTATCAAAAACAATTATATATCTATTGTTTTGTAATTAAGATTGGTGTTGTGTAATTTCATTGCTAAACTTGTATGTTCTTGCAAATAATTCTTCTAGTTTATTGATTGTTAAATTTTGCAAAAAGGAGAAATGGACTAGAGCTTGTTATTATATAATGTTTTAAAAAGAATCTTACTTTTGCTTATCAATCTTCCAAGTTTGATTCATTATCTTATATCTTTCAAAGTAAAATGGATCTTAATTTATCTAATTTGCTCTATTTCTTATCTCATTGATTTCAAAGAAAATTTTAATCTCATCATACTAAGATAGGAATTGAGAAAATGTTGAATACACCTTTAGGTGTATTTACACACACATGATACATACATACATACATACATACATACATACATACATACATACATACATACATACATATAACGTAAAATTAGGTTTTGGGAGGGGTGAGTGGTTAGGAGGACCTAACTCCTCCCCTCCATCTCTTTTGCCTTTGGGCTCAACCCCAAAATACCATCCATCATGCCCTTGGCCTACACGTCCACACAAGCCAAAAGGCCTCAGTTTGGTCGACTCACCTAGTCCGTATAACTACATATTTAAACATTTATATGTATATATGTCCCTCCATATAAACTCTGATGAGGGTATTTCAAATAATAAACTAAATAAAAGAATAATAAACATATAAGAATCCATGAGAGATCCTCAATCTACAAATAAATAGAAAATGAGAAGGAAGGAAGACTAAAAGAAAATGTAATATCAAACTTAATGTGGTTTTAGGGTTTCTAAAATACTCTAGGGATTAAGGGTGGATATCCCTTTGATCCAAGGGCAATAATTTAACCTAGGATTTTCCATTTTCACAATTAGGGAACTTGGTTGATTTTTGTTGGTGAGCAAATGGGCTCACCCTTGCCCCTTTGAAATTTGGATAAATAAATATAATAAAAATTAGAATTTAACTATTTATGGGTGCAAAGGGCATGTGTCCATTTGGATAGGGCCAAATGGGACCCATTACCAAATAAATTAATTAAACCTTGGTTATGTTAATCTCTCAACCTTGCTAAACTAAGCCCCTAGTGGGAAAAAACATATTAAACCTAGTAACCTTGTTTACGCAAATAAATCATTATGGATTATTCAATAACCTTATTTACGTAAATAAATCATTGTGGATTATTCTCTTACCCCTTGATTAAATTATCGGCTTGGGATTAATAAATAACTAAATCATTGAGTCAGATTAAATATTAAATTATTATTATGTATTTAATTAAAAAATAATTAATTATTTAAAAAAAAATCCTAATTTTACGGGATTATTGGATTATTTGGATGGGTTTTTTTGGATCGTAAAATCATCGACATGACATGAGATGAGTGAAATATAGGTAGGTAGAATGTAAGAAAATATTCACCTATATAGGGAACAATAAACTTAATATAGGAAAATTCCCAATTAGACATAACAACCTTCTTATTGATGTTGTTGAGTGTGAGTGAAACTATTAGGTTGTTACTACTAGCAGACTTAGTTGTTCTCACGATAATTGGGTACAAAGGTCATATTTCCCTATTAGATGTTGTATGAAAGAAAAACAAGTATTATGTTTGATATATCACTGATGCTCCTTCCATATGCATATAAAAATGAAGATAGGTTTCAGTACAAGAGTACCCCTTTAAATGGCATATGTTTATGCACATAATTTTATATATAGTTTTCCATAAGTGAGGAATAAGGTTGTCATTCATACTCTTTTTTTTATGGATTTTTCGTTTGTAGATGTCTTTTCCTATCATATATATGTCAATTTATTGTATGTTGTATGGGGAATCCAAAGATTAGTGAATTATATCACCATAGACGTCAACCATCTACATCATTCATGAAATCAACTCATAACTATATTATACCAATTCCATCAATCTAAGTTTTAAGTTTCTAATGATTGCCTTCTTATTTTTCCAAATTTATGATGGATGATCTAGAAGGAAATATGTCCTGCAAGAAATATTTTTTGAGTCATAGCTCATTATATGCAATATTATTTGTTATTCATTAATGGGAATTTTGTAGTTTGATTCAATTTGTTTGAATAGATTGTTTTATGAATTCTTTTAGGAGAAATAAATTGACAATTAATCATCATTGTGTGCATGTCTTGAGTGTAGGCATTCATCTCAGCTTGCCCAAGTTCCTAAGAGGCTATCAGATGGAGCATCCACTAGTGGGGGTGGGATTCCCACAAGGTCTAGATAGGTAATTTTATTGCATTTTTCTCTCTTCTTCTAATGATGAATGTTAATAAGCTCATTTATTTCAAAAAAAGTTTCACATTTGACTATGTTAGATAATTTTTTTTTTTTTTTTCACGCGTATAGAATACTTTCTCTTGCTTACATTGAGTGTTTTAGGAGAAACAATGGTCTAAATTTCCAACATTCATTCCCCGATATCCCATAAAAAAATATGTGTGGGTGTTTGATTATTTCCCAAACACAGTTATAGGTGAGGGGTTAACAGGTAAATTTTGGATGAACTACTTATTTCATACATTTTCATGCTCATATGTGCTTATATATATATATATATATGTTTGACATGTATTTATCGACCAATTTGGTAGGAGTTGGTGGAGCTGAACAAGGATGAGGAGGGTGGGTGTAGACACTCAAATTTGGCAATTCACTCTTTGATGCTCCTAATTTTGACAATAAATATTACTAACATAAATACAACCTTCCTATTCCCACTTAGCATATTTTGAGGTCTCTTTTTTATCTTGTTTATCCTTGTGCACTAACATGTCATCAAGTTATGAGAACACAATGCATAAAATCCATAGACAAACACAAAGTAACAAGCTCCAAACCTTAGTTTGTATGTTTTCCTTCCCTGTTCAAGGTTTTACAATTTGGTTAAGATAGTATATCAAGTCATGGCCGACTTCTACGGTCTTAGACTAACATGTCATCTAAATTTTATTTCAAATTCATATCTTTTGTTGGGTCTTATAATATATATGGGTTGATCTTTCATCGATAAATCATCTACAGAACCATATATAAGCAAGTAGACACTACCTCATTTGCTAATTTAGAAATTCAATGACACTACATTGATACAATCACTTTCAACACTTGCAAAAGGAACCTAATGCTCCCTAAATATCACAATAAAACATATATAGTCATTAGGGTAACAATCTCTCTAGGTCTGAATCTTATTTACAAGGTTAAGACAATAATCTCTCTCATCTACAAGTACTTAAGCATCCCTTCCCCAAGTATCTTAGCAAGAGAAAACTCAACTCAAACATTGTCAAAGGTGGTTGTCAAATCTAGTTGCATTCATCTAAACATCACATGTGAGGTGGAGAATGATTGTGTAGTTAGAGGCTTGTTTGGAGTAGTTCCAATGTCGATGGTGCCCATAACCCAACTATTTTTTGTTTTACATGACTTCTCATCGATGGATAGGGTTTGAGATCATGATCGAAGTGTTCAGATAGATTCAAAACATGATTGAAAATTAGGATTTGATAAAGAAAAATAGTTCTAGGAAATTGACAGTGTCATAAATTTTCAGTGCCCATAATCAAGCAGGTCTAAGACCATATAATAGGGTCAGAACCATACATACGGTCTTGGAAGAAGTTTACAGTCTTTCCCTAGGTTGATTTCTAGGTATAGTCTCTTGATTAAAGCATCCTAATATTTAGATCCCCCTGTTCCAGAAGTGCATCCTCCTATAACTTTCTAAAATCATATGTAATCAACTAAGTGCACTCATTCCTTTGTGTTTTCAAGTTTATATATTGTTTAACATATCATTTACAAGTATAAAATAATTATTTTGATTGTGATAATTAATGTTGGAAGTTATTTAATCAAATAATCATCTGTTTCTAACCCTTACATCCTTTTGTTTACTAAATTACCAAAATCAATTAGGTTTCATGCTAAATCTAATTAGAGTGTAAACATTTTGGTGAACCCCAATTTTGATCGAACCCTTCACATTTTATAGGATCTTACTAGCTCCCTTCCATTAGGCATGCTATTTTCCAAACCCTATGGACGCCTTAGGGTATGCACATTTTTTTTTTCTGATTTCCCTCCGTATTATTTGTGTGATTATGGGTTTCATCCATTCCTTGTGGAAACATAGTGGTTACCATCCATCTAACCAAGTCCATACCACTTTTGTAAATGCATGCCATTTGTTTTCCTTTTCATATGATGATAGTGATGATATCATCCCTAATTATGATCAAACTACCAATCCTCTTGTACTCCGAGATAGACCACCCCACTTTGATCCAAAACATAGCACTCATCCCCCCTACTCCTGCAGAGGCCAAAATCGTAGTTGAGATCATGACATTTCTATGTGCCCCTACCACTAACAAAGGTGATATTGGTCCTAGTTGTGAGAGTAATGCATTTGGACGAGACAGTGATGGTGAACAACCACCTTCCCCTCCACCCACTGATGACCTTCTTACAATCATAAATCTTACATATTCTAGTGATGATGAGAATGTTTCTATCCTGCATGAGGATGATATTCCATCTATCCTTACATTGATCGATGGTTACCATTATGTTTCTGACGATGATTTAGATTCCATTTATAGTGATTGCTATAGTGATGACATCCATGATGATCCTACTCTCCTTGCACATGATATCTATGAGCATACTTGTGTCTCTCCCACCCCTCTTGAATGTAAAACTAATGACTTTTGTAGAAAACTTCCTATTTCAAATTTACATGATTCTGATTGTGTTTCTACTCTTCCCATTGAATTTGAAATATATGATCTTGCTTCCACCAATGATGTTTCTATGAATACTCTTGAATGTAATAATGATACAAATGCTTCCACTCCTATCATGTATATGATGGTTGATATATATATATATATATTCTACTTCTCTTCTTGAAATCAAATGTAATGATTGTATTATTACTTATCCTCCATCCCTTATAGATGATAATGTGCACAATGATGAATTTTTTAATATTTCTCTTTGCGTAAATGAACATGTTGATTATACTCTAGTTACATGTAATACATAGTCCAATTTCCTCTCCTAGTGTGAATGTTACGCTTTTAGATATCAATAATACTCCTTTAGAACCTCAATGTGTGATCAAGCCGATAGAACCTCGAATTCTGCCTAATGACACATCACCTCATATTGTATTTAAACTAAATAATGATCATATGGCCACTATCAATGGTAAGGTACAACATTTAAATGGTCTTCTAAAAATCCACACTGAAAGAGGGATTCACGAGAACTGATGTCGAAAAGCGATGCACCACAACGAAGTTGCACTCCGATGGTAATGTCAAGCCAACACAATACGCAAGATTCGAAACAATGGAAAGAAGATTGCAAGTAAGAAGAATGGGTTTGCTCATGCTCATAGATCAAAAAATAGGAAGTACAAATAGAAGTCTTGTGTAACCCCCATGCCTAATCAGGAAAGAACTCAATGACGCCACTGACGCATATGACGTTGACTGATGCATATGATGCCACTAGAAGAGGATTTGCAATTCTAAATAAGGAATGTAACTCCTATGACACATTGACGCAAATGACAATGTCAGATTCTATGAAAAAATCTAACACTTGTCATTTGACTTCCTAAGACCTATGACTCTTACAAGGTGAGATGACTCACCTAGGTGATGTGGATGATGACTGGATAGTCACACACACCAACACCCCCCCTTCATCGAAGATGTGGAAGAGGACAAGGTAAGCAAGAACAAAAAAGAAGACTCCCCTAGACAAATAAGAAAGATGTGTCAATGGGCCCTGACAATTAAAGGCCTGATAAGGTGCCCATGTACAAACAACATCTTTCTGGAAGGAAGAAGAGGAGAAAAAAAGGAGCACTATCTAGCTCCCCCAGAAGATGATTTCCGATGGACTCCTAATGAATATGAAGGGACCAAAGGTCGGTGATCAAAAGGAGGAGGAACATGGAGAGTGCCAGAAGGTGGCCCAATATGAGAAGGAGATAATATATCAAGAGAAGCGGTGACAATCCTGTCAATCTCCATAAGGTGAGAGTCCGCAAATATAGATATATCATCTAGAGATCCCTGAAGGGGCAAATGAACCTGCTGCAGTGGAGAGTCAGTGGAAGCTGGTGGGATGGAAACTCTGATCTTGGAAGAGGCAGTAGGTTGAAGAAGATGCTGCATTATGATGTCGGTATCCTCGAGCATATCATCCAAGTCTAAGTCAAGGAGATAAATTTTCTGTTGTGGAGGATTATAAGAACCCTTTAAAGAAGCAATCTCGAAGTCTCTGGAAGCAACAGGGGATGGAAGAATCTCCAGGCTAGAATCAATGGAATCAGTAGATGCTCGTGATGGGGAAAACCTGAGATCCAAGGTAGCATGGTGCACAGGGGAGAATTCAACTGAAGAATCTTGTGGAGGAGAGTCACTAGAAACTATGATAGGAGCAATACTAATTTCTGAAGGAGCATGCACAAAAATATGTGTGGGCTGCCCTTCATAAGAAAAAGTATCAGTGAACTCACTTTCCTCCATGGATGCAAGATCATCAGAAGATCCATAACCAAATGAAGGAGGATCAAGGTCTCCATGAAAATTCCGAATAAATATCCAAGCTCTGTGTGTAGACTCAGTGAATTCTAATCGACGTTGATGGTCCTCCGATATAGTAAGACAAAGAAGCCCGTATGTCATATCATTCTCATTCAACCAATTTTGGTGATGAATGCAATCAATAGGTTCAGGTGCCAACCCAAGAGGATGTGGTAACACATTTAACATAATACAATGATCGAGTATCCCACTCTTCCATTGTAGGTAGTTTCCTGGTCCTAGTTGAACAACGGAGTGATGAAATTCAATGTCCATGATGAGAGGAGCCTCCAAGGAACACAAGATTAACCCCCCCCTTTTTGTGGCACTTTGTAATTTAGTGTATTGATTACAACCAGATGTGACTGTGTTCCGAGAACCAGTTTGTCACTCACCTTGCAATTAGCGTAATAACACACAATGGTGGAGACAAAAATCAAGGTTCGTAGGGCGCAACAGATCGACACTGCAAGCAAGCACAGAAAGAGAGAAGGAAGAGGGGGAAGAAAGAGGTTTGTGAGAAATAGCATCTCATGTCACATGAAAGAACCGATTTGTCATAAGACTGTGGCAGACGCGCTCACAAGTCCACAAAAAAAGGAATAGAACAAAGCTCAAGAAAAAATGAGCTAAATTATGCAATACAAAGACCCCCCCAGAATGCGGCACTTTATAAAATTAGTGCATTTATAAAGATAATGATCCCATCATCTAGAGTGTGAAAAAACATGCAACTTTGACTAAAGAAGTGCTCAAAACCGAGCATTGAATCAAAAGTTATAGCAAAAACCAATTCCTGCAACTGATGAGAAAAAGCCAATAAATCTTCAAACGGATTAAAAAAGTGCCCTAAATGCATGCAAAAGGTTTCGTATGTATGCCCATTGGAAACGACATGAAATTTTAGATAGGGTGTGATCATACCAGCGTTAGTGCACCGGATCCCATCAGAGCACCGCCCCCAGAGTAGTTTTGGGATGGGTGACCTCCCAGGAAATTCCCGGTGTCACTTCCTCTTAATATGCCGTTGGGCCTGATTGGGTGTATACCCGGCTCCATCGTGTAGGAGGGTATTTGTGTAGCAACTAATTAACATGATGACATCCCTCTCCATCATTACTTCGAGCTTTTGGTGTGATGACAAGTTGTGTAGCTCTGCTACCAGCCAGCTAAGCACACCGCCCCCCAGAGTAGTTCTGGGATGGGTGACCTCTCGGGAAATTTCTGGTGTCACTTCCTCTTAATATGCCGTTGGGCCTGATTAGGTGTATACCCGGCTCCATCGTGTGGGAGGGTATTGGCGTAACAACTGATTAACACGATGAGATCCCTCTCCACCAGAAGTTCGAGCTTTTGGTGTGACGGCAAGTCATGCAGCTCTGATACCATGAAAGAGGGATTCGCGAGAATCGATGTCAAAAAGCGATGCACCACAACGAAGTTGCACTCCGATGGTAATGTTAAGCCAACGCAATACGCAAGATTCAAAACAATGGAAAGAAGATTGCAAGTAAGAAGAATGGGTCTACTCATGCTCATAGATCAAAAAATAGGAAGTACAAATAGGGGTGCTGTGTAACCCCCATGCCTAAACAGGAAAGAAATCAATGACGCCATTGACGCATATGACGTTGACTGACACATATGACACCACTAGAAGAGGAGTTAAAATTCTAAATAAGGAATGTAACTCCTATGACGCATTGATGCAAATGACAATGTCAGATTCTATGACAGAATCTGACACTTGTCATTTGACTTCCTAAGACCTATGACTCTTGCAAGGTGAGATGACTCACCTAGGTGATGTGGATGATGACTGGACAGTCACACACACCACACACACCATACCTCCTCAACATATTCTCTCTCTTATGTATGCGGTAGGATATTTATAACATAAAGTACATACGTTGACCCTAGAGAGAAATGCTTAATATGTGCTAGAATGGAAAATTTAGATATTCATTTTTCTTGAAAACCCCAAAAAATATTATCTCCCCTTTTTGAAATTTGGTAAAGTTTTCAAAATTTTCCCTTTTGTAGGTAACTTATGGGTTGTGTAATTGTATCTCACAAGCATTCCCATGAAATTTAACCAAAAATATAGGAATAAAACATGAATTGGATTACTTATTTTCTTTCAATGAATTTTTTTTTGTTCTCAAATATCTCAATCTACACTTTCATGGCTTCCATATGTGCTTTAAAAAATAAAATGCTCATAACTTCCATTTGGTAAGGATGATTGCCACCAAATTTCACCAGGAGATTCCGATTGAAAATTGCTACACAATGATCCCATTTTATCTTGAAGTCATTTCTTGGAGGATTTAATTAAGATAAATATGATTCATTATGATTTTTACATCATGAAACACATTTCGAACCTTCCTCATTGCAAATTGTCTCTTCCAGAGAGGGTGTGCTCAAATTCAACCGTAGAATGATCACCGATGTTTTTAGGACCATAAATTTTGCATTTCAACTTAGTTTTTGGTACCATTGGATTCAATAGAAAAATATTGGAACCAAGGTCATTTTTTCAAAGGTTTAAGATCTCAAAGACCATTTTTTACTATTTTGAGAAACCATCTTCTAATTGTTGTTTTGACCGCATAGAGGAAAATTTGTTTTAGGCACAACTAAATTATGCACATCAAACCTTCATAAAATTTTATCCACACCTTTCTTATCAGGAAATGATCCTTCTAGTATGGTTTGGAAATGTTTTAAAGATAATTTGTGGAAAGATTGAGTTCTAACCTTGTTCTCCCCACTAGTGAAGGAAACATTGATCACCTAGTTTCTAACAACTGAAAGGAAGGATTAGTACTAGAATTTGACCCAACATAGCCAAATATATATTGAAGATACAATTGAGTTAAAACATGCTCCAGTGGAATGGATTATTAGTGCTGAAAGATGATTAGATCAATCACACCCAAAGTTTATCTTTTCTCCCCCACCTACTATTTCTTCATGAAGGAATCACCTTTGTAAATTTGTGATTTATATTTCTTTGTTGGAGGTTCAATTTTTTTGATTATTGTCTTATTCACTTAAGTGAATTTATATTCCAGTTTTGTGAAATTAATTTTCTTAAAATAAGGAAAAGTGTCTTATTTTGTAAAGGAATATGAAAGGTCGCAAGAGTAGGTGAAGGTACATTTCAATTGGCTATATAATGGAATGGATTCTTCATTCCAAAGGATAAGATTTTTCTCTCCAATCCTCCATTATCTATTGATAATTATTGAACATATGGTAATTTTTGTAAGGAAGAAAGGAATTTGTACCTATTGAAATGAAACAAGAATGACTATTTGAAATTTATGTCAACATGTGTTATTGTTTCATCATCATTATTTAATTACATATGTTTGTTTGTTTCTTCTCATTAATCTATACCGAGTTATTGGTTAATATATTATACATTAATCCAATTAGCATAACTTCCTCTTATGCTTTACTTCCTTCTAACCTACACATTCTTCCCTCTCTAATCTACCATATTTTTCAAATATTCCATTTCTTTGAGTTCTTTGAAAGGTGTCAAAGTAGGTTTCCCTTTCAACAAGTTTTCTTCACCATTATACTTTTTTCACCATAATTTGAGTGAATGAGACCATTATAGGTCCTTTATTGTTGTTTTATACTCCATCATTAGTATGTCATCCACAACATGGAAACTGAACATCTTAGGTTTATTGATAACCACTAGCTTATGGTTTCTATCCAACAAGAATGACTCCAAAAAGTCCTTGAAGTTGTACAATTCCTCAATAAGGTAAGGAGTGAATGTACTTGACTCTTCTCGACATGTTCTATAAGAGTCCACAATATGTGGTACCTTTAGACACAAAATCACACACTTACTACTATTTATTATACTGCTAAGTATGCTGTTTTATATATGGATCTTGAGTAAGAAAAGTATTCACTAATGGCACACTTCCTAGTCCATCCACTTGTGTTATTGGTTTTTATTTCTTTTACCTTTCATACTTTTCACTCATACACCCAATTTTGGTCAGGTCATAGGGATCCCTGTCTCTCAGTATTCACACATTTTTTATCAGTTGTCTCTGGACACTAGCACCCAAGACTTGACATTTGTACTCAGGCGCTCCTATCCATCCTAGGCACCCATGTCCTCTTTATTTTTTATCTTATTTTTGACATTTGAGGTTGGTCTTTTCAGTTTTTACCCACTCATATTATGAGGTACTAGTTGGCATGTTGGGTCATTAAAGTTGAAATTCAAGCAAGAGATCCCTATAAACACAACATACATACCATTATGAGGGCAAGAAATTTATATCAAGGGCTATCTATCTACATATCAAAGAGACTGCATCTTGGGCTCATTACTTTGCATACACACTGCATAAGAAGGGGAAGTTCATTTTTACATCCACACATTTTTCATTCTATCTAGCTATCCCCCGCTATCTTGGCGTCATCAGCCAAAAGGAAATCTAGGAGCACTATTGCATACACAATCAAATAGAACTACTTTGGGTCTGAGATGTAGTGTAATGCTCAGTCGTAAGTTCACTAGTTTGACAACTGAGGAAAATCTGACCCCTCATTTTGTATCTTTATTTTTTAGGATTTGATGTGTTTTTGAGGGTTTTGCTGGAGGTTTATGTATTGTAGATTTATAGATACTCTCGCTGTCAAAGTGTGATACACACATGATAAAAGGTGAGCAAGTACAAAACCCTAGCGACAATGTCGAAATCAAATTATGACCTTTTCTATAGACTACAATGCCCACCAGAGGTCTAGGACACCCAAAAGTGCCCTTGCTCTTACTCAGGAACCCACGCCTAGGCATTTGCAACACCTCTGTATTTTTCTGAGTAGGATTGTGATAAGCTGAGTTTCTGTTTCATTGGTTCATCCAAACTAGACACACTTTGGGATAAGTGAAATCAAGGTAAGTTCCCTATCTCTCTTATTTTCTTTCATAATTAGATCAAATAAATTTCTTGACATATGTATTTCATTAAATATCATTATAAAAATCATTGTTACTTTCAAATTTTAATAAAATATTCAAATTTTATTGAATCATTTTGGTGAACCCATAGCTCAAAACTATTTTCCCTAGGATTCACTAAAAACCTAATGGCTAAGAATAGATCTTATCCTCCTAGGAAAGATGCCTCATGTGAGTGTTAACCCTATTTATGATGAAACAACTATAGCTAAAATTAGCACTTTCTATCACAATACTACTCTTTTAGATGATACTCAAAGACAATTGCTGGGTCATGAATGCAATGTTACTACTAGCTTTGATCGTTTTACCATTATAATTGTTTTTGGTTGTACTCCTTACTATTTTCTAAGCAATAAGCCTCCTCCACCTTCTTCTATTTATGCTGAAACTCTAGATGAGGTTATTATTGATTATTTACTTCGTCTTAATTATGATAGTACAAATAAAACACATGATGAAAATGTAATTGTGCATGATGTTGTTTCTAATACTAGTCAGGATGATTATATAGCTACATCTCATACTCCTTGCATTTCTGAAAATGTTTCTAGTGATTCTAAGGATACATTCATGCTAGTGTTTCTCCTACTTAATTGTATATTGATGATATTCTTGATGAAATCCTTGCATCTGACTATTTCTTTGATATTTATGATACACATACTAGTAACGAATCTACTTCTCTGCATACTATTGAATGTGAATTCTCCACTCTGCTTTCATCTTCTTTTGAGATTGTATCTAGTGATATGCATGTTGATTCATCTCCTTTATTGCTTTATCTCCTAACAACACTTCCAATTCTATCCCTACCGCTTCTATTGATATTCTATGTTGTTCATCACATAGTATTTCTTTTACACCTACATCTAGTGTGCCTATAACATCGACATCCTCCACTTCTTCTTCATACAACCATATGATCACTCATAATGGCAAGCTTCAACTACTCAATGCACCATTCACATCTTCTACCATTCCTTCACATGATATCTTATCACTCATGCATGCTATTGGTCACTTACAATCTCCGGTCCAGTCTCTCACTCTTGAAAGCAAGGCCTATTATGCTTCTATTGATAGCAATTATTTACATGACAATCCTATTCCGAAAAGATTCACAATTCAACATTCCCTAAGGATTTAATTATGCCTACATTTTCATGATTTGATGGCAATGGAAATCCATATTTGCATCTCAAACACTATTGTCTAGCTATGGATTCTTACTCCAATGATCGATTATTGCTTAAAGATTTTTGTCATAGTATTATCAATGATGCTCTCCAATGGTACACAAATATATCTTTTGGATCTATTAGTACCTATTGTGAGATGGAAGAGGACTTCCTTCACCTCTTTATACTTAAAAATGGCCCCAGAGTCACATATGATCACTTACTTGGCTTACATCAAGGAAAGACATAACCTATTATTGATTACATTCTATGTTTCAATGCTTGTATGCATCAGTTAGTATTTTAGCCACTTGATCTAGAAAATCAATTCATATTTTGTCATGGCTCGATTCTTGATTTAAAGAAACACTTACAATATGATACATGTGAATCATTCACACTATTATGCTATAAAGTCATTAATTTAGAACAAGATCTCATTGCTACACATGTCATAGATCCTCTTACTATTTCTGCTACTACATGCATCATCTAGTTCTTCTCCTCTTCCATCTATTGAGTGTATTCCATGGTCTCCATCTCCTCCACCCCATAAGCAAGTTCAATGTTCTCCATCACATAAGCATCCTTCATATCCTCCACCGCTCCAGTCTCCGTCCTAATACTTCTTGCATCTCCCCCACGGGAGCCATTACACTTTTCTCATGACACTAGGCCTCATGATGTGTTGCATGATTTTCTTAACAAACACTTAATTTTCTTACCTTCTAATCAACATCATCCACCTCATCACTTGCAATTCCAACGTGATCAACCTTATTGTAACTATCATCACATTAATGGTCATTATGACAATGATTGTTGCACCCTTCATGATAGATTACAATAATTAGAAGACAATGGTGTCATTGCCTTTGTCTCTTGCTATCGTGAGAGGTCTATGTATCCAATTCCACGCAAGCATGATGTTACTATAGTGCATTTAGCTCTTGTACCCGCTCCTAAGGTCACTGCTCCTCCACCACTATAGGTCATTATTCATGCACACCCTCCATCTCATTCAGCCATTGCTGCACCATCTCATCTTCTGCATTGTGCTTCTACTACACATTGGCTACCTAAGATGTCAGCATATATGCTTCCCAATGTGCATCTCCCATCATCGACACCATTTTTTTCAAGATTCAATTTTGTTCATACACTCATGATGCTTCCATTCCACATGCTTTCAATTGCTCCACGCCCCGCTTGGTCTTTGTTAGGTTATTTTTATCACCTCACCCCTCGATGACACACTCGTGTTCTCATGGTTCTTATATGAATGTTGAGGGATATGTTATAATAATAACCTCACTCCAATTTTATGTTATGCACTTCATCAATCCATCTATCTAGCGTACATTATCAAACCACTTCCCAATGACACACTCTTGCTTTATGGTTCATTCTTGAATGTTGAGGGGTCTTATATAAATGAACCTCATAATTCACACACTAGGGGGCATCATCATTCTCCCCCCCTCTCTTCATCATACTAACACACAATTCATTACACTTTTATGATCATCTCATTCATTTTATACATACTTTACCATTTGTCACATCTCTATTCATACATATAATACACTTTTTTTTATCATTTATCTATCACACGGAGCAATCACACTATATACATTTCATACACTATCTCATCACTTATCTATCTATGATAAAATTAAACATCATTATCCATTAGTCAAAAATTAACAACTACACAATACGAATCAAATCAACACATACGAACAATGCTCCACACACCATATATCACATCAACACAATACAATAATGAAAATAATCCATTTATATATATCACCAAAATATCATCATTACATAGTAAAATCATTTGGGGCAAGCCCCTACATACATATACATCATATCTCATCATCACTATCACTATCTATAACTACGGGAGCTCTAGAACTAGAAGATTCACCGTATATCTGAGATGCAATAAAAAGCTGATTTTAGACTTACTCCCACACGGTTTCAAAGAAAATATTCCAAAAATTCCTCCTGAAGATCCACTTAAAAGTCATCATCATAATCTTGTTGCACCTCATCTCTCTACCAATGCTAAACACTCTTACTCTAGATATGGTTACACTTGTGTCTTAGGGATATAATGCCAGTTTATTTGATTTGAATCCTCCACTTAATGAATTGCATAGAGGGTCAAGAAATAACTTTCCCATGTTAAAAGGATATGACAAGAAACATCCAAATGAGAAAATTGTTTCCTTTATTATAGCCTGCAGTGTGTTGGAAGTTGAAACACAAGGATGTGTCTATTCATTTGTGCATTGAATCATTGTAAGATGCTACTAAAAAATTAGTTCTACCATTTACCAAGAAGATCAATCACCCAACTGGTCCCAAATGAAATAAAAATTTGAATCCAGATTTAAACTCGTAGAATATGCTCATGCCTTATTGGATCAGTGGTCACAATTAAGAAGGATCCTAATGAATCTATGAGGCATTTCATAATGAAATTTTATAGATTGGTCAACAAGATTCCTGAAGTTGCCAAGCCTATAAAAGATAGTCAACTAACATTCTTCATGAATCCTCAACTACTAGAAGTTGGGTTCATCTTGAGAAGAGCTCAACCAAATAATTTATAGGGTGATCAATAGCTTGTAATGGAGGTTGAGGATGATATGATTACGTTAGGAAACATTAAGAAAAATTCATTGAAAAATAAAGTCTAGAATTCTAAGGATGAAAGAACTGATTCATTGCTACCAAAGTTGGTCAATGATTCTAGCACATTGAAGAAGAAAATGGATTAACATGCCCCATATCAAAAAATAGAACTAGAATCAAATTGCTAGAGTACCCTAAAGGCTTTCCTTGGAGGGTCCAGGTGTTAATGTGACATATGGAACCCGAGAAGATGAAATTTTTGAGTTAGAACCTCAAGGAGAATAAATTGGATATGCAAACATTGGGTATTTTGAATACTCATCTGGCAAATATTTCGAGGATTCCATGGATGATATGACTAGATAATCTTGTGTAGTGTTCACTTGCTCACAAGCACAAAATGATGCCTCTTCCTCTGTTGGCCAAGTGAATCACTTGAATCCTCAAAAGGTGGACCTATAGAATAAATAAATAAATGATCATTGTTTCTTACTTCCATGGAGTCAAATGAGAAGAAACATGATACCACCTCATCCAAGGTCACATATCCTTCTTTGAGTAAGTCTCTTTATTTTCACCATGTCAAATTAGTTTCCACATCTACTTCTGTTGTAACTCCTACTCCTTTCAATGATACCATTATTCCCAAAGTGTCCATATCTTCATTGTTTGACATCATTAGCCATTTTAAGAAGTCCAAAGTATAAATTTCCTAGTCTAAGTATATGAAAACTCACCCCAAACAATTTGATAAAATTATCAAGTTAATCAAAGGAAGTAGTTCAAATTCTGGTCCCATAAATTCCATTTCCAAAGAACCACTTCCCACTCCCAATTCCATTCAAAATATTCTTGCCTCAACATACTTAACTTATAAGAAATTAGAACCCTTCTACCTCTCTTTAGTTGATCAATGGATATAATTTGAGTGACTACATCATTGATTTTGGTGCCTTTGATAATGTCATTCGCCTGCCAAAGTTACAAATTCCCTTGGTCTCACTCTAACCTATTTTCAATCGGTCATTGTTAGTTCATGGAGACAAAATAATTACCTCATCATTGGTCAATTCAAATATGCTCAAGTAGTCATTTGTATATTCCTTCCTAGACAATGAGAGGTAAAGATCAACCATATTTGTGACTGACATTTTAGCTTCATATGGGATGTTATTGAGTCCAAAGTTTATTGTTGGGATGTTGATGCAGAGATATACAAATGGAGATAGTTCATGTTCCACCATACCATTCAAGAGTAAATATGAAGAAACTTCTATCCCTCAGAGGAAGATGGGATACATTGTGCCAAAATAAGATGACGCAAGGGTAATACATTATATACTAAGATTCTAGATATGGAAAACTATTTCATAGCTTTAGAGGAAGATGTTGAGCTTCCCATATTGATAGGGGAGTACCTAGATTTTATTAAGTTCATTTGAGAAACAAAAGGATGAATTGATGGATCCTGAAATTTGATATCTGTGTATTTCTCATTAAGTGTGGATATAGGTTCTTTACTTAGTGATGATAAGAGGCATGGATATCTTGAATTTCTATAAGGCAACCCCAGGAGATGATAAGTAATGTGAACTATGAGGAAAAAAGTGATATCCAATAACTTCATGGACAACATGATCCACTAGGTTTCCAATCATCATTATCAAGATACAACATGAGGACTTACCTAATGAATATGATTGTGAATACAAAATTTTCTCTTTTCCATTTAGAGAAGAAGACCTTATCAATGATGGATTGGAGAGATAAAAAGGTTTTTGAGTCTCTCAAGAATGATTTCCACTCTGAGAATAATATATATCCATATGAATATGGACCCAATGCAACCCAAAAATGTCACAACGATAGTAATGATCTCTTTATTTTTTCCCCAACCTTTATTTTTATTCACATTTCAAGAGGATAAAACACCTAGTAAGTCTTATTATAACAAGCAAAAAGATTGAGAATGAGCTAGTGTGTGTGAAGGAGAATCATTATGGAGCAACTAGGTAAACATAAATTAGTAAGTAATTATGTGATGGTGTTGAAAATATCAAAATATATATCAAAAAATAGTTCATGGAAAAAATGATCATGTAAAAGTGCATGAAAAGACAAAGAAGCAAATTTATGTCAGTAAAGCACAAGCCTAGCTAAAAACATGATGATCTTAATATGACCAAGAATTAACTCTTATGATAGTACTAAAGTGAAAAATAAGAAATAAGAAGTGTGATATGAATTTTAAAATTTATTGGTAGTTGGAAATGAAATTATATAGAGCAATGAAGACAATTAGCTATCTGGACGGATATTCACTTGTAAGAGGAGCCATATAGATTATCTCAAGAAAAATCATATAATATTCTCTTTCTCGAGTATATAGAGATACCTCTTGCACCACTTTTCTTTCCCAAGTTAGTTGAGAAAGGGGTCTTACTTCATTGAAATCAGTCAATGGATTTTTGAAAGGAACATCATTTGGTGCTACCCGTATATGGGTAACATCTGAAGAAAAAAAAGTATGGAAGTGAAAGTGTGTTGTTCCCTACATGTACCATAAATGCTAGTTATGTTTGGTTTTACTTTATTGTGTTTTTCCCTTTCCTATTGCATGTGTTGGTTTGTTTTTTTGCATGTTGTGTGTATAGGTTCATAATCTCATTCTCATGTTCCTTTGACTCTACTGTTACCCAATGGATAAGGAACTGGTCTACTTAATGATTGTGAGATTATAGTATTTATGATTATCTCATTCGTGATTTTCCAACCCAAGAAATATTCACCAAGTAATAGCTAGTTGCTGACATGTAAAATGTTAGCATCCATTTTGCTTGGACAACCCCCACAAAAACTTGTCTTCACCTTTCAAGAAACTTTGTGAAAATTGTCAAATTTCATTGCCTTTGCAAGTCTCAACTTCTGGTCAAGGTTTTGGTGAGTGTCTAGGTGGATTTGGATATTATTGATTGTAGTAAATTGGAAATGGTTTTAGAGTATACTACATGCTATAGTAAACTCTAGAGTGAGATTTTGGAAGCATTGGGATACTGTAACTTTTCTAGTACCAAAAATCCTTTTAGTCTCTTAATGTGAGATGAGGTGTTTTGGACCTCAGAGGAAGGTGAAATTTGGGAGACTATTGCGAGGTTGGTGTGGATTCAAAAGATTAGTGAGTATTCAAATGAAACATCAAGGAGATTCCTTATAATTATCCCAAGAGTTAGTTTTTGTCTTGGTCCATCTAAGAATCTGTACCATAGCCAAAAACCCTTCGTTGTCTCATAATGAGCCTACTTACCAAAAATATGTTTTGGGTTTTTTCTCATAACTCAAAATGTATGCATCTACATATCTTAAAATGGTTTTGAATGGAATTTTTGAGTATTTTTTAGTCAAAATCATATATTATATGCCTAGGAAACTCACAATTTCACTTTGGGTGCATGGAAAGTGTATTTTTGTTTTATTTCTCCATTGAAGTGATGACATCAACAATTTTAAGTGAAATTTTTTGATTGGTGCAGAATTTTGGAGGCTCCATGCATTTATTTCCATACTATTTTTTCATTCCCCTCTCAATTTTTCCCCTCATATTAGTTGAGTTTTGTTGACCAAAAGTTAAAAAATGCATCTTCCATCCTTGATTTTCCCCCCTTAGCTCTTTCATCTAGGTGAGTGAATATTTTTGAACCCCCTTGTGCATTTGGGTGGAGTTTTGGAATGCACATGCATTCCAAAAGTGTGCTTTGATATGATTGTGGCACATTTTTGGAAGGACCATGCATTTCATCAAGCTTTTTTTGTAAAGTTTTGCATTGCCTCACTCCAAATCTCCACCTCCCACAAAAGTGACTTTTGAAATTCCATTTTCCCTCCCAAATGGAACACTAAATAAATAGAAAAAGTAAGGAATAAATATAACAACAAAAATATTTTCTTGCTTACAAAAATCCATGAAAACCATCTGATGTCCTAGCTCATCCAAGACACACTTTTGTTCACCCTAGATGATTGTAAGGATGAAAAATCACGAATTTTACCAAAATACTTCATTTCAAAATGCCTTTAATAAGATTATATACATCGTGTTGAGTGATAAATTTATTTTTTTAAGGTGGGAAAATATTTTCCATCCATGAAAACCATTTTTTACTCTAGCTTTCCCAAAATCCCTTTTCTTTTTCCCAGTGACTCAATGGACCAAATGACTTGAAATTTGGAGCATAGCTTCCTCTTGAAAACACCTTTTATTTTATCCATATCTTTCATGGTGAGCCATATAATTTTAGTAGATATGGATGACTACATTTTTCATCATATTCTACCATCTCCATGGGAAATATTTCAAAAGAACATCAATTTTACTCTCTCTAGATCTCAAGTACAATTGTATCTCACAAACATCCCCATGAAAATTTCCTAACAATGAAGGAGACAAAACATGAATCGACTTCCTCCTTTTATTCCAAGTGAAATTTTTGTGCTATTTAAGATTTGAACCTACACTTTCATGAACTTTTACATGTGCTCCAATAAAGAAAATTCTCATAACTTCCATTTGGTAAGGAGGATTGCCACCAAATTTTACTGTAGAGACTCTGATTGAAAATTGATACAGATTGCTTTGATTTTCTATTAAAATCATTTTGGATCCATTAACTAGGAATAAAGATTATTATTTCTAATTTTGGAATCATGAAACAAATTTCTCACCTTCCTATCCTTCCAAATTGTCTCTTCTGAAGAGGGTGTGCTCATATTCAACCATGAAATGGTTGTCAATGTTTTTAGGACCATAACTTCTACATACAAGATTAATTTTTGGTACCATTAGATTTGATAGAAATATATTGGAACCAAGGTCATGTTTTCAAAGGTTTCAAATCTCAAAGACCATCTTCACCAATACCTTTTTAGGATTTTCCATTCATCTCAACCAATGTTAAGAAATGCAAAGGAGAGATAAATGACAACTTGAACAACATGAGGTGTATGACTCAACTTATATGTAAATAGAAAGCATCATGTAGATTAACTTTGCGACACACTTTCTGGAATATTTTCAAAATGGATCATTGTACTATGGTCTATAGACCTATTTTGTTCAATAGATCACCCTTTCTCAAGTCCAAAGTGCCATTTCTGAGTACATCCCAGAAGGTGATAAAATGGCTCCGATCCATTGCAAGAAAATTCAAACCGCAATCTAACCATTGGTTTTATATCATGATGAACAGGGATCATTGGTACCCACAAGAGAGAAATCGACATGAATAAAGGTACAAGTTCAATATCAACGATTGAAAGGTCAAAGGACCTAATTCTATGTGAGATTAATTATAAGGGTACTTCATCTTCACATGATTCCGTCAATAGACTTGTGTCTTCCAAAGATTATCCTTCTCTCTTCTTTTCCTACCTATTTCCTCACGAAGGAATAAGTTTATCAAAAAAGTAACTAGAGTGATTTCTAATTCTTTGTTGGGGGTGCACTTTTTATAGATTCACTTAAGTGACTTTATATTCAACTTTTTAAGTGAAGTAATTTTCCACTTTTATAAAAATAAGGAAGAGTGACTTATTTTTTAAAGGAATATGAAAGATTAACATAGTAATAGGTGAAGAGTCAATAAAGTTGGACTATATATTGGAATTGATTTCTCCATTCCAAAGGATCATATTTCTCTCTCCCTATAATGTTGTATTCTTCTATTTATTTCATGAATAGTTTCCTACGCTTGATACTCATCCTAGCATATGGAAAGTTTTGTAAGGAAGCAAGGAATTTTTTCCTATTGGAATGAAATGAGAATCATTGTTTGAACTTTGTGTCAATATGTGGTATTGTTTCATCATCCTTATTTAATTACATATGTTTGTATGTTTCTTCTTATTGAGTTGGAAAACTATTTCGAGTTATTGGTTAATGGATTCTACATTACTCCCATTAGCATAATCCCTCCCAACCTGCACATTCTTCCCTCTCTAATCTATAGTTACAGCTACAACAAGGGTGTTTCTACACATTCCTTTATATTTGATCAACCTCGAGGTTAGATTTAATGTATATAGTTTCTAGTAATCAATAATTGGGATCCGCCCCATTCAGTAACAAAGGGACCTAGTCTTGCAAGCGTCGATGAAGCCCATATTTATCCTTGAAAAAACTATTTTGCCAACACTATGATAACATTGATTCCAATAATATTTATGGCAATCTTATTTGGTGTAAAATATTCCAATCTCAATTCCTTAGGAAAAATTTCAAGCCCTCATTCCAATTGTTTGATGGTACCTTAGATCCTTACCTACATCTCAAACATAATAGGTCACTTATGGAATCATATCACAATGATAGATTTCTTCTCAAAAAATTTCCCTAAGAGTCTCATAGGAGAGGCTATGCATTGGTTTACTCACCTTCCTATTGGATATATAATTACTTTTCTCGAACTTGAAGATGCTTTCCTAGCTCACTTTAGTTGCAATAAAGGCCCTAGGGTTACATATGATTATTTAACCTCTTTACATCAAGGTGAGATTGAACCTTTATATGAATATATCTTACATTTCGAATCAAACATGCACTTATTATATCAACCCATTGATCTAGAGATGAAATATATGTTTTTCCGAGGTCTCATACGACCTCTTAAGGAAAAATTACTTTGTGACATGTGATTCATTTACCGAGATTTATCTATGTTATTGATCTAGAGAAAGAGATCTTATACTCCCACACAAACCTAAGCATCCCAATGTGAAAATTGTGTTTTATTCTATTTATTGAAATGGCTATGATGGACCACTAGAATCAATACCTAATGAAACTCTAGTTACATTTTTGCACCACGGTAACACTTTTTATAATTCCAAGCCTAAACCAAGAGTTATCCCAAATAATCGCCTAGGCCTAAGCGTACACTGGTTTATTTTGAAAAATATATTGACCAGCCACATGATATCCTACTTACACTATTTGATAAAGAGGTGATTCAATTACCCTTTAATGATCACCATCCTTCTTATCATCATCAAAGAGAAAAGGGGAGTCCTTTTTACAATTTTCACTGTATTAACGAACACCGTAAAAATTATTGTTAGATATTGGATCAAAAAATTAATTTGCTAGAGTATAAAGGAATTATTTCTTTAGAGACACACCCATTTTGACAGGTCTACATCACCTCGTTAGTGATCATTCGACAATAAGTTTTGCTCTCACTAAGAATTATTCCACTTATACATCATGTACTTATTCTCATGATAAACTTATTGCTCCAAAGGATACGCTAAAAATCACATACAAATGGTTGTCCATGGAAAATAATTTTGTACCAAACATTACACATGTAACTCATACAAATTTTATGGTACAATCGGCAACACGTCCAATTAAGCTCAAGTTTCATGTTTGGTTTTCACAAAAATGCACTTTCAATTTCTAGAGTGAATGCTCACACCTAACCACACTTGATTTCTATATCACAATGTGTTACTTACCCATATGTTACAATGATTATCTACATATCTTCATACCACTACCCTTTATTTCACTAAGTACCTTATGGTGTACATTAGGATCACCCTATTTTTCAAGAATAGGTTTCCTCTCCCTATATGCTCATGAGATATTATGTAGAATTTATGCATATACCACCCATCATGTTTTCTCATCCTTATTCACACATTGATAAATACACAACCAATTCCCTATCCATATAATATTTATTAACTCTCACATATTCTAATCATATACACTGCTAGCTTTCTTACATGTCACACATATTACCTACTAATATTAACAATAAACATACATCATCAAATGGGCACATCATAGAAACAACTAATATACAATTACATAAAAAATAAATCAAATACATCTAAAAATCATCACATGTATACATCTTATGAACTTTTCTACAAACTACATAACCAATATGCCAACTATAATTTTGTTTTGATCTAAAATTATATCTATATCCAAAAAAATGTTTATACAAGATTATGAGGGAATTTACCTTCATGCAATCATTCATCATCCTAATTATTCTCAATAGGCATCAGAGTTCGGGAGCTCAAGGCCCCTCCATTGGTTCCTCGTACTCTGCCTCTTATAGCTACAAATATAGTGTACCAATGATGTTTGACGCATCTCATCTCCCACTTCAAAATGTCAAGAGTGTTACTTGGAATAATGCTTTATACACATCTAATGATTATATTTATCTTACCATCACAATTGATACTCAAATCCCATGTCTCAGTGCGCCAATTCTAACTCTTATAACTACAAATCCTTTTATGGCTCATATTGTAGATTGAGTGACACTGTATTCATTCCTACACCCTATACTTATGGTTGCTTCTCAACACACTAATTTGCACACATATGAAACCTTTCTTACATATTTACATGACTACATCTCCCAATTACACCAAGGTTTCTCTAATAGTTTGGATCTTATGTAACTTTATACCCAAAAGGGATATTCACTTATTACATCATACCCTTCATCCACTCCTCCATACAACTTATGCTCATATTTATACTCCTAGATCACCCCCCTTTAACACAGGACATGACCTTTTCACCGAACCTGACAACATGGCCACTTGTTCTACCATTATCTTATCCAATTCTTCACGGTTCCCTTGTTTACCCTTGACACCTAGTTTTTGTGACATGATATTGTGGCCTTGACCTATAAATTTTGCTAGCCTACATCCTCATTATAACATTTAGTAGCTTAATGCTACCCATATTTCATGTACATAGATAAGCACTTAGAAAATACCAAACACATTCATATATTTACAAAATACAGAATTGGGATCTATACACTTTATACAAAATTAGTGATTTACATTATACATGTTGTTTGTCACATTGGTTTGATAGATAACATGCTTCTTTACTCTTTACACACATGTGTTAATGAGATATTTTGATCATGATGTTGGACATACACAGAGAATTACACGATGATAGGTGATAGACGACCTCTTTACCCATAATTCCTACACATATAAGGGAATCTATTTTTATACTACATCGAGGTGTTTTTGTTCTATTGCAGTTCCTTTCTACTTCCTCATCACACTTGACTACATATATTGTGTACATATTATATTTTGATCTATCAAGAATAAAACATGTGTCTTGTGTTGCATTGACATCACTTATGTTACATATTTTCACTTCTATTGGATACTATATCATGTTATAATGTTTTGAAAATTTTATTTCATGCATACTTGTTTGTGTATGTGTATTATTGTTTTCTTGTTTTCATTGTTCATGGCCTATATGCCTTGATTGTCTTATGACACCGTGGGTGGCTAATGTTTGTGGCTTTATGTCTATCTTGGATGATTTTTATTGCTCTTGTTTACATGCATACATGCCTTGATAGTCTTAGAACACCATGCGTGTCCCACATTTGTGGTTTTACTCCTTTTGTGTGACATTATTTGCATACTTGTTACATATGATTCCACTATTTTCGTACTTGTATTATCCTACTTGAATTCTACTATCGTTGATCTCAACTATATAATTTATATCTATTTCTATCATTACTTTTCTTGTGCACCATGGTTGCCTCCATACACAAAAACCTTCCTTCTTACAAGTACAAGTTATTGAAGGTGATAATCTCTTCAACATTCTACACTATCCTATAGTTTCTTAGACATATAATGCATGGACAAACATCCTTTTTTGAACCTATTTTCTGACATGATTTTTACACATACCTTAAAAGAGGGGGCATTCATCTGGGTATAACCTACACCTATAATAGACACAAACACAATTCTAGGGTAAAATACAGGTAAACACAAGTATACAAGTACTCAGAAATTCATTCAAATATAGAAATTCATATTAAAATGCATAGGTTCAAAAACATATAGATTGGTCAAGACTGTATATATGATTCTGATCCAACCACACATTTTCCCCCAGTGGGTAATTACATCAACTTTCTCAGTAGTTTTATATTTTCTACTATAATTTCTGGTTTTTGGCATAGTTTCATACTTAGTCCACTTAGTTTAGATTAGTACAATGGGCATGAAGTAATTCACTCCTTCTTCATATCATTTAGTTTCTACTATAGTTTCAAGAATCTTGGGGGCCTAAGTCTCCTTCCTCCATTTGTATTTCAGTACATTACAATTTCTATTTTGTTATGTGGCACATGGGAAAAGTATGGGTACACATATTCTCTTTTCTATGTGTCTTTATTTTTAGAACTAGGCCTAGATTTATTTACAACAGTGTGGTTCATGGGGTTATAAAAAGTATTAAAGTGGATACGTTCATCATAGGAAGACTGATCCAAAGGACAATTTACAGGGTCTTAATATTCCCTAAATATCCTAAAACCCCCTTCATATGGAAGTAATCTTCAATATATTTATGATGCCTTTTGAATAGAGGAAAAAAAATTTGTATGCAGAAAATACCATTCACACAAGATCAGGTGCATCGGGTGAAATATTAGAGAAGCACAATGGATTTTCTGGTTCAAATAATGCACAGGTGAATGATGCAAAACATGAATTGTTCCAAGACAAAAAAATAACGCATACAAGACTATAAATTATGAAAATACAAGAAAGATAATTACAATAATGTAGAAATAGCTCCAACTCAATACGATCAAATAGAATAATGCAAAATATATACATATAAGAGTTGAATGTGTAACCTCCTCCTAAAATCACGACAATCTCCACCTAGAATAGTGGTAACCTCCATACCTGAAATATCCAGTCAACAGACAAGTGGCAAAGGGTAGTAAATACCAACTAACTAAAATAGTGTGGTCAAGTGTACACATAAGTAAGCATATCTCATAATTGTAGGGAAACTTCAAGTGAGATGGAATATGCTGAGTAGGATAATAAAAATAAAGAGAGGAAAATTAATCCTACACTAACATCCCTCCATAAGCACAAATTAGGTGGGTAGTGAAAAAATAAAGTGGGCCAACAACAAGGCCTAATAAGGTACCCACATACAATGCAATATCTCATAAGATAAAGTACAAGAAAAAAAACCAGCGGGAAAAAATTCCCCCCAAAAGAGAGACAAAGTAGAGAAGGTAGGACTAGAAATCCCCACTCAAAGATGCAACTACTGATAGCCATCTACTATCTTGCAAAGCAACCTCCTGGAGTGATTGAGGCTTAGAAGTAGATGCAATGAAGATTGGATCACCATGGAAAAGTGAAGGTAGCCACCAAGTGTCTAATGGATCTCCAACCACAATATGGTTCATATCCAAGGAACTATGCTCTTTATGCAATTTAGAAGTGCCAAATTCTTCATGAAGGAATGATGTATCTGATGCAGAAGTAAAGAAGGAATGTAAAGGGTCCTGTAACTAAGTAGAAGATTTCCTGATGTGTGATGAGTTCTGAATCAAGATGCTTACTCCTTGAAAGTTTTGTGGTGGACCAGAAGTAGGTGGATCAAGAATTAATTCCTCTAAAATTGGAAGATGAAAAGGAGAGGGTGAAAGTGGGTCCCAATCACTACTGTATTCATCAGTGTCATAAGAGAATTTCTCATCAGAAATGTGCTCAAGCTTAAAATTATCATCAAGTACAAAGGAATATGGTGAATAATTAAAGGAGGGACAAAGTGAGAGAAGGAATATAGACAAGTTCGATGATTGACTACACCCACTGCAATGATAGTGTCACTATGTAACTCTCTGACATATAATAAATTTGTAGTGAACTTAACCCGCATGCCATGACTAAGGTGAGTAATCTAGTAGATTGAGAAGAGATTAGTTGATAGTGATGGAATACTAAGAACATTATTAAATGCTCCTCTATTCACTTTAATAGACCCTCTCACAAAAACTTGTGCAGAATTGTTGTCACCCAATTGTATAGTAAACATGTCACATGGCTCTAATGAAGTGAAATCTATGTGTGAAGAAGACATATGCTATGATGCACCCGAATTAAAAAAACCATGTAGGAGGTGGTGGTACAATTGTAATCAGGTACCTCCCTTTTTCTCCTTTCATGTTTCTTTCTCTTTCTCTTTTCCATTGATATTTACATTAGAGGATTCATTGGTTGATGAAGATTGTTTGGAAGACTCGAGGACACCTATCTTGTTATTCTCAATAAGATTTTTGAGGAGGTTAATCTATTTCTTCATATATTTTCTTTCATCATGTCTACCTTTTCAATACCCACATTTAATTATCTCTTTCTTGGACTTAACACTAGAAGATTAAGTTTCAGATATTGATGTAGAGGCAGAATAATGTTGATCCTTCTTGATTTCTTTATCCTAGTTATTATGTTTATACTCTTTATTGCTAGAGGATTTCTATTTTCCATTCATGACAATGAGGGATTGAGGTTTGAAGGACTTCAATGTTCCATTTGAATTAACTTGTCTTACTCCATAGTAAAATTGGGAGTAAAGTCATATAAATATGGCATAGACCACATGGCTTGAAAATCCCTCTTGGTAGCATACAATGTAGAGATAAAGATAGTGTAGTCAGGACCTAGTTTGGAAAACACTGAAAGAACTAGATGTTCATCCTTATTTAATAAACCTTAAGGCCTTGAGATTAGTAAGGACTTGAGATTAGTAAATAAATATTCTAAAGTGTCTAAGTTGTTAGGAATTAAACTAATAAGTTCTATGTTTAGCTCATGACCCCTAATAGTGTCAACTTTTCCAAATAGGGTTTCAAAGGTTATCCATGTCTGGTTGAGAGATTTGGATGACTCTATGTGAAAGAGGAGTTTGGGAGACACTGAAAGACACAAGATACCAGACGCTTCATTACACCTATTAAACCACTTAAATTTTTTTCATTAGCACTAGGCTCAGTTTCTAACCCCATTGTGATACGGTACAACCCTTTACTCTTAAGCACAATGATCATTTTGTATTTACCTTCATAGTATTTAAAAGGTGTAAGTGCATTAACTGAGATTATATCCATTTTACAGAAAGTAAAGTAGTGGATTTTTGTGACATAAATGTGAGGAAAGAAGGAAGTGTTGAATAAAGGAGGAAACATATAGTACACCCCCTTGAAACTATATCAGACAACCCCCCCTCAAATTTGAAACTTTATAACTTAGTGAATTTTACAAAATTAATAGGTCCAATGTGTGGGAAATGAAAAATAATTAACTTTTACAAAAAGTGGCACTCAAATTTGAGCTACTAATAAAAAATTATTACAATAATGATTTCCCATAAATAAGCCCTATTTTAAATGAATTTACACTAAAACTTGAAATGCACTATTTTAATAAAATATAGTTTTAGAAAATAAAGGAGGTAGGGAGAAATGAACACAATATTATATTTTTTTACGTCTATACATAGGTTGTGGCCATGTTGGATCAAGGAGATCTTCGCCGCAGCCCCTAAATTGCCACAAATATGAGTGTAGCAAACATATCTATTGAGGGACGCAAAATAACAATTGAAGTAGAATCTGTAATGTGTGTATGGGCCATTTGAAACATTCAGTGGAGCTTGAATGGGATGTGAATTCCATTCAATGACCTTCAAGGTTTTGAAAACATGTAAGGGTGAGAACAGGTCTACAAATAAACCTTTAGGTCTGGATACACCCAACAATCAAGCTTAGCGATTGTATGTGACATCCAAAAACCTTTAGAGGTATATAAAAAGCCTATGAGAGCTATCTGACTCTTCCAAGGAGCCTATAATAATGTTATAGGGTTTGAAAAACACCTCAGAAGCTTGTAAATAGGCTATATACACCAAAAACTAGGAAAACCAACAAATACAAGACACCCAACACCAAAAACATGCAAATACTTTACAAATAATGACCTCAAATAAAAATAAACTTGTAATATAATAACTAGGAAAGCACAATACCAACTCAGATTCAATACAATATCGGAGAAGCACCATGGATCTGCTGGTTCGAAGAATACACAGGTGAACAATGTAAGACATGAATTGTTCCAAGATAAAACAAAGCACACATACAAAACTGTAAATTATGAAAATATAAGAGATAGAATTTCAGTAATAAAGAAATAGCTCCAACCCAATAGGATAAAATAGAATAATACAAGAGATGTACATATAGTAGGTGATTGTGTAACCTCATCCTAGAATCATAGAGACCTCCACCTAGAACAATGGTAACCTCCACACCCGAAATAGCCAGTCAACAAACAAGTGGCCAATGGTAGTAAATACAAATAAGTAAAATATTGTGGTCAATTTTACACCTAAGCAAGCATATCCCATAAGTGTAGGGAAACTCCAAGTGAGATTGAATATCCCGAGTAGGATAATACAAATAAAGTGAGGAAAATAAATCCTATACTAACATGGAATAGAGGCACAAGTTGCACAAAGTGGTGGAGTGAGAACACACTATGTGGAAGCACATGGAAGTGATAAGTGATAGAGTCTGCATGAGTAAAAGATAATTTTATCCCCTCGTTTTCAACAGTTGAAAAGAAAACCTAATAGGTTCATTTTTTTTAAGAAGGGGAGCTCGTTGCCAATATTAGTGGCTTTATAATTTTACCATCTAATTTGATGTCTAAAGTGGAATTATCATAGTTGTGGGATATATGAATTTGTGTGACAATTATCACCACTATATTACCTAGATAAGGGAGAGAGAACCACGTTGTGGGGCCTCCAAACACCACATGGCATACTACCACATTAATTTACTACCAACTAAAATCACCAAGCAAGATGAGAATCAAACACCAACTCAACGGGTCGAGAACCAAGACAATTGGGCTATAAAAACCACATGAGTTCTCTTTGATACCAACACTCCAAGGTATCCATTACCAAATGATTGGAGACTGAGATCTCGACCAAGTCCTTTTCCCAAAGCTTACTAGAAAACATTGTTACAACTACATGACCAGGTATGCCACCAAGTTAAGGGGGCATGCCACATGGAGTTGAAACAAGCGGTCCAAGACAAGTCATCACTAATAAACCGACACAAAAGTCATAGATGTGATCAAATCCATGCTTACAAACTAATCACTAAGGCTATTTAAATCCTTTGAGATGCCCAAACTTGACCCATGTGGAAAAATAAAGTAGTGTGGAAGAGATTTGAACCCCGCACCTTGGGGTAAAATGAATGAGCACTCAACTAACCTGGCCTACTAGTGGCATGTGTTATAAAAGTGGTGAGTTAATATTTGAAGTGGTATTATATAAGGAATGTGTAATAGTCTTAGGCCTAACCTTGGTGACCTAGGACATTATTTGTTAGAGAATTTTTGCTGTTATATGATTTTTCCTATAGGGATAGAGAAACAATGATAAACTAGATATTTTTCCCAAATGTTTGAGAGATTTTAATCCTTTGGAGAGATGTTATACCTTTCTGAAGAGAGAAAAAGAGAGTGAAATAGACTGTTTGAAGTGGGAAGATAACACAATCAAGCTGAGAGATGAGAGCTAGTTATGAAGACTTACTGAAAGTCTAGTTTGAGGTGCTTATAGGTCCTATTATCTCATTTTTGGAGAATTTGATGTAAGAAATGTGTTTTTTTTGCATCGTTAATAGGATCAATTTGATAATTTGTGAACCCAGAGACATAGACCCTCGAGGTGAACTCCGTTATCAATTTGTGGAGTCATTTGTCTCTATATTTTCCCTTCATTGCTACTATTTATTTCAGTTTGAATCTAATTTTTAACAATTAAGCTAATACACATAATTTACACATTTTACGGGAAAATGAAGGATGCAAATGCAAAATTAGGGGTAAAGTTAGAATTTTTTGTTTGCACTTCAATTTTAGCATGTTTAAGTGTCAAATTTAACGTAGTATGTTAGTTTGAGAGAAATTTCAAAGTATCCATTAAAACAAGAAAAACTAAATTAGTAAAATTTACCATTTTTGGATCAAGTTTGGTATCAGAGCAGGATTTATGAAGCATTGCTAATTTTTTTTGCCTGAGATTATTGGATTTGGTTCAATTTACCCTTGGATACAGGTTGCAACAAGTTAACCATGAGAAAGGATATGAAATTTGAGGATCTAGAAGCCATTAATCGCCACATTCAAGAGGAAAATTTTGAGCTAAGAAGAAGATGCCATTCCTTGGAGAATGAAAACTTGGAACTTCAAGAGAAATTGACTAGACTGAGATATATTTTATGGAATATCATTGAAACATTGCAACTTGAATTGCAAGCCAAGGATGGGATCTTGCCAACATTTCAAATTGATGATAACGTGGAGGAGGTGGAAAAATCCATCAAGGACCAACCCTCTACTATAGATGAAAAACTTGAATCCAAGGTATGCATTGTAAATAAATCACCACATTTACCTTTCTTTCATAAAAATAAAGATATTGATTTTTGGTAAATTTAGAGATCATACTAGAGGTATTGGATCTAAATTACCGAGTAAAATGGGTTTTAATGGAAAGAGGGTGTGGAATAAATGGCCAAGGAATTACTAATCCAATTCAGGTAAAGGAAATACCTTGTTGTGCAATATTGGGAATTGATAGTGGGAAAAGTGAAATTGGGAAAATTTCCAAAACAGTACAAGAATCTTTACCACTAAAGCTCCAAGATCAGCCTATTCAAGGTAAAAGAAATATTTTTGTTGATAATCCTACTAATGAGGATAATATTACTTTGAATATTGAAAAGGAATCATAAAGTGATGATGTGAGTGAGAGAAAGTTAGAGAAGGAAAAGCCTTTTGAACAAGATGAACTTACCAAAAGAGGAAAAAACATAGTTTCACTGCATAAATATGACACAAATAAGATTCCTACTAAATATGGGAAAGGAAAAATTTCCAATGTGTACTTCAATTATGGGAAGGCAAGCCAGGTAACACAATATTTGTGGCACTTATTTCCATGTACATATTGTGAATTAGATAACCATAGTGTTGTTATGAGTCGGAAAAGGAAAGCCTTATTAAGGTAAATAGACGAAGAATATCCTCCCAAACAAGATATATGGAATAGAAAAAAAATGTACTAATTTCTAAAAGAGTGGACACAAAATTGAGAAATAGTGGAAAATTCACTTGTAGCTTCATAAGACAAAAGTGGAAAAATATCCCTTGCAGAAAAAAAAGACTATCCCAAAAACTATAGAGGATCATTTGTGAAATTGGGTTAGTAAGACATTATTTGTCTCTTATGGATAAAATATTTACATGGCTGAATTTGTTTGGTATGTTTTTAATTTTCACTTCCTATTCACATTTTTGGTGAAAAAAAAACACTAACTCTTTATTGGAGTTAAAAGGTGGAGGTAGAGATCAAGAGAGATTCTCTCCATATCAGTGTTAAGGTAAAATAGGCACCATTTTTTTTAATGTACATTGGCATTCTTTTCTTCCATTAAAAATTATATTTGTAATACATATTTAGTGATTTGAATTCAATTTTGTAAGTTCCTATATCGGGAAATGTTTGTAACAAAAGAACATTAAAAATGCATGTCTATTTGTAATGAACAATATACCCCGTTGAAGGGAAAATTATACAAGTAGCTTTCATTGTTTAGCTAAGGATGCTAACATACATTCACAAAGAAACTTATTTTTATTACCATGTATTGTTGTATTTCATTTGTTTATAATAATTTACAACAAGGAGAAAATTAAGAATCCTTTTTCTAGCCTCTAGTAGTGCATTGGCTAATAGAAACCACTAGGAAGAGACCAAGACACCATGTGTGTAGAGGGTAAAAAGGAAGAGTTTGTGAAACCTCTTCATCACCTAGTTACAAATTTCAGTTTGAGGAAAGTTTGATTCCAAAAATTGAGAGAGAAAAATATTGTAAGTATACTATGAGACATAATTGCATACAAGAATGGAAATCCACTGAAGCATGATGATAAGAGACTTCTGTTTTTATGGACTATTTATTTAGCATTGCTATATTGTGATTAGAATGCTTAATTTGCACCTTCATTCAGTTTCATGGGATTCCTTATTTTCATGAAGGGGATAAACCATATACAGTAAGGTAGATTAGTCATGAAGAGTGAACATGGATTAGCAATTTTAGAAGAGAAACATGATGAACAAACCCCCATATGAGGTTGTATCATTTCATTTGCATTCTTGTATTCATGATTGATTACCATTTGTTAGTATATAACACGTTTTTGAAAGAGCAGGTGTAGATACACACAAGAATAAACACACAAACTGTAATTCTTTCTCTCTCTTATTCCATACGAAAACATTACATATTTATAGGACAATATGCATCCTATAAAATATGATCTTTAACAAAATGTTGCTTAACTACTAACTTAATAATACGAGTTGTTTTAACAACTTGTATAACAATATCTATATTATATTATTATTAATGAGTTATTAAAATCATATAATAATATAATGAATTAATAATGTTTACAACAATTAATTCCTAGCATTCACCCCCTTGGTGTGAACATTATTAATATTTAATCTTCACCCCCTTAATGTGAACACAACAAAGAACCATATTCGAAGAAGTTGATCCACCTCCTGAAAGCACTACATAGACTAGGTACAGACTCCATAGATTATCTATTTACCCTCATAAAGGCATAGTGTTGAGCCAAATTATGCAAAAATGCTCCCTTCTTCTTTGGGTTCCTGTGGGACTTTCCCTTCCTCCCTGGCCACCCGAATTCTAAATCTCCAAGATCCACAAGCTTCACACTAGCTGGATAACCATCCCTTGAGTCTACCTCGAAATCTTCTCCTGCTCCCAAAAGTGATTATTCTAAAAACATGACTCCTCCAAATTTTTTTGAAAAGGGTTTATTTAGCAAACCATCACACTGCAAACAGGAACACTAAAAATGAAATGAAAAAAGAAACCACACTACACACATGTCACCAAACCATCTGTGTGGCCCCATCGTTGGTGACTGAAAATTACTTATAAAATCCACTATACTAAATGAAAATAAACTTGGAACTACCACTTGGAGGAAAGACCTGTATTTGAAACCATGTGTAGAAAGGTAGTATTGTGAGTCGATTGGGATGTAAGACCGGTTTGCAACGTGGACTTATTTGACAGTGGCGATTATATATTTGAGGTAGATAGTGAATCAATCTAACAAAATATTATTGGAAGGATATTTTATGGCGAGAGGAACATGCCACAACAGTCGTCAGGGGCTCATGCATCATAAAAATGAGCAAATTCCAGATTAATTTAACTGTATGCTTGAGTCAGATCACATGGAAAAAATGATTGTTGGTAGAACCAATGCATCTGTGGTAGGTACGTGGATCCGAGTGTTCGGTGGAAACCTCCATTGACTTGCTGTATGCTTTGATTTCTCCAATGATTTAAACTCTATCTACAAATCTTCACCCACACTTTGAATTCTCCTTGGCATCTGGTAGGTCTAATTTCTTTTAAGAAAAAAATGAAATGACACAGATATATACTGACCAAATTTAAAGAGTATCCTGATAGAATAGATGAGGCAGAAACCGTCGAATGAAAAACGCAAAAAGTCTCACATTCGAGATATCAGAAATCTTCTCAGCAATAATAATGCCTCACTCTAAATTGCAACACCTCCTTTGCGGGCTTAATTGGTCTCATGCTTAGGCAGGTTGAGTGTGTGAATGACATTTTAAAAAATCTACATGTAGTAGATTCATTGTCTAGGTACATAAATAACGTAGATCTAGATGGCGAAGACTGCAAATCTACTATTATTTTCTTCTTTTGAATATTTTTGGTAAGCCCAAGAACTTGCGTAGTTCTTGATATTTACAGTGGTGACCTGTATGACTTTCTTATCCACTGCGAATGACAATCATATAGCTTGCACAGTGTTGAATATAAACATGCACGTTGGAGTTAAAAAGCCAAACATTTGTAATGCTTTGGAATGCTTTCAATGTATTCTCTTTAACTTGCACAATCATGATATGATCTGATAAAACATAGTAGGCAAAAATGATGGAGAACTGGAAAATAAAACGTTCTATCTTCTCCTAATTCAAGATGCTCTTAGGACTCTCATTGTTCACATGAACAAGACCATAGATCGCTCTGGTACCAATTGAAAGAGTAGGTGTAGATACACACAGGAATAACCACACAAACTATTATTCCTTCTCTCTCTTATTCCATATGGAAACATTACATATTTATAAGACAATATGCATCCTATAAAATAGGATCTTTAACAAAATACTGCTTAACCACTAACTTAATAATACGAGTTGTTTTAACAACTTGTATAAAAATATCTATATTATATTATTATTAATGAGTTATTAAACTCATATAATAATAAAATGAATTAATAATGTTTACAACAATTAATTCCTAACAGTTTTGGTAAAGAGGCACTCTTAGAAGGATGTTTCAAATTAGCTGATTTGAATGTATGCAATTTGTTGGATTCATGTTTAAGACCCCAAGTTTGAGGGAAAACTTTATAATTGTTGTTATATTACAAGTGTTTTTCATTCCAAAATGTATGTTGTATGACCTATGTCTCTAGGAAATGTTTGTAAGCATTACATCATTGAATTATGTTTACTAGTTGAATATTGCATTATTTTAAGACCCCTATAGGGAAATCATAAATTTGGTGATCATTATAACACAAATTACATGCAATATTGTACTCCCTTGTTTTGTGTATTCAACAACAAGGAGAGAGCCTCTTCATCTTAACCATGTGCAGTACAATGAAGATTAAGAGAAATTTCCAGAGGAACCAGGACATTATGGTTCAGGTTAATGACACAAAAGAGAGAAAATGTTAGAGATGAGGATGTTGTACCTTCATTTTCTGTAAGTTGAAAATTTTAGTGGTAAAAAAATTGTTTAGTGGGAAGGTGTGATCCAAAGGAAATTTTATAGGTTCTTGATGTTCCCTAAATCTACTAAAACAATTTTTCATATGGAAAGAAATATTCAAGAGATTTTTCATGCTTTTTGAATAGAGGAAAATAGAGTTCATATGCAAAATATATCATCCACACAAGATCATGTGCAACAGGAACAATAGAGGCACAAGTTACACAAAGTGGCGGGGTGAGAACATGCCAAGTGATAGTGTGTGGAAGTGACAAGTGGTAGAGTGATATATAGTCTTCCTGATCAAAAGGATGGTTTTATTCTCCAATATTTGATAGTAAAAAAATAATGGGGTAGACTTTTGTTTCAGAAGGGGACCTTTTCGCCAATATTAGTGGATTTATAATTTTACCACCTAATTGGATGTCTAAGGTGGAATTTCCATGGTTGTGGGATATATGTATTTGTTTGACAAGTGTCACCATTATATTACACAAATAAGGGATAAAAAACCATGTGGTGGGAGCATCAAGCCACCACATGGCCTGCCACTGCATTACTTTCCTACTAACTGAAACCAAAAAGAAGGTCAAGAATCAAGTGTCAAATCAACGGGTTAAGAGCCAAGATAGCTAGGATATACAAACCACCAAAGGTCTCCTTGAAACCAAGATCCCAAATGAGCAATGGAGACCGAGATCCTGAATGATTCCTTTGGCCAAAGTTTTACCAACATGCATTGTTACAACTACTCAACCAAGTTGTCCACCAAGTCAAGGTCACATGTTGTGTAGAGGTGAAATGAGTAGTCCAAGACAAGTCATCACCAATAAACTGACACAAAAGGAATAGGTGTGGCCGAAGCCACACTTATATACGAATCACTAAGGCTATTTAAATCCTTTAAACCACTTGAATTCGACCCATGTGGGATTTTAATACCCATGTGGAAACACAAAGCGACGGGGAATATATTTGAACCCCACACCTTGGGGTAAAATTAATAAACACTCAACCAACTTGCCCATGGGTGGTAAGTTTTATAAAAGGGGAAAGGTTAATATTTGAAGCAGTATTATATAAGGGATGTGTAATAGTCCTAGGCTTAACCTTGGTGACTTAGACCATTATTTCTTGGAGAATTTTCATTGATATATGATTTTTCTCATAGGGATGGAGCATAAAAAATAAACCAAATATTTTTCCCAAATTTTGGAGAGATGTTTGTTCTTTATGGAGAGAGAAAAAGAGAGTGAAGTAGATTTTTCAAAGTGGGAAGATAACACAGTCAAGATGAGAGCTGAGAGCTGGTTATGAATACTAGCTAAAATTGGTTTTAGGTGCTTGTAGGTCCTATTATCTCAATTTTTGATAATTTGATGTAATACATGTGTTTATTTTTGCATTGTCAATAAGATCAGTTTGATAATTTATAAACCTGGAGACATAACCCTTCAAGGTGAATTCCATTATCACTTTGTGGATTCATTTGTCTATGTATTTTTCCTTTATTGTTGTTTATTTCAGTTTGAATTTGATTTTTTAACAATTAAGCCAATACACGTAATTTGCATGTTTTATGGGAAAATGGAAAATGAAGGATGTGAATGTGGAATTGGGACTAAAGTTAACTTTGTTGTTTTCACTTAAATTTCAGCATATTTAAGTGCCAAATTTAATTGTAGTACATTAATTTGAAAGAAATTTTAAAATATCCATTAAAACTTGAAAAACTAAATCAATATAATTGACTGTTTTCAAATCATAGACTTTCCTTTGCTCTTACACTCAAAGGGGAAGATATCAGAGTTGCTAAATAATTTTGATACACGGTCTTCTTCCTTAATGGGGTGTTTCAACACTTCAATCTTCCTCTTATCTCCTCGACATTCCATGTTGGGTTGCATGCACCTAATACTTTGGTTTCTCCTTGGCATAATTAGGGATTGATCACCCAAAATCTTTCAGCAAATTTAACAAAGCATATCTTCAAACACAAGAAAAGAACACGATATTCTCCCTATAAAAAACAAAAAAGTGTATTCCTTCCTTATTTACATCTCTTTCATTTCATTCTTATGCAAATGCAAATATTTCATACTGCACTATACAGTTGAGTTAAATTTCAATTATTTACTATGGACATTAACTACACTTCAAGTTACAGGTTTTATCATGGAGCATACCCACACCAAACACAACAAGATTCTATAAAAAAATTGAGTGAAGAAAAAGTGTGTCTACACAATTAGGTATCTTTTACTTTAAGGATGTAATTCCATTTACTTAAAAGGGGGAAAATGTAGACACTCAAATTTAGAAATTCACTTTTTAATGTTGTTAGTTTTGACAATGCACTCTTGTTAAGATAAATACAACCTTCCCATTCCTATTTAGCACATTCCAAGGTCTTTTCTTTACCTTGTTTATCCTTGCACACTGACATCTCATAAAATTATTAGAATGTAATACATAAAATCCATAGAAAAACATCATGTAATAAGCTCCAAACCTTAGATTCTACATTTTTATTCCCTGGACAAGGACATACAATATGGTTAGGATAATATGTCTGGTCTTGGTTGACTTGTACTGTCTTGGAATGACATGTCCTCCAACTTTAGTTTCAAATTCATATCTTTTTTTGGGTCTTCTAATAACTCTAGGTTGGCATTTCTTTGATAAATCATCTACAAAACCCTATACAAGCAAGTAAACAATGCCTCATTTGTTAACCTAGAAATATTATGGCATTACATTAATACATTCACTTTTTTAAATTTTCAAAAGGTACCCAAGACTCCCTAAATATCAAAATAACACATCTATAGTCATTAGGGAAGTAACCTCTATAGGTATGAAGCTTCTTACCAGGCTAAGAATAAAATCTCTTTCATCTACAAGTATCCAAACATACCTTCCCCAAGTATCTTAGCAAGAGAAAACTCAACTCAAACATTGTAAAAGGTGGCATTAAAATCTAGTTGCATTCATTTATGTATCACATGCTAGGTGTATAAGAGAATCCATGAGGATATTTGGATAACAACATGAACACCATGTAGTTGTGGAAATCAAGATAACTAACAATAAATGTAATATGGTGATAACTCAGAAGAATTGAGAAAAATGATTAATAAACAACTCAAACTGTAGAAAAGCATAGGTTTCCTATTACAATAGCTTAAGTGATGGCACATACAAATAAGAGTGTTGTGTAAGTCCTCCATGAGAATAATCCCATAATAGTAAGGGTAGTTACATTCCCATAATAGGAATGTAACTCCCATGATAGACTATGACACACTCTGACATGTAAGGCATGTCATAATAACTCCTATGACACCAAGTAAACCTTAGAAATATGAGTCACCAAGGGTGATAATTTATTCCAAGTAAATAAATATGATGAAAATAATATCCTACACCAACACCCCCCTTAAGCGTAACTTAGATGGGCGGAAAATAAAGTGGGTCCATGAAATAAGGCCTGATGAGGTACTAATGTATAATGTGAATCTATCATAAAGTGGAGAAAAAGAGAAAACGTAGTGGTGAAAAACTCCCCCCAAAAGAGAGAAAATGAAGTATATAGTGAAAATCTCCCTAGTAAAGAATTACCTTAAAAGTATAGAGAGAAGCTCTAAGAAAGTAGAAAGAGAAATAAGAGGAGAGGTATATAAGGCCCCCAGAAGAGTTTCGATGATGTGGTCTTCCTCCTAAAGATTAAAGAAGGTCCATCTGCATAAAACAATGTTTTTTCCCTTAGGAAGAACAAAAAAGGTGTACTAAAAATCTGCCCACTCCGTGAATAAAGCCAAAGGAAATGGTACAAAGAGCTCTAAAGATGGTCCATGGATAAAATTTGGCATAGGTATAGCAAGAATATGGACAAGAACTAATGGTAATTCCAATAAAGTAAAACTTTCAGATGATGGGTATGGATCATTCGCTAAAAGAATGTTCATATGAAATGAAGCCACAATAATCCTCATAATTGAAGAATGAGGATCCACAAGCAGAGGTGGATTAGTGATAATATCCAATATGGTAGAAATGACTGATATCCCAATGGGGAAATCCCATCAATGGATATGAAGGAATCCTATGAAGTAAAAATGTTGTGATGGCTTTGCAAATGAAAGAGAATACCCCTGTACTGTAACACAAGTAGGGTATGTGAAAATAAATCCGAGGTTTGGAAGAAACTCATCCCAATAGAGTTGGTCAACAAAAAGAAGAGAAATTTATGACATGAATGTATCATAAACACAAAAAGTAGGAGTAGAAGAGTCCTTCCATAATGGTTGTGGATCAGATGAAAATCCAGTGAAAGAAGGCGGAACACCATGAAACTGTGAAGATGTCTTCCTGACATCTAATGGATCTCGGATATGGGAAAAGAATGATATTCAACATTATTTGAAAGGTGATTAGGAGAGGGATGAGATGTATCCTCACAATACTAACATCATCATAACTAGAAGAAAAATCCTCATCATCAAGAATACAAATAGGTGAATTTGTATCGACAGAACTATCATCACATGAAGTGGGTGTGAAAAATATAGTATCGGAAGGAGTAACAACCAAAATATTTAAATATTCTATGAATAATATCTAAAGAATCCTCCAAATAGTACAAGGATACTCCGTGTGTGCCACATGATGGTGGAGAGGCATGGGAATTTGCATTAAAAAGTGACCAAGAACCATGTCACAAGTGTCGAGCCAATATTCAAGTTGATTTGGGTCATTGGGGGCAGGTATTTTTCCATACAAAAATGAATAAAGGTCATTGTGAATGAGAAAATTTTCCATGCTCGAATGCAACAATGCATAATCATCCCTACGAGAAGAAGAGGTGGAGGAAATAATGAAAAATTTGTCCTATGATGCATAAGTTTGGAAATAACATCCATCATTGTGCATCCACCAATGAGAGAAAGAAATGAAAATAAGTCATACGTGAAAAATACACACTCAGATGGACGTTAGACTCAGCTTAAAATGTGTCCATCGAATGAAAAAAGAGATTAGTGCAAGAACACTCAGGATGCAAGATGTCGGACTCAGTCGAAAATACATCAGCATGAGTTTACACCCCCCCTAAAATTTGCATTTTAACCCACCCTGTTTTGAAAATTTATAGTTTTAGTGCATTTTGTAACAAAAATATGATCAATGGAAAGAGGGAAAAACACATCCACTTTTGAAGAAGACAACACTCAATTCTAAATTACCAATCAAAATCTATTAAGGAAAGAATTTACCTTCATTAATGGTGCATTTACATGATTTTACACTAAAATTTTAAAAAACAAAAGAGGCTAGAAGAAAAGGTGGCAATGCAGCTAGGTGTTGGAATTGGCACAAAGAGGGAAAAAAGATTTATTTTCTTGTGAGGGGGTATTGGGCTCCTACAAAACTAGGCCTCACCCTTTGTCTCTGTCACACAAAAATACAAGGATTTAAATAAGTAAAATAATAATGCTCTCTTTATAATATTCTGATTGTTTTTACATAATAAACAATAACAAATTGGGCCTAGCCTTTTTGAAATTTTATTCAAAATTAAAACATAGAAAAAAACTACTCTTGTTTTCAACTTGAAGAAAGAGGGACCCACGTGAGTGAGGAAAGTGTGGTTAGGGTTTGGAAAACCATAAACATCTTTTTGGAGAGCTCTGTTATTCTATGTCGCCTTCAAAGAGAATGTTGCCGGTGCTAACTGTTGTCAGATTCAACACCCTCAAGCTTAAACTAGAGTCATCCTCTATATAGTGGGTGACCCTTAGTTTTCTCCTAACTTCTACCTCGGCCTCCAAGCCTTTTGAAAACTCAAAATAGTAGTGGCTTTTTACAAGAGATTCAACCAAATCTTCTTTAACTAGGCTAAAACATACAAAATGCAACTTGTGTCTGGAATGAAGGATGGGATGTCATGGGAGGATTCTAAGGGGTTTTATGTGGATGGAGAGAGATTTTTGTCCAGAATGCTTCTGTAGAGCACAATACCAAAATAACTTCCATAGATGTCACAAGAGATGAGGAAAATTCCAAGTAGATTAAGTTGAGTCCACCTAGAGAAGACAAAGGTTGAACGAGTTCACAAAAACAAGAAACATTTCCTAATTAAGTGTTTTTTTCTAAACCCTCGAAAAATTTGCAAGCCCCCAATAGTGAAATCAACAAACTTTGCACATAAAATTGTAAGATTAAAAAAACTAATAATACCACAACTAAAGAAAATGAGCAATCTTTTTACCATCAAGGCTCTGATACCATATCAGAGAATCTGTGAGGATCTATGGATAACAATGCGAACACCGTGTATTTGTGGAAATCAAGATAACTAATTGAGATAAGTGATTAAAAAACAACTCAAAGTGTAGTAAATAATATATTTCCCATTACAATAGCTTAATTAAAGGAAATTAAAAATAGGAGTGTTGCATAACTCTTCCATGAGAATAATCCTAGAATAATAAGGGTAATTAGATTCCCATAATAGGAATGTAACTTCTATGAGAGGCTATGGCATGTAATACATGTCATAGTAACTTCTATGACACCAAGTACAACTAAGCAAGACGTGTCACCAAGGGTGAGGATTTATTTCAAGTAAATAAATATGAGGAAAATAATATTCTACACCAATAAGGTGAATAATGAAATATGGTTTGATGCCTCTTTAGAGTAGTGCCAACGTTGGCGGTGCACAATGATAACCCTAACCAAACTAATGTTTTCTTTGCAGGAATTTTCATTTGTGGCTAGGGTTTTAGATCATGACCAAAATATTCATATAAATTTTAGCATGATCACATATTAGGGTTTGACAATGAAAGACAATTCAAGGAAACTCATAGTTTCATAAAGTTACAAATCTCATAACCAAATAGGTCCAAGACCATACTATAATGCCAAGAACATACAAACGGTCATGACAGAAGTGTACAATCTTGCCTCGGGTCAGTTTCCAGTCATAGTATCTAGAGAAAAGCATCCTCAAGTTTATATCTCCCTCTTCTAGTAGTTCATTGTTCAAGAAATTTCTAGAATCATCTATAATCAGCTAGGTGCACTCATTCCTTTGTGTTTTCAAGTTTATGTCTTGTTTAACATATCATTTATAAGTATAAAAGTGTTATTTTAATTGTGATAATTAATGTTGGAGGTTAATTAATTAGAATAATCACATGTTGTTAACCCTTACATCCTTTAGTTTACTAATTAAATAAAATAAGTTAGGATTCATGCTAAAAATGACGGTCATGCTGAGTTCGTACATGCAAATGTAAGCTTTGGATGTACTTATTATTTGTTCCATCGTCATGTATGTATACATTTTTCATTTTATATATTTTTTCATTGGCATGTTTACGCCAACCATTGTGGTAGGAGGAGTTGGAGCAGGACACTGATGAGAAGGATGTTTATGATCCCACTAAGAATGTTGACATGGACATGAATGATGAAGATGTGTTGATTGGATGCCACATACCTCACATTTTTATCTTGAGGAGAGACTGAAACCTATAAGCACACTTCATTATTTTTAAGGACACTTGTATATTCTAGTTGATTTTTGTAAGGCTTCAAACCATGTGATTCCTTTTTCAATGAAAGTTTGAGGGCGATGACAATATTGTTGACATGGGTATTGGTAAATGAAATTCACACTAATGTTTTATATACACATGCAACACATTTTATGATGATGGTGGTTGTCCATTTGGATCACTAGATAGAATGAACACTCACCAACATAAGATTCGTGGTAGGTAGCCTATTCCTATGAGGCTTCTAGGTCGTATAGGTAGTGGAAAAAGAAATATGAGGGGAATGGCATACCAAAAAAATATAACATAGGAAAATAAACCACCATAAAAAATTAGAGCCTCATGAAGAAACATAGGCTACAAATAACATGGATGGCCAAAGTTAAATGTCATGCAAGTATCTAATATGAGTGAGATAGCCTTAAAGGATATCAATGACCAAATGATTGCATATGATTCTCCTTAAAAAATTGATCGACAAAGGTAATGTTATCACCAAATCACAACACCCTTTGATTGCTTAACATGTGAGTTTGTTAAGGAAAGCACTGTGATTGGGTAACATGGGTACTATCTTCGAGTGTGGGACTTGATAGTTGAGATAGACCTCAAGAGAAGGTTGGTTCCTCTTCCTAATCTAGTGCAAACTAACTCTAATGAAGGAAAAATACTGACTACCTCTATCCTATAACTTCTAAGGGATTATGGAGAGAGAAATAACATGAAAGTAAAGGAAAACTACACTACATAGGTGATGCACCAAAAGAAGAGTGTGAGAATAACTCTCCAATGTGTGAAAATGGGAACAAAATACAGGTTAGAAAGGGTGATAACAGTTCTCCACAATCTAACAACAACATTCACAACAACATTTCCATGCACACACTATAATAATGAATCCCTGCAAGAGCATAAAATAGACACAATACACCTGTAATAAGATTGAAGAGGCAAGAAGAATGCAAATAAACACAACAAGGGAAGATACATCCACAAACTTGCATCTATTGCTTCATTGATATGCACAGTTCAAAATCTTACAAGGGAAAAACATGGATCACCATGCAAGGATTCCACTACAAATAGCCTACAACACATTGAGCTTCACAAAACCAAAATGACAGAGTTTTGCTACTCAAATTATCCCCCCTTTATAATGAGACAACTCCTCAATTTATAGAGAATGAGAAGAGAGAGAGAGAAAAAAAACTCATATTTTCCACTTTACATAATTACAAAGTACCCAAAGTGGGTGGAAATCATGATAGAAGATCTTAAAAATCCATCCTTGGTTGATATGCAACCTGCAGTGAGAGAAAATTTCTGCCCATGCCCATTAATTGCATTTCCAACCACTCTCCAATAACCAAACTGAACTGGTTTGTTTTCTACAAAATAAACCCTTGAATCTTCATCAATTTCTAAATTTATTGATTTATGTGTAAAGGTCTCAGAATCATGATTCCAACAAGACTAATTTTGTGAAAATCCGTTAAGGGATGCAAAAGTTATGATCATTTGAGTGACTGTAACTACTTTGAGTTTGCCAGGCATTTCTTGTACTACACGGGACTATGTAATTAAATTCTTGGCTGGAAATGATATTTTAAAATATTTCCCTCTTCTTCTAATGTTTTTCATATCTTTATTTTATTTTCAATGATTCTAGGCATTTTAAATAGTTGGGGACCCATCATTAGTTTTCCATTGCTTTTATAGGGGGGAGTGGATTTGATGTTTCAAATGTTTATATAGCCAGCTCAGCCAGCTAGGCCAAGCTAGGTTTCCCCTACATTGCCTCTTAATCTCCTTATAGCTTACCTATTATTCACCAAGTCATCCACCATTCACCCCTCTATAGCATGCCACATAGTCTACGTTTGTTTCCAACTTGGCACCACCATGCACACTCGGTTCATTGGTCCACCAAAATCCCACCCTGGCGTTACGTGGAGTGACCAAGGATCCAATGCATGGCAGGCCACAATGTCTCAACCGCGGAACTTTAATCCACTCACTCCTGTGCTATTTATGCCTTCTGTGGCTGACTTCATATCCTAACTACCGACCTTCACGTAGCATTCTGACTGGGCCATGAGTGCTGTGACCCCCACCATACCCACATTGCTTTACATCAGTTTCAGGCTTCCATGTCTTGTGTGTCCCCGGAACATTCCATTTATGCCCAAATCTCTACATTGGTCTATAGCCACATGCCTTGATTAGAGTTTTAGGTTTGTTGTGAGCCTGATGTCCCAGTGCTTTCGAGTTGCTTCCATCAACTTTTTCCAACAACTCTTTGTGGCCATCTCAGGCCATGATTTCATTGCCCTCATGTCCCAACTCACATCCAGGGCATCCGGTCTCCATTTCTCTGACTCATCCGTAACTCATTTATTTTGTGGTTATTTTGGCATTTTTGTACATTCAAGTGTCCACTTGGGACATGTTGGGCTTCCCCAAACCCGTATTTGCTGCACTACTCTTGTCTTGAGCTCATACTTGGCTCGCGATTGGACTCAACTTCCCCAGACTTGGCCTCCATTATTCCTGAATTGAGCCACGGTTCTTTCTTAGAATGAGCTTAATTGCATGCATCCTCAATGATGCGACGAGTTGTGTGGGCTTACTATCATCCATGACCTTGTACTGGCTCACTGTGAGCAATTCACAGAATATTTACTCACATGGTTTATGGCTCGGTAACTCTCCATTACTTGAGCCATGAAAAAATTTGATCTCCCTCATGTAACTTCATTATTATGAAACAAGGGCACATGATGTGAAACACTCACCTAGTTTTTATTTGTGTAACTCAAACGTGTCTCTATTTTACTTGATGTCCATCAGGTTGATCCTCATCTTCTTTCTATCAACCTGTCCTAGTCAGACCTCCATGAACATACTATGCCTGTTCAAGCTGGAAACTATCCCTCCAGTGTCTTGCTCTATGACCACCGTGGATCCCATTGTTCTAATTGAGTTCGAGGCATGAGCATATTCTCACTTCTAAGATTTTATCACTTGGCACTTCATCCATCAGGTTACCTATCCTTACCTTAAGCTTGGTGCATTAAAAATGAGATAAAACTTAATTTCCTTTACCTAATGTTAAATCAGCTCATCGATTAGAATTGAGACTTGATTCATACACAACAACTCAACTCTATGAACAACATGTGAGCTCGTTCATATTACACGAGGTGGAGATAACTTGATGCATGTAGCTCGGTTCATTTTAACAAATGGCTTGGTCCACATGAAGCTCACCCATCTAGATTGTAGCTCATCTAAGGGTTCAGAACACAACATTCGGTGGGAAATATTAGTAACTAGTGTCTCCATCCCTACCAAATAGCTCGGTTATGCATAATAGGCTTGGTTGCACAATAGCTTGAGAGCTCATTAGAACCATAAGGTAAATTTTTTATCTCTCAACCCCTTATAATTTAATGAACTTGATGGATCTTTGAATAGCTTGAGCAAAAATTATGAACTCCAGTGGTGCTTTCAACACCATTGATGTTGTAAGTGGGCCCACTTGTTAATCCTTAGTTGAATAAAGCTTTAAAATTTTTGAATACCAAGAAGAGGAAAAATCCTCTTGAACTTTTCAATCTTCCCGAAGACCCTAATTTTCCCCTTTTCCATTGTAAGATTCTTGTGAGCTTTGAATGGCTATGATGTTTTCTAGTGCAAGCCTGTCTATTGTCCAATTTTACCCAAGGGTAAAATTGGATAACAATTTGGTGACTCACGGGGCCATTTTCCTGCTAAATGGAGCATGACCAGCTATCTGATGCTAATCCATTGGGCATGGAGTCTACATGATCATCATGAGACTGGTCTAGAATCTTAAAATATTAGACCCTGGAATGCTTTGAATGTCATTGTTTTTTCTAAACTGCCCTCTGTTGCTTGCATTTTCCAACTCTTGCAAGAAAAATTTTGAATTTAAAATTTTGTGAGAGTGGAAAATTGTTTTAAAACTTGGAATTTCATCCTTCCTCTCAAACTGGGATCCACAGTATGAATGATGACACCTGATAACACCTGAATTTCTACCTTGATGTTTAATCTTATGTTACAAGGTACAAAGCATTTGTTAAGATTGGAGTTCTTGTCAGGTTGACATCATGGAACTCTTATTAAATCTTGATTTCCTTTCTTTTTTGAATGTTCCACTTCCTGACTTGCTACCTGGGATATTGCTGAAGATGGAAAGACTTATTATCAATCCTTGGAGGTATGCACGGTGGCTAATTTGGTGTTTGAACACCATCTGAAACTGAGTGAAGAACTGAGGACTTCCATTGACTGAAATACCAAGGCTGTCACAAGACTTGATTTTCTGATTTTGTGAGGGTAAGAGAAACTCAGATTGCTGATCTGAAGAAGCAAAGAATGGAAATTTTGAAATCTTCCTCTTGATTTTATTTTAGTTTCTTATGCATTTGAGTTCTCTTGAAGATGGAAACTGTTACTTGCAACTTTGAGTTTCTTCACTGCAATTTCTCTTTCCAAAAGCATGATGAAATGTGTAAGAACACACACTAGAAGCAATAGAACATGTGCACCAACACTTAGGGAAATTGAAACCTAATCTAACAACAAAAAAATGTGCATAAGCACTTGGAGGAATGAAAAGTCCTAAAACTAATATGTACAAGGGTGAGAAATATTCCTTCTAGTAGCAATGTTTGAGGTAGATTCCATTGACTAGAATCTATGCAGTTCTTCACCATCTAACTTAGCCAGTTGGAAGGAATTGCTACTTTTGCATTCAATGATCATATACAGACCACTCCATATGGCATCAAACTTGGAATGTTTTCCTTGTTTTTCCTGATCAACATCCCACTTTAGTACCAGATCTCCCTCTTGGAATGTCCTGGCTTTAGCTTTCTTGTCAAAGATTCTCTTCATCAGTGCTTGATCTTTCTCCATGGTTTGTATTGCATGCTCTCTTGTTTCTTCCAATTCCATTAGTTCTTGCATACCTGATTTCCATGGGTTCAAACTTGGCTAGTTCCAACTAATTCATGAGCTCTAATGCCAAAAACTCAAGTGATATAGGCAACACTACTTATTTTCCATATACCAGTTTGTATGGAGAAATACCTGTTGATATCTTGGGGTTGATCCTATCAGCCCACAAGGCTGATTTGAGCTTGGTATGCCATGTTATCGCTGATTCTCATCAAGATTTCTTCTTATAATTCTCAGCAGGTTCTTGTTTTTGGACTCTTCTTGGCCATTACCCTAGGGGTAATAATTTGATGAGGTTGAGATATATTCCATTTCTAACAGCCCATTCAGTGATCCTTGTGCCAAGAAAAGCCAATGCATTATCTGATATGATAGTAGCTGGGACACCAAACCTCATGACTATCCCTTCGTAGAAGTCCAAGGTGCTAGATTCATTTTCTTCCTTGAGTGCCACCGCTTCAGTCCACTTGGTGAAATAATTCGATTCCTGTTAGTATCCACTTGTGACCTTGGCTTGAGTTTGGATTGATAACTCTAATGAAGTCCAATCCCCATTGCATGAATGGTTGATCCACTGAGATTGGATGGAGGGGCAACATTGCTATCCTTTCCTTCCCTATGAAGAATGCACATTTCTTACACTTTTTAATCCATGAGTATTAATCACTAAACACTGTAGGCCAATAGTAACCAACTTTCATGATTTTGAGAGTTGTTACTCGTGGAGCAAAGTGACCTCCTGCTTCTTTGTCATGGAACTCGTGTAACACTTTCTCAATCTTGATTTTTTGGGACACACCTTAGGAGAAATCCATTCACATCCTTCTTAACAAAATGTGTCATCAATGAGCACATATGGAATGGACTGTAATCTAAAATATCTTCTCTTATCTTTGTTCCATTCTGGAGGATATAGACCTATTTGGAGATAATGCACCATGTCTTAAGTCCAACATGGAATGGGCACATCATCTGTTGGCTGACATTGATCATTTTGCAACACTAAGACAACTTCTTCTTCACTTTCTAGCTCAACATGATGTTTGGAAGCTAGCTGCTCACATAGGCCTTTACCATGGACCAGCTTAGTGTCATTTGATTTCAATGTCATATTCCATCACTCAAGTGATCCATCCCACTCTTTTCTCATTCAAATCCTTGTTCAAAAGGAATTCCTTTACTCTGGTGTGAGATACTAATAGTTGAATCTTATTGTTTGAGACCAAGTGTCTGAACTTCTTCAAGCTTCTAATAACAACAAGAACATGATTTTCAATGAAATAATATCTTACTTCGTAATCTTCTAAGCTCTGGCTGAAGAATGCTATGGGTTGTTCTGAACCTTCCTTATTCAATTGTACCAAGATAGCTGAAATGGTATCTAAACCTCCAAAAGCATAGAACATGAAATATTTTGAAAATTCTGGGTTGATAAGAGTAGGATCTTGGGATATAACATGCTTGATGGCTTCAAAAATTTCCTTACCTTCTATTGTCCATTTGAATGTAAGGCTCTTCTTCAACATCATTGTCAACAGCTTCACTAAAGTGGAAAAATCAGGCACAAATCTATGGACAAAAGTTTATTCTCCCAAGAAGCTTTGGAGAGCCTTCTTGTGGCTTGGAAATGGTAGAGTTCAGATAGCTTCCACTCTTTTAGGGATCAATAGTCAGTCCTTCCTTTGAAACAATGTGACCCAAGAGCTTTCCTTCATGTGCCAAGAATATACACTTTTTCAGATTCAACGACACCCCGAACCTTCTACACCTTTGAAACACTTGCCTAAGGTGGAAGAGATGGTCGGATGCATTTTTTGAGAATATGGTGATATCATTAAGATAAATAAGCACTATCTTGTTGATCAACCCCTTGAATTCCATATCCATTTCTCACTGAAATGTTGCTTTGACATTTGACAATCCAAATGGCATCTTTCTATAAGCATATGTGCCCCATTTTGTAGTGAAAGCAGTCTTAAACTGATCCTCTTCTTTGACCATTATCTTATTATAGCCTGAGTAGCCATTTAGCAATGAAAACCTTTCTGAACCAGCTAATACTTGCAAGATTTTCTCCATTGATGGGAGTGGATAATGATCTTTGAGTGAAGCTCTATTCAAATCACGGAAGTCCACACACAATCTGATCTCTCCATTTCTCTTCCATACCAACACCAAATTTGCAACCTAACTTGAATGTTTGATAGGAAAGATGATGCTAGCCTCTATCAGCTTGTTAACTCTTTTCTCATGAGAGGTTCAATGTGAGGATTCATCGGCCTTTGTCTTCTTCTTGATGGGCTTAGATTCTGGATCCAATTCAATAGTATGTTGTGCTAAATTTGGGTTGAATCCTCTTAAATATTTATAATTCCATGTAAAGACATGTTGGGAAAACTCTTGACAAAGTTAGATAAATTCAGATTTTTCTTGTTGAGTACTTACTTTTCCAATTTGCAACATCTTATCTTCTCCAATTGAAATAGGCTCTAATCTTCACCCTTCACTTGAATGTTTTCCTTCTCTTTCTAGAATTGATCATTTGGGTTGAAGATTGATTCAAAAGTCACCAAACCCTTTGGTAGTTTATTTTTTCTCATCTGCACCACTTGGTCACCATACTACTACTCCAATTGTCTTGGTTTCTAGTGGAGAACTCAACTTCTTCTTGTAAGAAATTTATGATTTAATGATCACTTTCTGAAGACTTACCAACTTGTATTATTGTCTAGGACAACTGGTCTTACAACCACTTTGATATGAGGTTGGGTTTGCTCACTTTTGATACTTTCTACAACATCAAATGCTGCTCCAATTGAAAGTCTATCTGCTACCTCGTTCTTCTTTCTTGGGATGGAATTGATGCTAAAAGCTTCAAAATATTCAATAAGATCCCATACCCGGTTCTTGTAATTCTTTAAAAGATCATTCTTAGCAGCATTTTTCCTCTAACTTGATTCACAATCAACTCACTATCCCCAAAGACTTGCAAGTTTTTAATGCCTCTCTTTCTTTCCCAATGCAACCCATGAATTAATGCCTCATACTCAGCTGTGTTGTTTGAGAAATCAAACTGAAAATAAAGTTGAATAATATCTTGTACCTTGAGGTGAAACAAGCATTGCTCCTCCTCCTGCACCTTGCCTACTCCTTGAGCCATCAAAGAATAGTTGGCATACCTCATTTTCATCATTATGATCCGGCTTGGTGATGTTTGAAGAGGTGTATTTTCTTCATGCAAGTAATAAATTCCCAACTCAACTTCTTCCATTTCCTTATAAGGATCAAAAGCATGCCTTTTGTTTTCCCATTCATCAAGAGTTAAGTCTGGGATGCCTCCAACCTTAGTATTTGTCTTCATAAGTACTTGGGAAATATTCTTGATCAAAAACTGAACAATTTACATTATTGGACTAGGTGTATGAGGTTCAATGTGGAAATTTGCTATTGGTTCAGACTTGATTGTAGCCTTAGCTCCATACCTTGTTCTGAATAACATGTGTGTCCAGTCAACATAACAAGTAGCCCCTGATTTTAGTATGAAGTCTCTTGATAAGAACAATGCAAAGAGTGGTGGAAAGTCAATAACTGATACATCTTGCAATACTGTAACATTTGGGAATGCATGCAATGTAAGGCTCAAACCCTTGATTACTCCAACAATTGTCACTGTTGTTCCATCTAATTACACTACTCCTCTAGAAATGACTTCATACTGAAGGCCCAGATGATCAACTATTTTTTAGGCATGACTGAACTGCTTGCTCCCAAATCAATCATGCAATTGTGTACAATATTGTTCCCAATGATTAGATATATAAAATGGAGGAGGTTTCATGTTTTACCTTGTTGACCTCCTTGATTACCTCCTTTTGGATCTATTTGTGAGCACCTTCTCTTGATCTTTGGATGACTGATTTGATGTGGACCAATTTTCCATGGCAGCTTGCAGCAAATCTCTTTGGCCTGGGATAGCTAATGACTCCCACAGTGAAATATTTACATTTATTTTCTTCATTTTCTCAATGATATTGAATGGAGATGACTATCCTTTTTTTTCCTTTGCTTTGCACAACCTTATCTTTGCACATGGGATGCTACAACTGGAATATGTGCTGGCATAGAAGGTGGTTTATGACTGATTTTACACATTTGGAGCTGCACTTTGATTGCTAACACTTTATAGTGTGATAAAAGGCTGAGAAGCACTTGGGTTAGATGAATTTCCTTCCTCAATATTCCTCTTTTTAGACCATGTATTAACTTTCACACCCTGAGAAGGGGCCTGATTTATTCCACAAAAATATTCAACTTTCCAATTCAATGAAAAGTGGTGTCATTTGGAGGTGCCTCTTGAGTAGCTTTCATGTTTGCTGAATTTCTTCTTGGTTTTTCTCTGGTTCCACGCCAGTCATTGTCACCATCAATGCTTGATTTAGAGACCAATATTGAAGCATGTTGATTGATTATGGGGTTGATTGCATGGAAACACCAATCATATTCTTGAGCCATGTTATTTTTCACTGGTACCAAGGCTCTAGATGTGGATGCAACATTAGGATTATAGGGCTAAATGGTCTATTAACAGGAGGTTTTACTTGGTTCTGATTTGTAGCTTGAGCAGGTGGCCTATTAGGCTGATATGGAGGTCTATTGGGTTGGGCTTGAGGCTGGTATGATCTAAAATTTTGAGTTTGTTGCCTCTTAATTGTCACCAACTCATTGCCTAAGTTTTGTAATTGTTTCATGACTTCTTAGAGCTCATTTGAGGTACTAGAAGAAGAGGTAGAAGATTCAACAAAACTATGATTTTTGGGGGCAGGAATGGGAGCTAACGTAGGTGCTTGGCTAGTGCTTGGACTTCTTAATTCTAGATAAAGAGGCATGGGTGGCCTAGGTGTAAATTTTACCAGCTTGAATCAATTAATTTTCAACTCTAATAACGATGTTATAGGCTGCGGGTAAAGTTGTACCTCCCATGGATTGTATCATCATTGCAATATCATAATTTAGAGCTTTTAGGAAGTATAGAAAGGCACCTTCAGCTGCTGGTCTCACAGTGAGTGGAATCCTATCCCATGTCCTTTGAAATATGAAGTTGAAGTCAGCCATCTACTCATTTGGTGCTCTCTTGATTGTAGTTAATTGTTCCAATAATGATAAATTGTCTTCCTTTTCCCCAAATTGAACCACAAAGAGTTGTGCATAACTGATTCCAATTTGTAATTGTATGTGCTCCTAAAATTATGAACCATTGCAGAGCCTTGCCTTTGAAAGAAGAGGCCAATAATTTGACAGCCACATCCATTTCATTAACTTCATGTATAGCACAGACATTTTTAATGTCCTGAATGCATGTGATCAATCGGAGTTGTATGGTTCTCCCCAGTGAAATATGGAATGTTCTTCAATGCTGCAATTGGGATTGGGTTTTTTGCATTGAGAGCAAGTGGAATGCTTCCCATGAAATTCACAAAAGGATTTGGAGGTGGTTGTTTTTGATGAGCCATTATGATTAGTCTGAGAGTTCTAGTTGATTGAAAGAAAGGCTTGTCAGGTGGAGGTGTTGATATTACTTTTATTTCTGGAGATGGAGACCTTTGAACTCTCTTTTCCTCTCCTTCCTCTACCTAGTGAGAGATGTAAGTACTCAAAGATACCTTATTCTCTTGTTCTATACCTTGTTTGAATCCTTCTCATAAATTTGATAATCTTGGACTACTAATACCACTAAATTCTTCCCTTTTTGGAGTCGTCAGATGTGGAATTTCAAATCCTCTTACAAGATGGAATTTTACAACAAGTGCACACCAATATTTTGTAATTAAAATGAAGACTTCTTGTTGTCCCACCGAGTGTGCCAGAACTGTTATCACCAAATCACAACACCCTCTGATTGCTTAACATGTGAGTGTGTTAAGGAAAGTAGTGTGACTGGGTAACATGGGTACTATCTCCAAGTGTGGGACTTGCTACTTGAGATAGACCTCCAGAGAAGGTTGGTTCCTCTTCCTAATCTAGTGAAAACTAACTCTAATGAAGGAAAACTACTGACTACCTCTATCCTATAACTTCCAAGGGACCAGGGAGAGAGAAATAACATGAAAGTAAAGGAAAAATACACTACAGAGGTGATGCACCAAAATAAGGGTGTGAGAATAACTTCTCAATGTGTGAAAATGGAACAAAATACAGGTTAAAAGGGGTGATAACAGTTCTCCACAATCCAAAAAAAAAACATTCACAACAACATTTCCATGTATACACAATAATAATGAATCCCTGCTAAGAGCATAAAATAGACACAATATACTTGTAATAATATTGAAGAGACAAGAAGAATGCAAATAAACACAGTAAGGGAAGATACATCCACAAACTTGCATCTATTGCTTCATTGATATGCACAGTTCAAAATCTTACAAGGGAAAGTCCTAGATCACCATGCAAGGAGTCCACTATAAAGGCCTATAACACATTGGCTTCACAAAACCAAAATGATAGAGTTTTGCTACTCAAATTATCTTCCCCTTTATAATGAGACAACTCCTCAATTTATAAAGAATGAGAAAAGAGAGAGAGAGAGTAACAAGAAAACTCGAGATTTTCCCTTTGCATCAATTACAAGGTACTCAAAGTGGGTGAAAATCATGATAACAGATCTTCAAAATCCATCCTTGATTGATATGCAACCTGCAGTGAGAGAAAATTGCTGCCCATGCCCATTTATTGCATTTCCAACCTCTCTTCAACAAACAAACTAAAATGGGTTCGTTTTCTACAAAATAAACCCTTGAATATTCATCAACTTCTATATTTTTTTATTTTTGTGTGAATTTATTAGAATCATGATTCCAATGAGACCAATTTTGTGAAAATTTGTTGATGGATGCAAAAGTTATGATCATCTAAGTGATTGCAGCTCCTTTGACTTTGCCAGATATTTCTTGCAACACACGGGACTAGGTATTAAATTATTTTTGGAGAGACATTTTAAAATATTTCACTCTTCATCTAATGTTTTGCATATCTTTTAAATGATTTCAGAATTAAAATAGTTTGTGGGACCCATAATTAGTTTTATTACTTTTAAGGGGGAAGTGGAATTGATGTTTTAAATGTTTATATAGCCATCTCGACAGAGCTGACATTTTCCCTACATTGTCGCTTAGTCTCCTTATAGTGCCCAATCTTCACCATAATGCACCATTCAACCCTCTATAGCATGCAGTTGAGTCTACATTTGTTTACAACTTGACACCATCCAAAATTTACCTATCCATCGCCATGCACACTCGGTTCATCGGTCCTTCAACATTCCACCTTGGCGCTGCGTGGAGGACTCAGTGGAAGGTCCAATGCATGGTAGGCCACAATGACTCGACATGAACTTCAATCTACTCACACCTGTGTTCTTTATGCCTTCAATGAATGAATTAGCTGCATCGACTCCTAACTCCCCTTCACATCTGCGCTAACCGAGCCATGAGGGTCGTTGATCCCTGTCATACCCGCATTACTTTACGTTGGGTATTTCATGATTTCATGTCCCACGGACCACCTAGGTGATTTATCCCCAATTATTCCCAAACCGAGCCTGATTCTTTCTTAGCATGAGCTTATTTGGATGCATCCTCTATGATGCAATTTGAGTTATGTGGGCTTACTTTCATGCATGAGCTTGTATCGAATCACTGTTAGAATTCATAAAATATTTGCTCAATGGTTTGTGGCTTGGTCACTCTCCATTATTTGCACCATGGTAGAACAATTCAATCTCCCTCTCGTAACTTCATTCTTATCACTCAGGGGCACCTAACCCGAATCAATGCTCGAGTTTTTATTCTTACAACTTGCTCATATCTATTTTACTTGTTGTGCATCAGGTCAAGCCTCATCTTCTTCTTTCCACCAGGTGTCTGAGTGAGCTTTGTGTCATATTGTATTGTGTTCAAGCTTTAAACTATCCCTCATGAGTGTCTTGCTCTGTTTACACTCCATGGCTCCCATTGTTAATGAGTTCGAGGCCTGAGTGTCTTGCACTTCACAATTTTATAACTTATCACTTCATCATTAGAGTGACATTTCCTTTCCTTAAACCTTGTGCCGTTATATATGAGGATCTCCACTTAATTTCCTTTACCTAAGGTTCAATTAGCTCAGCCATTAGAATTGGGACTCAATCATGCACAACAACTCAACTCCCTGATCCCCATGTGAGCTCACTCCTATGAATCGAGGTGGAACTTGGTTGATAAACATGTAGCTTGGTTGATCTTTCATTTGGCTCGGTCCACATGATCTCACCCTCACTATTTTATCTTAGCTAAGGGCTCAAAACATAACTCGGTCTCCATCCCTACCAAACAGCTCGGTTATGCATAGTAGCTCGGTTATGAGCTCGATGAGCTCATTAGAACCCCATGGCATATTTTCAACCTCTCTCAACCCTTTCTAATTTAATGAAATTGACGGATCTTTGTAGCACCCGAGGAAAAATTATGAACACTACATTTCACTATTGAATGCTACAAGTGGGCCCACTTGTTGATCTCCTAGCTGAATAAAGTTTCCAAAATCGATGAAGACCAAGAAGAGAAAAATATCCTCCTACAACTTTTCAATCTTCCCAAAGATCCTGATTTTTCCCTGATCACTGTAATCTACCTATGAGATTCAAATGGATATGAGGCTTTCTAGTGCAAGCCTGATCTGTTGTCCAATTTTACCTGGGGGTGAAATTGGATAATAGGTAAATTTCAATAAAGAGGAGAGAGAAAGGTCATAGTTCAAGTAAATGTGGACAACATGTGAGATGCAATGTGTTGACTTGTTCATATGTGCGATAATATAAGGTATTTATTGTTTATGACTAAAAATTTATTGTTTCTGTAGCAACAAGCATAGAAAAATGACATACATGATCCTCAGACCTATTCTAGCAAGAACGATGACCTTACATTGAGGGAGTGCCTTTCACAGAAAAGGAAAAGGGTTTGTGAGGGTAAAAAAAGAAAATATTGGTGGTGATGAATGCTTCGGGTAAGTAAGCTTAATTAACATCTCCATACATATTGCTAATATAGTTTTGTTTAACACTTATGTGATTTTAATATTGGTTATCACTTGTATGCAGGGGGAATGTTGTACATGAAGATCAATAACCAAAGGTTGTAGTTTCAAGTGATGATGCTCAACATGATGTGGGTGTATATTCATAAAGACATCTAACAACGATACTTATTTTGACTCAACATAATCATGTGATTTTCATTTTGGTAACAAAGTCTAGTTATACACTAAAGGTTATATGGCTTTAAAAGGAAACATGGTCTTATTGAGTGGATCTTCCTTTCCTAGTGTGTGTGAACCTTAAAGAATTGTTTTGTTGTGACTATTCGAATGTACATGTATGAGAAGCTAGAGTGGATACCCTTTGGTAGGATTAAGCAACAAACACTGTAAAATAATTTACATACAAATACATTTTGGTGTGTGGAGTGGATGAGCATTGACACATGTACAACCAATGTACAAGATTAATCAAATGTGTTCACATCATTTTTAGTTAGATTCATTTTTCTTAAACTCTTCCATATTTTATTTGGATTATGTTATATACCTTGTAATTTCCTTTAGGATTTTTATGAAGAGGAGGTGACATCGAAAGCATTGTGACCCATTTCTTGGTGTTATGAGGTACTTTTTATTTACTAAACTAAAATGTGTTTTCTTGATGTAGGTGTCATATTCTTTCTTTTTGACCACTTTTCTAACCTTGAAATTTTCAAATGTAAATGTCTTCATGGAAGGGGTTTCATTGATATGCTATGAGCATGGATATTACTTGGCCTTGATGTTTCAATATGTACTTGTATATGATATTTATGTGATATAATAATAGGAATTATTTGCACATGATGTTTCAATATATACCTACAAATGATATTTATGATATGTAATGATAGATATTACTTGGACTTGATGTTTCCATATATGTGTTTCCTTTACATATTCTATTCCTAAGAAGTTTTTATTTATGCATGATTTAAGCAATGATGCAGTGTTCGATATATTGCAATTAACGATGTCTTTGAAGTATTTTGATGATTAAATGATGGATAGTTGTTCACATGTATGTAGTTATTCATGATGTAATGTATGATATGTTATGTTATTGACATATAATTATTTTCACATGCAATCAATCATATCGACATGTTTAAATTATTATTTATTGAATATTAAAAAAATTTAGTGATCATGTTCACATGTTCCATATTGTAGTGTCACATGTTTACTTAAATATTTAATAAATATTGCATTTTGTACACCCTTGTGGGGAAGGATGCATCATGGAAATTTTCTATTTCCCCTCCACTTCTCTCATTTCTTGTCATTATTTATTCAAGCAACTTACTCAACACTTAAAAAGGATAAAAAATGTTTATGGACCCTACTTCAAGGAAGAAGAAGAGGGTGACTAAGGAGGGCCGCAACACTTTAACGAATCTGATGGAGCTTAATGGAGGTAGGGATTCATGGGTTTTTGTTTTATTTTTTTGCATGATTTAGGTATAGTATTTTGATTTGCATGCATAGATTATGAAATTTTTGTCTGTCTCCTAATTCATGTTTCCTTGTATTTTGTAGGGTTTCATATGAGTTTTGATGAGAAGGAAATTGGTGAAAGAATGTCCAAAGTAAAGGAGCTTCTCTCAAGGACGAGATGTGAGAAAATTTTGACAGAGGTAGAGAATATTGGTGTGAATCTCTCATTAGCATAAGTAAAACTATTTCTCTCACCAGGGAAAAATATTTTATGTCCAACCTTCTTGAAAATACAAGGAAAACCAATGATAAGTTGGAAAGTGTGATAGCCCATAAGAATTGTGCCTTGTATATTCTCATTATGGAGAATGAGGAGTTACGTCTTAACAATGTGGCACTTAGGGGTGAAAAGTAAGAACTCAAAAACAACGTGTTTCCTTTCAGACTTCCAATGCGTACAAAAAAGCACTTTGGGAATGAAAGGGATAAATATTCAAGGCCCTTAAAATCAAGTATGATGGAATGATTGGTATCTATGAAGAAGAGATGATGTAATGTAAGGAAAAGTGTGAGAAGATATGTGGGAAAGTCCAATGGTTGAGTCTAAGTGGATGTGGAATTTTCATATAGGACAAAGAATGTCACAATTACATTATTATCTTCTCCCATTACTCCCATTCATGTAATTATTATACATTTATCATTTTCACTAATGCAATTCTAGGTACGGGGCATTATAGTCTTTATTTACATTAGAGGTTTATTAGAATACCCATAACAAAGTGTAGGGGAATTACAATTTTATTTTATTTAATCAATCATTGAGATGTGTGCTTAATCTATGGTAAAGAGATCTAATATCATCCAATTCTCAATTATCAAGTTCACATCAAATAAACATTGGGTGGAAGATAAAGAACCTCTAGACAGATAAATTGATATAAGTAAGAATATATTCATGGATTTAGTTGAAAACAATAAGACTCGCATGTCCATTGACACTATAATGCAATTGGTTTATGAATTTTCCTCCATGTCAATTGATAGTCTATAACCATTTCTGTGTGTTGATGTTATATGTAATGAGATTGATAAGTTGATTCTAGGTTGTATTTTAATTGACACTAAATAGATTTATAGATTATATGGTTAAGAAAGTGTGTGTGGTGCAGGTCTTGGAATGCCTTTTGCAAATAGATTGTTGAAGAAATAAAAGGAATGTGGAGAGAAATACTATATGGGTTTCATTTCATGTGCCATTGGTGGTTTTACTTTCAAAGAATATGAGAAAAGAACCTTTCTTTACATCAATATGACTAATAGAATAAAGAAATCTCTTAGATGCAACAATGGAGGTAATCATGTTCTAAGGACTCTTCTATGGTATCAAGATGAAAGTGATGCTCTCTCTGAGGAATTTTATTATTGTTACCAACAAAATATAGATAAATTCATATATGATGTCTCTTCTTATCTACAACTTCCCAATCTGCTTTTAGTTTAGGTAAACCAAAATTTTACTCTAGGCTTTCTTTTTTTATTTGTAATCATTTTTATGGTGGAGAAACAATGGAATGTCTAAATAATGGGTTTCTTCATGGATTTTGGATAATCATGCCTAGAATAGTATTAATATAAATAAAAAATCCTTAAAAGGGTTAAAAATTCAATTCTATATGTCCATTGAGGATCCATAACTATTGGTTTTATAGCAAATGTACTTTAAGCAAAGAAGTATTTTTGCAAGAAGATTGACCATGCTTATGAACAATTTAAACTAAAAAAATTACACTCCCCAAGGTCATGCTAACACATAGCTCACAAATTCATATCATATATAAAGTTATGTTATATATACCAATTCACTTTCACATAGCATAAATCCCACCTACACTGCGTAAAAGAGGCACACAAATACCTTTCCTATCTAAGACACAAAACTAAATAGTGAATTGTTATACGAAGAAAAACTCATATAAGTGTAATCTTTAAGCCCCATGTTCAATATAATTTTCTCTTAAAATAAGTTGTTTATACCCAAAAATGATCCACAAGAAAGGTTCTATAATTCACTTCTCGGCATACGAATTTTTAAAAATATTTACATATGATGAACAAGAGAGAAAAAATGAAATAAAATTATTAAAGGCTTAACAATTTCTCAACTTAAAATGTGAGATATCTTTAATCCATATTCAAACTCATACCTAAGTGCAACCTTCCTACAAACATACATAGTATGACATGCACTAAAAACTGTGTGTTTACTTATTAACTAGTTTGAAACATGTTTATAAAAGACAAAGTAGTAGTGTTCAACAAACAAAAGTTGGGAATACTTTTTTAAAATCATTTTCTTTCATTTTTGCAAGATATATGGGGAATCATGGTAGATGAAAACAACTAGTGTAGTCATCCCCTCTACACTCATTGTCACGGTCATCAGATTCATGATGTGTTGCTCTCCACTGATCTAGCTAGCTATCAACATTGTCCCACCATGCAAGGACATCTTGAGATAAACTATGCCATATGCCATTTGGAGGTGGGTGTATGAAAAGGGTGAAATCGTGATATTGTCCAAGGTAGGCTCTCCATTGAATTACGAGGAGCTTTTCTTGGATCCATTTTCTTGTGATGACATTTGTACTTGTGATTCCTGACTCCATGATGAAAAGGACCACCATGTCAGACATGACAAACATATCTATGACTTCCTTATTTCTTTGTGACCATTCCGCATGGAATATTCACAACATTAGCAAATTTTTCATATTAGGTACAATCGATTATGATGGAAAAGGCCTCACAAATTTTGTGAGTGCATGCATTGCAAAGTTTATTGACATCCATTGTTGGGATGTTGTGTAAGAGTGTCCACATGTTGTGTTTCCAGTCAGCCATATGGATAAATATCAAAACAATAGGATCAAAAAACATCATATTCATGTAAATAATTAAATTTTTACTCAATGGGATTTGAAAATGTGGTTATCTGTGTATTGCATAGGCCTAAACTAGATTTTTTGCTACTACATAATAAAATATGCATTGTTGGCACACAATCACAACATCTAAGGATAAAATATTGAATCTCAATACCAAGATATTGTCATGCCCCGAGACTTCTAGTCTTTTACCATACAAGTGTAAAGAAAACATTTATTATTCAGTACTAAAAGAATCCACAAAAAGAAATCTAACCATGTTTTAGGAGCATTCCTACCTCTAAAATTGCATACTTAGAAATAAATTTAAGCTTACATGGGGACAATTTTAAGGTTCCCATAGTCACATAATTCACCCAAGTATTGTTAGTTTACATATAAAATTATTTTCTTATAAATTTTTGTATAAATTTACATTTCTAATTAAAACTACATTTGCCCCACAAAATGGCCATGAATTATGCTTTGCTAGGTAAATGGCCCATTCTCTCACCCCCACAAATTAGCTATCATTTTATTTGGTGAATTGTTGGAAAATGTTCAATCAATAACCCCTACTCTCCCTCCCTCTACTCTCTATTCAACTATGAGGTCACCACTAAATTTCTCGGACATGAGACATTTTTTATGCATAATGGCTTGGAACCAACACTCAAATGAAGATTTAATATCCTACAACTAACGCTCAAACCTATGAAACTTGTAAAGAAAATGTTTATTATTAAGTACTAAAAAAAGCCACAAAAATAAAGTTATGCACGTTTTAGGAGGATGACAATGTTTTAGGAGCATTCCTACCTCTAAAAAATTGCATACTTAGAAATAAATTTAAGATTTACATGGGGACAGTTTTAAGGTTCCCATAGCCACATAATTCACCAAATTATTGTTAGTCTTTACACATCAAAATATTTTCTTATAAATTGCAATATAACATTAAATTTCTAACTAAAACTACCTTTGCCCCATGAAATGACCACAAATTATGTTTTGCTAGATAAATGACCCATTCTCTCACCCCACGAATAAGCTATCCTTTTCTTTGGTGAATTGTTGGAACATGTTCGATCAATAACCCTTTTCTCTCTCTCCCTCTACTCTCTCTTCAACTATGAGGTCACCACTGAATTTCTCAAACATGAGACATTTTTATGGATAATGTCTTGGAACTGACACTCAAATCAAGGATTTAATATTCTACAACTAACGTTCAAACCTCTATAAATTGCTAATGCTTCAATACTTCAATTAGGAGGATTAATCAATTTTTCATTTTTAAAGTTGATATGGCGGAAAGTATTTTTTTAATTTTAATTTTTTAGAGGGATGAGGGTGGGCGGGGAATCAAATTGTAGCCGACTATCCACCATGGTGACACCCTTGCATTTCAAATATGTCAGAGGAGGATGTCAACAAACATAACTAAATGAAATAGAACCTGTTTAAAAGGGAGTCAAGCGATATTGAAAAAAGAGTGTGTCCTCTAGGTATATGTGTGCTAGATAAGTTGGATGTCAACAAACATAGCTAAATGAAATAGAGCCCGTTTAAAAGGGAGTCAAGCGATATTGAAAAAAGAGTGTGTCCTCTAGGTATTTGTGTGCTAGATAAGTTGTGTTGTTTAGGACAAAAGACCCTAACCATCACGTAGGATGTAAAAAGAGACATGTGGAACAAACATAACTAAATGCAATAGAACTCGTTTAAAAGGGAGTCAAACGATATTGTAAAAAGAGTGTGTCCTTTAGGTATCCGTGGGCTAGATAAGTTGTGTTGTTTAGGACAGAAGACCCTAACCATCACGCATGTTCGTGATAGGGTCTACCAAAATGGAACCCACAACCTAAATGATGGAAACCCAATATTTTACCATTGTGCTACACGTGTTTTACAATTAAATGTTTGAAAATAATAGTTTTATTTCAGAATGCAAACATACGTGGGACTTAGGGAAAACAGTTTGGGACTAAATCCTAAGAAAAAAAATTCATGTCAGAGTGTCATGTAATGTTTTAGATTCAAAATATTGTTCCCCACGTCAATGATAAGAAAAATTGAGGTCTAGATACCTTGTTAAAATTTGGAATTCTGTAACAACAAGCATGATGGTGATTTGGTCTATACAAAAGAAACAAAATCCTTTGTCAGAACAATTAGGGAAATATAATATAGGGCCAAGATATGCAAAACAACGCAACAAAAATATGATTACTTGTAAATACACGTTGACATTGTTTGAATTATTTTAAATCCATGTAGAGGAAAGCTAGCTTTTAAAAACCATGAAATCATCACAAGCTTAGACAAGTACCAAAAAGCCTGGAAAATCATTGCAAACTTGAGTAAGCATCGTAAGCTTGGATAAACATCACAAGCTCAGAAGATCATCGCCATGCTCATGAATTCAAATATATGCATAACACAGAGGAATTTATATTTGTAAAAATGCTTCCATTAGATGATAGATGTGTGCTAAAATGACTGGAAAAACTTGTTCACCTAGCTCAAACCTTTTTCTCCTTCTCTCTAATATGCATGCTACAAACTTGTAACCTGAAAAAAAAAAACATTCTCCTCCTTTCCTTAAAATAAAACTGTAGTACTCCCACAATATCCAAGTGCTTAAGGAAAACAAAGCAATATTTCAAGGGTTGTGTTGAAATTAGTTGGGTTTTTAAGAACCGTCTAATTATTATGTATTTAAATAGTACAAACCATTCGATAAAAAGTATTTTGATTGTTTTTATTTTTGGGGATAAATAAACAATTCTAGTGATATACAAAAATATACGTTGTATGTTTAAAAGTTCTTTACAAGAAATAATAGTTTCAAAGAATGATAAATGAATTAATGATTATTTGGTCTTTATAGAATGTCTGTAAATTTTTAATATAATTCTAACAATATATTGTGTCTAAATATTTCCTTATTTCGAAATGAATTATAATGTTGGTGTAATTATAGACAATTGCATTCAAATTCATTCCTTATCGGCATGCATGCCAACATCAAAATGGTCAAAAGTGAAAATTACCAAACAAAGGGGGAAAGTGCACCTTCACCAAGTGTGAGCCAAAAAGTCAAACAATATATGTCTGTGCATTTATGACGTTTTAGAAACAATGGGGCATTTTTTGCACAAAGCTCAAGGTGGGAGAGAGAGATAGAGAGGAAGAGTTGAGGGGCGAGAAGAAGAATCAAAACCATCAAAAATAATGTTATTTTGGATTAATATTTGAAAAATAAGAAAGTACTCTAACATCATCTTAATTAATGAGTAATAAATTCATATGGGACACTTTCATGTGTCTACATTTTTTCCCACTTTAAATTGTGTGCAGGCATACTTTTAAAAGGAGAAAAATATTACATGAGAAGAAATATAGATGGATATTCTTCAAACATGGATCTCAAAAATAGAAGGTGATGCAAGGGAGTTGTGTGTGTGTGTGTGTGTGTGTGCATATGTGTGTGCATGCATGTGCGTGTGCGTGCGTGGGCGTGCATGCGTGTGCGTGTGTGTGTGCGTGTGCGTGTGCGTGTGCGTGTGCGTGTGCGTGTGCGTGTGCGTGTGCGTGTGCGTGTGCGTGTGCGTGTGTGTGTGCGTGTGTGTGCATGTGCGTGTGTGTGCGTGTGCACGTGTGTGTGTGAAATTATAATATTGTGTCATGATGAAGCAGGATCTAAATAATATCTTGAAAAGAGATAGGAGTACATCTTGAGAGGAATTTGAAGAAAATTCCCATGGATTCTAAGTCACTGAGTATTGAAGTTAGCCACACTATTAGTCACCATATTTCAATCCATGTAATCATGAAGTCTCATGTGCTAAAACAATGACAATGATCTAAATAATTATATAGAAAAATATAGAATATGGTTTTCCCCGCCCCTGAAGATTTGAGAAGATCATGTGAAATAATGAAAATTAAATATCAAGACAGACAATGATATCACCCCAATGAGGAAACACTATAAACATCATGGATTATGGATTAATATATAACATCACAAGATATACAAGATAACATATTTACGAAAAAAATATTGTTAGTGTAGTACCTCAAATTTGGTCTGAGGCACTTGAAAATTACGTTTTTTGTATTTTTACTGACATTTGGTCCATAAATACATAATTCACATTATTCACACATATTCCCCTCATTTGATCACTTTTTAATTTTCTAGGATGGCTATAATCTTCAACTTTACATCACCATAACCTTTTTTATCTATAGAAGATCCAACCTACATCCTAAACATACATCACACATCTTTTTTTTTTAAGTTTTGTGATAGTTGGATGCGTTCGTAGTCCCTAGACAAGTTTGGTCTTGAACATTTCCATGTGTCATGAACCCGTCCTTCACCTACCTAATGGTCATAATTTCAAATGTGTAAAATTTTTAGGTCATAATTAACATAATTTTAGGGTCAGTTGTGTGAAAAACTAATAAAAAGTAACCTACATAAGCACACACAAGGTCAGCTATATTGTTCAATTTCCTCTTTATTGTTAGAAATCGGAAATGGGTAATCCAAAAACTATGTTTCAGCTGGACCTTTCCTAGGTTGGTACTACATCTGATTGAGGAGTGGCATCATTATCCAATTCTATCCTTTCCCCTCCTGGGTGGTCATACCTTCTTTAACATTGTGGAACATTTAGCTGGAATGTAACAAAATAATTTTTCAAGGGAAATCTTTATCTTGGGAAATGTTTTTGTACAGGTTGGAAGTGCCTATTTTAGAATGGGTTTTCTCCATACTAAGGTCCAATCACATCCCTAACACAAATGGGGATCCATAATTCAACACAAGTTTCCTATAATTTTCCATAAAAATATAAAATCAACTAGGAAATAAGTGAGTAGGGAGGAACCTGAAGCTAAATGAAATCTGACTTATGCAGCATCCAGTTTTTTTTTAACAAATTTCAATATCTCAGGAAACCTAGGTCAGAAAACAGGGCAGCCGATCTATTGGAAAATAATGGATCAACAATTATTTCATTTTCATTATTAATAAGAAGGGAAGCAAAGGATTGTCCTGCACTCCTTGAGATCATTTCAAATAATGGCATAGAATAACATTTATTATTGTTTGAGATCCTTCTTGAGTGCTTAGGTATCAACTCATAACCGCTTAAAATATTCACATGTAATCTATTAAATTTATTTCATAATGATGTCCTTTTAATGAGAAGTGTGACCCAATTTCCCAAGTAAAATCTCCCACAGGCTGTGACTTGATGTCATGGGACTTGTGGGTCATTTAAAATCTTATATTTTCCTTATCATGATCGATGTTGATTGCTCCCACTCTAAGTTGACCAAGTTTAAATTGGATTTTTCATTGGATTTTCCATCCTTTTCCTTGGCTCTCTTTTGTCCTCCATTGTAGTGATGACTCCCTCTTCTCATGCTTAATGGGCCTTAAAATTTTAAAGAGGTCCTGGAGTGGCTTCCCAGGTCTTATTTTTGAGCTGAGGGGAAGGATGCTGATTTCATTTGACACATTATTGGCATGTTTTTCCTAATTGATTTCATTAAGGGAATTTAAGGAGGGAAAATGAGCTCACAAACAATCCTTCAATCCTTCCTGGCTCATACTTCTCTTATGTGCTTGAAATTCTACATTTTTTTAATTTGTGCCCTAACATATTTTTTTGGTAGATCATTTTCGTTTGAAGAACGAATTCAAAGCCACCTAGGAAATATTTCGACTACAAATTCAAATGCACCTATTGGACCAAGAGCTTCCCTTCTTCTCCAAGGAGTTTGCTGAATTCTCTTTCCTAACATGGGTCCCTATGTCCACTCCTCTATCAAATTTATAGAAGTGTTCTAGGTATTTTTTAAACTCTAGCTCACAGGCCTTTAGCATTGGAGAAAAAAACTCTAGGAAGCTTCAACATCGTCAATTAAAACCAACTATGGGAGACTGAGGAAATGACTGTGGGTTGATGGTATCAAACCCGAATTAATAAATAAACTATTTGAAGGTGGGTCCCCTATGAATCACTCAACTAATGCCAAGGAAAAAAAAATCCCTTCTTCACAAGTGGTCTCATTGGTAGGGAATGGATGGAAACCAAGAAAGGTGATATGCACATTAAAGTCATTTTGGCAGACCCAATGCATTCCATGAGAGAGTTGTGTTAGTTGGGAATTTTAGGTGGGTTTTTCATGTTGGTAGCTTTCGAATTGGATGCTTTTGGGGATTTCTATCTGTTTTTGTCCCACAAGGAGGAACTTATCAATAAATTTGATCCACTTATTGTGGATTTTTTGATGGATGTTAAGGTGGAGACCCCCAAATGTGGTTTGATGCTGAGATCTTCTTGTTGTTATTTGTTGAGGGATTTGTAAGGTGGTTCTCTTTTTGAATGTTCTCCTCACCTATTTTTTGATATCTTTATTTTTATGCCCTTATGGTTTTATCCATACCTCTAGATTTATATTATACTTCTTTCAAGGTATCTTCTTTTTATTCCCCTTCTTCATTTTTGTACTCACTATTATATGTTTAATTTAATTGTTTTATTTTTCTTATCATGAATGAAGACTCCAATGGACATTGTTTTCGGCCCCAAAATTCCCCTCTTTTGAAGTCAAGTTTTAAAAAAAAATATGTACCTTGGAGTATTGAATCGTGTCGAGCCTGGCATTGTTGGCATTTTTCCTATTCATGGAGAACAATTTGAAATTCAGGTGTATGGTGAAGTTCCTTTCCTTCTTTTTATTTTCTTCCCACAGTTGCGGAATGAATGACATATTTTCCCCGTTAATTTTTTCCCCAAAGTCCACGGGTAATACATGAATATCTTTGATTGGATGCAGTTTGGCCATATTTCAAGGTTCAACAAAAGCCTCCAAATGTCTAAAAAAACATAACTCCGGGGGCAGGGTCCAAGGGATAGTCCTTAAATAAGCACATGCTTTCCGCGTGTCCCAGGTACAAAATGAAGACAAAACAAGCTAAAATCAGCTAAGTATGGAAGGTTTAGAGGACGGCGACACGTGCCCCATTGGCGTAACTTCAAGAGTCAAAGCCGGGGGTAGTTCTCAAACTTGTGCTAGTCCTCCATGTGTCCTAGGTCCTAAAAAGGGACATAGCCGATAGTTAAAATTGATTAAGTATGGGTGGGTTGGCGAAAGCCACCATGTGCCTTAACGACACTGTTTCGGAAGTGAAATCAAAGGGTTAGTCTCCAAGTAGCGCTAGCTCACCACATGGTTTAAAGTCAATATGAAGATGAAGTTGGCCATTGAAAAGTCTAAGATCGGCAGAAGGAGACACGCGTCAGCTCAGTGTAGCTTCAGGGGGGTGTTTCCAAAGTAGAAACTCAAATGAGTGCCATCCCTCCATGTGTCTAGGGTTCAACATAAGTCAAGCAAAAAATTGGCCCGAATCAGGAACCCGGTGAATCTCTCCACGTGTCAGCCTAGTGCTGCTTTAAAGGCAATGAATGCAAGAGGTGTTCACAGGCCCGCTGTAATCAATTTCTCCCACGTGGGGTGGCCCAAATTTGAATTTGTAAAAGCAAATCAAATGGCCCATGTTTTAACTGGTAAAATAATGTAACGACCATATATTTAAAAACTAGTTTTCCACCATTAACGTTTTTTTTTGCGTTTTCAAGAATTCGAAAGGGTATGAATGATTGGAATAAGTTGTAACTATTTCTTGCTTGCTCAAGGAGGTTGTAACTATTTCTTGTGAGATATATCATGAGCTTTCAAAGCCATTGTATGGGTTGGAGTTTTAATTATTCTCGAACTGTATTTTCGAATTGGAAGAAATCAATACAAAGGTTTTTTCCCTTTTTCTTCTACTTTCTTTTTCCTTATAGTTCTGATATGTGAATAATCTAATCCATGCGTGCTTGGAAACTTTGTGTTCTAGTTTGTACAATCTCCTGAACTTTGAGTCTGTGAATTGTGTCTATTATAAACATGGATGGTTCTACTATGTATCTCATTTACACAATACATATAAGGGTTTTCTCTGCCATATCTTTTCCCTGAAAGTATTGTCTTCTTATGCATCCCTCCTCTATTCAAATTCTTCTATCCTCATGGATTGATAACTTTCCAGTCTTAAAACACATTTCAGGATATCAGGAAACCACCATTGAATGAAAGACTATGCATTTGTACATAGGTTTTGCCCCTACTTTCAATAAGGGAACCTCTCCCATTAAAGAGGAGGTACTTGCTTTTCCCTGACTATGGTTTCATTCCAAGTGCAAATCTAAAACCCAACAGTTTTTGGTGAGTCCGCTGGGGAATTTGTTCAACAAATTTCCTTTCTAAAAGAACAACTAATTTGATCATTTCTTTGATATGACAACTCTAAGATATACTCATGGTAGAAGGGCTCTTGGAATTAAATATCCCCAATTTCAACTCTTGGATCAAGAAGGTTTTCAAATTCCTCCAACAAGAAGAAATATAAGAGATCGTTCCATAAGCACACCTCCTGTTGAAGAAAAAGCTTCTAGTAGTAGCATTCCTCAAGCACAACTTAGCCCTAATCTACGTGCCCCCAATTCTTGCTGGTGTCTTAGTTCCACTTCAAGCAATATTTCCAAGGATGGCAGCACCTTGGCCTTAGGGACAAAGAGTTGGACCTCTGGCTCTTCCTCAACCATTGCATGAGTTACCTAGGGGTAATAGGAAAAATTTTCCCAAATTTAGAGGTGATGGAAAAGTGCACCCTGATGAAAACATTTCAGCCTTCATTGTTGCATGTGGGGTCCTTGGATTTGAACATGAGGATGTCTTTGTGAGGTTATTTGTGGAAACCTTGCAAGACAATGGTGCAGATTGGTTTTACCATCTTCCTACTGGTTACCATCATCGATTGGACTACTATGAGAAATAAATTTTAGCAGTGTTTCAAACCTTCTGAGGATGTGCGTGCTTTGCTAGCTCAGATTTCTCAAATCAAGAAGGAGCCACATGAGCCTATGAGGGAATTTGTGGCCAAATTCAACAAGTTGGTTAACAAGATTCCACTAGATACTAGACCTGTTGATCAAATTCAGAAGTGTTTCTTCTTGAATGCTTAATTTTCATAAGTAATTTATACCCTGAGGAGAGCAAATCTTGCAACTTTGGATGTTGATAAGAGATTGGTTGTCAGTGTGGAAGATGACTTGATCATGTCTGGCAAGCTGAAAATGGAGTCTTTCAAATCCAGAGCATCTTCTTCTTCTCCTTCTCCTAGAGGTAATGCAAATCATTTGGTGTAAAAGATGGTTAATGACATCATTTCCATTAAGAAACAATTGGCTCAGCATGCTCCATATCAAGATGTTCCAAGGAATAACTTTCAGCCTAGGAACCACCTGCCCTCTTCTCAAACCAGGTTGGCCATTAAAGGTCCACCCCTCAAGGTTCCTGTTAATGCTACTTGTGAAGTTCTTGTGCCTGATGATGAGGAAGAACATGGGATCTATGATGAACAAGAAGATGAAGTTTATGAAGAACTGGAGGATCCTGGTGGTTCTCAAGTTCATTTCCTCAATACTGAGGGTATGGGAAGATGTGGATGATTATGATGATGTAGTGGCTGAGATGAATAGTGAATCATATGTTGTTATGACCCTAGGAGCAGACCAAAAAAAAGGAAAAAGTGGTGCAACCTACAAAAATATCCAAGGAGTACCCCATCACCATCCTAGTGATTGCAAGAAGAGGAGATCCTATTCCTACTACTTCCACTCAAAAGGTAAGATTTGCTAGTCCTCCCTCTACTTCTGCTTCTGGGAATTCTTTCCCAACAAATGATAAAGTTGATAGATCAAAATCTCCCCCCACTCCTATTAGTGATTCCCCGTCCACATCTGGATCTTTTGACATTATAGACCATCTTAAAATTACCAAGATTTAGATTTTTGAGGCAGAGTTCTATCAAACCCATCCTAAAGCCTTTGTCAAAATGGTTAACTTTGTAAATTCCAAATCCAAAGTCTCATCTAGTACTTTTAAGGGTCTTTTTCTCACTCCCTCTCCCTCACCTCAATTAAGCCTTGGTCAATTTTTGCAAGGAGGGTAGGAGGGAAAATTCAAATGGATTGGTCACATGTCTTGATCCCTATCAATGGGAAGATGAAGAAGTTGCTTCCTGAGAAACAAGTAGAGTATATTGTGTAAAAAGACAGATGATCCTAAAGCAAAAATATTATATGCAGATATAGGGCATCGGGAACTACATGATCATGTCACAAGAGGAGACAAGTCTACCAAAGGGAGTGTTTCTTGATCCTAATGGTGTGTGGACTTTGGAGTTTGATGGGAACTATTCTTCAGCCGGTTCTGGAGCTGGTGTAGTGCTCATTTCTTATGGAGGTAAGGTTCATCCTTTCTCCTTAGAATTTTAGTTTGAAAATACCAACAATACTGTAGAGTATGAGGCCCCTTATCCTTGGGTTGAGCATGGTGAAGGATATGGGAGTGAAGAACCTTCTTGCTTGTGGAGATGCCAAGATAATTGTAAAATAAGTTAGAGACCTTTATCAGGTAAAGAGAGAAGAAGGTTGAAAACACTATCGGAATCTAGTATGGGATTCCATTGAATTCCTTGATGCTTTTTCCATTGAAGCTGTGCCAAGGGAGAGAAACACTAGGGGTGAATCTCTAGCTATTTTTGGTTCCTTTTTTATTCCTCACCATGATTTCCCTCAGGAGAAATTCACCATTGAGCTGATACATAGACCCAATGTGCCTAACAATGCAAATAATTGGCAAGTTTTTAATGATGACTAGCATTTTCTTTCTTTCTTGGATCTCAGAGACAACTTTGATCAAATGTACTTTGAAGGAAGTGACAATCTACCTAGAGAGTGTGTGTCATCAAATGAAGAGGGTGTCAAAGAAGAGATGGATCAAGATGGATGCATCAAACTGAAAGGAAACAAAATTCCCAAAGGGCTGGTAATTTTGGAGGATCTTTTTGATAAACATGATAGATATATGAAGTCTAAAGTTTCCTAAGGAGCCCAATAATCTGCTGAGACTGAGGAAAGTGAATATTGGGAGTCCTTGATGATCCCAAAATGGTCAACATTGGAAAATGTTGCACTCAGAGAAAAAGAAGGTGGTGAATCTATTGAAAAGGTATGTTGATGTTCTAGCTTACTCTTATGATGATCTTAAGGATTTTCAGCCTAAAGAAATACAACATTTCATTCCTCTTAAGCCTGGGATCAAACCCTTCAAACAGAAGAAAAAATAAATATAATCCAAAGATAGCTGATAAATTTTTCCAAGAAATACAAAATCTTTTGAAGGATAAGATCATCTTCCCCACCCACCATTCAACATGGATTGCTAATATAGTGCATTTCAGGAAGAAGAATGGTGAGATCCGGACTCTGTGTGGACTTCAGAAATTTAAATCAGGGTTCTTTGAAGGAAAACTACCCTCTCCCCATGATGGACCCGAGTATTGCAAGTTGTCACAGCATCAGAGATTATATCTATGTTAGATGGATTCTCTGGGTACAATCAAGTAGAGGTGAATGTTGCAGATCAACATAAGACTACCTTTACAAGAGAATGCTATTTGGTCTCATCAATGTTGGTGCTACTTTCCAGAGGGCCATGGACTTGGCTTTTGGCAGTTTGAAAGGGAAATTTAGTGTTGTGTATTTGGATGACTTGACAGTGTTTTCTAAAGCAAGAAAAGATCACTTTCAACACCTTGAAACAATATTACAGAAGTGTAGAGAGCACGGGATTTCTTTAAACCCTAAGAAGTTGATGTTTTGTGTAACAGAAGGAAAAGCTGTTGGGACACATTGTTTCAAAGGAAGGGATCAAGATTGATCCTGAGAGATTTCAGGCCATCCAGCAAATTCCTCTTCCATCAAGTAAGAAGGGTGTGCATTCTTTCTTTGGTAAGATCAATTTCCTAAGGAGATTCATCCCTAATTTTACAGAACTTACTATGATCATTGCTCACATGATGCAAGGGAAGAAAACCCTTTAGTTGGTCCTCTGAAGGGAAGAAATCATTTTAGGATATTAAACAGGCTATTGCAAAGACTCCAATCTTGGTGTTCCTTGACTTTAACAAAGATTTCATTATCTATTATTATGCCACTGAAAATAATCTAGCTGTTGTGTTAGCCAAGAAGAATGTTGAAGATCACGAGCTCCCAATTACATTCATGAGTTATGTCTTGAAAAATCATGAGCTAAAGTACACCATGATGGAGAAACATGCTTTTATAGTTGTCAAAGTTGTCAATAAGTTTAGGTTTTACATCCTTAATTCTCATTCTGTGGTGTTGGTGCCTGATACAACAATCAAATCCATTCTTACTCAGCAAGAATTTGGAACCAAGAGAGGTAATTGGGTAGCAAAGGTGAAAGAGTATGATCTTGATATTAGGCCAACAAAGCTATGTTTGGGGTAAGGGCTTGTGTGAACTCATTGCTGAGGGAGCTGCCAAGGAGTTGTCCAAAGATGAAGTTGATGTCCTTGTTGTTTTGTTCCTCAGCTCAATAGATGTATGGTATGCTGACATTGCTCACTTTCTGACCTATGGAGAGTTTCCATCTCACTTGAGTGCCAAAGAGAAGAGAGCCATCAAACTAAGGTCTACACAATATGTGCTATGGGAGAATGCTTTGTTCAAATGAGGCATAGATGGAAGGTTTTTGAAGTGTGTAGACAAGGAGCAACAAAAGAAGTTGTTATCTTCTTTTCATGACCAGGCTTGTGGAGGTCATTTCTCCTCTACTGTAACATCTCATAAAATAATTTGTGCTAGTTATTATTGGCCCACTTTTTTTAGAGATGCATCAAAATGGGTTGGTAAATGTGAAGCATGCCAAATCATTTGTTGGAAGACCTAAGTTGGCTTGCTTTGCCACTAAATCTTGTAGTGATTGAAGATTCATTTCAACAATGGGGTTTAGACTTCATTGGAGCACTCAATCCACCTTCTAGTGTTGGACATACCCATGTTTTTAATTCCATAGATTACTTCACTAAGTGGGTGGAAGACCATCCCAGTCAAGAGCACTACCTCTGAGGCAGTTTGCAACTTCATTAAAGAGAACATATTGATCAGGTTTGGGATCCCAAACAAAATTGTGACTGATAATGCTTCCAAATTTTATTTTGCTAAGATGATGGACTTGTGCTATGGGTATGGGATCTCCCTTGCCTCATTCTTCAGACTACTACCCCCAAGGGAATGGACAGGTAGAATCAACAAACAAGAACTTGGTGAACATAGTTAGAAAGCTTGTAAATGATTCTCAGAGGAATTGGCATAAGAAGTTATATGATGCACTTTGGGCTGATAGAATTACACCCAAGAGAGCAATTGGAATGTCCCCTTTCCAAGTGGTGTATGGTGTGGAAGCTCAACTATGCAGTCATGGTGGAATTTCCATCCTTGCATCTGATGAAAACAATTGAAGATTCAAGTTTCAGTAGCTCTTTGGACAAGAGAATTTTGTACCTTCAGAAGCTTGATGAGGACAGATTGCAAGTGGTTGACAGGATAACAGCTCATCAGTTGAAAGTGAAGGCTTTGTTTGACAAGAAATCCAAACCCAGAGTTTTCCAAGTGGGAGACATTGTGCTGCTTTGGGACAAAATACATGAGCCATGAGAAGGCCATGGTAAGTTTGATTCTCTTTGGCTTGGTCCTTTTAGAATTAGACATTTTACTGGAGAGAACTTTTTTTATCTGGATTACATGGATGGTTCTCCTCTCCCACTTCCTTATAGTGGGCAGTATCTGAAGTTTTTCAAGTCCTAGGTGACTAGGTGGTCCTTCTGTATATTATGTACAATGTTTTGGTTTTGGGTCGTTCCTTTGTGTTTCATTTTTTTTCTTCCCTTTGGTTTGTTTTGTTTCTTTTCCTGTCTTGTGTGTGTTACCTTGTATTGGTTTTTCTTTTAACTCCTTTTCCCAATGGATAAAGCAGTGGTCCTCTTTCCCCCAGAGTTATCTGTAGTTCTTGATAGTTTCCTTTGTGTCTTTGTTCCAAGCCAAGTCATCCCCAGAAAGAGCCAGTTGTTGTCGTCCTCAAAATTCCCCACTTTTGAAGTCAAGTTTCAAAAAAAAAGTTTGTACCTTGGAGTATTGGATCACGTTAAGCCTGGCATTGTTTGTAGTTTTCTTATTCATGGAGAGAAAATTTGAAATTCGGGCATATGGTGAAGTTTCTTTCCTTATTTTTATTTTTATTCCCTGTAGTTAGGAATGACAGGCGTATCTTCCCTGTTAATTTTTTCCCTAGATCCACAGGTAGTACATGTGAATATCTCTGATTGGATGCGGTTTGGCCATGTTTCAAATGACAACAAAGGCCTCCATGTGTCCAAATGGCACAACTCCAGGGGTTGGGTCTAAGGGATAGTCCTCAAATAAGCACAAGCTTTCTACATGTGTCCCAGGTTCAAAATGAAGGTGAAACAAGCTCAAATCAGCTAAGTATGGAAGGTTCAGTGGACAATGACATGTGCCTCATTGACGCAGCTTCAAGAGTTAAATCTGGGGGTAGTTCTCAAACTTGCACCAGTCCTCCACATGTCCTAGGTCCAAAAAGAGTAAGAGCCGATTGTTAAAATTGACTAAGTATGGGAGGGTTGGCGCAAGTCTCCACGTGCCTTAATGGCACCATTTTAGAAGTGAAATCAAAGGGTCAATCTTTAAATGAGTGCTATCTTGCCACATGGTGAAAGTTCAATGGAGAGACAGAATTTGGCCAATTGAAAATTCTGAGACCAGGGGAAGGAGACACGCGTCAACTCGGTGCAATTTTAAGAGGCATTTCCAAAGTAGAAACTCAAATGAGCACCATCCCTCCACGTGTCTAGGGGTCAACATAAATCAAGTAAAAAATAGGCACGAATCGGATAAGTATAAAGGAACCGGCGAAGCTCTCCACGTGTTAGCCTGGCACAACTTCAAAGGAAAAAATACAAAAGGCGTTCGCATAGGCCTGCTCCAATCAATTTCTTCCACGTGGGTGGCCCAAATTTAAAGTTATAGAAGCAAATCGAATGGCCCATGTTTTAACTGGAAAATAATGAAATGGCCGTATATTTAAAACCTATTTTTTCCCCCATTAACGTTTTCTTTGTAAATCAAGAATTCGAAAAGGCATGGATGATTGGAATAAGTTGTAACTGTTTCTTTCTTACTCGAGGAAGTTGTAACCGTCTGTTGCTGAGCTATATCATGAAGCTTTCAAATCCATTATATGGGTTGGAATTTTGATTATTCTGAAACTATAATTTCAGAATTGGAAGAAATCAATACAAAGGTTTTTCCCTTTTTCTTCTGCTTTCTCTTTCCTTCTGGTTATGATTTTTGAATCATCTAATCGTCGTGTGCTTGGAAACTTTGTGTTCTAGTTTGTACAATCTCCAGAACTTTGATTCTGTGAATTGTGTCTGTTATAAACGTGGATGGTTCCATTTTGTATCTTATTTGCACAATACATATAAGGGTCTTCTCTGCCATCTCTTTTCCTTGAAAGAATTTTATTCTTTGGCCTCCCTCTTCTCTTTAAAGTCTTCTATCGTCATGTATTGATGGATAACTTTGCACGCTTAAAACACATTTTAGGATATCAGGAAACCACCATTGAATGAAATACTTTGCATTTGTACATAGGTTTTTTTTCTGCTTTCAATAAGGAAACCTCTCCCATTAAAGAGGAACTTTTTTGTCCCCTAACTTTGGTTTCATTCCACGTGAAAAATATGAAACCCAACAGACACACATGCGCACGTGAAAAAATAATTAATACGTTTCAAAACATTTAAGACCCATCTAAGAATCACCTAGACAATAGTATCATCACTTATAGACACTCTACAAAAGAGAAAAATATTCTTAAGAAGTTAGTGTAGTCACGACCATGGGTCCCTGTGAAGGGATCCCGATCACACAAATATTAGAGTTACATGATAGAATTATATGAAATAGTGTTTCATTATTATTGATTTAAATAATAAATTTTATAGTTATAGTGTTCATTACAAAGCTTTCTTCCCATTTGCACACTCCTAGCTACCCTAGATAATACAATGGTGCAATATGGATCTTACACTTCTTTATCTAGTCCTCAAATATAGATATCTTCTCCTTCTCTCTTGTCATCCCTCCTTTCATTTGAAAATCTCTACCACTAGTTTTAGAGCTTCCTACAACTCTCCATGGAGATTCTCTTTCCTTTATCTTCCATACCAATCATTATGGCTTCTCCACCCATAGAGCTTCTAATCTACTTCCTTTCTTTTGACTTTTTTTTTAGAATGAATCGTTTCCTTTTACGTATTTATTATATCTTACCTCCTTAAGATCTCCATGTATCAAATCTACATCCTATGGCATTCCTCCTTTGTCAAAAACTTGATCCTTTATAATTAAGACATATTCTTATTGTACACCCACTCTATGTAATATTGGGGATCCATGTCTCCAATATTTATGTGTCATGTATTGCTAGCATCTTATCCTTTACATCTCATTTGGTTCCAATATTCTCAGAGTCCCAACAATGAACTCACCTCATTGCACCATATGCCTCATTCTTGCACAACCCTTCAATCCTTGTGCACCTTGACTTGTATCTTTTCCAAAAAAAATTAGTATCCCTTCATGCACCTCTTACCTTAGCCTCTTGGCGAGTCTTCACCTCTATGCACCTTTGTGTACACCTAATCTATTACATTGTTACTTCTTTTTCCTTGCATATGCATCTTCATCTTATACACTCTCCTCTTGTAGGCTCACTTTCTATATCACTCCTTAGGCATGTTTGTCATGCCTTAGTTAAAATATCACCTTCCTCCTTCACCTCATTTTTGTGTGATGACTTCTATGCATCTTTTGAAGAGTTCTCAACACCCTTGTACCATGTTAACCTTATGCAACTCATAAGTTGGATTTTTTTGGGATGTTCCTCATGAGATGGCTAGGTGATAATTTTTTTTATCCCCCTACTTATAAGTTTTAAAATTATAGAATCCTTTTTTTGGTCATGGGGAAAAATAACTACGGATCCCCTTACACCTTCTGTGCTTTAGTAGGCTTGTCTTCTCCTCTCAAACCCTCCTAGGTCATTCTCCCAATATGTTTTCTTGCTATTCTACGCCCAATTTTCTATCACCTCTACCAATTGTCCCCATCATTGAACACTTGCTCTCACCTCGCTTTATGAATCTCACAGGCATCCTTCCCTTTATGTTTGTTTATTTTTTCCCATTTTCTCCCCATGAAACCCTTTAGTGCAAAACTCTAGTTTATACACTTAATTTTCTCTTCTTCAAAGCAACTCAATCATTGCATTAGGAATTATTATCTGAACCCCTTCAAGTCAAAATTTTATCCTATTATTCAACCTTTTATGTGTGAAGACACGTGTGCCTTCCCTTGCATGCTCCTTAGAAACATCTTGATTACTTCTTAATTTTTTCTTTTTACTTGACGTAACCCAAATTAGGTGGTTTCTAATAACTTCATGAAGATTTTCCTCCTTCATGCCCTATATGTTCTTATGTGGTACTCCTGATACCTCTCATTTTATTTCTTCTATCTGATCCTCTTATGTAAACCATTTCTTCCTATTCATGATAGCAATCATGATTTTTTTCAGCTTTAAGATGGTAATTTCTTCCTCCTTTTGGCAGTCACGCATGTATCATGAACAACTAGATTTGTTTCTTATCGACTTCAAGTTGATCATTTCATCTCATAACAATACCTCTTGTTTGTCTTATTCAACTAGATTCATGTTCCTTCCATCATCTTCAAGACAATTTCATCTCAACTCCCAATAACTTCTTTCATTCACTACGCACTAAACTTATGCTTATTTTTCTTACTCACTTGGTTGCATTAGGTTAGCATTTAAACTAGTTTGGTGCTTCTCTCATGTGTGCTTCAGATTGAGGATTTTTCTAGTTTTATGATTTCTTTCCCAACTACCTCAAATAAGTGGTTCTTCTAATTTGGGACTACTCTTCTAGCTAACTTAGATCGGTGATTCTACCATTTTTTATTACTCTCCTAGCTACCTCATATCAATAATTTTTCCAATTTTTATTCTCTTATTTCTACCTCAAATCAATATTTTTACAAGTAGACAGTTTCTCACAGTCGTTGGTTTTGTCTTTATTTCTCTTGGGATCATGCTCCTTTTTTATTTCCATGACACGCCATTATCCATCTCATCCTTCCTTACAAACACTTGGTTAGCACATATAATCATACTTGTGATCTTTGCTTCTCCATGTCCCCTTTTTTACACTAATGTAGGTTGTTTATGTATGTGTTTATTCTTACATGTCCTTGGATATGTGAGATTATTCTACAAGGATCAACCGGAAACCCATGCACATCAACAAAGTTACACGTCAATGGAAACAACAAAGCTCTAAGTAATTAGCAAGAGTAAAATCAAAAAACAAAAATCATGCATGGAAAAAAAAGTATACTTATACTCATAGATCAAAATGAGGGTGCATATGGGAATGATGTGTAACTCCCATGCTTGGAAAAAAATTCCCTCCATGAGAGAGAAAGGAGTAGCAATTCCCATGATGGAATGTAATTCCTATGATGTCAATGACGCATATGAAAATGACATTCTATGATAAAATATGTCATATCTCATATAACTTCTAAATACCTATGATCTCACCTAAGTTGGATGACTCACCATGTGAGGTGGACAATACTTTGAGTGATGACAAGGAAAGTGTCACTGTTATCCCAAATTCACCCTTAGAAAATTTGGTCAGAACAAACCCTACACATAGAGAAAATATGAAGGGAAAACGTTTCGTACCTATCAGCTTGCATTCCAAAATGAGGCAAAGGAAAAATTCAGCATTAAGGCTCGAGTCAAAGCCAAAGCGGGGTCGCGTGGGTTTTTTGAGTTTTGCATTTTTTACAGAAAAAGGGAAAAGGATAAATTACAGACCCACGAACCTGATTTTTTCCCTAATCTAGCTGCCACGTGTCCCATATGTAAAAGGGGACCCATTTTTCAAATTGTTTTCCCGCCCATTTGTACGGACTCGATACAAACTTCGAAGGGGCATATCTTTCGACTCAGGGCTCAAAATATTGCAAGTCTTACACCATTGGAAGAGTCTCGACGTCCTCTACGCTATGGAAAGATTAAAAATAATTTTTTTGGGACTTGGTAGGTGAAAATGGAGAAAATGTCTTTGGGCCTTTAATGCAGGATCTTCTTGCTCTTTAACTACCAGAGCCGTTCGATTCGATCCACTGGGGAACTAGAAGCAACATATTGTGGGTGGATTTGTAGAAGGCATTGATATTCAGTGGTTGAACTTTCAAAGCGGGATTTGATGCGTATCTCATGGTGGTTGGAGCAGGATTCAATTTTTCCCTCTTCTCTCTCTCTTATTATTTCTATATATTGTAACACTACTCATTTTGGAAAAGGAGAGACATTCTAGGCATAGAGAAACTCTGTCAAATTTTTTTCTCAATGCCATTTTTTATCAGCGAACCTTCTCCCACACTTGGAAAATGTATTTGTGACTCTATTCCAGAAATGTAATGGTCTTTGCACCTTCTAGAGTAATAAAAACGTGTTTTTTTGGTGTTCTTCAACCCTTTTCATCGTTTTGTTGTTTCTCTATGCCTCTCCCTTCCAGATTTGTTTTTCTGTGCATGTATTTCACATTTCCAGGTGTAAGATGTTGTGTTTCATGGAATTTAATGGAAAATTTGAAGATTTGGGTCGTGTTACTTCTGTCTGACCTCCCTCATCTCCATTTTTTGTTTCTTTCTCCCTCAACAAAATATCTCGTTTCCTTTGCTGGTGTATCACCACTTTAGTGTAGGCTCTATTTTTTCCCTCTTTCTCTTTCCTTGGTTCCTTGGAATGGTTAGATTAGGTTAGATTTAGTTTTCCTGCACTAGAGTAGTTCATGGTAGGTAGTTTAGGAATAGGAACTAGCCTTTAATCTGGAGATCTTTCCCACTTTTGCAAGGTCCCACACCTTGGGGAAAGTTCAATGTTATGCAATCACACCAGATGATTCTGCCTTAGAAAAGTAGATTTTTGGAACTCATTTGGGGATGTTGTGATTTTGCACTAATAGTCAAACACCAACACCCCCCTTCATCCGAAGATGAGGTAGAGGTCATGGTAAGTCAAAAACATAAACATAACTTCCCTAGACAAATAAGAAATATGTGTCAAATGGGCCTCGACAACTAAAGGCTTGATAACATACCCATGTAGAAATTGTGTCTTTCCAAAAAAAAGAGGAGAAGAGGACTAGAAATCCTGAAGAAGATGGGCAGATGCAGAGGACCTCACCCTAAGAAGAGAGCACAAGTGAAGAAACTTGGCTTTAGTAAAGGGATTGGTGAATATATTTGCAACTTGATCAAAATTTTAACAATACTATAAGTTGATGATGTCTCCATATATCAGCTCCCATATGAAATGCATGTGGAGCTCAATATGCTTCATCTACTAATGTTGAACTAGATTTTGGAAAATCGGGATGGTGCTCATGTTTTCACAGTAAATGATAATAGGCCGTTAAAAGTGAATATTGAACTCTATTAGAATTCATGTAACCAAATAGATTTTGTGGCAACATTAACTTCTCCTTTATACTCAACCCTTGTAGATGATATTATAATCACATTCTACTTCTTGTTTGACCAAATAATAGGACCTAAACCAAGAGAGAAACTATAACATGATTTAGATTTCTGATGATCCAAATCATTGGCCTAATCAGAGTCTGTAAATCTAGTCAAATCAATTTCTATCCCTCCTAAATAGTGAATTTCATCGGTATGAGTGCCATGAACATAATGAAGGATCTTCTTCACTTATCTTCAATGCAATGCATGTATCTCCTGCATAAATCTAGACACGATCCCAACCACAAATATTTGTTCAAGTGTGAGCTAGATAAATCAAGATCCCCACCAACTATTGATAAAGGGTATCATTGATCATAGGAGTAGAGAAATCAAAAAATAACTTAACCCCAAAAAGGAAGGGAGTGGGAGAAGCCTTAAAATCAAACATGTGAAACCTAGCTAACAAATCAAGGGCATACTTTGGTTGCGTAATCACAATTCATGAGTTATAATGGGTAATCTAAATCCCATGAAAGTAGTGAAGAAAACCTAAGTCAGACATAGAGAACTTGTTGGCCGAGAAAATATTCATAGAATTAATGATCGAAGAAGAATTATCCATGATCAACAAGTCATCAACATACAAAATGAGGATGAACATGGAGTCATCCTATCATAAGATATAAACATTAGGGTCAAAGTGATACCAAGTGAACCATGATACAAGGAGAAAGGAGTCCATCTTGGCATACCAATCCCAAGGGGATTGTTTAAGTCCATAGAGATACTTCTTTAACTTTCAAATGGGGGAGGGATCATAGAAATAACCCAAAGGTTGTTCCATGTATATATATTCCTCTAGGTACCCGTAGAGGAATGCACTCTTAACATCTAGCTAATGGACTTCCCATCTGTTCATGGCAGCGATGGGGAGGGTCATTCATATGGAATTCATCTTTGCAATGGGAGCAAAGGTTTCTAAGTAATCAATCCCAACAACTTGGGAGAAACCCTTATCTATAAGTTGTGTTTTATCCTTTTCAATGTTCCCATCGACACCTTACTTTTTTTGGTACACCCACTTACACCAAAAAAAAATTATTCCTTTCAGAAGAGGGGTGATATTCCAAGTGTCATTCTTCATGAGTGAGGAGTACTCCTCATCCATGGTAGAATCCCACTTAAGAATCGCATAAGCCTCTGGGAAATATTGAGGGTCAGAAGTAGATATGAAGAAGGCATGGGGTCCAACAAACTTTGAATGAGTCCATATTTCATCTAAAGGATCCCCTATCCATTCTTCGACACTCTACATGTTCTTCCTAGCCCATCGAGGACTAGGAGGTGAGTTAGGATTAGAATCTATAGATTCTTCACTTGAGTGATATAGGACATAGTCCTCATCTTCACTACTGTTAGAATCAGAAGATTTTGAAGCATAAGAAGTGGAAGGAGAAAGATGGGTAGGATGATTATGTGGAGGAAGAGGCTTAGAAATATAATAATTCAAAGAATCATAAGTGGTGTCAAAGAGATGTAGGAGGACCTCAGCAGATGGAGAAGTGGAATTCGGTGATGACTCATCAAACTTAACACTTCTCTCAATGTCAAGTTGATGGATAGTAGGTTTAAACAATCTATATCCATTCATGTCATCATGATACCCTAAAAAATGTAAGGTCAAGATTGTGGTTCTAAATCCTTGCATCTCTTTTTGGGAATCTGAGTCATAACACTTGATCCAAAGATGTGAAAATTCTTGAAATCATGTTTACGTCAAAACTAGGATTCAAAGGGTGTCATCCCTCTTATGATCTTATGTGAAACATAGTTTTGAAAGTAGCAAGCTTATTTCACAACTTCGAGTGAACCATAGAAGTGGACATCTCCTTAAGCGTTTGGTTATTTCATTTTGTAACTCAATTTTGTGAAGGGTTCTATGCAACTACACGTTGTAAGGAAATCCTTTTTGAGGTGTAGATTTCATCAAAAAATTGTTGGTTCAAATAACCTTGATATATCTTTTGGTTTGTTTCTCAACAAGATCCTTGAAGTCTAGAAAGTGATCAAAGAATTCAGATTTCTGTTTGAGAAAATACACCCAAGTTTAGCACAAAAAAACATCAATGAAGGTAAGAATATAGAGAAGTCCAGTAAACAAAGGAGATAGGAAGGGGCTATAAATGTAGCTATGAACAAGATCCAAGTGATGAGAAGCTCTCAAGGCCTTTCCTTTGCCAAAACTTTCTTCAAGGTGCTTCTCGAGGGCATAACCCTCACAAATACCTTTACAAAATTTGACATGGGGTAACCCATTGACCATCTCATTTTGACTCAACTCCTCAAGCTAACGATAATTAAGATGACCGAAATGATCATGTCATATCTTTTTTACCTCATTTGTATGATTGAGAAAGTCAGTGGGCATAGAATCAAAAGAAAGTGGGAGAAGGTGTATAACCGTGACCAGTGATCCACCTTTCCCTCAACCACTGTAAATTCATCGTGAAGCATCACGAATAATTACCGAGTTAGGAATTAATTCCACTCACATTAATTCACCAATATGAGTGATTTGGTAAACCAATAGGATATTGGTAGAGAGATCAAGAACACTTAACACGTGGTTAAATGTACCATCATCCATCTCTATCGATCCACTACCGGAAACCAACACCACAGTGTCATCACCCAATGTGATTTGGGACATGCCACATGGCTCGATGTTAGAAATCTTAACATGTGAATATCCCATGTGGTGCAAGGCACAAAAATCTATGATCCACGTCAATGAAGGAGCCACTCTAGCTACAAATGCCTTTCCTTTATTCTTCTTAGATTTAGCCTCTTCTGCTTTAGAAGACTTGGCCTTTAGAGCATTTTGTTTGATAGAATTAGGAATACCTATGTTATTTTCCTCAAGTAAATGAGTAAGGTGATATATTTGTTTTCTCATGCACGGATGTTCCTCATGAAGAGTTTTCTTGCAATAAGATCACTTACACTTTTCCTTCTTCATTTTGGGCTCAAAAGAAGAAGTGTTAGTGTTAGGTTTGGGTTCGGTTTGGTTAGTCTTGGTTTCCTTCTTGGTTTGGTCATTTTTCCCTTTCTTATTTTCATGTTTCTTTTCCTTTCCCTTGTCAGTACTTGTTAAAAGGGCATGTGACTTAGATTTATTTTTTCCCATTTGAATCAGTTTTTCCTATTCTCGAATGATTTGGAATGAGAAACTGTCAAATGAGGGCATCTTCCAAGGACTCCCTATAGTTTCTTTCGTGGCATGGAAAGTTGAAATGAAGATAGACTATTTGGGTCCAAGCTTCAGAAGAATTGACAAGATTAACTAGGCATCCTTTTTATCAACTCCACATTCCTTTAAGAGCAATCTAGTGTGGACACACTTAGAGAAGAAGGCCTATAGGTTATCAAATTTTCTAGGAGTTAATCCTAGTAATTATTTCTCCAACTCATGCACTCTTATGTCATCTTATTTCCCAAACATATCATCAATATTTTTCTAGGATTCATCGAGTGTTAAGGAAGACTCAATATGGAATATCAAGTCAAAAGAGATGGTCATATACAGAAGACATAAGGCCTCATCACATCAGTTAAACCACTTAGATTTTTTGGGCTCATCGTCAGGTTCAGTATCTACTCCCATATTGATGCAAAATTACCCTCTATCCCTTATTTTTATAATCATCTTCGATCTCCATTCAAATAAATTAAATGGCGAGAGCAAATGAATTGAAAGAACATCCATCATGAGGAGAGAGAAAAAGAGAATGCAGACATAAAAGAAGCAAAAACATGCCATAGAACAATATTTTCACCCCCTATTTGTGGAACTTTTTAGTTTAGTGTGTTGATTACAATCAAATGTGAATGTGCATCATGAAACAGTCGGCCACTCACCTTGCAATCGACATAAAAATGCACAAGTGTGGAGACCACAATCAAGTTTCGGCAATTAAAATGATTCAATGTCACAAGCAAGCAAAAAAACGAGGTAGAAATAAGAAGAGGGTAAAGAAATATAGTTTTGTGTTAGAAACAATGTCTCATGTTGCAAGAAAAATCCCTTGCTGCAAGATTGTGGTGGATGCGCTCACTAGCCCGCAAGTAATAACAAGAGTGATTACAAACAAAAAATGACTCAAAAAAGTCATATGGCCTTTAAAAACACAAGAAAGCCTCCTAAAGAGCACTACAACCCTCCAAACGGGGCCTATAAAACTCCACAACATGCTACACACCTACAAAAATTGTTAGCAACAAAAAAGCGTCAAGTAACGTTAAATTTATAATTAATTTTCCTAGTTAATTTAAGTATAAAAAATAATTTAAAAATAAAAAGGATACTAATATAAAAAATAAGTCCATTGATTAAATGACCTCCTTAAAAAATCAGATCTTGAATTTAAAATTAAAACCCAATTAAATAAGTTTCCTCCTTAAAATAATCAATTAACCCTAGCTTAATTTTATTATAAGCTATAATAAATAAAAACACTTAGAAATATAATATAACCTAGGTTAAATTACACAAGGCTTAAATTAAATAAAACATGGATCAAAATTTGAAATCGGAGGGAATCCAAGGGCGGTCAAATGGAGAAGGAAGGCAGCCCATGTGAAGCAATGTGGTGGGTTTGAGGACAACTCGTGAAGGGTTGATTGGGCGGACTAGGTGGGTCGAAATAAACCCAGGGGTATTATAAGGCAGATCAGGCCTTAGTGAACGTGGATGTCGAAATGGTTGTGCATGGTAAAGACCACACATAAATCTGATGTAAACAAATTCACTTTGAACATGAATGGATAGGTCGGTGAGCAACCAAACGGCCCAAGCCAGCCAATATAGGCACCATGGGAGGAAGGGTTGAGGGCACAGGTTGAGAAAGGTAGAAACACGCATGAGACAGGGTCAAGGGCATAAGGAACTCGATGACGAGACACAAAAATACACAAGAAGGTGTAGATCCCAACATGGTTGAGTCAAACACTATATGACTCGAGATGGCAAGCCAAAACACTACAAGTAGTGTTCAAATGAGTTAAGACAGGATAGTCTGTAGTGAGGAAGGAAATGAAGAGATTCCATGTGAGGATAAGGCATAACTTGTCATGAGCATTGTGAGATAAGAAAGAACCAAGGGTTGAGCCAAAGAAACCCGGAAAGGGCACGACAAAGCACGATGAAGCACAACGATCTAATAAAAAAATAGGTACAAGGTGAAAATAGAGCTCGGGAGCCAATGAAAACCCGATAGGGTCAAACCAAATAATTGAGCTCATAAGAAAATGATGCAACTTGGTGAATTAGGTTAAAGGTGAGTCAAGGAATCTCAGTGAATATCCCATCTCGATGAGTGATCAAGTTAAGAAAGGATCTCGGTGAGCTCTATAAACAACTCACCGAGTTGAGGTAGACCTCAGGAGAGCATGAAGTATGGGTGGAAAAGAATAGGGTGCATAGCATAATAGGAGGAGACATGAGCTGGAGATAAAACTAGAAATTTTCAAAAATACTTAAATTGTAATGAAAAAATCTAATAAACCAACAACTGTAAATACCTCTAACTGATATTTTCTTCCAAAAGTAGTTGTAACCAGCCAAGTTTAGTTAAAAACCCATAAAATTGCACATGCATAAACACTCAAACAACATAAACTCTAAAAATAGATATGTTAATCCAGAATAGAACAATCCAAAAAACAATTAAAACTTGCACAAGAAGCAATAAGAGATGAAACTAGAAGTATTCAATAACAATGAATGCAAGTACATGTTTACCAAACCGTAACTTTGATACCATGTGAGATTGTTATATGGGGATCAATCAAAAACCCGTGCACATCAACAAATTTTCACTCCAAAAGAAACGAGCAAGCTCCAAGTAATCAGCGAGTGTAAAAGCGAACAACAAAAATCGTGCATGGAAAAAACAATTCTACTCATACTCATAGGTCAAAATAGGGTACATATGGGAGTGTTGTATAACTCATGTTCCTGGATAATCATTCCCTCCATGAGGGAAAAATGAGTTACAATTCCCAAGATGAAAGGTTACTCTTATGATGTCAATGACGCATATAACAATGACAATTCTATGACATAATTTTTCATGTGTCATATAACTCCTAAAGACCTATGATCTCACCTAAGTGAGATTAGTTGCCATGTGAGGTAGAAAAGACCCCAAGTGATGACAAGGAAAGTGTCACACACCAATAGTATACGCTCCTATAGAATCGTATAAGAGGCATATTATTTCCCCTTTTCCCTTTTCTCCAACCTTTTATTTTAGGGAAAGTGCCTCACTTTTTTCCTCTATTATTTTCCCCATGTAGTAGCACCCAACTTTATGGGAATCATGAGTTCTCATTTCCCTTTTTTCACATTCTTTGATGCACTTGGAAAATATGCATTTTCTTCCTCTCCTCTCTATGAAAAATAATTTTTGTGTGCCTTAGTATTTAGTTGTCTTTGGCATAACTTGGTTTCATAGCTGACTTACCTTCAACCTTTTTCCTTGTGGTATGGAAAATTTTCCCCAACTCAACATGCTCCTTCTTCTAATGTATTCTCATGGGTAAAATCCTTATGTATTGTTACTTCTTTTGTTTCCATAGTGTAACACTCTTTTCACCATCATATATTAGTACTACCTCCATGTAGATATTCTCTTCCAGAGATGTCATCTTCCTTGTTTTTTGCACATGACAACATTGCACGTGCATTTCCTCCCAAGGTAGCTTCCCTAATTTCCTTTTATCGGTTCCTCTTCTCTACAAGGAACTTCCCAATCCATTTCTCCTATGGGGTTATGTATTTCCCTCTTCTCTTTCAATATTATAATCCTTCATCATGCATTCACATCAAATGTTAACTCACTTCGCATCCTAACAAGGTGCGACCTTGGGTCATCCTTCCTTAAAACATCCTTATATTCCATATTTTATGTGCTTTATTTTCTACCCATATGCATAGTGGAGAACAACTTCCTAACTACCTCACATTCATCATTTACTAGTACACTCCCTTTCTTTGTTTCTTTTTCCTCTACTCATTTCTCATACATTGGAGAACAACTTTAGGTTCTTCCATGCACCTTCTATTCAAATATTTGTGTTGGAATATATTCTCTCTTTTCTCTCTCCTATATTTGGTTTCTTCCCTTCAGCGATCTATCACCATTTTATTCCTCTATGCATGGATACCCTCTTTAGTGATCTGACAACAATTTTCTTCTTTCTAACCTTACACTAGGACTGCCTCCTTGTGATGATCTTTTGATGCTTCTCTTTCCTTTACTATGCACTAACACTACCTCCCATTTAGCAATCCATGTTACACATCTCTTCTCTTGGTTATGCATATGTATTGCATCCTTTTGGTGATCTATCAGTGCATACTCTCCCTTACATACTAATTTCTTCCATTCAACATTCTACCAACATTTATTTTCTTAACACAACCATTCTTTTGTGCACCAATTACCTCTTATATAGTGATATGATAGTATTTATTTATTGTCATGTTGAATTCCTTCCTTTTATGTTCTATTAGCATCCTCTCTTCTTGCAACTTCTCCTCCTTGAGGTTTCATGCAAGATATCACTCTTTCAAGTCTAGTACTCCCATATCTACTATCTTCGACACTCCAAGGTGTATTTATTGCTTGCTCTCCCTTCAAACTCTCGATTCTCATGCTATTATATTTATATATATAATGTATATGAACTATCATCAACTCTCACCAAATATACCTCTACACTTTTTCTTCTAACTCTTACCAAATCTCTCACCTCTTATCAATTAGGCATTCTCCCTTTGCACCTTGAATTTTTTTTATTTTCCTCTTTAACCCTCAACACTTCTCCTTTCTACCCACTTTTATAAGTCTAATTTAAGCCAATTCCAACATAACCAAGAGATGATAAATGGTATTACATTGGTGTTGGTATATATATTAAATAACAAGGCACATTGTCAATGCTTCAAATCACAGTCATATACTGTCAATCACTATCTCATCAATTATAATCATATGACTCCAATGTCGTCATTTTTAAATAAATAAATATAACATGCAAATCATTGTAGTAGGTAGTGAGAAAAACAACAAGAATATCCACTTGTTTACACCTTTATTAAATTAGGAATCTAAATTAGTGAATTAAGTACATTAAAGGATGTAAAGGGGAGCTACATGATATTATTCTGATTGCTTAACTTTCAATATTAATGATCTAATATCATAACTGTAACACAATAATCATTACAACTAATGTGCAAAGTAAGATATGAACTTGATAACACAAGGGGATAAGTACACTTAGTTTATTGTAGATGGATTGGGAGATCCTTGGTGTGCTGAGTACAATAATTGAGAGATCTTAATTTGATGATGCTTCATTCCTAAATTATGATCAGAAACTAACATCGGGCGGGACCGTAGAACCTTGTCAAGACCTTCCACAATATCTTGACTCTACTGTAAAGTTTTGGACCTACTTATAATATGGCTTTGTAACTTATTGAGACTATCGCCTGCCTGGAAATGTTGGTCACTATCAAAACATAATTATTGCTCATGTTATGAGGCTCTTCCAGATTTATGAATGAATTATCAAACCCTAACCATGGGTGAGAGAGCCTGTAAAAAAATATTATTTAGTTTTTTGGCACCCTCGTACACTACCAATGTTAACACTACTCCAAAGAGGCCTCAAACCATACATCATTCTCCACCTAGAATGTGATATCTAAATGAATGCAACTAGATTTGGCAATTGAGAACTCATTGAACATGCCTGAGTTGAGTTTGAATCTTGTTAGTACTTGGGATGAGGATGTTTGAGTGATTTTAAATGAGAGAGACTGGTCCTTTGATCTAGTAAGATGATTTAGACTTCTTGTGTTTTCTGCCCTAATGAATTTGCATAACTTTTGGTGAGATTTAGGGAGCCTTGGATACCTTTTTCAACTATAAGAAGTGACTATATCAATGTAGATCCATATAATTTCCCAAGTTAGCAACCAAGGTAGTGTTAAATTACTTATTTAAGGTTCCAAATGTAAAATGTTATGGAAAGGTTGACCCAATGAAGAATATTTCAACTAAAAGTAGAGATGAAGGATATGTTAGTTTAAAACCATACAATTCGGCCAAGACCCTATATCAAAATCCAAACATTCACAGGGATGAAAAACATAAGAACTAAAGATTGCATATTGTTAATTTGACTTTTTTAATGGATTTTATGCATTTAATTTTTAGGAGTTGACAACAGATCAATGTGTAGGGATAAACATGATAGAAAATATACCTCGAGATGTGCTAAACGGAGTTAGAAAAAGGGATTTTTTCTTAGCAAGAGTGCATTATAAAAGAGTAAATTTGCATATTTGAGTGTCTACATTTTCCACCCCTTTAAGTATGAAATGAAAATTACACACTCGAAGGAAAATATACATGAGTGTGTAGACACATTATATCTTTACTTGGAGTTTTTTTCGCATAGTCCCATTGTGTTGGTGTTTGCGAGCTCAATGATGAAACCTGGTACATAGAGTGTAGTCAATGTCCATAGTAGAGAATTGAACTTTAACTCAAATATCAAAGTATAATATGTGAAATTTAAATTTACAATAAAGTGAAAAAAGAGATGCAAAACATTGAAGGAATACCCTTATTTAGTTTAGCGAAGGGAGTAGTTACCATTATTTTCTTACACTTAGAGATTTGAATTCTTGAGCTTACTAAAGGATTGCAGGAGTGGTCAACCTCTAATTGTGTCAAGGATATCTAGAGTGTTAGGTACAGAGAACCCAACATGAAAACAAAGAAGAGATGAAGAACCAAAACAACCATACATGAAGTAATAAGGTCATGTGTATCAAATTCATTCAACAATCTTGATATATTTTCCTTTAAATGTATAAGGAAAGGAAGGTATTCCTATGACAATACCTTAGTCTTCTTTGTTACCTTCCAAAACCTCAAAAAAACTCACACCATTGCAGAAAAATCTAGGCCTAATTATGTAAATTAGGACACATATGAAGAAAGAGAACAAGTTCCCCCATGCCATTCCCATGTGCCACATAAATAAATAAAAACTAAATAAAAAATGATAATGCATTGAAAGTATATATGGAGAAAGTAGACCCATGCCCTCAAGATCCCTAAAATATGCACTGGAAACTAAAGGTTGAGTTGAAGTGAGTGAAGGATTTCAATAGATCCTGCAACTTTTATCAAGAAACTATACATTTAGGTAGAGTTATAAAATTTCTGCCAAGAACATGTTCCTATTGGTGGAACTTTGCAACTTCCCCTTAGGAAAAACCATATGAAAAGTTCAAAATCATCCATATTTTCCTAGCAAAGTATGTACATTTTTGAACATGTGCATGGTTTTTTGGATGTATGTGTATTGATGATGTTTGTATGATTACATATACCCTATGTGTACCTATATTTATAGCCATCCAGAGGTATGTATTTGTGTCTATTGTAAATGTATGAATGTACCTAGGTAAAAGTAATATCTTTTCAAGAATGTGTGATAAATCATTTGAGTGTGTAGCTCAATAGAATAGATGTGTATATCCATGCATTTTCTGAATCCGATAGTGTGTGTAGAAACACATGTAAAGGATGTTGAATATGTGGCCACCTTGATGATGGGATCATAAAACCTACAAAAAAGAGATGCACATGATATAAACCATGCCATGCATAACAAGAGATATAGTAGAAAACAATATTAATAATGCATGCATAATAACCACAAATGTTTAAGAAAAGTAAATTTGAGAGATCAGTAATATGTTAGACAAAGACATACAAACTGTGTAGAGCCACAAACATGGGACACTCATGGTGTCATAAGACAATAAATTCACATTAGTACATACAAACATGATAATTATTATCACACAAGATAGGAATAGAGCCATGAAAAAACATGGGACACCCACTAGTGTCAAAAAACTATCAAGGACACGTCTAAGCCACTAATTAATAAGAGCAAGAAAGTAGTAACACACCAAAACTAGAAAGTACATATATAGAAAAAAGAGTATCAAAATGTGATGAAATTATATTAGAAACTGATATAGGTAGAAATATGTGAAGCAAGACGTTTCAACATTACACAAGAAACATGTGTTAGTCTTGTTATATTAAAATGATAACATGTACACAATATATGTAATCAAACATAATGAGGAAGTAGAAAGGACACTATAATGAAATAATAACACTTTTGTATAGTGTATAATAGATTCCCCCTAGATACATAAGAATTATGGTTAAAGGGAAGGCCAACACCTGTCATCATGTACCTTTTTGTATGTCATGAATCAAGCTCAATATACCACATGAACACATGTGTGTAAATGAGTAAATATATATGTTATCTATCAAACAAAAGTTACAAACAAACCTTATGTATAATTTAAAGTGCTAAGACCAAATCTAAGTGTATATAGATCTTGAGTTTTCTATTTTATGCAACTATATCAATGTTTTTCTATTTTTGAATGTTTATCTATGTACAAGGAAAGGGGTAGCACAAAGGCTATTGATTGTCAGAAGAAGGATATACCCATTGAAACTAGATCATAGCCATGACCACAACACCATATCATGAAAAATAATGACAGGAGGTAAGACATAGGATCTATGAAGAAGTAGATTGCATAGTGATAGAGCATGTGGTCGTGGTGTGATAATCAAGGAAAGGGTCATGATCCCTGTGTGAAAGGGAGATGAACACTATAATAATAATAGTATCATGATCGATGTGAGGAGATGTATTGGGAGTATGATGCAACATATTAGTTCCTTGCTCAACAGGTGGATATGTTCCATAGAAAGTAACTGAGTAAGACCCAATATATGAGAAAATTAGATTGACCTTGTTGTAAGTATAAGAGATATTCATGGAGAATCTCTAACAAGGGTTTAAGTATGTATGTAAATTAGTAGAGATAGTCACCCATGGAGGGTAGCAGTATATGTAGTGATCATAAGGTGATGTGAATCGATAGAAGACATAACTGACTAAAGTGGAACATGGAGGCTAAGTATCAAGTGTGACATCAATGTGGTTGTGAAACTCAAGAGGTGTATGATCATTGGATGTGTATCTAGAATTATCTCCAAGTAACCGAGTTTAAATCCATAGTCATGGTGACATTTTGAAGTGGAATATGAGATAGCCCCCAACAACATTGGTATATAGATGTAGGTACGTGGGAGGCAAGAGTGTGAGGAAAAACTGAAGGGACCATATTGAATGTGATGTGATCCAAATGTGTGGAAAGGGTATATGTCAGGTATCATAGTGGAATCGGAGAAGGATAACTCATGTGAAAATCATTGCATCAAGAAGATCTTGTTTAATATGAATATTTTTTTTCACATTAATCGGTTTGGTTCCAAATTCATCTATGATAGTTACAATAAAAATGAACATTGATTTTTTTGCTATAAGATGCTCATTCGTATCAACCTCAAATAATGAAGGAGAGACATGAAGGTTGTGTGCAAGTAAGTGTTTCAACACAATATGTGGAGCATAAGAGAAATGCATGAATTTTCTATTTAGGTGGAAAAAAAGGAAGAGATGGGTATGTTGTGATGGATTTTAATGCCTATTAAGCCATAAAAATAATTAAAAGGGGAAGGTTCCCATTTGCAAAAATAATTAGAGCCTTGATGATTAAATTATATACTAATAGGTGTTAAGGTGATGTGTGTAGCATACAACCAAGGGTGCCTAAGGAGGATGTTATAGTTAGGATCAGTTGAGGACAACATAACATAGAGTGTCAAAGGTCTTAGGTAGGGATTAAATAATGATAGAACTAAAGAATTGGTGAGGGATATTTTTAGATTTGTGAATGGTATAATGAGAAGGAGACGGATCCTTAACAAAGATACCTATACAACATGGATAAAAGATAGATTGCAAAAATTGAGGTTTGATGTTGTATTCAATAATAACACATGTCTTGACCAGAGTCTTGTAGTACAAATACTTGTGAACGTATAGAGGAATTTTGTTGTTAATTAGTGGTTGAGGAGTATTTGTCAATAGAATGATTGTCAATATTGAAAGAGAGGGCATTTTGAAGATCAATTTGAACATGCTCAATGAGTGTATTAGGATGAATATGAGTATCATGAATAATTTTAAGCAACACATCCTTACAAACGGGGTTTTTCCCATTATTCAAGGAATCATATGGTTTGATCTTATGAGAAGACATCATTGTAACCAAAATATAATACTAGAAAATGAAGAAGCATACAATAAGTATGGGAACCTATGATTTATGCTTGATGCTCGATTGATTCATAAGTTAGGTTCATCAAAATGTTTACACCCTTAGTATATTAAGAATATAGATTAGTAAGAATTAAGTAGATTAAAGGATGTAAATGGGAGCTATATGAGGTTATTTTGATTAATTAACTTTCGACATTAATTATCTAATATTAGAACAACACATTAATTATTTCAACTAATGTAAAAAGTAATATATAAACTTGAAAACACAAGAAAAAGATGAGTGCACTTAGTTAATTATAGATTGGTCTAGGAGATTTCGGTGTGTCGAGTGCAAGAATTGAGAGACATGAACATGATGATGCTTCGTTCTTGGAATTATGACTAAAAACTGACATGCGGCAAGATTGTATAACTCTGTTAGGACATTTTGTATAGTCTTAAACCTACTATATGGTTTTGGACCTACTCATAATATGGTTCTTTAAATTCCTGGGACTGTCACCTACTTGGAAATTTATGTCACCATCAAACCGTAATTGTCACTCATGTTGTGAAACTATCTAAACATTTTGAATGATATATCAAACATTTCAAAATAAACATTATTGTGGATTTTGACACCCCCATGAACTACTAACATTGGCTATACTCCAAAGAGGCCTTAACCTACACGTTGTTCTCAGCTCATCATGTGATATTTGAATGAATGTAACTAGATTTGGTAAATGAGAACTCATTGAAAATGTTTGAGTTGATTTAGCTCTTTCTAGTACTTGGGATAGGGATATTTGAGTTCTTAAAAATGAGAGAGATTGATCCTTTGACCTGGTAAGATGCTTCATCCATGTTGTTGTTGTGGCCCTAACAAATGTGCATAAACTTTGGAAATATATAGGGATCCTTAGGTGCCTTTTGTAATTGTAGGAAGTGAGTATATTAATTTAGTGTCATTTGATTTCCCAAGTTAGCAAATGAGGTAGTGTTAAATTGCTTATATAACATTTTGAACGTAAAATGTTATGGAAAGGATGATCCATAGAGAGTAAATGACCTATTGAAAAATATGAAACTAAAAGCAAAGATGGAGGATATGTCAGTTCAAAATTGTATAAGTCAGCCAAGGCCATATATCACAAGCAGACCAAACCATACGGATTTGCATATGGATGAAAAAATGAGAACGAAAGGTTGCATCATGTTAAGTTGACTTTGTTAATGGATTTTTAATCATTTAATTCTCAAAATTTGATGGCATATCAATGTGTAAGAATAAACAAGCTATACAAGATACCTTAGGATGTGTTGAGCAGGGGTAGAAAAGTGGGAGTTTTTCTTAGCAAGAGTACATTGTCAAAACCAGCAATGTCAAAGAGTAAATTTCCAAATTTGAATGTCTACACCACTTGGGTGACTACATGCATGTGGTTGGTAGTGGAACTTAGATTGGATCAACAATAATCATTTAACATGGAAAGAGTATATAGTTGGAGACTTAATAATTATCAATCAATACTATTATGATTTTCCAACTATGTGTTAGAATTTGAGGTTTGTTATAAGAAATATATTTAGGCACTACTAATGCACTAGAACTACTATTGTGATATCTCCACTCACAATCCTACATAGATCTCCTTTGTCTAGTTTCTTTCCTCCCAAATATGTATCTTAAGTTGTAATACCAAATAGTGTATCCAAGAATACAGATACCAGTGAAGGGATGCTTGGCCATACAACCATCAAATTTACACAATAGACTTGTAAAAAATAGACTTGGGTGTCTACATGCATGTGGTTGGTAGTGGAACTTAGATTGGATCAACAATAATCATTCAACATGGAATGCTACGCCCTTAACCTATTGCTTGTATTAGGATATGAGTAGCCAACTTGTGGCTTACCATATCTTTTTATTATATCATTTATACTTTCTCATGCTTAGTAGGTCGGCCTTGGTGTTGGCCATAACATATGAATAGTATATATAGGGGATTTAGGTAGTAGTTCATCATCATTTGGAGCATTTGAGTCTTATTGTATGGTTTGGAGGTTGCCCCCTCGAAGTGGCGAAGCTATTCTAATTGCATATTGAGATCATTATTCTAGAATATTGTGTTATTTGGTGTTATATTTATGCTCATGATCTGAATTATACAAGTAATTTCATTACAAGTGGTATCAGATCTACGATCTGGGCTAGAATTAGGGCAAAAACCCTAGATTTTTGTTTCCACCATATATTACGAACCAAAGCGAACTGGTGGGAGATACTTTTACCAAAATTTCAAAACATTTCAAGTAAGGTTCCCTAAAAATTTCAGACTTTTTGGATTTATTTTGCAAGCGTTATTACAAATTTAGGGTTTTTCATAAACTCGCTCCCTAGGGTGCAAATTGTGGAATTTTTCAAATTTGTTACATTTTCGGAAAGAAAAAATAAATTATTTGGGGTTTGTTCTTTAAATTTTTTTATATTTGGCTGAATTTGTATTGAAATATGAAACCCTAAAATTTGACTGTGATCCCTACATCCTACTATTTTGGGGCATCATGGCAGGGCCTTCCACAAGAGGAAAAAGGAATCCCATCACTCCGGGTAAAACACCAGAAAAGGATGAGATAGTAGTTGAGGAGTTGGAGACAGAAGATATAACTACAGATTCCTCAGGGTTAGGGTTTACTTTGATAGACCACAAAGTAATCCAACTTGAGTTTAACCTGAGAGACCTCGAATCTCGGGTGGCCAACAAAGAAGATATGGATAGGATTGGAAAAAGATTAGAGGATTTCATGCAAAACTTCAGTACATATATGATGGGTAATCATAATTATGTCTATCAGGGTGGATCCTCATGTCAACATAATAGACACATGAGCCAGAGTGGATCTTCGAGTGTGCACAATCCAAATACAAGCACTCTGCAAGCCCGTACTATGTTTCCAAAAGTGGAGATGCGTACGTTTGATGGAAAGGATCCACTCAATTGGATCAACCAAATGGAAAAAAAATTTGAACTACATTAGATTCCACCAGGAAAAAAGGTGACCATGGCAGCTTTGTATCTCGAACCTGACCAATTCGTCTGATATTGATGGTTATTTACTCAAAGGCAGAAGAGTGATCTCAATGTTACATGGACAATGTTCACTGAAGAGTTGCAATTACACTATAGTTCTAGTGTGTCAGATAATTACTTCAGCTAATTAGCAAAATTAAGATAGATAGGATCTGTTAAGGATTACATTCATCACTTCCAAAACCTTTCTCTATAGGTGGAAAATATTACTAAAGAGAATCTAAATGACCTATTTTTTAGGGGTCTTAAGGATCACATTGAGCATGAGGTGCGTGTGTTTAATCCTCATAAGGTTTATGATTCGATGATTATGGCAAGAAGGGCAGAGGAGAAATTTGTTTCAAGTAGGAGACAACATTTCACTTATACCAGAGATCGCAACACCTTGGCCCCAGCACTCCCTTGACCAGTTAGATTGACACCTCAACAAATTGAAGAAAAAAGAGAAAAAGGTTTATGTTTTAACTATGACAGTAAATTTGGACCAGGACATAAATGTGTTGAAAAGAAGTTGTTCTACATTGATGGGCCTAGTGAAGATTCAGAGAAGGATGAAGATTCAGAGTCAGAGGTCTTGGTTGAGCTAGAGGAGGAGCCAGGAGATCCTCGGCCAACAATTTCCTGCCATGCAATTTTAGGTATTAGCACCCCCCAAACCCTAAAGGTGGTTGGATTCCTAAAAAAATAGAGGGTCACAGTGTTGATTGATTCAGGAAGTACTCACAACTTTATCAATCATAAGTTAGTAGTGTGCCCAAACTGCTTCATTTATCTAGCTCCTAAATGTCAAGTAATGATTACTGATGGAGGTACTATTACTTGTTCTGGAAAATGACATAGTATTAAGCTTACAATGGGAGATTACATACTAAATAGTCCCATGTATGCCATTTCTATGGGAGGAGTAGACATTGTGTTAGGGGTTCAATGGCTTACCACTTTGGGAACCATTGAGATGAACTTCCAAGACTTGTTCATGTGATTTCACTCTGAAGGAAGGAATTTTGAGCTAAGAGGCTTAAGAGCAAAGTCTCCACAAATAGTAAGTTCTCACCAGATGCACAAAATGATAAAAAAGGGTGCAGAGGGATTTGTGGCACAACTATTTTCATTGGAGGCTCATCATTCTAAGGACATTATACCATCAGATATGCAAGCAGTGTTGGATGCACACTGTGTTGTATTTAAAAATATACCAAAGGGCTTACCTCCAAAGAGAGATCATGATCATGTTATTCAGTTATTACCAGGAAGTCAACCGCCTAACATCAGACCTTATAGTTACCCATATGTGCAAAAGACTGAAATTAGAAAGATTGTAAAAGAGATGTTAGAAGCAGGAATTATCTGTCATAGTTAGAGTGCGTATTCTTCTCCAGTAGTGATGGTACGAAAGAAAGATGACATATGGCACATGTGTCCTGATTATAGGGAACTTAATAAGTACACAATCAAAGATAAGTTTCCTATTCCTGTAATTGATGATTTGCTTGATGAGTTGCATGGTGTTGTTTATTTTACAAAGCTTGATCTTCATTTGGGATACCACCAAATCATAATCAAGGATGAGGATGTTCATAAAACTGCCTTTCAGACACATGAAGGCCATTATGAATTCCTGGTAATGCCTTTTGGACTCACAAATGCACCTTCTACATTTAAAAGTTTGATGAATTCTATTTTTAAGTCATTCCTATGGAAGTTTTTCTTAGTGTTTTTTGATGATATATTAATTTATAGAAAAACATGCGAGGAATATTTGCATCATGTAAATAAGGTTTTGGAAACCCTAGAGCAACATCAACTTTATGCAAAGCCCTCTACGTGTTATTTTGGACTCAAGGAGGTTGAATATTTTGGTCACATTGTCTCTCATGAAGGGGTTAAAGTGGATCCTAATAAGATCAAAAAATGATGGAGTGGAAGGTTCCAAAACCCTAAAGAATCTACGAGGATTTTTTAGGCTTACAGGCTATTACCGAAGATTCGTAAGGAATTATGGAAGCATATCTACACCTCTCACAACTTTATTAAAGGACTCCTTCCATTGGAGTGAGGATATAACCAAAGCATTTGAGAAACTAAAGGAGGCCATGTGCACCACTCCAGTCTTGGCTACTCCAGATTTTTCCAAAACATTCATTTTTGAATGTGATGCATCAGGGGTGGGTATGGGGGTAGTTCTCATGCAAGAAGGTCATCCTATTACCTTTTTGAGCCCTCAATTCAAAGGTAAGAATATTTCCAAGATGACGTATGAGAAGGAAATGCTAGCCATACTTCATGCAGTAAAGCAATGGAGACCATATCTCAAAGGAAGACACTTTAAAGTGAAGACAGATCATGATAGTCTGAAATACTTGTTGAAGCAGTGTTTATCATCTGAAGAACAACAAAAATGGGTCTCTAAGATGTTGAGATATGATTTTGAGATTATCTATAAGAAAGGGAAGGAGAATTTAGTTGTGGATGCTTTGTCATGGAAAGATAAATCAATTGCAGCCTTGTTATGTGCCATATCCATATTACAGGAAGATTGGATAGATGAGGCAAGGTCCAAATGGAGAAATGACCCAACCACACAAAACCTCATTCATCATCTCCAGAATGATCCAAACATGTCTGAAAATTTTGTATTGAAAGGGGATGCTTTATGGTATAAAGATAGATTATACCTATGTAAGAACTCCACTCTTAAAAACAGGATTCTATCTGAGCTTCACTCTTCTCCAGTAGAGGGCACTTTGGATTCTTGAAGACTTATCATTGAGTCAAAAAAGATTTCTTTTGGGAAGGTCTCAAAGGGGATGTCCAAAAATTTGTGGCAGAATGCATGGTTTGTTAGCAAAATAAGGGTGAAATAGTTCAATCCCCAGGTCTTCTACAACCTCTATCTATTCCTAGCCAATGGCGGGAAGAGGTTTCCATGGACTTTATCACAAGATTTCCTAAATCTGAAGGAAAAAATGTCATCATGGTTGTGGTGGATAGACTCACCAAATATGCTCATTTTAGTGCCTTGGCACACCCATTTCCTGCAAGCACGGTAGCAACAGCCTTCATGGACACAATTTAGAAGCTTCATGGGACACCAAAGATTATAGTAAGTGATCAAGACCCTATATTTACTAGTAATTTTTAGACTGATTTATTCTTATGTTTGGGTACTCAGTTAGCTCGTAGCTCTTCTTATCATCCCCAGTCTGATGGGAAAACAGAAGTTGTAAATAACTGTTTGGAGGGATATCTCCGTTGCTTTACGTCAGATAAACAAGCAAGATGGGTCCAATGGTTGCCACTTGTAGAATGGTGGTATAACACTTCCTTCCATACTTCATCTAAAATGTCTCCTTTTTTGGCACTCTATGGGTACCATCCACCATCCATCACATCATCATTGAGAGGACAACCACGGGTTAGAGCAGTAGAAGAACACATTCAGTATCAACAAGAGGTCCTCTCTAGTCTCAAGGAGAACCTGGTCATGGCACAAAACTGCATGAAACAATAGGTTGATCAACATCACACAGAAAGGCATTTTGAAGTCGGTGATTGGGTTTTTGTGCGGTTACAACCATATAAGCAAATGTCTTTGAAACAATAATAAAAGGATAACAAACTTTCACCAAAGTATTATGGCCCCTATCAAGTATTGCAAATGATTGGTACTGTAGCATAAAAATTAGAACTTCCACAATCAACCAAAATACATCCAATCTTTCATGTTTCTTTCCTGAAGAAAGTAATTGGACAAAGAGTATCATCCCAAACAATGTTACCTGAGCTTGATGAGGAGGGGAGAGTCATCTTGGAACCTGAATGCATCCTTCAAACACGCACTAAAATATTGAGGACACGGGTTATTACTGAGTACCTGATCAAGTGGAAGAATATAGACAATGAAGATGCAACATGGGAAGATATGACATTCCTGCAGCAGCACCTAGAGCTTCTCAACATTGGGGAAAATGTTGCTTTGAAGGGGAAGGGCATGCTACGCCCTTAACCTATTACTTGTATTAGGATATGAGTAGCTGACTTGTGGCTTACCATATCATTTTATTATATCATTTATACTTTCTCATGCTTAGTAGGTCGGCCTTGGTGTTGGCCATAGCATATGAATAGTATATATAGGGGATTTTAGGTAGTAGTTCATCATCATTTGGAGCATTTGAGTCTTATTGTATGGTTTGGAGGTTGCCCCCTCGAAGTGGTGAAGCTATTCTAATTGCATATTGAGATCATTATTCTGGAATATTGTGTTATTTGGTGTTATATTTTTGCTCATGATTTGAATTATACAAGTAATTTCATTACATGCAAAGAGTATATAGTTGGAGACTTAATAATAATCAATCAATACTATTATGATTTTCCAACTATGTGTTAGAATCTGAGGTTTGTTATAAGAAATCTATGTAGGCACTACTAATGCACTAGAACTACTATTGTGATATCTCCACTCACAATCCTACATAGATCTCCTTTGTCTGGTTTCTTTCCTCCCAAAGATGTATCTTAAGTTGTAATACCAAATAGTGTATCCAAGAATAAGGATACCAGTGAAGGGATTCCCGGCCATACAACCATCAAAGTTACACAATAGACTTGTAAAAAATAGTGGTTCATTATTATTATTTTAAACAACAAATGATCCGGTAATACATTTTATCGTAAAGTATTCTTCATATGGATTTCTTGTTCTTATATATCCTAGATAGTAAAATGGAGTTGTATGACTCTTACATGTATCTATCCATTCCTTTTATCTATATCTCCTCTCCTTCTCTCATGTCAGCCCTCTGTTATTATCGACCTCTCTACCCATGTTTTTACAACTTCCTATGGAACTCCATGGAATTTATCTCTCCTCTATCTTTTATACTAGTCATTATGGATTCTCCACCCATAGATTTTATAATCTAGTTTCTTTCTCTAGAATCCAATTTTTTGGAATGAATAGTTCCCTCCCACATATTTCCTTTATTTCATCTCCTTGATATATCCCCACATCAAATTTGTGTCATATGGTAGTCTACTTTTGTTAGAGATTTGAGCTCTTAGAAATCATATATTTTCTTTTTGTGCATGTCATTCCATGTCAGATTAGGGATCCATGCATTTTATCTTCATGTGCCACGTTTCCTTGAAGACTTAACCTCTACATCTTGGTCAACTTCAATATTCTCGAAGTTCCAATGTTCAAATCATCTCCTCATGCATGTGCCTCACTCTACTGCAACCCTTCAATCATAGCATACATTCTCTTTTTAAAACTTCCTATGTTCCATTTCTTGTGCATCTTCACCTTGGATTCACCCTCCATTAGTTTATTCCATCCTCCATGTTGCCTTTGTACTCGTTTTGCGCTTGCACCTTCTCCAACCTTTTTATAACATGCATTTATGCACCTTTTACCTTAGCCTCACAAAAACTCTTCACCACCTTGAATCTTTGTGCAAACCTCCTCCTTTGTGCCCATGATTCTTAGGCTTTTCACACACTTATTTCTATTATGCATTATTCTCTTGTGCATTCACTTTTTTCATTGCTCCTTAAGCATGATTTACATGCCTTAGTCAAATTATCACCTTCCTCCTTTAGTTAATTATTGTACAATGACTTCTATGTGTCCCTTTAAGAGTTATCAACACCCTTACACCATGTTATCCTTGCACAACTCCTGAGTTGGTCGTTTTCTTGGGATGCTTCTACATCTGCAATCCTAGATCAACTAAAAGCATAAAATTAAAGTACACAATACTCAAACATTCATGTTATCAAGTGCCAAATTCAAATTGATGATTTAATTACAAGTGCATTTACTTTTTATATTGTTAGTTACATCTCATCTTAGGCTTGTGGGAGAACTACATGAGTATGATGCAACTTCATACTAGTGCTATGTAGGTGATGTTCAACCATTGGGGTAGTTAGTATCATGTTAGGGTTAGTATAAATCAAAAGGATGTGCCCCTTTTCAAGTTTCTCATAGTCAAGGAGAAATAGAATAGGATTTGACAAAGGAGAAGGAAATTTAGCCACATTATAGAGTCATTACAACATTATAGTGCTATAAAATAGAAGAAAACATTTAGGAAAATTTGTATTAGAAAGTAGGATTTTGCATAGTTAGCATCACACAAGTTTGTGGCCTCCATATGGGTTCTAACATGTATATATTTGCTTCAGACTAGTTTGAACTCACACTTGTCTGTCTTCTTCAAACCCATATAAATTGTAGCATACACCCTTGATTTTTCTTAAGCATCTTGATGATTGTTTACATACCTTTCGTATCACATATGAGCATCTTGTCTCATCATTTATCAACTTTTATAGTGATTTTTTTCTATTTCAATACCCTAATTGACATTTTATTATTCTTAGATTGATCATTACTTTCAAATATCAATACTTAACTTAATTCATATTGTATTAGTAATTCCCTTTATTAATCCGAGTTAATTATTTCATAGCATGCATTTAATTAGGCCATTTGTACAATTTTATGCATACATTTTAGTGAACATGATCCTTGATTTTGAACACAAAACTTAAGGTTTCTTTCAGCCCTTAGGGTTTAAAAATTTATGGATGACTCTAGATCTTAATGTTTCATACAAATCTTAATCCTTTACACCTACTTAAGTTATGTGTTATCTTAAAATTCCTTCATGATTTTATCTTATGTCACACATGCAAGCTAGATCTCCTACTCCTACTTGATAAAGTGCTAGATTTAGAGGGTTTTCTATTGACCATGTTCAAATTCCCTTAATTCAATTTTGTGGAAATAAAATGAAAAATAATTTTGATCTTAATGTCTCTTTTTCCATGCATACAAATGTTAATCTTATTATTGATGTAAATGCAAATGTTGATGATATTGTTTTTATAATTGGTAATGTTAATAACATAAATGAATGCATTATTGTGATTGAGACCATACCCTATCAAGAGACCAATACATATGTATGGAATAATGATGATTATTATGAGATTAATGTTCTTACACAATTTTTTCCCACATGCACAAATATACTTACCCAATTTCAGGAAGCTATGAATCAAACCCTACGAAAATCAAGGGGGTATTAATAGTCTTACTAGTTGCCTATAAGGAACAATGTACTAAGAAAACACTTTCTAGGAAAGTCCCACTTGAGGAAACACATCTTGAACCATAAAATGATGCAAATCAGCCTTCTAGAGGTTCCCTTAATATATTTGGCACTCAAATCAATGTACCCATGATACATACTAATGGACCTACAAGCAACCGAGTATTTCCCACACATAGTAATCCTAATATGGGGGCATCACAAGATCTTCCTTAGGATACCTTGGTTATCCCTATACAACATCTTGCTCCTCTGGTACCTCCTATGATTAATATTAGCACTATAACTTCACTATGTGCACATGTCCTTAGATTAAGAAATGGAATGCAATGATTGATGTACTAACCAATGAACATAGAAAAAAAAATTACCTTAAAAAATTCTTGTTTCATCCCCTAAACAAAAAAACATTCCTTCAAGTTTACACCTCATTCAATCCGATTTTTCATGAGCTCATTGATTATGAGGATACATTGTCACTCTCTTGTTCACTCGGTACCGGTGAGAGATTCACATATATTTGACCCCCCTAATTATAAGAGGACATTTTCTACTTTGGATGAATTCACCATGGTTCAAGATACAACTAATATTCTAGACTCACCTTTTACAAGAGAAATCATCAAAGAAAGAAAAATAGCCCCACTAACCAAAAGATACCTTGAAGATGTTACTTGATGATAAGCTTATTACTTTACCTCCTATCTAACATCAACCTACAAGTTCTTTTTCAAGAGAGATGAATAATTCATTTTGTGACTATGATGGGATAATATGACATGATTAAAATAACTATAATGTGTTACGACAAAATATCAATGCACTTGTCAAAAGTGGGTTAATCACAACTAAGTAAAATATCATAAAGTTAGAACACCCTACTTCAGAGATAATATGACACAAACTAGCATTCCATAGTCACAACCTACTAGTGAACCAATGATGATAACAACATTCAAAGAAGGGAAATATACACAAAAAGTTCTCATAGATGAGACAAGATATGTAGTACAAAATTCTTTCAACACGTAGGACACACCTTGCATGAATGGGACACAAACACCTACTTAGAAGGATCATTAGGATACATCAAATTGAATGAAACATTTGATCCAAAAGAAATAAAATTATGGTTGTGTTATGACTACTCCCATGAAATATAACATAGTACTTGTGAAACCATGGCTACATGGTATGGAAACAATCCTTAGTAATGTTAATAAGAAATTGACATTCCAAGTATTTGAATGCCAAGTAAATATATATCGAGATGCCATATACAATATGCCTAAAGCACTTATGACTGATAATGATCATACAAACACATCTTTATCTACCATACACACTATATTCAAGAGACCAACCCAAAGGATGAAGATGACATTGATAACACATACATACCTTTGTTTGACCCTGATCCATTATGTGAGCATCCCATTGATGGGATCATAGGTTAGCACTCCTATCCAATTTCTTACACTAGATTAGACGGGACTTTAGTGTATATATATTCTTATTATATATAGCTCATCCCTATATATAGCTTCTCAATTTTTTGCCTCCTTATTCTCATGACCACCCTCCCTTGAGATTGATCTATACTTATATCTATCGGTTATGACTATGTACATATGACATTCCAATAGACTATTCTTCTAGCCCTTGTATTTGATTTGATTATTGCACTAACCCTTATCCACTTGATTTTGATTGTTTATCTCATCTCGAATGTCCATACTAGCTTATCAATAGCATGTGCGCACATGCATTCAACAAGGAATTTAACTTACTACACATTTTTTGAGGTATGTTACACCTCTTTGCAACATTCCATTTTCACATCTACATATATTTGTCTATTCAACCTTGCTTTGTCATGACACACACTAAGTTTACATGATTATATTTGCTTATGCTTACATGTATTATGACATTTGCTTATACACTTGACATGTATCCACTGGGGGCATACACCTACTTTGAGTTCTCACACATATTTTATGAGATATGACATTACAATGGGGTCATATCACTTGCACACCTCCTCTCCCCCATTTTCTATGCAATATGACATTAAAATGGGGACATACAAATTTTCTTACCTATCTTTGAGACGTGACATTACTATGGGGGTATATCATTTTCCTTACCTATCTATGACACATGGCATTATAATGTGAGCATACCACTTTCCTTACCTGTTTATAATACATGACATTACAAAGGGGGAATACCACTTGACCTACCTATTTATGAGGTATGGAATTAAAATGGTATACCTTTCCACATAATATGCTTTAACAAATGCCATAGACTATTTGGGATCTTTCCCTTTCTTCCATTTTTGTGCCCATAGAACCTTCATGATTAATTGTTTGTTTGTTACAAATATTCTATATAATGAAAACACATAGAATATTTAAGATATGGAAATAACATTCAACTTTTCAAGATAAGGTAAAACATTAAAAATAAAATCAAAATCAAGACCTACTTATGGCTTACTTTGTTGATACATAGATTTTGACATTGTACTTGTCACGCTCTTAGCATTTACATATTTGTGTTACACACATGTTGTTGACGATTTCAATGAATTTAGACACAAAAGACTTACGAGTTAGACACTATTATGGACATACACATAATTTGAGGCTTTACTTAGTCATCATTTGGAGGAATTACCCACAATAGGGCATGCCTACACTAGTACTCTTGACATAAGTTTTAAAGTTGTATCTCTCTATGTTAGTCCATTGATAGTATATAACTACCTAGATTTCTTATACATGTTTTTGCCCTTGCTTATGAATTTCCACATGTCTTATTATGGGTATTGTATTGTGGTCTTACTTGTCTTTATTTTTTTTTATGATGATGAGAGTACTTTCCATTTACAACATATTAATTAATGTTTACCAATTATTGATCACGAAATGTTTATTAATGATTGACTATACAATTGATGCATGATACATGCTTCATAATTCCTATGTGTTCTTATTACTAGTACCATTTGTGTTGTTATATCATCAAGTCATCATGTTGTCAAGTCGTTGTCTTATTAAGTTTTGTTAGGATTGGGCCTAGTCATGTCGTGCTTTTTTAATCAATAAAGAAAGATAGAGTTCCTTTCCTTTTCCATTAAAACTATAAAAAGTATTACAAAGAATCATGTGTTATCATGTCATGTATTTGTGTGTCAAAGGTTCCTCTCATTGTGTGAAGTCATGTGTGCTTCTTTATCATGACATTTGTTCCAATGTTTACATATATTTATTGTCGTGATGTATATATCACACATATTAACTTGTGATACTTTCAATTAGTATACTTATACTGACATTGTCATTATTTTTATGATGTTTTTTCTAGATGCTTTAGTCTGCTTCAATGTTGTGTTTTTTCGAAGGCTTATTTCAATTTGTAATTATGTCCACTTATGACTATGCCTTGGTTGCCACAATCATTATTGTTTGTTTACAAAATTTTGATTATGACGAAGCCAATCATATTTAAAATGCATTATCTATATGATTATCTTTATATACGCATGCAATTAACTCTTTCTTTTGAGATGAGTGATATGTAGGTGTGCCTTCTCCTCCATCACCTCAAAAGGGGGGCATAAGATGATATTCTTTTAGAGATTTAGACAAATTTCAAACAGAGTACTCATACATAGTCAAACCAAGTGGCAATCGTCAATGGTCGTTTGGTCCATTAATGAAGTTGGTTGGCTCACATAGAGCCCAAGTGACAATCGGCAATGGTTGTTGGGTCCATTAATGAAATTGTTTGGCTCACATACTAGAGATCACTTCTTATTGAATGCAAAGGCTTCGACACCCCGACACTGAGACTCAAACGGTCAAGGCCAGGATCGTGTCTTGGGTGATTTTAATGGTGTTGATGCCCCTTACATATAGTTGCTTAGTTGAAGGTGCTTACTAATTTTGTCTGTATGCTTACTCATTATTGTAATTTCACTATATGTTTCCTCTGAAACATGGGCAGAGATGCCAAAAATCTATGTAAGTCAATGTCCATTGTAATGCTTCGGCATTCAATCAAAGAAAACAAGTGAACATTTGTACGAATTCTGATATGGCCAATGTCAATCCTATGAAATTCTTTATGAATTTTGACATTACCAATTCAAATTGTAGCCAAACTCATCAATGTTTTAGCAAACCTTTCTAGACGTTCAAGTTCTTCCAAGTTTCGACCCAACCTATCTGAATAGTTCCTAGCCCCTTTTCAATGTTTTTCAATATTTGAATCACATTTCAAGTAGAACAATAATATTTAAATGTCGGGGTTTTTATTTGTAGTACGGTGCCCTTACCCCAATAGCTTCATCATAGTTGCAATGCCACTATAGTTTCTTCCTCTATGTCTTCTTTTGCCCCAATAACCTTTGCCTAGTTATTGTATTGTCATAGTTGTGCCCTACAATTTTGGCATATGCTCTTATAGTTCTTATTTTATGAGATAAAAAGATTTGGCAATTGTTTTATACTTATTAAAACAAAAACAAAAATTGTTGGTTAAATATAATATAGAGTGAGAAGAGGAGGGAAATGCATGCTTGTAGAAGGAAGAAGGATTAGTGTAGGAGATTCTTGTGAGCTTTTCCCTTTCCACTTAGAGCCACGATTGGGTGGTCTTTTTAATGAAAAGATTGAGTTAGATGTCTTTCCAAGAGTTTATAGTCCACATGTCTCTCATCTTACAATATAAATATAAATATAAACATAGAAAAGAATCTCAACCCTCTCTCCATTGATCTCCACTTGCAGACTAATAAATATTGATAATGCAAACTACACAGTTCTTATGCGTATCTCATCAGATATTTGTGAAAACAAAGCCATGGGACACTGCATCAATCATTTTTACTTAATTTTTCTTATGTGAATAGTGAGTGTCATGTCATGCAGACTAAGCTTTTATTCCACTAGTTGTCTTAAATCCACTCCAGAGGGAAACATAGATGCATTTGACACAATCCACGACTCTATCAAAAATCCTACTAGAAAAGGAAAAAAGAATGTTTCTCGATAGAGGCATTCTTATAGAGAATACCTAGGGCATAATAATTAATAAAATTATAATATCTTAATTGTTGATGATGTCATCATAACATAGGATGTCATATTTGAAGTTTTACTTTACATCTGTAAGACATTCCATAATTTAAGGGATCTCTTGGTGGACCTTTTCAAGTTGAAATTTCCCCTAATTAAAAGGGAACAAATCCTTAAGTCATTTGGGTCTTCTAAGGCAATCCTTTTTCCCCTTACTACTTTGACTTTCTATAGATATATAAGGGCCATTCAAAAAATTGTCATCCATGGGGTTATCAAGAGAAGTAGGAATTAATTTAGAATGAGCTTGTGTTTCAATAGGAGTCACCATCTTCTTTTTCATCCAAACCCTAGAAGGAATCAAGGGAATTTCTACAAGATCAACTGGATTGGACTTTATCTTAGCACTTCAATTGGTTAGAATCTTAGAACTAATCAAATTGAATGCCGAAAAATATGTATAACATGTAGAGAAGCAATGCACAATCAATATGACACACACAAAAGTTAGGGATAAAATATTGGAATAAACAAAACAAACCCTAGTAAGGTAACAACATTTCCTCAAATCTAATAAGCAAATGTCAGTTTACATGAGGTAAAAACCCTAGGCCGAATGGTCACACAATGTGGACTCACTGATAACATGAAACCCTTAATTAGGTATTCAATGTATCTCAAGTTCACCACAATGTAGGTGTGGAAAGTAGTTTTAGATGCACAAATGCACTAAACTAACTACACCTGAATGTAATTAGACCTAATTTAAAATAAATTAGTAAATATAGACCTAATTATAAAATAAGGCTAATCTAGATCATAGGAACAATGTTAAACAATGAAATTACTTGAAAATACTAGAGAATTAGGGTAAGGACAAATACATTGAAAACAATAAATCTAGATGCAATTGTCAATGACAATTTAAGGATACCAAGTCCAAAAATCAAGGCAAACAACTCTTAGAAAAATCAAATTGTCAAACCCTAAACACCATGTGCATGGAAATTGGACCAATTTCATGGGATACAAAAATGGCATTGTATGCGTTTAACTTATTTGACCTCGTTGTTGTGATCTTTGTGCCCTAGTTTGCAAAAGTCATCTCAAATTGTTGACTTCTGTTACAAATCAACTAGGAAATTGAGCTCCTTTGTAGAAACCCTAATCCATGTCAAGCTCCTTGTGAAACCCTTAAAAATAGGATATGTTAATGGGGGTTGATATTATACCTCCATTATTACCAGGGCACTTATAATTTTTGACAAAATCACAAGCATCACTTGATGCAATTCAACAATCAATCTCGTGTATGCAAGTGTCTCAACCCTTATCTTTAATATGTGTGAGAACCAATATTGACTAGAACAAATCACTATTTGTTTGATTGGGACATTTTAGTATGGGGATACTTTAGAAATAAAATAGAGCAAAAAGAATAACTCAATGTGTGTTTTGCATCCTCATCCCTTATGTGTCCTAAATGCAGTAACACACCTAATGTATTTATAGACTTCTTGAATTTAAATCAAGACCCTATTGGCACATAAGCCTGCACACATTGAACACTAACACCAACCAAAAGAGGCACACACCTCACCAAAACCACGCTAGGGGTCAAAAGGGCCCAAAAGGGGGGAGGGCCATATTTGTGGAGATGTGACCATTTTTGTGGGGTATAAATAATGGTCGGCATCCCATGAAAGTGGTCAAAGCCCTAGAGCAAGCCAAAAACAAGGGGGGAGAGAACCATGAGAAAGGTGGAAACCAAAGTCATAAGAGACAAAAAAAAGTGAAAATACGTGGAAAAATGGGCCCAACAAGGGGAAAAAGCATCAAGGGACACTTGAGGGGGCAAACAAAAGGTCAACAACAGAAGAAAGACAAGTCGAAGAGCAATGACACAAGGAAATACACCTAATGAAAGCTTAACGTGGACCACTAAACACGTAAATACACTAATATCAAAACAAGTAGCTAGTTCCATACAATAATATTAACCAAAAATCAACAATTACCACATTGATTCCATCTCCTATCATTGCGTGCACACCCTTTTGCTACTGATCATCTCAGTTTGTATGATTACCTATCTAAGTTAACAAGATTACTTTTGAGTTGAGATGCTCTTCTTCAAGGATATTCTAAGTCCCCTGAAAGCTGTTTCTAGATTAGGTCTTCAATTGTATCCAATTTAAGGGGAGGCAGAAATCCCATATTTGGCCAATAGTTTTATCCCATCATATGACTATCCTTATTTGATTCTGTTGCATGTTTGGCTTTTGTTGGAGCTAAATTGCTGTCATCTGTAACTTGCAGATTGATTGTTTACCTTATCTAGGATTTTGTGAGCCCTTGATTGCAATATTTATTTTATGATCTTATATGCAAAATAACACTGTTTTTCAAATGTGCATTCGACAAAAGGTTTGTTATCAAGCCTTACCTCACCATTTCCATGCAGTGGATATTGAGCATAAACTTTTTATTATTATCAATTGAGCATAAAGCTTTAGTTATTAGCATTTTATATTTAAAAAGAAAAGAATATAATATTGCATTCAGAAGTAAGCAATTAAACATATTTTAATATTTCAACTTTTAAATTTCAAACAAACCAGATTTCAGTTTTTCATATTGTACAGAAAGCCCAATTATTGCCTTGAAGCATATTTCAGTTCCAAAGGCAATATTGGGATTTATAACTTTGCAAGCGCAGAGCATACAAGTATGAAAGCAACTAGAAATTCAGGATGCTTATGAGGTTAAGAACTCACGCTGCCACATTCTATTCAATTTCAGAGAGCATCATCATGATTTTGTCTTGATCTGTGACCATTCCAAATTGGACTTGTGAAATGTCGCATTCTAATAATTTCAGCTTATCCTGGCAGTTCAAATGCATTCTATGGCAAAGGCCTACACAAATGCATCACAGTCTGTTGCAAGGACAACATAAATGCATTCCCTAAGAGAATTGCAATATAAATAAAAACATTGGGTGAGTTCGCATAGTCGTCACTGTATAATGCTGCAAGTGATATATTAGATTTAAAATCCAGTGTCTGATATGGTACTACAAGGGGGAAACACAAGCATGAATCCAATTTTCCACAATCCATTTCCCTCTATGCTCATGTATTTCATATTCATTGTTGTTGACAATAGCTGCAAAAAACAGACCTATTAAATAGGATTCAAGGATCAAAGACCAAACAGGCAGAGCGCATTTTATCCATCGGTTTCATCACAATCCCCTCCAGTATACCATCAGAACCAAAAGTGCCTGTAAATTGTCTGGGCTCTACAGGGCCTGGCAACTGGAAAGCCACTGTAAAAGGACCAGGTGGACACAATGATTGAGTTTTCATGTGAAATGTACGAGCCTTCTTGATAACCTTCTGTTCTCCTGTCGTAATGATGCCTCTAATTACTACCTTTCCATCAGATTCAACCTCACAACTGAATTCACCTGTCATCAAAAACACCAAAACACAATTAATTCAGGAGCTGAGTCTTTTGGTTTAAACAAGGAAAAACACAAATCCATCCTTCTCCAATCCAGTATTCTGATGACTGCCATATCTGAAATTGTATATGTCAGGACTATGCTGGTATAAGGGAGAACATTTACGTTGGTCTTTCTTGACACCTGGAAGAGCCATCCGAAACAAGTAAGCATCCTCACAAGTACCAATATCAACAAGACCAACTGAAGGGCCAGCTTGACGAGCTGTTGCTGTTCCTGTAAAAAGAATCGAAGGCTTACAATCATTTCCAGAGCTATTCCACTGTTCTATACTAGGGGCTGAAGCAATCATTAACACAGTTTTTCCCATATTGTCAGGGTATTTCATAGGTGGCTTCTCCTCCTTTGGGAGCATAGCTGATGTTGGCATATCTGGATTCACCATTGGCTCCTTCCTCCTCTTTGTTGTCTTTGTCTGATGGTCCTGCACACCATCCGGCATAACAACAGCCAATGGCCTGCCATCTTGCACATAGGCATAGGGACTAGCATTAGCATGTACTCGAAGTTGCATGCCTTCGCCTCTCTCTGTCCTTGGTCCATAAGGATGACGATAATTCCGTGCCTCCTCTTTATCTATCTTCAAATCGTTCAAACCAGTCAGCTGTTTGAACCTTTCTAAATCTTCTGGTTTTATGTATGAAACATCTGGATCATTTATAGAAACAATGCCCTCAAAAACTTTGTATCTTCCCTTATGTCTGATCTGTCTATGTAAATGCTGGGGAAAAAAGCTTGTAAATTGCCGATCGTCCTCAATAACCTCCTTTAAAGGTGGAGGAAGACGGCCTTGAAAGAACTTATAGAGAGAATGAAGCTTCACTGCACAACTTGGGTGTGCTTTCCTTAGAATATAATAATATATGTTCTCAACTTCTGAGAGTTTCATGAATGAAGTTTCCAATTGATCAAAAGTATATGGAGGAAGAGATTTTCCTATTCTTTGTAAGACCGACTGTTTGGGTATTTCATTTTTTAGATCTGGCCCAAAGTAAGTACCCATAATAAAGATTAACAAAAAACGCTGATCATTTGATGATGGCCCAGCCATTGGTTTAGGTAGATTTGCAGGTTGAGATATAACATGACCTTGTGATACAGAATATTGCTGCATAAGGTCCATGTGGTGATCAGCCATCATCATAGGTCTCAACTTTCACCAAATAGCTGTCCCACAGTTTCTCTGCTTAGTTGAGGAACAAACAAATTCAGATAAATCAATTTTATATTGTGATAACGAAAATACAAGATACGAAAGCATCGATGCACCATAGTTATCAGTCTCCTAGCAGTAAAAAATATTTGATGAAGGTACAAGAACTTGTAGATCAATTCACATACCACTAACTGTTGGGATCCAGTTTGCGATAGAGCAAAAAGACAACTTTCAAGATTACACTTGAGTGAAGAAAGGTGGAAAAAGTAAAGGGAAGTAAGGATACCACATTTGCAGCAATTAGTTGATAATTCAAGACATTTTGATTTCTGATATTCTACAGCATTCAAAGACAAACTAAGCGAGACAAAATGAACCATAGTCATCTGGAGACGTGGGGGGGTATGGGTATGTGGAGACCATACGAGAGTAAATGTGTAAGGGTACAGCTCTAATATATATAAATATAGTTACCAGAAAATGTAAATATGGGAGCAAGGAAGGAGACGGGGACCTCATCCCTATACCGGAGTTTCCTGGTGTCTACAGAACACCTTAAGTTTTACCATCCGTAATTGCCATAGATGCATGAATAGCTCAAAATCAGAAACTGTGCCTATTATCTTCCCATATACAAAGAAGTGAATTTCACCTGCAGGTATTGCTATGAACTCCCCATAAATACCAATTTAACACAAAGTTTTGGATTTTCCAAAAAAGTTTGAAAGGTTTGGAAGAGAGGGATATGTAAACTGTATATGAAAATTTATATTATCAATGAGAACAACAAAAAAAAAACAAGGTAATTACTTGCAGAAACATTCTTCGTCATTTACAAGTTAATACACCAATGATTAAAGAATATTATTTGCAAGATCATTTAGAAGGAAAACATTGATGTTCAAGAGCAACTGACTGATTTAGAACTATAAGGTTGAAAGAGTCGCGATGATTCTAAAGTAAATCTTAGATCGAAGGAATTGTTTATTTTCCATCTTTTCAAAGTATATGTACTGCTCCTGATTTACCATGTACTGCAGACTTCTCTTAAATGACGAGCGATGATCATATAAGGAGGCAGAAACCATGCTTCCTATGCTTTGATAACATTTACTATTTCTTTCCAAAAACTATTGCACACTTGACTGATGGATAGCTCAAATTTATAATAGGACAAGATAAATTAGAAATAGAACAGAATAAAATTGGTCTTGTTCAGAGTGGAAAGACTAAATTTTAAAATTTTAAGCACTAAGATTTTCTTGTGCCTACTGTCTTCGCTTTTATTTTTTCAATCTTTTTCAGTCCTCTTTAATCCGTCTTTTTCCATGTCCAAGGTTCAGTCCATACAGTTTCATTCCCTTGGAACCTAGGTAAAAGGGTTCGAATTCACATTTATGTTCGACGAGGATAAAGTTAGGTTCAAGTTCGCCAAGGGATAAAGTTTGAAAAAAAAAACATCTTTAAGTTCGAACAATTTTTTTCCTATCATTTTTATTTTTTGAAAAAAATGCATAAATATGTCAGAGGTACAGAGTGGAGAGAGCTTTTTGTCCACTACTTTCAGTCAATATATGTATATACACACATTTGTAAAATAATGCAAAATCGTGTCAACAACTTCCCATGCAAAAATAATGGATAAAGTTTGAGTTCATGTTCGGCGAGAATTAAGTTCGGTAAACTTAAAAGTTAAAACCTTTTTGATAAAATTCGGAGAACCTTATGACATAGCTTGTAACCATGGCTCTGTATATTCAAACTTCAAACAGAATGGATGATAGGGCCAACCTAAGTTGCCAGCTCAGATACCGGAGTTTGCTGATTTTATTTGCCCCAAGTACAGTATGGTTGTATAAAAAATTCTAGCCAGATAAACAAAACTAACTATAACATATATAAAAAAACAAAATAAAACACAAAACACTACTGATAGCTGATATTCAATGTTCAACGTCAAATAATCAATTAAAATGGTATATATTTTCTATTTAAAACAATAAAGTTGGAGCACAAGCTTGATGAGGTTTCAGCCCTGAGCATTCATGGAAGGTAAGTGTGAGATGAGAGGTAATTTAGCGTTTCTAGGTTTTAAATTTAAATGTAGTCTTTTTGCATTTTTATCAGTAAAAAAGACTCGACTGTTTTTTATAAGTGTGTAATTTCTGCCACCCTGGGTATGCCCCAGCTTAGTCCTATCACTCCAGGTATGCCCCTGCCTGCTTAGGCATGCCCTGGGTTAGTCCAAGATCAGTACCAAATTCTACGCAGACCAGGTTCAGGCGATGGAACCAAGGTAAGTAGGTGTCAACGTTGTCTTCAATCAATAATGATTTTAAATGGCTCTTATACCCATTTGGTGTTTCTAATTATACTTTCTGTCACATGTTTTGCAGCAACTTCCTATAAACTTTAGAAGCCATTGCAAAAACCAACCTGTCATTTTTAAGTTCCCTGTTACTGCTTCCCCTAGCTTATATAGTTCCTTGTGTAAGTTCATGATAGTTGCTACACTTTGCCCAATTCAAGTGGGACAAACCATAAAATGCCAATGATTCCAAGACATCTCAACAATGATTGTTCAGATACAACTATTTGTGCTTTAAAAGAACCCTTTCATTAATGATCCAAAAAATACCTTCTATGGATTGTTAATGAAAGGGATTTTTTGAGAAGGGGTGAATCCCATCTGGAGATATATATTAATTTATTTAGGATTTATTAATATTTTAAATAATTTAAAAAAATATGATTCATAAATGTGATCTAGGACATATAGGTCCAGATATGACGATAATAATGATATTACAAATTACACCAATAAATGCTTTTTCTCACCCAGTGAGAAAAACCTTTACCATATTGTAGGGTCCATTTTGATCCTAAATAGAAATGCTAAAATTCAAAATTCATATTGCAAAGCATTTTGTTGGTCATATACAAACCAGGTGAAAGAACAAATTATAAAAGAAGTCGCCCCCTGTTTCACATATTTTGGCATAAAGAAGAAACTTGAGCGATAATACTCATGAGTTGACATGAGCAACATTCTCCAAATTGTTGTTTGTGCATATCAGTCCAAATAATGCCAATTATATTCCTCCTTAATTACCATCACTAAAAAAACCTCTAAGATCTTCCATGATTCCAGAAACAATAATAACATTAGGCATGATTAGATAAATTTCTTGGAATTTATGAACTGATACACAATTGCTAAAGCATCATATGCATATGAGAGGTCAAGAACCTTTTGACGGAACATTTATCCTGTAAATAATATATGTTCACTGGTAATGTAAATTAGTATCCATAAATAAGTTAATGACTCTCTCCCAATAGCCAAACAGTAATCCTCAAATGGAATTGTTTCATCCAACCCCACAATGAAGACAATGGGGGATTAAGCCATAGGAAAACTAGGCAGTAACCTAGGGCACCAGCAAACAGGGGGCACCTAAATCTAAAGATTTTCCTTATTATCGGCTATTTTTAGATCAGAACATCAAAACAATTTACCTAAAGATTCAATATTAATTGACCCTTTTAATGATATTATTATATAGTAACATAAATTTCATGAATACATATAAAACATACTATAATGTTTTTGCAAGAAAAACAATTATGGCATATTTTTGAGCTAATATGATTTTGTTGGTATTCTTACCAATTTTTTGATGTAGCTCCAGATTATGCAGGGGTTTAATTTTTTCTAGGAAAATGTTCATGTATTTTTTATAATGTCGCTAATGTAGCCACTAGAGGCGAGTCTAATTGAAGGAAAGAAGTCTTTAATTCCCTCTTCCTCATTTCTCAGGGGAAATGTCTATAATTTGTTATGGAGGAATTGGTAGGCCTAGTCCAAATACCACTCTTTACAAAACCATGAGAGCTACATAAGAAGTTTTATTTCTTTGTAGAAAAATGGTGTTTTGTTTAGGTTCAAGTCCCCATCACCCACTTGACATTGGTAAATCAGGCTTGCAAGCAACATTGTATAAAAAAATGTTTTTGTTGCATTCAAAGAACCTCTTGCGATTCATTCTCTCCATCCATGGAATATTTCTTGTCATTCTATGTTAATTATATAGGATATTTTTATTCTTTTTGTATAGCAGTTTCTCTAAATTTGTGATTTATTATGATTCTAATGTAACCATGAGAGCTACATAAGAAGTTTTATGTCTTTGCATTAAGAAAAATGGTGAACCTTGTTTAGCGATTCAAGTCTCTCATCATCCCACTGGAATATTTTCTTGTCATTCTCATGCTTGCAATTATATAGGATATTGTTTATAAAAAAATGTTTTTGTATAGCAGTTTCTCAATAAAAAGTTGATTCAAAGAACCTCTTGTGATTTATTATGATTCATCCATGCAATATTTTAAAATGTCATTCTATGATTAATTATATAGCATACTTGTATTTATTACTTTTTGTATAGCAGTTTCTCTAAATTTGTGATTTATTAGTAAAATTCTAATGCAGAATTTTAAAATCCGATCCAATTTATTGCAACTTGTATTTAACTTGAGAAGGGAGTCCACTCCAATTATTGCCTAGGGCACTCCTAACCTTTAATCCGGCTCTGAATGGAGATGCAAACCCCAGGATGCCACTCCCTTGTATTATGCCTCTTGTAACAACACGTGCCTAGTATAAAGTATAAGAGATTAGACTGAAATGAACAACTTGTAATGATCTGTAATTAGCATAGATATTCTATAGTAAACTCACCCAAAAGCAATCCTAAGAAGACTGGATTGCTTAGTCCGCTGTTTTACTCAGTACTTGTTAAAAACAGCCATCTATTGTGCTTATAATTGTATTGGAAAGTATTGTAACTGTAAAGGAAATCTGAACAGTAACATAGAGCAAGTAATCTACCACAAATACAGAAAAGCAAGCTTCAAAGGAGACAAGCTTGCCTTGGAGAAATCCAACGTGGGAGAACTCTAGATAAGTAAAGGATTCCCTCCTCTTCCATTGTTTCATTTTGCAATTATAGGTATACTGCCTTCAAGAAACCTTTACAGACATTCTTTATGAAACAACGTATCCAACACCCATACACTGCTTTGCAACTTGCTCAACTCACACTTCCTTACACATTCCAAGCTCCCAAACACACTCAACCAAGAAGAACTCCTAAGAAGCATGAATGAATGAATACCATCACCCACAAGGACGTAATTATGCATGCTTACAACATGGGAAGTTCACTTGTGAAGTAGAAAATACTCATAAGAGGAAGAGACATTGTTTGCAACCATTGCTATGCTTGTTTCCTGACCTCGTGCGAAACCGTCACTTACATTAATGTTGATTACAAGACCACAGCTGCAGTTACATATCCACTCCCTGCATTAACCGGCGGTTTTGCAACCATCTACAAAACTTCTTATTTCTGAACAGGAACTATTGATGCTCCGAAACATCTGGTTGGAGTGTTGCCCACATATTAGTCACACAAAAGGGATGTCCTACCAGTGTGGGACTGCTGCTTGAGGGACAACCTCTAGAGACAGCTGGCTCTGTTTCTAATCTATCTTGGCGCTATTCCTACTCCTAAATTACCTGTTAATCTGCAGAGAAAAGGGAACAAGAGGAGAAAAATAAAAAGGACTTGATACACCAAGATCACTTTGAGGCCTCTTCCCCTAAATATGACACAAAATTCATGAACATGTAAGATAGTTAAAGGCACAGTTGTGCAAACACAAGCAAGAGGTATGAAATAACTGGAATGTGGAAATGGAGTTACCAGAGCAAGAAGGCTAGAGGGTAGATAGAAATTGTTGTAAGAAGGATCTAGGTATTTCTCCAATGTATGGGAGGCCATAAACACATTCGATCCGATACACCCAGTACTGAGTTCAAAATCAAGTGAGTCTTTGATTGATTTCACCATACTTCCTATTTTATTTTGGAGAACGAAAGTAGGTTTTATTCCAGCTCTCTTTTAAAATTTTCTCAATTTTGAAAGAAACGGTCTTCATTATAGGGAAGGTAGGCTTGAAGGGTCACATCTATGCTTGTCTCAAACCTATGATGTGAAGTCAACCTATTTTCCACCTTGTTGAAGAACCTTCAAATCTGCACCATCCCATAAGCATTTGTTTTGAACACTTTAATCAAGTGTCTTTTTTTCCAAATCAATATGATCAAGTCAAAGATCCTAAAAGCCCTATATGTGAAGGTATAGAGGACACCAATCTTCTATGAAGGGTGATGGTGAGACAAGGCATGGAGGTGAATATCAGCACGAGTACACTTTCTGGATACATGTTTGGCCATGGCAACATCACCTTTCCTAGAGCTGCATCTAAAAACAGTCAAGAGCTAGCTTCATCTATTCCCTTAGTGAATTGTATGCTTGGACAAGATGTTATTGAGATGGGTAAGGAACTCTTCTACGGAATACCTATTGTGAGCGCAATTCAAAATTGTATCATCCACATAAGGCTTCCACCACTTTAGTTGTAAGTGGAAGGAGGAAAGGGTTTTTTTCCAAAATCTTCCATGAAGATCTTTTCCACAATTGGGGATAAGGGATCCACATAAGGCTTCCACCACTTTGGTTGTAAGTGGAAGGAGGAAAGGGTTTTTTTCAAAATCTTCCATGAAGATATTTTCCACAATTGAGGATAAGGGGGGAACACATACCTACCCCCTCTATCAGTTCAAACCATCTCTCTTGAAATGAGAAAGAAATGGACTTAAGACATAATTCAGCCAGCTTTGTCGTATCTTCTTCAGTGAGATGCTCAATGAGTGAAATAGTATCAGCTAGAGGTATTTTAGTATATAAGGACATTACATCGAAACTCAGCAAGATATCTTGCTCATAAACAATTTGATCCTTGACAAAATTTGAAAAACCCTCTGAACTTTTAATGAACGAAGAGGTCTTACCCACTAGCAGTAGGAGCTTCCTAGACAACTAAGCTAAGGGAAGGGAAGTTGGAGTATCGCGGGTGCCAACAATTGGTCTAATAGGGGCACCAAATTTACCTAAGACTCGAGGAGGGCGGGATGGCAGGACAGAGTTTTCGAGATGACAAAAGAATTCCAAAATTTGGGACGGTGAGGGAATGGCTATTAAAATAATATATATTAAAAAAATTTAAATAAATTTTTAAAAAATTATGAATAGTAGTATGTGATAGTTTAGCATCCGCATTTGTGCTTGAAAATTTATATCATTCTTGATTCTCATTATGTCTTTGTAATACAATACAATCAGATTATGGTTAACCGGTAAATGTTTTGATCTATGCCTTACTACTTTTATCATCTATACAACCTTTCTCTTCATATAGAATTATACACAGGCTTTGTAAGCTTGTGAAGTGATTGGAGCTTCCAAAGTGAATTTTAATTAGATATATAATTTTATACATATGGACTTTTTTTTCAAATAGATATACGTGGCTTCCAAAAAAAATCGTTTACTATAAGAGTATAATAGATCCTCCCTAAATTTATTTCATTTTCAAATTTATTTGAGCCCAACGCAATGGTGCAACTAGATTGAGGCCATACATTACCAAACATCGGAAAAATTGTAGGGAAGGTGATCAAGTTGTGTGAATCCCTTCAATGGGCGAAACTATGTGAACATTTCAAGATAAGTGCCTCTTGAAACGTCCCAAAAATTGTAATCATCATCTGAAATAACAATATTGACTTTAATTTATTTTTTATTTTAAAAAGTCAGTTTTAAAAGAGAAAACGGCAAAAAATAAAAGATGTCGGGGACATCATGATGTCCCCGAATGTCCCCAAAAACAAAAAACAATAAGTGGACATTTCCAAAACATCCCGTAATATTCAAGGACATCTTGGAGGCGCCCCTTTGAAAACCCATTCACAAGAAATGTGGGGGGCCGTTCCTCCCCCCCCATCCCATTGTCCCTAGAACATCCGAGATGTCTATTTTTTTGGGGCGACGCGTCCCAACACAACACTGTGACTTTTAGGTTGACCATAAATTTGGGGGGTTATTTCTTTATTAGGAACTAATTGCTTCTTCAAAATTGTGTTGAGGGATGAACTCAAACCTTTTTCACCTCCTTAAGATATGTTTGACCAAATTGGAGAGCAATCTCTAGCTAACACTATTCATCATGCCGTCATCCATCTTCCACATATAATCTGATTTTTCCATGACTACAACATCATTGACTTTTCCGCTTTCACTACGATCTCTTCCATGTTGTCCTCTAGTCTCTTGAGGGCTTGCAACTCATCTATAGCCATATTCATTTTCGGTACTTTAGCTTTCCTCAATGTAATGGCACAGTCTTGTCTAACCTGATTAACAGTTGCAACCTGCACATTCTTAGGTGTGCATTCAATACCAACAATAATGTTGTCCTTGCAAATGAATTTTGGAGCCTGGTGATTATGGGATTATGGGGAAAGAAGAACATTTCTTTAAAGTGGAAACTAAGGGAGGCGATTAATGTCAGGAAAAACCCTATTAATCTCAATAGAGATTAAGGTTTGGAGTTTAGTGATTCTTGGAACCCAATCTTCCTCCTTAATTCTAACATGCATTTGTAATGAATTAATTAATGTTATATTGTCAATTATTTAATATTGATAACAAAGCATTAATTACCCTTGTAATATATTGTGACTCCTATCTTTTATTGTTTTGTAATGGGACATCTATATAAGGAGCTCCAGTATGCAATCTAATCATCTAGTCTTAAAGATGGACCTCGAAGGGTAGTCCAAAACATCGATTTTTTAAACTTGCTCGCAGTTTTTCCGAAAGTCTTTGTGCTTTTCACATTATGGATTGCAGAAACCTGAAGTCTTTATTTCAATGAGTGTTTATCAACTAAACCCTTCTTCATTAGGGATGAAATAAGAAAGCATAGATGTCAAATTTTTATAGATTCAAACCAAAAAGCAAAAGTGCCAACAATTTGTTGGTGTGTTCACACAAGGCTAGAAGTGATATTATTAGACAAGCCTAGTTTTATCTATGTTCACACTAGAATCGGGTTAAGCTCAATTTTAGGGAGGTTTGTCAAGTTATTTGAGTAACAACTTGTTATGTGCAAGTACAATTTGTTTGAGTGCATATTTATTCACTCACTCTAAATAATAGTTTGTTCACTCCAGCTAACTGGAGGTTGCAAGACAAACTCGCCTGGTTATTTATACCATGGAGTCCCTTGCACATGATATGAGAGAAACACATACTCAAAACACACATATAGACAGAGGGACTTAGACTCTATAGGCGTGTATAAATGACTTAGTGTTTTCACAGTGGTTTTGGCATGCAGAATTGATCTTGTCATTATGCTCCATTCCAATATGGTATCAGAGCCTATTTTGGCTGCCATTACTCAGTGATTTTTTTTCAACCAATCTGCTCCTCTTCAAGCTTTTTAAAAAATTATATATAATATTGTATGGGTCGTATGGCTCTGCTACAGTTTTTTTTTCATCATATAAGTGAAGCATTGGGATTTTGCAAAATTGAAGCATGAATTTTTTACATTATAATACTTCCATAGACAGCTCTTGGCCACTCTATTAGTTGACCAACTCCACCATGGTGTTGCTACATTTTTCAACCAGAGAATGTAACACTCTAGCCTTGGAGTTTTTGGTAACCCCTATGCTTGTTGCCGTCCTCAGTATGTTGTCTCTACTTTGATTAAATCAAAGCCATTATTTACTCGTGAACTACTTTTTTTTATTGGACTGGACTGGCACTCCATTTTGCAACCTCTAACCCTCAACTTGTGACAAGTGGGACTGCTATTTGCAGCCCTTTGAAGCACATCTCTTGACCAAACATCTCCTTGCCAATGCCATCAACCATTCACTTGTTGTCTCCGACATCTTCCCGAAGTCGTTTCCCTCTGGATTGCACACGTGCACCCTATTGTTCAACCAACAATCGGTCTTCCTTTTGCAAATTACAATGTTTTTTTGGGAGACATCATCATGTTTGGTTTGGCCAAGTTTGCAGTTTGATAAAATATTTTAAAAACAATTTTGAAAAGAGCTCCACTCCTCATGGCACCTTCACGTTGCATGGTCATTACCTCTCCAGCCAGATCACAAGTGCAACATTGTCTCAGCCTCTCGGCTTCTATTACCAACCAAGGAGACAGTAGACTAGGGTTAATTTGCTTTTTACACCACCCTTTGTTCATAATTCCACACTCTGTTCATTTCGTCACTTGTCGTAAAATCATATAATGGCTTTCCAAACTGTGGATTTTATATATGCTCCTCGTCTACAAAATCACATGAATCAAAATTTTGATTGATAGCGCCAGTCATTGGATTTTTAAATGATTTAAATCTTTGGTCTATAGTTGACTCATAGCTTGGTGGTTCACTCCTTGATACACGCAAGTCTAGTTGGTGATCTCGAGATGTCAAGACTATTGAAAAGTCCCGAGATGCCAAAATTGTTGAAAAGTCGCTTACTTTGTTTTGTCTGGGCCCAAGAGTATACTCCAAATGTGAAGTTGTGCAATAAGACAATGTTCCTAAGTTGAACAAAGAATGATAATGCATAGTACCAAATAGAGATATGCCTTTCCCAGATCTTTTCAAGCCAAAATCTTTCGTAAAGCAATAGTCTTCTCCATGCCACCCACCTTGTCATCCTCCTCAGCCACACAATTGACATTATCGCACCTACTTGGTCACACTCCCAAACACCTCAAAATGGTAGCCTTTATCAGCCATATTCTGGCCTAAGCACTGCTGCCAACCTTCTGTTATAGGTGTATGCACTCTCCTCTTTTCCCTCACTGACTGCAAACCGATGAGGACCCCCACCTCTCTAAAACAAAAGGTTGTATTTTTTTTTAATTTTTAAATTGCCTTTTAACCTTCAAAATGAATATTGTTCATATATATATATATATATATATATATATATATATGGATAGATAGATAGATATCTTTACAACCATTGATTGGTGCAATGGCCATATAATTTTTTAAGAGGCAAATTTATTTTAACAAGGGGCTCCTTATTCATTAAAGGGAGAGCTATTGTATGTTAGAATATGTGGAGAGATAAAGAATGAAGGGCAAATCGAAATGCACACTTTGTGAATTGTGTCTATTTTATTATGCAAGATATAGTTACAAAATGGTTTAAAGCGGTAACAACCTTCATTATAAACTACATAACTAGTAGTAATTAATTATAAACTACAAGCCTTATATTTTAATACCCCTTCATTAGGTCTTACCCTACAAAAAGAAAAAACAATCACATGGATAGAAAATTAAAACAATATAGCCAAACAAAACCACATATTCTTCATAAGCTTTCTCTTTGAAAACGGTTCTTTGACCAAGTAGAACTCCATCAAGTTGCCTCGTAAAGGTGTAGTTCCCGAGTTGAATTCTTGATTTCTAGAATTCCACCTCTTCGAACTCCCAAATTACAAAACTCCCAATTTATTGGACCATTACCCATATTGAACGACATCCACAGTGCTCCATCAAGTTGTCTCATGACCCTCGTAAGGGTATAATTCCCAAGATCCACAAACTCCCGAACTAACTAGGCAACCATCCATGCTGAGCTTTATCTACACTAGATCCCTTTTGTCTTCAAAGTGGGTAGTCCTTAAAATACGTAATCTCCAATGAATTCTTCGCCACTTTCAACATCCGGTTTTGAATGTTTGCCATTTTTCACACCAATATAATTTTTTGACCCGCAAAATTGATACAACAATATGATAGTTACAGTCTATATTTTCAATTTTTGACTTCACGCAACAACAATAAAATATTATTTCATATTCTGATTTTGACTCGAAAATTAAGGCAAGGATATGTTGAATATCTTGCTTTTTTTAAAAAGTGAAAAAAAAAACTTGATAAAGACGTTCTAAAAAAAATAACCATGAATTGTTCTTGCATTCTAATAGACCATTTATCTCGAAAATGCCCTTGATAGACTAGCAATCTCAAAAACCCTTGTTGAATGTATTTTGGATTGTAAAACAAAGGGTGAAATAGTCATGTGTTCTTCTTTGGCGTTTTTATTCCGTTTGCAACTTTTGTATATCTCCTAATATCCTACAGATATCCTCCCTCAACGTCTGTATTCCTCATCAAATCCTGTGAGTGTATATTGTATTTCTTGTCATGACCCACTGTATTTCCTTTGCTAAGAGTCACGATTGTCTTTCTTCGTGTCCTAGGATTGTATTTGCCCCTCACGTTTTGGTGTTTAATGATGTTCATGAAATCACCCCATGTGTTTATAGAAGGTAAAACCCCATGCCCTTATTTTTCTTGCATTTCTAGAAGGTGTCCCTTCAAATGAAAATAAAACTACTCATTATGGTTTTCGTGAGGATCTATTTGTGCCTCTTTCATGAGTACCTGAACTTTTGAGCCTAAAATTTACGAGTTTTCCCTTCGAAAATGCCTAGATGACTGTACTCAAGACATGCCCTACTTCAATGGTGATTGGTGCTTCAAAAATTGCTACTAAAACACATACATGTTAACCCTTGAACTCCCAAATTTCTAGGAAGGATGCCCTTATATTGTCATTGCAATACAAAGTTGCAAGTCTACAACATTAGATTGACATTTTGGACCTATTTTCCAATGAGCCTACTCCACCTATTGTCATTGATCCAACTACTATATTTAATGCTCTTGTTGATATACCTTTTGCACCTCCCACTTCATATCCACTTACATATGTGCTTGGCTCTTTTGTGAAGCATGCAACTACTTTTAAGTTCGCGCATACTTCGTACCATGGGTCACCTTAATGGAGGTAATGGAAAACATCTTCATGGCATTGTTTTCCCTATCCAACATGTTTCATTGGATTGCTCGCTCTAGCATTGGCTATCAAGCAGGCGTTTCATTTTCATTGGTACCACTTCACGGAATCTCAACTCCAATTTTTGTTCGCTCCACTCTTTGTGAGGATATTGAGCAACACATCAAGATTGTTGCACCTTCACTCAAGTATGAGAGACTTAAGATTTCTTTAGTCAGGCAAGGATCCTCTTGACACACTTATAGATTCAAATGTTTCCTTGCATGACTTGTTTGTGCACAAGGCACCAAATCACATGCATGCATATTCTTCTACCATACGTATACATTTGGGATAGATTTTAGATCAGTTGTGGCAATATCATAAATGTTCTCTACATGGGCTCTACCGGCATAGTATCTCCACTATTCAGCTTCATAATTTGCATATTGCTCATCTTGCCTACTAGTGCACCCTTGCTTTTGGTGCAACTCTCACATGGGTGGCCATCATTCTTTGAGAGATCTTATTTATGTATTTTCAAACACTTCTTTGACACATCGACAGTCTCCTTGTAAGAAACCATCCTAGTGCATACAGTGTCAAATTGTCTTCTTCAATGTTCAAATAGTGGATTTGACCACTCGTATATTTTTTCATTCACTCCACTAATGTAGCATTATGAGGAGTTATGTGTGTATATTGCTTCTTCGAATGTCTTGTCCCTTGTTGACCCTTGGCACATCGCAATCCTCTACTTCAAGTAGTGGATTGCATTCAGTTTGGTTAACTCTTTTGCACTTTCGTCACTTCTTTTTGATAGTGTTACTGTCTAGCATCCCCAACATATCTTAATTATTTAGTGATCAAGTAGTGGATCCGAACCACTCATGTAGCTTTGAGTTCTTCACAAGTTTTTCACTTGTACTTCTTGCACCTTTTCCTCGCACATCTTTATTGATAGTTTTCACCCCATCTAGAGCCTCTTTAGCAGCTTTCAGTCCACCCAATGCACCTTCTTCAGCACTAATGCTCTAGTATTGTGTTGCACTTCTTGGGACACCTTACAATATATCTCAGCACCTACAAACACTTATGTTGATTTTGTTGGCATTTTAATAAACATTGCACTGACTTGTTTTTCCCCAATTATACTTTATTGTACACGAGTACTTGATCAAGCCTAGTCGTCAGACCCCACATACAAGGATATGTCTCATCTCTTTACTCCTCTCTCTCCCTAATTTTCGCTTAAGGGAGGGTGTTCCATACTAGTGTGTTCACACTAGGCTAGAAGTAGGATTTTATTAGACTAACCTAGTTTTGTCTATGTTCGCACTAGAATAGGGTAATCTCAATTTAAGGGAGATTTGTTAAGTTGTTTGACAGACAGCTTGTTATGTGCATGTACAATTTGTTTGTGTATTTGGTCACTCACTCTAACTACTAGTTTGTGCACTCTGACTAATTGGTTGTTGTGAAACAAACCCGTCTGATTATTTTATACCAGATACTCCCTTGTACATGATATGAGAGAAACACATACTCAATACACACATACGGACAAAGAGACTTAGACTCGATTGTTGTGTATAATGGCTTAGTGTTTTCACGGTGGTTTGGCCTGGAGAATTAATCCCAAGGCTTAGTGTTTTCACGAAACCATTGGTTTTGGCCTGGAGAATTAATCCCAAGATTATTCTCCATTCCAATACAATTGGAGTGTATTCACAATGGAATTCCTACACCATGTCAAAATGAATCTTCTGACACTAATAATTATGATCGCTTGTAGTATATATCTAGTACTAGAAACAACTCGATTGGATATGGTTTCCAAAACTCCAAAAATTCTCCGTGCTCGGACTAATCATCCCACCTACCAGCTTGGACTCCATATTTTTCCTGCAAGTTATGACTCAAAAATGACTCAACGACTTGGTTTTTGGGCAATACAATCTTCGTCTTTGCACAAAAAGTGGAAGCCACATCAAGGAGCTTATTGATTTGGATGAGATAGATTCATACAATGAGTGGACTGGGCAAGAAGAGGAAATCCCTGCGTTCACAGAGGATGAGATTGATTCTTTTGAGAGGGAAGCTATGGAGGGAGAAGCACTAGCAAGAGATATTAGATTGGATGACATCTTTTGAGGTGATCTTGAACATGCAGCAGAAGAGCCACTGCCATCAACTACCAGGTTGGAGCCGGAATTGCAGTCTTCTAGGAGGAGTGAGGAGACCTCTCAACCGAGTATGGAGACTAGTATTATAGGCAATAGACCCTCTCCCAATATTTCTCTAGAATGGGGAAGAGGAAAACGTAAAGTATTGTATATTGTATTGTATTTGTATTCAGAATATGTAATAGAAATACACTTATCCAATTTATGATGATAATTTTCAATAACATCATCATAAATTCATAGCACTTATAAGCCGGCTGTATGTATTCCCATGATGAGAATTTTGTATTGTATTTGTATTCAAATCTAATAGAAAACATTTCTCCAACATATTATAGACTCAATTTGATACAATTTTTAGTTATCAATTTTGCATTTTATGTTTTTAAAAGAAATTTGAGTATTTTTTAAGTTGTTGAATATTCTTGAAATTCGCCGAGTTTTTGCCGAGTCATTTTTTTGATGGGTTTTCCGAATATTTCCCGAATACTAGTATGCGAACTACGGTTTTATCTAATAACACAACATGCATTCAATATACATAGACACTGCCAATTTTAAGGCAGACATTGTTTAATCCCATTTCACATTTGAAACTCTTTAGATAAGTACATTATGCTCAATTGGAATAAAAATGAATGGCTTACATTCTCAGACTTTTTTGTTATTTTCTTTGACACATGAAGTGTACATATTTTTAATCAAGAAGGATAAAAACATTGCAGGGTTGAAAATCATATATTGTCTGCATCTTAGTCACCTTCCAATAAGCCCATTTTCAACAGGGGTGTCTTCTTGATGCAGTTTTTGGTCTTTCTCTAGTCTTTGGCATTCCATACACCGAAATCCTATTAAGTAAATCAAATTTAGGAAAGACAATTTTATTGGAACTATCTTAAATAAAGATGACCATATTGAGGATTAGCATATGAGAAAATTAAATTTATCCAGATACATCATGTTATCCTTTTGTTGGAACATCGTAAGATTATTTGCGCTTTTTTTAATATTATAATGTCAGGAACTGGTGCTACGTTGTTACACTACTGCCGTTCTGGTTGGTGCTCTTCAACAGTAAATTACATAATCAAACAACCAAATTAAGATCTTTGTAAATCTTGAGACAATGTAAGGAAGAATATGTGCAATTGATATTTTTGTTCATACTCATATTTTTTTTTAGCATATATTTTTTCTAGATGTAGGTATTTATTTGGAAAAATCAAGAAGGCAATTGGACACCTCTGCATCTTGCAACAAAGTAGGGTGGCGATGTAGCCAAGATTGTCTTCAGGTGTTGATCAATGGTGCTGACAAGACATTAAAAAATAAGGTATTTTAGTGTACTCCTAACTGGTGCACTGTGATAGTTTCAAAGATGAGATTAGGAAATTGATACTTGTGCTTCAATCAAATAATAGGGTAACAAAATTAATTACTGATCTTTGGAAACTTGTATCTGATTTATTGATACTTAGTTGCAGTGTAAAGCTTATATACCTTCCCAAATTGACCCTGAGTTCCTGGTCTTTTGAAATTGCACTCAAACTTGAAAAATCCACATAAACTGATCAAAATATTGACCAGTTCTATTTTCACCAATACTTGGCATTCCTTTACAAACACTGGCCAAAGCATATGCCAATCTGTGTGTGTGTGTGTCAAAAAACAACAATTTCTTTTCTCTTCATCAAGTGTGGACTTTTTTTACCATGCCATTTACCTATACTTCGTCCAACTTTTGATAACTACAATGCAATATCCTCAAATCTAAGAAGTTAGAGTCTAATTCTCATGATGCAACACAAAATCAGCAGTTTATCTTCAATGCAGAAACTTTGTATGACAAATAACAAAAAAGGATCAAGGTGGAAATTTGGTGTCGCATCCACAAATGAAACTTATTAGTTCCCCAATATAGAACTTATTAGTCTAATTCTCAGATAGAACAATGTGCAGCTATCAGACATTGGAATTTATCTACATCCATGGTTTGGTCTTTTGGTTGATTTATCCACAAATACTTGGGAGGAATTATTAGTTCCATTAACATCAATACTTGGCACCTTTACAATAGGTTCAGGTCTGTTTGGTAAATTGAGGTGCATGAAGAATCATTTCGAGAGGAAATGCCGTACCTTTTAATACGCTGGTTTGCTCTTCTGGTTATTTCTAGAAGTTTGACAACGTAATGAAGTTATTAGTTGAATTCTCACATAGAAGAGCAAAACCGATCCAGACATTGGAATTTTACATTCATGATGACCGACAGTACTTTGCATGCGAGAGTGGCAAATCAGGTTGTGTGTTCTGTCATTGCAATCTGTATTTATTGACGAGATCCACTTTCCTTCATTTCTGTTCAACGGAGTCTCTAGTCATATCCATTTTGATGAAATGGCCATAATTGAACAAACACTTTGGCTAAATAGAAAGGTTTCAGATTTTTACAAGTATGCTGTCAAAAATCCAAATTTTACATACTATAACTCGTACTAGTCCATCTCTCAAATGATTTAGTACAAGACTTTCTCTCCCTACACATAGTCCAACTCCGAGAGGCATCTTCCTAGTATCCATATTGTGCATGCTAATGAGTAGTAACCATCATGGGCCAAGTTTATTATTTCCAATCTTCTTCATTAGAGTGGCTCGTGAGATATGCAAAAGATTGAACAACTCATTTCACCTGACGAGCACTGGAAATTGTTGGCCAGCTGGCTGACCAAAGGTTTCAGTTTTAACTAAATATTCAGGAGCACCATATTTCAAAAATCTATGAGGTGAAGATAAGCAACATCATACCCTCACAATTTTACAAGTATAAAATATTTAGTCAATGTTAATAATAGAAGCTAAACTATTGATGTGGAAATCTACATAAGAGATCAAAGGAGTGTGCCAATTCTGGCGTTAGTTATGCATGTATGCCACAAGCATCAGAAAGTTCTATATTGAGGGAACAGAGGGGATTTGAATCAGCAAGAATTTAAATGTTCAACATAGGATGTATGGTACATTTACTCGATTCAAAAAGTCCTCTTCTGAAGCAATAATACATGGCATTCATGTGGAAGAATGTGTTTGATTATTGTTGGTGCCATGAGATAATCAAGGTTTATTTGATTACATGATTTCCTTTCTGGTAGTGTTATATTCATGAATTGGAAGAAACTATACTCAACTTGTGCAATAGTATTGTGTGTCAACAATGAATAAGGCTCCAGGCAGATTTGGAAGTGATCACTGTTAAGGCCTTGAGCTTATGCTTAAGAGAAATGTACATTTCTTGCAATGATAAACTTTTCTAGTTGGATGGTACAGTAATCTGAAATCCTTACATTCAGCAATTGTGATCTTTGAATATTCACATTCCAATAGCATTATCAGAATTCTCATACACTGGTTTTGTCAATAATAATTTGTTCTTTCTTGAACAAGGAAATGACACCATTTGAACCACCAACTGTAAGTTTAGGATAAGGGATTAAAACATATGACATAACAAAGTTATTGACAAAAATGTCCCAGGAACAGTATGTGATTCCAGAGAGTAATTTAATGGAAACACAAGTTTGCCAATTTATAATTCAGCCCAAATACCATCACAAATTGAGTTCTGTTCCTAAGAAACCATCAAAGTCATTGAAACGGAGGGCATTTACTATCCTAGGATTCTGAAATTGATCAATATACCCTCCAACTTGGCGCTACTTCATCAATGGATTGAATATATCTGACCAAAACTCTCTTACCATGATCTTTCAACATTGACCGCTTGTTATAGGTCTTGTTCCACATTCATGAATTTGTAAGAACAGTTCTGATCGTTTTCTGTTGAAAACCCTTGAAATAGACATCAACACAACATCTTCCTGATTATAGCCCAATATTCTCTTAACACTGCACGACACTTGTTTTGCAAGATTTCAGGGTTTTTCCAACAAATTTGAATTATTGAAGTATATACTATTCTCAAGTAGATGTTCATTGAGGTATTTTATGTCCTTTGGGGAGGACCAATTTAATAGATATTTTGTAAATTAGATTACTCAACCTATGAAAATGAAGTTCAATTGAACCCCCACGCCATTTTACATACTCAATTTTTCGTCCTAATTTTATTGAGAATGTTCTTTACCATTGTTCGGCCTTTTTGATTTTTGTGAAGTTGTCTTCCCTTATCCTATGAGAATCATATAAGTTGGCACAAACAGACCGATCGTGTAAAATTCATTGAATCTCTTCCTCCACTATTCAGAGAATCACTTTTTCTTTTGATTTAATAATAAATTCCATTAATATAAAGAATTTACAAAAGCCTGCAGAACTTAACTACGTTACTGGCTACTTTAGGGGACCCTTTTCATATTTGTTGCTGCACACTTGTTACACAAATTACATAGCACATACTAATTTCACTAGCAATTCTCACAATCAACCAAAAATATATTTAATAAGTTGTGATACCAGGAAACGCGGGACAGGGGCCCGGGGGAAGAAATGTTTTGGAAACGTTTCACGGGAGTTTCAGCCTTAGAAACGTTTCCGGCAAACGATTTCGGGGGGGGAAACGGCACCGGAAACGTTTCCGGAAACGTTTTCTGGCAAAACATTTCCTACAGTTTTTTTACTTTTTAAAAAACGAAATACGTTTTAAAAAGAAAAAATGTTTGCATTAAATGCCCTGAACCCTAATACAACTGCCTAGACTTGCTAAACACACTTCCTAAAAGCTATATAATGACCTCTTGGGTCCATTCTAAATCACACTCTCATTTTTCTCTTGCTAAATACAGTTTTCATTAAACTAACATTTTGCATTGTGAAGAGCAAAGAGACATCAAGGAGCAGCTTGAAGGAAGAGTTTAGGACGTGTTGCTAAGAGCTAAAGGCTTCAAGGAGGAATTTCAAATCAGATTTGGAAGGTGGGATTGACTTCAAGGAGGAAAAAACCAGGTATTTTTCAAGTTTTTTTTTTTATTTGGCTAAAGAAAATGTTAATGTGATCAATGATCACGAATGATGTGTGCATTATGCACACATCATTCAAGATCATTGATCATGATGTCAATATGTAGGTTTAATTTAGTAATTTCTCACCTCGCACCTATACAGTGACTTGGTGATCAAAATAGAATAGGATGTGTAGTGTTTTTAACATTTAATTCTTTTTTGTTTTTTTAAATAAAAAGTTTATTTTGTTTTTTTAAATTATAAATATCATCCGAACTCTGTGTATGCTCTCACCTCGCGCCTGATACGGTGACCTTGGTGATCAAAAGCAGAATAGGATGTGTAGGGTTTTTAAATTTAATTCTTTTTTGTTTTTTAAAAAAAGTTTATTTTGTTTTTTTAAATTAAAAAATCCGAACTCTGTGTATGCTCTCACCTCGCGCCTGATACGGTGACCTTGGTGATCAAAAGCAGAATAGGATGTGTAGGGTTTTTAAATTTAATTCTTTTTTGTTTTTTTTTTTTAAAAGTTTATTTTGTTTTTTTAAATTAAAAAATCCGAACTCTGTGTATGCTCTCACCTCGCACCTATAACGGTGAACTTGGTGATCAAAAGCAGAATAGGATATGTAGGGTGTGGTTCTATTTAATAATTTATTGTTATCTAAGTTTATGTTTTTATTTTTCAATGAAGGTTTGATTCAATGGCATCTAGTTCAGCTTCAGTGGGAGGGCATGGGGAAGGGGAAGAAAGCCAAAGTGGGGGTGTGGATCCTAGAGCTCCTCTTTGGAGACATGTGCAAGTTGTGGAGAACCTTGTTGGCGATGGCTCTCGAGTTTGGGTATGCAATCATTGCCAAATACAATTTAAATCCTCTTATACCCGACTCAAAGCTCATTTAATGGGGAAATCAGGAACGGGGATTAGAAAATGTGGCAAGGTTGAACCGAAACATATATTGGCATATCTGAAAGAGCAAGAGGAGGCTGATATGGAAGCTTCAAGAGCTAGATTTAAAACTGCTCCTTTGCAAAATAGGGGTTCACAAAAACCACCCAACAATTTAAATCCATCAAACCATCAAGAACTTTTATCCAAGTTGCAGTTAAAACTCCAACAGAGGGAGAGAGTGTTTGTCACGAAAGAGAATTTCCAAAGGCCCATTAGAGCAAGCATTTGCAAATGAGAAAAGGGATGTTGCTGATGAGTTGGTTGCTCGATGCATTTATGCATGTGGGCTGCCCTTCAATGTGTTGCGCTCACCTTATTGGCAACAAATGGTGAGAGGTATTAATGATGCACCGAAAGGGTATAAAAGCCCTAGTTATGAGAAGGTGAGAACCACATTGTTGGCGAAAGAAGTGGCCCATGTACATACTTCTTTGCAGCCAATTAGGGATTCATGGAAGGACTCAGGGGTATCTATCATTTCAGATGGATGGAAAGATGCCCGAAATAGACCCCTAATCAACATTGTTGCAGTGTGCCCTAAAGGGGCAATGTTCTTAAGGGTTGTTGATTGTGAGGGTGAAGTGAAAGATGCTCAATTTATTGCTAATATTTTGATTGAGGCTATTGAGTCAGTGGGCCCTGCAAGCGTTGTCCAAGTCATCACAGACAATGCCAAAAATTGTAGAGCAGCAGGGATGATTGTTGAGGGGAGATATGAGCACATTTTTTGGACACCTTGTGCAGTACACTCCTTGAATTTGATGCTGCAGAAGATTGGCAAAATACCATGGATTGAGGAAGTTTATACAGAGGCAAATGAGATCCAAATGTTTGTCACAAATCATCATATGTCCCAGGCTATCTTTAGGAGGTTCTCGACATTGGAGTTGCTGAAGGTAACCAAACAATTTCCTAGTTTCTAATTTTTATTTGCTAACTTTTTATGAAATATCAAATTATCAATTGAATTCTTTTTAAATTTAATTTTATATTTTATTAACTTGCTTTAATTTATTTTAATAGGTTGCTGAAACAAGATTTGCCTCTCACACGCTCGTCTTGAGACGACTTGTGAAGGTAAAGCAAGCCTTAAGGCTTATGGTGATTGATGATGTTTGGACCGTGTGGAGGCAATCAAACACAGAAAGAGCCATCAAAGTAAAATCAGTGATACTTGATGATATTTGGTGGGCAAAGGTTGCATACTTGCTTAGTTTTACTGAGCCTATTTTATCTATGATTAGATATACAGACACAGATAATGCTTGCATAGGGGAGATCTATGATGGCATTGACTCTATGCTTGAAAAAATTAGAGACATCATACAACAAAAAGAGCAGGATCCTGAAGAAAAATTCTACAGTGAAGTTAAGAACGTGATCATGAGAAGGTGGAATAAAATGACTACCCCATTGCATCTCCTAGCCTATGCCCTGAATCCCAAATTTTATAGCAGTGAAATACTTGCACTACCTGGTAGGCAAAAACCATATGATGACCATGAAGTTGCAAGTGGAGCTAAGGCAGCATTCCAGAGGCTTTTTCCTGATCCAGATGTAACTAGTGCGGTCCGCTGTGAAATGACGCTCTTTGTCTCTTCATCTAATAGTAGCATGGGTGAAATAGATGCAACACTTGACAGGTACAAGATGACCCCATGCATGTGGTGGTGTGCACATGGCCATGATGCCAAGTGGCTGCGACCTGTTGCCATTAAAATCCTTTCACAGGTATCAAATATTAAAATGAAATCAAAAGTTTGTTTATTAATTAAAAATGTATGTTCTTACTTCTTAGTAAATTAATATTATTAGTATTACTAATTGAAAATTTCTAACTTCTTTTTTGTAACAGGTGGCTAGCAATTCTTCAGCAGAGCGGAATTGGAGTACATATTCCTTCATCCACTCAGCCAAACGGAACAAGTTAGCATCCAAGAAGGCTGAGGATTTAGTGTATGTGCATTCCAATTTGCGCATTCTATCACACAAGAGTGAAGCCTATGTTAGAGGTCCCAACAAACTTTGGGATATTGATCCTGAGACTAGCGACTTTGATGCTTCTGCTGCAACTCTTAGCCAACTTTCACTGCTTGGCATTGATGAAGAAGAATCAGGATCTTTTGCAGAAGGGAGGGAGAGTGGAGCTAGTGGGAGTGGAGATGTCGGTGCTAGTGGTGTTCATGGAGATGATTATGAGGGAAATCTAGATGATATATTCTAGAATCTAGATTATTATTATGTATATGTGAATCATTGAAATTGTAACCATGTTGAATGATGACTCTTTAGAACTTAGAAGTTCAAATTTCAATGAATTCAAAATATTTTGAGTGCTTTATCAATTATCTCTTATGGTCTACAATTATAAAATGAGTACTATGCATATATATATATATATATATATATATATATATATATATATATATATATATTTTAATAATATATTGTACGGACGTTTCCGTCGACGTTTCGTATCCAAGGTTTTTTGAAAATTGTCGTTTCCGCGTTTTGTACCCGTTTCTATTTCCGTTTCCGTTTCCGTTTCCTGGCATTCCATTTGTAGGTTGGCTACACTAATATGTCAAAATTAACATTCCTGCATTTCTTCACACCAGGAACACTTAAACGTGTTCATGCAAGTGCTTCTCTTTACGTATCATCTACACATATTCACAGATGAAACCTACTATTATGACATTGGCACATGTAAAAGAATTGAAAGGAAAGGACAATAGTTAAATTGAGAATCCATAATGACAAATAACACCACTATAATGACCCTTTTGGGCTGAATCTGAACACCAAAGGAACTTGCACAAAACCAAATAGTTAACTGAAACAAAATTGATATTAAATTCTGAAACCCTAGCAGCAGGTTGTAAGTATATTTTTATGATAGCAATCAGCCACAAAACTTATAGAAACCCTTCAAAATATTATTCTTCGAAGCGGAAATTAATTGCAATGAAAAAGTACCAGAGAATATATCTTTTTTTGCAAATTTAATAACTGGAAATTAATTATCAACAACAAATACCCTTTACAGATATGGCTGGAAATGAAGAATTCCAAGCCCAAACTCATGTACAAATGAAGATTCCAACTGCTAAAAATAGGAGGAACATAATGATTGCATTTTAAGTTGTCGTGCCCTACAACAGCCCAAACTCCACCTTAGGGAAAGTTGCCACCCTAGGAGAGGGTCTGAAATTGACCAAACAACTGGTCCAAGATCCTTGCAAGCTCAAACACGGACTTGTGTGGTTGTGCCACACTCAAAACCATACAAATCTGATCTGCCCTAACTGCAAATGATGCCCTAGCACTGATAAATCTGCCTTGAACCTTTGTAAATCTGATTGTAGCACAAGTGTGACCTCTGTATGAGATCACCAATGAAGATGTGAGGGTTTCCGTCCTCAAATCTAAGTGCTATTGAGGGATTTCATTCTCAATAGATCTCCATGGAGGGTTTCTGTCCTCAATGGATGAGAGAAAAAGCAAAGCGTGCTCCAATTCTAAGAGAATAAATTAAAAAACAAGCATAAACATCTTCCAAGCCAAGTGACCCCTTTAAATAGCTAGAGGTGGCGCCAAAAACCAAATAGAATCCTCCTAAAGAGGACTGACCTCCTTGGAGACGATAGTTCCTTTTTCTTTTATTTTTCCATTGACTTTTCAACTTTTTCCCAGCCAACCTGACTATACTTAGAAAACTGCTTTAAAATAATGCAAAGCTCACAAAAACAACTGAAAATCGTGACATTAACTTCCCTTGTTCATTCCCGTTTAGCCCACGGGAAGTGGAATGGGCCCAAGGTCTTCAAAGAGACCTAGCGTTGAGAAGGGGACATTACAACCACTTTTGACTCTGAATAGTATTGCAAATGATGTAAAATGCACACATCCAAAGTTTTCTTAGGGTTCGGTAAAAACATACAGTACTTATTGGAAATAGCACAGTTGTATTCTACTTACGATGCAAAACTTCAAAGATCTAGCAACCCAAAAATTCTCAATAATTTCATTATTCGAACAGGTGGTACACAAACATAGAACATTGGTTAATACAACCATATTGATAATTGGTGATGGAAAGTGATCAACAATATAGGTGGTAATAAACCTGTACTATAAGTGGAAGGACATTCTCTTGACATTGGCACATGTCCATTTTCTCATTATGCCAAATCAATAATTTGTATATTCAGGGAATATGAATGAAAGATAAATAATATGGATATGCTAAAGACAATGGCGGTGTCTCTCATTAGAGATAGAAAATCTAGGAACATTTAGGCATTGTGGTGTCACCTAAGGATAAGGTATAAGACTGTTGTAGCAAAAAATTTCACACTACTAAAAATCCCAAAAAATCAGTCCAACATGTTTTTCATGGAAAGATACACATTTTTGTCTAAAGAATCAAGTGTTAAAAATTTGTTTTTGGCCTCCAAAAGGCTAGGTGTATATTGCAAGTGAGGCGAGAGTATGGAACAAAAGTTCAAAGTGTAGTTGGCATGCTTTGCATGCCTTTAGGAGTTCAACCATAAGTGTGAGGGGGAGGTTCAAAGTGTGTTATGTGCGTTTAGGAGCCTACAAAAGATTCCAACGCTCGAAGCGCAATTGAAGGGCTTGTTGAGTAACGCGAAGAAGGCATCTAACAGGAGCAAAAAAAAGCAAAGGGATAGGACAAGAAGGAAGTTAAGCACCTAAAGCACCCCTGGTGAAAAGTTCCAAAAGTACTACATAAAGGTGTTAAGCATGCCCATAAGGCACTTCTCGCATTGTGAAGAAAGCGCGCTTGAGGCACCTAAAACACAACAAACGGAAATCGCAGGAAGTGCGAAGAAAGGGCGCCTAAGGCAATTGGCATGCCAGGAAGGAAATACAATAATGTTGTGGAGAAACACAAAGCGTGCCTAGCGCGACAAAGGATTGTAGTGCACAGAGAGTGCATTTGAGGCTTACGTGGAAGTTTTGCATGAGAAGGAAAAACGTGTCCAACCAAAAGACAAAACCATGATGTTCCGAAGGCAATGCGAAGGAGGCAACTAACATGACCAAAAAACGAAAAGGGAAAGGGCAAGAAGGAAGCTAAGCACCTAAAGCACCCCTGGAGAAAAGTTCCAAAAGTGCTGCATAAAGGTGTTAAGCATGCCCATGAGGCACTTCTCGCATTTTGAAGAAAGCACGTTTGAGGCACCTAAAACACACCAAACAGAAATTGCAGAAAGTGCGAAGAAAGGGTGCCTAAGGCAATTGGCATTCCAGGAAGGCCATTGGCATGCCGGGAAGGCAATAGAGGAAATTTTGTGGAGAAACACAAAGCGTACCTAGCGCGACAAAGGATTGTAGTGCACAGAGAGCACATTTGAGGCTTGCATGGAGGTTTTGCATGAGAAGGAAAAACATGTCCAACCAAAAGACAAAACCATGATGTTCCAAAGGCCCCTCCATCCTGCTAGGGGCGACAAAACAAAATACATATTGGGGATAGTCGCACTAGACAGGAAGGCAATAAATATGTGGATTGTTCATGGTAGCAACACAACAGCTTTAGAGAAGAAGATTATAGTGGGCACTCTCACCAAGTTCCAAGCATTGAAAACTAACAAGGTGAAAGAAATGAACCAAAGCAGCACTTAAGAGAAATGTGGTCCAATGTCACTCCGCAGTGGTATTTTTCCTTTGGATAGGACCTCCTAAGGGGAGTTGTTCTAACTTCAAGTTACTTTTTGAAAATAGTTCATAACTTTAAGTGACTTCTATTCTGGGTAATATTTGAACTACTTTTATAAAAAATGAAATACAAGATGCAAAGAGGAATGCAAAGATTCGTTGAAGAAAGAGTAAGATTCTCTTATCGTGAATGGGAGAAGTAACCATAGTATAAGAACTTTTGATGATAGCCAAAATTTTGCTGGAGAGAAAGACATAGAATAAACTGTGTTCATGTCCAATAAGATATACAAACAGATTTGCAGAATTTTGTGTCTTGGAATTTCTTTGGTGATAACATTTATTCTTATGTTAAATGTATGTCCTCCTTTCATTCCTTTCTTGAATGCAAGATTTTAAACTTAAATTCTCAATATTCTTATCGTTTACTTTCCTGCACATAGGGATAAATTCAGCATTTACTTATTCATGTGTGCATCTCCTTGCATTCTCTCTCCCTTCTCAGCTTTCTCCATTTTCATTTTTGTTTCCTTTTTGGGCTTTCTAATCAGAAGTACACAAAAAAACCCAAAAAATACATATCTTACGAAAATGCAAAGAAAAAACACCCTCTTCAATGGTGATTTCTCCAATGTTGCAGAGTTATGCCATTGCCCATTGAGCAAATCAAAGAAATAAGCATTAAACCGCAGCGACATAAATTTTTGCCAACAAGGACCAACCTGTTATGCGTGCGTTATGATAGCATCTAGAAAGGATTAAGAAGATATGCCTACTGCAATAGGTAAGCTTAACTTCAAATATTTGGACCATTGAAAATTTGATATTATCGATGATACTTTTAAGCAGGTTGTTGTCGTTATTATCAATCCTACTTTTTCTGATTTTGTTTATAATGATTTGGGAATCGGATTCAATCATAACGTACTTGAATATGCCAGGGAGTAAAATTATGTAAGCTTAACTTTAAAAATTTAGCCCATTGAAAATTTAATTTTATTGATGATACTTTTAACTTTAAGCAGGCTGTTGTCATTATTATCAATCCTACTTTTTCTGATTTTGTTTATAATGATTTGGGAATTGGCTTCAATCATAACATACTTGAATATGCCAGGGAGTAAAATTTAAGTCCAAAGTAAAATTAAGTCCAGGTTGCCATAAGTCATTTAGGCCTGTTGATTTGTAGACCTCAAAAGGGCATTCCAACCAACTTTCAATAAAAAAATATTTATATCCGTGTTTCGTCGGGTGAAACTATATCATAAATCCCATAAATTTGTTGCATATCTACATGTGAGCAAAAGAGGTGATTGATGTCCTCAAAGTTCTTTTCACACAATATGTATATACTCCGACATATTACTCCTCTTCTCTTGTATATATCATTTGAATGAAGTTTTCCTTTAATGAGCTACAATAAATTTAAAATTTGTAGAAACACTTGGCCAAGTAATAGGACTCCTGTAGTATCCCCTTCTTGATCGAAGACATTTAGCCCATTCATGGTTTCCCAACGGCTAAGGGAGGAATACAAGGGAAACTTGTCATAATAAATTAATCATAAGGTACATCTTAAAATATTATTATAAGCACTTTATATTAATTTATTAATGATAAAGTTAAAATAAAAGAGAAAAGATAAAGTAAAATTAGAAAAAGGGAAGCCACTTTATAATTGATATTTCTCCTTAGGAGAAAATGCAACCCATGTTGGGGATAAGACAAGGCCAAAAAAGAATTAAATGCGGGCCAAAAAAGGTGATTGGTGCTTATGGGTGGCTACTAAGCCAAACATGCTTATAAAAGCAAGTTGACTTGGCTTTGTAAATCATATACTTCTATTTTCAGATTTTGCTTGTGCAAACTCTAGAGTTGCGTGTTCTGGGAGTTCTCTTGCTTGTGGAGGTAAGATTCTACAGGATCCCTAGCTTCAGTGGTGAGAGATCCATTCTTAGTTGGTAGAGCATTCGGTGAGGGTTTCAAATCCATATCCCTAGCTTCTTGTCCGTATTTGGGGATATTTCATATTTCTAGCCTTCTGCATAATCAGAGTTTTAGATCAGATTTGGAACAGTTATTTTCTAGGGTTTTATCTACTCAATTCTAGATTTGAGGAGCAGTTTCGGGTGCCTTCCACCCATTGAAAATTTGTGCTTGAAGGGAAACTGCATTGGATAGATGTTGGATTTATCTATTTTTTGAGCTATCATTTGTAATCAGATCCCTAGTATTTCCAAAGTTATTAATTTTGTAAGTTTCAGCTATATTTTCATCATTAAAAATTCAATCATCAAAATTTCGGAAATCTGATTGGATATTCTTGTTCTTTATATTTTTCTACATCTTTTGAAGCTTCTGGGTATTGTTGGAAACGATTATTTTGGAAGAAATAAAATATTCTATATTTATGTACCTTGTCCTGGAAAAATCAGAATTACAGTCTACAGATTTTTAATTAATTTCTAGTTTAGAGTGAATCCTAAAAGGGATATTTCAGTGGTATTAGAGCCACCTTTCCTCCAGCCTGTTGGGTAGTGAATGAAGGTATATTCCAGGAGGAATACACCCCGAAAAAGAAGGTCAAAATACGGCAGATGAGGAAGAGAATGTGGAAGAGCTAAATGAAGATTTTATGAAGAAGATGTTCATAAACATGTTGAAGCAACAAGAGACAACAAACCTCTACTTGAGTCGGCTCATACAGAACATGAATCAAATCAAATCTAGGAATAATAAGGAAAAAGGTGAGAGTAGTGATTCGGGGCAGCAATCCCCCCATTCTTCTACCAAGCCTTTTGAGTCTTCATGAGCCTTCTTTCTTCAGAGATTCTAAAGCATCACATGTAGGCAAGCCAACAGAGGTGATTGATGAGGAGTCTTGTTAGGAAAAATACTTATCTTTGAGTGAGGATTTCAGAGATAATATGTCATTTCCAGATTATTGCAGGATGAAGATTGGTAGCAAGCCCAAGAGGGATCATCATATGCAGGTACCTGAATTACAAAGGCGTTTGGGGCAGATTTCTATCACACACTTTGATGGCTCTAAGAAGTGTACCGCACAATCATGGGTTCAAAAGTTGAAGACCTATTTTGATTTGAACCCCATGTATGAGGAGGATGCAATTAAGTTTGCAATCCTACATCTTGAGGGAGATGCACATGGTTGGTGGCATCATGGACCTGTGACACAAGGGCACATGCACATTGCTACATATGCAGAGTTCACACGGAGGTTAGAGGACAGGTTTGACAGGAGAGATCCTGATAAATTCTTCAGAGAGTTGACTCACTTGAGACAGACAGGTTCCTTGGATGTGTCCATTGCAGATTTTCATTGACTCTCGGTGATGGTTCCTAATATTTCTGAGATGAGGTTGACTTCATTATTTATAGCATCATTGACAAATGCTTTGGATGGATTTGTGAAGGCATTTGAGCCTCCTTCATTACATGAGGCCATTAGGAGAGCTCGAGATTTGGAGTTGCCTACTCCAAAGTCTAGATTCCCACCCAGAAGAGTTCAACAAAAAATGCCTCCACCTAAACAAGATGACATCAGACAGGACTCGGCTAGGAAGCCAGGCATTGCACCAGAGCTTGCAGGAGGAATTGAGCTGTAAGAAGCTACGTTATGAGTTCCGTCAACCATGGGCACATGGACATAATTGCTCTGGAAGGGCAAGGCCCATTACATTGAGGTCTACGAGGACAGTGATGACGAGGGAGAGGAGGTAGTAGACCCTCATGAGCTTGATGACAATGATGCTTTGGATAGTGCAGGTGTTGAGACTGCAAAGGAGACTTTTCCCACTAAGACCATAGCTACATTGTCTAGTACCCCTAGGTACAAGGCATTCAGGGTTCGAGGAGTCATGCAGGGGCAGCGTGTGGTAGTGTTGATTGATTGATAGTGGGGCCACCCACAATTTTATTGATGTTACTTTGGTAGAGAGACGGGTCTACAGGCAGAAGACTTCGAGGGCTTCAACGTTGTTGTCGCCAATGGGGAGTCCATGAGATGTACACGAAGGATCCCACAGTTAAGCATCACTATGGGTAACTATACAGTTACCGATGATTTCTATATTGTTGGCATTGGAGAGACCAACATAGTGCTTGGAGTACAGTGGCTTCACTCACTTGGCGAGTTTCAGACTAACTTTCAGACGATGGAGCTGAAGTTTAAGTCCGAGGGTAGGAATGTGGTCTTGAGAGGATTATCTTCAGATGCACCCAGAGTTGTCACCGCCAAACGGATGGAGAGGATATTCAAGCACAATGATGTGGATTGGGCAGTTCAGTGCTTGGTTTCGACTAAGGATTCAGGTGAGGATAGACCAGAGTATCATGTTGATGTCCAGGCCCTACTGGACAAACACAGTGCAATTTTCAGCGATATACCTCTGGTGTACCTCTAGATAGAGGATTTGAGCATGTGATCGAGCTTGAGGACAACAAGCCCGTGGTCACAAATCCTTACCGTCACCCCAAACGGTTTAAGGATGAGATTGAGAGGACCATACGTGATCTTCTAGACATGGGACATATCAGGCCTAGTTCTAGTCCCTTTGCTTCTTTCGGTAGTTTTGGTGAAGAAGGATGGAACCATGCGGATGTGCATAGATTACCATGCCTTGAATAAGAAGACCATTAAGAATAAGTATCTTGTGCCTCGCATTGATGAGTTGATGGATGAGCTACATGGTGCAATCTATTTTTCTAAAATAGATTTGCGATCTGGATACCATCAAATTAAGGTCAGAGAGGAGGATGTGCAGAAGACAACTTTCAAATGCCACTATGGTCACTTTGAGTTTCTTGTGATGTCGTTTGGATTGTCTAATGCACCCGCTACATTTCAGTCATGTATGAACCATGTGTTCAACTACCACCTGAGGAAGTTCGTGTTGGTATTCTTCGATGACATTCTGGTCTATAACAGGACATGGGAGGACCACATGAGACATCTTGATGAGGTATTGGGTATTTTAGAAACTAATTCGCTATATGCGAAGGTTTCTAAGTGCGAGTTTGGCATGACAGAGTTGTTATACTTGGGCCATGTGATTGGAGGAGGCGGAGTCAAGGTTGACAGAGCCAAGATTCAAGCAATATTAGATTGGTCGTCCGCCTAGGACTTTGACATAGTTGAGAGGGTTCTTAGGTCTATGCACTTACTACAGGAGGTTTGTGAAGAAATTTTCTTGATGGACTGCACCTTTGACAGATTTGACCAAGGAGGGGGCTTTTGTTTGGTCAGAATCAACGTAGCAGGTTTTTGATCACCTTAAGGAGGTGATGAGCTCATGTCCAATTCTTGCACTACCAGATTTTACTCAGCCATTTTTACTCGAGTGTGATGCATCAGGTGAGGGCATTGGATCAGTACTTATGCAGGATAGGCATCTCATTGCCTATGAGAGTCGGAAATTGAGTAATGTGGAGAGGGGATACTCAATTTACGACAAGGAGATGTTGGCCATTATGCATGCATTGGCCAAATTCAGGCAGTATCTTGTGGGCAGTAAATTCATGGTTCGTACAGATCACAACAGTTTGAGGTTTTTCTTGGGGCAGAAGGATCTCAATGACCGCCAGCAGAGATGGGTGAACAAGGTACAGGCTTATGACATTGACATAGAGTACACAAAAGGTAAGAATAATGTGGTAGTTGATGCTTTGTCTAGGAGACCTTACCTTGATTCTATGATTAGTTCTATGTCAGAGATTTCAGCTGATTGGAAGGCTCACATACTTGTTGAGTATTCCAAAAATCAGTTTGCATGTGAAATCATGGATGGCATTATTCAGGATGACAGATACAGAGTCTTGGATGACCTCATATACTACAAGGATAGGATTTTCCTTGTACCTGAGTCCAAGATGAAGGAGAAGATCCTTCGAGCAGTGCATGATACACCTCTAGCAGGACATCCTAGGTATTTTAAGACCTACAGGTACATCAGAGAGAGATTTGCATGGAAAGGGTTAAAGGACGATGTCCTTAACCATATTAGGGAGTGTTTGGTTTGTTAGCAAACCAAGGCCGAGCATTCTTTTCCAGCAGGACTTCTACAACCTCTTCCCATCCCTGAGCAGAAGTGGGAGAGCATATCTATGGATTTTATTACAGGCCTTCCCTCAGTGCATGGGCATGATTGCATTTATGTGGTGGTCGATCGGTTGACCAAGTATGCCTATTTCTTTTCTATGCCTTCTGGGCATAAGGCACCACAGGTAGCTCAAACATTCTTCACAGGTGTTTTTAGGCTTCATGGCTTGCCTAAGAACATTGTCAGTGACCAGGATAAGATTTTCATGAGCACATTTTGGCAGGAGATTTTCAGACTTGCAGGTATGGAGTTAGCTCCTAGTACTAGCTATCATCCACAAACAGATGGGCAGACAGAGATAGTTAATAAGTGGATAGAGGGTTATTTGCGTAGCTATGTTGCAGGACATCAACGTGCATGGGTTAGATGGCTACACATGGGTGAGTATTGTTATAATACCACCTACCAGATGAGTATTGACATGGCTCCCTTTCAGGCATTATATGGATACGATGCCTCATCATTCGTGGACCTGGTATTATCAGATAGCCGAGCTCCCAAAGCTCGTGATTGGTTACAGAGAGAATCAGGATATCATGAAGGCCCTCAAGGAGAATCTGCAGAGAGCGCAGAACCAACAGAAGATTTATGTAGATAGACACAGGGTTGAGAGATCTTTTGAGATAGGAGATTTGGTCTTTCTGTGATTGCAGCCCTACAGGCAATCCTCACTTAAGAAGAGCGGTGCTGAGAAGTTGAAACCACGGTTCTATGGGCCATACAGGATAGTACAGAGAGTTGGGGCAATTGCATATGAGTTGGAGCTTCCAGAACAGAGCAGGATCCACAACGTCTTTCATGTTTCGTGCCTCAAAAGGGCACTTGGACAACATATTGTGCCTTCTACAGATTTGCCACCTTTGGACGATGAGGGAAAGTTGGTCTTAGAACCAGAGACTATCATTGAGGTGAGGCAAAGGAAGCTCAAAAACAGGGTTATTACCGAGTATCTAGTGCGGTGGAAGGATTTGCCACTTGAGGATGCCACTTGGGAGGGTGAGCAGATTTTACAACATCCTGGTTTGCATTTGCATTTGCTTGTGGGAAGCAAATTTCGGGAAGGGATTGTAATGTCCCCATTCCTACGCCAGAGGCCTAGAGGCTTATTTCCGTCTTAGCTTTGGTCATACCCAAGGGGCTGGAGATGTGGAGGTTATTGGGTATGGGTTATTTTATTACCACCTTCACTTTATGTTATATTTTGTCATTGACTTAAGTGATGGGTGACTAGGTGGTACTTTATGTTCTATTTCTTCGTTGGGACAACTTAAGTGTACTTTATAGTATGTGCACAATAAAGTCACTTAAGTTATATTTATGTTTATGAGAAAATTCCCAAAGGGGTGAGATTAGGGTTTTTGGAGGAAAAAGGTTATAAATATACCTTTGGGGTCTTTTGGAGATTCATTCATGCATGCAACCATTTTGAGCTCTTGCTATTTTCAGTCTTCTTGCTTGTGGAGGTTAGATTCTACAGGATCCCTAGCTTCGGTGGTGAGAGATCCATCCCTAGTTGGTAGAGCATTCTTCGGTGAGGGTTTTTCACCCATATCCCTAGCTTGCTATTCAGATTTTTTGGATCAGATTTGGAGGGTAATCAGAATTTCAGATTTAGAGAAAGAGGACAGCCATTCTTCATCAAGGGTTTCAGTTATTTTCAGATTTGGGGCTGTATAGGGTTTCTTCCCCAAGTGGAGCGACCTACCTGGGAGATTCAGCAAGCATTTTGGAAGGGTTTTAGTGGCCCGTTTCCGGAGATTTCAGATCTGAAGATTTTTCTTATCATATTGATGCCAAATAAAATTATTCCAATCATTTTCTAATTGATATTCTGGAGTTTACGGTCAGCTGTACTTTCTCCTCATTTGTTATCCTAAAATAAATTAAATAAGATCAGATCACGGCTGTTAAAAATTATTTCTCAGTTTTTATCGATCTCTATATTTTTCTACATCTTTTTAAGCTTTTGGGTATTGTTGGATGTGAATATTTTTGAAGATATAAAATATTTTAGATTTTTGTATTTTGGAGCACTATACCATGTTTTGTCATGTCTTGCACATGGCCATTGGATATATGAGTTATAATGTGTTTAAAGGCAAACAATTTGGGGAAGGGAGGATTGTAATATCCACTTCTCAATCAAAGACACCTTAGCCCATTCATGGTTTCCCGACGGCTGAAGGAAGGAATACAAGGGGAACTTGTCATAATAAATTAATCATAAAGTGCATCTTAAAATATTATTATAAGCGGCTAATGGGGTTCCAGGTGGAGCTTAAGTCGAACGGACCCATGTGTCCGGCTCCACCCATGATCGAATTGATTTGGGCACAATCCCTTTGGGGTGGTTCCGGTGGTGGTGGTTGACGCACCACCGATTGTTTTGGCGGCAAAAATTCCTGGCTCTTGCGGAGGTGGCAAGCGGCTATGCAAGCTGGTTTAACTGCATGCATATTCTAGTTCGAAAAGACTTGTGCTTGTTATGTGTTCCTGAGTGATGGTTCTTGTTCGCTAATTGTTGAGCTGATTGCTATATCTTGGTTGAATGTAATCCGGTTCATAGCTCTTTAAAAAGCATTTCCAATATCAAAAAAATAATTATTATAAGCATTTTAGATTAATTTATTAATGATAAAGTTAAAATAAAAGAGAAAAGATAAAGTAAAATTAGAAAAAGGGAAGCCACTTTATAATTGTTATTTCTCCCTAGGAGAAAATGGCAACCCATGTTGGGGATAAGACAAGGCCAAAAAAAAATTAAGTGCGGGTTTCAAAAAAGGTGATTGGTGCTTATGGGTGGCTACTATTGCCAAGCATACTTATAAAAAGCAAGTCGACTTGGCTTTGTAAATCATCTACTTCTATTTTCAGATTTTGCTTGTGAAAACTCTAGAGCTACATGTTCTGGGAGTTCTCTTGCTTGTGGAGGTAAGATTTTGCAAGATCCCTAGCTTCGGTGGTGAGAGATCCATTCCTATCTGGTAGAGCATTCTTCGGTGAGGGTTTCAAATCCATATCCCTAGCTTGTTGTTCGTATTTGGGGATATTTCATGTTTCCAACCTTCTACATTCAGATTTTCAGTTCAGATTTGGAACAGTTATTTTCTAGGGTTTTATCTACTCGGTTCCAAATTTGAGGAGCAGTTTCGGGTGCCTTCCACCCATTGGAAAATTGTGCTTGAATATGCATTGGATAGATATTGGATTTATCTATCTTTTGAGCTATCATTTGTAATCAAATTCCCAAGTATTTCCAAAGTTATTAATTTTGTAAGTTTCAGCTATATTTTTCATCATTAAAAATTCAGTCATCAAAATTTCGGAAATCTGTTAGGATATTCTTGTTCTCTATATTTTTCTACATCTTTTGAAGCTTCTAGGTAATGTTAGAAGTGATTGTTTTGGAAGAAATAAAATATTCTATATTTTTGTGCCTTGCTGTCCTGGAAAAGTCAGAATTACAGTCTGCAGATTTTTAATTAATTTCTGAGTTTAGAGTGATATCCTAAAAGGGATATTTCAACTCCATATATGTTCTTTGTTAAAGGTCATTTTTTCATGAGTTTTGATATCTTCTTTTAAAATAAGTTGGGAATATCCATGTCTATTGAATATTGGAGATTCTAACTACCTTTCCATCATCCTCTTTCATAGAGAGATGTTTTGCTCGTCTATAATCCCTCCCACGAGACATATCTGTACTCTTGCAAAATAGATGAAACCCCGTGAGATTTGGGTTTTCCACTTCCTTAATAATTGTAATAAGGTTTGATGTTCTTCTCTAGTTTCCCAAAAAACAGCAACTCTGATCTATCCTTGGTCTATAAATGATTGGGCATTTTGAATCCATTTACTATCTTTGGTTAAGGGATCAAAATCATGCAAAGGATCGACCCCAAAAATTTGCTGAAGCTTCTTTCCCAAGGATCCCAGTCCATTGTTCTCTAATTAATTGGGATGATGATATAAGTTGCTTCCAAATTGAAGAGTGCTGATCTGAGAAGCTTTAAATCGGGCATTTTTCATTAGTAGGAAATGTACTAGCATATTTTACATGAGGAAGGGTGACCCAAAGAAAATCATTGGCTTTAAACCATCTCTAATAAAGTTTGACCATGAAAGCTTTGTTCATGACTTGGAGTCTTTGAATTCCCAGTCTAACATTTTTTAATGGGTAAAGAAACAGCAGTCCATATCATCATTATCCAAGATGACTATTTCCGAGCCATATGCCAGAAGAAATTTCACATCCTGGGCTCCAATTCCTTGATAGTTTAGTTAAACACGATATGAAGGAAAATTTGATAAATCAGCATAAGCATGGAGGAAGAATTTGATGTTTATAAGTCCACCACCTTCAATAGCAATATAAAATTACAGGTATTCAACTTATATGTATTTTCTCAACCAGGACTTTCCACTCAGCTCTACTGTAGGCCTTTCCTGTAAGTTTAAAACTAAGGTATGGGAGTGGAAGTTTGGCTCCTTGGAAACCAAAAATATTTTTTATCATATTTTGGAAAATAACATTAGTAAAAAAAAGAGTCAACTTTTGAGTGTCTATCTCCATTCCAGGTGAATAAAAAAACATATTCAAAACCTCCTTTACATTCTTTGCCTCTTTTATCACAGCTTCTCCAGCAAGGAGAGAGTCATCTACAAATTGTAGATGTGTTATGGGCAATGACCTCTGGTTTGTAGGACTCCTTTGATACTCCCTCTTTACTTGGCAAATTGAATTCCTAATTAGCAATCCACAGATACAATCTCACAGAATGGCAACTATAATAAGCTATAACTAGAGTTTCAAATAAATGTTGTTGCTTTTGCAAAGTTGTTAGTCAACATGTTAATCATGTTTTAATGCATGATAATTCTATAGAAGGGAACCTCCATCAAAATATATCTCTAACTGTTAACCATAAGCCAAAGGTATTGTTTAGTTGTATATAGGTTTTGTAATGAATATAAATAAATTCTTGTTTGTACCCTTGGAAAATGCCTACTCTAAGGTCCATTGTTTTTTTCGTTAGTTTCTCTGCAATAAATTTTGACAAAAAAATGCATCTTACTTTAGAGCTTATCCATTCTCTCTATATGGAAGAAGTTGTGTGCAGTTGGGTGTGTCAAATTCATTTCCATATCATGGCTAAAATAAGATGATTTCTAACTGTAAGGAAGAAACCCTAGAAAGAATCCAAAGGCTTACTACTTCTTATTATACTTTCTATCATGCTATAACTCTAATATCTTTGAAAATAATCACGTCCAATGCTAAAAACGTGAATTCCTTACGGTTTGGGGTTTTGTTCAGAAAAATTATAATTTTTTTGTAGTGCAAAATGATTTCTTTGCTTTCAAAACTATGGAGGATTGGATGTTACATTCACACTATTTAAAAAAATGTATCAAGGGCATCCATTCATTTTTAGTATTTTATGAAGTACATTTAACATTCCACATTTGGGAATAAAAAAGAAAACAAGATAAATTACATTTGAAATCATAACAACTTCGGCTCCATAGATTGGTTGCTCCTTTATTTTGTCTTATTCAAATAATGAGAAGTGTGGCATGGGAACGTATATTGCATTGCATGTTGTTATTCTATCACGATTATTAGAAACTATGGCTATAATTATTCTTTAATCTTGTAACATTAAATAATAAGTAAAATGATTCACAACTTCCAACCTTCACATATAAAATGTTGTCTGCAATAATCCTTATTTCCATAATTTCTTTAGTGTCTCTAACACTAAATATAATATTGAATCGCTTATAGTTTTTCCCAAATGTTCTAAGTCATGTACATGCTTGATTCTGGAATTTAGGTTTTGTAAGTAATTTTTAATACAACTTTTGTTTTGGTTATTGATTGTATTTCGTGCTCATATAACAAACTAGCCTGATTGTATTGGAATGATTCCACAACATTTAGTTATACTTGCATACATACACATTCTTCTTTGATGAAGGTTTTCTATCTGGTTGATGAAATCCATGATTTCCCTCCGTATATTTTTTTGGATTATATGATTTGGTTGTGTGTGCAGTTTAGTTTCTAGACATAGCTTACAAATATTTTTTTATGATGTCATTTAGTTTGATGTGCTATAAAAGCATGATGAATGTTCTCAATGAAAAATATGTTTCAATTCTATCCATTTCATTTCTCGTGTGAATTAAATTTTTTTCCAAGCATGGGAAGCTTATTCTTTTCTTTGTCTATTTTATAAAACCAGTAGCATTGTGTGTGTTTGAGTGGGAACTTAATAGTTTTTTCTCCATAGCCCTATTTGGTTTGTTTTAATCATTTTATCAATTTGATTTTTCTCTTTGTGAAGGGGAATTCCTTTCTCAATGCCAAAAATCCATCACATTAAGCAAACCTTTTAAACATTGTAAATATCATGTCCTATAAATATATTTGATTTGTCTGTGCCATTTTTTTTAGGAATTTTTTATTTTGATAATGACAATTCAACTTTGTGAAGTGTCTTATATCTTTTTTTTTTGTGTACACCACAATAAAAGCATATTGTAATTTGGTTTCATACTTTTATTATTACAATGATTTAAAATATTACTATTTGTTTTCATATGATGGCAATTAGAATTTCAGTTATAGTTGACATATCATTCTCTTTATTGGTAGGTATTGGGAATCTATTTTTTAATGTAATACTTACAATCCCACAGGTGATCGTATTTCTTTGTTAGGGTAGGGAAATGACGATATATCTATGTTGTAATTATCTCTCTTTTTCCAATATCAATCCCTTAGAGGATGACTTTTTTTCCTTTTAGAAGACTATTGTTCTTTCTTCTTACTTTATCCTAGCCATATGGCATCATAATAGAATACAAAAGAATTAAAATAAGGCTCATGTGCCAAATAAAATGTAATAATGGTTGGGTTATATGAATTCAAAATTAGAAAAATCACATCCCTCACCATGCATGCCTTCAACATTTGCATTGCACACTTGTGGTGCAATTTTTTGTTTTGATTACTGCTAAGAGGAGAGTGACCATAACTATTGGCAAACCATAGTACTCTATGTTTTCATCTTACAGCTTTAGTTTGTATTCCTACATTTGTCCTTCACATGTTATTTAATGTCTTCATTTGATGCAATTCTACATATAGTTTTATCCCTCTTTCAAGATAATGAAATATAAATGGTAAAGTGTGACCATCATCACATATTTTCTCAAAGTCTCACATTTGTTGTCATAATCTTCCACAATGACCTACTTCACCATAATCCACTTTTAATCTATCAGGTTGAAAACAGGACATATAATATAGTGTTACTAGTTATGGTATATACACTTGAATTCAAATATGAACAGTACCCAGAACAATGGTAACTAGTATGACACTGTGTTTTTGGACTAAATATAATCCGTACTTGACTATGATTTATTTTTAGACAACATACTTCTAGTTCTTTTTGCATCTGCATTCCACAATCTGAGTAAAGGGGTATTTGCATAGGCTCATTGCACATGTGCATTAAAAAATATGATGACACCTGATCTTCTATGTCACATACATACTTCATATTTATTTAGAAAATTGCATCCCCTATTGTTTATTTTGTATCCTTGTTACATCCTTAGGGAAATTATCTGGTATGACATCTCTTATAATGTAATTATATAAGATAATATTCTATATTCAAAAGCACACTTTCTATTTAGCATTTGCCTCTGTGATTAACATCCATTGAAGTAATCAAGCCACTTATAGGAAACATGGTACAATTAATAACCCTGATTTTAATAGCCCGTATCAAGCCGAATACGGTTCTAAAAGCCCAATTCCAACATGTGCATACTATGAGAAATAGAAAAGGGGATATTTCGGAAGACAAAATCCACCACTTGTCCAACTCAGATTATAGACAACTACCTCTCCATCATCCATGAACATTTCATACTCCACGGCAATGTTTTGAGTTAAAGCTAACAGTTGCTTCTTAGGTATTTGATCCTTGACTGATTGCCGACACAAGTTGTACCCTTCCAATATTTGGCAGGATAAACATCTAGGTCAATAATATCTCGCACATTCATTTGCAACATGAGAAAGGAAACATTCTGCTGCACACCATAATGGACATTTGAGCAACCCTATGTTCTAATAAGACCCACAAATGACTCAGGTGTGGGCAGTAAGAAAACTAGGCCGATCCTACCTCCCCAATATTCTCAACTTCTCAGCAAACTGCAAATCCTTGGGACTTAAAGTCTAAAACCCAATAACTAATCGTGAACATAGAACAAAAAAACTAATTGGCCAATTAAATTCCCTTCATCATCGGAGAACAGCCACTACTCCTAGAATGTGGGAGTGAAATATGACAGTTGCTTCTTGGGCATGGGAGTTGATCCTCGAGCTGATTGCCCAGTGAAGTTGTACCCTTCCAATATTTGGCTGGATAAACATCTAGTCCAATAATAACTCTCACATTCATTTGCCTTGAGAAACAGTCAATGTAAACATTCTTCTGCACACCATAACAGACATTTGACAACCCTATGGTTGTACAAAACCCAGGAAAGGGCACGGGTATGGACAGTTTATGGGCTTCATGGAAGAATACTGGGCTGATCCTACGTCCCCAATAATCTCAACTTCATCAGCAAACTGCATACCATAACGACTAAAACCCATTGAGAATAATCTTTGACTATGATACTCATAAAGTTTCACAAATGATGGTATTCCTCCATTTTCAGATGAACAGCTGGATCATTTCCATAACCCAAAGAATCTTAGATCCTAGCTATCCTGTTTACCCAATTTCCTTAGTGAAATGCATCCACGTTTGGCGATACTCACAGAAATTAAAGAATCGTGGATATTTTATGATGATAAAAGCGTTGATTGAATCTTCCATCAAAAACGCCAATAGAGGCGACATACCAACCAACAAAAGTAGGACCCTCTGGGCACAAGGATCCTGTAGGCAACAATGCCTCCCACTGTGAAGAGACTTTTGTAGCCGTTAATAATTCAAGAAGTTATGAACATCAAGTTCGTGTTCCAGTGGACTAAACTATGGCAGAAGCCTGTGTTTGTCGATGACATGTCGGATCTTTTTTATTCTTTTGAGGTACCCCTGCGCATGAGTGGCATATGAATCACCTCCTTCCTTATTAGGGAAGCTTTTGAAATAGTGTTCCATCTCTATTGTCAACTAAGGAAAATTAGTAGCCCCAACACATATTTTTGATGTCACAACATTTGTTTTGTGTATACTTATTAATCAAACCCATGAGAATACCATTTAGTTATAATGAGTAGCAATCACATGTTCCACTGTTTACACACACTACGAAATCTTGATAGGGAGGCGTTGAAGACCATAAAGTTGAACCAGTGAAAACTCTTTTATTCGATTCCATGTACAAAATCTCTAAAGCAATCATATAAAATTGAATACACCATTACCTATATTTGTGTTGGCTCCCTTCATAAGGGTGGACATAAAAAATAAAGCTTTCACAGACGTTGAAACCGACATAAAAATGTGCAAAAAATAATGCATGTGAAGTGAAGTCCATGGATGCAACATCTGGTGTCGGACCTAAATTAACTATTACTAATAGTTTGCTTCCACTTCAAGCTTAGGTTTTTACATCCTGTTTACCATTGTATCTTGAAATTGTGATAATGGACGCATGCATGCGATTGACTTTAACCATGCGTAAAGACTGTAATAAATTATTATTATGGTCAGCGAGTGAAGAGTACATCTATGTCCTTTCGCCACGACTTAGTTTTTTATAAAGGTTCGTGATCTCCGGGATACTATGGTGGAATCTCATGTGTTTCATGCAGATGGGAACACTGAACGGTATATGTTATTGTGATTTAGAGGGATAGTTATTACTTTTGTAGTTGATGTTGATTAGGATTGTGATTGTTTTCGTAAATGTAGAAAAATAGATGGGCCACCTAATTTTAAGGTTGTTTATACATTTCAAAGTTGTTATAAATTTGTACATGAATACATTTGATACCATTTTCAAAAGTTAATTTATTTTATAGTTGATGTTGTATGTATTTAATTCAGTTTTATTGTGTTAGTTCTGCATCGATTGTTCTAGTCGGTGTTTTGTTGGAAAAACAGGTATTGTACAGTTGATAATGTGTGTGATTGAAAGTTGTAGTGTATGAATTTAGTTGAAACATTACATTGAAATGTTCTATGTGTACATTTAATTATGTTATAGATTCGTACATTTAAATTTGCTTTTCAGATTTGAAAACATCAAATAAATGAAGATATACGTACACATAATGAGACATGTATACATTTGCAGTGTTTATATCATCAATGGTAGCCTTTAGTGGGCAATTTTAGTTTCAATAAACATGATTACATTTGATACCCCTTGAATAGACATTGTCGGTTTGGATAGAAGAAGTGTTGAGTATAGTAGTAGTGGAGGTGTTATCAAAGCAGAGGGTAGTATTTACAATGGGTTGAGTGGTAGTAGTCTTGCTTCCTCCTTTCTTCTTGCTCTGAGTGTTGGTCCGTGTGCCATATTTGAGTATCTATTGAATGAAAAAGTAGGTGAAATGCGTAGATTTGCAAGCGAGGGAACTTTAGAGAAAGCTGTGAATGTCAGACCCTTGCCTTTCAGTGGTTCCAATGTCGACGATTGCTCTGTGCAAAGTAAGTCCTTGTGACTTGTGGATAGTTAATCCCCAGGCCATTTTAATCGGCAATTGTCTTCGATTCCCTTTTGAAATAGGGGCTATGGGAATATGTGATGGGTTGGAGGGATCCCAATATGAACTCATTGTATCTATCAAATTTTACAACAACAAATAAAGGTAATGTTGGTGGTTGCATTGATGTGTCATAGACAATGTCAGTGATTGTTCATGTGGCACCATTCACGAGGCCTGCATCAACCCATAGGTTTGCAATAAGCATGATTTTTTGTTGTTTACACAACAGAACTTTGTGTTCCAACTGATCATCATCAGGATTTCCTAGTCCAGTCTGCTTGTTACTTTCAACAATGGATTGGGCGATTGGAACATTTAATGCCTTCAACATTTTTAGGTTGTGGGAGTCCACCAGATCGTTTTTTGCAAACAAATGTGGTGCATCTTTAAAAATGTTGAGCTCCTGCTGAGTTAGGTGTGTGTATGTGTGAGACGTTAGGAGTTCCCAATCCTCAATTAGAGGGGTTGAATCTCGCATGTGGAGTAGTAAATTCCATGGAATGAAACCTGTGAATTGGTTGTTCCTTGCTGCCAAAATATTGTTTGCAATGTAATGGAAGACTGAAATACCTTCCAAAGGGTTGCTCCGTAGGAATTACTTGCATAAAGAGGACTGTCCAAAACCGGTGGTAATTGGCCGAGGTCACCAAGGATGATGGCTGATCTGTTCCCAAATTTAGATGTTCTTGAGTGTGGGAAAGCTTCACGGAGCCTACTGTCAATTTTTATTAGCAACTTTGGGCCGATGAAACCCATTTCATCAATAAGAACATATTCTATATGTTTCAGCGACTCTTGAAAAGACGATAATGCACTACCTTCAAGGGGTTTCAGTTCTTTGATTGGAATACACAGGGTTATGTGGATTGTTGATACGAAGATGTTGAATGTTGAAACACCAGTAGGGGCGAGCACAAGTAGAGGTGAGGGAGATGTGGTTGATGTTGTGAATGTATTCCAGATTTTATTTATCAGAAATGATTTTCCTATGCCTATCATTCCTTGAATTATCAATCTTAGTGGAGGTAGATGGGTTTGTTTGTTGAATGTTGTAGTATGGTATCAAGAGCTAGTTGTTATTCTGACGACAAAAGAAGAGTTGTAGATGGTGTTGTGGCCTACATGCTATTGTTAATCGTGTCTTCCTTCTCTCTCTCAATGAATGATGAACCGATTATCTGCAAATCATGGGGAACGTCATGTATGCTCCAATTATTGTGTATGTCTAAATCTCATTTCTCCAACATGTCAAGGTTGTCAAGACCCATGTTATTTCTCGGGTGAAGTTGTGTGAAAACCTACCATTCTTGTAATGGTTCATGTTGAATATTGTATTCGGGCTCTGAGTCAGAACTAACATCTGTAGCAAGTCATGTGTCTACGATTGTGCGTAAAACATGCCATGGTTTGTAGTTGTGCTTGAACATGTCCCAAGTGTCGTTGATGCCATGTGGGGTTGAGCCAAATTCATACGTAATATTTCTGAAAGGTTTGTATAAAAGGATTTTTAACCAACAGAAAAGGTCATATGACGTTGAATCCTAAGCTGGGACATCCACAAATCTTGGGTGGACCCGAACAATTGCTTGTGTCAGTTGTTTTTTCCATTAATCACCTTTACAGTTCTTGTTGTAGCTCCAATCTCGAGCAACTTGAATAAGTGATAGGTGTTCTATGGTTGTAGGATGAACTTTCTATGCACCCAAGAAAGCAGTTGTTTGTTGTGTATCGACGTCACTTTCAACGACACGTCTCAGAATCTTTTTGCCAACATTTAATGATACAAATGGATGGCTACACATAACAAGTGGCATTTTTTGTAGCATGTGGATGGCTACAATAAACCATGAACATGTGTGGAGCCTCTATGTTGGCATTCATACATGCGAGACAATGGAACATAAATATTAGAAGGAAGAAGAAGGTTGTATGGCCCAGGGGGCGTTGTATGATATGGAGTTTGGAAAAAACTTTGAAATAAGTAGATTTGATTACCTGTACCAAAAGTCTACTACTCCAAGTTCCTTTTACAATATTTCTTCATGAAATATTGTGAATCTGTGATACAGGTATGTTGATACTCAATGAGGGTTAGAGACAATGTTAAGTGTTCTCCAACGCTGTGCGGCTCAAGGATCAGTTAGGCATTCACCAAGCATAATATTGTGGAGATCTAGCCATTTAGTATCTGCAGCACTTAGAGTGAAGAACAAGGTTGGTGTCCCCAATTGTTCCACCATATCTGAAATCTCACTTCTACTTTTTACCCAAAATGAACGTGTCCCTCGGAGGCTCGATCCAAAGCACATTAAGCTATCTAGGAGGTTGTCTTTGGGGCATTCCAATAGTTGTCTTCGCAGCAGCCTACCGTTCTTGCATCTTTAACCCAAATCGAGGAGATGCTTATCACACGAGTTAATCCATTCCTACAATTCACCCATGTACATGGCAGGCAATACAAATACTCAGGACACACCATAAGTTTCCTACATCGTCATTATACAAACAAAAACCAAGGCTAAGAACTCCTCATTGAAAACAACATTCTTTACAAGATGTGACCGAGCCATGGAAATGATGATTGAGCTTGAGCCACTCGTAGCAAATCCCAACATCAACACCATGAGTTAACTAATGAGCCAAGTGGTAAGAAAGCAAAAGGCAAGCTCAAATCGATAAAAACCAGCAGTGAAGAAAAAGAGGGCCCGCTCCTTCGAACAGTAAAGACATGTAAATCGTGCATAAACCACCAAACGACGAGTTAATAGAGAGCTCCATTAACTCATCATTTTTATAGGATATTTGTGATTCTCTTTCTTTAGTGGTAAAGAAAAGAGTGTTGTCTCTAGACAAAATTCAGGTGGGTTTCAATAATGGTTGAATTATTTATTCAATTGTTCTATTTATTGCATGTTATGGACTAAAAATTTATTGTAGAGAGTTTTCATGTTATTTGGTTTGGATTTTTCCATTTATATTTGTAAATGGATCTAATCCTTTTTCCGAAGTGACATGTGGGGGCACGTGCCTTCGTTAATGACAAGATTCGTTATGTGCTGAGGGGCTCATTCCCCAATGAGGCCATTTCGAAGCATCCCAAGTTGGACATTAGACTAATCAACAACAAGGATTTCAAAGTTGCCTGTCATACCCAAGAACATCTTGGTGGACTAACATACTTATTTCCCCTCTCCAGTTTAATATGATGCAAACTAGAAACACAATTCCCCTCCCAACAACAGGATTGACATTAATTATGCCTCGCTTGCAAAGGGAGGAAGAGTTTAAGTGTATTCAATATGTTTTTAATGTTTTGCATTACATGAAACCGAAACCATCTAAAACAGTGATAGCCGAAATTATCAGAGATCACCTCCACCTGATGCTAACATCCCCAATTTTTCTCTCCAAATTCCTAATAATTAGAGATCATTCACAAGGCGTTTTCTTGATTTATGATTCTAACGAAGATGCATTGAATTATGAACACCCTAAAATCGCAAGAACAATCTCCCCTTGCATTGGAACCATCTCCCCACCCAAATAATGTAAATATTTATAGTGAGTACCCATGAATTTATGTTATACTCTTTGGCTTGCCTGTTGTACTGAAGTTCTGTGGTGAATTCGAAACAAAAGAAATGAAGACTTGTTTCATAATGAGGGCACCGACCCTACTCATTTCACTAATGAAGTCACTATGTTCTTCATTGTTGAGCTCTTCTCTTTTGGATGTGCATAAAGCTAACTTGAGGCAATAAAACCATTCATTGCCAATGCCATCCAAATAGCTTTATGTAGAGCAAGTCGGTTGAAAGAGGCGATACACATTCTACTAAATACACACAATCCCCCTGTAGATTCTTATACTTACTTTCAACTATTACATACTTGTATTTCCAAGAAATCCCTTTCACATGGTAAGTAAATTCACTCCCACATCAATCAGATGGGATTTAAAAATCTAACTTTTCAACATACGTGTTCAATTATTCCTTTATACAATTGCTCACTTCTTTCTGTAAACCAACAACACATTTTTAATGTGTTCTTCATAATATTTGCACACAAATACATATATTTTTAAAATGTCAAGAAACAACCATGCAAATTTTAGTTCTTTTCGACCAAAGCTTTGTGCATTATATCACTTTTTTTGCATATTGAATTGTTAAAGGGTTAGACTTCATGTTTGCGCTTTTTAGAAAATATAAAATAATAAGGAAGCCAACTTTAAAGGTTCTCATTCTTTACAAATGCATGCTTTCCTGAACACATCCTTCATTTCATGATTGAATGCCCTACAAGTTTACATTTTCCATCATATATTTGCAGAATTCCCACTATCTCGAGCATCTTTTAGTTGCCATGGAAACAACTTTGACACATGAAGGCATTTCTCAATTGATTGAAGGTGGTTCCAATGTTGACCCCACATCGTAGATACTGCACTTGTCCTCCCTAAGGTCCATTCTCAACACTGGTGCCCCAACATCGTGTTGACCTTTTAGATGGGATACATTTTCAAACAACACTTCTACCCTCCAAATTTGCAAGTCGTATAACCGATAAATCAATAGAAGAAGGCTCCATTGTGTGCTTACACAAATCCCTCGTTAGAATGATCAAAAGTGAACTGCAAGCTTCATCTCTTGCTCAATTACCAATGTACATAACCTCCCTATATTAATTATATATATATATTTTTATTTTTTTTTTCATCCGTTGCTCAGTTCTAATTCTATCCCAATTTTCTTATCCATTACAAGATTATTCTTATCATTGAAATGGATGTTGTTGTTGAAACACATTTGGTAATTGATGCTCCAATCTAACTACCAACAAATACTATCGAACATAGTCAGTTGCCATGAACATATGCAAGTGCAAACCAGGTTAAAAAATATTTTACGAGAACACCAACTAAAATAAGTGCTTTGAACACATCTATGCGCATGTGGTCCGTAGAGGGTCGTGCCCTAGCAAAAACAAACCCTTCACGAATATCACAATGCAAGGGGAGATGGTTCCGTGTTTTGATAGAATAGAAGAAGTGAAACTGGATGAAGAGATACAATGGGAGGGGAAGAGAGTTGTAGAAAAAAGGCATTTGAGGCTGGAGAAGTGTATGGGAAAGGAAAGGGATCAAGGAGGCAACGTTGGAATATATTCTCTAAGAATTGTAGGACATGATTATCATTTGTAATAAAGGGGGATCTCATGTTGTAGAAGACGTAGATGAAATAGTCATTGGAGATATGTCAGAAAGCAGACCACAACGATCAATTGTTATAGAACTTAGTAGGACCCATTTTAGTTGGTGTTCTCACAAAATATTTGTCAACCTGGTTTGCACTTGCATATGTTCACGACAACTAACTATGTTTGATAGCATTTGTTGGTATTTAGATTGGAGCACCGATTACCAAATGTGTTTCGACAACAACATCCATTTCAATTATAAGAACAATCCTATAATGGATAAGCAAAGCGGGATAGAATTAGAACTGAGCAACGGATGGAAAAAATAAATAGAAAGAAATTATAATTAATATAGGGAGGTTATGTACATTGGTAATTGAGCAGGAGATGAATCTTGCAGTTCACTTTTGATCATTCTAACGAAGGATTTGTGTAATCACACAATGGAGCCTTCTTGTATTGATTTATCGGTTACATGACTTGCAAATTTGGAGGGTAGAAGAGTTGTTTGAAAATGTATCCCATTTGAAAGGTCAACACGATGTTGGGCACCAGTGTTGAGAATGGACCTTAGGGAGGACAAGTGCAGTATCTGAGATGTGGGGTCAACATTGGAACTGCCCTCAATTAATTGAGAAATACCTTCGTGTGTCAAAGTTGTTTCCATGTCAACTAAAATATGCTCGAGATAGTGGGAATTTTGCAAATATATGATGTAAAATGTAAACTTGTAGGGCATTCAATCATGAAATGAAGGATGTGTTTAGGAAATCATGCATCTATAAAGAATGAGAACCTTTAAAGTTGGCTTCCTTATTATTTTATATTTTCTAAAAAGCGCAAACATGAAGTCTAACCCTTTAACAATTCAATATGCAAAAAAGTGATATAACGCACAAAGCTTTGGTTGAAAAGAACTAAAATTTGCACAGTTGTTTCTCGACATTTTAAAAATATATGTATTTGTGTGTAAATATTATGAAGAACACATTAAAAATGTGTTGTTGGTTTACATAAAGAAGCGAGCAATTGTATAAAGAAATAATTGAACACGTGGTACAAATGGTACAAATTCAAGAAAGGAAAAAAAACCTTACAACTCTAACATCATAAGAAAATATAACAAAACATTCCAAAAGCCATTGATCAACTCTAGAAAAGAAAAACCAAAGAAAATTATGTATCAAAACAACTTACGCAAATTATATCATGGCATTTAATCCCTACTATAGAAAACATTCTCCTCTGTCAACCAAAATAGATAGAGGTGTAATCACAAATCTTAGTGTGATTAATTAGAACTATTCCACGAGGCTTTAGTCCCCTTTGCTAGAGTTGAGAAATCCTTTATAACTTTTCTTAGGTTATTAAAAACCTTACATCGTCTACACCTAGAAACAATATGTGCTTCATAACTAGAGACTATCCCTTTTTCTCTCCCTAATAGCTACAAAAAACCCCTATTCACATTGTGTATGAAACCACCAATCTCATTTTTGTATAAAACTCTGATCACAATAGTGCATAAAGTGGAGCACATAGTAGATACTATTTGGGTATGAATAATCTAAGTTGGGCGATAGGTGTGGGACATCACACATTTTAGTCGAACACGCAAAGTGAATAATATTTGGTGTGGAACAATATGACCCATTAAAACCAATGGGATTGAAATAAAAAAGTGAGAATGTATGCTTAAGGAATGTTCAAGGACGAACGTCAAAGTACAGTGAAATGCAAGTCACCAATCTATAATAATATTACAAATATTGTAACCATATTTACATTGAGCCCATAAAATAAAATTTCATTGCTGCTTCAACCTGCATCAAAAACACATGGTTTAAACCATCCAGAGCCATAAACTGGACATTTTTTTCTTATTGATGCCTCTAAAATTCATCTTTACCATATGTTGCTGCTTTTAGTTCCTTCATTGTTTGGGTTGATATATCTTCTATCGAGGTTGATTTGCACCTTGAATTCTTCCCATATTTATTTGGAAACTCTGCTACCCTTTAAGGTGCTTGCATTTGTGAGAAATTTTAAAACAATTTTCAATTCCTACCATATATAATGTCTCTCGTATTTCTGATACATTTAATGTGGCATGGGTGTGTGATCATTTTTTGGCATCCAAGGCTTCCCATAAGACATTAAATTCTTAGGGAGTCAGTGAACTTTTGAGGCAGTTTGTAATTTAGTCGTATGAAGCCTTATTCAATACATTGTTAGGATTATGTCTGGCGACTCTAATTTGAAAATGCAAGAAAAGGAAGTGCTAGAAAAACATGCAAGCATGCCTTCATTGCTTGTCACATCATTTGGTTTACTGAAAGACTTTGACAACATAATTTGGTATACTTTTTCATGCTTGTATGTGGTATATGGGATTATAGAAATATATAATTAGGTACGGTGCTACAAGCACTATTTAGAGGGTCTTATTTTGTTTAGGGTCTTATTCATATTAAGTTTGATTATAGATAGAATATATGCCTTGTGTTAGATAAGAAGGTCTACACTCTTCTTATTACTGCTAACCGTATCCACCTTCCTTATGGATGGTACATTACATATAGAGAAGGGGTTTCAACGAACTTAGCCAGACATTTAGTCTTATACAATAATATGAGACAATTTTTAAAAGTTTAATTTCTTTTGTACAATAATTTCTAGGATATAATTATTTATTTTCAGAAATTATGTGGTTTTATATCGTTGTAACTTGTAAGAGCACCTAGGTTCAGTTCAATTGTTTATATTGATGTGTAATGGTTGTGAAGTTTTATTTTTGTGTTTCTACCATTATTATATCTTGTATGTTTAGGTGTAATTATTTTACAGTAAAAATCTCAAATACTTCTATATCTCAAATCAGTCTAGCTTCAATTGCAAGATTATAGCTAAAATTGGTGAGATGAGTGTGGAATATAAGGCCTTTAAGCTCATATCCCCTACCCCAATCCTGTCTTCAAATGTCAATGCAAGGCTTCAAAAGGCTTTAGTGAATACAATAGTGGGTGGCTGTTATAGGAGCTCCAATATTAGCATTGTGAGGACCATAAGCCATGAACATGAACTTGCCAAGAGAATGCCATGTCTACATGGAAATGAAGATTTAGACAAGGCAACATGTTGACATAGGCAAGAGAGAATTCAATGATTAAAGACTAGACAAAGGGATTAAAGACTTGTCAAATCTTTCTTTAAGTTGCTTATGCAAAATATCTTGAACATTATCCATGTTACATGCCACCAGCATTCCACTCCCATTATGCTTTCTCTTGAAACAAACTTTTGGATGGAGGCAATAAATGCCATTCGTACCACTTATTCAAACAACTATGCATCAAGTTTCCATCTGGAAATTGACTAAAGCAACAACAAACCAATCAATATATAAAATTCAACATCTATAGGTCATGGGAGTCCACCAGATCATTTTTTGCAAACAAATGTGGTGTGTCTTAAAAAATGTTGAGCTCTTGTTGAGTTAGGTGTGTGTCTATGTGAGACATTAAGAGTTCCCAATCCTCAATTAAAGGGGTTGAATCTCGCATGTGGAGTAGTAAATTCTGGAATAAAACTTGTGCATTGGTTGTTCCTTGTTTGCCAAAATATTTTTTGCAATATAATGGAAGAATGAAATCCCTTCCAAAGGGTTGTTGTGTAGGAATTACTTGCATAAAGAGGATTGTCTAAAACCGGTGGTAAATTTCATCTATTACCAAACAAACGTCAAGATGACTGTCAAACCGTCAAATTTAACACAGTCGTAGAAACATCCGCATGGGCCTTTCCCATAGGGGGGACGCCTTCGGCGTAATTAAAGTTAAAAGTGCCGAGGAAATTTAGTGCTACATAAACAATAGGTGGTGGACACGTGGAGAGGGCATCCAGTGGGTGTCCTAGCCGAAAGCACAAAGTGCAACCTTGGAAGGCCCTGGCCAAGGCAAGTGGATGAATAAATTGAATAATTTAAGCACCTCCAATATTAAGGTCCATAACCAGTGGATTGACTTTGGATTCACTTGATTGACAAAGGGAAAATTAAAAATCCCCCACGACATAGTTATATACATATAAGTCTTATATTTGAATTTGAATTATTTTGGGGATATTATTGACAATGTTTATTTTGGTTAATTCATTAAATTGAAAACATTGAAATTATTGATTTATTTAAATGTTAACTACTTCAAAATTAATAAGAAAAATGCAATGTAATTTTTGATGATTTAATATTATTTTACCATTTGTATTTATTAAATTTCTAGTTATAAAATATTTGTGTCAATTTCCTTAGTAAATTTCTAGATAATTTAATTTTAGTTGTTATCACGGACAAATTATTTAATAACTTGACCACGGTGTTAACTAGAGCAATTAACTCTTGGTCCCGACATTTTCTCATTTATTAAAAGCACTATAAATTATATAAATGTGAATAAATAATAATGTCATTCCTAAACTTACCCCTAGCCCATACCTTAACCTCACACCCTATAATATTAGTCCTAATTTAATTAATACCCTAAAATTCTTAGTGAGTATGTGAATAAAGATGAAGGCGATTGGTGGACATTGGACAAAAATTTGACTCGACCCTACACCCCTCCATGGTATGTAGCCCATTTAATCCTTACCACATTTTAATAAAGTTACGATCCATATCTTACGAGTTACTAGTATATCTATCTTATAGAAATCTATGTAAAATATTAATATTAGTAAGTATAATAAATATATTATAATTTATTATACTTTATAATATTATAGTTTATGTATGTGTTTTTTCTTATGTAATTATTTAAGTGCAAAGTAAAATTACATTTGTAGCAGCAAGTAAAATTACATTTTTAACAGCAAGTAAAATTACATTTATATTTGTTTGTATTTTCAAAAAGGTAAGTGGGCCCCAATTTTTATTTCACGGGAAAAAAATAATTTAATTTCACGCGCACGACATCAAATTGTTTCACTCCATATATACAACTGTAGATGCCTCTCCGCATAATTATTTAAACAGTCTACGTCGTGAAGACATAATCAAGAGCTACCCTTATTGGTTGTTTAAATGTCGATTGATTCTGAGATGCGTTCAAAAAAGTCGATTGAATATAAACACGAAATTGTTTCACAATTTGTAGTATTTAATTCAATCATTGGAATGCATTCCCAAATTTAGTATTCACTACACACAAAATAAATTTCTCATAAAATCACATTTGCATCATACAACAACCACTGAATTTGTCTAGTAGATTGTTGAGAAGAGAAAAACATCTTTCGTCCCCTTTATACATGAGTACACTTGTAGCACTTGGAAGCAGGGGATCTCAAGGAAAAAAATGTGAAATGTCGGAATAATATTTTATCTAAACAAATATTCAAGTATATAAACATATTAAACTAAATAAGTGATCCTCGTGGCATTCTTGAGTAGAGAATGTTAAGAGCTACTAGGTAGGTCGTACAGGGAGAGACCCTGCTCCTCATCTAATTCGTCGTGGAGAGACCATGTTTTTCCTTGAACAAATTTCAACCTTCCATCACAAAAGCCTTGGTGTGGCCATTGAAATTGATTTTTTTATTTCCAAATATACTAACTCTTTTTAGTGCGAGTAATTGAAATTATCTTACAAAATCATAAATGTGGCTTTCAAAGTTTCAACTATTTATATTTGGCTTGACAATCTCTTTCTGAATGTGTATATATAAATTTTGTAATAAATTATAAATAGTAACGGTCATGTGGTAATTGGTAATTAAAAGCAGGCTTGGAAAATGAGTTGGTTGTTTTTCAAAATTTGGATTCTGTATAGTAGATACTTTTTTATGTAGGCATAGATAAATACATCTTTAAAAACATTACACTGTTGAAAAAAATGAATTTTTTTTGTATATATAATTTTTAAAATTATAGAACTCATTAATTACACCGAAGGCATTTATATTTGAGGTCTAGCCTCCTGGATCTGACACAAGAGTCCAAATCCATGATTATGCTTGGATATTAGTACATATGGGTCGATTGAAACCATCTCCGCCGCTTCTTTCAAATGTACACTTGTTGTATGTTGAGCTGGAACACTAGCAGTCATTTCAGGCCATTACTTCTACTAGTCCACTTATTTAGACCTGTCATTTCCTATGCATAATAATACATAGGCATTAACTACGTTGACCCAAGTACCTCATCCACCTCAAAGCGATTCAAACATGGCACCTCCTCTGCTCCAGAAGTACGTTCAATGGTGAGGAAGGGAGATTTGGGAATCGACTCCGTCTCTTACCTACTTCACTTACATTTCAGAAATCTGGGATAGATAATCATGGATAATTATGCCAGATTTTCTGATGAATCCTTGATGGTGGTCTACAAAACTTAATGGAGTTTGATTTTCTTTGTCTCGTTGATGTGTCGCACAACATTGTTGAAGGTAACTGTAAATAGTTTAGATTTTATTTGTTTGTAAATCAATTAAAATTTATAGAAAAATAAGTAATAGAAAAAAAACCTTTTCTGTTACCTATTTTGTATTTGATGTTGGGGTCAATATTTTTTAGGCTAGTTCAGCCGCCTTTGTTTAAGGGAAATCTGGAACTGTGTGGAAGAATTTTTCACAGACGTCAAGATTGGATGACCACCAAAAAATGATGATGAACATGGAAAAATTACAGGAAAATTGATTCGCAGCTTGGTCCACTCCCATGTGCGAACTCACAATTATGTAGAAAAGGAGTTCTAGCTTCCAACTTCTAGACTTGTAAGTTCAGTCTTCAAATTTCACCTTTCTTGTAAAATCCAAATCCAAGGCATTACTCCACTATCCAATCTTTATTTCTAAGTAATCAAATAAAAAAAATCCAATTACAAATTCACCACCTTTGGTGCCACCATAGAGAGCACAAGGTTGTACAAATTATATATCAGATCTAAGCATACATGCAATAAAAGTGGATATTCTACCAGAAGAAATATACAAAACAAGAGATATAAATCAACACCAGATTTAACGTGGTTCACCCAGTGTGGGCTACATCCACCAAGAAACAAGCCAATCTATTATCCAAAGCTTTCAGAAGATATACAATTGAAGATCTACAATCTTCCACACCTCTCAGATGTACAATACTTTCTTTCTCTCAAGCTTCTCCTTCTTCTCCAAGAATTCTCTCTCACACAATTATTCTCACAATAATCATTAACACAATCCTCTACTTCTAAACCCTAGCTTTCATGCTTATATAGGCATATACAAACTTAGGGCACTTAGCCATGCAATTACAATCAATAGATCTGCTTTAATACTAAAATTAGATCTAATTCCCGAGAGTTAAATAAAACACTCCCACACAGGTAACTGACGTCGGTTAGCCCTAACCGATGTTGGTTCCTCCTTGCCTGACCGATGTCGGTCATAGGTGACCGATGTCGGTCCCTCCATAACTGATGTCGGTTACTGTGCTTTCCTGCAAGTTTAATATAACATGCTAATCTGAAGTAATTGAGCTCCACAACTCAACAATCTCCCACTTGGAGATAAATTATTGCACTATACATGTACAACGTCATTCTTGGATCCTTTCCTTAGCTTTGTTTCTTCCTCTTCAAGTCTCAAACTCGAAGACCAACAGAAGTGGAGTGTAGCTCCAACTTCTCTTTTGCTAATGGCTTCATTAGCATATCCACAGGGTTTTCACTCATATGAATCTTCTCCAGTTTCAGCTTCCCATCCTCCAATACCTGTCATATGAAGTGATACCTCAACTGAATGTGTTTCATTCTAGAATGAAACACTGAGTTCTTTGCCAAATGAATTGCACTCTGACTATCACTGAACAATTTGCAATCATCTTGCTCCTTTCCCAACTCTTCCATGAACCTGCTCATCCATATCATCTCTTTGTTAGCCTCTGTAGCTGCAACATACTCTGCCTCTGTAGTAGACAAAGCCACAACCTTCTGTAATCTCAAAATCCAGCTAACTTGTCGTCCCACCTACTGTGAAAATATATCCAGTAGTGCTCCTTCTACCATCCAGATCTCCAGCCATATCCAAATCAACATAGCCACATAAAGAAATATCCAAACCTCCATAACATAACTACATGCTAGATGTCCCTCTCAAATACCTGAGAATCCATTGGACTATTTTCCAATGCTCTTTACCTGGATTGGCCATAAATCTACTCACAACTCCCACTGCCTATGTGCAATGTCTGGTCTGGTACAAACCATAGCATACATGAGACTCCCAACTGCTGAAGCATATGGTACTCATGTCATGTATTTGACCTCCTCATGTGATGAAGGACACTGATCTTTGCTCAATTTGAAGTGTTCAGCCATAGGTGTACTCACCAGTTTTGAATCTTGCATGTTAAACCTTTCCAACACCTTATTGATATAAGCCTCCTGAGACAAATACAATTTCTTGTTCTTCCTGTCTCTGTGTATTTACATGCCAAGGATTCTTTTTGCAGCTCCTAAATCCTTCATAGCAAATGTGTGAGCTAGCTTTCCCTTAAGCTCACCAATGTCTGCATACTAGATCCTGCAATAAGCATATCATCCACATACAGTAACAAAATAATATAGCTCCCATTTTCAAGCTTCTTGAAATAAACACAATGGTCAGATTCACATCTCAAGTAACCATGCTCATGCATGAAACTATCAAACCTCATGTACCATTGCCTTGGAGCTTGCTTGAGCCCATATAGACTCTTTTTCAACCTGCACACTAATTTCTCCTTACCCTTGACTTCATACCCAAGCGGTTGCTGCATATAAATCTCTTCATCCAAATCACCATGAAGGAAAGTTGTCTTCACATCTAGTTGCTCTAAATGCAAATCATGTACTGCAACTAAACTCAATACAATACGTATGGAAGTCATTTTAACAACAGGAGAAAATATTTCACCAAAGTCAATACCTGCTTTCTGTGTAAATCCCTTTACTACAAGCCTTGCCTTGTATCTTTTCTGTCCACCCTCTTCTTCCTTGATCCTGTAAACCCACTTGTTCTGCAATGTCCTCTTACCTGCTGGTAACTTAACCAAATCCCAAGTCTGGTTTTGTTCCAAGGAGTCCATCTCCTCATCCATGCCATGCTCCCACTGCATGTGGGTCTTATCCTGCATTGCTTCTTCAAAACTTTCTGGTTCACCATTATCAGTCAATAATAAATAAGATAGAGAAGGTGTAAATATTTCTGGAGGTTTACTTACCCTTTGTGACCTTCTCACAGAAGTTTGGGGTACCAGAGGCTCATTCTGGACCTCCTGGACATTTGTTTCCAATTCTGACAGTGACCGATGCGGTCACCTATAACTGACATCAGTTCTGCTAACCGATGTCAGTTTGGCTCTTCTGTAACTGATACCAGTTCAGCTGACCGATGTCGGTCAGGGGTCAACTGACACCGGTTATTGTGTAACCCTGTAGGTATGATTTTTAAATCTGAGAGTTCATTTTCATTCACAAACTTCTCAACCGGTTCATCCTTGGGTACCAAAATTTGATCCCTGTACATTCTCTTTTCATTCCATTCAATGTCACGACTCCTAATAATTTTAGAATTCTCTAAATCCCAAAAATGGAATCCGAAATCACCAGATCCATAACCAATGAAAGTGCATCTCTTGGATTTTGCATCCAACTTTTTCCTATTTTCCTTATCAATATGCACAAAAGCTTCTGAACCAAAAACTTTAAGAAAAGAAAGATCTACCTCTTTTCCGGTCCAAGCTTCCTCTGGTATTCCTCCATCTAGTGAACTTGAAGGCCCACAGTTAATCAAATAAACCATTGTATCAACTGCTTCTGCCCAAAACTGTAAGGGCAATCCAACATGTATCCTCATACTTCTAGCACATTCCATGATTGTCATGTTCATTCTTTCTACAACACCATTCTCTTGTGGTGTTCTTGGAACCATCCTTTCTCTACGTATTCCATTCACTGAACAATAATCATTGAAAGCCTTGCTACAATATTCACCACCATTTTCAGATCTAAGGCACTTTAACTTTGAATTTGATTCATTCTCAACAAGGGCTTTCCATCTTTTAAAAGTCTCAAAAACATCAGATTTATGTTTAATACAATAAACCCATACCTTTCTTGTAGCATCATCAATGAAAGTAACATAATACTGGGATCCTCCATGAGAAGCTACCTGGGCTGGTCCCCACACATCTGAGTGTACAAGCTCCAATTTCTGCTCCTTCTTAGTTGCCCCAACTTTGAGAAATCTCACTCTCTTTTTCTTTCCAAAGATACAATGCTCACAGAAATCAAGATCTAAATCTTTCAAATATGATAACTTACCCTTAGCCTTTAAGATTTGCATTCCTTTTTTACTCATATGGCCCAACCGATTATGCCACATGCATGCATCTGAATCTGAAGTAGATAACACAGAAAATGAATCAATAACACAGGTAGATAAATATAACGTTCCTACCTTCTTACCTCTTGCCACAACAAAAGCACCCTTGGTGACTTTCCAAGAGTCTGTTGTGAATGTAACCATGCAACCAACTTCACCTAGTTTCCCTGCAGAAATAAGATTCCTCTTGAGGCTTGGCACATGCCTCACATCTTTCAATACCCATGTATTTCCATTCTACAATTTTAGATGAACTTCCCCTTTACCAGTAATACTGCAAGGTTCATCATCACCCAAATAAACATGCCCAAAATTACCCTGGACATAATTTCTGAAATAACCCTTATTAGGGGTTGCATGGAAAGAAGCTCCTGAATCTAAAACCCATGATTCTATTCTATTATCCAAAGAAAGAATAAGAGCATCTTGCATTACCTCTGCTGTAATATTTGCCTCTTTATTTGACTCTTTACCTTTGTCTGGGTGTTGGTTCTCTTTATCCTTTGACCAACAATATTTCTTTGCATGTCCTTTCTTTCCACATTTCCAACAGGTAATTCCCTTACCTCTGGATTTAGATCTGTCATCCCTTGACTTTGATTTCCCATTATTCTTACTCTTGGATCTCTCCTTCTGCCTGCCTCTGCTTTCTACATTCAAAGCATTCCCAGATGATGATTCCTCTGTACTTTTCCTCTATGAATTTCTTCATTCAAGATTATACTAACCACATCATCAAACTTCAAAATATTATTAGCAGATGTTGTATTACTAACATCCATTACCAAGTTATCCCAACTATCAGGCAAAGAACATAAGAATAAAAGTGCTTTCACTTCATCATCAAACGGAATATCAACCGATTTTAACTGATTTACAATAGATCAGAAATCATTCAAATGACTAGATGCAGATCCACCTTCATGCATCTTAGAACTAAATAGTTTCTTCATCAAATAAAATTTATTTGAAGCACTAGGTTTTTCATATAAATTAGCAAGAGATTTCATTAACTCTACCGTAGAAGTCGCTTCTGTAATATTGGAAGCCACAGATGCTGTCAGGCTCAATCTTATAGATCCCAAAGCCTTTCTGTCAAGAATATTCCATTCTTCATTAGTCATCTTCGTAGGTCTAGAATTTTCATCCAATGGTAAGTACAAATCTCTTTGATACAGATAATCCTCAATCTGCATCTTCCATAATTGATAATTTCAGTCGTCAAACTTCTCTACCTTGTATTTGTTTTCTTCTGCCATTGTTGTAGCTCCCACTCAATCAGAAAACCCTCTGTGAGTAAATTTGTCAACACATAAAACCCTCAAACAAAGCTCTGATACCAGTTGTTGGGGTTAGCACAAGGTTGTACAGATTATATATCAGATCTAAGCATACATGCAATAAAAGTGGATATTCTACCAGAAGAAATATACAAAACAAGAGATATAAATCAACACCAGATTTAACGTGGTTCACCCAGTGTGGGCTACATCCACCAAGAAACAAGCCAATCTATTATCCAAAGCTTTCAAAAGATATACAATTGAAGATCTACAATCTTCCACACCTCTCAGATGTACAATACTTTCTTTCTCTCAAGCTTCTCCTTCTTCTCCAAGAATTCTCTCTCTCACAATTATTCTCACAATAATCATTAACTTACACACTCTTACTTCTAAACCCTAGCTTTCATGCTTATATAGGCATATACAAACTTAGGGCACTTAGCCATGCAATTACAATCAATAGATCTGCTTTAATACTAAAATTAGATCTAATTCCCGAGAGTTAAATAAAACACTCCCGCACAGGTAACCGACGTCAGTTAGCCCTAACCGATGTTGGTTCCTCCTTGCCTAACCGATGCCGGTCATAGGTGACCGATGTCAGTCCTCCATAACTGATGTCGGTTACTATGCTTTCCTGCAAGTTTAATATAACATGCTAGAAGGAAAATTTCCCTCCGTGCCAAACACAACAAAATGAGAATTACCCATGGCATCACACTGAACTAAACAAATACGCCCGGCACTGAAAACCGACACCACAACACACTGACCCCGATCTCCAGAAGAAAACCCATGATTGCTCAGCACCTTGAAGACCGAAAACCAAGGTGACTCCTACATTACACCATCAACAAACCACCCACCACACCTTTGAAATCACTCTCGTGCTAAAAGATGAGAAACCAACTCGCACCCAGGGAGAACCATCTACATTCAAACTGCAATACCCACATAAACCAAGCCCTAACAAACCTGTAGACTCCCTTTCATGAGTTAGGCATGAAAACCAGAAGAGAGCCACGAGGGACATTTATTTTTTTCAGATCATGAGCTTAGGGAACCAATTCTTTCTAGCCCTAAGTAAGAAGAAAATTGAAATCATAAGATTCCCCCTTTTTAACAGAGAGACCAGATCATCCACAAAGCTCTACAATCCAACCGCCACCATTCCACTCTAAAGAAACAAACTCTCCAAAATCAAGCCCGCAGTCTGGAAGGGCAGGTCCCACTTTCTACGCTGAACCAATGGAAGGACAAGGAATGTTCCAAGCCCCCATACCAAGCCAAGCTACTCCGTGAAACCACCTGCAATAATCGGATCCAAAATAATCAGGACAGGAATATGATCAGGTTCCTTGAGCTTATCCATCTCCTCGATTGGCGCCTCCAACCCCTCAAGCACCTCAGAACCCAAAAAAATCCCCAATCGGCTGGGACTTAGTAGCCAACCCATCTGGAAAATGATGAAGACTGGGATAAGATTCCAAGAAAGAAGACACAAAAATCTCTACCAGAAAAGGAGAAAACGAAGCAGGACTAGAAGCAAGCTTCAAAGCCACAAAAAATACCTTCACTTTGTGACGAAGAAGAAAACCAACATTTTAAAGGGCATTCTCAAAAATATCAGAGGCTAAGCTCTCCTCCAGTGGGTCTGGTAGAAGCTCCAAGCCTTCAATTCAATGCTCTTGCCAAACAATAGCTGAGATTTTCCAGTATAACCACCTAGTTTAACTCCTTCACATGCTCCCACCTCTCTTCTCCATTACCACTGCAGGCCCTTAGGGTTTGCTCTATCCAAAACCCTAGTGCCTCTATCCTCCCCATCCTTGATAGAAAAAAAATATTTCATCGTTAAAACACAATTGTTGTGTAGGAGAAATCCATTTAATTTTTTTATCCTTCCATGATCGCAACCGGCCCAAATAAATACACACACTTAGGGTCCTGTTAGGCGGGATTACATTTTATATAGATTACAAAAAATAGGTAAATGTGAGAATATTATTTAATGGCATTGGCAGGTGTACCTGTCATTGGGTGGGAACTTGCGTGAAAGACATGGATGAATTTTTTAATTATTTGACCGTGTATAATTACCGTGAATGGCTGTCTATGTCCATGGAAATTTGTTATTAATATAAATTCATAATATTATAATAAACTTGTATAATATTAACTTCATATTAATTTATATTATAATAAACCATAATTAATGTTATAATAAATTTGTTACAATTAATATTAAAAACATAAATTTATTATAATTAATATTTATATAATAAACTTATTATAATATAAATTATAATTACTATGAAAGATTAGATACAACCCATGCATGAAGGACATAGGATCCATTTCTTTCCTAGCCACAAATAAGGAACATGGTATGTTGTATTCATGAGGTTGGGTTCCAAACTCAAAATCTATTTTTTATTTTCATGGTATTGGATTTTCCCTATTTTTTATTTTGACCCCTTTAAGAACAAATTGGACTTTCATGAAAAATGCAAACGAGATGGAGTCGACAATAAGTATCGTAGTAAAAAAGGAAAATCCCATTTTATGTCAATGGTTATTGATGGAAAATTTTGTCTAGAATGTTGATGAGGTAAACCCTAACTGTTACCCTTATAGCTAAAGAGATTCCCTGATCATAAATGTGCATACAATCACAACCCTTGGATGTCAGGTCTATTAGGCATATCCCCATCTCTAAACTCTCTCGTGAAGTGTGCTTTACTTTACTTGTCCTCGGACTCCTCATCCCTCTACCCCCTCTCCATCGAATTTCAACCTCTTTCACAATTTCAGTCCCTCCATTTTCACTTCTTCCATGCATCCCTTCGGCATTTCCATCGTACATTCCATGTACGATTGCTAGTATTTATGTGAGGAAAAGTTTAATATTATTAAATTTTATGTACTAAAAAAATTATAATTTACAGTCACCTAAAACAATTAGTGCTCAAATACAATGAGTTCAAAATTTTAAGGCCATTTTAAAATTTCACTACCTAAATTTCATATGCTAATATCTAATTGTACCACTAAAAGTTCAAAGTCCATAGGTTCTCTACAATGTGCTCTAAATCAGACATCAGAAACTAATCAAGGATTGATTACATTTATGTATATAAATTTCCATAAAATACATGCCACGCTAGTCCAAATTATATTTCAAAATAAACTTGGCTACACAATGGGTAAGTGTATACATATATGAAAGCCCTTTGTTTGGGGGCACTTTTTATTAGTTGAAGAATGGAACTACTGATTAAGGTTTACATTATTTCTCAGATTTTGAATATTTTGGATGGAAGTGCTTATGCACTTGTATTTTTTTTTCTATGTTATTGTTTGATGTTTTATGTTTGATCTGTTTTTGAGCGCTCTCAGCATCCATTTGCTCACTTTTCTAGATGATTCCAACCTCATTTGCAATGGCATTGTTGATGCAAAATTCGTTATTGAGCAACAACAGAAGGCCCATGTTATTGAGCAAAATCAATTATATTGAAACCAGTAAATTTTAAATATAACACACACACACACTTTATTTATTTGATTAAGTATTTAATCTTTAAAAATATATGCATATTCTAATGTTGTTATAAAATAGGATAGGAATAAAACATAAATATAACAATTTATTTTGGACGATTTGTAATTTGATCTAGTCTTCAAAGCAAGTCATAAGTCAATTTTTAGACCTTGCAGATAAGTTATAAAACAAAGTTTTCGAGTATTGGGAAAAGTAACATTACACATGTAATGAAATACAGTCTGAAATGTTGTTCAATTATGGAGGGGAGGTTGTGGATGGAAAATGTAATAGTAAACTAAGTGTAAGTATACTAAGATGAACAAAGTGTTTGGTGCTACATATATAGGCCCATTTAAACTAATATACTTGAAGTAAGAGATAGAGAGGACAAACATAGACCAAACTATAATGACTAATATAAAAGTTGTCTAGTTATTTTACGATTGTATTGTTTTGGGCATTCTCATGCTTACACAATCAAATATATAAATCATCTAGAAGAGTTTTCCTTTTGGATTTTTATTTGACACCTCTTTAACATTTCACGTTTTTAATATTCATTAAAGTTGGAGGATTGTTATATATATATTCTCATGCCTATTATTTTAAAATTTTAATGTTGTGTGGCTCTATAATATGAGGGAGTGGTTAAAGAGGATGAGAGGGGACCAAGTGTATGGGTGTTCTCATAAATTTTGTAAAGAGTGTATCGAAATGTGATCAAAGAAGTATATGTAAGGATTTCATCTATAACGAAGGACATATGACAAAATTTGTTGACATATCCTAGTCCATATCTATACATTGTCATTATTCCTTCCAATAATAAATGATGATAATGGAGTCACTATTATTGAACATTGCTAAATTCATGATACCAACTATCATTTGTTGTGCCTCACTCAGCGCACGTTCCAAAATTGATAAAAAGACAACTGAATATCTCGATCTAGATATTAAAAGCAATAATAACAGTAATATTTTTTTTAAAAGGGTATAAAAATTACAAGGGTGGTATATATTAACTTGTTACAATAGTAACATGACTAAGTCACAATATATGACGAAGCGACACCAAACCGCATTCGCGAACAAGGAGAAAATTAATAATTTTTTGCGTTGTTGGGACAGTGTCACATTTTTGGCTTTACGGGACGATGAGTTGGCATAATGCCACTTTTGCAAGTTAGAGTAAAATTTTGATTGTTATTTTTTTATAAATATCGACATTAATTAAATCATGACAGCGACACGACTAGGTTATCAACACAGGGGGTTCACTTAGTAAAAATATGGTATATCACGTTCGTTCAAAGGTTTTAAATAATACCCTTAATGTTGGTTTTTACCGCTAATTATTCAATTGATAATAAATTCTCCTCTTATATTATTCGAATGATAATACTCCATATTTTTTCCATGTACCTTACCCATTTTTCCATTACAATTTTATTTACCCCTTTTTATTTCTATCCTAATCTATGAAACATAAAATATATCATGTTTCCCATTCAATGATTATTTTCTTAATACACCTTTTCTCTAGAAAGAGAGTTTGAAGTCATTTGAGACTTATTACCAATTACCTTGATGTTAAACTTTAGTCATTTATCAATATTTCTTCAAATAATTAGGATACTAAAATAACATCATTTGTGTTGAAAAACATACTCGATCCCATTTTTCTACCATCTTATTATTAAAAGGAACGATAACCAAATTGTACCAAGCCAAGAAATTAGATGCTAATCAAACACCACGATCATAACATGAAAGCAATTTTCTAGAATAAATTTACATAAACCTTTGCAAACAAATGAGCAACAATATCATATATTATAATGGAACTCAATGAAATACAATGAGAATGGGCCTTACTTGTATAGGCAAGGAATAACAATCTAAGAACCAGTCAAGGTCATAGATCAAGCCATAAATCAAGAAAATAATTAGTCATCAAAGAATTAGTCAAGTCGATATATTTAGGAAAGAATTAGTCATCAAGGATCTAGTTAATACCATAAATCAAGGAAAAACTATACCTATCAACTAGATAATATCTCCTAATATCTAAATAAGATAAAATAAATAACCACACACATAAGTGGGTGAGGATAAATACAATAAAGGTAAATAAAGTACCTAGGTGAACATGAGCTAAGGTAAATACCTACTCTAACATCCCCCCTCAAGTGAAGTTAGGGGCCCAAAATAAAAGTGGCATAACCACAGTACGAGTCCCAAAAACTAGGCCTGATGAGGTACTCATGTACAATAACTGAGAAAAAGGGACACCGTAAAGTACCCAAAACCAGTAACAACAAAGTAGAGAGAGAAAAAACCCAATGCAAGGCATCCTAAGAAGCTCGGCTCAAAAAAATCATACAATGTTAAAGAAGTTTGGTGTGCACTATGGTCTAAATCTACTACTCGATCACAAAACTCAAAAACAATTGACATCGGGCTTCACCAGAATAGCTCCATACAAGGAGACTTTCAATGGAATGATGTCGAAAGTTTAAGAAAACACCAAACATAATTCGATCAACTGACTGTAAATAGGTGTGCCACGATCCAAGAACAATAACCAAAGCAACAAGGAAAGGACACAAAATCCATAGTGTCATGATCCAAGAAAAGCCAAGGTAACAAGGCAAGGACACAAAACTCGAAGAAGCATGATCAACACCACACCCTCCCATATTGTTGAATGGGTGGAGTGACGCTACAAATCTGTATGAGTTGTCAAAACAACTACTCGAACACTAAAAAACTAACACTAGGCATTCACCCAGAATAGCTCCCCCATAAGAGAGACTGTCAACATGCCAAAAGTGTCGAAAATACAGATATAAAATCTCTCAACAAACAAGAGAGATACACTACACCTGCTAAAGAAAAATGCTCAAAACAAGGAGCATTACAATGCAGAAGGTATAGAAAGTGGAGCAAGAGGCTGAATGGTAGAGGAGCCATGCATGTAGAGTCTTCTCAATGAATGCACTATGTCGCTGCCATGAGTGATCAGATATCCACCCCAAATCAGCACATGATGGATGAAGAAGATGTCTGCATATGACTTAGTGTAAAATGCACAATGGGTGCATGCAAAGGAACATCAGAATGTGTGTCAGGTTGATCATGTCTGACAGACTGAAATCTCAGGTTTATCAAGCCTGAGTGAAGGTGCAAAACTCATGTGTTGCTCATGATCCTCAGAAAGAGTCAAGCGAACAAAAATAGGAGCTTTGTCAATGTGTGATCCCAATGAAGTACCTACTCGAAAACCAATGCCATGGTGAGAATTCCACTTAACATGTGGAATAGGGGAAACAATACCCTGTGAATGTCTGTCAATACCTCTGCCAGTGAAACCCATAGAACGGAGCATGCGAGAACTGAATGTATTGGTATGCTTCTCAAAAGAGCCATGCATGTGAGCAGAAGTAGGATATACAACATGTGTAACTGCAATAGGCACAGACACAGAAGAACATGCAGTAACAAGCCTAATAGGCTTAGGAGCATCAAGAGCAGGAGCATGCTCAAAAACTAATAGATTAAGGTCAGTGGGTATAAGAGTAATAGCTATAAATGGACTAGGAGCATGGATATGACTATCCACAATATGATGGTGATGCTGTCAGGCTAGCAAGTTTTCAAGTTTTTGTTCGCAGGGAGTGTATTAGTGTATCCTTATCGTGAATGAGTGCTTGTAGAAGAGAATTTCACTTCTTGAGTGATCTATTTTTTTCCACAAATTTTACAATATCCTCTCTAAAGTTCACACACTTCTGAGAAAAGGATATCATTCTCAGAATCCACAATAGATACAAGAATGTGACTCCCAAAAGTTTAGGACGTCGGGCTCAACTGAAATTGCGTCCACAAGTGATTACAACACCCCTCCATATTTGACACTTTATAATGAGTGTGTGTTACAATATGGCAACTTTAAAATTATAGTGTGATTCTCAAAACAAATATTTCCAATGGAAAGAGCACGGAAAAACAAGCACTTTTGCAAAAAATGACACTCAAAACCGAGTTGTCGATCAAAAGATATAGGCTTTACAAGTTTATGCTCTGCTATTTATTTTAGTTGCCACTAAAATAAAATAAAATGCTCTTGCCTTCACCACACAAATAAAATGAAAGGGTGTTGGAGTTAAGCACTACTTAGTAGGAATCACAAGCTTAAGCCCTCATATGACCATACCATATGACCAGGGGCTAAGGATTTCAGTGGGTGTCGAATTTACAGTCGATCTAAAGGTTTTTCCACCGGAATCCAATCGAAGGCTTTGTTTTACATAAAAACATGCACGCAACAACAAAATATGAACAAATCTTGAATATATGAATATATAAAAAAGTGTTTGCTAAATAAAACTTACAGATGGATGTCAACAATAATCTCCTTCTCTGATACCATAAAAGGAACGATAACCAGATCGTACCAAGCCAAGAACTCAGATGCTAATCAAACACCACAATCAATAAGATGAAAATCAATTTGCTAGAATAACTTTACATAAACCTTTGTAAACAAATGAACAACAATATCATATATTATTATGGAACTCAATGAAATACAATGAGAATGGGCCTTGATTATATAGGCAAGGAATAACAATCTAAGAACCAGTCAAGGTCGTAGATCAAGCCTTAAATCAAGGAAAGAACTAGTCATCAAAGAATTAGTCAAGTCCATAGATTTAGGAAAGAACTAGTCATCAAAGATCTAGTTAGTACCATAGATCAAGGAAAAAACTACACCTAACAACTAGATAATATCTCTTAATATCTAAATAATATAAAAGAAATATCCACACACATAAGTGGGTGAGGATAAATACAATACAGGTAAATAAAGTACCTAGGTGAACATGAGCTACGGTAAATACCTACTCTAACAATTATTTCTTGGTTAATAATCTCGTAATTAAGATTTCCTTATTCAAAATGATATTATAATTTAAATTTATGACCACACTCCTTTTGCAGTTTTAAGGTATTTAGTTTTAAAAACTAGGGTTCAAATATTTTAATTTATATTAAAATTAACCTTACCTCTCCTCTTGCCTAATTCTCTAACATACTCCCAATACCTAATTCAAAATATTAGTTAATTAAAATCTTTCACCCCCTAATGTATACTTGTATATTGCCTTTGATTTATGAATTTTAATCACCTCAATATGAATTAACGTGCTAGAATATTGCCTGGCTAATGAACCTCCTGTGGTTATCAACTAGCGATAACGTTTATCACATAGGAAGAAATAATGTGAGCGTAAAATTAATTACGGTAATGTTAATAATTGTTTCGAAAATGATTTAAAAGTTTGTGGAAGACCAAGGGTATTATTTTGGTCATGGGTCTTATTTATTCTCCTAAATGGATCCATGCCTTTGTAATTTAATACACAAGTTTTAAAATTTAATTAGTTAATCAATACATCCAAATTATAAAAGGGTTTAATTAATTATTATCCTAAAAAATATAATGTGTGCATCCATAAACTTAAGTCGCTTTCTAATTAAATGGGAGCCTTTAGATTCAAATCAATCTCCACTGTAGGATAAGCAAAAACCCTAAAATCAAACTTATGAGGATAAAATTAAAAACCTAATATCTATTGTTTCTCTTTCATTTGGGTGCCCTATTTTTTGGTTTTTGTTTTACAGGTAGGAGGAGCTTATGAAGAGCTCAAAAATGGAGAATAATGGTGGAAGCAATATGTTAAATGTTCTGAAACTATTTGATATCCAAGTAGGGTGTGATTTGGGTATATTTCTCTTTGTTGGAGAGGAGATTCATTGTTGGTTATTTGTTGCCAATGATCCTTGGAAGGATATGCAAGCTTGTTTGATATATATTGTTTTTGTTATAGTTTAAGTGCTCAACTTCTGAGAAGAAGTATTGTTCAAAACCATGGTATGTGTGTGTGTGTGTGTGTGTGTGTGTGTGTGTGTGTGTGTGTGTGTGTGTGTGTGTGTGTGTGTGTAAAATACAAGTAATGTTGGCCGCATTTGTAAAGGCCCCAAATGGGTGAATGCAGAGTTGAAAGGCCTTAAGATCTACGTGTGGTGGGTGGCCATAGGCCATGTAAACAATGGTAAGGGAGGGGGGGCTATGGCCCACACTATAGTCATGGGATGTGGCATGTGCCACAACCCCAAAGGGTTTTGTAGTTGGGGTTTGGGGGACAGGTGGGATAACCACCTCATTCCCCCCCCCCCCCCCAATAATATGATCTTTTTATTTAAACCCTTCTTTTAAAAGGGTTGGCCGAAAATGTATTCTCTTTAAAACATTTCACATATCAAGTTTTGAATTATTTTTTTAATTTAACATCTCCAATCTTGTTATTTACATAAGTAAGTGTGTGTGTGTGTGTGTGTGTGTGTGTGTGTGTGTGTGTGTGTGTGTGTGTGTGTGTGAGAGAGAGAGAGAGAGAGAGAGAGAGAGAGAGAGAGAGAGAGAGAGAGAGAGAGAGTTTATTATACATGCCTATATATTTTTATACGATTAGCAATCAATCACTAGAGATAATTTTCCTAATATTTAAGTTATATTCACATCAGTTTTATTTTCTCTTTATGATATGAGGAACATGAAAGATTTAGTTTTCTAACTCATAATGTAGCTGCAGACATTGGTTTTTGGTGTAACTCTTCTCCTTTATCCAACATTTATTCTCCTTCATGTAACTTTCCCCCTCGCTTTTCTTTTTCCTAAATTTGAATAAATTCCATCCATTTACTCACCCATATTTTAATTAAGTAATGGGATCCATGTAAACCCATTTAATAATTAATATTTGGCATTATCTATCATCTCCCAACTTTATTCAATTCATGTGCAATAATACACACATCCAACATCCCACTCCTAAATTCAAAAATGAGATGCATTATTGCACCTAACCATGTCAATAATGCTCCCCACTCCATCCTTATCTACCTCATAATTCAAATCGTGAGCCTCACTTGATCACATGATGTATCTTAACAATGGTTACTTTACCCAACCCAGATTACCTAATAATGCACAGTCTAACCTCACCCCTAGGCTATAAATATGGGCCTTCCCCCCTCATCCAAATAAGCTGAAAAATTTTGCAAAAAAGTTGTTTTGAATTTTTGGCCTCTTGTTTATCATAGTTCCTCATAATGTCATTGTAATGACACTGGAATCCCCACAATACTCTGCTCATGATTTGGTGGTTCACTTAGCGTGGTTCATGTTGCATGTTGTGTTTGGATCAGATCAATAGCTCCATCTACATATCAACATCTTTAGGTTTCTTTGATCGTTAGCTTGCATTTTATCTGTTTATTTTGCATTTTGTCATTATTCTTTATCACATGGGGGTTGATAGTCACCGAGGAATCGAACGCTTCCTGGGTCTGCTTTGTTAGGTAACCCCCACATAAAATATCTACGCAATTTTTCTCTAGTGTCTTTGAGTTGCAGGTTTGTTAAGATCACAACGACGAGCTCGTCATCTACTTGACGCTCGTATCGGCCATCACCATCTCCAAGGTACTAAGCCCTTACATATTCGACGTTGTTTTGTGTTTATTGATTTCTTGTACACTAATCTGGCCAGAATGCAGGAAACTCCGATCAACATTTGCACACCTGGTGAGAGCAGACCCAAGTTCTGGGAACTTTTATTTTTTCTCACCTTGTATAGGTGTCATAAGTATAACAATTATTATGTTTTACACATCACATTCAACTCGCTACTCTTTACCCACACCCAACTCGCTATTTAGCTTCCTCCACCCCATCTAAATACACTCTCTGAGCTACTTCCCACACCCAACACGTCGCTCAACTCCCTCCACACACATAGATATTCCACTCACTACGAGCTCCAATCTCTCTTCCCTCACCACCAAGCTACCATATTTGTTTTCAAATCCCCCTCATCCTTACGAGCTCCTACCTTCCAAGCCACTTGACATAACTCTCAACTACCCTTCACGTTCCCATCTCCCCATCCCCGAGTGGCAACCATCGACACTCATTCCCTATCCACACTCCCCTCGGCCACTTCCTCTGCTCTCACCACGACATAATCGACCATTTTTATTTCTTAGCTTTATAGGCCAATATATCACACCTGAGCCATAGCTTAGCCCTCTATATGACTCAACCCCTTATAATCCTTACCTACATTATAATATGAACCATCCCCTCCCTTTCTCACCACTCCACCCCACTCACAGTTCTCCTTTCCCTGAGTTATCTCTCGTCCACTCGATCCCACGTATGACCTCCACAATAGTCTGGATAAAGTGGAGAAAGTGAATATCCATGTACACTCATAAGATTCCAATTATTACTACTTCTACCTATTTCCAATGTGGTTTCAAATTCACACAAAAGCTTTGTGGGTTATGACTGTGAAGTCATTTCTTTTAATAATTATCAATCCTTTTCACCACGTTTATAAACAATGTAAGTAGCACCATAGTCATTTCAGTATGACCAACCACAAAGAAATGCTAGTGAAGAAATTATAGTAAGATATTCTAGGCTTTACAAAAATTCCTACCTACCACTGCGTCCACTACTTGATCCCAATCCCCGACTCCTCTTCCTTCCTGAACTTGACTCTCTCCCACTCACTCATCTCCCAGTTCGGTCATCCCTATCTTCCACCCAATTTTTTCCTATCTTCCCTCCCCGTTGCTCACTGAACTCACTAGAGTCTTCTGCACTACCCACTGAGCTATACCAATCTTCCCTGAGCTCATATCTGCCTCTTCCCCGCAGAATCCCAACTTCCACGTCTTTTCGTAACTTACCACCCCATCCCCAATTCCTTACACCTCTCTACTCTAAATCGCTAATCTCGTCACTCACCACTCTCTCACCCACAAGATACCAACTCCCCTACTTGAGCATCCATCCTACTTTTACTGCCTAACCGATTTACCCCCATCACTCAGCTTGCCTTTACATAACCCTCTTCATCCTCAGCCGCTCACCACTTCACTTTGAGCTTCCATCAACCTCTCGAGCCCCTACCTTCCTCCCCAAGTCCTCCACGTCCGACACACCTCGCTGCTCTGTTCGTAGTCTACACCTTGTATGCTCATCCTCGTCCCCACCTACGACCCTCCACACCACTACAGAATTCCAAACGGTATCTCCTAGCCACCTCCCTCACCAACTATCTCGAGCCTATCACGCTTCATCCCATAATATGTTTCCTTTCAATCTCCACTTGACATGCACCGACCCACGTGAGCTCCACATAGCTCGACCATACATATGTTGACTTTCAATAAAAACATTTTATATCAAAACACCGCATTTTCAACACATCACATTCACAAATCATATTAGGAGAATATAATTTATTTAGAGTCATATGAACCATTTATTTAGACTATATTATTATTTCTTTAGTTAATTTTCATTTAGCTAACCTTGGTTAGTAAAACTAAATTAATTAACGCTTTATTTAATTTTTATTTAGTCGTTAATTAATTTTTATTTTTATTTAGTTCATCACCTTATGAATTGGTTTGTGAATATTAACGCTTCATCAGTATTTAGTTAGACACAGTTTGTTAATGTTGTTGTGACATTAATTAAATTTGGTCATTTCAACTGTCTTAGATCCCTCTATTTTCCCCCGTATGTGATTCATCCCAAATACACATTTAGGTGTTTTTCGAAACATAATTTTTTATTTGTTAATTAGAACAATTATTTTGTTTTTATTTATGTAATTAAGCTTTGTTTTTAACACATAGCAACGTTAGGACTTTGGAATTGTTTTTCTTATTTTTTCGACCGTGCCCACTAATTTTCCTATTTGCTTTTGCAGGTGAATTCCTCAATGTTGCGACCACAACATTACGCTGTCAAAGCCAATTATTAAAAAAAAACAAAAAAATGCCTAAAATCTCTTTCACCATACCCCTCCTGCAATCGTGAATGGTGCACTTTTAAAGTACCCGGATGTTCCAGGCCACTAATTGGTGCTTTCAAAATACATCACTATCAAGTACAATCAAATAATGGGGGAAAGCATTCTCCAGGTATTCCCTTTTTTCCTTATTTTCTCCTTTTTGCATTATAATTTCCCTTTCCTGGGTGATTGTCTGCATCAAACTTCATATTTAGAATTTGGTCTAAAATGAACCCTATGCATCCTTCCTGCTCACATAGCTTAAATAGGGGTTTAACTCTCTACATCACACATTTTACCACACACTTCGTGAAACCTCACAAATTAATTAACACACTGAAACATTCCTTTCACCTGGTTCACTGATTGGGATTTGATCACCCAATAGGAAACCGTTTCAAACATTTCTTAGCCACAACTTACTGGAAACCAAACATAGTTTACCTCCTTCTAGGTCCTCTTACAACCATTTTCTTTTTCTTCTCACACATGTTCTTCATCAAAACAAAAACAAACACATAAAAAGAATTATTTGCTTAACTTGTCCGTTTCAAATGGCATAAAACTTCACCCTAAACAATTCTTGTATGTACCAATCACCACAATTTACCAACATTCACAATTCTTTTATGTACCAAAAATAAAATATGTTAATCCAACCACAAGAATCCTATCAAACATCTCCTCCAGCCTTAGCATACCAAACTTCCTCATATCCTTATCTATCCACTCCTTGTGTTGTACAACCAAGACCATCTTATACCTATCCTACACACACACCAACCATAACTACATCCTTCATGCCTATCACATCAATTACTGCTAGTCCTCGTATAACTAGCATGATCAATACCTCGTGTTTGTCTCCGTATATCCCCCTTTACAAATACTTTCACCATAACTCTAGTTCTCAACCACAGAGTTTTACTTTATCCCCATCACCTTATGCCAATGCTACACCAGATTCATTTACCACACTTCATATACCTCAACAATATCACCCATCCTACTATTTCCCTACTTCCAACATTACGTAACCTCCCAACCAATTCGATCTCAACTCCTGGATATCTTCCAACAAACCTACCCAAATCCACCATTAGCAAATCCATTTCTACCTTCCACACCACAGTATTTTGATTCTTATTCAATTAATATTGTACATCTAGCACCTATTTCATACCCATACCCACATCCACCGTTGATTCTACATCTGGATATACCTCATACACCCCATCATCCACATCTATCCCATCTTTACCCATAATGCCAACCATAGATCCAATCCCAATTCCTGCACCTACCACATCAGTCAGTGAGACCACATCCACATCGTCTTCCCTTCCTACAACATTTACCATACTTCATGTACCTCAACAATCTCATCCATCCCACTATGTCCCTACTTCCCAACATTACCCAACCTCTCAACCAATTCGATCTCAACTCCTGGATATCTTCCAAAAAACCTACCCAAATCCACCATTGGCAAATCCATTTCTACCTTCCACACCACACGATTTTGATTCTTATTCAATTAATACTATACATCTAGCACCTCTTTCAGTACCCATACCCACATCCACTATTGATTCTATACTTGAATATACCTCATCCACTCCATCATCCACACCTATTCCATCTATACCCATGATACCAACCATAGATCCATTCCCAGTTCCTATACCTACCACATCAGTCATTGAGACCACATCCACATTGTCCTCCCCTCCTACATCATTTGAAGAACATTTGAAATAACTTCAAATGGATTCAACTTTGAATAATCCTTTTACCTCATCAACACAACCAAATCAATTTCCACCTTCCTTAGATTCCAACAAACAAATATTCCTTCATACGCCTCTATCAGTACCACCTCCGGATCCTCCAGATCCTCCGGTAGAAATTATTGTCATTCCTCCCAAGGACGCAACCTCTCAAATATTGCCTCAAAATCCCCTTATATAGGAAATTAATATTCCTTCTTCTAAATAATCCAACCCCACACCCCTTCAACTAAAACTGAAATCATCCACCACTATGAAAATCACAACTGACTTCCAACCATCAAGACATAAACATGCTTGAAATTTTTCCTCAACATTCGAATTATCTCAAACATCCACTCGTTCTCCAAAGACCAAGAGATTTTGCACAGACAAAGCACCTCCTAATTCTTTGGTCGAATCATGTACGGAGGTCTTCTGACACTTGTTACAAATTTCAGCAACCACACTTTCACCTATTAGGGCCTTTGACCCTAGTAGCAAGAATCCATTGTGGTTTAATTCCATCCTTGTTTGCACATATCATCGTACTCCTTGACATGATATTGGACATTACCAAGCATTTCAAGCCATTGTTCATGACTTCATTAAGGATGGATACATCCTTCCTAAACCAAACCAATCTCTTCCTTCCACTTCAACATCTGCACCTTTTACCTCATTTATCCAAATGCAAATTTCCCCTCATTCTTCAAAAAATTCCATAACAATGTCACCTCCAAATGAAGAATCTTTTAAAGAGGATAATGTTAGTGCAAAATCACAACACCCCCAAATGAGTTCTAAAAATATGCTTTTCTAAGGCAGACTCATTTGGTGTGATTGCATAACATTGAACTTTCCCCAAGGTGTGGGACCTTACAAAATGGGAAAGCTCTCCAGATTAAAGGCCGGTTCCTTATTCCTCTATTTAGATGCATACGTGAGAATTTGTAAAGGATCTATCTCTATACCTAATCTAAAACTTGCCAAGGAGACATGGATAAGAAAGGGGTATAAGAAATAAACAATAACTAAACTACAAGGTGATGCACCAAAGGAATGATGAACACTAGTTCTGCTGATAGACACAAACCAACAAATACATGTAATAATCAAACACAGATAACCATATTTATAACGAAAGACCAGATGTGAGAAAAAGAGATAGAAAGGATCTAGAATCGATCACAAACGTGTTTTATTGCTCTGCAGATTGATACAATACATTACAAAACAACCAGGAGGGTAAGAAATATATTACAACTTTGATGGAAGGCCTGAAATTCCACAAATTCCTTTGCTAGAAGAAAAAGGGAGCCTACAAAACAAGGAATGTCCAACCCTTTACAATGAATCATGCCCCCATATTTATAGATTCGATCAGAGAGGAGAAAGAGAGGGGGAAGAGGGAAAACAGGTTGAAGCTCAACTACTGCTGTTAATGCCCCTGATAAAATCTGCCCCTAAATCCATCTTTACTGCATCAATCTTTGGTTTGATACCTTGAAGGAAGAGGAAACAACGGAACAGATCAAATCTGATCTAGTTGTTGAGGTAAGAAGATCCAACATTGAAAGCCCAAAGATGTTTCCTCCATTTTCCTTTACCTAACCTCCTCAAAATTAAAGTTTCAGACCTCTATGGCATAGGTGAGGCTGAGATCTTTTCAATTGTGTCAGATTCACAATATTTTGAGCCTTGAGTTGAAAGATATGCCCCTTCGAAGTTTGTATCGAGTTCGTACAAATGGGCGGGAAAACAATTTGAAAAATGGGTCCCCTTTTTTATATGGGACACGTGGCAGCCAGATTAGAGAAAAAATTGGGCTCGCGGGTCCACAATTTATCTTTTTGCCCTTTTACACAAAAAATGCAAAACTCAAAAACTCCTGCAGCCCCGAAGCTCTGCCTGGACACGTGGCACCCTTTGGTTGGATGGGGGATGCACTTCCATATTTATCTTTGTGCCTTTTGACAAAAGGAAAACTTTCACCTTTTCCTCTGATTCCCCGCTTTGGCTTTGACTCGGGCTCAAACGCTGACTTTTTCCTTTGGGTGAAGTTGTGGGGCATTTTGTAACTTTTACCCCTTTTAGAAAAACAAGGGGTGAAAGACCAAATTTTTCCCAACGGCCCGCTTTCCTTGAGACATGTGGTAGTCTGGCACTAGTTTGGGTTTCCCTTTTTGGATTCACCTTTGGAGAAGCATCATTAGGACACGTGGCTCATTCCGCTACCTCCCCCATACTTAGTCAATTTTGGACCCTTTTCAATGAATCTGAGCTCGGGGACTTCGGATCTTCGCCATTTCTTCCCCTTCTTGCTCCTAGTTCCTTTGCGGCACTGCCCCTTCTTTATTGACCCCATTCCATAGTTGAGTCCCTCTATGACCAATTTACAGATCCGAATGAGTTTTCTCAGGTTCCTTCTATGTGGGGTCGTGGCTGATCCAATATTTGGCTCAGGGGTGAAATATGGATAACAATTTGGTGACTCACAGGGGTATCTGCCTGCTAGATGAAAAGACCAAATGCCTTGTCATATCCATTGGGCATGGAGTCAAGAACGATGGTCTGATATTGATTCTACCTCTGATTCATGAAGCCTGACTATTTACACTCTCAATTTTCATAAGAAATCTTTGAAATGAAGGTTTCTGAGAGTAGAAAATTGTTTTGACCCAGGGCTTCATCTGTCTTTCTGAATGGACTACATAAGAGCAAAAAAACAACACCACAACTATGTACAAAATTGAAATCATACATGCTCCAAATGGAACATGTAGAGCGTGCAAATCACTTAGGAAAAAAAAACCTACACTACAATAATGCAATGTGCACAAGCACTTAGAGGAAAGAGAAACTAAACTAATATGTACAGGGTGAGAACTTTCCTTTTAGTAGTAGTGCTTAAGATAGATCCCATTCACTGGAATCTGCAACTCTTCACCCTCCAATGTAGACAATTGGAAAGCATTGCTACTTTTACATCTTGTGATCATATAGGGGCCACTCCAGAGGGCATCAAATTTGGAATGCCTTCCTATTTTGCTCGATCTGCATCCCATTTCAAAACCAGGTCTCCTTCCTGGAAGGTCCTTGCTTTTTCCTTCTTGTCAAAGCATTTCTTGATTGAAGCCTGATTCTTCTCTATTGCTTGGAGAGCATGCTCTCTAGTTTCTTCTAATTCTATCAGCTCCACATACCTGGCCTCCATTGGTTCAAATTCAGACATCTCTAGTTGCTTTATGAGCTCCAATGCTGGAAACTCAAGTGATATAGGCAACACTGCTTCTTTCCCATAGACAAGTTTGAATGGAGAGCTTCCTGTAGATCTCTTGGGCATTATTCTATCAGCCCATAAGGCTATTTTGAGCTTTGTATGCCAGGTCCTCTGATTCTCATCAAGATTTCTTCTGATGATCTTTAGCAGGTTCTTGTTTGTGGACTCGCCTGGCCATTACCTTGGGGGTAATAGTTTGATGAAGTGCTCAAGTAAGTCCCATTCTTAACAGCCCATCCTGTGATCTTGGAACCTATGAATGCTAATGCATTATTCTGATATGATGGTGGTTGGCACTCCAAATCTGGTCACTATCCCTTCATAGAAATCTAGGATACTAGACTCATTGGCTTCCTTGAGTGCCAGTGCCTCGGTCCACTTGGTGAAATAATATGTCACTATCAGAATCCATTTATGGCCTTGGCTTGAATTTGGATTGATGAATCCAATGAATTCCAATCCCCATTGCATGAAAGGTTGGTTGACTAAGATTGGGTGCAATGGAAGTGTTGTTAGCCTTTCCTTGCCTTTGAAGAATGCACAATTCTTGCACCTCTTGATCCATGCGTAGCAGTCACTAAACACTCTGGGCCAATAATAACCTACTTTCATGATTTTGAGTGCTATCACTCTTGGAGCAAAATGGCCTCTAGCTGCTTCAACATGGAATTCTTGTAGCACTCTCTCCACCTGATCTGTCTCAATGCATCTCAGCAGAATGCCATTGATGTCTCTTTTGAACAAGACACCATCAATAAGAACATATGGGATGGCCTGTAACCTGAAATGTCTCCTTTTTGTTTTACTCATCCCATGAGGACACATGCCTGTTTGAAGGAAGTGCACCATGTCTTGGGTCCAACAAGGAGTAGGTACATCATCTCTCCCTTCTTCTTGATCATCTTGTAGAACAAAAACAACCTCCTTTTCACTGTTTGTTTCATCTTGTTGACCTGAGGCTAGTTGTTCACACAACCCCTTCCCACGGACCAGCTTAGTGACCTTGATCTCAATGTCATATTCCATGACACGAGTGATCCATCCTGCACATGTTTTTCATTCAGGTCCTTGCTGAGAAGGAATTCTTTAACTCCTGCATGGGAGACCAATAGTTGGATTTTGTTGTTTGAAACCAAATGCTTAAACTTCTTCAATCCTCTGATCACCACCAGGACCTACTTCTCAATGAAGGAGTACCTCACCTCATAATCTTCTAGAACTCTAGCTGAAGAAAGTAATTGGCTGTTCTGTACCTTCTCTATTCTATTGAACCAAGATTGCAGAAATCATGTCACTACCACCAAAGGCATACAATATGAAGTCTTTGGAAAAATATGGATTCACAAGAGTCGGGGCTTGTGATATGGCTTCTTTGATAGCCTCAAAGCTTGCTTTTCCTTTAGCTATCCACCTAAATGCTAAGCTCTTTTTCAGCATCAACGTTATTGGCTTAACAAGGGCAGCAAAGTTTGGAACAAACCTGCAGACAAAATTGATTTTTCCCAAGAAGCTTTGAAGAGCCTTCTTGTGACTTGGCAATGGCAATGCTCTTATTGCTTGAACTCTCTCTGAGTCAATTTCCAATCCTTCCTTTGATATAATATGGCCTAGTAGCTTGCCTTCATGGGCCAAGAATATGCATTTCTTAGGGTTCAATGACACCCCAAAACTCCTGCATCTTTGGAATACCTGCCTTAGGTGGAAGAGATGATCTGCTGCATTCTTGGAAAAAATAGTGATGTCATCCAGATAGATCAGTACTATTTTGTTGATCAGCCCCTTGAATGCCATATCCATTGCCCTTTGAAAAGTGGCTCCAGCATTGGACAACCCAAATGGCATTTTTCTGTAGGCATAGGTGCCCCATTTGGTGGTGAAAGCTGTTTTGAATTGATCATCTTCTTTTACCATGATCTGATTGTATCCCAAATAACCATCTAGGAGAGAGAACCTCTCTGATCCAGACACCACTTGCAAAATCTGCTCCATCGAGGGGAGTGGGTAGTGATCCCTGAGAGATGCTCTATTCAAATCTTTGAAGTCAACACACAACCTAATCTCTCCATTCTTCTTTCTGACTGGGACCAAGTTTGCAACCCAACTTGAGTGTTTGATTGGAAATATGATACTCACCTCTATCAGCTTGTTCAACTCTTTTTTCATCAGAGGCTCAATGTGTGGGTTTATTGGTCTCTGCTTCTACCTGATGGGCTGAGCAGCTGGATCTAGTTTGATTGTGTGTTGTGCTAGTTTTGGATTGAACCCTCTTAGGTATTCATAACTCCAAGAAAACACATCTGGAAATTCTTGGCAAAGTTGTATGAATTCATATCTTTCTTGCTTGGTGGCCACTTTGCCAATTTGAAGTGTTTTGTCTTCTCCAACTGGGATTGACTCTGAATCTTCTCCTTTGATCTATAAGTTAGCCTTCTCTTTTCTAAACTGATCATTAGGATTGAAAATAGATTCCAGTGTCACTAAGCCTTTGGGAAGCTTGTTTGTATGTAGCTGTACTATCTGATTCCCGTATTACTACTCTAGTCTGCTTTGGTTTATAGCTGAGAATTCAGCTTCTTCTTGCAAAAATTTAATGATCTGTTGATCATTCTCAAACACCTGCTAGCATGTATTATTATCCAGCACTTGCTGGCCTCACAAACTACATGGATATGTGGTTGTTCTCTGTCCCTCTTGATGTTGTCAACCACATCAAATGTTGCTCCAACTGCTACAAGTCTATCAACAACTTCATTCTCCTTCCTGGGTATGGACACAATGTTGAAGGCCTCGAAATCCTCCATGAGATCCCATACCCTACTCTTGTAGTTCTTGAGCAGGTCATTTTTTGACAGCATTAAGTCCTCTGACTTGATTGGCAACCAGTTCACTGTCACCAAACACTTGCAAGTTCTTGATTCCTAGCTTTCTTGCCCAATGAAGACCATGGACCAAAGCTTCATATTCAGCAGTGTTGTTTGAGCAAGAAAACTGAAATCTGAAGGCTGAATAATATTTCATACCTTTGGGGGACACAATCATAGCTCCTCCTCCAGCTCCTTGTCTACTCCTTGAGCCATCAAAGAACAATTGCCATACCTCATTGTCATCTTTATATTTTGGCTTAATTAGGTCAGGAAGAGGATGATTCTCTTCATGTAGATAGTAGACACCTAGCTCAGATTCTTCCATCTCCTTATAGGGGTCAAAAGCATGTCTTTTGTTGGCCCAGTCATCGAGAGTCAAGTCTGGGATACATCCCACCTTGGTATCTGCTTCACAAATGCTTAGGAGGTCTTCTTGATCAAAAGCTGAGCAGTTGGCATTGATTGGGCTAGGCACATAAGATTCAATATGATAATCAGCAATGGGTTCAGATCTGATTGTGGCCTTTACCCCATACCTTGTTCTAAAGAGCATATGTGACCAATTAGTAGACAGATAGCCTCCAATTTTGGCAGTGAAGTCCCTGGACAAGCACAAAGCAAAATGTGGTGGCAAATCTATGATGGATACATTTTGCAAAATAGTCACATTGGGGTAGGCATGTAGAGTGAGGTTCAGATCTTTGATGATTCCAATAGTTTTCACTGTTTTCCCATCTAATTGCACTACCCCTCTAGAGATGACTTCATATTGGAGACCCAGCTGATCAGTTATTTGTTTGGGCATCACAGAACTACTAGCCCCAGAATCAATCATACAATTGTGCACCAATTTGTCTCCAATAATCAATGAGACATAGAATGGAGGAGGTCTCAGGATCTTACCTTGTTGTTCTCCTTGGTTCCTCCCAGGTTGAACTACATTGGCAAGCACTCTCTCTTGCTGGTTAGGGGGTTGATTTGAACTTGACCAATTCTGCATGGCAGTCTGCAACAGATCCCTCTGCCCTGGAATGGCCAGTGACTCCCATAGTGAAATGTTCACACTTGTCCTCTTCATTTTCTCGATAATATTGAATGAGCTATCCTTTTTCTGCCCCTTCCCAGACACATTTCTTTCTTGCACATGGGTTGTTACAACAGTGTCTGACTTGATTTGGAAGGTGGCTTGGATTGGTTATGCATGTTGGGAGTTGTATTTGGAACACCAGGACCTTGTGGAGTGATGGAAGGTTGAGGGTCACCTGATTTCAGTGGTTGACCCTCTCCAATATTTCTCTTTTTGGACTGTGTATTGGCAGCTACACTTTGAGAAGGGAACTGATTCATTCCACAAAAGTCTTCAGCCTACCAATTTACTAGCATAGTTTCATTTGGGGGTCCACCTTGTTGAGCTCCTTGTTGTTGATCTCCCTCTTGGCTAGGTTCTTGTGGCACCATAATGGTTTACACCATCAAGGCCTGATTTAGAGCACCATTAAAGCACATTGATTGGTTATGTGGCTGATTGCATGGAAAACACCAATCATATTCATGTGCCATATTGTTCTGTGCTAGGACCAATGCCCTTGATGTTGAAGCTGTGTTTGGATCATATGACCTGAAAGGTCTAGCAGCTTGAGGTTTTCCTTGGTTCTGGCTCTGATTTACAGTCTGAGGTGGTGGTCTATTGTGCTTGATACTGGGGTCTAGCTTGATATTGAGCCTGGGGCTGATATGGCCTAGAACTCTGAGTCTACTATCTTTTTGATGGTCACTAGCTCATTTCCTAGGTTTTATAGTTGCTTCATCACTTCCTGAAGCTCCTTAGAGGTGTTAGATGATGAAGTGGAAGCTTCAGCTAAGATTTGACTCCTGGGGGTGGGTATAGGAGCTAATGTAGGCGTTTGGCTAGTATCTGGGTTTCCTAACTCAGGGTATAGAGGCATGGATGGCCTAGGGGTAAGTTTTCCAGCCTGAATCAAATGGTTCTCAGCTCCTATGGAAAGGTTATAGGCTACAAGTAAGGTTGTGCCCCCCATTGACTGAATCATCAAAGAAATATCAAAATTTAAAGCCCTAAGAAAGTATAAGAAGGCACCTTCATTAGTGGGTTTTACTGCTGTTGGAATCCTGTCCTAGGTCCATTGAAACCTGAGGTTGAAATCTGTAAGTTGCTCATTTGGGGCTCTCTTGATTGTTGTCAGTTGCTCCAACAAAGACAAGTTATCACCCTTTTCTCCAAACTGGTTGTGAAGAGTTGTGCACAGCTGGTTCAAGTTTTGAATAGAGCCTACCTCAAGGCTCCTGAACCATTGTGAAGCTTTGCCTTTGAGTGAAGAGGCTAGCAACTTGACTGCAATGTCCATCTCATGGATTTCATGGATTGTACAGACATTTGCAATATCTTGGACATGGTCACCAAGAGAAGTCTGGTTTTCCCCAGTGAAATATGGGATGCTCTTTAATGCTGCAATCAGGATTGGATTTTGTGCATTCAGGGGGAGTGGGATGCTGCCAGTGAAGTTGACATATGGATTTGGTTGTGCCATTCATGATTGGCCTAAGAACCCTTGCAAACTGAAAGAAAGGCCTTGCAGGTGGAGGTGTTGACAAGGTTCTACTTGGTGGAGATGGAGACCTCTGAACTCTTCTTCCTCTCCTTTCTCTTCCTGGGGATAGATGCAAGTATTCAAATATACCTTCTTTCCTTGCTCTAGACCGGGTTTTTCTCATGAATCTCCCAAGCTTGGGCTGCTGAAACCAGTGGATTCTTCCTCTGTTGGAGTCACCAGATATGCAAATTTGAAGCTTCTTATAAGCCAAAGATCACAACAAGTGCACATCAATCTTGCTGCGATGGAATGGAGACTTCTCTGTCCCACAAGGCATGCCAAAACTATTAGTGTAAAATCACAGCACCCCCAAATGAGTTCTAAAAAGTTTCTTTTCTAAGGCAGACTCATTTGGTGTGATTGCATAACATTGAACTTTCCCCAAGGTGTGGGACCTTGCAAAATGGGAAAGCTCTCCAGATTAAAGGTTGGTTCCTTATTCCTCTGTTTAGATGCATACGTGAGAATTTGTAGAGGATCTATCTCTATACCTAATCTAAAACTTGCCAAGGAGACAGGGATAAGAAAGGGGTACAAGAAATAAACAATAACTAAACTACAAGGTGATGCACCGAAGGAATGATGAACACTAGTTCTGCTGATAGACATAAACCAACAAATACATGCAATAATCAAACACATATAACCATATTTATAATGAAAGACCAGATGCGAGCAAAAGAGATAGAAAGGATCTAGAATCGATCACAAACATGTTTTATTGCTCTGTAGATTGATACAATACATTACAAAACAACCAAGAGGCAAGAAATATATTGCAACTTTGATGGAAGGCCTGAAATTCCACAAATTCCTTTGCTAGAAGAAAAAGGGAGTCTGCAAAACAAGGAAATGTCCAACCCTTTACAATGAATCCTGCCCCCGTATTTATAGATTCGATCAGAGAGGAGAAAGAGAGGGGGAAGCGGGAAAATAGGTTGAATTCAACTACTACTGTTAATGCCCCTGATAAAATCTGCCCCCAAATCCTTCTTTACTGCATCAATCTTTGGTTTGACACCTTGAAGGAAGAGGAAACAATAGAACAAATCAAAATCTGATCTAGTTAATGAGGCAAGAAGATCCTGCATTGAAATCCCAAAGATGTTTCCTCCATTTTCCTTTACCTAACCTCCTCAAAATTAAAGTTTCAGACCTCCATGGCGTAGGTGAGGCTGAGATCTTTCCAATGGTGTCAGATTCACAATATTTCGAGCCCTAAGTCGAAAGATATGCCCCTTGAAGTTTGTATCGAGTCCGTACAAATGGGCGGGAAAAAGTTTCAAAAATGGGTCCCCTTTTTGATATGGGACACGTGACAGCCATATTAGAGAAAAAATCGGGCTCACGGGTCCACAATTTATCTTTTTGCCCTTTTGCGCAAAAAACACAAAACTCAAAAACTCCCGCAGCCCCAAAGCTCCACCTGGACACGTGGCACCCTTTGGTTGGCTGGGGGATGCACTTCCATCTTTATCTTTGTGCCTTTTGACAAAAGGAAAACTTTCACCTTTTCCTTTGATTCTCCGCTTTGGCTTTGACTCAGGCTCGAACGTTGACTTTTTCCTTTGGGCAGAGTTGCAGGGCATTTCGCAACTTTTACCCCTTTTAGAAAAATAAGGGGCGAAAGACCAACTTTTCTCCGATGGCCCACTTTCCTTGAGACACGTGGCAGTCTGGCACTAGTTTAGGTTTCCCTTTTTGGATTCACCTTTGGAGAAGCGCCATTAGGAGACGTGACTCCTTCCGCTGCCTCCCCCATACTTAGTCGATTTTGGACCCTTTTCAATGAATCCAAGCCTAGGGACTTAGGATCTTCGTTGTTTCTTCCCCTTCTTCCTCCTGGTTCCTCTGCGACACTACCCCTTCTTTTCTGACCCTTCCATTCCATTGTTGAATCCCTATGTGACCTATTTACATATCTGAATGAGTTTTCCCATGTTCTTTCTATGTGGGGTCGTAGCTGATCTGATATTTGGCCCAGGGGGTGAAATATGGATAAAAAATACTTCATTTTCCATCAAATTGATTCAAGTAACTCCTCAGTCTGGTCCACGTGACCCTGAATTGTCAACTAACATTAAAACTGAAACCAAAACACCGAAACCACAACGTAATCCATCCCCATCCTCAACATCTATACTGGTTCATAAATCGACATCCTAGAATTCCATATCTAAATCCAATCCAAGACATCATCTTAAAACCCATAAGCGTTATCTTCTTTTTGTCACCTCGATCGGGTCCTATGCAGATATCCTTCAACATATAATTCAAACTTCTATGATCATGTTTCCTCCGATTAGACATTGGGATCCTTATAGTAGGAAACCTCCATGGTTCAATCCCAATTGCATTTTTTCCTATCATCATGTTCCAAGCCACGACATTGAGCAGTGTAGGGACTTTCGGACCATCTTTCATGACCTTATGAAGGAAGATGATTTCCTCATTTAGGGGGAACATCCTTCCCCTTCCACAACCAATATAACTCATATTTTTACATCCTCATCCATCAGGATTCCTAACACTCTCCCACCCACATCTATTTTTCCTTTACCTATCATACTGTCTATTGATTCTATCTCAGTCCCTCTTTCCACACTTCTACTCATGCCAACCACATCAACTAGTGTGACTGTTACCACATCATCTTCTTCTTCCACATCATTTGAAGAATATTGGAAAGCACTTCAACTTACATCAACTTCAAATAACCCTCTCATCTCATCTACAGATGCTTCCACAACAAACCAACCTTCGTCATACATCACCATGAAAACACTAATCTTTCCGCCTGTATCAACTATGACATGCCTTTAGACCCTCCAACTGAAATTAGTATCATCCCTTCCAAGAATGCTCCTTCGCCATCCAAATCCAAGATCGTTGGTACACTTCCACAATGATATCTTGTGTGGCCCCAAAAGAAGATAGACATATCACCAACAAATACCAAATATGCATCATCTGTTTTGGGGAAACATCAATCTCCATCTAAGGCATCACAATCACTCAACCAACCAAAATAAAAAACACCTAACATTCCTTCGAGATTCGAATCTTTCTCTAAATCTTCAAATGTCACTACAATATAATCAAAACTGTGGAACAACATGATGTAATCCTCCAAGACAACTAATACAACCACATCACAAGTAGTTGCATCCAAATCTAAGTCTAAGGATTTCAAAGAAAATACATATACTAATATATCAATTGAATCTTATGCGGAATCTCTTTAACACTTATTACAAATTTCTACCATCATGCTCCCACTTGTCAAGGAATTTAACCCAAATAGTAAGAAGCCGTCGCGGTTTGATCCTCACCTCATTTTTTCTTACCATCGCACCTCGGGTCATAACACTGAGTGTTGTAACACCCTTCAGACTATCATCCATGATCTCATTGAAATAGATGACCTTTTTTAGGATTATCCCTCTAGCATCTTATCTCCAACTAATTCCATGTCTATCAAAGTCTCTAAGTCTTCTCCTTTATCCTCTATTAACATCTCTCATTCGCATGTTATTCCTCATACATAAGGTCCTCCCTTATTCATCAACACTATTTTCCTATGATCCTCGACTCATCTACCTAATCCAAATCTAAGGTTATCATCATCCAATCTCTTTCACATATCCACATCTAATTTGCCTACAATGATATAATCTCTTTTGCTGGGGTAGTAGCCTCCCCTCGTCCTTGAGCATATCATCCTTATTAACTATTTTTATATCTAAACAAATCTCCTTTCACGTTGGGAGGCTTTAATCCTTGAAATTTTTTTATTTACCTCATCCAAATCCATCCAATCTAAAATAACCCCGTCCAAATCTTCATCTCATCTGAATCCCACTTTTGTGGCCATATGCGTCTATCCCTTAGGGGATCGTTTATTTTCATCTTAAGCTTAATGTTTTGGCCATGTTTGTCTTTTTGTTAAGGGACCATATTTCTATATTTTTCATTAAAGTCCACCTTTGTGGCCATGATTGTGTCATCAAAGTCCTCCTTTGAGGCCATGTTTATACTTCCAATAAGGGACCATTTATGTTCATCCAAGTCCACTTTTGAGGCCATATTTTCCCTTTCATTGAAGGACCATATTTTTCACCAAAGTCCACCTTTGTGGCCATGATTGTGTGCCTCTTAATCCCACCCTTATGACCATTTGTTCGTCTTGTTAGGGACGTATATTTTTACATCCTGAAAGGGTAGTGCATAGTTTTACCTTCACTCATCCTCCCAAAGTTATTATCTTATCTCAGACACAATGTTAATCATGGATTCGACGGAGAATATTCGCTCCCAACAAGATCAAACCATATATTATCATGCATAAGTATGGGTCTAGGGCATATTGTTTGGCTTCCCTTAATGGTAAACTAGAGATCAAACCCCTTAATGCAATGCACTTACTACCATTCTATTATTAGTACATGCACCTATGAGCATAGTCATATCTTTAGACCATTAGCCCCTTCCGTCTATCATGGTAATGATATGAATTATGTGGTGTACTGTCACTACTTTGATATGACCTTGAATATGAGTACCACGGCTCTAGTTATAGCATATTCATTGTGGATAAGTTATCCCATTTGTTGAGAACCCCATAATCATTACATCCATCACCCTCTCATTCTCCTATTGCAGTCATGCAAAGGGTCCAGGGGTGTCTCTTGTACAGTCATCATCCCCTCCTAAGTGGTCTATTTAGTTGTTCCCAGCTCTCCCCCATATAAAGCTAAAATTCATGCATGCAAAAAGCAAAATTAAAGTTATTAAAATCAGACTGATCCCTTAAAGGATAGTTGTTCGTGCAGATAAAATTAAATTAAAAGAGAGAGAGAAAACAGAAAATAAAAAGAAAAGCATGCAAATCAAAGTCAAAAGAAAAATCATAAGAAATAGACGATCCCTCAAAGGATGGCTATCATATATATTATTATTGTCATCCATATTATGTATATAGTAGACCATACCCTCTATGGATGGCTACTCTTTTGTTATGGCATTTGGAAGAATTCCCACTTTGATCAACCTTCCTCTTATCAACATTCCCAGAAAGCTTCCCGCATTGATCAACTTTCTTCTATTATTGTTCTTCCCCTTTTCCCAGAGTTGGGGCATAGACTTAAGGAAGACCACCTTTGGAGAACCCTCTTCCCTCATACCAAATACATCTCAAACCCCCTTTTCATGTCAACATTAGGTTGATAAGAATCTTTCATTTATATCTCCTTCAGGGTCTTTTGGTATAGTCATGTCATTGGTTATGTGTTAACACCTACTATTGGCTGCACGTGCAAAGCCTTGAGTGGTACCTTATTTTTTTTTACCTCCTATATGGTTTGAAACATGGTTTTCTTGCACGCCCATTGTTACAGTCATGTGACACTAATCTCATCAAATTCATTTTTTATCATAATCATATTCTTTGAAATCAAATTTCAAATCATAAATCTGCATCCATATATTTACTCCTAAGGATGTCCCTTATAAGCAGCATCCGGAAAATCATGAAATCAATTACTATTTTTACACACTCTCTTTAATGCACTATTTGGTTTGGGAATTCTACTTGATCTTCGTTGCAGTTTGTGAATTCTACTTTATAATATCTCTCAAGTAGCATTCATTATCCAGCAGCTCCTCATCCCCCACCATGACTAATGTGACCTTTCTCCATCCATCATCTCGCATCGTCCTTCTCTTCTCACCAATTATGCACTCATTACCCTTCTCATCCTCTTATTCCTATCTATCACTTAGCGCAGACATCATCTTCTTCACCATTCTAGGATTTTCATCCCCAGCTTGGCATGTCTATGTAACTACCTACACAACACAAAAATCCTACTCAAAGTAGACCTATCATTCTAGGAAAGGTCTCATTCGTAATCACGTTTGTTGACCATTACTTTCTCCTAGTCTCCTTTGTCAACCCGATTTTCTCCTAAAATTCACCCCATCTCATTCTCCACTACTCTTCTCACCCACTTCATCCTTCTCCATTGTTTCTTTGATCCTTCACCCATCCTCCACCTGGATAATTATTTTTGTGTTTTTCCCCTAATATCCTTGTACTAGAATCTATTTTATCATTCCATTTCCCTTTCATTCTTCTTTTGGCTTGATGATCTTACTTAACCACCCATTTTGTGTAGGATTCTTAATTGCAATATATCTCTTTCCTAATATCCTACCATTGTAGAAACTCCTCCACCATTTTCTATTCCATTGAATGATAATCATCACTAGAAACGTCTTCCCGCTCCATAACTTTTGCTTAACACTCTGACATCATCACTCACACAACATGGGCATCCTAATTAAGGATTTCCCTCACACTATCCATCCTACACTACATACATTCCTCCATCCATTTATGTTACACTCCTTTGTTTCCATCTTTCTTGATTATCGTCTTAATATCCATTTTCTCCTCGATCACTTTACTTACGAACTTTCGTAGCAGTATGAAAAATATACCTGAGGGTTCCCCTTCAGTCCATTTTGTCATACATTCTTACCATCAATCTTTCCAACCATTCGCTTCTTTTCATAATTCTTCTTCTTCTTCAGCTTAGTGATCCTACTTAACCATTCCTACAACATGGCGATCTTACTTAAGAGTCTCTCTTAGGGATGATCTATCTCCTTTCCTTTCCCCTTTGCTCCACATCTCCACCATCTACATTTTCTCTTCATTCCCCATAAAAACATCCTCTTCCCTCCTATTTCTTCCTTACAAAAAATATCTCAAACTTCCCCAAACATCATCCCCATCATCCCTTGTTTGGAAATCTGACTTAACCACTTCATACCATTTCTTACTATTTCTCGTTCCTTCATATTTACTTCCTTTTTCTTCATCCACATCCTCATCCATTACATCCTCTCCTCCTCATCATATCCACACAAATTGTTATCCGTCCTTTCTTTAATCTTTCCACTACAATGGGTATTCCTCTTACATGTTTTCATCATCGTCTTCCATTTTCGTGTTAATAATTATTGGTGGACTTCTCCTAAAATTCATTTATCCCCATTCTACAATTCCATGTTCACTCCTTTTTACCTCCTCCATTTTCTCTTCCTTCCTTTTTTCTTTTGTGCCCTCTGATCATTATCCTAGGATTTCTCCTAACATCCATTCGCTGACATTTCCTTTCCATCTTCCCTTCGCCTTCTTCAATATCTCTATTGTCTTCATCATACACCCTCTCCCTATTTTCTCATCGTCAATTCCACATCTTTTCCAATCTGTGTCATTCCTCCCCTCCAACTTCTCTTTACATGCCTTATAATGCTCACTCTTCACTTCTTATCTCCCATTTTGGTTTCCTCCCTTTTGCATCATTTTCTTTGTTGTCCTCTCCTCCTTTCTACTCCTGGTTTTCTTTCACTTCCTCTATATCATCTTCATCCCCTCTTCCCCTCGCACTTTCATCTTACTTCCCCATTGATAACCTAGCTCACCAATGTTGTCCCATATTTTTTATCATCCCATTCTCCACATGCATTTCCATGCAGGTTTGTTTCATATTCTTTACCTGGGTCTTACTCCTAACACCTTGGTTCAATTCCCTTCCCGTTTCTTCTCTATCATCTCTTTTTCCCTCTTATTTCCACCTTCCCATTACCAAACCTCTTTCTCTACCACCCTACCTTATTCCATCGCTATACATCAGTTTCTTTTCCATTCTCTCATCTCCTCTACAGCCTCTTGGCTCCTCATTGTTCCTTTCTTTCTCTTCTCTATTCTACCTCCTCTTTCGTCTTCTTTAACTTTTTCATCTTCTTCATCCCCTTCATCTTTCCATCCTTCTCTTCCTTTTTCCTGATGTTATCCCCTACCCTCATCACGTCTTATTATTCATCTCTCCTATCATCCTTCTCTAATATTCTTCACCTCTTCTTTTTCTCAGCTCTGTCATCTCTTACGTGATCCATTCTTTCTCTCCCTTTATTTTTTATCTCCATATCCCTTTCACCCTCTCTTCTGTCATTTTCTTGTCTTCTTCTTCTTTTTCCTTCATCATTTCTTTCTTCCACCATCTCCCCTCTTTATTATATCTATTGCTTCTTTGTTATGGCACATCTCTGTACATTCACTATCTCCTCTAATATCTTCTCTCTTCTCATCTCATCTTCTTCTTGTTTGTTCTTCCTCCTTCCCTTCTTCTCCTATTCTCTTTCTCTATTTTCTTTTTCTCCAGGCCCATCATGCCTTCTCTATTTATTTTCCCCTTATCTTTTCCCACTACCTTCATATTAACTATCTTTCTCTCTCTTTTGTGCTTTCATCTATCTTCTCTCCTCTCTTATCATCCTTCTCTATTATTCTCTTCCTCTTATTTCCATCACAATCAAGCACAATTCACACTCCTCATTATCCACAGATGATGGTTTCTCTATCCTATTACACATCATCCCTTTTATCCTCTTTCATTTTTTACTCCTCCTCCACCACATCCCGCTCTACTCCATTCAATGACCTCTTCCTCTTCTCTATGAAGTTTATCTCTTCTCCTTTTAGGAGAGGTGTCGTATCTTCCATTCTTGTCAACCCTCTCAAGGAGATATCATCATATATATCCCTCATCACATATTCCTATGGACATTTTTGTCTTGGCGGATACCATAATGGCCACCACCTATTTTATCTTGTTCTCTTCCATGAATGTTTTCTCTACTTTTTTTTTGTCTTAAAAGTATCTTGACTTCTTATCCTACTTACCGAAGAAGTGGGACTGCTTTTTCTTTTTCACCTACTAATTTTCTGTCACTTATGCATCTTTCCTATGAAACATGATTACCATCATATTTATCACCCTTTAGGGCATTCTATCTCACCCTTCTATCCTATCTTCTCATCATGTCCACATTTATGATTATTCCCCCTAGGGCATTTTTACTTACGTATCCACCTTCTATATCGTGCCTTGTGTTGGGGCATCATTATTTTCATCCTCATCCCTTTTGCAGACGCATGATTTTTCACTCGATTCCTCATGTACGAAGGATTTCACATACTCTTCGCATTCAGTTGCACATATTTTTATGTTTTCCTATGACCCATTGGTCATCGTGTTTACATCCGTACTGTAGTGGTCTTCCCCCACTCACTGGTCCGTAGAATGTTGTCACCCATCTCTGTTGAGACCGCAATTTTCCTCTACCGATGTGATATTGGAGTCACTGTCATATTTTTCATTTTTATTGCGATCCTTTTTCACCTGGGGAATATTTCTATTTGGTCATGTCTTTATCCATCCTTAGACACATAACTTCATCCAATCCTTTTTGTTTTTGTCTCATGACTTGCTATCACAAACCACTCCACAAAAAGGGGAAAATGTAGACACCAGTTTTTGGTGTAACTCTTCTCCTTCATCCAACATTTATTCTCCTTCATGCAAATTTCCCTCTCACTTTTATTTTTCCTAAATTTGAATAAATTCCATCCATTTACTCACCCAAATTTTAATTAATTAATGGGCTCCATGTAAACTCATTTAATAATTAAAATTTGGCATTATCTCTCATCTCCCAAATTTATTCAATTCATGGGAAATAATAATACACACATCCGACATCCCACTCCTAAATTAAAAAATGAGATGCATTATTACACCTAACCATGTCAATCATGCTCCCCACTCCATCCTTATCTACCTCATAATTCAAATCGTGAGCCCCGCTTGATCACATCATGTCTCTTAACCATGGTTACTTTACCCAACCCAGATTACCTAATAATGCCCACAGTCTAACCTCACCCCTAGGCTATAAATATGGGCCTTCCCCCCTCATCCAAACAAGTTGAAAATTTTGGAAAAATGTTGTTTTGAATTTTTAGCCTCTTATTTATCATAGTATCCTCATAATGCCCTTGTAATGACACTGGAATCCCCACAATACTCTACTCATGATTTGGTGGTTCACTTAGCGTGGTTCATGTTGCATGTTGTGTTTGGATAAGATCAATAGCTCCATCTGCATATACCAACATCTTCAAGTTTCTTTGTTCATCAACTTGCATTTTATCTGTTTATTTTCCATTTTATCATTATTCTTTATCACACGGGGGTTGACAACCACCGAGGAAGTGAACACTTCTGGGTCCACTTTGTCGGGCAAGCCCCCACATAAAATATCTAAGCAATTTTTCTCTAGTGTCTTTGAGTTGCAGGTTTGTTGAGATCACAATGAGGAGCTCATCATCTACTTTGCACCCGTATCAGTCATCACCATCTCCAAGGTAGTAAGCCCTTGCATATTCGACGTTGTTTTGTGTTTATTGATTTCTCGTACACTAATCTAGACAGAAGCAGGAAACTCCGATCAACAGTAGAAAGAGGGTAGCTTAATATAATACTAATGTGTGTGTGTGGTGTGTGTGTGTGTGTGTGTGTGTGTGTGTGTGTGTGTGTGTGGTGTGTGTGTGTGTGTGTGTGTGTGTGTGTGTGTGTGTTGTGTGTGTGTAATGACTAGAGAGAACAACAAATAAGATATACATGTTCTAAACACACCATTTATGATATTTAACTCAATATATAAATGAGTAAACTTAAATAGATATTTTGGCTAGCAAGTGGAAAGATAGAAATGCTATAGATCTACAAATAGTACAAATTTTTTTCATTCAAAAAACAAAAAGATGTGGCTTTTAATACAACTATTTCATTCCCTAAACTTGATCCAAGTAAAAAAAACTATTTGATATTTTAGAATAACATTCAACTTTTTCATAATTCCTTGCAAGAAAAGATAAAAACTAGACTTTTTAGATTTCACAAGGGAGAAAAGAAAGATAAATTGCTATTTAGATTTTCCCATAACTTTGTAAATTTTTTTTCACTCAATAAATTGTTATCTTTCACATTTAGAAAATACTTCAAGAGGGAAAAACAAAGATTTTAAATAGCAATCTTAATCCTTGAACGAGGTAAAAGTTTCTAATTTTATAGCAACAACTAGCTACATTTTCAAAGAGTAAGAAGTAGTCCTTTAACGAGTATTTTCAACAACATTTTAATACTGAAATAGTTCATTCTTTAAAAGTGATTTAATACATTAACTTATAATAACAAAGAAGGAAAAATACTTAATAATGCAAGCTACAAGCTCTCCACTAAAGTGGAGACAATATGGAATTTTTTGCTAGAATTTGGAATCTTTCATAACAATAATAAGTTTACAAACTGCCCTTCCAAACAATCCCATCCAACTCCAAAACAACAAGCAGAAAAGCTCCAATAATAGCCATAAGAGTTGGTTGACCACCCAACCAAGTGACATCATCACATGCCACCAAGGGATCCAAGACAACATGCTAGCCTCCCCCCAAGCCCATTGGAAAGAGGCAACACAATCCAAATAACACTTAAGAAAGAAGAGTTGAATTTAAACACATTCCACACTTGGTTCCAAAACAACAAGAAAACAATTTTAGCCAAGACAAAATCGACCCAAGAAGAATCATGATTTATACAAGGGAAGAGGGGATAGATAATCCCATTTTTAAGAAGGGTTTCAATAAGAAAAGCATGGAGATATGGTCAACCCATTGAAAATACCTCATCAACTCAAATACTACCTTCCCCATCTCTCATAGACTACATAAACACAAAATCCTAAAGATAATATCTTAACGTGTAAACACATGCAAAAAAGTTGTGAGAATGTCTAAATATGTGTACACTTAACAATTAAAAAATAATATTCAAAATACAATTTTAATTTAAAATATTTCAAAATTTATAGAAAAATAACAAATTAAAAAAGCACAAAGGATTAAGACAAAAACACGTCAAATCAAAGAGGTATATTGATGATAAAATAATGTGTGTATTAACAAACCAATAAGAAAAAAATCAATAAAAATGTAAGTTGGGCCAAAAAATCAACTTAATTGTTATCATCCATATATGCACGATAAAGAAGCTAAGCTAATCAATAGAAACTAACACCAAGTAGTCTCAATAACAAAGCTAATCTAACAAAACATCGTGACAAAGCCATTAAAAAGGAAAAGTTTAACTAATGCATATAATATTAAAAACATGAAATGCAAACCATCCTTTTTATGTTTTTGATGGGATTTAGATTGTAGGTACTCATTTAGTGAGCCAAACGTAGCTACGTGTGATCAAAGTAAATTCTCCATGGAAGAGGAAGATATCTCACCAATATGGCTTAATTGCCATGTTTGGTTCTTCTCTTACTACTCTTTGCAAGTAGAATATATAAATGGTTACTTGATCAATAATATTTTCAAGAATTGAAATGCTCTTATCATATGCATATGTCTTATGAAGGACATGGTGTAAATTTGGACAAAGTGTACTAGGTTCTTTATATATCTTTCCAAATTGGGAGAAGCTAGCAACCTAGTGATTGTGGGATAAAGGTAAAGTAGGATTAGAAAGGGATAAGTATGATTAGAAGAGATTAATAAATGGTGTAGACACCAATTTTTGGTATCTCTTAAGTCCCTCAACTCGGATCCAGATCCCCCTCGTCCTAGATTAGCTTCACATACATACTTCTCTTCCCATTTAAATCCTCCTTTCCCTACTAGGAAATCTATTTATCCATTTAATTGGTATTTTTTTACCTTAATCTCATCTTAACTACACTCTTAATTAATCTTACCTAATCATTCCTAATCACCATTAATTAATCCTAAACCCCCATGGTAATTCATTTATCCTTGCTAAATAGAGATCTATTTTCCATCCCTAGGTCATCATTTAATGATTTCACCTCCCCTTTGCCTTTATTTAATAGATTTCCATCTCCCACCCCATTTATCCATTCTAAGCAACCCTAACTCATTGTCATCTAGAATCAAAACCCTAATCTTGCCTGATAAGGTAGCTCATTGCCTCAAGCTCGCCACTCTTCCACCACCCAAATTGACCATATGACCAACCCTAAAAATATGACCATATTTTCCTCTCTTTTTAGGGATAGTGGGCAACTTTGGAGACTTTGATCTTTCTTGTAGACCTTGCCTTCATTTCTTGAAAGGAGGTCCTTACAACTTCATTTTAACCCCAGATTTTAGAAAAGGATTATGCTTCACCTTTGGATATTTGGAGATATTTTTCTCTCTTGCATGCTTGGATCCACCATGAGGTCCATTGCCATTACCTTTTCCTTATCAGTCACTTGAAGGTTTATCTATCATTTAAGATCCATGTCTCTACATTTTTCTCATCTTTGTTTCTGTTTGCAAATCATCATTTTGATCCATTCTTTTACATCAAACCTTAGATTGGTACTCCTAGTCAATATCGACCCTTCCTGGTTGTTGAGACAACCTAGTTCTCATTTGAAGGCCCGAATGCCTTCCTATCCCCATAGTTTTTTAGTCATCCCTTTTCTAATCCCACAACTTCCCACATCTACCAATTTTACCATTTTGCACACTTTCAGCTTCAGATCCAAGAAGATCATTAGACCCAGTCGACACATGATCAGGACCATTCGTTGTCAGACCCTAGTCAAACAATTTTCATCTTTCATTAATTTTACAATTGTATCGGGTTTGTACAGATCCAAATCTAAATGATTCTTTCTAGTGTTCATTGTTCCCCTTTTGAACATCATGGGACACGTGGCTAGCCAGCACTAGAACAAGCTAAATCGGGCAAGGGTCTCAAACAATTCTATCTTTTTTGCCCTTTCTCGTTCAAAAAAGTTAAACTCAACAATGTTCTGTAGTCTCATTTTGCATCTCCCTTGCAGGGTACATGAGCAACCCAGATCTATTTGGATCAGATGGTGGGGGATTCAAGGTTCTAATCTAGCAAATTTTACAGTTTCTATTGAAACTTCATTTATCCTACAGTCTAGTTTGACTCGGGTTCATGGACTTTGACTTATAATTTACCAAAATGTGGTGATTGAGTAAATCCATCCGTGGAATTCGAGCTTCGTCAAGACTAACACTGTCAGGAAAAGCTGCGACCCATTTATCCGACTTCATCCATTTTCTATTGAGTTTCTGTGTCGGGGTAAAAGTTGACCAAATGGGTACGAGAGAGTTCTGAATCTGGTATCAAAGGAAAATTCCCAATTTACGGAGGTTGAGCTTACAAGCCACACATGACATGGTGATAAACTTTCTTTGTTACAAGTAGAAAAGTTAGAAACAGGATAAACATGGAAATAGGTAAGATCAAGCCGTAGAGGATTAGCAACTCATGGGAGTTGAATGTGATTTAATTAATCAACTAGGATTAATTAATAGACCAAGATAAGCTTAAAAAGCCATTTAGATGATTTAGAAGGAAATTAGTAGATTTGAAGGGGTTGTAAAAGGGGGATTTAACATTAGATAATAGGTTTACATTGATAAATATCAAGATTAAAATGCTTTAATAATTAATAATGGTAATTAATTAATTAAAAGAGGATTATAACTAAAAGAGTGTTCCAGTTAATTGGTGCATCCACCAGAATTGAGGGGAAGGCTAGGTTAATTAACAAAGTGTCATTAATTAAACAAGAAATGAAGGGGGAATGTTAGCTAATTAATGGGAACTCACTAATTATAATAGAAATGAATGGGAAAGAGGATTCATTAGTACAATTTTAGTATTAAATTGTCCCTAGTCTATATTTAGGTGTCTACATTTTACCCCTCTTTCTATGTGGTGTAGTGTAAGCGACACCACTTTAAAGATAGTAGAAAATTTTTAGGAATACAATTAAACTTTGAAGTAAGTAGAAGTAAAAATAGTAGGATGGATGATACTTTCCCCCTCGAGTGTCGATGGGGTGATAAAGATGGTCGATTGATGCTCCAAAAGAAGAAGAAAATGATCACAACATTAAGAATAAGACATCGTTATCAAGAGTTGTGGCTGAGTCTTGAGGCCATTAGTTCAAATTGATTGATTGGAAAAGAAAGGATCCCATGACTTCTTCATGTGTAAGAAAAAAGGGTGGTATGGGGGGATAAAGAAATTTTTGTCTATTGTGCTAGATCTTTTGGAAGAAAATCTCCTAAAAATAAAGTGGTTTTGAAACTGTGGCTTGGTTGGCCAGTGTTAGGATCGAGAATTATCACTTTCTTCCATTGTGCCTCAAGTGGAAGTAAGCAAGGGAGGAGGGAAGAATTGGAAAACGATAGGTAGAAATTTAGTTAGGGTGGAAACAAGTAAGATACATGGAGAATGGGAAGATCACAACGTAGCTGATGAACCATCTAGATCCCTTGGAAAGTAATTAGAGTTATTTGATATAAACATACAATTCAAAAGTAGTAACATTACATGAAGAGTCATAAGTATTGATTTTTGTTCATTACTAAAGGATTGACTCATAGAAAAATACATAGAAGTCCCATGCAACTATGAGAAAAGTAAACAAACAGACCAACAAACAAACGAGCAAAAATAAACATACTCAAACAAACAATGATTCAAGAAAGTTTGAGCAACCAATTGTTTTGTTTATCCAGCTTCAGTTCCCAAATGTTCGAGTTATATGACAAGGGTGAAAATGGTGCCCCAAGCATAGGATACATGTAAGGGGAATAAACGGAGGACATAAAAGTCCCATGAAAAAGCAATGTGCACTATGAAACTACTGCTGAACAAATGATATATGCAAGGGAAGATAGACATAGCAAACAAACTAAGCTTTGTTAATGAAGGAAGATCAAAATGATCTGCATGTCGAGTGCTAGAACAAGCAAGCACTAAAGTAAGATGTTTTTATAGGATAGTTTTCAATGTTTGAGGATGTTGTGTTCTATGAATGTTTAATGTTTAGGATGTTTTTACCAATGTGATTTTTGATTTTACCAATTTTTTTTTTCTAGGATTTACCAATTTTGAGGATTTTTGATTATTTTACCAATGTTTTTTGGATTTTTTTATGGTTTACCAATTTTTTTGTTTTACTTTTAATGTTTTTGGATTTTTGATGTTTTACCAATGTTTTGGATTTTGGATGTTTTACTAATGTTTTTGGATTTTGGAAGGTTTTACCAATGTTTTAAGATTTTTGATGTTTTACCAATGTTTTAAGATTGTTGATGTTTTACCAATGTTTTTGAATTTTTGAAGGATTTTGTGAAATTTTTTAGGGTTTTTTGAAAGTTTTTCCAAAGCTATGTACAAGAAAACGAAGATGCAAAGATGCCCCCCAACGAGAGATGAGAATATACAAGGGGAAATCCACACATATATATAGAAAGGAAGATAAGCAAGATACAAGGGCTAAAATGGATAGGTTCAACGTGATGATGAACTCAAACCAATGAAGTGCTAAGAATGAGTGAGCATGCCCCCAGTGCAAGTGGCCAAGAAATAGATGATAGAAAGAAGTAAAAATATTGTTTATTGAAAGGGGAAAAAGGTTCCCGTCAAACATGGTAAAAAGACAATATTATACACATGGATGTTCTGAATGAAGCAGAAGAAAAATGAATGTTATGAAAGGATATGGAAAATGTAGCTAGAAGATTGGCAATGAAAAGGTGATGATCCAAAGGCACAAATTATGAGACAAAATAAGGACTAAAGTAAGAGTCTGAACAAGGTCCAAACAACACTTGGTAACATACTAATCCTGTTTTCTCATCGAGATCCAATGTGTGCACGCATGGAAATTAATTACCTCTTGAAGTGAAGATTTGATAGGTAACAAGTGAGGAAAAAGTAGCCAATGTGTAGGAATGATTGATTTTGAAAGGTGATTTGTGAATGGAGGGTAGAAGGAGATTCATACATTGCTCCGCTACCAACCCAGGGCATCCATAGCCCCGATGGAGATGTATCTGATTCTAGTCGCAACATTTCTCTACTGCCAATCAGGCATCCATAGCCCCGATAGAGATACTGGAAATACCCCTAGAGAGAGTTTATATATTGATTTGATTTTGATTTATTGACTTTTTTCTTTTTGAAAATTATTTCAGCTCTTTCTTGATTGTTTTTATGAGGGGTTAAAGAACCACATATGGCTTGATGGAAGGATGTGGAAGTGATTGTGATGACGACATTGGCTAGTGTCCAAAAAATACAGCCCAAAGGTCTTTACAACAAGTTTATTAAATGAAGATAGTGAGAAGATCTATAAGAGGTTATGTCATTCTTTAATTTACCAAGGTGATGAAAGACCAAGGTCAAACAGATACATTAGAGATCAAATGTTGCATAATGAGCGCGAATAGACCAACCAAAATATCACCAAAGGGATGAAAATGGTGGGGTGGTTTCCAGAGGAATATGAAGAAAGGAAGGAAATAACATCCATGTGTATGCAATACCTGATTGCAATGTTTGATCTTTGTACCTTTGATTTTTTTGTAATGTTTAAATGTTTTTCTCATTTTTTTTTATTTTTATTTTTATTTTTATTTTTTTTAGATTTTTAAAACGGTTTTGCGAAGGGAAAACCATGAAGGGATAAGACGATGAAGATGAATGATTGGGAAGTTGGGACCAAAAATTTCACATCCACGTGATAGGATCCAACAATGATGTTTGTGATTTCTTTAATGAGGGAGACTAGGAGTTTTTGCTTATCAAGAGTGATATTATCTCCAATCTCAATGATCGTGGTGAGATCATACTCGATAAGTGACTGTGACTTATCTTTCAACATGGATTTTATATTTGGGAGCTTGAGTTCCCTATCCATAGATTTCTGCACTTTGTGCCATACCTTGCGGTTGACATTGGGGTGCATGTCTTGAATCACGTTTGATTTGTGGATTTGTGGTTATTGGATTTTTTAGAGTTAGCTTTGGAGCTCTTCGGGTTTTGATCTTAGCTTGATGAATAAATTGTTTGATGTTTTCATACCAAGCTAATGTATGATTTTTTTGATCCTTGGAAATGGGAGAAGGGAAGTGTATTTTTAGGGATTGATTAAAGGTGTGGTCATGAGATGATAATGGGATTTCCATAGTTGTTGATAGAGGGATTGATATGATAAACAGAGAGGATAAGGTCCAAGGATTGATGAGAATAGGCCAGTAGGAGGTGGCCCAAGAATAGAAGGTAACAGGATAGGAGGCATCCCAAGAATAGAAGATGATGGGATTCTAGGACGTGGCCCAAGGATAAAAGATAATGAGATACTAGGAGGTGGCCCAAGTATAAAAGATAATGGGATACTAGGAGGTGACCCAAAAATAGAAGAAGATGAAGGGCTACTCATAGGTGACCTAATAAGCGATGGGGATAATGGGCTACCAAGAGTTGACCCAAGTATAAAAGATAATGAGCTATCAGGAGGTGACCCAAAAATGGAAGAAGATGAAGGGATCCTTGGAGGTGACCTAATAAGTGATGGATATTGAGGAGGTGTGATAGATAATGAATGGTTGGGTGATGAGAAGATATGAAGGGAATAAAGTATAAACCCCGGTCATTTCACCATGTAATGGGAAATGAGAAGATAAAAGAACAAGAGGAGGATCAAGTTTGATGATCTTTGGATCTTTCTCTGTTTTTTGATCAAAGGAATCAACCTCTTCCCCACAATATGCGGATGTATCAAGGTCAAAAGATAATCCTTGCTTGTGATCCTCTAGAGGAATGTCATAGTGTACCCCCATGAATTCTTTGATTTATTCTTCATTTTGAAAGAAATAAATCAGTATGGGTTGTTGTTAGTTGATGATAGTAGGTTGATTAGAAGAAAGGGGTCCAACAAGTGTTAAGTCTTTAGAAGATGTTTGATGATGGATATGATGGAAAGGTTTGACCTTATTGTGTCCACAAATGAATTGGATAGTGCTTTGATAAGATATCTTAACACATAGTTTCTTGTGAATGGTTTTACGTGGACGTAAACATCGATCTTTAGAAGATGAATATAGAATAAGGAATGATCGAAATGACCCAGGGGCCAAATAGGGATTGGATTTTGATTGATAGAAGAATATGACGAAGTAGATTTAGATTTGGATGTCTTGCGAGTGGGTTTAGATATGGACTTTGGATAGGTTGGTAGTGGTTTTCTGAGAAGATGGTATAATGTAGGTAGACAAAGAGGATCGTGTAGAAATTCAATAGATTATGATGTAGGGGTCGAATTAGATGATTGATTAGAGTAATTTTTAGTCACACAGATATTCAAAGGATGAAGACATCGTTAAGGAAACTAATAAAGGGGGTCCTACGGAGAAAGGGAGGACCACAACTCAGGAGTCAAATTAGATGAATGATTAGAAGAAGTTTGAGTCGCATAGATCTTCAAAGGAGGAAGATGTTATTAAGGTGACTGATAAAGGGGGTATTATGGAGAAAGGTAGGACCAAAACTCAAGAGTCAGATTAGAGGAATGATGGGGAGAATTTGTGGTGACACGGATCCTTAGAGGAGGAAAAATTAGTTTAGCCGACTAGTTATTCCTTAAAATAAATTTGATCGAATGAGGCTCACGAGACTGAAGGGAATCATAAGAATAACATGGATTAGAATAATTAGGAGAATAGGGATAACATAGAGTATTAGAAGGATACAAATGATTAGGAGAATAAGAATCATACCACGTACTAGAAGCATCCAAATCATACCACTGACTATGAGATGAAGGTGGGCAAAGTGGTAACAGAACATGTTCCCTTATGTGAAGAACCAATAAAGGTTTAATCATGATGGGAATCTTTTGATGTGAATAATGAAACTTGGGTTCTTTATTTTCGTAAGTGTGAGGTATCATGTGATAAATGATCATATTTGGAAAAAAAAAAGTAAACTCAACAAAACATGCTTAAAAACACAAGTTATGTCAATATATTCAAAAAGAGGGTTAATATGCAAAAAGAAACTTAACCAAAATAAATAATGTGTGAGACAAAGGGATGTCCCACCGGGCATGCTAGATGTATGCACGATAAAGAAGCTAATCTAATCAATAGAAACTAACACCTAGTAGTATCAATAACAAAGCTACTCTAACAAAATATCATGATAAATCCATTGAAAATGAAAAGCTTAACTAATGCATCTAATATTAAAAACATAAAATTCAAACCATCCTTTGATGTTTTTGATGGGCTTTAAATTGTAGGTACTCCTTTAGTGAGCTGAATGTAGCTACGTGCGATCAAAGGAAATTCTCCATGGAAGAGGAATAGATCTCACCAATATGGCTTAATTCCCATGTTTAGTTCCTCTTACTACTCTTTGCAAGTAGAATATGGAAATGGTTGCTTGATCAATAAAATTTTTAAGATTGAAATTCTCTTATCATATGCATATGTCTTACAAGGACATGGTGTAAATTTAGACAAGGTGTACTAGGTTCTTTATATAGCTTTCCAATTTGGGAGAATCTTGCAACCTAGTGAATGTGGGATAAAGGTAAAGTAGAATTAGAAAGGGATAAATATGATTAGAAGAGATAATAAAGGATTATTAACTCATGGGAGTTGGAGATGATTTAATTAATCATCTAGGCTTAATTAATAGACCAAGATAAACTTAAAAATCCATTTGGAGGCGATTTAAAAGGAAATTAGTAGAATTTGAAGGTTTTAGAAAAGGGAATTTAACCGATAAGAGGGTTTATTGATTAACTACAATATTTAAAGGCTTAATTAATCAATTAAAAATGATTATAACTAACGAAGTGTCATTAATTAGCATCCAAGATGGGGGGAAGGCTAGTTAATTAATGAAGTGTCGTTAATTGACCAAAATGAAGGGGAATGTTAGCAAATTAGAGGGAAATAACTAATTATAATGAAATGAAAGGAAAGAGGATAATTAGTGTAATTTTAGTATTAAAATTGCAAAGTCATATTTAGGTGTCTACAATCCATACATTGTCTTAATCTTCTTATGATAAACTTAAATATATATATATATATATATATATTTTTATGATGACTCAATCTCATGCATGAGTTTAACAATCAAAAGCATCTAATATTATGCTTCAAATTATATTTCTAATGAAGCTTTTCATGAGTATTATGAGGCGAGTACAACATGAATGGATTCAAAGGGAATCCATCAAGGGAAGCCATGGGAGATGGTTAGCCTAATTGAAATATACAAACAAATCAAAACCTTTCTCATTTATCTCTCAAATGTCATGTAAACACATCATCCTTAAGAGAATAAACTAACGTGTAAACATATAAACAAGAGTTGTGAGGTTGTCTAAACATATATACTCTTAAAAAATAAATAACCATCTTCAAAATATAATTTTAATTTAAAATATTTTAAACTTTGAAAAAAATATAAATTCAAAAACACAAAATATGAAGACACAAACACATCGAATCAAAAGAGGTAATAAATCAATGTATGTGTCTTTAAACCAATAATAAAAAATCAATCAAATCATAAATGGAACATAAAAATTACTTAAGAGTTGCAGTCGACATAATTATCTTATAATAAACTAAAATATAAATTTTATGTTTATAATGACTCAACCATGTGCATAAGTTTCAACAATAAAAAACATATAATATTCCTAGAAATCCAAGTTTTGATCCTAGATCAAACAAAAATGTACATGTGGATGTAGAATTCAACATTGTGGCAACATCATCACATAGTAGGAAAAATGTCTCCTACTTCCTAGGGGCATTGTTATCCTTATAAAGTGCCATAATAACCTTGCAAAAAAGTAGAGGAGCGAAGAAAACACTGTAGTTTAACAATACATTGTAGTTAAAGAATAAAAACAATTGTATGAGGTGACTGAAAACCCTAGGGATGATGCTCGTAATGCTCCTATAGGATGATTATTTTTGGGTATAAATACACAACACGGTATAGATGATGACCACTACTGACATCAGTGAATTTGAAGATAAAAAATGGAAAGAAAGTTGTGCTGAAGAGTAGCGTTTTGCCCTATGTTGGGCAAGCTCGATGATTTGTGCAAAAGGAGGGCACCTCAAGTTATCTCCCTTAACATTCATATGTTCCATTTGATCATCATAATGTAATTTCATCATTAAATTTAACATTCATTTGATTATTACTTAGATGTTTTTATTTATGATTGATAAAATGAATTGAAAAACCATGATAACTTGGTCATTCAATGGATTTTTGAGATAATTTGGCCAATCAGTGGATTTTTTAGATCATTTGGCCATTCAGTGGATTTTTGATATCATTTTTTCCACAAATATTTCTTCAAACCCCACATAGCTATGTAGTTAATTTGAAAAAAAAATTCACTTGTTAATATAAAAATTATAGAGGAGTTAATGAAATTATAAATCAGTGATATTTTTTAGAGTCGTATAAGTAATTCCAAGATGCATTAAAGAGGCATATCTAACTTGGGGTAGTAAGACATGTATTTGAATCTAATTGTACATGATATATTTTATGGGGGATTATGAAGCCAAAAAGGAGAAGATGAGAAGACTGAGAAATCTCATATACTCATCACACAACCAATCAACCAATATGTTTGTAAAAGGGCCACCCTATTGGCATAAGAATAATGATATATTGGGGTTTATATGTTAGCACAGACCAAGTCAACCAACCAATGTGGTATTAATTTTTTATTTAATGAGTCATAGAAGCAATTCTAAGATGCAATAAAGAGACATATTTGACTTAAGGTAGTGAAACATGTATATAAGGGCAATTGTACATGCTTTATTTTTAGGTATTATAAATCCACAGAGGAGGAGACGGGAAGACCAAATAAATAAATACACTTATCTCATAACTATTCAACCATTATGTTAGTAAGAGCACCACTTCCATTGTGGTTGCATGGAAATGGGGGACCAAAAGGGGGTCAAAAGTGGACACATTTTCCTTGAAATCAGTGAAACTTGAACTTCATCTAATAATTTGGCATGCATATGCTCAAAATTTGACAATGTGATAAGAATAAGTACCGTAGTGCTCAGAATCTAGTTTCTAAACTACTATTTTTTTTTAAATGGTGGAGATTAAGAAGGGTCAAATGTGGTGTGCACACAAAGTATGTCTATTTTTGTGTCAAAAATATAAGAACCTATTGTGTGTGTGCCCCCCATTTTTTGAGTTCTATAAATTATTTTTCAAATCCCTTTAGTAGAAATTAGCTAATACCATGTATGAGGTCCCACTAATTTTTCATAATTTTTGGATGAATATATAATTTTTTACTAATTTTCAAAGTGCACACATCCCAAAAATGAAATATTTGTGTGTACACCCCCGTAACTTTGAGAAAAATAGTTGATTTTTTTTTTTTAATGCGTGTAGAATGGAGTTTAGATGAAACCACTTTTTTTTGAAATTTGGATGAAAAAATCATAAATTGTGTACAAAAACATATGCATACGTTTTGGCAAGAAAAGAAGGCACTAGTAAAAGAAATTAAGGATGAAAGCCTTAAACTAATCAGATTTTAGAAAGAAGTATATCGTCACCAAGGTAAAACTGAGCTTGACATGTCGTAGTATAATATTTTTTGGAATATTATGTTATAACGCATGAGATATCGGGGTGTACACGTGAGATTTTGATGTTTTTTTTGTAAAACACTGATTTATTCATGGATTACACAGTCCAAACCTTAGGTTTGGATATCCAAGGAAAATCCAAGCCTATGGATTGGGAATTTCAAACCCAAAGAAGATGAAATGACACAATGCTCGCATTATAACATGAGCGCACTATAACGCGATAACACGTTCGTGTTTATTTGCAATGTTGTATATGTGCTTTTGGGAGGGATATATTTACTAAAATAAATGTTTAAGTATAAGTTTTTCATTTATTAATCTTTATATTATTTCTTATAAAATTTATTTTAGTAAATATAAGAAATTAGGGTCACTCTGCACCTTATGGAACTAGTCTCACAGCTCCATCAGTCACGGTTTAGAAGATAGTTTTTCATATTCTAATATGGTCAGTACATAGGTATTTTTCAGGATTTCAACATTCAGTCCTAAAGATTTTAGGGTTTAAATTCTACAATCGATGTCTATTTTGGGAAAGAATATAGTCATTGTTTAGGTTTTGGGGCCTTTTGGATTGTTTACTGACATTTGTAGGAGTGTTAGATGTGTCAAAATTAGAATTTACAAACCTCACAACTCCCAAAGGTAGTGACAATTGATCGAATATATGGACTCATGAATTTTCCCATGAGCATGGAGTTGAATCCCTAATTTCATCTTAGAATATGGTAGAATCATACTATGGATGAGTACCTACTTTACAAGCTTAGGGAATGCATCTTTAAGAGGACCACTCGAGTGATCCTCACAATCAACAATGTAAGGGAGTGACCTTGGTTCCCATGTTGGCATGTATATAATCCTTTGATCCTTATAATATAGATTAACAATAGTAAGGTGTGGGAAAGAAGATGATCTATCTAAGGACCCAATAATATCTTCATTTGTTCAATAGAAGAATAAGACGTAACTTGAAGAGTTAGAAGCTAAAAGAGTGCATCACATCGATATATTTATAACACTCAACAAAAGTTAGGGTAGGAGTAGGTGAAAATGTGCAAAATCTTCCACACATTCATTTACTTTCTATGGAGAAAGAAACTCAAGACTTTCATCAAGATTTATGCTAAGTAAATTAGTTACATTCTCACCCTAGTGTAGGAGTAGGAAGGTTGATTCAAGTGCCACATACTTCATAAGCAATCAAAATCTACATCAACATTAAGAGAAATGCTTTTCAGATATCCTTTTGTGTTTTTCCAAGAAACCCTTGAAATAATTTCATATATGGACAAGACACCAATGAAATAATTTCATGCATTAAAAAAATGGAATTTGGTGAAAGTGGTAAGAGGGTGTTGTCATGAAAAATGTATGGCATGAAAAATTGAAACTTTGAGCATGACAACTAAGCCCACAATTGAATCTTTCACTTCCCGGTCACTGGTGCATCCTTCCTCTGGCCAACCTACCTCAGTACCACTCTCAACCTGGCTCAAAAGAAATTATTAACAAGGTTTTTAAGTTTGTTTCAATGTGTAGGGATGATTGAATATGATGATTGATGAGTTCAGTGTGACTTGATGGAAGATAACTTCCTCTGAGGCCTAAAAAGGCCATTCTGAGCTAATCAAACACCCTCTGGGAGAGTTCAAGAAATATATTAAGCATCTGAAGGTGATGTCAGGGAATATTGGAAGTGTTGGAGGAAATTTAGGAAGATTTAGGAAAGGTTTTCTCATTCAAGGACAATCTGCTCAACAACAGGTTTTCTAGGTGCAGGGAACAAACACTCTAATGGTGAAATCTGACTTCTCTAGATGATTTTGGGAGCTCCGTAAGGAGTTAGGAGGAAAAAAAATAGGCACTGGAAAGATATGTGAATCCTATACATGTTGGTAACATCCATTTTTCTCTAAGACTTGAAGGTTTCATGAAGAATTTCAAAATAATGCAGCTTCCCCTTTCAGTTCCAGAACAAAAATGGCCCTAAATTTGCAAGCTCTAGAGAGATGGTCACCACATAGTGATAGGTGAATATTTGTAAATGTTGATAAGTACCTCTTGGAATGGGTATTATCATAAATAGACTATTGTTTACCATGGGTGAGGATCTCATGAGGATGGGGCCAAATTTTGTGAGTTGAAAACACCTTCCTAACACCCCAGGTTGTGTTTTTGAGTGACAAAACTTCTAACATGAAAAAGTGGTAAAAAATGAGTTACCATGAGTTGAAATCATGTTTCTAAAACCTCAAGTGATGAATTAAGTGTTTAGAAACACTGTTATGAGATCTACATTGTGATGGGAATAGGATGCTCTCTTCTAATTACAAGGCAAGAGCGAGGATCACTCTCTTACTTTTCTAGGCCTCCACAATTAACCCTAGTGATCACAAATCAACTCCATGATGCTCAAACCATTTTTTGATTATCTATCACTTACTGAAATAGGTATTCACCATGTAGATGGAAGGATTTCTCACTGAATGAGATTCTTGTCATGTGGCCACCTGTTGGAATGAAATGAGGTGGTTGCAATGTCCTTCCTCCTTTGAAGTGTGATCACACTACAAGGTTCAAATGAGTGTTTAAGAACACTACCAAGTGAGTGACATCAAGTGAAACTCAGATGATTTCTCATTCTTACATACATGGTGCTCTATATGAAGATCATCCTCTTACCCCTCCTTGGCTCCAGAATTCTCCTCAGATGGAATCAACTTTAGGATACTCATACACCTCTTTTCTCATATGCCTCTCATGGAGATAGATGATGTCTTGATCCTTCACACATGATGGTCCTGAATGCCTCGGTAGCTTGACTAGCTCATCTTGGCTTGTTCCTTGAAGAGGTTTGAACATGATGGAAGAGTCAAGATATGATGATCCTCAACTTACTCCATGAGCTTCCCATTTCACCTTTGAACATGATGACACCCTTTTTAACTTCATAATTCACTTCCCTGACCAAGATGTCACATGAGTGGAAACATGCTTATAGTATCTGGACACATCTTCACTCGAATTTCTCCTCATGGAAATAGGTTTCCTCCTCTATATGGAAGGATTGATCCCTGAATGAGACTTGAAGGAATGTTTGAGGGTGAGCTCCATCTTCTTGAACTCCAACTGCATTGAAGCACTATGAAATCCACTCCCTGAATTGTAAGATGTGAGCACATCACCAAGTATTGATTAAGTGTTTAGAAACAATCTCAAGAGATATGCACCATTTGTGAGCTCGAGATGACTACCATCACCACTCATGGTGATCCTTTCTCATCATGCTCATGATGATCATTCCCTTGATGAATTGAATTTTAATGAGGTTCTTGATGTTTCAGATCCTTCACAGACCTCATGATTCTCCTGATTACACCCATTGTCCAAGTGACTGTCTATTACACATTTTGATGCATATTTTTTCCTCTAAACTCATTTGGGAACTCCCAGAATCTTCCATAGAAGAAAACATTCACCATTGAAGCTCTCATTCCCTACACCTTGAATACCCGGTTGTTGAACAAATGGATCCTGAATGATATTTTCTTTCCTAAATTTTCCTAAATTACTTCAGAAACCTTCAATTCTCTTCAAAATCACCCTCAGATGCTTTATAATTTCCCTGAACATTCCTGAAGTGTGTTTACCAGCTGCAAAATGGCCAAAAATGTCCTTTTTAGGCCTCCAAGGAAGTTATCTTTCACTAAATCTTACTGAATTAATTTATCACCTTGGGTAATCATCCTTGCACACTAAAAAAACTTTAAAACCTTGTTAGGAATTTCCTCTGAGCCAGGGTGAAGGTTGAACTGAAGGCAGGCTAGTCAGAGGAAGGATGCATAGTGACTGGAAGGATGCACATATTGATGTCTATCAAGAGGAAAGGGATTGAATATTGCTACGCCCTTAGTCCTATAACTTATACTTGCATATTGTGATCATTTATCTACATTTTGGTGTTCTTGGTGTTCTATTGCTTGCTGATATTCAAATCTATCTAAGTAATTTCATTACAAATATATAGTGGTAGTTCATGACATCTAGCATTTACTTCCAACCTTGACTGTGTTTTGTTAATTCTCACAGGTTTTTCTCACCTAAAGCTTAATGTTGGGAGCATATCAGGCATCCACATATCTAGGTTATAAAAGAAGAAACTTGAATTTAATCCTCCTAAAGCTTATTCAATAGGTAAATGAGTCAAGAAGGGTGTGTATGATAAGAAATATGAATTTTCTCCCTATCAGGTTATCTAAAACCCTATTTTGGGGTTTCAACAAGAAAATATTAATATCTCAGCTGATAAGGATTCTTAGAAGATAAATCTACCTAGAATTGGGTTATAAAACTTAGGAGTCTTCTTGAGTCACACCATTGCAGAGAAGACTTGATACCATTGCGGAGAACACCCTTTTGATCAATTTTATCCACGTGGAATTAGAACTTGAAGGTGAATCACATGTTCCCAACCTCCACAATGTATTGAGCTCATTACCAAGCACTAATTAAGTGTTTAGAAACACTCTTGGGAGGTATGTATTGCTTGAGAGTATGAGATGATTGCTAGCATCACCTTCGGTGGCCTTGGATCAAAATGGATGCTCCCACAATGTAAAGGATTATTCAAGATTTTGGTGCCTACTTTTTTTCCTCCTAAATCCTTACGGAGCTCCTAGAATCAACTAGAGAAGTCAAGGTTCACAATTTGACTGCTCATTCCTTGCACCTGAAAACCCGTTGTTGAACAGACTATCCCTGAATGATCAAAATTTCCTAAATATTCCTAAAATACTTCCAACACCTTCAAGGCTTTCAAATACCACCTTTGGATACTTAATACCTTTTCATAACCCTCCCAAGGATGCACACAGGCTCTGAAATGGCCAAAATTGGCCTTTCTAGGCTTGTCAGAGAATTAGTCTTTTACTGCACTTCAATGAATGGAATAATGGACCTTGTTAAACCTTTTTGACAAACTTATACATGTTCACCCAATGCATTAGGAATACCTTCAAGGACAAGGTGATCATGACACAAGAGGCAGGTTGGCCCAGAGAGGGATTCAAGAAGATTTGGGAGCAAGATTTCACATTGTGGCTTGGTTTTCATGGTTTAAGTTTTGCATTTTTGGGTTAGTCAATTCACATGACAACATCTCCATATGAAGATCATCCTCTTACCCTTCCAGGATTCAAAATCCTCCTTGAATGGAATCATATTTAGGATGCTCATACACTTCTTTCTCATATCCCTCTCATGAGAATAGGTGACTTCTTGATCCTTCACACATGATGGTCCTGGATGCCTCAGTAGCCTGACTAGCTCATTTTGATTTGTTTCTCAAAGATATTTGGACACAATGGTAGAGTCAAGATATGATGATCATCAATTCACTCCTTGAGCCTCACATTTCACCTTTGAACATGATGATCTCTTCTTAATCTCATAATTCACCTCCCTTGCCCAAGATGTCACCTGAGTGGAAGCATGCTTATGATGTCTGGACACCCTCTTTCTCAATTTATCCTCATGGAGATAGGTTTCCTCCTCCTGATAGAAGGATTGATCCCTGAATGAAACTTGGAGGAATGTACTGAGAATGAATTCCATGTTCTTGACCTCCACACTATACTGAAACACTGCAAATTCCACCTCCCTGACTTGCAAGATGTGAGTTCATTACCAAGCATTGATTAAGTGTTTAGAAACACTCTCATAAAATATGCATTATTTTGTGAGCCTGAGATGATTTCCACCATCACTCATGGTGAGCTTCTCTTATCATGCTCCTGATGACCATTCCCTTGATGATTTGAATCTCGATGAAGCTCTTGATGTTTCAGATCCTTCACAGACCTCATGATTTTTCTGATTGCACCCATTTTCCTCATGATGTTTCAGATCCTTCACATACCTCATGATGACCATTCCCTTGATTATTTGAATCGATAAAAACTTACATATGTGTTTTGATTTATTATGTGTTATAAGGAATTGCATGAGTCCATATATTCGAGAAATTGTTGCTACCTTTGGGAGTTGTGAGGTTTATAAAATATAGTTTTGACACATCTAAAACTCCTACAAATGTCAATAACCAATCAAGAAGACCCCAAAACCTAAACAATGACTATATTATTTCCCAAAATAGACATCGATTGTAGAATTTAAACCCTAAAGCTTTAGGCTGAATGTTAAAATCCTGAAAAATACCTATGTACTGACCAGATTAGAATATGAAAAACTATCTTCTAAACCGTGACTTGATGGAGCTGTGAGACTAGTTCCATAAGGTGCAGAGTGACCCTAATTTCTTATATTTACTAAAATAAATTTAAAGTATAAGAAATAATAAAGTATAAAGATTAATAAATGAAAAACTTATACTTAATAAATATTTATTTTAGTAAATATATCCCTCCCAAAAGCACATATACCACATTGCAAATAGTGCGAGCGCGTTATAACATGCGCTCACATTTTAGGCTTGGTAATTACCAATCCTAGTAATTCATAACATGATCACGCTTTCAAAATGTGCTCGCATTTCACTTCAAATCAAAACGTAATATGCAAATAAACCATGATAAAAACTTTTCTATTAACAACCAAAAAACGCTAGCAATATAACTTAGGAATCTCCATAAACCTAATCCAACCTTTAGGTATGTAAAATGCACAAGGAAAACAAATGTATTTTAGGGCCTATGCTAAACTAGGGAAAGTTGAGTTTCCTTTATACTTATCAAGGTTCTTAACTAGATAACAAATTGGCAATCAACAAACAACTATAGTAAATTCAACAAGCAATCTTATGTAGTGTAATTGTCCTTCCCTTCTCTTTTTGATGTTTGCAAACAGCTAGAAGAGTCTATATACTTATATACGCTTGAAATTTGTCGTTTATTATAGGGATGCTTTAGAAATAAACTAGTTATTTCCTCATAACTTCAATATGCATATTTTTTTATGTGCTCGTGTGAGTTCCTCTTGTTGTTTTAAATAACCCAATACAAATTTGTATTCATAGATTTCTCAAATTCAAATTAGGATCCTATTGGTGCACAATTCGACACACAATACACATGAAATCTAACAAAAAATCCAAAAACCACACATAAATCAAAATCAAGGTCAAAAGGACCCATTAAAGAAAATGACTAGAAATATAGGGGCTATGTTTTTGGGAAAATCTATGAAACTGCATACTACCCAAGCCGGAAAGAGAGAAAGAGGGAGGAAATGAGGAGAGAAGCAAATTGGTGAAAAGACACAAAACAAGGTCCACATTCACTGAGAAGAGCACAAAGTTGGTAAGAGAAGAGCAAGGTTGAAGGTATCAAAAATGTAACAAGAAGAGGAGTTGAAAGTCAATAAATATAAGGAAGACACAAATAAGAGTCTAACTTGGACTGGCCATTATGCTTATAGGCATTCTAAAATGGCAATGAGGATGGTAGTGGAGAATTGTAATGTAGATTTGGTTCACAATTTACAGAACAATAACATGGAAAACTCACATAAACTTGTATTCTATATTGCAAAGTTTATCTGACCGAATACAATTAGACATGATAACATACCCTATTATCTAGGAATCCCACTAACTACTAAATCTCCTAGAATCTCTTGTAGGTTATTAACAAACCTATATACGAAATGCTGTTATACACAACAATATACCAATATATAATCTATTCTAATAACTAACTATAATACAATATGTACTCATACAATAACTTACAACAAACTATATGTAATTACTAATTTTCCTAACATATAATGTCATGAATTATTCACAATTATTTCTAATTTTAAATTTGGCATCTATTCAATCGTCACAATGCAATTTCATCATTGAATTTAACGTCCATTTGATTGTCACCTTGATATTTTTTCTTTTTGATTGGTGAAAGTGAATTGAAAAATTATAATATCACCAATTTTTTTCACAATGATTTCTTTGATCCCCACATAGATGTGTAGCTAGATCGGTGACATTTTAACCTATGCAATTAGGGGTAGTATATCAGCAATGAAAACTTTTAGGTGGTGATAATTGGAGGAATGATATCAGACTTGTGACCAGCAATGGAAGCTTTGGTATCGGGAAACACACTCTGTTCCTCCAACTCCACAACCGATCCCTCCTTCAAAACTCGCACAGGGAAGGGCAAAAGATGGCCCGGAAGATCAACTATTTCTTCTCCAACAAACGCATCCCAAGCTCGCTCGGCTATGGCGCGCACAGTCCTCACGCATTTCAGACTCTCCGCCTTAAGATATTCAGACCTCATCCCTCCATTGCTGCCCGCAAAGTGCTCATACCACAGTGACATGCGATACCCAAATATTTCACCTCTGGCTCGATGCCCTTCATTCTCGCTGTTGATGTGCTGTGGCTGATAACTGCCCTGTGCAATCTCCGTGTCTCTCCCTCCGTCCATGGATCTCTGGTTCAGATTGGCCGACCCAATTATGATGTATTCATCATCCACTGCAACACACCCGAAAAAAAAATCAGCTTCAAATTATATGACTCTCAAGAAATTTAAAAGTTTCGGGTTCGAAATTCATACCAATCATTAGTTTTGCATGGACATAGATCAGAAATCTCCTGTTCATCTGAGCATTCCAATAATCGGTACCCTTTTCTGGAGTTTCAGGCGCTACATATTCATTCCGTATCTTCGTCTCTCGGTTTCCCAAGCAGAAGAAATTCAGATAGTCGGTAGGAATTTCATTGCTTCCCTGCTCTCTCAGAGCCTCCCCAATCATTCTGTACATCATTTCCATGGTGTTCCTGTTCCAATGCAGGATTGCCTGCACAGTTTCCCCTTCGGGTATCCCTTCAGGCCACATGGGTGTCACAACATACACTGCAAATCTTTCCTTGGCCCTGATCTTGCTCACTATCTTAAGGGCAATCTCGATCGGAACAAGATGGAGACACCCACAGTCCTGATCCTCTGCCCAGGAAGCGCAGCTGCCGAAAAAATACTGATTTTCAATGTAGATGAAGTTCTTCGCCCTGCGAATGGCCTCCACATATGCACAGTGGATGCTCTGATCTATCACCTGGTCTTTCACTGTAACAAGCCCAAGTTCGGGGCTTGGATTTGCAGGAAACCCAATAGCCGAGCCATCGTCTATGGACCTGAAAATCTGCACATTCCAGGCCTCTCTTCCTTCAAAATCTTCAGCCACATGTTGCAGATCGAGAAGCAGCTTGCGGTCTGCCATTTTCGTCCACCGCTGCGTAAAATTTGTAACCACATCCCAAGCCGCAGGGCCTTCGATCTTGGAGTGGGCATCGTGCCAGGGCTCTCTAGGACCGCCATGGCGAAGATCCGCGTCCTTGAAATTATGCTGAAGAAAATCATCCTTATAAACGGTATCCAAATCCCCAAACAGGGTATGTTTCTCTGTGTCGTATCTTCCATTGGTGAGATCTATTCCTCCCACGAAGCTCACCATCGACCTCTCTGCATCCATGCTCACAGTCTTCTGGTGGTGGGTAAACTCTGCGCTGATCTCCATCCCCTGAACTGCACTCAGAGACCGGCGGTCAGGGTGTCTGGGACACAGAACACAATGAACATTGCTGCCCTTGAAAAATTCGAAGGTTTCTTGGCAATGGGTTCTCATCAAACCTTCATTTTTCAGAAATTGAACTGCAGTCCTGTCTTCCCAAATTAAAACCAGGACTCTAACACCCTGATCTGCCTTTTTCTTCAGAAGCTCGCCCAGAGTCACCCCTGAAATCATTCGCTCCCTGTCCCTCATAAGAGTAAAATCTGTGTACACCGACCACCCAGCAATGTAAATGAATTTCTCTGCGCCATTAATGTACTGATACATCTCCTCCCACAGTCTTGGAGGCCTGTACAGGCCTCCCCCCTGGAGCTCAATCCTGGGACTAAACTGTTGAGACAAATGGGTGTTCTGATACAGACTAACCTTGCAACCCCTTCTCTGTTTAAAATACACATGCTGTACGCCCTCGAAGTCCCGGTTTCGAATCCCGGCGCCCCAATATGGATCCTCCTTCACATGACTGAACTGCAGGCGGACATGAATCTGAGCCCTGTTCAGCTTCTCTGAGAAATCCTCGCTATACAAGTCATACCAGCCTTCAACAAGTCTGCTGCTGAGAATCTCCGAGACGGGAATTCTAGTCCTTCCAATGACTTGTGCAGACACAGGCAACTGGTTCTTGATGCTGATCACCACATATTCAGAGGATGTATACGCACAAAGTATATGGAAGGTTTCGTTCCAGGCGGGACTCACTGGTTCATGCTCTACAATCTTTGTTCTTGCAACTCTGGCAAACCCAAAATCTATGGTGGCATAGAATTTGTGATCAGAGTGTTTCACATGAAGTGCTCCTTTCAACTCCTCTCCAGCCTGCATGCACATTTCATACAAATTATTTGAGATCCCGCGCCCAAAAATCTGCCATTTTAGACTGTCATAAAATTTAGGATCAAAATAACAAAGGTGGTATACAGTAAGTTATTGTATTAGTATTACCTTCGTGAGAAGCGCAGGTAAGCCATGAAGTAAATGCCTGGCTTGGAATACAGTTGCATGAAGTGTACCGTGAGCTACAATAGACGCCATTGCAGATCTTTCCAAAAAAAACACAGACTGATATTGCTATTTGGATGATGGATCAATATATAACAATTTAGGAAAGAAAGGGAACGTAGACTTCGTTTTAAGAAACATTATAATTTAATGCTTTCCACCTGATTCATTAATTGAAATTAAATGGATAAAATTTTGTACTAATTGGTGGAGTTGTCACCTGTTAAAGGTCAGAAAGAAAAGGGCGGCGGAGCCATTGGACCAGGTAAACGTAACCGAATCTAACTATTTGACATAAAACAAGTATATAATACACGTGCTGGAAACAAGGGAAGACTTACTCAATTCTACAATATTAATCCTTCAAGTTTGATTTTCGATTTTTCAAAGGTTAATCGAAACGTTTTCTACTATTACTCTGTATATGAACTACTTGCAATGTCGTTGTTTATAAAATATTCACAAACACACAAGACATCCACCCTGTAGGGGAGAGACACCAATAGTTGAGCGGGGTCCAATTGTGGATATAGTGTCTTGAATACAAAACACCCAATAGTTGTCATAAAGGTACCTGGTGATTAGTCATTTTTGACATGACAACACTCAATCATATCATGACATGTAGGATTTGCCTTTTTGAAAATTCAAATTTTCAGCCATTTTCACCCATGATCAAGTATGGGTCCCAACCAAAATGTAGTGTAACTAAAATTTACAATTTTAAATAAATTCAAAATATAATTTTCCCTCCAATTCAACATTCAAATTTTTTTGTGTAATTTAAAAAAATCTTAAACTACGTGCTGGTGAAAAAAAGGGTCCCACATTTTATAGAATTTATTTTGTGGGCCCCCTAACATAGGGTGCACCACTACTGGTGTCTCTCCCCTAATGAAGAATAAAATTTTAATATCTAGAAGGTATGCAATCTTAAGATCCTGACTAAACTAAGTACATCTATATGTAATCAGGTTTAATTTTAGATGTGTAATAATTAATTAGATTTTATAGGACGTTTCACTAATCTTAATGCTAGAGAAAATTGGGGTTTTTAAATGTTACACAATTTGTCACAAATCTAAATGTTGTTAAAAAGTGGTAATGAAAAACAGGTTTAGATGGCAACGTAAAATATAATTAGAAAAATTTGAGTATTTGGATTAATATTATGGTACTTATTAAATAACACGATTAGAATTGTAGAAGTACACTTTTGGCCATTGTCTAAAAATGGAGATATTATTTGAGGATATCATTGTCTACTCTTGGGCTAGAAAAACCTCACATCACTTTTCTAAAAATTTGTAATCAGTGAATGGAAAGCAACAGTCCTTCCTCCAAAGCCTAAATGGGTACTTAAATTGAAAAAATGAGTAAGAAAAACAATATGTTTTTACGACTTGTGCTAAACTAGAGAAAAACATAGGTTCCTTGATATTTATTAGGCTCCTAGGAAGTTGAACAATTCAGCAAGTAACACACAAGTATAATGCTTGATTCAATAAGTAGTCCAATGTAATGCGAGTATCCTAACCCTTATTCTGTCAATTGATATGACAGGTAGTAAATGTTACATGATTGTCTAAACATTTGGAATATGCTTTTGGCACGAGGATGCTTCAAAAATAAATAAGTTCCCTTCTTATACAATCCCAATACATTCACTTATAATCATTCAATTTATATCATAAAATGCATTAATGCACATTGAATTAAAATTAAAGTCCTAATGGTGTGCGACTTATGTTCTTTTATCAAACATCTATGCAAAAATGTGCAGGAAGGGTGAAGTTCATATTTTTAGGAGATTGATGAAGGATAGACAAATTTAAAATATGTCACGATGTAATTGGATTAATAGCTATAAAATGGTGCATGATTTTTGTGTAGGAGAAAGGTCACACCCACAGACATAGGACATCTATTCAAAGTAGTAGAGCTTTACAATAAGGCATGGACATCCATCAAAGCATGTAATGGAAGTGGATTTCTAGCACTCATCCATGCAAGTTTAGTGGATGTGGGGTCTAAATACTTCAATGGCACAAGTTTCTATTAAAGTATTATCCCTATGATATATCATTATGTTTGCATGGTTGACATTCTTGGCCATGTTGTGAGGATATGTTTGCTTCGTGCATGTAGAGCATACATGATTGGGATTACCATTATTTACAACAACGCTTCTTTTTATGTTGTGTGGTAGATAAATCACACCCACAGACACAAAATGTCTATGTAAAGTTGGAGAAATTGTCTTGGGAGATGAGGCAGTAAACATCACACCCACTGGCGCAAGAGATCCTTACAAATTTGGACATATTTTCTTGGGAGATGAGAGAAAATGGATTTTGTTTCAAATTCAAAATGTATGTTGAGTGACATGGACAATAAGTGAAAAGAAATATTTTTTTTGCCAACATAGTGAGAGGTTGACAATTATGAGTCATCAAGAACCTTTGAGTATGTGTTTCCTTCTATAATACAACCAAGTTTATCTCCAAGATTGTTGCAAGAAAAACTATTCTCAGAAATGTAAATCAATTGCATCATTTCAATAAAAGAAAATGTGTTTCTAATGATGATTGTTAATGTTATGTAAGGCAGTCTAAAAACATAGGCTAACACTGTAACAAGCTACATGTCAGACCTAAACTGAAAAAAGGGACCATGTTTTATTTCCAGTTTCAACTAGATAATAGAAGACATGGGCATCCTCACAAGATATTGACATTGTTATTGCAAGTGCATCCAACAAGTCTCCAATATGAACAATTTATATTCGTTAGCATACTCCTAGCATGCATCAAAATATGAGCTTTGAAATAGAGTGTGGACATTTGTCAAAACATAATGGAGCGGGGATGTTTGTTGTATGTTTTACTTGCAAGTGCTGAGGTGTATCATGGAATACCATATTTGCAACTCATAGAAGAAAATGACATAATGAAAAAGTATTCATGTTGTTTCATTGAATATAACCAATATATGTCTACCTTGATTGGTTCAAATTTCCTAGCATACTTCAAGCCCCTGCCAAAACATGAGGTTTAAAATAGGGTGTGTACATCCACCAAAGCATTATGGAGAAGGGATGTTTGTCACATGTTATAGTTGCAAGTGCACTAGCATATATGTATGCAAAATGTGCAAGCATGTAAACTGTTCGACAACAATGCCTAAAATTTATGTGGTCTCATGAATTGAAATGATTGTAGGATATGCACAAAAATGTGTTAGTTGAAAAACTGTATCCCTTATTATGCTCATATTTTGGTTCAATACCCAAAGACAATTAATGCCTATTATGTAGATATTGATGAAATTGAGCCCAAGAAATGGGCGTACCAATGGGGAACTGTCCAAGGATGGGGTAATGTTTGACAGCCTAAATGACGGTTTTGCTATTTTTAACAATTTTACTTTTTTGATTTTGCATGCTGATTGGGTTTGCTATTTTTAAATTTTATTTTATAGCTTTTGCATGCATTAACCTTTAAATACTAGTCACTAACACTATAATTTCATTCTTCAAGCTCTCCAAGTTCCAGTCAATCCCATGCATTAAATTGAATTCTACAGGTATGCATTTCAATTCTTTTGTTCGGATAGGCATGTTTCGTTATTTTATTTGTTTGGCTTTTGTGGTGATGTAGGACTGAAACTTCGCCAGATTAATAATAAGAATCAAGTTTTGCTAACTTTGCACGATTGCATACTGTACATCCTACAAACATTCTAATAACAGAGTCAATCTCCTTATGTTGCTTCTCTCATGCCATACGCTGCGCCTCTATCCAAGTAGATTTAGCAACCACATACTCAGAGTAATTGCCTTCATAAGTTTTAGATACACCCATATCTGTCTCAACTATTTTTGTGCAAAGTTGGTCAAGAAAAGCCATGTCGTGAGAAACAATCACCATAGGCACATGTTGATTCTTGAGATAACCTTCCAGCTACTCTATAGTGTCGAGGTCGAGGTGATTTGTTGGCTTGAGGAAGTCAAAGTTCATTCTATAGATTTAAGTAGGTCTAGAGGCAATTTATATGTGGAGATAGTAGGTTTATGGAAAGTGGAGTGGTCATTACCTTTAAAACCAGTAGACCAATTACTTGCTTTGTAAACAATTCAGGCTTGGTTTATACTGAGCGAAGATACAAAATTTAAACATAATGTTTAACTGTGAATTTTATGGTTTATTTCAGCGTCAGATATTGTAGAATCCCAAGAGTAAGTTGAATTTTTCCAACCACAAAATTTCCATTGTCAAGGATGAAAGAGATTTAATATGTTATTGTTAAATTTCAGGCATGACTGTGATTGTCAATGAAAGAGATTTAATATGTTATTGCTAAATTTCGGGCATGGCTGTGATTATCAGTGAAAGAAATTTAATATGTTATAAAATATTTGTAAATGGCGGGTCGATCTAAGGGCGTTTACACGTTTTTTCTGCAACTTCATGCATGGCAGGGCAATCTGGGGGCCATATTAACAAACCGAAATCTTACCAACTAAAGCAAATTTGAGTCATTGTCAGCAACTCTAGAAGAACAATTTTGTAACTGTATACATCAGTTTTCTCATTAAGCCTTGATGTTTGATGTTTTGAATGGTACAGACCTATAATTATGCATAATAACATTACTGAACCCAAATAGATGTAAACAATTGCCAGTTTTGAGGTGGACGATGTTCACTTTCCTCATAATGGACTTTCTGAAGGGAGTGATTAAACTTATGTTTGATATTATTATTTTGCTTTCTGAACAAACTAGGTTACAACACTTATTTCCTTTTTTTCATAAAGTAGCTAGAAATCCCCTGTCGTACTTTGTCTTTCCACCAATAAGATGCAGGAAAACATGGAATTTTTTATAAATCCTACAGATATTTCACACAAGAATATTTTTTCAAATCTTTGAGTGTAAAGCCACACTCCAAACGCCTTCCTACTCTACTCAAAATGCTCACTATAAGTGAACAAAACTTTCTTAATAAATTTAGCCAATGTAATGTGCAAGGATTACCTGAAAAGGGTTGCATTCTGTGCAGTAGACGGGGTTGGATTGAATCTAAAACTACATTGAAGCCCGTTTAGGCCAAGGCCATGAAAAATTTCAATGTCAGCAAGTACCCTTAAAGGCAATTATACTTGCAGTGCATATATATATATATATATATATATATATATATATATATATATATATATATATATATATATATATATATATATATATTACAGGCAATGTTGCAACAATATTTCTCTTCCTAATTTTGTTATACCCAAAAAACATCCCATGTTCCAAAGCTCATATTTTGACATTGTATGGGAATATAATGCTCTCCCGAGATCAAAGTTTAATATGAATTTCTTATTGAGAGAGAAGATTCCACCTCCGTCGTGAATATATATGCCTTCATTCCACATATTTGAATATATGGGTAAATAGCTACATACATATATGCTTGTGAATGAGGGTTATGGGTTTGTTTGGAGTAGTGTATGTAAAATATGGTAGGATTGAGGATGGGTGCCAAGTGTTTGACAAAATGCCTTGAAGCAGAAAATCTATAAATTTGCAGTCTTCTTGCCCTCATAATTGGGAATTTTGCTGTAGTATTTCCTTATGATTTCTTACTAACCTATCATTGTTGTTCTTGCCATGATTTAATGCAGGGGAAGAATTTATGGGCATAATAGATCTGTGGGGAAGCAGGCGTGGAACGTCAAACTTCTTGCCATAATGTTCCCTCTTTAATCATGTTCCTCTCCTAGCATGTCAGTAGCTTTCTCTTCCTCCATATTCACTCTCTACTTATGAGGCATAGAGGTTTGATCACCTGTCACACTAGGATGTTCATCCAACAGTTGGACACTTCTGCACTTAAGACAAAACCATAACCACATTTCTTTTAAGAAAATTAACTAGTCTTCAAATAACCCAATTTAGAAATTCTACAGTCTATTAGTCGCATATTTTTGTCAGCATTGAGTTGCATTCCAAGTATTTGAAAAGTCCTGAGATTGTTGAGCAAGAAGAGAAAGAGAGTGATACTCATGTGGGACACACTGCAATTATTTTCCATATTTGCAAATGGTGGTGTGATTGTCTTCGTCATTCATATTGTAGTGAGGTGTTGAGTATTTCTTTTAGAGATTTTATTACTTGATCCCAGAAGAAGTCTGTAAACTTCTCAATCTGAAAAGGAAGACAACATAAACACCAAGAGGAAACAAAATAATCAAGCCTCCATTACTGAGTAAGTTGAATTTTGAATTTAGTTTCTCCTGATTGGACAATCACTTTTCTATTCCTTGGCACTTGGCACAATGCATGTGTTTCCCATTCAGCTAATGACTGAACAACAGTTAAACATCTTATATCTTCAACCAAACCTAAATAGCAAGAGCTTCACTAGGGTAATCTGTGTTGTTCACCCCCTCTCTCTTGTTTCAACATTATGTAGAGAATTTGTAAATCACATTTTTATTGGTGTGCCACATGCATCGACTTCCAAACGGTTAATATACACCCAATAAAAGAAAAGGAAACATGTTGATATGTTAGTTGATGCATAACAAAGAAAATAAGCAGATTCTTTTTTTGATGAATAGGAGACTTAATTGTTGATTGAATGACTCATAATAAAGTTGCAAAGCCACTTGTTTAGGCATAGAAGATAAAGTGAATAGTTCTCATCAGTAGTGATCACTGAATGCCTAATTTTGTTCGTGACTAAGAACAGGAGATGCTACGTTGTTTGAACACACACACACACACACACACACACACACACACACACACACACACACACACACACACACACACACACACACACACACACACACAATAAGAAGAAAAGAGATCTATTTTTTAGTGATAATCATCTTACTGGACCACCACTTGAATTGGGAAACATGACAAAGTTGGGTTACTTTTAAGGGTCTTTATGAAAAAAATTTATAGTTTCATCCAACTAACATAGGATTAAAAGAGTAAATTTTTAGTTAATATGATGTCCTCTAAGCTTTTCAAAGTTTGCATGTTTCCTTTGGTTATAGCAATGTGCATGGTAATCGACTGAATGGAACAATGCTTCTTGAATTTTGGAAGCTTTGAAGCCTTACTTATTTGTAAGATCTTTCAGATTATATTTTGTGTTGTTGATCGATCATGTATATGGTGATTGTCGAAGGGTTTTGTAAAGCACATTAACCATGCATTTATAATATACCCATGGTCTAAAGTCTAGCAATATTATGTTATTGCTTTTACAGGAATATGTCCTCAAACAATATTAAGGGAGCAATTCCGATAGAGCTGGGATATATTATAAATTTAGATACATTGTGAGTTTAGTTATTTTTTATTTTTTTGTTATACTTTCAATCAGCTATTAGGAATTGTGTTTGGAGAGAAAATTACTATCTAGATGGCAACTGTGAAAGACTTCCAAATGTTTTGTTGATCTTTGATCTGACATGAAATCCTAGGGACCTCTATGATAATGAAATTTCTGGACCCGTTCCGAGATCTGTGGGGGCTTTGGAACATCTTCTGAAATTGTAAGTCTTGTCCATATAGGATTTATGTAAATTTTTCGGCAGGCTTGTGTTGATGTTCAAATAATATTAGAAATGGATCATATGCAAGATACTGAAAAATAACACTTTATCAAGGGAAGTGCCATTGCAGTTAGCCAACTGTTTCAGCCTTGCTACATTGTGAGGATTCCTTTTTCCACCCATTTATTTGAGAAGTTTTGAAAGATATGATTTGAAAATTTAATACTCTTTCCCTAATAATAGATGATATTGTAAATGGCTCTATTTCTTTTACTGCAACCTCTCCTACAAAAATTTTCCTGGTGACATTCATGTCATTAAATTTTTTTCAAGGTTTCCTCTAGACAAGTGTAGATATAACCAAAACTATTCTCTGCGGACCAATTTAGTTTTGTTTCTTATGGTTTTTGGATATCAACAATTAACTGATGCAAGTAATAGTAGTTTTCTTTTAAATAGATAATCACTTTCGTAGTTGATGTGTTTTGTAATTATTTGGGGTGATAATGTGTTAGTGTTGCAACATATTTGAGACCAATGTGTTTGCATCAGTTTTTCATTTACTTTTGCATCTATTTGGGTTCAGTAATACTATTATGCATAATTATAGCTTTGTACTGTTCAAATCATCCAAAGGCATTTACAAAAGGCTTTGTAAACAAGATGGAGTAAGGTGATATAACTAACATGGCTAGACAAGATTTCATATTGTATAGATTATAGGACAACAAATCAGAAAGCAATATCTTATTAGAATTTCTTTATTGACACATATATATGTTACATTTAGGTTCTCCTAGGTTGGTCATACTGCACATGGACATGGCTCTTCACATATACGATGACAATATGAGAATCACATAAATTCTAAACGAGAAATATATAATTGGCTATGGTGCTACAAACACTGTTTATAAATGTGTTCTAAAGAACTGTAAGCCAATTGTTATAAAGAGACTATACATTTACTACCCACAAAGCTTGCGTGAATTTGAAACTGAGCTAGAAACACTTGGAATCATCAAGCATTGGAATATTTTGACTCTGCATGGATAATCACTTTCTCCACATGGAAACCTGTTGTTTTATGATTACAAAACACATCAGCTATGAAAGTAAATAAAAAACCGATGCAAACACCATCTCAACCACGTTGCAACACTAACACATTATCACCCCAAATAATTACAAAACACATCAATTACGAAAGTAATTATCGTATCCCTCCAAATCAAATAACTTATATCATTCAACGTTCACATTGCATTATACACATGATATTGATCACCAGATATTCACTGGATGTATACGCACAAAGTATATGGAAGGTTTCATTCGAGGTGGAACTTACTGGTTCATGCTCTACAATCTTTGTTCTTGCAACTATGGAAAACCCGAAATCCATTAATGGCAGTGGAGCATTGAAGGCATTGGAAAATGTATACGTAACAAATACCTGTAAGTATCGTTTGGTGAATCTACCAAATCTCATTATTTGAGATTAAATAACGATATGGCACGAAGACCAATTCAATCCCATACTTTTTCCTTAGGAAGAGGAACCCTGCGTAAATTTTAATGTCTAGTAAACGTAGGAGGGTTGAATTTTTTATGGCTCAAATGTGCGATAAAATTTACCAATTTCACTCAAATTAAATTAATGTATTGGTGTTATTTATTTAAACAATTAAATAAATCATGGGTGGTGTTAAAAGGTTAATTTAATATTGACTACTACCTTTAAATTAAAATTATGATAGCTAGTGGGATGAGTACGTATCAATATATCAAATCTTAATTTACTAGCAATCACATGTATACAATGCAATGTGAATGCCAAACGATATATGTTATTTGATTTAGAGGGATAATTATTACTTTTGTAGTTGATGTTGATAAAGGGTGTGCCCAATACAGATGCACCATCTGTTTTGGGGGTCAAAACTGTGTATTCTTCCCTTGAGTCTTTAGAAAAAATTGTATATTTTTACGCAAAGTACATATTGGACCAAATTTTGGGGATTTTTAATCAAGTGAAAATTTGGGTATTATAAAGGGAAGAAGGCAAGGTGGCGTTTCTAAGGAATACATGAATGGAGAAAGAAAATTAATAGAGATGTGATTTTATGTTTTTTAAAATGGGCCACAATCTACCAAAGTCATTCAGAGCCTTCTAAGCACCAAAAGATAACAACAAAGGTAAAAGACATGAAGTTGGAAACACCAATGGACACGGTAAAGAGTGCAAAGTAGAAATATTTGGAAATAAAGAAATAAAAAAAGTAAACAAGAGGGAAATAAATTAAGCATTATAATTGAAAGCCTGGGCATCTAAAAAGGATTGTTTTAAATGGAAGTAAGATGTGGTGTCTCCTCATAGGTATGAAAAATTAGATTAAGGCAATGTAGCATCATTTGAGCTATGTAGTGGGAGATGGATACATAGGGACTTAAATCCAAGTGGACTATCCATATGAGTTACAATGCTTTATGTATTGTCAAGATACATAACAAGGTTTTATCAACACCAATTGACAAAATGGGTTATGATTGTATTGTGTATTCAATCATGATGGAGGTCTTCATTGTACAAGGACAAACACTTTTCTTTGATGATTATTAGTGATGATGTTTGGGAAATTAGTCATCCATAATTTATAAAGGAATCAGTAAATTAGTGAGTTATAGCAAATGTTAGGGATACAAAATAGGTTATACAAATAAGATTAGGTGTTGCATAGGTGTGCAGTCAGGATTTGGAAGATCAAGAGACATTGTGTTGTATTTTTTAATTGTGTTTTTTTGTAAAAAAAGGCTTGTGCTCCATTAGGGAAAGCTAACCTCAAAAACCTGGTCTCAATTCGGAAAGGCTAATGAATTTATTACATATTATGTCCCATATTGTTGTGTTTCCACTGCTTATTTTTACTGTATGTTATGGATGTTTTGATCTCATTTTCAGCACATATATGTATGCTTGTGTATGTATCATATTACGTTTCCCCTATTCATGTATGTAACGTCAGTATACTACGAGTCATTAGTAGTGAAATTAATGAATGGGACCTTGAGGTCATTGGTTAGAACTTTCCTTTGTGTTCTATGTCAATTTTTACAAAGGATATTTTGAATATGAAAAAACATACATTGTAAGGGATTTTTTCTCCTAAATATATTTTAGGTTTATCGTGAAAAGTTTTTAAGCGAGAGAATAAAAATACCAATCAAATGAACTTTAAGGCCCAACACCTTCTGACATGTACTTGTAGAGACTTATTAATTAGTTTCATGAAGAGCATATATATTATAAAAGCTAAAACCCAAACATGATAGCCTGATAGGTATAGCCCTTTAAATGATACCATTTTCTAATGCCACAACATCAACAACGATAAAAGTGGACCACACAACACATTAGGGTCTTATGGTATATACTTTTTCTATAGGAGTTGTATTTTGTCTCAAAATATTTCCATCATCTTGATATACATTACGCATGCATTTCCACTCAACCAATTTAATAGATTTTTTTTACTATTGAAGCCTTCTCACCATCATAAGATCCTGATCATGCCTTCAATTGCAAAAATGGTAAAAGGGATATTGTTGTAAAACCCATATGGTATGTGTAGTCTTTGTTCGTATAAATAATTACGATGATCACATATTCCGAACATCAAACCTGGTAAAGAATCATCGTTTTTGAACAAGAATCCAAACAATTGATGCAAAGAGTCACAAAATTGCTTAGTTAAACAAGGAAGTTGAGAATCCAATATAAAATTTTGCAACCTCTTGTTTGTGATAGTTTTAGGGAGACGAACATATAGTATTAATATATCATATTAATAAAATATATACAAAATATATAGTTTTATAGTTTGTATGAGTATTTGTATTTTTAAATATATGAAATGTGAAAGCGTTTCAGTAGGCGGTCTCAAATCCGGTAGTTTAGAGAAGACACGTTTCAACATATTGGAAAATGGTATGTGTCTGAATATGTACACATAACACCACCATGCAGACAACTATTTACTGAATGCCAGAGACATGTTTTGAAGCCGCAACAGAACACACTGGAAATAGGCTTTAAAGTGGTCTTTGGAGATTGGTGTCCTGGGTTTACTACTTTTGTGTATAACATATTATGATTTATAAGCCATGAATTGTAATTGATTTCAAAATTCTTTGGGTTTTCTACTTTTGGGCATTATCATATTTCTCATATGTATTGAAAATGTGGTTATCGTCTTCGAGAAGATCCAAATTCTTTGTGGAATTTCAACCAAAGATTCTTTTGAAAAAAGGGCATGATAAGGGTTTGGAGATTTGTGTCTGGCATGGGGTGGACATCGCCTTTGATTCATCAGCATAATAAATGTTTGGGACGTCAGCCGGGTATGGATTCACAGAATTCCTGTGGAATCAATTATTTCTTCGGTCTATGCATTTGGGGATGCTTGTTCGCCGGTGGCACTGGAGTCCATGATTTGAGGGGCGGAAAAAGATTTAGAATCAGGTTTTTGAAACGTACAACTCATTGCAAGAAGTAGATAGTAACAAATATTGTTGTATTTGCGGCCCATAATTTTCGAGGCCCATGAAAACACGCCAACAAAATTTAAAATATCCAAAACCCTTAATCTCTCATACTTTCCTTGAAACCCTAATTACATGCATACTAACATCAGAATCCAGACCCTCATTTTTCCTGAAATTCTCCAAACCAAGAAAATCCTAATAAACAAATAATCATCGATTACCCATTTAAAGCTAAAATAATTTAAGCCCAAATTTAGGCTCTTCACAATATCTCAAACCCTGGACATACAAATTCCGTTTAATGGTTTTGAAATTGACTACTAAAATGAACTGGCGGCATTGAAAATAAATTCGAAAAATAGAAATAACATATCTGACTATCAACTCAAATGGCCTTGTTGATTGATTAGTTTGTTTGGAAAAAGGGTTAAGAATAGGGAAAATCTTCCTCAAACCTAAGTGGATAACACTCCAATTGCAAATATAGCATGCAACTGCAAAATGCAGAAAAACACAAAAACATCTGGAGGCTCGTCGAAACTGTTAAAACGAACGTCAAATTTAATTGCCTTGAAAAACGTCCAAATGGACGTCAAATTTAACACAATCGCATAAATGTTCGGAAGGGCCTTTCCCATAGGGGGAACGTCTTCAACGTAATAATTTATATAAAATTGGTATAGATTTTAAATATATTTAGTGAAATATGTTGAGAGATATTAATTTGAAGGTTCTTATGTTGTATTTTCTACATATCATATTGACTAATAACTATATTATATTGTCTACAATTTTTCTATTGAGTGGTGACAAAATGGTATGAATCTAGTTATACTAATGTCTTGGTAGGCAAAGTGGGGTAAAACTCTACCACATGGACTATATATTACTATTTTTTATCGACTTCACCAAGTGAATTATCTTGTAATGGTCAAATCAATGTCAAATTTAACATCGAAAATAAAAGTAAATAAGTCACTCCATATTAATTGACTACCATTATAGAAACATCTCTCACAATCTATAATCATAGGCTACCACTATAATAAGGTACTTGTCAGACCGGAAGTAAAAAAAAGGTACCATGTTTTATTTCCAGTTTCAACTAGATAACATAAGACATGGGCATACTTACAAAGTATTGACATTGTTTTTGCAAGTGCATCCAAGAGGTCTCTAATCTAAACAACTCATCTTCGCTAACATACTCCTAAACCATGTCAAAATATGAGCTATGAAATAGAATGTGAATATCCGTCAAAGCATAATAGAGCGGTATGTTTGTTGAATGTTTTACTTGCAAGTGCTGGGGTATATCTTCAATAATAATAATTATATAATTTATAAACCTTATTTTAAATAATATAATTGTCAAATTCTAATTTATAATAAATGTGCAATTTAAATTATCTTCCATAATAATATAATATAAAAAATATAAAGAAACCTATATTTGAGGTTTAAAAAAATTTAATTGAGAATTAAACACTTTAAAATTTTAATTGAAAGTATTGTAATAGTTTAAAACATATTACTAAAAGGAGATTAAAAATTACTTAACAATTTTTTAGCTTTTATAAAATTGTGGATGTTCTATGTTTTTGTATATTTAAGCTCTTAAAAATATATGTTTGGTCATTTTATATGTATTACACCAAATCATGTAAAAATTCTAGTGGTGAATCTTCATTAATTCATGAATATTCTGGTTTTTGAAATTTGAAATTGGTGAATTTTTAGGGTAGGAATTAGGACTAGGTCACCAAATTTTTCTGGGTACAAGTTAATTTTAGGGGTCAATTCGCCATTCCAGAAAAATAGAAATTCGTAAAAATCGTCTTAATACAGTCGACCGGTAGCATTTTTTATGCTACTGGCCGACAACATATAGTATGTTGTCAGCCGATAGCATAAAAAAATGCTATCGACCAGTAGCATTTTTTTATGCTATCGGCCGACATAATGTTATATGTTGTTGGCCGGTTGCATAAAATATGCTACTGTCTAATAGCATTTTTTTATGCTACCCGACGATAGCATTTTTTATGCTACTGACTGACAACATACTATATGATGTCGGCCGGTAGCGTAAACTATGCTATCGACCGGTAGCATCTAAAAAAGATACCGTCTGGTAGCATTTAATAGTGATGTCGTGATGTCTTCATATTCGCCATTCACGCGAAAGACAATTTTCACAGATTCGCCAACTAATTTCTTTGATTTTTTTTCAGGGGGGTCTTAAAATTTTCCCTACACCAAATTTTGTTTGTGGGATTTATTTTATTGGTGTACAAAAAATGTCAAAAATTAGGACACATTTAAGGAGGGGTACCATGGAGGGGGGTTATACTCCTATTTTTGTTCAGCAGGGGGTAAATGTTAAATGTGACGACCACTTAGACGTTTTTTATGATTTTATTTGTAAAATACTTGTAAATATTTAAACTAACCGTCACATATGACTTGCATATTTAAAATTTGACCATCATTTTTATATAGATTAATATGTATATTATAAATATATATGAAAAATAATTTAAAAATATAGAAAAGTTGGTACGAATAATAGTGTTTTGTATTTTTGAAGGGTACGACACCCAAAAATTATCTGAAAGGCATAGATGGACATCAAATTTAACCCGTGGTAGGTGACCCCATAAAGAATAATATTTAAGCAAACAAGAAACTTATAATCTTTTCCTTAAAATAAGGAGAAAAAAGTTTTTAGGAGGAGAGTTTAAGGGTATGGTTTCATGGAGGGGGTTAGGCTCCTATTCTCTTGCAAGAGAAGGTCTCATGCTTATTTTTAAAGCCAACTATGGGAAATAATAGAATCTAGGTCTAAAAAATAGGAGCTCCACTTTTTTATCCCCCTAAACTTAAGAGGTCGCTGGAGAGGGGGGATAGGAGTTTCCCCCTACAGTTTAGGATTGATAGAATCTAATATACATTCCCGCCATTATTTTTTGGTGAGTTTAGAGAGAAATATGATTTTATTTACCTACAAATAACCATAAAAATCCAATCCCAGGGTCCTATAATATCTCAGTGGGTATTGTTGAGGAAACCAATAAAAAATTATGGGACCTTAAAACTGTTAAAATGCTCATAAATTTTCTCAGCAGCACCCCCTGAGATATTTATGGAGCCCCCTTCCATAGGACCATGCTCTAAGCAAAGGATTAAAAGGAGGGGTTAGAAGTTTCCCACACTTACTTCTATATTTTAAGAGGATATATTGCCAAATATCAATTATTCAATGACTAAATTTGTTTCAATTTTTTATTGTAAATTAAAATATGACACTTTTACACATATCTCCTACAAAATTGCAACATACTCTCAAAAGTCTCTTATATCATGGGACCACTCTTATTTAAAATAATCCTAAAATTACTCTACAAGAAATGCTAAGAAATACTAGGAACCCCCTCTCATGGGCCCACTTCCTTACATAGTTTAACCCATATAAAATTATGTTAAGAGAATTACGGCCATAACCTCCTTACCATATGGTCATAACCTTCCCTTTAGGTGTGCCATGTTAGAACATTACACTTATGTTAGTGACTATGATCTAACTATCCCTATCAATATCATCATCTGATCAAACTATCTCTATCAATATCATCATCTTCTTTTTCTTCTTCTTCAATAGGTAATGTCAATACCAAAAAAGGTGCCTCAACTTTTGTTCGACCACATGCAGAATTACGTCAGCATGGAGTGTACCGTGATGTTCCCAAGAAAACACAGACTGATGACTGAAGCACTGAAAAAAGAAGAAAATATTTTGGATATTGATTAATAAAAAATAATTTAGGAAAGAGAAGGAACGTAGACTAGACATTATAATTGAATGCTTACCCACCTGTCCCATTAATTGAAAGCGAATGAATAGACTTTTAAAGTCATAAAGAAAAGAGCGGAACAGGTAAATGTAACAAATAACATGCATCAACGTTATTTTATTTTATTTTATTGGTTGGGTGTATCTAACCATATAATGCCCTTGTTAGAAACAAGGGGGGGAATTCGACATTATTTTATTTGTTGGGTGTATACACCTAATCTCACTATATGACATTAAATAACCATATAATGCACTTGTAAACAAGGGGAGAGTAACTCAATCCATTATCAAATATTTTTGTCACAGGGGGACCAATTTCATACTTTGCGTAAATGCAAGGCAAAAGTGCATTTGAAGTCTTGTACATTGTTTATGTAACAAGTTTTATTTAGAGCTTTGGTGTAGCTGTTTTTTTTTTTTTTTTGCATGTCATTAATATATGATGTAGACCAATGTCATACTTTGCGTACATGCAGGGCAAAAGTGTGTTTGAAGTCTTGTACATTGTCTATGTAACAAGCTTTATTTCGAGTTTTGGTGTAGCTCAGGGTCTTGGTGAACGCATTGATTTTTTTTGCATGTCATTAATATATGATGTAGACAAAATTTTCCACTCTTTAATATATATGCCATAAATATTCATATACATGTGCATCCACCTAAAATCATTTACTCAAGATGCAAGAGAATTATCAAATGTAATTTAATTGTTTTGATTATAAACATATTGCCGTGTAAAAGTAGCACTTACACCAAAAGGATGTGTAATATTATCAAATATTTTTGTCATAGGGGGACCAATTTCATACTTTGCGTGCATGCAAGGTAAAAGCGCGTTTGAAGTCTTGTATATTGTCTATGTAAGAAGTTTTATTTCGAGTCTTGGTGTAGCTCAGGGTCTTGATGAATGCACTGATTTTTTTTGCATGTCATTAATATATGATGTAGACAAAATTTTCCACTCTTTAATATATATACCATAAATATTCATATACATGTGCATCCACCTAAAATCATTTACTCAAGATGCAAGGGAATTATCAAATGTAGTTTAATTGTTTTGATTTTTCATTGGTAGGCGTTCTCTTTTGAAGATGCCCCTGTTGGAAAGTGTCAAATTCCGGCGGATCTAATGTTTACAGGTTGCCGGATTTTAGATATTTGTTGTTTGCCGGATTTTGGATATTTATAGTTGCAAGAGTATTCACAATTAATATATTTGGTGAAATAGTGTGAGTTGTCTTGCATATTTATTTGCTAAAGCAATGTTTTTTTGCTGAACAATGTTTGGAATTAATTTGGTGAAACAACATAAATGCAGAAGTAAATATCAAATATATTGTCACACTCAATTCCCTCCATAATAAATTTACAATCTAACCTCACCGGCGTTGATTGCAACTCATGTGCAATTGCTAGTATACATATTGCAATGTAAAAGTAGCACTTACACCAAAAGGAGGTGTAATATTATATCAATAGTAAAATATGAGGGGTTGTAGAGTAATTGAAGCAATTTAAAGATGCACTCTAAAGGTATGTATGATTTGGGTGGTAAGGCAAGTAAGGTATGCGGAGTCGTTGAAGCCATTTCGAGATGCATTGAAGAGACATATCGCAAGGCAACAAACATACATATCCCACAACTAACCGACCATTATGTTAGTGGGAGGACCACCTACAATGCGGCTTCACCCCTATTAGCATAAGGATCACAATATATTATAGTGGACCAAGGTTGGACTAGGCTAGCCAATTAATGTAGGATTGATGTTTTGATGGAATGCATATTTTTAGAGTTGCAAAAGCCATTCCAGGGTGCACCAACCATGTGCATCGTTGTCGCCTCTAACAACATTGATGGCATTGTCTAAGATGAAGATGGAGGAGTAGACACTAGATCTGATCAATTTCTTGCTTGTATGCGTTAACCCTATGTCCATAGGGAATGTGGAGCAATTTTAATATTTTGTGTGCAATTTCTTTGGCAATGCATAAGATAAATCATTTTTATTATTTTATTTGGGGATTATTATTTTGCTAGTCATCAAGTATTATTTTTATTTATTTTTTCCTTGTTAGCTTGCAAAAATGAATTTGTTCAAAAGAAAAGAAATAAGATTTCTTGGTGAGCGGTAGTTTTTTCCCATGTAATATAACCTGTCAGTTCAACATATTCAAAATTTTAAACAAGGCATACGCCAAGCTCCCGCTATGATGATATTATTGAAAGCACTTTACAAACTGGTGCAAATAACGTAAATTCAATATCAAAACATGTGGCACATCATTCTCAAATGCGTTTGCAACAAGGCAACAACTTAAGTCAAAGGTCCTCTCTTACATATTGTTGCAATGACAACTCCCACTTAGCCATGTCTTATTTATGTAAGAATAAAATCTAATCAGCCATGTCTTATTTATGTAAAAATAAAATATAATCAAATATATATGCATAAACCAACTTTACACATTTAAGTACTTTGAATACATTTATGATCTCGAAGTCCATTTCTAGTACTCATGTAACATCAAACCTATATCAACACCTTTAATTTGCATTAGTGACCCCTTTCATTGCCAAATCAGAATATTGAAGCAACTTTTAGATCCTTTTTCTTATTAGACACGTGGTAAACAACAAAATGAAAATTTGAGTTTTTTTGTTTCTGAATTTTGCTTATTTATTCATCTCATTCTTTTGGTGGGCGTGAAGACCATGTTTTATTTTCAGTGATGTGATGGAGAAGATATTCTCACTTACCAAAGGAAGCATCTTCACCTTCCATTTCTCATTGATATAATTTCTCTCAGTTTTCCAAAACAACATTAACACCAGGAGAAGAGTAATAACTGCAAAGGAAAGATTATCAGAGTAAGAGCCAAGCTGCATGATCTTATCAATTTTTTCTACAAGGCCAATTAAAAAATTAAAAGCATCCATTTACATTAACACGAAAATGCAAAATTTTGTAGAGTTTGAATAATGTTTATATAATCTATTTTAACGAAATAAATAAATAAATGGTTGCGGGTTATTAACATTGTAGAACTGCGCATGGATAGGGCACCATTTCTGAAAAACATGCAAGTCTAAGAAACAAAAAAAACAAATTGGATCATTCATGAGTAAGTATGATAAAAATTATGTTCCATGTCTAGATGGATATATAAAAGAGACACCTAAATCAAGTCATTACATTCCACATTCACAAATAGATTTAAATAATTCATATGATGCAATTGATGTTGAAGAATCCTATCGTGCTTGAAAATTTGGTCTTCATGTTAATTGATAATTTTCCAAAACAAGTTTCAGAAATTGAGGAAATCATTCCTTTTACTCAAACATTTGAAACATTTGAAAATGATAATACTAATGAGGATATGAAGAATGAATGCAAAGAAGAGCTTTGGCCAAAATATGTTGTGAAAGAAGCAATTTTAAAGTTTGAAGAGGTGTATGGAGATATAAACCATGGAAACCTTGGAAAACAACATTGGAATAAAGTGGCAAAATTTAGTAAATGTTAGTTGTGGAACATCATTGACAGGGATTCAATACAAATACAAGTGGAAATGGTTGAGGAGGACCTTAAAAAACAAGAAACAATTGGAAAACATCACAGGGGCACCACTTTCTACATGGATATTTTATGAAGACATGGAAGATATTATAGGAAAAACTCATAAGGCTGATTGGTCTTATGGTGGTCTTATGAAAGGCTACAATGGAAAAGATAATGTAAGCACGTCTTCATCAGATAAAGATATGAAAGAAAAATCAAATAAAGAGAACTCATTTATTTATTGGAGAAGATGGTGCAAATCAAGAAGCTTCCTTGAACAAATATGGAGTTGAGGGAAAACATACAAAAAAAAAGAGACCATCCTTTGAAGATTTGGGAGAAATAATGGAAAAAGAGATGCATCATTTCACTCAAACAATGTAAGAAATCGAGGAAAGGAGAATGCAACTTGAGCATGAAAAAATAGAAAAGACATTGTGTGTGCAAATTCAAATTGCAAAGCTTTTGCACATGTAAAACACTTTACTTTATTCACTCACAAAACATTGGTCCACAACTTCAATGTATGTAGCATATATATTATCTTCAAAAATAGTAGATCATTGCTCCAAACTAATTTGATGTTGTCTTTCCCATTCACCAAATATAATGTCTCGTTATGCCTTTCCTTGATCTCTTTCCATCGCTTGAGTATGCAATTGAGTTATAGAATTGTGATATAAATTTACTTGGGATTCCGGTTCATCTACATTGTTCATTTGTAAAACTTATGAAGCACACAACATGTCACTATGATTTGGGAAACTTTATCCAGCTCTGCACCTACATCTTGAAGAAACCTCCATCTCCCTTTTAGAATACCAAATGTGTTCTCTATCTTCACATGCCCTATAGATTAGTGTTCGTCAAAAAGAGTATCCATTGGAGATAGATTGTTATTATATGGCTTCAATAAGTAGGGAAAAATATGATAAGTAGAATCTCCAATTATTTGGGGAAATATCATGCTTCCTCTAATTTGAAATGTAGGGGATGATAATACTTCTCTAAGTTGTAAACTTCTTTTTTATTGCAGAGCAATAATAATGTTCAACATCATAAGCACCACCATGAACATTAACACATACATCCCAAAATGATATTTGAGCATCACACATTCCTTGCAACAAAACACTATAGAAATGATGTTGGTTTACTTAGCTCATAGGAGTATAATGCTGTTAAGGACAATATGATAATTGTTGTCTCTTGACGGTGAACCCTTTGTTGAAGCTACGCTTAACATCTCAGTCAAACATGGAAAGACCTCCAATGTGTGGTGGAAAGACGCCTTTTGAGGTCAATATCCAAAAAAGGTTGGTTCCTTCTATCCTATCTCACTAGGACTAAATAACCAACACTTCAGTACAAATATCTAATCCTATCCTAAGTATTCTAAGGGACCAGGGTTGAGAGAGGGAAATGTTGAAATAAAGAGTTGCGATGCACCAAAGTAGAATAGGGATCGATTCTAAATCCAAGGACACATATATGAAAACAAAAGTAAAGACCCAAGACAATTCACACACAACTTTGGAAGAAATAAACATAATAATATTGAAGTTCGACAAGAGGATGGAAATATTCACATTAAACACTGAAGCATTCAAAGGAAAGAAATCAGAGATGATGGATAAGGATGAACATGGTTAAATGAAATGATTGGAGTTTAATTTGATCCATAATCATTAAATTTAGTAGACCTAGCAAAAAAATTAAAGAGGGATAAAAATGAGTGTTTCACAATATTGCAAAAGACATTGGTTGTTTTCCTAGTTTTTTTGCGAATATTTTCTTGTTCAACCATTTAGAAAACTACCAGTTGTGCTTAAACAGAGTGTGATGATTGTTATTCTTTTTAAGGGGTCTATTTTGGGGGAATGGTAGAATATTATGGAAGCTTGTTCCAAAAATATATTTTATTTTTGTTGAATTTAGTTTCAATTTTAGAGTAGGTTATTTTTCTAAAATCTCTAAAATCATGCAAAGGCGATGACCAAGTCCCATGCTTATAAATGCATTCAATTTTACCATAAAAGGAATCTTGGCCTTGAATTCAATACAGAGAAAGGATTTTGGATTTTTCACATGTTATTACATGAGTTCATCATTTTTTTCAATCGATAATTCATGTTTGGATGCCTAGACAACAAATCCCTTTTATTTATTAAGTAGAGTTTGTACGTCTAGTTTGATTAAAATCTATAAAGTGAGAGATTGATGTTTTGGTTGGTCTCATTTTCATGAGTTATTATTTATCACATTTAGTTTTGTAGATGCGATTTTCAATATCAATTATTAAGTTGTTTAGAGATATTAACAAATAAATAATTACTTTGTTTTCTTATTGAATTTGGCTGGCTTGAGCAATAGCTATGATAATTAACATTTGTTGTGAACTTAGTGAATGAACAATAGTTATTTGTTTAGATTATGAAGAGCTATGGTTCTTGGTTTTTTATTTCCTTTGAATGATTGACCTAGAGCTTATATATAAATGAGTTAATTTTTTTTTCTTGTATTCTCTTGTTTATGTGTGATTAGATGGGGATTAAGTTGTTTGTTAGATTTTTTTTTACCTTACCCTTCCCTCTTAATTTTTTTTATGACATAAAAATCACTTAGGACCATTGTAAATAACAGTAGGTTGAGACTCATTCATATCCATAAATATAAGGTTTTAATAGGAGGTCTACCCAAACACACCAATCCCTCTGTAGGTTAACACTTGATTACATAGTTCCCATATGAAGCTATATGTCTAAAGTATTTTGTACCTTGAATCTTATTTCCAACAAGGATTCTAAAATGAGTAGGTTCAATTCCCTATCTTCCTTTGAATCTTGTGTAACAAAATTGCATTATCACAACCCAAATTCTTGAGCCATATGTTTATACTATCGAAGCAATCTAAATTCCTAATTCGTGGCTTATAGTTGCTAAAGCAACCGAAATCCCCAAGTCAGATATTTTGACTATTGAAGTAGTTCATCATCCCGAGTCAGGGTTAACATTTTCTGAAGCACTTAAAAGTTACATCATATTTTATACCTTCCTTTGCACCTTATAATACCAAACTAGACATTTCAACCTACTTTGACAGCCAAAAAATTGCAATAATATTTTCACCTATCTTTGTACCACCAAAATCTACCTCAATATTTTTAACTACTCAAACACTTCACAAATTTGTGTTAAAACCTTCAATTGCTTTCATAGCTCAAAACCCTACTCCTAAAATTCCTATTTTTTTGGTCCATACCCCCAAAAGAGCATAAATATTGTATGTGCATCTTGAAACCATGCCATGGATGATATGGATGGAAATAATTATGTCTTTATGTTCATCTTGAGGCTACTACATGGTTCATGTTCCTATAGCTATCCTTCAAGCACTGAAGAGCACATAGATAATGTTAATGCATAAGGCTTTTTATTCAAGATCTTTCTAATGATTTGATATGAACTTTACATGTGTTGCTTGTTGTTGTTTTCCATGGTATTTTTTGTTTGTTATCAAACAAATATCATTGGCAATTTTCCTATTGTGATTAAAAAATTTGACTCCATCCTTTTTCATGCTTCTTCCTTAGTTCCTTAGGCATTTGCATTTATGTGATTGGAATTTTTTTTCCTGTGATTGGTGTGGTGCACATAACCATCACTCTTAGTCATAAGATGACAAAATTCAATGGTATCACCTCATTATATGTAACTAAAGTGGTTGTTTTATAAGTCTTTTCTCATATTTTTGTTTGAGAATTTTACATACAACTTTTCAACCTATTTTTGAGTTCCTATAATTTTTTTGCCTATTATAGATAACAATTGCACCTTGTGGTGCAATGGACATGCCAAAGGAGGAAAAAAAGGGAACTCTAAAAATAAATGCAAGGAAACAATAAATGAAGATAAAAACACAAAAGTAAATTCAATAGAATTTGAGTGATTTTTACTTTAAGTGTCTTGATGATTTTTTAGGTCTAGTTATAGGGAAATTATGAAACCAAGGGTTATTGCCAATTTAGTCTACTTCCACAGTCAAAATATTCCAATCGAAACTTTTGGATATTTTTGTAGTTTGAAGTCCCCAATCACGGTAAAAAATCTAGCGACAAACAAGAGACACCTGGAGGCTTTCCATAAAATTTTTAATAGATGGCTTCGGCAGACTTAAAGTCCCCAGAATAAGCTAAAATTTAAAATGAAATTTGGGTCCGAACAACCAACGAAATCGAAAGACGGGTGTCGTAATCTCACTTGTTACACACAACAGAGACTGACACCGCAAAAGAAAGAAATAAATTAATACAATGAAAAATAAATGAACGTGGAATTTTGCTATTGGTTCGCACTTCGCAGTGCTACCTAAATGACTAAAGCAGAAATGAACACATGTGGAGCCTTCCTCATGGCTCACTTTTCGTAGCTTTGAAAAATACTGACCAATGCAAAAAGGTGGATAATTCTATTTGGATAACAAATGTCACGATTAAAAAGACAGACAATTACAAAATGCAAAACAACTTGGAGTAATTCTATCAGCCCAAATTTCACAAAGACAAAAGCAACTAACAAAAGACTGATATTGCAAAATATTATCTAGAATGTACCCGCTTTGTATGAAACCAGATTGCTTAGGACTGACGATAATGGGAAAAATGGGCTGAAGTCGAAGAGCTAAAGCCTTAGTTATGATCTTGTATGAGACATTGAGCAAGGTAATCGGCCACCAATTACAGATGAGCTCTGGGTCTCCGGCTTTAGGGATGAACTTTATGTGACTCCTAATTAATAAGGGCATCGAGGGACCTTGAGTGGAGAGCCTCGAGATAGACTTGCTAGCAGATCCCGTCTAACCATGTCCCAAGGGCTTTGTAAAACTCGCAAGGAAAACCATCCATTCTAGGAGCTTTATCATTGGCCATGAGGGAAACAGCTTCATGTAAGTCCTCTAGAGTAAGCAATCTGTCACAGAGAACTCTGTGTGCCGATGAAAGTTTACAAGGAACTACCAAGAGGCATTCAGACGAGCGTGGCTTGTCACTCAGGAGACTCCTCCTGCGCTTTGAAAACCTGAACATAGTGCCTAAAAAAGGCTTGGACCATCTGAGGAGTGTCTGTAATCTGAACACCAACATCAACAATAGCAGAAATTTGTTGGTTCATGTGCTTGGCTTTGAGCCGCTGGTAAAACTCTTTGGTGTTACGGTCTCCAATTTTAAGCCAGTGCAGTCGAGCCTTTGATATGGGCACCCCGAGCTATGTAATCATTAGCAATGCAGATTTTTTTCCACGCATTTAGCAACTTGGAGTTGTAGAGCCACATTGAAAGGAGCCTGTTCGAGCGCCACCTTCGAGTGGCTCAGCTCGATGGAGGTGGTGAAATAAGCCCACCACCAGAATTTAGCGAGCTGGACACCGTACATCCAAAGGAATTTAGTGAGCTAAATTATATCGTCCTTCCACCAACTAATCCATCCAACCTTACCAAGAGGGTGAGGTGCAAGGTTCCAAATTTGGCGAATGTGCGCCAAAGTTGGGGTCATGATGCAGTAAAGCAGTATTAAAATAAAACTGTCTTTTTAATCTTTGGCAATTGAAAAGTCCATTCAATACAGAACCGGATCGAGAATGTGGTCAGAAAGGACAACGGCCGGCAATGCTTCCACCGAAAGAGAATAACAGCTAGCAAATTTAAAGAAAGGTTGTAAGGAGATCATGGCATGATCCAGCCTTTTAAAAACTCTGATCTTGGCCATTTCTAAGATTAGACCAAGTGTACCATGGCAGCGTGCTGGTGTGATGCATGAATAATTAAGGTCATAAAACCCAAATTTATTACTGCATGTAAAACCAAGCCTCCCTTTTGCCAGCTAGCCACCTCATGGGTAAAAGGCCCAATTTATCGTTGGGCTACTCCACCATATTAAAATCCCCATTGATTAGCTAGTGGGCGCATTTGGAAGGTCGTCAGACCACCCACCGTCAAAGCGTCGTCCTTTCTGACGCGTCATTAGGTGCATAAACATTGATAATCCCAAAGGAGATATTTTCAATATTGAATAGCACCCAAAGAATACGGTTGTCAGGGTCACATCCATGATTGAGATAATGCGGCCGCCATTTCGGAGAAATAAATGTGATCATTCCACCTCTGCCAGCAGCATGGTTGCTAAAGATAGCTAAACTGACAGGCCAAATAGTCTTGGCGACAGAATCAAGTAAAAAACCTAAAACTTTGATTTCCTGTAAACACAGAATATCCATATCCGGGAAGCTTTTCCTAAAATCTTACACTATGTATTTGCGAGTGGAGTCTGTGATTCCCCGAAGATTCCATGTCTACCACCTTCTGAGCAAAAGACACATCACCAACCTGAATGGCAATAGACTCTTTCATGTCCTTCGAAAGATCCAGTTCTATGCAAACCCTCTTTTGCAGATGAGCTGCAAAGAACCTAGTAGGCTCTGTGTATATAACACGGCTGAGAGTGGCAGCAATATGCTCTAAAAATGCCAGCAAGGCATAGGAAGCCCTGGGAACTCAACCCAAACAGGGACCTTAAGAGTCATCTGGTCAGAGACAACAAAGTCTCTGGTCCAGGTTGACAAAACCAGCAAGGAGCTTCTTACATACTAGGTTTGTTGCTTATGCAAGATAAGGGAAGCATGACTAGGATCAGCAAATTGAAGCCAAAAAAAACCATGGGTTAGGTTCTAGATGGAATCCAGTTTAATACCATGCATCGTCCAAGCAGTTTGGACCCATGATTTAAGCATACTTCCAAAGGGAGTCCTTCCAACAAAATACCCTATTAAACAGAATTGTTCTAGCCATTTACAGACGGAATCAAATTTGAAAGCGGTAAAACAATATCAAGGAAGTGTCATTACCTCGTGGAATACTTTCAGCACGAACTTACGAGGGCGGTTCCCCGGAGCCATTGTTCGCAAAATCGCCGCTCTCTGTTGCAGTTGAAATAACTGGACTAGAGTCATGCGAAGTCATATTTAAAGCCCGCCAAGTGGCTAGGATCTAGAAAAGAGGCCGAATAAATGCGTTAATGGCAATAGATCTCTCACTGCAGATGAACTCGTTGTTCTCGGCATGCAGAACCCTAGTTTCGCAGCCATAACCCTCGTCTCGTCCTTATTTATTTTGTCTATTTTAACTAATTTCAAACTATTAACAATTATGTAATTTCCTCCCTATTTTTTTTTAAAAAATTAATTATATACTTGCAATCTATCTAATTGATTCTGATTTTGAGTAATGATGCTTAGGCATAATGTTGGCTTATTATATTCTCTTACATTGATTTACATTCATGTGTATATGTGCACCGCCATAAGAACCCCATCGGATCTACATGTGATATCATCGACCTAAGGATCTCACTAACACAAAGATAGAAGTAATTGGAATCACTACAATCTTGTCTCTGAAAAATCTCAAAGTTTTTACACCTTTGTGTATGCAACAAGAAATGTTATCCACTAATTGGACATTGGGTAGAGGAGTTTGTTGAATACACTTCTTATACTCTCACTCATACAATTGGATCTATCATCAATCATACCTTTTGTTATTTCATGCAACTCTAAATTCATAATTTTTTTGAGAGTCGTCCTTTGAAATAATATTTTCCTTAGTTTGAATTCATCATTACAGTCTTCCAAGTAATCTTCAATACTAGGGACATGTGCATATTATGTTGGAAATTGTTGATGAAATTCTTGTTGTCGTCATTTTCTTCATTTAATTTTCTTTTCAAATGATGGCCTCTTAAATGAATAAAATTTCCTCTCAACATTTTTAACATCAATACCTGAGCCTATAAACTTATAATATTTCCCATAAAATATGGAGAAATTAGATTCTCGGAGGATCTTTGTATCCCTGTAAGGTTTCATGTGTAAGAAATATAGTTGTCTACATAACTCAATCAAGATGAAGGTCTCATGTTACTTTTAAATCCAATTACGGAAGTAATATAAGGGATTACCTCTAAACCCTAGGAGCTCCACTTTTTTATCCCCCTAAACTTAAGAGGTCTTTGATTACCTATCCAAAGTAAGGTTATATGAGTAAAGAATAGTAAAATTTATATTTTATGTATTTATAAAAACTTCGATCTCTTTTAATTCTCATTTTAATCATAGGAATGTAATTGAAAACATATAGAATGTGTGTATACATTGTATATAGTGAAACAATGATGAAGAAATTACGTTATATTGGTATAGATATCTTAAAGACGCTCGTGCCATTACATCCCACTCCATGTTGTCATTGTAGAATGCCTCTTAACATAATTGTAATGAAGATAATGTTATAAATAATGTCAAAGGCCGACAACCTTTCTCACTTATATTAAAGGGATTTTTAATAAGATTTTGTAATATTAGAGGAGAAAGAACATCAAAACAACATTTTTTCTATTTGATTTTTGGTTTACCTACAACATATGGAGTGAGGCATTTGCACGTTGCTCTATGCTTTGATCAGTGATGCTCACCATTTGTTACAACTTCACTCTTTGAAGCTCCATGTTGTTAGGTATTCATCAATCCCTTATAGATTACCAAAAAATATTTTAACCTCTGAGGAAGGGTTATTCGTGTCATCCAAAAACATGCCTTACTATGGAGTTGGATATGCCTCTTAAGTGCACCTTATAGGAATTTTTTATATGAGTCTAAAATCCTCATTCATATGGAAAAAGCCTCTCATTGGTTCGTAGGATTGGTCTATGCCAACATATAAACCCAATAGATAAAACATTGACTAGAACCCTCGGTGTACTATTATGGTCCTGTAATGAGAGTCTATGTACAATTCTAGCCAATGTCACACATGTAAATAAACTAATTTTGTAATCTTCCTTTTTAGCATCAGGAATCTCAAAAGGTCACTCGTTTTTCTAATTTCTTGTGTGGATCTCTTGTAAAATAATCTCCTTATACAAATAAAGCAACAACACCTAGTAAAAACATAATTAAAATATGTCATAAATTTGGGAACCTAATCTCTCTCTCTCTCTCTCTCTCTTAGCTTAGGATATGTTATCTTGAGATATGTGACACGATCTAATCCTCTATTATAACTCATTTTTCTTTAAGACCGTGCAACCCATCAATTTAGCCCTTAGTTTTATTAGTGTTGAATGAATGAATGAAATAGTTTTAAAATGTCCACAAGACCAAACACTCATGGGACCAAGCACTAAAAAAAAGGGGCCCCACTCTAGCATAGTAGTTGGTTACAAAGGTTTCCCTATCAATCTTGCAGACTTTCTAACCCTTTTTAAATGTTAGGTCTTCTATTATGGATCTTGATAAAAAACTAGTCAAATTTTTAGGCCTTGCCTCCTTAAACAATTCAGTTAATTTGTCAAGTCTCAAGGTGTCATCATACTTTATATGGATGTCATCATAGGCTACACACTCCATGATGTAATGTCATTCTGACTCCACCACCCCTTTATTACAAAATAATTATATTCTCGTCTCACGATCCTCCTTGGGCATTATCCACATGTCAATCTCACACTGAATATGATGTGAGTTATTCCTCGACTAGACCATCAATGTCTTTCCCTTCCACTTAATTTCCACTTCTATGTAGGCTTTTGCATCATGTTCCCAAGTGGGATTAAAATTTGTTACATAGTATGGTTTCTTCTCTCCAAGTTGCTTTGTCCACATGGTTGTCTTAAATTTCTCTCTTAGCCTTATTTTCTAGACACTCTTGCATACTAATGTCTCATTTTCTCTTCCACTTTTTATTTTGTTTCTTATTGCGTTAAAGTTTTAGATTTGATGCCATTCAATTTGCTATGTAAGATGAATTCATGAATAACAAATTCTGGAGAAAAAAATATGGGAATTAAATACATGCATGTCCCTCATCTATTCCATGGCTCATATTCTTCCCTACTAAACAATGTTTCTTATTTGTGCTATAATTCATCACCTCAATTTCACTCGCATTATTTACCATGAATGCAATTCACCCACTTAAAAAGAGAAACTAAAATGCACGGAAAATATACTGCAATTTTATCTTCTTGTCACATTTTACACCCACCCTTTGCAGTTGGGCGTATGAGTGTTTGTGGAAACGAATCGCGGGGGTGCTTCTTTTCTGTCAGCAGGCTTGATACAATTTAGAGCTACAAGCTTTTATCTTAGGCTCTTGTATTTAATAGCAGGGTCTTATGAAAGCTCACCATGTTATGAACACCGAGGGAAAACAAACACAACTAATGCTGCAACACGTTTTAATATATAAAACATTAGTGTGAAAATCAACATATTTCAAAAAACCTTCCACACTTCCACAATGGGCTGTTTGACTGAAAATATCGCCAACGGCAGGGGTTAATTTAGACATTCGTTTATAATTTTTAAAATGGTTTCAGTTATTAAATATTTACAAATATTTGAATTTACTATCACGCGTGACTTTCATAGTTTAAGTATGAATGACATTTGAAATACATTTATATGTAAAATACACTAATATATATTAACAATAGTTATATAAAAAAACAATAATTTATATACATGTTGAGTGCCCACACCTTCACATACCCTATTTCAAAGCTCCTATTTTGTCACAGGCCAGGAGTTCACTGAGAAATATAAACTGAATGGGCTGGAGATTTGCTTATTGCATACATCGAAAAAAATGTATGTTTCGAGATAAATCCCATCTCTTCTATACACAACCATAATTATTTCCATGACAAGTTGTTTTGTTATTTCACTTGGTGAAATGCTTTACTGTAAAACCTGGTTAGCATGGAACATGGGGAAGAAGTAATAAATAAATAAAGCGTGGAAAAACGATCGAGATTTATTTTACGTCGTTAATACGGTGTATCAAATGGATGAAGGAAATCACATGAAAATCCACCAACAAGTAATGTGAAGTGGGTTTCAATTTGAGGTTTTTATAGCAAGCGCCCTCATAGACACATATGCTAATTGTGGGAAAAGTGAGGTTCCATGAAAAGTGTTTGACGAAATGTCTCATCGCAATATGGTCTTATTGTTTGCTATGATATCAGGTTATGTAGAGATTGGAAACCTTGATGAGGGTCTGTATACCATTCATATAATTTCCCAACATAATAGCCTCTTAGAATGCCATCATTGCATGATGTGAAGAATGTGAGGGTTTACGAATTAGGTCTCAATATAATATATTTTATCCCACCATCAAAAGAAAATCTCCATTTTCATTTTGTCCACGCACTTAACCACCCTTGAATTTTTAGAAAAAGGAAAAATAGATACATCCAACGAAAATGGTGGGATTTGAAAATTTCGATCCATCTATAAAATTGATGACTTTTTTACATTCGAGATTACCATATATAACTTGTCTCAACAACATTGTCACAACCTTAATTTATTTATGCGGTCTAAGTGAATGCAACCTTTATTTACTTAAAATAATTTAAAGAAATGACACCTAAAAACACCTGTTAATTGCTTCACATAATTTAAAGAAATCGTTTACTAACTATTGTTTTTCTTATAAATTTTCTAATGTTTCTCTACACCAAACAACCATAGATCCGCGAGATCACTTTGCCGATTTTGAACCTTTATAAAATACAAGGTTCATATAAAAATATGAGAAACAATAATCAATCGTCAGCGAAGGACATAGACTACATTCACTCGCAAAGAATTATTTATTATTTTATTTAATGTCATAAAGTCATGGAACTGTAAAAAAATGAGTCTCTTGGACAGGTGAATTCTAAATTTTTGTGGGTTCATATGTTGGGAAGGGTGTCTAAAAGTGACCAATCCATTCCAAAGTATACCGTGGAAGCAATTGTTGTACCTAATACCCGTATCCATCATACATAATATTAAGTAATTCGTTTCCAACTTCCCTGAAAAACTTTATATAGTGAGACTACCTTACCTGAACAAGAATCATTGGAGGTGGAAGGATTTTCATGTAATGACCCAATTTGAAGTCCTAAAGAAATGCAAGAGCCTGAAACATGCTGATATACCCGTAAGTTCTGAACGCTATCGTCGTCGCCTCTAACAACATTGATGACATTGTCTAAGATGAAGATGGAGGAGCAGACACTAGATCTGATCCAATTCTTGCTTGTATGCGTCAACCCTATGTCCATAGGGAACGTGGAGCAATTTTAATATTTTGTGGGCAATTTCTTTGGCAATGCATAAGATAAATCATTTTTATTATTTTATTTGGGGATTATTATTTTGCTAGTCATCAAGTATTATTTTTATTTATTTTTTCCTTGTTAGCTTGCAAAAATGAATTTGTTCAAAAGAAAAGAAATAAGATTTCTTGGCGAGCGGTAGTTTTTTCCCATGTAATATAACCTATCAGTTCAACATGTTCAAAATTTTAAACAAGGCATACACCAAGCTCCCGCTATGGTGATATTATTGAAAGCACTTTACAAGCTGGTAGCAATAATGTAAATTCAATATCAAAACATGTGGCATATCATTCTCAAATGCGTTTGCAACAAGACAACAACCTAGGTCAAAGGTCCTCTCTTGACATATTGTTGCAATGACAACTCCCACTTAGCCATGTCTTATTTATGTAAGAATAAAATCTAATCAGCCATGTCTTATTTATATAAGAATAAAATCTAATCAAATATATATATATATATATATAAATATATATATATATATATATAAACCAACTTTACACATTTAAGGACTTTGAATACATTTATGATCTCAAAGTACATTTAGTGAACCAACTACCATTTATGATCTCGAAGTACATTTATGAATACCTTTAATTTGCATTAGTGACCCCTTTTGTTGCCAAATTTTGATTATTGAAGCAACTTTTATTGCTTTTCTTATCTACACGTGGTAAACAACAAAATGAAAATTTGAGTTTTTTGTTTCTGAAATATGCGTATTTCTTCATCTCGTTCTTTTGGTGGGCGTGAAGACCATGTTTTATTTTCAGTGTTGTGATGGAGAAGATATTCTCTCTTACCAAAGGAAGCATCTTCACCTTCCATTTCTCATTGATATAATTTCTCTCAGTTTTCCAAAACAACATTAACACCAGGAGAAGAGTAATAACTGCAAAGGAAAGATTATCAGATCAGTAAGAGCCAAGTTGCATGATCTTATCAATTTTTTCTACAAGGCCCATTAAAAAATTAAAAGCGTCCATTTACATTAACACGAAAATGCGAAATTTTGTAGAGTTTGAATAATGTTTATATAATCTATTTTAACAAAATAAATAAATAAATGGTTGTAGGTTATTAACATTGTAGAACTGCGCATGGATAGGGCACCATTTCTGAAAAACATGCAAGTCTAAGAAACACAAAAAAACAAATTGGATCATTCATGAGTAAGTATGATAAAAATTATGTTCCATGTCTAGATGGATATATAAAAGAGACACCTACATCAAGTCATTACATTCCACATTCACAAATAGATTTAAATAATTCATATGATACAATTGATGTTGAAGAATCCTACCGTGCTTCAAAATTTGGTCTTCATGTTAATCATAGAGTTGGTAATTTTCCAAAACAAGTTTCAGAAATTGAGGAAATCATTCCTTTTACTCAAACATTTGAAACATTTGAAAATGATAATACTAACGAGGATACGAAGAATGAATGCAAAGAAGAGCTTTGGCCAAAATATGTTGTGAAAGAAACAATTTTAAAGTTTGAAGAGGTGTATGGAGATATAAACCATGGAAACCTTGGAAAATAACATTGGAATTAAAGTGGCAAAATTTAGTAAATGTTAGTTGTGGAACATCATTGACAGGAATTCAATACAAATACAAGTGGAAATGGTTGAGGAGGACCTTAAAAAAAAGAAGAAACAATTGGAAAACATCACAGGGGCACCACTTTCTACATGGATGTTTTATGAAGACATGGACCATACTATAGGAAAAAATCATAAGGCGATTGGTCTTATGAAAGGCTACAATGGAAAAGAATGGGTTAATGTAAGCATGTCTTCATCAGATAAATATATGAAAGAAAAATCAAATAAAGAGAACTCATTTATTTATTGGAGAAGATGGTGCAAATCAAGAAGCTTCCTTGAACAAATATGGAGTTGAGGGAAAACATACAAAAAAAAAAGACCATCCTTTGAAGATTTGGGAGAAAGAATGGAAAAAGAGATGCATCATTTCACTCAAACAATGTAAGAAATCGAGGAAAGGAGAATGCAACTTGAGCATGAAAAAATAGAAAAGACATTGAATGTGCAAATTCAAATTGCAAAGTTTTTGCACATGTAAAACACTTTACTTTATTCACTCACAAAATATTGGTCCACAACTTCAATGTATGTAGCATATATATTATCTTAAAAAATAGTAGATCATTGCTCCAAACTAATATGATATTGTCTTTCCCATTCGCCAAATATAATGTCTCTTTATGCCTTTCCTTGATCTCTTTCCATCGCTTGAGTATGCAATTGAGTTATAGAATTGTGATATAAATTTACTTGGGATTCCGGTTCATCTACATTGTTCATTTGTAAAACTTATGAAGCACACAACATGTCACTATGATTTGGGAAACTTTATCTAGCTTTGCACCTACATCTTGAAGAAACCTTCATCTCCCTTTTAGAATACCAAATGTGTTCTCTATCTTCACATGCCCTATAGATTAGTGTTCGTCAAAAAGAGTATCCATTGGAGATAGATTGTTATTATATGGCTTTAATAAGTAGGAAAAATATGATAAGTAGAATCTCCAATTATTTGGGGAAATATTATGTCTCCTCTAATTTGAAATGTAGGGGATGATAATACTTCTCTAAGTTGTAAACTTCTTTTTATTGCAGAGCAATAATAATGTTCAACATCATAAGCACCACCATGAACGTTAACACATACATCCCAAAATGATTTTTGAGCATCACATATTCCTTGTAACAAAACACTATAGAAACGATGTTGGTTTACTTAGTTCATAGGAGTATAATGTTGTTAAGGACAATATGATAATTGTTGTCTCCTGAAGGTGAACCTTTTGTTGAAGCTACGCTTAACATCTCAGTCAAACATGGAAAGACCTCCAATGTGTGGTACAATGACACCTTTTGAGGTCAATCTCCAAAAAAGGTTGGTTCCTTCTATCCTAGCTCACTAGGACTAAATAACCAACACTTCACTATAACTATCTAATCCTATCCTAAGTATTCTAAGGGACCAGGGTTGAGAGAGGGAAATGTTGAACTAAAGAGTTGCGATGCACCAAAGTAGAATAGGGATCAATTCTAAATCCAAGGACACATATATGAAAACAAAAGTAAAGACCCAAGACAATTCACACACAACATTGGAAGAAATAAACATAATAAGATTGAAGTTCGACAAGAGGATGGAAATATTCACATTAAACACTGAAGCATTCAAAGGAAAGAAATAAGAGATGATGGATAAGGATGAACATGGTTAAATGAAATGATTGGAGTTTAATTTGATCCATAATCATTAAATTTAGTAGACCTAGTACACAAATTAAAGAGGGATAAAAATGAGTGTTTCCCAATATTGCAAAAGACATTGGTTGTTTTCCTAGTTTTTTGTGAATCTTTTCTTGTTCAAACATTTAGAAAACTACCAGTTGTGCTTAAACAGAGTGTGATGATTGTTATTCTTTTTAAGGGGTCTATTTTGGGGGAATTGTAGAATATTATGGGAGCTTGTTCCCAAAATATATTTTATTTTTGTTGAATTTAGTTTCAATTTTAGAGTAGGTTATTTTTCTAAAATCTCTAAAATCATGCAAAGGCGATGACCAAGTCCCATGCTTATAAATGCATTCAATTTTACCATAAAAGGAATCTTGGATTTGAATTCAATACAGAGGAAGGATTTTGGATTTTTCACATGTTATTACATGAGTTACATCATTTTTTTCAATCGAGATTTCATGTTTGGATGCCTAGACAACAAATCTCTTTCATTTATTAAGTAGAGTTTATACTTCTAGTTTGATTAAAATCTATAAAGTGAGAGATTGATGTTTTGGTTGGTCTCATTTTCATGAGTTATTATTTATCAAATTTAGTTTTGTAGATGTGATTTTCAATATCAATTATTAAGTTGTTTAGAGATATTAACAAATGAATAATTACTTTGTTTTCTTGTTGAATTTGGTTAGCTTGAACAATAGCTATGATAATTAACATTTGTTATGAACTTAGTGAATGAACAATAGTTATTTGTTTAGATTATGAAGAGCTATGGTTCTTGGTTTTTTATTTCATTTGAATGATTTCCCTAGAGCTTATATACAAATGAGTTAATTTTTTTTTCTTGTATTCTCTTGTTTATGTGTGATTAGATGGGGATTAAGGTGTTTGTTATGCTTAGAAATTGAGAGAGAGAGAGTATAGATTTTTTTTCTGCCATACCCTTCCCTCTTAATTTTTTTATGAGATTAAAATCACTTAGGACCATTGTAAATAACAGTAGGTTGAGACTCATTCATATCCATAAATAGAAGGTTTTAATAGGAGGTCTACCCAAACACACCAATCCCTCTATAGGTTAACACTTGATTACATAGTTCCCATATGAAGCTATATGTCTAACGTATTTTGTACCTTGAATCTTATTTCCAACAATGATTCTAAAATGAGTAGGTTCAATTCCCTATCTTCCTTTGAATCTTGTGTAACAAAATTGCATTATCACAACCCAAATTCCTGAGCCATATGTTTATACTATCGAAACAATCTAAATTCCTAATTCGTGGCTTACAATTGCTAAAGCAACCGAAATCCCCAAGTAAGATATTTTGACTATTGAAGTAGTTTATCGTCACAAGTCAAGGTTAACATTTTTTGAAGCACTTAAAAGTTACATCATATTTTATACCTTCCTTTGCACCTTATAATACCAAACTAGACATTTCAACCTACTTTGACAGCCAAAAAATTGCAATAATATTTTCACCTATCTTTATACCTCCAAAATCTACCTCAATATTTTTAAGTACTCAAACACTTCAAAAATTTGAGGTAAAACTTTCAATTGCTTTCATAGCTCAAAACCCTACTCCCAAACTTCATAGTTTTTTTGGTTCGTACCCCCGACATAACATAAATATTGCATGTACATCTCGAAACCATGCCATGGATGCAAATAATTATGTCTTTATGTTCATCTTGAGGCTACTACATGGTTCATGTTCCTATAGTTATCCTTCAAGCACTGCAAAGCACATATATAATGTTTTTGCATATGCATATGAATGCTCGAAAGTTTTGTTAATCAAGATCTTTCTAATGATTTGATATGAACTTTACATGTGTTGTTTGTTGTTGTTTTCCATGGTCTGTTTTGTTTGTTATCAAACAAATATCATTGGCAATTTTCCTATTGTGATTAAAAAATTTGACTCCATCCTTTTTCATGCTTCTTCCTTAGTTCCTTAGGCATTTGCATTTATGTGATTCGAATTTTTTTCCTGTGCTTGGTGTGGTGCACATAACCATCACTCTTAGTCATAAGATGACAAAATTCAATGGTATCACCTCATTATATGTAACTAAAATGGTTGTTTTATAAGTCTTTTCTCATATTTTTGTTTGAGAATTTTACATACAACTTTTCAACCTATTTTTGAGTTCCTATAATTTTTTCGCCTATTATAGATAACAATTGCACCTTGTGGTGCAATGTACATGCCAAAGGAGGAACAAAAGGGAACTCTAAAAATAAATGTAATGAAATAATAAATGAAGATAAAAACACAAAAGTAAATTCAATACAATTTGAGTGATTTTTACTTTAAGTGTCTTGATGATTTTTTAGGTCTAGTTATAGGGAAATTATGAAACCAAGGGTTATCGCCAATTTAGTCTACTTCCATAGTCAAAATATTCCAATCGAAACTTTTGGATATTTTTGCAGTTTGAAGTCCCCAATCATGGTAAAAAATCTAACGACAAACAAGAGACCCCTGGAGGCTTTCCATAAAATTTTTAATAGATGGCTTCAGGTGGACTTAAAGTCCCTAGAATAAGCCAAAATTTAAAATGAAATTTGGGTCCGAACAACCAGTGAAATCAAAAGATGGGTGTTGCAATCTCACTAGTTACACAAAACAGAGACTGACACCATGAAAGAAAGAAATAAATTGATACTGTGAAAAATAAATGAACGCGGAATTTTGCTATTGGTTCGCACTTTGCAGTGCTACCTAAATGACTAAAGCAGAAATGAGCACACGTGGAGCCTTCCTCATGGCTCACTTTTTGTAGCTTTGAAAAATACTGACCAATGCAAAAAGGTGGCTAATTCTATTTGGATAACAAATGTCATGATTAAAAAGACTAACAATTGCAAAATGCAAAAAAACTTGGAGTAATTCTATCGGCCCAAATTTCACAAAGATAAAAGCAGCTAACAAAAGACTGATAATGCAAAATATTAAGCGAATTGTAGCTTTCGTATTGGATCAAATTTTGCAAGCAATAGAGGAAAGCTACCACAAGTTTGACAACACAAAAAATGTGGAATGCCCTTATTGGCTCATGTTTCGCGGCTGACAAATAGATATACACAAAATTGACAATGCCAAACAAGATGGAGCTTTCTAATTGGCTCAGGATTTGCAAAAACAAAAAAGATCTATTAAAAGACTAAAAATGCAAAGCTAGATGGAGTAAAATGATTGGCTTGAGCTTCACAATAACATAACTAGCAAAAAATTAAAGATTTTAATGTCGGGGAAAATTTAGACACTTTGAACTAACTGGATCTTAAAGAAAACTTTCAGATCCACAAAAAAGAATAGCTACAACGGCTATAAATGGTTCAAAAAGCTTAAAATAAACTTGCAGATGATAGATTCAACCACAAAGACCAATAATAGGTTGCATAACATAAATTTATGCTTGTAAATGCATAAATAAGATCTAAACAACCAATTAACCAATATTTCAAAAATATTTGGGAAGGAATTGGAGTTTTCACCTGATTAGCTTGAAATCAAATGCGTAACTATTAGGGCTTTGCAAATCTGAAAATAAGATTCAAGCTTCTTTACTCCTACAAATTAAAAGCTTCCAGATCAATCCTGCACACGCATAATCGCCAGCTCTTATACCATGTTAGGGAAATTATGGGAATTATAATTAACAAATTATAGATTGACAAAATAAATGTCGAAGATTATAGATTATGATGTGTAGTTAAATTAACAAGATTTAGATGTTTATAGATTGCAGATTATAGAGATTAATAACAAGATTTGAAAGTAAATAGACAATAAAGTAAAGAGCCATAAGACACCATATTTAAAGTGGGGAAACTCGAAGGAAAAAACCCCACTGAAATAAAGCACTGTCTGCATTAAGAATTTATCATAAGCTTTAACCTAGCACTTCCACTTCACTCCTCTGTCTTCACATAGATAATTTCATACTAGTGTTTTGCAATTTTATAGTTCTCTTAGATAAAAATCTTAAGCATTCACATAGAGTATATGTCTTTGTATGTATATGAATCTATATCATTTTGATAGCCAATCATGTGAGGGATCATCATAGATATATATATATATATATATATATATATATATATATATATATATATATAGGATGGGTGAACGGTCATACTGTCTCACTCTTTTAGCTGTGAAAGACCAACTAAGTTTATTAAATAAAATTTTAAATAAGGGTCACAAGTGGTGGTCCACCAAATGGTATCCCCACTTGACATTATCAACCCCAACAATGCCTGCATTTAACATTTTTTCTATTTCTGTTTTCACTTTGACCTTTAGATTGGGGTTTAAGCTGTAGGGCCTCTTCTTTAATGTTTTGATTCCATCCTTGATTTGAATTTTCATAGTTCTAACTTCTTTTTTTATACCTCACAATTCCTTAAAATATTTAGGGATTATATCTTGGAATTCTTGGAGAAGTTTTACTACTTTGGCCACTTCTTCCTCTAACCAGTAATCTCCAATCTTCACAAACTTCTCATTTCCATTTATGCCAATATTTTCACTCAACTTTTGAGGATGGTAATAATATTATTCCTCTTCTACTTTGGTCTCCAATACTTATCTTTCTCCTTCTACTGTCTTGTATTTTAAGTTTTCAGGTTTTTCTTCTCTTTCTTGTTTCTCCACTACAAATCAGTAAGCCATCTCTGGAACTTTATTTGGGTGTTCTTGTTTCTGGGGTTCTTTAGGTTCTGGTTTCTTTTGTTTAAATTGGCTTGTGGTCTCTTCAGGGGTTAAGATTAAAAATATCCTTATCTTCTATAAGTCCCAAAGGATATTAAGATACGCATCCCAGAAGTTAAATGTATGGCAAAAAACTTTCACAATTTGATCCAAATTTTCTAGTTTCCTTTCTTGTTTCTTGATGCATATACCATGATCGAGGTATGGGTCCTAATGTCCATACAAATAATTGAGTCCATACTAAAGGATAATTTTCACTACATATTTTCCAATGTCTTTCACATGTTTGGATGTGTTTTTATGGATATCCTTCACTTGTATACTTAGGTATAACCACATAATATCCTTCTCTTTCTAAGTATCTTGTTTTTAGTAACATGGTCAAAGAATTCCAATGAGAGATATTAGTTTTATGTGCTCTCCACCATCTGAAATCATTGATGGTTAGGGTATTATCTAAAGATTCCATTCTTGCTTTCTCACTAGGAAATATTCTCACCATTTGTTCTAAATAGCCTTCTAAATCCCCAACCATTGAGTATTTTGGTAGAGTTCAGTGAGGTGCCCCGTGACTTAGTATATATACTATCTTGATTGGGTTTTCCTCTGGTTCTTTGATGGCGGAATAATATCCATCTTCTTCTTCCAATTTTTCTTGTGTGGGCAAGAAATTGTCATCTGTAGGATCCACATATTCGAGGTTGTCATCATCTAGGGTGATTACACGGGGTGGTAATATTCTTGCATAATGTAACTTCTTTATCCTGGATTCTAGGAAACCATGCACCCATGCCTCGACGACATTGTTATAGCTCTCATTCATTGATTCACTTTTAACTGAAATTTCTCCCTCATAATTTGGTTCAAATTGTCTATCAATGTTAGTAAATCAGTTTAGAGCATATATCCCTTGTATGTCATCAAAATCCTCTTCCTCAGTGTCATACAAAACTTCTTCAGACCATGCGACATTCATTCCTGTTTGTAATGGTATGTGGACACAAATTCCATTTGAGTGTAATGTTACCATTGCAATCAACAAACCATTCTAAAGCCATAATGGCATTGTATGTGGGTTTTAAAGCAACATTTTCTACAACTCCAAAATTTACCATCTTTTTTATTCTCATGAAATTGACTTCTACTCTCTTCAGTGCCCCTATAGGTTGTTTTTCTAAACCATCTACTAACCCAATGTAATATCTAGCGGGTTCCAAGGGAGGTCTCCCTAACTTCTCCTAGGTGGTTTTAGACATCACGTTTACATTCACGCTGAGATCTAAAAGAAATTTTGTAATAATAGTGTTGAATATGTCAACATCCAAGTATATGGCGGACTTGCGCCATGTTTGTTGTGTTTTGAATATATTTCTATTTTTCTTGTTCTATCTAATTTAAATCCTTTGGACATGAAAGATCTTATCTTATTTGTTCCAATATTTGCTAAATTGTTTCAACTTGTCTACAAGGCCACGTTCAATGGTTAACCTTGTTATCTCTTTAAGGGCAATGATTTCATCTTCTATAAAACATTTTTTTTTTCTGTTTCCTCCTAGGATTGCACTTTCTTAACAACTGCCCTTCTTTTATATACTTCCTTATCATGAAGATCCGGTTAAGTTCCTTAAAATATCATTCTTCACTATTGTGGAAATCTTCCTTAGTGGGTAGCCTGATAACCTTCTTTTCCCCTAGCGTGTGTTCTTTTCTGGCAGCACTTATAGTTGTTACAACAACTCTATATTTTGGTTCTTCATGATCCTTATTTGGTTTATAAGATTTCCTTTTGAAATAGTTTTCTTTGGCCTCTTCCTTTTTCTTTTCTTTTTTTGGTTTGATTTTTAAGCCAGATGATTTTTCCTTATCTTCTCATGTTTCCTCCTCATCCCACAATATCTTAGTGATGTGTTGTACATTCTTCTGGGCGTCTCTTCCTAATGCTTATGTATTTGTTCATCCATTTAGATAAAATTAGGAAGATTTGGGACAACTAAATGAGTCATGTCCTCATTCATGGAAGAAACAACAAGGGTCAGGCTCTGTACAATATCTGATAAATTTCCATCTTGTCCACATTTATAACAATGCATAAGTTTTCTATCTTGGTAGCCAATCCCTGAATTATTTTGGTTATCTCTTCCTTGGTATCCATGATACCCTTGATATCCTCTTCCTCCATGATAATTTTTATATCCCCCTCTAAATACACCTATGTGTCCTCCACTATATCCTCCATGACATCCACCACCATTATATCCTTAATAGTTGGGGTTGTAGTTATTGCCTTGGTAACTGCTTCCAAAGTGAGGTTGTCCCCCTTGATAGTTTTGATATTGTGGAGCAGTAATTGCTGGATTTGTGATCTGTGGGAGTGTAATTGTGGGTGTTGGTTATTGTTGTGAAGGTGGTGGGTAGGTCCTATGTTTTTATTAGCTTCCATAACCCTACGAGTATTATACTCCTTTAAATCTTCAAGTGCATCCACTGAAGGGAAGGTATGGTGGTAATGATTATAAGATCCACAAGCTATGAAATACATTAATTGGTTGGAAGGGGGAGCTAATTCTAACAAGGAGAAAGCATCTTGAGTATGCTAATCCCACAATCTACAAATTCCACACCAAGATTTTTCCATTGCAAATATAGTACTGGAGGAAGCTTTTTCTGATGAATGTTGTCTAACAACCGTAACTCTTTTTGCTTTCTCTAAGTAAGGGAAGTCAGTTTTACTGTGGCCATCTGTACAACACACTGTACACCAAATTTTTGGTCTATTGTTATTTCTTGGTGGTGAGCTATTTCTGATATCGTCTTTTCTCCGATTTCTTGTTGGAGTTTTAGTTTTGCTAATTCTAATTGCATTCTTTCTAATTATGTTTTAAGTGAATTCTTTCCTTCTCTTCACCAAGGTTGGGATTCTAACCTGATGGCCATTTCTATTGCCTATGAGAGGGTTTGGAATGGTTTTCCATCCAAAGATGCTCTAATGTAAGGTAGAAGTCCTGAAGTAAACCATTCAATGCGTTGTTTGTTTGTCATTGGTTCTTCCAATTTTTTGGTTACATTTTTAAATTTGTGGGTGAATTCTTTGACCAATTCATCTCTTTCTGAACAAGTTCTCTCATCTTTCTAACACCTTCCGATGGTGCCTCTAGAAAGTGAAAAATTGTCTTAAATTCCTTCTCAATTGCGTCCCTATCTTTAGCGCCTTGTGCATTTGTTTTCATGTACCAACTTAGGGTGCCTTCTCTTAAAGTGCCTATGAAATCATACAACTTTGTTGTGTTATCTATTATGTTGTTGCTCTTCCAGTATGAATCCAAAACGGATAAGTTTTCCTCGGCATCTTTGGTGTCTTTTCCAAATACTGGTAGCTTAATTTTCTGAGCCATCTTTCTAGTTGATTGGGGATTTGGTTGTGGCTGAGTAATTGGTTGATGCTTCTGAGGGTTTTACTTTCTTAGATTGATTATGAGATTTTGTTGAATTACTTTTCCTCCCTTTATCTTTGGATAATTCAATATCAAAGTATAGATATCCTAATAGTTCTCTGAACTCTGTTCCAAACTCTTCTCTCTTCTTACTCTCTTCTTGTAATTGTTGATATCTTTCCATAAAAATTTCTCCTTTTTCTACTTTTTGAATAGGTGTGTGAAGCGGCACATGGAATGGTGTCCGATCCAGGGGTCATCTCCTTTGGGCTCATGTGGTGGTTGGGGGACACATCTCTTCTTGACATCTTTTCATAATTATTTTCTTCCACAAATAAATTTCTTCCTTTAACATATCTTAATCTATAATTTTCTTCTAATCCTTCGTTACTTCTTCTTTTTTATTTTGTTTTTCCTCGTCTTTATCTTGTTTCTCTAAACTAATTTCTCTTTCACCCTTTTCCTCTGTCATGTTTATTTTTTCTCTGAAATCTTCAATCAACTCTTTCATACTGGTGAATTCCTCTTCCTCTTCACCTTTTTCTTTAATTAATAATAGAACTTCTCATTCTTCTTCTCCCCATGCTTCTGCTGCTACCATCTCTTTGAAAGATGGTTCTAATTTACCTACTAACTGTTGTAAATATCTTATTAGGATAGCTTGCTTTGATAATGACTGTTGGATTGGATTATTTATGGAATATCTTACCACAGGGTTCTGTGGAGTAACCAAAACTTATTGGTCTCCGCCTTGTGCGGGAATTATATCAAGAATTTGAGTGTATGCTGATGTTTTAGGGGTAGCTAAATACTGGCCTCCACTCGAAGTGGGATTTTCTTTCTTTACTTGTTGAACTTATGTTTAATTTTTCTTTCCTCTCATTTAACTTCTTAATCCTTCCCTCCCTTGCTAGTATTTATTTTTTTACCTTTTGAACTCTATCTTCTTCTTCTCTACAACTATCCTGGCTCTCTCTTCTGACCTCCTCATTATGATCGCTTACTTTCTTTTAGTTAATAGTTCTCTTGATTTTCCTAATCCTTCTTTTTGTCAATTATGTGATTTGTTTTGTTTTATTTTCTTTCATGTCGTCCTATTTCTACTATCCCAACCATCAACCCATTAATTTTGATCAGTTACGTCTCTTGGATCACCCCCCTTCTCGTACACCATCCCACGGTGTCTGTCCTTTAAAGGAAATTTTAAGCACTTCTAATTAATCTTTTTTCTTCTAGAAAAATCTTGATTAAGAATGGAATTGTTATCTGATTTTTCCCCTTAGGAAAAATTGGACTCGCACAAATAAAATAGCAGGATCGATTCGACAACGGGAGCTCACATTTCGGGCTCGACCCAAGCGAGTTGAAGTGACGTGGTAGCATTCGGATTCGGTGGGAAAAAATTCCGAATTGGTGAGATCAAAATGTCCGAAGGATGTTAAAGTTTGAAGTTCTGAAATTTGGACTTCAGACATTCGGGAGTTCAGAGTTGGTAGCATGGTCGAGTGGTGAACAATACCATGTGGGGAGAAAAAGAAGTCCAAAACATGAAGTTTGAAATTTAGACTTTGGGATTTTAGGATTTTAAAGGTTTCATGTGCCAGACATATGAACAATTCCTGAAACCCGACCCCCCCGGAAAGACAAAGGTCTGAAACCTAAAGTATGAATTTCAGACTTCAGGGTTTCAAAATTTTGGAACGTTGAAGCCTCAGTGCATACAAATCACCACTTGAAATCCAAAACCCGAAGTCTGAAATTAGTTTTCATGAGCTCAGAAAGGTGAATAGTGACAAAAACATCCAAAGTCAAAATGCCCAAAGCTCCAAATCCCGAAAGTCCAAAATTTCAGATTTCAGAGGTTGCGATGCATTGTCGGAGTCTAAAAAAAAAGAACCAACCACTCATATTTATTACAGTATGGTACCCTCATCTTCAGATGGCCATAAATTTTGACCGGGAGCTTATATTTGCATAAAATAGGACTTTTTGGAAAGCTCTCAGTGTCCTCTACACAACAACCACTGGTTTTCTTATTTTTAGTGAGACTAAGTATTTCAAAATGAGGAAATAGAGTCCACCATTTTAGATGAATGTTCTAGATTTCTCACCTACCCAAATGATGAAGGTATGGGCTTCCTTTCTTCCCCAACAAGGCAAAGTACATAGAGGTATGGGTTTTGCAGTGGAACCCATCATTATTGCAAGTGATTTTAATGCATTTTTGGGTGGTTGAAGCAAGATTTCAAATTATTTCTCGCTCCCTTTCTCTCATTCTTCATATATATATTGTAAGGAGGGGCTCATTACAAAAGGTTAGACACCTCGTATATGCCCCTCCCTTCTTCTTGTATGTAAGATATTTTGTGGAGATTCCAAACCTCCCTACTAGACATTGTAATACAAAATCTGTGCCTTGGGCCCTAAATATGATGTATTGCATCAAATTTGAGAGCAATAAAATCATATATGTGGATGTTTCAAACCCTCTTATGTGTTCTATTACATCTTTCTGATATTTCATTGCATGTAAGGTTATTTTGTATTGCTATATTTTCATTGCAAGATTCTATTTGTGATGTGTTGTGTAGGTTGTTCAACACTCCTTCTTGGTGCATCACCTTCCCTTAGAGTAGGTGTTAATTTTCATGCATTTTCTCTATCTCTGTCTCCTTGGAAATATTAGATTAGGGTTAGATCTGCAACTCTCTACACTTTGGAGTAGTTGGCACTAAGATAGGATAGGAAGATGACCTTATTCAGAGGGTTATCCCAATTGCAAAGTACCACACTTTGGGATAACTCCATGTTTGACGAATCACACTGACTTCCTCAACCATTCACTTGTGAGCAATCAGGGGTGATGTGATTTCGCCATAACAGGAATTTATTTGATTTTTTTTCCTCTTTTTCCGCTTAGAACTTCACCTTTCTTGTAATCAAAGCTGGTCCTACCTTGTATGGCCCAAGTAATTATATAAGAATCTAAAGTGGTCTCAAACTAGTAATCAATTGCCCTATTCCAGGGCTAGTCAAGTATTCTGAGTATATTTAATTTTTCCTGAGTCCACTCAAAAAGTTTTCTTAAATATAACTGCGACTGGTATGTTCTTTTAGCATTCGCCAATATGTAAGTCCACAATAGATGTGGGAATTGAGACCAAAATTCCTCTTTGTATTCTCCAAATACTTCTTCCTCAGTTTCTTTGTATGATGCTTTGAGTCTCTTTGCTTCTCCTTTAACAAATATATTAATTTGGTTTTCCCACCAATCCTCAATTTCTGTCAGTGTTGGTTTCTAATATCCTTGTGGTGAAATTTTTATGAACATCTGACTAACAAAAGAAACCTAGGCTAAAACACCAAATGTTGACCTTAAGCGTCAACACTAGTGTGAGGGTTAAGAAGTTCGCCCTTTTGCTAAGGATGTGCAAGGGAAAGAGTAAACTAAACCTAGTTGATGAACAGAAAGAATGTAGAATCACATAACCAACTTTGCTCCAAACATCAATCTTTATTCATATCTCAAAATAGATTACATTAGTCTCATACACACATACAATTTCTCTCTATTCTCTATATTTTATATTTTCTTCATTTGTGGCACACCTATCTTATCTCATGTGGTACATATATATTTTCTAATGTGGCACACCATATACATTGGATTAAGTACAATAAATATATTTCTTAAAAACTAATCCAAAAGACACTTCTTTTGGTCATGACTCTATCGGCTTTACGCCTTACTATGTTTCTATCTTTCTTTGGTCCGCGACTTTGTGTAGGATTCCGTGGATTTCTCCTATATTAGGCATGCAATTCTCTGTAGTCTTTAATGGATTTCCTCCTTTATCCATGGCTTCTTACTTATTCTCGTGGGTGTCCTTTTACTTGTGCAGATTGTCCCAAAACTTGATGAAAAACCCCATTAACACTGTGCGTGAAAATGAAAAGGTTTCACGGACGCTCTTGTGTAGATCAATAAACTGGTTAAAATTCACCATGGGTTAAAATTCACCATGCAGAGTACTCAAATTCTCTTATTAGAGTCCTACTATTCTACATAAAAGAAAAAGTGAAAAAAATGTGAAAAAAAATAGTAATTAAAGCTAGTGTGCTTAATTTTACCAACAACATAACCAAATAAAAAAAACATGCGACCCTTTCCCTCTGACATATAAAGAACACAATATGGAGAAATGAAAGTCACAAAAATGTAACAGTCATTACATGAAAAAATTCCCTAGCCTTACTGTTGGTTGGATTTTTTGCCACTGAATATGCCTATTGGAAGTATGCAAAAAATGAACAATAGTTAGGGAAATTTACCTTTGGACAGGGTGAAATTTCCTCTGCTTTGTGAGAGGGGAAGTTCCCTCGTACGATCTTATTTTTTTGTATTTTCGGTGCTTTTAACCGGAAAGCACAAAAGGGCAACAAAATTGAGAAATGGAAAATATACAGAGAAAGGAAGAATGAATGGGAAAAGAACACAACCCCGTAGGTGTTAGGAAAGACAAACAAATCTGTCTTATTAAGGACACACCAGTCCTTGGTCGTACAAGATTGCCTTACAAGGTTGGCTGGATGAGAAATAGAAGAACACTTCTATCTGGCTAAATACATATAATGGGCATGGAATCTAAGAAGCACAAAGTCTTCATCTCCTTTAGAACATACTAATATGACACAAAGTCCACATACTTTGACATCCAACACAAAGTATGATTGCCTGAGCATCAAGCATACTATGAAGGAATAACAATATCAATAATTCAATTACAAGCAGATTAACAGATTTTGCAATTGGAACTATTAACACAGTAGCATAAAAAGCATTGTATAATTTTGAGGGAAAAGTCCATGCAGATAAAGTTACAACAACTTGATCCAACAACAACAAATAGGATAGAATAAATCCGCAAAAGATATTTTGGAATGAGAAAGATGAGAGAGGAACCCTATTACAATTACGATGCAACCTTTTATAGGCACTATGTTCCCAAAAGTAGTTACTAAACTACTTGAGCTATTTCTAACCCATCATCTACCACAAGTTGAATCAATGTGGGTTGCACATTATATTGCAATTATAGTATTTAATTAATTTGATGAGAAAATTAATTAAATACGTTTTACATTATAGCTTATACATTTAATCAATTCAGATTTGAATTAATTAATTATATTTCAGGGCCTTTGCTGCTTTGATTGAAATCTGAATATCCACAAAGATCAAGTCATACTTTTCCCTATCTATCTGAAGAGCATCAATGCATTTTTGGTTGTCACTGAAAGCATCCAATTCTGTACCAATCAGTTGTTGACATGCAACCTTCTGGTTTACCAAATTATCCTTTGTGGGAAATAATTTCAGATTTCTGAAAATAATTTCATCACTAGGACTGGATACCCTAGTAGCCACATAATCTTCATATTTCCTTGCTGAATATGGAACACTCATTTTTTGCAAAGAGCTGGTAGTCAATACAATGTGATCTTCAAATATATCATGAACAAGGACCATGAAGCTTATTAACACCTGGGGATTTTAACTCAATGCCCATTTTGGATAATCTAAGCGTGCCTTATATTGCCATTGCAAATGGTCTGATGTAGAGTAAGTGAGATATTACAAATTTCTTCCAGTGGCACATAAAAAAAGTAAGAATATCAATTTCACCCCAACATTATCCATATCAAACTCGCACATAGTTTCATAGTGATCACATTCATTCCAGAATGCACTACAATCTAATTTTGTTTACATGGTCTTGCCACTCCTCCCAAATTTCACAATGAACAACTGTTATATTATATGTTTTGATAGTCTATGTATTGGATTTTGAATCATATATATAAATTAAGACATCTCTGTAACTATTGTCATCAAAATAATTTCCCAGCAACAAAGTGCAACGTCTCGAGGAAGAATCAAAAGCCATGGCAGAAAAGTCCCAATATTTGGTTGTATCAGAAGTGTAAGGAAGTTGGCTTGGAATCCTACTACCTTGGTTAGTTATACCTGAATGGTGAGGAAGTTGCCTCCATGTTCTTGTACCTGGAAATTTTTTGATATTCCAAACCAAGCTATCAATGGATACATTATATTTTGCTCGACCTATGGAAGGTTAACTCCTTCTGTAATACGATACTTCATCATCTCAAATTTTCCATCTGATGGAACAAAGCTAACTATCTTCTCGGAGTTGAATCACGTCAAGTTCACACATTGATGGAAAGTAACATCATCGAGTTTAATTGTTTTCCCACTTCTCGTTGGGAGAGTTTTAATTTGTGACTCCTTTTTAAGGCCCATTTTATCATTCAAGCCTAACTTCAGGTCAGGAATGCCAGATAGAAAGCACATCATAATAATTTTTCCAGTCACATCACAATGGAGAACACTTCATTTGAAGACATCAGAAGGCTACAAATATAAATGAAAACCTCGTTATTTTATAATCCAGGCGCTCTCGCCACCAACCAACAACACCCGTCACTTGCAATGTAGCATTGGGGACTGACTTATCCGGTGGCTTGGATGAAAATGGTGATCTAACACCCTTTTGTGTGATATATAGCTTCAAAATCTCAGGAGAGAGATTTTGGGGATAGTCAAAGTCCATGATTTCATCACGTAGCTCGTAAATGAGGAAAAAATTATTACGGACAACGTCTTCATCATATGCACCTCCAAAATATGACTTGAAAATTCCAACCGCCTCAACCACAAATTTCAGGGTACAAGCTGCATTTGAATTTTTACTTACGGAAATAACAATATATACATTGTCGATTCTCATATAAAGGAAGGAACATCCCTCTTGATAAATGCTCAATTCCTAGAGGTGCCTATGATAAGTTAGCACCATCGAAAACTCCTTATAGCTATTCAATAATCAGTTTATTTCATTAAGAAATTCTGTCAAACAAGTTGCATACAAACTCGCCAAACTCCACCCTTCCATCAAATTCCTCCCAATTTGAAAACTCTTCAAAAAGGAGTTCAATCAACATACCAAACTGAGTATTCCAATCACCCACATGGTTTCGAGGTTAAAATCTAGCATTCCAGCAAGGTAATTACCAATTATTGTTGACCTCAGGTGAGCAGTCAACTCCAGTGCTTTCATCAGAATAAATTTGAACATAAACAATGTTATTCCATTCTTGAAGAGTGATCAGATTGCCAACTGGGAAGCTGCTCTCGACAATCATAATTTGAGGAGGAACTCATGAAAATCACTTCTGGAGTGGTTTTGCTTTGAAGGAAATGCAATTACAGAGAAACCTTTATCGTGAACCCTAGCTCCTAAATTGATGTTGGTTTGCGTGTAAACATGGAACAACTCCTTTATTTTTACAAGCAGATACGGCCTTTGTGTACACCTGGTGTATCTAGTAGAGGTGAGTATAATTGAAGGAAAAAAGTATTTGATTCTATTCTTAATTTTTTGGAGAAAATTTGTATTATTTTGCAATTCGAGGGGGACCAAATATGAGCAATCTTTTTCCACGGTGTAATTGTCACAAACACTCTCCATCGGACGAGTCGGGCAATCAGGGAAATTCGGCCTGGTTTGGAGGCCCGAGGACATAAGCTCCTTGTGTTCCAAAAAGATCTGCAATAGCCATGCAATTAATGAGGAATCCAATGCATTGCGGAGCAAAGGAGTATGCAGAGAATAAAGGTTTTGGAGGACTGTGCTATGAGTTCTTAAAAATGTTGATTTCACTGCATTAAACACCAAATTGATATTCAAGTTGAATCAACATCACAATTATAATATTTAATTAATTTGAGGGGAAAATTAATTAAATATATGAAAACATTGCATCAACATGGTACCATGAATTTGGTATTGGAGCCTTCAATTCTATTATCTTCAAACTCAGACTTAGATAGCTGATTGTACCGAAACATATCCTTTGTAATGTGGATATGGTGGAGGTCGAGAGAATTCGAGGAACTCATTTTCCTTTGTATTGCGGAAGCAGAGGAGTTGTGGGGAGATGGGTATTCAATCGAACACAGTACAGGGTACACCCAAAATACCCCCAACACAAATATTTAACCCAAAAATTTTAAATAGTTTTCAAACATGGGGTGATAACACTCGATACACTAAGACATTTTTACTCTATTTGATTGCAGTGTTTCAAATATAGCATGGTAGAATTCATTCTAATAGGAGAATAGACATATTTGAACTTGAAAATACCCGTGCAACATGAGAAGCAAATATGTTGTTCTTACTTTATTTTTCAAAAATTTACATCACCTAAACACATTTGATTGAATCCTTTTTTGCCATATGTTAACCCAAATTTTTGTAAATGAGATGGGTATTGAAAATTATGGGGTACACCCAAAATACCCGCAACACAAATATTTAACCCAAAATTTTTAAATAGTTTTCAAAATTACACCATTCTGGGTGACAACACTTACACAAGATACACTAAGACATTTTTACTCTATTTGATTGCATTTGTGTTTCAAATATAACATGGTAGAATTCATTCTAATAGGAGAATAGACATACTTGAACTTGAATTCTAGAGATACATGTGCACGTGAGAAGCAAATATGTCGTTCTTACTTAAGAGATTTTGAAAATAGAGCCTTTCAAAAATTTGCATCACCTAAACACATTTGATTGAATCCTTTTTTGCCATATGTTATAGTCTGTACTAATCTCAAAAATTTCTTGGTCACATTGCACTTAGTATTTACAAAAATGATAAACTACTCCCATAACAAACCTCAATTTTCCTTGAGAGCAACACTAATAAATTTCCAAACCAAAATAAATGTGGCACAACAAGCATTGTCATGTTTCACTAAAGAGTCAAAATTTGTTGCTATAGAGTTGAAATTTTGAATGTAAAGTAAATATCCATATTTTCTACGAAATGTACATGAAAATATTACCATGTAAACTCTTAAATATTTATGTAGGAAAACACTTTATCATATGCATGATGTTTAATTGAACAAAAAATGGATTTGTTTCCTACAACACTATGATGATGGCTGTAGATACCCAAAATTGAGTCGCAACCCTCTAAACCCCTTTGATTAATTAATTCAATACTATTCCCCCACCATGCCCACTTGCACACATTTTAATTAATTTAATTACCAAAATTAAGTTAATTATCTACCTCACTTCTCCATCTCACCTAGCCACCTCACCTCTCCACCTCATTCTAGACCTATTCCAACCCTATTCATTACCTAAGACTAAGTCCCCACTTCCCTTAAAACCAACTAGGACTTATTCTAACCCTAATCTTAATGACATATATCCCTCTAACCACTCTCCCGCTATTTTTAACAAGTATGACCATTTCTCCCTAACCAACTCCGGTTATTCCTCGATTGACGTCAGTCACCTAACCATCATTGGTTTCCTTAAATAAGATTTCCTAACTCTTTGCTCAGGTTATGAATCGGGTTTTATAGCTGTTGCGATCTTGCATATTGACTCTCAAGATTTTTCAGTGATCTTACGACATACCAGAGGCCCTTATAACATTCAGACACCACCCCACTCATCAACAAATCGACCCAGAGCTCCAGAGCACTCACAGGGAAAAATCATGCCTTCCTACCACTACTGTATTTGTTCGAGATCACCTTCTCTTGTAAGCACCACAACCTCCTACCATTCATCTCCATTTCACAAGTAAGTATATCTCTACTTTGTAATTGGTTTCAGTAGATTATTTATTTACTTGTTATCTATGCCATTTCATCACTTCTCATACCCGAATCTCTCCTATAACACCTTCGTCTGACCAGTTTCCCATAGAACCTTCATACCTTTCCCAAACTCCCATTTTATCACCTCTGAGTCTTCTTAAAAATCCCACGACCTCATCTAAACCTTCCCAACTCTCTGTGCACTCACATAGATATCCCATCAACCTATTTTTAATATTTCTACTCAATTTCCCCTACTGACACCGGTCACCTAGCCGACGTGGGTCATTTACCAGCACTGGCATCAGTTGCCTAACTGATACTGGTCTCTATGATTGGTAATATTTCCCAAACCAACGAGTTCATAATTCTTTCCCAACAATCCAGAATTTCACCAAAACTTTCCCAGACCTCCTTTACAGCCTCTGTCATACCCACAGACCTTTGACCACCCACTACCATATTTGGATTTAGTCTTGCATGCATTTATTAGACTAGATTTTATTTTCTCTTAGGATACCTTATACAATGTTCTTATCATGTTCTTATCACTTACATTGTTTTAAAAGTGTATTGAAAAAATTCTAGGAAGCCCCTCGCTTCCTGGATCTAGCTTTCGCTAGGCAGTCCACCAATTGTTAGTTTTAATTCTATTTTGTGGTCTTGTGTTCTATTTCAGGTAGTCCTTCTGAGACAAAAATGAGTTCTTCACAATCATCTTGTTCAACATTCAACGAATGCACAACCTATATTCGACTATGACATGTATTGCTCCTCGCCCTTACCTCTTATCTGTTTTATCTCTAATTTGCAGTGAAACATTTTGGCACGTCTGGTGGAACCCCATCTTGTGGATTATTTTCATTGTTCATATAGGGTGCATTTGTGTGTTTGTTTCTTTTCTAAAAAATTCATACTAAATCTATCCCTGGTAAATCTTCTCTTCTTTTTATTTGTCTAAAAGAAATTTGTCCTTTGGTACTTAAAAGGAACACTTCTTCTTTTCTTTTATACTGTATTTAGTGAAAGAGAATTTCTCTTCTTGTTCTCCTTTTGCTACATCAAATATCATTTCGATTTGGGTTTAAAATCTATGCATTTCATCCTTTGAGTGTTGCATTAGATCATATAGATTTAATTAGCAATCACATAGTAGAGATCATGACCACTTATTGATTGGATTTAGACTTAGCGTAGTTCACATTTGTGCACACACTCCCATGCCAAACCACGTAAATTATTTAAACATTTCTGTAAACACTTCCATTCCAGAATCCATCATCAAGGATTTAACAACCCGTTGACGGTGGGCACGGTTTGTCATATCAGAGTTCAGACCACACGTAATGAAATGTATATCGGGCCTCTTTATCCAAAACTAACATGAAACCAGCCATAGATTGATTATAAGGCACCTTCATTATCCAAAAACTCTATTTAATTCATAACTAGTTTAAAAAGGCATAAGCCACTTAACACTAAAATTTGATATCTAGGATTTACGTGTTTTGCTAGTTTTTGCTTTTTTAGATTACATTTTGAGTTGTGAGGATGATTCATCTCTTTTTATTTTCTTTCACACTTCATAATCATAACTAGTGCATTCTGGTTCTTTCCGAGTGTGATAGGACATCTTATTTCCATACTCAGCTTCTGAGTTGGTTTTTATTTTGACCTAATTCACCTTAAATTCAAATTTTCATCATCCTCTTAAAATTCATAGTAACCGACATCGGGTCAGTTATCATACCAACATCAATTAACTGTTCGGCATTGGTTTCTTGCTATTTTGGTCATTTTGTCCAAAACAATGTTCAATTCATATTCATATATTTTTTGTGTTTAGACTCATTTACTAAACTCATTTCTTAGCTTCTGTCACCATTAATAGAGTCATGTTTAATCTATTTTATCCCTTTCATCTCCAGATTCCAAATTATTTTAATTATCTTCAGTATCCGACACCAGTTCAATGATCGTCGTCGGTTAATTTTGCCAATTGACACTGGTTACCTAACCGACGTTGGTTTCTGTGTTTTTGATTTTTATCAGAAACAACAACCTACTTTCATTTTTCCAGTATTTTGTTTATGTGTTTCTGTATCATTTTCAAATCTCAGATTGCATATCTTTCCACCATTCACACTTTTTTGACTCGCCAACAAGTCAACGCCATAGTCTTTCATGCTAGCCGTCAACCACTACCTCCTAGCCCTTCACTGCCTTCTATTTCTTCACCCATGGACCCTACTTCTTCTATCACTGTACCCAAAGGGGACGAGGAGTGTGCAAAACTCCATGATCACAATCTTGCAACCTTGCATTATTACCTCACCCATTCTTCTACCCGTGACTCGTCAGGACATCTCATGTATGGGATTCCTATCTCCATTCCTCCCATTCTCACCCCCACTTCTATATTATCCACATCATCAGCACCTCATGTACCCATTGCTTCACATCTGCTAGTCACTTTGGCATCTCATATCCCCTTCCAGAATCTACTCCTTTCCATACCCCAAACTCTTCCACCTATTACTATGAGGGTCTCCACACAAGCTCCTCCCACCTACACCCCACCTCAACAACCGCTCATTGCATTTACTTCTTATTTAGGGTATATTCCTTCTTCATCTATTCCCTCTTACATATCCCCATCATAGTTTGCTTATTCGGCACCACCATACACTGGTGTGCCGTATACAAATTATCTACCTCATCCACCCCCTTATACCACAAGGGGCATCCCTCAGTCAAATCCTACAAATGATATTATAAAGATGATGATGGATAAGATGCAGACCCTTGAATAATCTGTTTCTGACTCTCACAATACCTTGACTTACGATGAAATATGTAATGAGCCTATTCATCCATCTATACCCATTCATCCTTATCCTATACATTGGGAGATGCCTAAGTTCAATCGATTTAATAACAAGGAAGATCCATAAAAAACACGTATGTTATTTGATCACCATGATGATGCCTTGCTTCTTAAGACTTGTCCCATGTCCTTGACGAGACCTACTTTAGATTGGTACAGTGCTTTACCGAAACACTCAATCTTCTCCTTTAATCAGTTAGCCTAGACCTTCCTTAACCAATTCTGCATCAATATCTCCAAGAAGGTCTCTATGACTGATTTATACTCTATTCGTTAGTACGAGGGTGATTCTATCATTGACTTTGTCGCACACTGTTGGGGTCTCATTAATCAACTTACCTTTCAACTTCCACAAACTGAGTTGATAGAGTTTTTCACTAGGGCTTGTGCCAGGCACATTTCCCCAGCTCCTCAGGTACAAACATTCCAAATGTTTAATGAGGTGTTCACCATGGCTCAGAAACTAGAAATCCGTGCCTTAGAAGAGAAGAAACTTTAGCTACACAACAAGAGTGCTCTGTTTAAATTAAATGAATCCTCTTCTTATTCTAAACTGAAAAACATTCATTCTAAGGCAAAATGATCTACCAATGTGGTGGTCTTGAAAGATGGCCCTTCTCATCTGTCAAACCAGGTGAAACCTCCTTCTAATATTTCCCCTGTTCAGAATTTCCAGTACAAGTATGAACATAAACGTTATGCCCCCATAGGAGAACCTTAATCCTCTGTTTTGGAAAAAAATGTTAAAATCGAAAGCCATCACTCTTCCGCTAATCAAGCCACACAATGGCTTTGAACCTTCCTATCATGTACCCACATGGTATAAGGATAATGACTACTGCAACTATCACCGCATTAGGGGGCATAGTGACGGAAATCGTAAAACATTCAAAAACATTGTCAACGAAATGTTAGATAATGGAGATCTCATCATGGACAACCCTATCATGCCTACAAATTAAAACCTTTAGGTCTTTAAGAAACCTTTTCCAAACCATACCAATTCATCAAATTAGGCCGACGAGACCTCTAGCAATGATACCAATGTTCACGAGGTCTATGTCATCTTTGAAACATTACCTATCCATGTCCCTTCTGCTTAGTTTCCTTCCATCCCATCTATTGAATAAATTCTTGCGTGAGCTCCTCTACCCACGAAGGAGCCTATTTCACCTACTCCTCTACCCATGGAGGAGCCTATCTCGCCTACTCTTTCATCTATAGAGGTGCATACCTAACTTATTCTGTCACCTATCGAGGAGCCTGTATTGCCCACTCTTCTACCCAAAGAAGAGTCTATTTTATCCTCTTCTCTACCTAAGGAAGAGTCTACACCACCTACCCAAAGAGGATCCACATTTATACTCTCTTCTTGTTAGTGATGCATCTCTCAGGGTCTTCCAGGATCTTGTTAACCTTCTTACATCACTTCTACCTATAGAGTCAGAAGCTAAAAAATTCTTGTTATCCATATTTGTACCCCCCCTTGCAAAATGGATCAACCTACAGGTTTGGGCCTTGATAGTTAACGGGAACAATTTACAGGGTATCTCGTGAAAAGCTTGTGAGACACATCAAAGGTTTGGAGCTGCGTTTGTTTTAATGGTCAAGCTAGAAAAATCTACAAATTTTCACCTCTTTGTCACACGACAGTGCCCCTCTTCTTGTCGTGTGTCAACCGCACTTTGTCGACACACGTCAACCATGCGTTAGCCGCCATCTCCTGTCACACGTCAACAACTTCATGTTGATGTGCAACAAAATTTATTCTTGTCGCGCAAAAACTTTCCTTCTTAACACGCAACAAAATTTATTATTGTCGTGTGGAATCTTCCTCCTTGACATGTGTTAAGGCCCTTGTTGATGCACATCAACCGCTTCCTCGTTGATGTGCATCAAACGCTTCCTTCCTGATGTGCGTCAATTGTTTCCTCTTGACACGCATCACCACTTTCCTCTTGTCGTGTGACAACGTACTTTGCTATCACATGACAGCTCCCCTCCTTTTCACACATCGTTCTACCTTGCCCATCGCCACTGCCTTCTTCATCACATGCATCAGCATAGCTTCCTGTCACGCATGTTAACCACCTTTTGTTGATGCACGTCAGCCTCCCCTTACGTTGTCATGTGACATCATTTCTTCTTGTCGTGTGATAAGTCGTTCCCCTCGTCAGCGACGACTCTTACCGTTCTCATTAGGCGTCAGTTGGTGATTTTCGTTGGGTATCAACAAGGAGTTTCAAGTATACTAGGCTGACATTAATGACATCGTACAAGGTAGCTCAACAACCAGATTAATGAGGTATGACACCCATGTTTGTCATGTAAGAAAAGTACCATTGGAAAGAGAAACTGGTATGGTTTCCCATACCTCCGTACAGGAAATTAATGAAAGATGTTGGTTGGTAGCTCCTTTTCTCTATATATATGTAATTTCCCCTTCATTTGAGGGGAGAGACATTCTGGGAATGTAAAGGAACTCTGCCAAAATTGTTCTGAGCACTTTTGTGAGCTGCAGGCCTCGAATTTATGCATTTTGTAAAGGATCCTTGCCTTGTGCCTATATTGTAATGGATTGTGCATCATTTTAAGCAATAAAATTAGTGTTTTGTGGCTTTTCTTTCCCTAGCTCAATTTATATTGCATTTCTTTTCCTTTATTATATTTTGTAGGTATATTGTGCATGTTATATTCTTTTACAGGATTTAAATTTTTTGTGCTCCACGAAATTGGAGGTTTGAATGTGTTCTTTGGACTGTGGCACTTTGTCTTTGACCCTCTTCTTGCCCCATTTTTTCCATTTTCACTCACTAATAATATCTCCACCCCCTTTTCTTGGTGCTATCACCTCCCTTAGTTTAGGAATTTTTACATCTTATGCATCTCTTTCTTCTCTGGTCCCTTGGAAATTCTAGGTTAGTGTTAGAATAGTTGCATTTCCCTTTCTAGGAGTAGTTTTAGCATTAGAATAGGTAGAGGAACTAACCTTCTCTAGAGGTTTGTCTCAATTTACAAGGGTCCCACACCTTGAGACAATCCCATGTTAGTCAAAAGTAGGGTTTTGTAATGTGTAAATCCTAGGGGTGCTACTTTTCCAACATAACAGTTTTGGCATGCCCGGTGGGACAGAAGTCAATATTTTCATTTTTTTAATCAAGATTGGGTGTGTGTCTTGGTGAATTTCCAACCTTTAGAGGCTTTGTCAGCAACACATCTAGTGACTCCTTCATTCAAATCTAGTGGTTTCAGTAGCCCAAGTTTATCAAGTTCATGAGAAGAGTGCAAACCTGGTCTAGAGAAAAGAGAAGAAGGTATCTTTGAATACTTGTAGTTATCTCTAGGTAGAGGAAGGAGAGGAAGAAGAGTACAAAGGTCTCCATCTCCACCAAATAGAACATTATCCACACCTCCACCTGGTAGACCCTTTCCTTTCAATCGACTAGGGTTCTCAGGCCACTCAGGATGGCTCATCAACAACCACCAAATCAGCCACCTCCAAACCCCTATGCAAATTTCATAGGAAGCAAGTCCACTTTCCCTTAATGCACAAAATCCAATCCTCGATAGTAGCATTAAAGAATATCCCATACTTCACTGGAGAAAATCACACAACTCCCATCGACCACATTCAAGACATTGCAAATGTTTGTGCCATACATGAGATTGTTGAGATGGATGTTGCGGTCAATTTGTTGGCTTCTTATTTCAAAGGAAAAGCATTGCAGTGGTTCAGAGGCTTGGGAGTAGGATCAATTTAGAATTGGGATCAATTGTTGCATAACTCTTTGTGGCCAATTTGGGGAGAGGGCTGAAAACTTATCCCTTTTAGAGCAGATGACTACAATCAAAAGGGCACCAACTGAGAAAATGAAAGACTTCAATTCCAGATTCCAAAGAACATGGGAGAGGATCCCAATTGTGGTCAGACCAACAACTAAAGGTGCATTTCTCTATTTTCTTAAAGCTCTAAATTATGATATATCTATTATGATACTAATCTATGGGAGGAATAACCCTACCAGATGCCTATGCCATAGCCATTAGAGCTGAGAATTTCCTAATTCAAGCCAGTAAACTTTCACCTAGGCCACCTATGCCTCTCTATCCAGATATGGGGAATCCTAATCCTAATCAAACACCTACAATAGCCCCCATCCATGCTCCAAGAAATCAGAGTTCAAATGAAGCTTCCACTTCTTCTTCTAGCCCTTCAAATGAACTCCAAGAGGTTATGAAACAATTGCAAAACTTAGGAAATGAGTTAGTAACTCTTAAGAGGAAACAAGATCAAAATTCTAGACCTTATCAACCTCAGTTCCAACCCAATAAACCTCCATATCAGCCAAACAGGCCACCTATTCAAGCTGCTAACTAGAACCAAGGACAACCCCAAGCTGCTAAGCCATTCCAAGCATATAACCCTAATGCAGTTTCAACATCTAGGGCCTTGGTTCCAACTCAAAACAACATAGCACAAGAATATGAATGGTGTTTCCCATGCAACCAACCACACAATCAGGCAACATGCTTCAATGGTGCTTTAAATCAAGCATTGATGGTGACTATGATGGGTGTTCCTCAAGAACCAAACCAAGAAGAAATTCAGCAGCATGTAGCTAATCAAGAAGCACCTCCAAATGAGACAACACTTGTGAATTGGCAAGCTGAGGATTTTTGTGGAATAAATCAGTCCCCTTCTCAAAGTGTGGCAGCCAACACGAGGTCTAAGAAGAGGAATATAGAGGAAGGGAAGTCATCTAATCCAAGTAATTCTCATCCTTCTATCACACTTCGGGGTATTAGCAATCTGTAGTGCAGCCCCAAACGTTCAAAATCAGCCCAAACTACCTTCTAAGCCAACTCAGGTACCGGTTGCAGTAGCCCATGTGCAGGAGAAAGTCATGCCAAGTAAGGGGCAACAGAAGGAGAATCCATCTCCTTTTAACATTATTGATCAAATGAAGAAGACCAATGTAAGCATTTCTATGTGGGAATCATTGAAAATTCCGGGCCAACGGGATTTGTTACAAGTAACCATGGAAAATTGGTCAACATCAAACAAGTTGTCCAAGAATCAAGAGAAGGTGCTCACTAATGCAGCTCCAAAAGGAGTTCATGGAGGTCAACAAGGTAAAAACATGAAGCCTCCTCCATTCTATATATCTTTGATTATTGGGAACAACCTTGTACACAATTACATGATTGACTCAAGGGCTAGCAGTTCGGTAATGCCAAAACAGATTGCAGATTAGTTGGGCCTAAATATGACTTGGTTTCCAAAGGAGTGGTACAGTTAGATGGGACAACAGTGGGAACTGTTGGGATCATAAAAGGTTTAAACCTCACATTACATGCATGTCCTAATGTCACAGTTCAATAGGATATATCAGTGATTGACTTTCCACCACTCTTTGCATTGTGCTTGTCAAGAGACTTCACCACCAAAATTGGAGGCTACTTATCAGCTGATTGGTCACATATGCTCTTCAGAACAAGGTATGGAGCTAAGGCTACAATCAGGTCTGAACCTATTACAAATTTCCATATTGAGCCTCATGTACCAATCCCAATCAATGTAAATTTCTCAGCCTTTGATCAAGAGGATTTCCCAAACACTCAGGAAGTAGATACCAAAGTTGGGGGCATCCCAGATTTGACTCTTGATGAATGGGTAAACAAAAGACATGGATATGATCCATACAAGGAAATAGAGGAGGCTGAGTTGGGAGTTTATTGTTTGCATGAGGAAAACACACCTCTTCCTAGTCTCACCAAACCGGATGATAAGGGTGATAATGAAGTATGACAAATATTCTTTGATGGCTCAAGGAGTAGGCAAGGTGCTGGAGGAGGAGCAATGCTTTTGTCACCACAAGGTATGAAGTACTACTCAACTTTCCATTTTCAGTTTACTTGTTCAAACAATACAATCTGAGTATGAAGCTTTGATACATGGATTGAATTGGGCAAGAAAGAGGGGTATACAAAACTTTAAAGTGTTTGGGGATAGTGAGTTAATTGTCAACCAGGTTAGGGGAAAACATGTTGCTAAGAATGATCTACTCAAATCCTAAAAGCATCAGGTATGGGATCAAATTGATGATTTTGGAGCATTCAATATTCAAGCCATACCGAGGAAGAAGAATGAGGCTGTAGAAAAGCTTGTGGCAATTAGAGCAACATTTGATGTGGTGGAAAATATTAAAAGAGATACAAGCACAACCACATATTCATGTAATTGTGAGGCCAACTGTACTAGACAATAACACGAGTTGGCAGGTATTTGAGAATGATCAAAATTCATTAATTTATTGTAGGAGGCTAAGTTCTCGGTTAAAAATCAGGAGAAATTGGAGCAGTAGTATGGGATCAAGTGGTACAACTACGAAAAACAAATTTCCAAAGGGTTTAGTGACTCTAGAGTCAATATTCAATCCCAATGATCAATTTAGGAGAGAAAAGACCAACATTTAGGTAAAAACGGAAGATTCAGAATCCATTTCGATTGAAGAAGGGTAAAATTCTCCAAGTTGGCAAGGTGAGCACGAATCAAGAAAAATCTGAATTCATACAACTTTTTCAAGAGTTCTCAGAGGTTTTTTCTTGGAGTTACATAGGATTTGAGAGGGTTTAATCCAAAATTGGCACAACACACCATTGAGCTAGATCTGAAATCCAAGCCCATTAGACAAAAGAAAAGACTGGTAAACCCTCACATTGAGCCTCTCATGAAGAAGGAACTGAACAAACTCATTGAGGCAATCATCATCTTTCCAATCAAGCACTCTTCATGGGTATAAATCTGGTTCCGGTTAGGAAAAAGAATTGGGAAATCAGGTTATGTGTGGATTTATGAGACTTAAATAGGCCTCTCTCAAGGACCACTATCCACTTCCTTCCATGGAGAAAATCCTGCAGGTTGTAGCCGATTCTGAAAGGTTCTCATTGTTGGATGGATACTCGGGCTACAATCAAATCATGGTGAAAGAAATACCAATTCAAGATAACCTTCACTACAAAGTGGGGCACATATGCTTATAGCCATTTGGACTGTCAAATGTCGGAGCCACTTTCTGAAGGGAAATGGATATGGAATTCAAAGGACCAATCAATAAGATAGTTCTTGTGTATCTAGATGACATTACTGTATTCTCCAAGAATGCAACAAGTCACCTCTTTCACCTCAGACAAGTATTCCAAAGATGCAGGAGGTTCAGAGTGTCTTTGAATCCAAAAAAGTGCATATTCCTAGCCCATGAAGGTAAGCTCTTAGGCCACATCATGTCTAAGGAAGGGTTGGCCATTGATCTAGAAAGAGTAGAAGCTATTCGAGCATTATCATTGCTAAGTCACAAGAAGGCTCTCCAAAGATTTTTGGGGAAAATTAATTTTGTTAGGAGGTTTGTTCCTAACTTTTCCCATCTTGTCAAGCCACTCACACTGATGTTGAAGAAGACCATGGTTTTCAAATGGACTACTGAAGGAAAAGTAATATTTGAAGCCATAAATCAGGCCATTACACAGGCTCCAACCCTCATAAATCTAGATTTCTCAAAGGACTTCATTTTATACACTTTTGGAGGCACAGATGCAATATCTGTCATACTGGTACAACTAAATCAAGAAGGACTAGAGCATCCTATTGCATTCTTCAGCCAAGGTCTTCAGGATTATGAGGTGAGATATTCATTCATTGAGAAGCATGTCCTTGCTATGATTAGAATTTTAAAGAAATTCAGACATCTAGTGTCAAACAACATAATTCATCTATTAGTTTCACATGTTGGTGTAAAATATTTTCTTTTGAACAAGGACCTTAATGAAAAGAGAGATGGTTGGATAACCAAGGTCATGGAGTATGATATTGATATAAATGTGACCAAATTAGCTAGGGGGAAAGGGTTGTGTGAGAAAATAGCTTCTAACCAACATGCTTGAATCAAGAGAGGAGGCAAAAGCTGTTATGGTGTTGTAAGATAATCAAGAAAAAACTGCAGGTGGTATACCCATTCCTTGTTGGACTCAAGATATTGTATATTTTCTTCAAATGGTTCAAAGTCCTCAAGGATTGAGTAAGTCCAAAAGGATGTATTTTAGACTTCATTGCATCCCATATGTGCTTGTAGATAATATTTTGTTCAAAAGGGATGTGAATGGTGTCCTCCTAAGGTGCATCAAGACAAATTAGATAGAGAGGGTATTGCATGAGTTTCATGATGGAGAGGCAGGTGGTCATTTTCCCCCAAAAGTAACAACTATTAGAATCATGAGGGCTTGGTTATTACTGGCCTAATATTTTCAATGATTGCTACTCATGGATCAAGAAATGTAAGAAGTGTGCCTTCTTCACAGGTAAAGAGAAGCTATCAGCCCTCCCACTCCATCCTATCTCAGTTAAACAACCTTTCATGCAATGGGGGATGGATTTTATTGGGGTGATCAATCCAAGTTCCATCCTAGGTCACAAATGGATTCTTACAGCCACAAAATACTTCACTAAGTGGACATAAGTAATTGCACTTAAGGAAGCAAATGAAGCTAGCATTATGGATTTCTATTAAGGTATTGCAACAAGGTTTGGTGTTCCTTCCACTATAATATCAGATAATGCCTTAGCTTTCATTAGAGCAAAGATATCTAATTGGGCTATTAGAAATGAAATCTATTTGAGCACTTCTTCTAATTACTACCCCCAGGGTAACGGGAAAGAAGAGTCCACAAACAAGAACTTGCTGAGAATTATAAGAAGAACCCTAGATGAAAATCAGAGGACTTGGCATACCAAATTGAAATCAGTCTTGTGGGCTGATAGAATCACTCCCAAGAAGTCAACTAGTTATTCCCCTTTCAAGTTGGTTTATGGAAGGGAAGCACGACTGCTAATATCCCTTGAGTTACCAGCCTTGGAGCTTATCAAGCATTTGGAGTTGTTTAAAGTTCCAGCTATGGAAGTCAGGTATGCAAAGCTCATGGAGCTAGAAGAGCTAAGGAACTAGGCCATGAAAACAATGGAGAAGGACCAAGCTCAAATCAAGATGAGCTTTGACAGAAAATCCAAAAATAGAACTTTCCAAGAAGGAGACTTAGTTTTGAAATGGGATGTAGACAGAGCCAAACTAGGAAGGCACTCCAAGTTTGATGCAATATGGAGTGGCCCTTACTTGATCTCAGGGTGCAAAGAAAACAATGCTTTCTAATTGTCAAAGTTGGATGGAGAAGAATTGTAGATTCCAGTCAATGGCATCTACTTAAAGCATTGTTACTCAAGGATGAATCTCATTTTTGTACATACTAGTTTAGGTTCTTAATTCCTCTAAGTGTTTGTAGCACATTGTTCTGTTGTAGTTATGTTTGATTTTAGATAAGTGCTTGTGCACTCTCTGCATGTTCCATTTGGGATATGTATGATTTTTTATTTGTACATAGTTGTGCTTTGTTACTATTGCACTTTCTAGTTTCAGGAAAGGTTTGTGATGAAATAATGTCCCAACAAGTGTTTCAGAGGTTTAAGAGGTTTCAGACATCAGACCAGTTTCAGTAATTTGAATGACTCCATGCCCAATAGATGAAAAATCAATGGTCTTTCAGATCTAGCAGGAAGATCACCCTGCAAGTCACCAAATTTTTATCCATACTTGCACCCCCTTACAAAATGGATCAACCTACAAGTCTGGGCATTGATAGTTAATGGGAACAAGCCTACCGCGGTGAAGGTTTGGAGCCAGGTTTATTTTAATGGTCAAGCTAGAAAAATGTATGGATTGTCACCTCTTTGTCACGCATCAATGCCTCTCTTCCTGTCATGCGTCAACCACACTTTGTTGATGCACTTCAACCATGCATAAGCCACCGTCTCCTATCGTGTGTTAACAACTTCATGCTGATGTGCAAAAACCTTTCTTCCTGTCACGTGACAACTTTCCTTTTGACGTGTGACAACTTTTCTTCTTGTCATGCGACAACATCCTCCTTGATGTGTGTCAACACCCTTGTTAACGTGCGTCAACCACTTCCTCATTGACATGCATCGACCACTTCCTTCTTGATGCACGTCAGCCATTTCTTCTTGACACATGTCACAACTTTCCTTTTTTCGTGTGACAAAGTAATTTGTTATCATGTGAAAAATCCCCTCCTTTTTGCATATTGTTCTACCTTCCCCATTTCCACCACCTTCTCGTCATGGGTGACAACATTTCTTCTTGTCACACACCAACCACCTTTTGCTGAACGTGTGTTAACCTCCCCTCATTTTCACGTGATTTTTTTTTCTTATCATGTGAAAAATCATTCCCTCATTAGCGACGGCTCTTCCCATTCTCGTTAGGCGTCAGCTAGTGGTTTATGTCGTGAACAATCAAGGAGTTTCATATACAGAAAGACATTAATGACACCATACATGGTAGTTCAATTACCAAATTAATGAGGTATGTCACCCATGTTCACCATGCAAGCAAAGTACCATTGGAAAGTGAATTGGTATGGTTGCCCATACCTCTGTATGTGTAATTAATGAAATATGTTCAGTTGGTAGCTCCTTTTCTTTATATATATGTAATTTCCCCTTCATTTGAGGGGAGAGACATTCTGGAATGTAAAGGAACTCTACCAAAATTGTTCTAGCACTTTTTTGAGTTGCAACCCTCAAATTTATGCATTTTGTAAAGGATTCTTTCCTTGTGCCTATATTGTACATTGTGCATTTTAAGCAATAAAATTGGTGTTTTGTGGCTTTTGTTTCCCTAGCTCACGTTTTATTGCATCATTTGCCTTTCATTGAATTTTCAAGTATATTGTGCATGCTATATTATTTTGCAGGATCTAAATTGTTATGCTCCATGAAATTGGAGGTTTGAATGTGTTCTTTGGACTGTGGCACTTTGTCTTCCCTCTTCTATCCCATTTCCTTCCATTTTTCACTCACTAAGAATATCTAATCCCCCTTTTCTTAGTGCTATCACCTCCCTTAGTTTAGGATTTACATTTTTATGTATTTCTTTCTCTCTGGTCCCTTGGAATTGATATTTTAGGAGTAGGTTAGCATTAGAATAGGTCAGGAACCAACCTTATCTAGAGGTTTGTCTCAATCGTAAGGGTCCCACACCTTGAGATAATGCCATGTTAGTAAAAAGTAGGGTTTGGTAATGTGAAAATACTAGGGTGCTACTTTTTCGACATAACACTTCCCTGTCTCATAGACCTCAGAATTTTTCACAGGGATTACCACCAAGTCGTCACCATCTTCATCTACCTCTACTCAAGTCTCTCGTTTGGTTGATAGTTTAGAGTATGTTGACAACACTACACTCTGGGGGCATCTTTGGCTCTTAGTACCTACCCAAATGCAGATGTTGTCTTTGAATACTTTGATGATGTATCCTAAAATATTCAAGGCAACTAAATCTGTTGCATTTGAGTCAGGTTGTATTAGACTCCTCTTCATCAGCCTTACCTTCACCTCAACCTTCACTTGTGCCTAAACCTTCATCTGCACCTAAGCCTTCACCTGCACCTAAACCTACATCTACATTAGGGGCCTTGTTGATACCTAGTCTAGTCCACCCCCCCGTGAAGATAGACTTGAACACCTCTTCAAAAACTGCCACCAAGTCTACTTCCGCATCCAAGAGGAAGACCCAACCTCTTAATCCTCGTACCTTGGTTTCTCTTATGCCTTCTTATTCACCTTTGCCTCTTCCATAAATCTTAGGCCCACATCCATCAACCTTGGTCAAACAATATCTCCCCCAGGGAAAAATCAAAGAAAAACAACCCACATTCTCACCTTGATATGCTATTTTACCTACGTCTTCTTCATCACCCAAGCCTCTACCTTCTCATTTTCTACCACCCTCTGCATTACCTACAACCATGCCATTAACCACGCATATATTGTCACATTTGTTGACTCGCACGCCTACACCTTCTACACCTTCTTCTTCTTTATGCCCTACTCTAGCACCTTTATCCAATAAGGTGTAACCAAAACTAAAAACCACGCTACCTACCAAAAAAGTAGTTAAAACCGACCAAACCCCCAACTCCACCTCCTTCACGAAAAATCACCCATGCCTTCATCCAAACCAAAATTGTCTTCTCATGGTGATCCATTGGCATGATATTATTTGAACCTCCTCGTTAGGTTGTTAGAAACCTATGCTATCACATTGCCACCCATCAAGCCCTATCATCCACTCAAGCCCAAACCAATAGATTTTGACGATACTAAAATCTGTGTATATCATCGCTCCCCAAGGCATGATGTCGAAGGGTGTAAGGCCCTCAAAAACATTCTAATTCAACTCTGTTAATCAGATGGTATTTTAGATGATGATGACCTATTGGAGGAGAATTATATTCCCCCTTCACCTTCCACCACACAACCTCATCCTATTTCTATTTAGCATCCTTCATTTTCACCTCCACAACCCTCTTTTCCTCCTATGATTTATGAAATCAACATGGTCCAAGTAAGCACTCGATCAAAACAAGAAAAAGGAAAAGAGAAAAATGGTAACCCATCTAGTGTACCCACCCAAATCTACCATTCCATCTGCACCCGCCCCTAAGGTAGCCATCCGTGGGCTAGCCTATCTAATTTCTGATGGAGTCACATTGCACTATGATCAAACAAATTCATCAATATCCTTTAAAAATGTCTTTGTATGAACTCATCCAATCCTTTGATTCTCATTTCCAGGACCTCCTTGAGATCCCAAAAACTATTGAGGTTCTACCAAATGATCCCATGACTATTGCCGCCATCTTCACCCTCATCATGTGGCTTCTCTCACCGCTTTGCCTAAAATTTCTATTCCCCCTACCACTCACCAAGTTTCTGTCGTCAGTTTCTCTACCTTGGAGATTTCTCCTCACCATTTAGAGGATCCTGATCTCACCCTCTTCATCTCCACCTACATCAAAGATACCCACATCTGACATGTTCTGATTGATGGAGGTGTGAGCATTAATATCATTTCCTCCCACACGTAGACAGAAATGTGCATACCCACCAAATGCATGCATAATAACCCAGTTATGCTACATTCTTTCAATGATGTCATGACCACTACCCTTGGGGACGTCATCCTCCACATCCTTGTGGGCTCCCGCACCATTCTTGAACTATTCTACATTCTTGAAGGGGTATTCTAGTATAACATGTTGCTTGGCTGACCTTGGATTCATGCCATGGGGTGTGTACCTTCGACCCTTCACCACAATATAAAATTCAAATATGAAGGGCACCCCTACACCATTCAGGAAGATCCTTCACCTTTCAAAACCTACAACATGTTGTATCAACCCAATGATGTCCTTATTCATGTTAAGGCATATACTACCACAACCGCTTCATCTACCACCATAGTTGCCTCATCTAACACGGCAACTAATTCATCTTCTGCCACTATCTCATCGACCACTTCTGCCACTATATCTTCCTTAACCAACTCATCTATTCCTATTGCTATCGCAACTTCTAAAGCTAGCCCATATACCAAACCTTATTCTCAAACTTTGAGTAGCTCATCCATTCTCACCACCCAAGTACCAACCTCCAACCCCTTGGAAAGTGTTTTTTAGTGCCTTACATTGGGGGAGTATCACCTATATAACATCGACACTTTCCAAACTCCTCAAGAGTACAAAAGCCTTCATCAACATCCACATTATAACTTACATATAGGTGAGGTTTTTCCATACGGTCCTCCTCACCTTTACACAAAATTGACATTTGGGGGACTTGAAAATTATTCTTATTCTCCCAAACCAATCACCCAAAGATGACCTTTTTCATCTGATTCCTGATATATCACCAACCACCACTTCACCCACACCTTTCTTCATCACTGTGCTTGGAAGGGCTTTGGATTTGGTCTTTATAAACAAGGTTGTCCCAGAGTCATACCTTACACTTGCCACAAACATAAAGAATGTTGTGGTATTGAATTTGATGAACCACCTAACCCTAACAAGGATAGAATTGACCTTGTAGAGGAAGATCAACCATCTTCACCTTCTTCACCTATATTATTGCCTTCTCCACCTTCTTTGCCTATCGCACCGCCTTCACCCACAGAGTCCATGGATCCAGAATCCATCCCTCCTAACTTTATTTTTGTGAACACCATTTCTTTGGGACCTTTGACCTATCATCGTGATGATGAGACCCCCTCTTCTATTCCTCGTCTTTATCCATACATGTTAGATGACGACACACCTTCTATCAATGTCATTCAATGTCACTATGATGATTCCATTCTCACCTACTTAGGTGAAAAATATTCTCACATTCATCGGTCATTACCTTATGAGACACAAACCATGCTAAATGAATTGACCATAGAGATCAACATTCACACTCAGAACGACCCACGAATTCTAAAGATAGGCCTATCTTTATATTCTGCTGAACAGGAAGCCTTCACTTCTTTTCTTTGAGATCATGACAATGCTTTTGATTGGTCTTATGCTGATATGCCTGGTATTGACCCAAATATCATTGTCCACAATATTTTGACTATCCCCGATGCTAAACTTGTGAAACAGAAGCTGTAAAAAATGTATCTATGCATTGCACTTATTGTAAAAAAAGAACTCCGATGCCTTCTTTCTATTTCCTTCATTCTACCCATGGACTATCCACAATGTATTTCTAACATCGTTCTTGTCACCAAGGCAATGGGGGGGGGGACTTTGCATCTGCAAGGATTTCTGAAATCTTAACCTTGCCTGCCCTAAAGATGATTTTACTTTATCTAGCATTGACCAACTCGTTGATCTTATAGCTGGCCATGAGATGCTATCTCTTATGGACAGGTTCTCCGGTTATAATAAAATATTACTTTCTCTAGAATATCAACACAAAACTACATTCATCACCCCTTGGGGGACCTTCTGTTATTGCATTATTCCATTTGGCCTGAAAATTTATGGTGCCGCTTATCAGTGCGCTATGACCTATATCTTCCAAAACATCATGCATGACATATTGGAATACTACGTTGATGACCTTCTTGGTAAGTCCAAATTTTTTTCTAAACACCTTCCGGTTCTCAAAATCATCTTTGATCGTCTCATTAAATACTACATTTTCCTTTAACCAAAGAAATGCATCTTTTCCGTTCTCTCTGGAAAAATCAGTTTCATCATCTCTTTACGGGGTATCAAAGTTGATCCTGCTAAAATCAAGGCTAATCTCAAGATGCCTCCACTTACTAACCTTTGAAAACTTCGTAGTTTGCAAGGAAAATTGCAATCCATTTGATTCTTTATTTCCCAACTTTCCGACTGATCTCACCCTTTTCATCATTTTCTTAAAAAGGATGTCTCCTTTAATTGGAATGATGAGTGCCATAAATCCTTTGAAGCATTGAAGAAATACCTTCTTCAGCCACCGATGATCATCCCACCTAAAGATAACAAACTTTTTTACCTCTACATTTCTGCGACTGACCATTCTTTGGGTACCATGCTTGCTCATCGTGATGAGTAACATAGGGAGCAAGCGGTTTATTACATAAGCCATACTATTTTAGACTATGATACTATGTATACTCATGCTAAAAAGATTTTCTTAAACCTATTCTTTGCCGCCACCAAACTTCACCATTACCTACTTAACCAAAAAAATTTCTTCGTTACTAACACCAACCCCCTGCAATACATGTATGCTAAACCTTACCAATATCAACACACCTCGCGTTGGATCATGCTCCTTGCAAACCTAGACCTATATTTTATTCATCAAAAGTATGTGAAAGGAAAAACCATTACAGATAAGCTTGCAAATGCCCCTTTGTCTAGACATCAACCCTCAAATTTCAATTTTCCTGATGAATCTATCTTCACTCTTTCCCTAGATGACACCATTTATTAGATGCCCTTATTCTTCAATGGTTTTAACTGTTAATGTGGGGGTGGTGTAGGGGTCATCCTCATTCCTCTTGACGGTGAGCCTATGCCTTTATCCTTCAAACTTGACTTCGACTGCACCAATAACATGGATAAATACGAAGCACTCATGTTAGGTATTCAAACCACCATTCCCCTAGATGGTAAATCCAATACTATCTTTGGAGACTCTCAACTAGTTGTGAACCAAGTCAATGGTTTATACCAATGTCATAACGAGGTACTTAAAACATATAAACATCACGTCAACATGCTTTTGACTACCTTTGATCATTATGAAATTCAAACCACCCCATGATCCACTAACAAATTCATAGACACCATGACTTGTCTTGCTTCCCAAATACCTGATTCACCTTCAGATTCTAAAATATTTGTCACAGTACAATGGTTGCATTCAACCTCTTACCTATTCCGTGATGTAAATTTTGTAGGAAGAATTGAAACCGACCCATGTGACATATGGTATAAGTAGTTTGCTGACTACCTCTCCATTTCAATCCTACCTCCATATCTCACTCGTAATGGTAAGTGAGCCTTCCTCTAAAATGTCTCTCATTACATCATCATGGGGGGGTCTTCTCAACAAACATGGCTTTGATGGTATCCTCCTACGATGCCTTATCAGTTCTGAAATTCCGTAAACCATTAAAGAAATACATGATGACATTTTTGGTGGACATTTAAGTGGTCACGCCATTTCCACATGCATCCTTCACCATGGCTATTACTGGCCAACCCTTAACCAAGACTACTATGAATATGTTAAACATTGTGTGAAGTGTCAGCAATATGCTAACCTTCACCACACCCCAAGTCACACCTTACAAGTCACTAGATACTTTTGGCCTTTCTCTGAATGGGGTTTGGATCTTATCAGAGAGATTAACCCTCATTCTTCTCAACATCATCAATAGATCATCATAACAACTGAATACTACACTAGATGGGTGGAAGTCATCCCTATCATTTCTACCAAAGCCAAGAAAATATGTAAATTCATCAACCATCACATCATTTTTCATTTTGGTGTTCCTCATCACCTCATCACTGATAATGGTAAACAATTAAAAAACAAAACCCTATGCAAACTATGTGATAACTTTGGTATTAAACTTAGTTTCTCTTCACCATATTATCCTCAAACAAATGGTCAAGCCGAATCAACTAACAAAACCCTTAAAAAAAATTATCCTGAAATTGGTTGATGATATTAGTAAGGATTGACATACACACATTCCTTTCTCCTTATGGGCTTATCACACCAGCATTTGCACCTCTACCACTGCCACACATTTCTCTTTGGTCTACGATACAGAGGAAATCCTGCCTCTCAAAGTCCAAATTACCTCTCTTTGTATATCACTCAAAGATATTCTCAATGATGATGACTTTCACCAAGACCATTTGGCACAACTTGAGTTATTGGATGAATGTCATATAAACACTCTAAACCACCTTCAAATCTATTAAAAATGCATCAAGCGTGCCTATGACAAATGTGTTCATGAATGAACCTTTAAGATCATCGACCTTATCCTGAAGGAAAATCAACATGTAACCAAATATGAGAAAAGTAAACGAGGCAAGTTTTCTCCTAATTGGCTTGGACCTTATATTGTCACCCATACCTATGGATGAGGTGTTTATCGTTTATCTTCTCTTTAAGGTAAACACAAACTTGAGCCCCTTAATGTCTTTCATCTTTGATTGTTATATTTTTGAATAAAGCACTACATCAATTTATGTCACGTACATATCCATCCCTTGAGTGAACCTCTCCTTCCATCTACCTATTTCAAGGACCAATGGCTCAAACAAATTTGTGTGATTATCTGTTACCGTTCAGCCTTATCTTCAATATGAATATCAAGTCTCTACTCATGGCACGATTCTCATGGATTCTTTTTGTCCTTTTTAAGGATGGAATGCTATGGTTATTCGTCACTTAAAACCTCTCTTGCATAGCTAACCTCTTTCGTGCTATGGTTTTTCCTTCATATAAAAGGATTATACTCCTTTATAGTCTTTTCCATGACCTAAAGTCCAAAAATAATACAAAAAAAATAATATATATAGGATGGTAAAAATTCCACTCGTTGAGTCAAACTTATTCCAGATAAGATGATTCCCTCAAAAATGACATCTTTTTTTCTCTCTTGATGTTATAAGTAGACTGCTCCCTAGAAGGATAGCTATAAAACACCAACTACTTACTATACTTAATTTATCCAAAAAGAAGACTAATATATACTTGTCAAAATCAATAACTATCTTGGAGCTTCCCACATCGATTAGCTTTGCGAAGATCTAAAGGAGATATTCTAGTTATCGCACATAGAATTCCCATATCGATCAGTATATGAAATCAAAAAGAAAGGAAAAATTCAAGAAAAATAAAAAATTTTGGTCATGGACTTGCCTATTCTGGTTTTGGGTATCTTGCAAAAGGGGCATGCTATCCCAAAACAAGGTTATGCTAAATCAAACCATTCCACCTTAGTTTCTTTAGTTTTCTTCTACCTATTCAAGGGATGTGGCGCACATGTGACACTTTGTGATCATGTAACTTCTTTCACCCTTGGAACTTTTAATCATGCAATGCCTCTAGGGGCATATGTTCATAAGCCTATATTTTGTATGTCCATTATGGTCCTTACCACTTATGAAGCATTTCATCTCTCTTTCGGTTCACCCCTTTTACTTACTTATTGATTCTTCAACACAGGACAAAGCTTTCGACATCTAATATTTGGGTTCTCTTCTTGTCTTATCTATAGCTATCACAATCACCTATACCAGTCATATACCTTTGAGCATTCAAATCAAATAACATCTTTAACCTACCCTACCTCATCAACTTAAACACATTCTACCTTACCCAATTAGATTTACCACAACCTGACCTAATTTACCTTTCCCATTCAACCTAACCAAATATACCCTACCTACATAAACCAACTTACCTAACCCATCCTATTCTTCCCTATCCTATAGGAGAACCACATTGGCCTGAGGCCCCTTTCATAAGGGCCATGTAGGTAGCACTCTGAGGGCATGGGACCCTCAATGTTAGCTCAACCACTCTTTTCCCTCTCATCATTCCCCCATCAAACAAAAATCTCGTTAGTTAGTTTCCATAAGAGCAATAATTTGGAAGTTAATCAATGAAAAAACCATACATCACTCGTATACATCATCATTTATTTTCTATAATATCAATAACTTGGAAATTAAACCAAACCATGCCTAAATATATAATTTCCATAACAATGGACTCAACTTCCATTGATTTTCATGGAGGACTGCGGGTTTGAAGATCATGGAGGACTACGAGAGGGTTTTGAGAGTGCGGTTTCAGCAGCTTTGGCTGCTGAATGTCTTTCAAAAGGCTGTGAAATAGCTGATAAGGCACTGGTAAGAGAGGGAGAATCAGCTAAAGGTGGTAGTTTTGGATCTAGAGCCTGGGCGGATATTGTTAAGGTACCTCCTGACAAAAATGTGGGTCCTCATCCTGCATGTGATCTGAATTTTAAAAGTACAAAAGATGCTGAGGGGGTGACCCACATACAAGTGCCTGATGGATGTCTGCATAGAGCACTGGAGAAAACCAATCTAGCCCTAGTTGGAAATTTTTTGGGATCAAGACCCAATGTGGATATTATCAGAAAATGGGCCATTCGCAGATGGAAACCAAAAGGGGATTTGATTATCACCACCATGGCCAAGGGTTTTTTTCTGGCTCGATTTAATCTCCAAGCTGATGTTGAATCTGTCTTATTGGGTGGTCCCTGGTGTCTGGGTAATATGGGGCTATTTTTAAAAAAATGGTATCCTGGGTTCAATCCATATACTGAGAACATTCATGCCATACCCATCTGGTGTAGACTCCCAGGGCTACCCCTTCATCTGTGGGATGATGAAATCCTTCTTCATATAGCCAAATCGATTGGTTCACCAGTTGGGCTTGATGGACCCACGAAAAATAGATCAAGGCTGGCCTTCGCAAGGTTCTGTGTCTCTACTGAAATGGATCAAGAGCTACCTGATCACATTTTTCTGTAGTCCAAATTTGGAGCATGGAAACAACAAATAGAGTATGAAGCTTTCCAACTAAGATGTAGCAAATGTCATAAATTAGGGCACTTTGCCAGCAAATGCTCTGAGCAAATAATGCAAAAGCTGGAAATACCCTCAGATCATTCTGAGGCTCAAGGACAGAAACAGATGGATAAGACTGATAAAGATCCTCTAACAGATCAGAATGCTGGAGGTAGACACATGCAGATGAATCCCAGGCTAAAAGATCGGAAAAAAGGATTTAAGACAAAGAGGCCACCGGTTTATAGGAAACTGTGGAGACCTAAAATTCACCAGTTGGAAAAGCTTGATGAAGCCCAAAAGGAAATAGATCTTGAATCGACAAAGGGTGAAGAAAGCAAAAGGGATATGATAGTGGATCCAACAATGAACACTATGACACCAAATCCGGTAAAGTTGAGCATGGAGGTTGATGAAGAAAATGAAAAAGTTTTCATTTATCTTATCACTTCTAAGGAAGAAGAGATGGAAAAAACTACTTCTTCTACTCATCAAGAGCTGTTAAATAGGAATAGCTCTCTGGAGATACTCAAAATGAGACAAGGAAAAGTCAAAGAGGTTCTGGAATCCATAGCAAGAGATCTAAACCAAGATAAAGAGTTTACTGATATGGAGGAGCTCGCTCCTAAAATGGTTAAACAGACTGATGTTGACACAGGTAAAGAGGAAGGGGAAATTACCCCTACTAGCAAGAAAAGTATATCAGACTGTGATAAAGATGGATTCATCACAGTGAGAAGTAAGAAACGAGGACTAAAAAGTCTGGAAGAAATTCCAGAATCACTCTATAGTGATAAAAAGAAGCAGATTGGAAGCTGGGAAGCTTCCACCTCAAGAATCACAAGGGCCACTGCTAGAAGAACTACAAATATTGGAGTCCCATATAGAAAAGGTAGACTATCCAAGAGAGAAGTAAGAGAAAAAGAGACTGAGAAAGAAATTGCAGATGGTACACAAAGAATTTTGAACCATCCGGCAACTACATCTCCAAAACTTTTTTAATGAAGGTTATTTCTTGGAATGTCAGAGGACTCAATGGGGGGCCTAAGAAAAGAATGCTCAAGGAAATTAAAAGATCAAACAGGCCCAGCATCCTTCTTATTCAGGAAACTAAAATGAAAAGTAAAGTTGTTGAAGATTGCAAAAGATATTTCTGGGAGAACGCTGCCTTTGCTGCTGTTGATTCTCAAGGAGCTTCTGGAGGCTTAGCGATCTTCTGGGACACCAAAATTGTTAATGGTAATGTGCTCTCCTCCTCCCAGAATCATTTAGCTATAATCTTTAAAATTCTTGAGAATAATTCTAGCTGGATTCTTTCCAATATTTATGCACCCAATACTGTTGCTGGTAAAAGAAATTTATGGAAGGAGTTAACCTTGTTTCAAAATAATGTTGAGGACATGAACTGGTTGATTATGGGAGACTTCAATACTCCTTTAAATCTGGGAGAAAATTTTGGGGGAAACTCTGAATTTTCTCTCAGTATGGAAGAGTTTGCTGGCTTCATTTCGACTCTTAATCTTATGGACATAGAGCTTCATGGTAATCAATTTACCTGGTCTAACAGAAGATTTGGGGAGAACTTGATCCAGGTTAAACTAGATAGAGCTCTCATTTCTGCTAATTGGATCTTAGATCAGAATTTTCATCTCTCTTCTCTCCCCAGAATGGGCTCTGATCATAATCCTATTGTCCTAAATTTCTTCAATTGGTCAAAACCTTTTCACTGCAATTTCAAATTTGAGAAAATGTGGCTCGAGCATGAAGATATTCTGGACAGAATTAAAGAGTGGTGGTATTGGGAAGGCACAGGGACGGCCCAATTCAGGCTTCTACAGAAGTTGAAAAATGTTAAGCAAAAGGTTAGAATCTGGAATAAAGAGGTTTTTGGAAATATTTTTGAAAAGAAGAAAGAACTTAAGCAGCAGTTGGAAGAGCTTGAACTTAATGTTTCCTTGAAAGGTATGACTCTAGAGGATCATCAACAGGAAAAAAAGCTTCTCTCAGATCTGCATAATATAAACAACCATGAAGAATCCTTTTGGAGAATGAAGTCTAGAGCCCTTTGGCTAAAAGCAGGAGACAGGAATACAATTTTTTTTCATTTGACAGCCCTCAAGCATAGAGCTTGTAACAGAATTACTGAGGTTTCTAAGGACAATGGGAACATTACTAAGGATTCTGAAGACATCAAAGAAGAAGCCCTCAAATTTTACAAGAATCTACTCACTGAGAATAATTCCTACAATGAACAAGCGGCCTCCTTTCTCTTAGACTCCATTCCTAATAATACAATACCTGCTGAGAGGTTTAAGAGTCTTTCCAAAACTGTCACCATTGAGGAATTGAAAAAGGTTATTTTCACTTTAGAAGGGGATAAGGCTCCGGGCCCCGATGGTTTTTCGGCAAACTTCTACCAAAGATGTTGGGAAATATGTTCTGAAGATCTATTGAAAGCTGTTAATGAGTTTTATAGAACTGGAAATCTTATCAAAGAATTAAATAATACACATATTGTGCTTGCTCCTAAGAAGTTGGATGCAAAGGACTTCAAAGATTTCAGGCCAATCAGTTTGGTTAATGTAATATATCAGATCTTCACAAAGATTCTTACCACTAGGATGCAACCTATTCTTATGGAGATTATTTCACAACAACAGAGCGGATTCATTCAGGGAAGAATTATTCAGGATGGAATTATCATGGTTCATGAAACAATCCATTCTATGGATAAAAGTAAAAAGGCAGGGATGGCTATCAAGTTAGACATGCATAAGGCCTTCGACAGAGTCTCCTGGAGATTCATGGATGAGGTCTTATCCAAGTTTGGTTTTCAAAATAAATTCAGGAAAATCATTCACTCTTGTATTTCTACTTCCAGATTCTCAGTGGTTGTTAATGGGGAACCGGTTGGTTTTTTTTCCAGCAATAGAGGAATCCGGCAAGGGGACCCAATTTCCCCTCTATTGTTCATTATAATGGCTGACAGTTTAAGCAGATCTATCTCCAAAGCTATTAGCATTGGCATGATAAAAGGCTTTCCTCCAACTTCTGGCAATCAGGTCTCCTCCCACCAACAGTTTGCTGATGACACTCTGCTTCTTCTGATGGCCTCAATAATTGAGGCAAAGGCTATCAAAACTATCCTTAGATTTTATGAGGAAGCCTCGGGGCAAAAAGTTAATTTTGACAAAAGCTCTATATATTTCTTCAATACTCCTATGGAAAGGCAAAGAAAGATTGCTAATATTCTAGGATGCACTATTAATTCACTTCCCGCTACTTATTTAGGTCTACCTTTGAGTACTGGCAAGATTTCTAATGAGGTCTGGAATGATCTTATTAAGAGATTTCAAAAAAAACTGGCTGGATGGAAAGGAGCTCTACTTTCAAGTGCAGGCAAGTGCTTATTGATAAAAAGCACGCTTCAAAACCTACCTATTTACATCATGTCAATGTTCAGCATACCAGCAGCAGTGACGAATAGTATTGAAAAAATTCAAAAGCACTTTTTATGGCACGGTACTGAGGACAGGTTCAGGTATCATTTAGTGGCTTGGGAGTAGGTATGTAAACCAAAGAGGCTTGGGGGGTTAGGTATCAAAGATATCAAACATATGAGTGCTGCCTCTTATTGCAAAGTTAGGTTGGAGACTTATAAAAGAACACAAGCCTTGGACAGAGTTGGTTAAGATCAAATACCTTTCCAACCAAAGCAAGATTTCCTTTATTTCTGATCAGTCTCTTCCGAATGGTTCTATTTTCTGGAACAATCTTCTTCACAGCAGACATATTCTCTCTCAGGGGTGTAGCTGGAAGCTTGGGGATGGTCAAGACATTAACTTCTGGACTGATAAATGGACTGATTTTAATTGGATTTCTTCTTATGGACACATTAAAGACAACTTAATTACAAAGTATGGACACAAAATACAGGGATATATTGAGGTGGATGAAAACAAAAGAAAATGGAAACAGTTAAAAGTGGAGAAGGATAATGTACAGTCTGATGTTTCATCTTTGCAGAATCAACTTTCTCTAATCCATATTAGTAATCAAAATCTTAAGGATGAACTCATTTGGAAAGATTCTTTTGATGGGGAATACTCAGTTAAATCAGGATACAATTCTTTCTTTGCCTCTATTGAAAGTGAAATTAAGTGGCATAAGCTGTGGATGCCAGAGCTAACCCCTAGAGTGAACTTTTTCTGGTGGCTCATCATTAAAGGAAAGATTCTGACTAATGAAAACCTCATTAAGAAGGGATTCATCATGCCGAATAGATGTTGCATGTGTCAGAAAGAGGCAGAAGACATAAAACATTTATTTCTTCATTGTGAGTACACTTCCAAAATTTGGCATCTTGTTTTTGCAAAATTTAATCAGAAATGGATCTTTCCCCTTACTTGTCTTCAGGCCTGGGAACAATGGGACTCTCCGTATAAGCATTGTGTGGTGAGGAGATTGTGGCAACTAGTTTTACCTCACACCATGTGGCGAGTTTGGAAGGCTCGTAATGATGGCATTTTCAGAAATACTAGAAAGGTATGTAACAAAGTCTACAAAGAAATTATCATTGCTGTGCAGGATAATATTGCTAGATTTAAACCTCCTAAAAATAGACTTTGCCCTGAGAAAGAAGAATACATTCTGACTGATTGGAATATTGACACTGTCTTCAAAAAGAATAACAATGGTATGGATAGAACCACCGTCTGATGGACTAAGCCTCCCAATGCTTGGCATAAGTTAAATTTTGATGGGGCCTCAAAAGGAAATCCGGGAGATTCTGGAGGTGGAGGAGTCATCAGAGATCAAAGAGGCTATTTTGTTGCTACTTTTTCTGGGAAAATGGGTAGGCAAACTAATCATTACTCTGAAGCTCTTGCTGCTCTATGGGGAATAAGGCTAGCCAGGGATTGTAATATTCTGAATATTATAATTGAGGGTGATTCTCTGAACATTATCAATCTCTTAAACAAAAAGCAACACCCCAGCTGGTCAATTAGAGATTTTATTGTTGAAGCTACTGATATATGCAAGAGTTTTGAAAATGTTAAAATCACTCACACCTATCGGGAAGGCAATAGGGTCGCAGATGGTTTGGAAAACTTTGGAGTTAACAATACTTTTCAAACTTGGCTAAGGGGGGACATTCTGCCCATTCAAGTTAATAAAGACATCATCAATGATTTACATGGCTTGGAAAATCATCACTAATGGCTGTAATGTTGATGCTAAAGAGTGGATTCTTAAGTACAGAATGATGACATCATATAAGATTTGTGTGATTTATGAGATTTGTGTGAACTGGACAGCCATCATTACTTGTCATAGGGAGAACGCCAAGGAGCGGGTCACTAATTACAAAGTATGGTCTAATAATTACATCTTTTATCACGGAAGGGAAAGATTCAAAAAAAAAGCTAAGTCTGATACGCATAGTGCTAAAATCTTTACCGTTGCGGGCAGAGTCACTGGAAAAATGGGGGGTCCACCTTGCAAAACAGAGCCCACCCATAATCCAGCATGGAAAGAGGATGCTGTGCTCTGGAACTATCTTCAAATTGGGGGTCTTGTGAATTTGATAGAAAGAATTCAAGGTTTTGATCAGGATATTTCTATTAAATTCACTCAGGGATGGAAGAATCAGGTTGTTAAATACAACAACATTGAGGTTGAGATCACGGAGGAGCTCATCACCCAGATCATGGGACTCAGTCTTGATGGCACCAAATTCTTTAATAAGAGGGTGGACAGAGAGGTGGAGGCAAAGAAATTCCTGGATGAAGGGGAAAATCTTGAGTTTGTGACAGCCGACATCAAGTTGACTTCGATTCCTGAGCCTTTTGCTGAGCTCGCCAGGATGGTTGTTAGGTATGTAACTCTTGAGGGGAGATTTGTTACTATTCCTCAAAAGCATTTGATATTTCTTAACCACTTTCGTCGAAACATAACCATCAGCTTCCCTCATTACTTGTTAAACTCGCTGGAGAAATCCGTTTGGGAAGTGCAGAGTCATTCTAGGGCAGTTCCTCTACATCAAGGGCTAATTCTTCTTATCCATCGTCACTGCTCAAACTGTCCCCACATGAATCCTGCTCCACCCTCTTCCTCCATTCCTCCCCCTGCTCACACCGCCTCCATTCCCCCCTGCTCGAAAGGAAGATTGAAACTGCTTCGTCTAGCAAGAAAAGAAAGGGCATGAAAACTAAGATCCCTACTTCTCAGAGGGTTCTTAGAAGCCACAAAGACCTCGAGCTTGCCGAGAACCTCCTGCACATCAGCCAACCAGTGGAGGAGCCTAAGGAGGAGGATTTGATGGTCAGAGTGGGTAGGATGGAAAAGGAAATTCAAGAGCTCAAAAGGGTTATCAAAAATATGGAAAAAGCTAAGGGAAAAGGAATACTTCAAAATGATGATGAGGAGGGTGTTATTGCTGAAGTGTTCAAGAAGCTACAGTCTTTGGATGGAAGAATGGGAAATGCAAAAATTCATAATGACTGCATCCTATCTGCACTTAAAAGTATTTACAATTTCATCGAACAACATGTTCATAGTGTATGCAGCCTCAGTGGGATTACTGAAGACATTTGGGGCCCCAAAGAGAAAAGGGATATGGCAATTGCTCAGGCGGATCTGAAAGACCCTTCTCAGGCCACAACCATTGCTTTCTTTGTCTCACTGCAAACTGATCAAAACCAAGATTGACAGGGCTATCAAGTAACGTGGAGCTGTGCTGCTGTTTACTGGCTGCGAAGTTGCTGATGACTGGCGGATCTGGAGCTATTTTTTGGTGGAGATATTCTATGATAGATATCTATTGTTTGTTTTTTGATCTCTTCTGCTATTTTTTGGATCATTGTATGACTGGATCCTTTCTATTAATATGTTGTTTTATCTGGCTGATGAGCCCTCTGAGGTTGGTTGTTTTTCCCTTCTCTGGGCTGTTTCTCCCGCTTCTGGTATCTGGCTTTTGAGCCCTTTTGTATACAGGGTATAGTCCCTTCAAAACTATTTTCCCTTAATAAACTTATCTAATTTTCATAATAATAATACATTGGAAATAAAGTAAACACATCAATCTAACCATCATAATGAACTATAGAAATTGAACAGTCTGTATATCAATACACTAAATATACAAATAAAATAAAAGTATCTCAAAAATCTCATATACATCTCGCATCTATGATACACAGGTTGGTATATATATATATAAAATAAAAAATAAACATCATCTCAATATAATATCTATGAAGGGATGACACCTCTACTACTCTCCTCCAGTTCCCTCATCTGGCCCTCCACCTATAAGAACTACTCAACTCTTCTTGACCTTATATACAAGACCGATGGCTCTCTAAGCTACTAGAACTATGATTCTTTGAGCTAGTACTCATACTAGCTACCTGTTGTGCTCTATATTTTCATAAGTCACATATGGGATACCACTATCCATCATACGGTCATGATAATACCTAGCATCAGACACTGCATCTTTGTAACTAGCCATGTATATAACTTGAGGGGGGGGCCATCGCTCTAACTCTAACCTATGGACCCTATCTTAGTAAAAGTGGCCCTCATCCTTGTACGAGAGGCCCTTATCCTGCTGTATGTAAAAAAAGACCTTATCCCACTACCAGTGCCTGTGCCATTGCTAGCTGTGCCCCTCAGTGTGGCCACCTGTGCGTGTAAGGCAGTAAAATGAGCCTGTAGTCATGTCACCTGTCCCCCATCTCTTGCTTGCACCTATGCTTGTGCAGCTGCCAACTGAGTCTGTAAAGTGACTACCTATGCCTTTAACTCAATCACATATGCCTGCAACGTTACAACCTACCCTCCATCCTCTACCGATGGCTGTGTAGGATCCTTAGCCTAAACCTAATCCCACACCTTTTCCATTTTCCCCTATATCCTAGTCACTTGTCCCTGAAGGGAGGTAACCTGTGCATGTGCCTGAATAATATGTAACTATAGGGAAGTCACCTACCACTGTAATTGATCCCTTTGTATAATAATAATAGCCAAATCTGACTATCTTGGCATCAGAGATGCTGCCTGAAGTTAGGCTATCCACCACTTCCTATACCCATCAATAGTGCCTGTGTCATCAATCTTCCTGTCGGCCACCTACTCCTCCTGCCTTGCAGGATTCACTAGATGTGGTGGAGATAATGGTATCTCCACATTGTATTTGCAATACTGTGGAAAAGGTGGAGGCACATCCTGCTAAAGCCCGAAATGGTATTGGACTCGGTCGACTGAAATCATCTCATGCTCCTAGTCTCTGTCCCTATATCCATCTGACTAGCTATAGCCCTAATAACTCCTTTACCATGCATGCATATGAAGGGTAACCAAGATAGGGATTCCATACAATCTCAAATGATGATACAACCTCCGTTAAACACTTATAATATAACACATCTCACGATGCCTCATCTACCCTTAGATGTGCCCCTATCAGGACACACCTCATGTATCCCACTCTATAAACTCCTCTGTGCTAATCCTGTTATGGCAAGCTTGCTAGATGTATACACACTATGTGCTCATAAGCCCAATAATGAAGCAGATAGGTGTAACATTCACTAAACAATAGAATCCTCTGATACACCCACAACTCCCTGTAAAGCTGTACCATATATGCTGATGCCGATGCAAAGAAAACTATCTCCTCGATCATATCCTCTAAAACCCCCATCAAATCTCATGGAAATCTCCCAGCCTCCGCATCTGGGAGCACGTAAGAGCTAATACACACCTTCATCAACACTGCTAATCTAGTATCTTGAAGATGTGTGACATACATCTCCCCATAATTTATGCTCACACTGTGATAAGTCAAATCACTCATTGCCTCTTGAAACACTGTAACCATAGGCTCGAACACCTCATCTGAAGAAATATGATATAATGGTTCCACAACAATCGATAACCGTAGAATTTTGTAGAAATCCTCCAGCATAACGGTCATCTCGCTGGTGGTTAAATGAAAGGCGTTGGTCGCTGAATCCCATCTGTCAATGAGAGTGACCATCATGTTGTGATCTCGTACAATGCACCTGTATTGCCTAACGGTACCAAGCCCAACATCCTATATATGAGCCCAATTATCCTCTATAACACTGGGCCGTATCTGTACCAAAAGAGGTGGTACCCTGTCTCGCATAGTCAACTGCTAACACACCTACATCATTACCATTTACACTTTTCAATCAATTTACCCTTTTTGATCATCTATTCGATCCTACCTAGTGAAATCTGACCAACGAATTTACTAGCCTACTTTATATTCTATCTCACCTAAACCGATTCACTTAGCCTGGCTCACTCCTTTCTCTTCTTCACCACTTAGATCTAATAATTACTAAACCCCACCCCATTATATTTTTCCAAACCCGTAACTTATCCACACCTATTCCACTCCACATTCAACCATCTTAATGTTTCTACTTTTGTCAATCCAAACTACTGTTTTTAGCTTAAGTTACTTTTCACAGTGACCAATATCAGTCACCCCGATCGATACCCACCCCCTTGTAATCCCACTGATGCTGACTAGCCTACTGACATCGGTCGATACCCAACGTTAATGTCATTCGAGGCACATTTTTGCCTACACCATGGCCTTACCCATGGCCTTACGTATACACCCAACCCGAACATGTCAATTTGACACTCAAATTCACTTACTCGACATACCTTGTGATGATGTTACTCATGTTGTTTAGCTTACCAACCTTTCCTTTCTTGATACTGTGATGTTTATCTTGACCATACCAAACCTTTTGATACTTTGGAACCCACCTAATGCTTTCTCCTGCACCTAGCCTTGTTGTGTTTCAAGACCATATCCTATACCTTGGGTACCTAGACCACATCAACCTTATTTGGATAAACTATCCACCTTTGACGATGTAAAGTTTGTGATCTCTTCATCCTAGTGCCTTGTCGCATTCTATACGCATGTGTGCATTGGAATGCCCCCACCTGTTACCGTTTCCTGTATCTGCACTTTATCTCAATTTTCATAACCTACCATTTTATCAAACCCATCATCGATTCAACCTCTCACTTCATCCATTCCCAGTTTGAGGGGGATCACCTCCACCCATATTTGGGGAAACTTAACCTCAACCCATACTTGGGGAAACCACTCCTACTTTTGTCAGCATCACTTATCAATACAAGATACATGAGAAAAAGGGACAAATGTAGACACAAATTATTGGGTCACAACCCTCTAAACCCCCTTTGATTAATTAATTCAATATTATTCCTCCACCATGCCCACTTGCACACATTTTAATTAATTTAATTACCAAAATTAATTTAATTATCTACCTCACTTTTCCATCTCACGTAGCCACCTCACCTCTCCACCTCATCCTATACATATTCCAACCTTATTCATTACCTAAGACCAAGTCCCCACTTCCCTTGACCAACTAGGACTTATTCTAATCCTAATCTCAGTGACCTATTATCCCTCTAACCACTCTCCCGCTACATTCAGCACTATTCCACACTTGTGACCCAAAACCAAAATCTCAATCATGCCAAATTTAGGAAGAATCAGACTATTTTAGAAAGTATGACCATTTATCCCTAACCAACGTTGGTTATTCCTCAGACGACACTGGTCACCTAACCGATGTTGGTTTCCTTAAATAATATTTCCTAACTCTTTTCTCAAGTTTTGAATTAGGTTTTCTAGCTCTTGCGATCTTGTATACTAACTCTCAAGATTTTAAGTGATCTTGCAACATACTAAAGGCACTTAAAACATTTAGACACCACCCAAATCGTCAAAATATTGATCCATAGCTCCAATGCACTCATAGAGAAACACCGTGCCTTCCTACTACTACTACATTTGTTCAGGATCACCTTCTCCTATAACCATCAAAACCTCCTGCCATTCATCTCCATTTCACAAGTAGGTATATCTCTACTTTGTAATTGGTTTCAATAGATTATTTATTTACTTCTTATCTATTTCATTTCATCACTTCTCATACCCAGATATCTCCTACAATACATCTGTCTAACCATTTTCCCACATAAGCTTCATAACTTTCCCAAACTCCCATTTTATCACCTTTGAGTCTTCTTAAAAATCCCACGACCTCATCTAAACCTTCCCAACTCTCTGTGCACTCACAAAGAGCTCCCATCAACTAATTTTTAATATTTATACCTATTTTCCCCTACCGACACTGGTCACCTAGCCGACGTTCATCATTTACCATTACCAACATCAGTCGCCTAACCAATACCCTTCTCTATGACTGGTAATATTTCCCAATCACCCATAATCTCTCCAAAACTTTCCCAGACCTCCTTTACAGCCTCCGTTACACCCACAAACCTTCGATCACCCACTACCCTCTTTGGATTTAGTCTCACATGCATTTATTAGACTAGATTTGATTTACTCTGTTTGTGTAGGATACCTAAACTATAAAATTAAAGTAGATCTCTTTATTTCATGTTATTATCACTGCTTACATTGTTTTAAAAGTGTATTGATAGCCTTCTAGGAAGCTCCTCACTTCCTAGATCTAGATTTTGCTAGGCAGTCCACCAATTTTTAGTTTTAATTCTATTTTGTGGTCTTGTGTTCTATTTTAGGTAGTCCTCCTGAGACAAAAAAGAATTCTTCACAATCAGCTTAGTCAACATTCAACACGTGCACAACCTATCTTTGACTATCACAGGTATTCCTCCTCGCCCTTACCTCTTATCTATTTTATCTCTACTTTTAGGTGAAAAAATGACATCCATATCCCTACACATTATAAAAACATTCTCTATAAGTGAAAGTAGTGAAGAAAAAAATGTTTGTGAAACTCTAGTTTATGTATTTACAAACACATCATGCATTTGTGATATGTGCAATAGAACACAATACACACCACCCTTGCTGAGGGAAAACATCCACTTGGAATTTTTAAAGATAAATATTATGAATAAATGAACTTCTCCATAATATTTTTAGGCGAGCCACACTACGAACACCACATTCAACCAATATCCTATTAGAAGCTTGCATAATAGGAGCTAATACATTATGATTGTAGATTTCTTACCATATCACCAAAAATTTCTTCAAAATACATTCATGCAACAGTTCATAGGAGGTCAAAGCATGATAAAAGTAAGGACATTAGAGTTAAGATAAGGAATTGAGCCTATTGGATCATCTTTTGAGATTCTAGAGGATTGAGAGATTTCAGTGGCCTTGGTATATTTAACTTGCTGACCATTCCAAGGACAAATAAAAGTGTTGTGATCAGCCCTTTTGGTGATCAATAACACTCTAGTAACACTTTTTATTTCTTAGAGTCTTTTCTTTGTAGGGTTTTATGTAAGGTGATTGCAAGAGTGTATTATCTCCATCACAAGGAGAGAATGCAATGACTGAAGGTTCACTTGTAGCAACATGTAACAAACCCCTGTTTTGTCTTTTGCATTTGAATGAACTCATGATTACATGAAATAAGATCAAATATATCTGCACATGTGAGGGATGGAAAAGATACAACTGATACCCTAATAGATGAACATTCCCTCTCCAGAAGTTATCTTTTTTAGTAAGGACCAATAAATATCAGTTTGACACATGTCTATAGTATTATAAAATCTTACATGTAGCCAAGGTGCAAATCCAAATAAGCATACAAAATAATCATTTCAAATGAACATCGAGATAAGTGCTCTCAACTATCAATTTATTAAATTATAATTATAATTGTTATCATAAATTAGCATTTATGCCAAGTCATCATGTATTTACCACATTTAAAACACCACCACCTTTCATGCTCTGAGGTGTCCCTCCACATTAGCCCATGTTGTCAAATCAATTCAAATTGCACACTTCACATGGTCACATCAATAATGACCGCTCCCATAACCGTGTTGTGTGTCCTTTTGGTCTCAAAGTTCAAAAATAATCAAAACAAATCAATTGTGCATCATTTCTTCAAGAAAAGTTGTGTGATTGCATGTTGAGACCAAAGCATGTTACATATTCACAATGGGAGAAGATTTGATATGACATGAACCCATAGAGCATTCTCAACTTCTTATCCACCCTCAAATTTTACAATATTTTCAATATAATGGTTAGCTAGATTACATAAATCAATTTCATGGATTTAATGAAGCAATAGTTGAATAGTTTTCCAACACATTTAGTGATGGGGAGGCAAAAGTGAAGGGTTTATCAATCAGAATCAATGATGAAATCTTAGTGAAAGTGACTGGCCTACCTACATAGGGAGAACCATTTCTAGAGAAGGCTAACCCAAAAACGACTAGAATATAATTTGTAGATGATGGTGATGCATTCATCACAGATAAACAAGGTACAAAAAGAACTTCCCTTAAACCCTTATGGCTTGAGGTTGCAAATTTTATAATTAAGTAATTTAATTTTGAGGGAAGGTATTCTAGGTTGAATACAATTCATTTTAAATTATTAAATAATCTCAAGAACAATAGACAAGTGAATGTACCTAATTTATTTCACGATATATTAAAGAGGATGAGTACGGAGGAACAAAGGCATAGGTTTGCACTGTCACACCCATTTCCTCATCACCTTGATAATAAAGAACACCCTGTAGAGGGATTATCTTAAGAAAAAGGTGGAAAGATTTCACAAGGGCCAATATTATAGATAATTTGTTGGGAAGTAGAAGAAAGAGGATAAGAAGTACTGAAATCTCATCTTCTCATGCAATTGAGCCTGCGGTATCCACCTTCCAACCTCAAGAACACCTTGCTTCAGAAAATTTGCCATATATTATGCAAAACCCTGTAACTATCTACCCTGAGAGAATTTTCATTATTGAAACCCCTCCTAAAATTTTCCACTCTTGAATCCTCTACCTCTTAAGGCATTATCACCGAATCAAAACACCCTCTAATGTGCACAAGTGTGTGTGCTTGATCTCATGGCGTGACTGAGTAACATGGGTACTATCTCCAAGTTGTGGGACTTGCTACTTGAGATAGACCTCCAGAGAAAACTAGTTCTTCTTCCTAATGCTAGTGCAAACTAACTCTACTGAGATAAAGCTATTGAATATATCTATCCTAAAATTTCCAACGGATAGGAAGAAAGAAATAACATGTGAATGAAAGAGAACTACACTACAGAGGTGATACACCAAAAGAAGGGAATGAGAACAATTTTCAATATGTGAAAATGGAAGAAAAATGCATATCAGAGAGGGTGATGATAGTTCTCCACAATCTAATAACATAATTCACAACACATTTCCATACATGCACAATAATAATAGGTCCCTGCAAGAGTATTGAGTAGACACAAACATTTGTAACAACTTTAGAGAGGCAAGGAGAATGCAACAAACTCAACAAGGGAAGATACATCCACAAACTTGAATCTATTACTTCATAAATATGCACAGTCCAAAATATAAGGAAAGGCCTAGATCACCATGCTAGGAGTCCACTATAAAGGCTTGCAAACGCATAAGCTTCAAAAAAACCAAAATGACGGAGTTTTCTACTCAAACTATCCTCTCTTACAATGAGCCAAACACTTCAATTTATAGAATTCTGGAAGAGAGAGAGAGAAAGAGGAGATGCAACTCCTGAAATTCCCTTTCCCATCAATTGCAAGTCATAATAAATGATTATGGTTGGTGATTTTGGACCTGCAAAAGTAATCTCAAGGTTCCCCATAACTTGCAGAAGTGAAGAAATGGCATCACATGCTCATTAAATGCCCTCTCCAACCACTAATAAAATCATTGTTCAAAACCTAGAACATTTTCCTTAAAATCATCATCAAAATTTCATCAATTTCTACAACTCTTGATTTCTATGCATTAGAGTCAAGATTCCAGTGAGACCATTTTTGTAAAAATCCATTGAGAATTGCAAAATTTATGGCCTTTTGAGTGTGAGTAGTTGTTTTGAGTTTGCTAGGCATTTCTTGCACTTTACGAGACTAAGCAATTTTTTTTTTTGAGATTGAGATGTTTCTTTTATTTTCACCCACCTACCCGTACTAAAAATAATAACTTATAGGATGTCAAGATCTTTCTGAAAATTCCAATTTTGTCAAAATCGGAGCTCCGGGTCAAAAGTTATGATCGTTTAACTTTGGCAGTTGGGGGTTCCACGTGGGATCTCACAATCCACATCACACCACCTTCTTTTGTATTGTGGGTTTTTGAGGAACTCGTGGCACTAGGATACAAGTGCCACCTGTGCCATCAAAGACCACCTTATCCACAACGTACTCCATCTCCTTTATATGCGGAAATTTCACCTCTGTGGGGAACTCACATCCCCGCAGTACTTGTGTCGTTCAAGCCTCCTTTCTCCATGTACTTGTGCCGTTCAGGCCTCCTTTCTCTACGTCACCCATCCCATGATCTTCTTTTTTCGTACATCCACTATTGACCAGGCCAGGTGGTCCATTGACCCCCTGCCATACCCACATGACATTACCTCTGTCGATGTGCGGTGATTTTTCTTGAATAGGGAGGTTAGAGAAAAGAAAAGGGGTGCCTTCAGAATCCAATTTTCTTGTTTTCACCATTTCTTCCTCTATAAGTCTAAAGAAATTGTGCAAGTTATCGAAATCACCTTGGGGTAAATTTCATATAATAAAAGGTAAATTTAAGTCTGACAAATCCACTCCTACACCACCAAGGCACTCTCATAGGATCAATACCAAAAGGCCAAAGAACTCTAAACAAAAACAGACAAAGCCCATATCACTAGATAGTGATGTGGAAACTATAGAAGAAATTAAAACACAATAGGGAGATATTGATGCCTACGTTCATGAGAAAGAGTACCCCGAAGATCCCATGGAAGGTCATGAAGAGAAGAAGGGAGAAGAAATTGGAATGGAAACTAACCAAGAAACTCATGACGAGGAGATAATACATGTAATGGAGGGTCATGAGGATAAAAAGAAACAAGAATTTTGAGGAGAAACTAGACAAGAATACCATAAAGATCCCATAGAGGAGCATGAGAAGCCAACTTTGAATGAGGGGGAAATTCCTGATATGAAAGATCAGGGAGAGATACCACAGAATGAGGAAGAAAAATAAAAAGTTGTAGAGGAAAATGAACATGAAAAAATTCTAGACATTGTTGAGTAGGTCATGTAACCACAAGAACAAGAACGTGAATAGGAACACATGCCACAAATTGTTGAACAAGTCATTAAGCCCCATGTTCATTAAATTGAGCAAAGGTAGATGTCTCTAGAAGTTGAACAAGTACAAATACACCATGTAGTTGTGGATGATGTAATTGAGCAAGTGTTGGGGAAGACACCATCATTTACACTACCATTTATGGAACAAACACCACATTCTAGTATACAACAATTTAATGTAGCAGCATTGCAATCACAAATTGTCATTCAAGAAGTTATAAGGGATCATGTGAAACCTCCTTGTAAGGAAATGGACACATAAATATTGAGACCTGATATTGATTACTTGATGAATAAATTTGAGACCTATGTTAATAGGTTAAAGGGAAAGTAGGAAAGAGAGAAAGAAGAACTCATCTTCCAGTATAAGAAAGAACTTGAGGAAAAGGACAGATAAATTAAAAGGCTAAAGATGAAGTAAGAAGTGAAAATACAGGTGGCCCATGAGATATTTAAATGTAGGCCTCCATCCCATTTTTATGCTATCTTCTTAAAGGAATAGATGTTGTAACTCAAATTAACCTATGTCAATTTTGATATACCGTATGATATCAGTGCATCTAGGAGCTTCTTTAGGTTATATCTCAATAACACTCATGAAATTCAGCTCCTATTATGTGAGCTATACATATACAATTATGCTCTTGAGTATGAAAGGGATTGGATTCCAATCCTATACATTGGATATGTTCAAGTCAAATCCCTCTATTCTTATTTTGTGAATGAGTTATATAAAGAAATACAAATGGATGAATACATGCATTTGGAGAAGGTACAACCAACGATGGTCAAGGATGAAGCTACAAAAAATGGGGAAGTCGTAGAACAATATGAAGAATAAGGTGATCAAAAGGAGAGTATGTGTTAGGTTGTGGAACCTATTTTCATGTGAGAAGGTGTTGAAGACTGTACATTAAGAGTATTGTACACTTTCCATAGTTGTCTTTCCGGGGTTTTAGGCTGGGCTGGGGGCGGAAGACCCTAGTAGCAGGGGTTCAGGGGCGCAGGCCCCAAAAATTTTTTTGGGCCTTAAAACATGCCCGATATATCGGGAAATGTGATTTTATCATATGGGTGGGTTTTTTGACCCATAGGTTTATGGGACGGTTTTGGCCCATGATTTTGATACCCATAGTTTTGTAAAACTACTTAAGCAGTTGTCTATTTATATGGTTTTGTGCCTATGGTAGACATAATGAAAATATTGAAGATGTGTTTTGAATTCGGCTGTGAATTCTATAGAGTTAGTTGAGCATAGCTCCAAATGGATTTGGGTATTGTATTGAGAGAGCTGTGGCTTGTAATAAAATATGAACAAGTGATTCTTTGTGGACGTAGCCTAAATTGTGTGAACCACATTAAATACTGTCTCTTTGTGTTGTGTTATTTTATTTTGCACTTTTATTTGAGATCTGTAATATTTCCTGCATATTAGTTTCTACTATTGCAATTCTGTGAGGGATTATTCCACATATTTTATCCCTTATTTCCTAACAGTATGGAAAATGAGGAAAGTAACACATGAGGAAGTCACTGACATAATTAAGGAACATGGAATATAGGTGGTACAAACATGTAGGATGCACTGAAATGAGATGTCTCTTGAACTGCAAAAGAAAGAATTCACTCTTAACCTAATATAATGTCAATTCTAAGAAGAGTGAATGCCTACATTTAAATTTATACTGAATGTGAAGATACCTGGCTTCCAATTGGCTATCATCCTCCAATATTCCACTTTCCAAATAAAAGGTGGTTACTTCTTCACAGAATAGAACGGGATAGAGAACCTAATTGACTTCAGGCGTTTATGTTATTTTTCAGGAAATAAGGGATAAAATATGCGGAGTAATCCCTCATAGAATCACAACAGTAGGAACTAATATGCAGAAATTATTACAGATCTCAAATAAAATTGCAGAATAAAATAACACAACACAAAGAGACAGTATTTAACGTGGTTCACCCAATTTGGGCTACGTCCACCAAGAATCACTTGCTCAGATTTTATTATAAGCCACCGCTCTCTCAATACAATACCCAGATCCATTTGGAGCTATGCTCAACAAACTCTATAGAATTCACAGCCGAATTCAAAACACATTTGCAATACATTTGCTTGTGCGTCTATCATATGCATAAGACCATATAAATAGACAACTGCTTAAGTATTTTTACAAAACCATGGGTATCAAGACCATGGGAAAAACCCGTCCCATAAACCTATGGGTCAAAAAAACTCGCCCATATGAGAAAAGCATGTTTCCCGATGTGTCGGGTGCATTTTTTGAGGCCAAATTTTTTTACGCCTGGGGGTGTGAAAAGTGTACAATACTCTTAGTGTATAGTCTTCAACACTTTCACACATGAAAAATAGGCTCCACAACCTAACATTATTTTCAACAGTAGGAAATTGAACCACTTAAATGAGGAAATTTAAGAAATTAAGCCTAGGGGTGTGACGAGTCATGTAAATCCCATTTATAAACACATCATCATCTATACTTTTGTTAATCCATTGAATTTATGTCCTTGTATTTACCAAATAATGTTAAACACTATCAACATAACTGGAACTTATTGGCATAAATACTGATTAATATAGTTATAACTAATTATCTTTATTTTGTGGTATTTTGAGTATGCATTTATTCTCTTGATTTCAATAAGTTTTTTTAATGATGATTTTTGTGATCCCACTCTTGTTTGCAAACAACTTGTATGCAATAAAGGAATTATATGTAACAACCCTTCCACAGCCAAAGGGACTCACCTAAAGCTAAGGAACTGTCCATAACAACTCATCCATAAACAAAGGAGATCACCTAGAGAAAACAAGCCATGATTATGAAGATATTTTGGAATGTGAAAAATGACACTCCATGTCTGTATGTGTTATTTTAGAGGTAATTACAACCAATGAAAGTACATTTAAATCCAAATTCATCATCACCATAACCAATGAAAGTACATTTTTCTAATTTAGCCTCTAGCTTGGTCCTATCATCCTTGTCTATATGAACAAACACTTCACATCCAAAGACTCTAAGAAATGAATAATCAACTTTCTTACCATACCATGCCTCCTCAGGTATGCCTCCATCCAAGGCACTTGAGGGTCCTCTATTTATCAAGTACATAGCTGTGCTCACTGCATCTGCCCAAAAAGAAAGAGGCAGTCCTGCATGTAACCTCATGCTCCTAGCACGTTCCATTATTGTTCTGTTCATCCTTTATGATACCCCATTATGCTGCGGAGTTCCTGGAACCATTTTTTTCCTACGGATTCCATTCTTAGAACACTAATCATAAAATTCATTGCTGCAATACTCCCCTCCATTATCTGACCTAAGACATTTTAGCTTAAGACCTGTTTCATTCTCTACCAAGGCTTTCCATTTAACAAAAGTGTTAAATACATCAGATTTGTTTCTAATACAATAAACCCAAACTTTCCTTGTTGCATCATCAATAAAAGTAACATAATAACTTGAACCCCCAAGAGATGATACCTGAGATGGTCCCCACACATCAGAATGTACCATCTCTAACTTACTTTCTTTCTTCGTAGGTCCAACCTTGAGAAACCTTACTCACTTCTGTTTCCCATATATGCAGTTCTCACAGAAATCCAAACCTGTTTCGTTATATCTAGACAAATTCTTCTTTATGATGTTCATGCCCTTATGGCTCATATGACCGAGCCTCTAGTGCCATAATGTTGTATCTGCATTTGAAGCCACAAGATTACAATCATTAGTACTATCAGTGGTTAAATACAAGGTTCCAACCTTCTTACCTCTTGCCACCACAAGAGCACCCTTGGTAACCTTCCAAGAGTTAGCTGTAAATATCATAGTACAACCATCACTTCCCAATTGCCCCGCCGATATCAAGTTTCTCCTTAATGTAGGCACATGTCTGACATCCTTCAATAGCCATGTATTCCCATTCTGCATCTTAACCTGAACAGAACCTTTTCCAAATATATTGCAAGGCTCATCATCACCAAGAAAAACATGCCCAAAATCTCCTTGAACATAATCAACAAAATAATGCCTATGTGGAGAAGCATGGAAAGAAGCCCCTGAATCTAAAACCCAAGATTCAGTAATATTGTGCAAAGAAAGAATCAAAGCATCCTGACATACATTACCCGTTGCCACATTTTCCTCCTTGTTTTCTTCTTGTTGTTTCTTTTTATCCCGAAGCTCCCAACAGTTCTTCTTTGCATGCCCAGGCTTTCCACAATTCCAGCATACAATCTTGTTCTTGGATTTTGACCTTGCCCGATCTTTTGATTTTCCACGGTTTCCTCTATTCTTCTGTCTCCCTCTAGTTTCCATTGTCAAAGCATTCCCTGAAGTAGAAGATTCCCCAGAGCTTTTTGTTCGCATTTCCTCGCTTAGAATCACCCCTAAAACATCCTCAAACTTCAACTTCGAGTTAGCTAGAACCGAGTTACTTACCGCCATTACCAGGCTATTCCAACTCTCAGGTAAAGAGCACAGAATTAATAAAGCCCTAACTTCTTCATCAAATTCTATTGTAACCAAAGCTAGCATATTCACTACCGTATTGAAATCATTTAAATGATCTGCTACTGAACTATTCTCAGACATCTTCATATTAAACAACTTTTTCATTAAAAATATCTTATTAGAGGCAGAGGGTTTTTCATACAACTTCCCTAATGCATCCATTAGATCTTTTGTAGTCTTTTCCTTTGAAACATTAAATAATACCAAAGATGCAAGACTCAGCCGGATCGTTCCAAGTGCCTTCCGATCCAAAAAATCCCATTCCGCATCTGTCATACTCGAGGGTTTGTTCACCTTCTCAGACAACGGAGTATAAAGATCCTTCTGATAAAGGTAATCTTCCATCTGCATCTTCCAAAGACTGAAATTCTACCCGTTGAATTTATCAACCCTAGATCTTCCTTCATCTACCATAGCTCCCACTCAAGCTAAAAAATTTCCCTGCGATTCAACACTTTAGCAAACCAAACCAGACTCTGATACCAATTTTCAGGAAATAAGGGATAAAATATGCGGAATAATCCCTCACAGAATCGCAACGGTAGGAACTAATATGCAGAAATTATTACAGATCTCAAATAAAATTACAGAATAAAATAATACAACACAAAGAGACAATATTTAACGTGGTTCACCCAATTTGGGCTACGTCCACCAAGAATCACTTGCTCAGATTTTATTACAAGCCACCGCTCTCTCAATACAATACCCAGATCCATTTGGAGCTATGCTCAACAAACTCTACAGAATTCATAGCCGAATTCAAAACACATCTGCAATACATTTACTTGTGCATCTATCATATGCATAAGACCATATAAATAGACAACTGCTTAAGTAGTTTTACAAAACCGTGGGTATCAAAACCATGGGCAAAACCCGTCCCATAAACCTATGGGTCAAAAAAACTCGCCCATACGAGAAAAGCATGTTTCCCGATGTGTTGGGTGCATTTTTTGAGGCCAAAAAATTTTACGCCTGGGGGTGTGAAAAGTGTACAGTACTCTTAGTGTACAGTCTTCAACACTTTCACACATGAAAAATAGGCTCCACAACCTAACATTATTTTCAACAGCAGGAAATTGAACCACTTAAATGAGGAAATTTAAGAAATTAAGCCTGGGGGTGTGATGAGTCATGTAAATCCCATTTATAAACACATCATCATCTATACTTTTGTTAATCCATTGAATTTATGTCCTTGTATTTACCAAATAATGTTAAACACTATCATCATAACTTGAACTTATTGGCATAAATACTGATTAATATAGTTATAACTAATTATCTTTATTTTGTGGTATTTTGAGTATGCATTTATTCTCTTGATTTCAATAAGTTTTTTGAATGATGATTTTTGTGATCCCACTCTTGTTTGCAAACAACTTGTATGCAACAAAGGACTTATATGTAACAACCCTTCCACAGCCAAAGGGACTCACCTAAAGCTAAGGAACTATCCATAACAACTCATCCACAACCAAAGGAGATCACCTACAGAAAACAAGCCATGATTATGAAGATATTTTGGAATGTGAAAAATGACACTCCATGTCTGTATGTGTTATTTTAGAGGCAATTACAACCGGAACATGGGAATTGGAAGATAACTCAACTATGGATCTGATCATTCATTATAACTCACTAAAGAACTAGTTGATTAGTTAACATGTGATTTAAGAAACACATTGGTTAGTTGAGTTATTTGTTTGATATCTAGACACATATTTAGTTCTATTGCATGTGTTTAAACTCTCGTTATTCTATTTGAGATCTTCCACTTGTTCCATCGAAGATCTTTTACTTAGTTTGTTTGAACTCCTAGTCGAACTCTTCTTCTCACATTTTTTTGTAATTGAGGAGCATAAGAGAAAAGAGTTAGTGTTGGAAATCTATCTAAATAGAGAATATAGAGAATAGAGGATACACAGATACAAAAGTTACTTTGTTCCTAGATGTAATATTCATGCCAATTTAATAAAGAATATGAGTTCTATTCATAAGCTTTAGTTACAAGCCTTAGGAGGGATTAACACCATAGGAAGGGACCACTTGTGGTCTGCTAAACCCCTCGATAGTTTTTTTTCTCTGATTCATTGCATGATTAGACTAGGAATCAATTTATCTCCTTATCTGCATTCTGAATTTATAAGCTTTATTTTTAGACATAGTGTTTAAAGCCTTTTTCTTTCAATTCTAAGTTTTGTTTCAAGTATTGTAATTTTGAGCATTGCTATTTTAAGTATTGTAGTGTCAACTATTTCTTTCCGTACCTCCTAAATTATTTGTAATTGTGCATACAATACTGACATTATTGAAAGTGTACATCTCTTAGTTTGATGATTAAATGAATGTGAATTAGTGAACAACATATTAATTACTGCAAGTTAATTTACACCACCAGAACCCATATGGTCTCTTCCCCACCCATCCGTGTATGTTGCGATACATCCTACATCATCCTAATCACTCAACACAATGAATGGATCTACCTCATCGGCTAGTGATGGAAATAGCTCAGTTGGGGTTGGCCTTGGATGAGATCCCTCTCTATAAGATGCATAGGTCAATCTTATCTATGGATATGGTGTTAGAGAATGATCCTACACGATCCCAAAATGTCGCATCATGCACTCATATTGAAATAATTTCCGTTTATGGGAAATTAATCCCCTAACCACATGGTAGGATACATCCATCAATTTTTCATGACATCCTTGAGCCACCCTATGAGATACCTATACGGCCTACAAATGATGTCACGTGGTCCCACCCTATCTAAAATATATCTATAAGTCATCGTATCAAATCCTCATTTACCTGGTATAATCCATCTCATAGCCACAATATTTAGATGATCCTAATCTACGTGTGGCCCACCTATCAGTTACACAAAAACCTCATGCCCATAGGTCCAACATGTAACAAAGTAATCATTGCTAAACCACCACCATGGTTCTATAATGTCAACCTATAGAGATCCTTGTGAAAATGATCCAACACACATCGAACCCATGAATATTGTGTCCCATGATCCTTGATAGCCTAAAAAATCCACCAAATCCTATATGATACTGATAGTCCTCTATCATCCAATGATATAAATAAGGCCAATAATAGAAAAATATACTTTCGTAATCATGGTACACCATAAGTTAGCACAAAACTCAACCTGATCATGGAATCTTCAATACCACCATGCACCACATAATATATTTTTTATTACCTCATATGGTATGGCATGTTTGGGGGAAATGCCTATACCCTCTCACCTATAATCAGTAATCATAAAATATTGTACATATCCTTCAATTTCACTGTCATCTCCCTTGTTGGGAGATAAAATGTGTAAGTATTTACATTCCACCACTCACATAATGTTGTGGTAAAATCCTTATTTGGGGGAAATTCCCCCAACTTAGTGACATGCCTCAATCCATCCCTATCCAAAATGTCCTAGCCTACATCATCCAATGCTAGTGTAAAAAATGTCATCATATGTCACACTCCATAAAAATCTCTTGCTTGGACATCTCTCTACTACCACAAATAAACCAAACATAGTATTAGTCCATGTAAATAGCATAAAATATCATTATACATCAATCAATTCTAAGAATATTACTCAAAACACATCCACATTAGTATATTATTACATCTAGATTCCCAAACTACATCTTAGGCCAACATTGTACTATTCTTGTTCAAGAATGTATGGTTCCTGGTCATTCCTGTTTAGTTCCATATGGTCCCACCCCATAGCTGAAACTAATCATTTTGTCTGGTTTTATCAATCTATGCTAAACTAAACAAAATCGCAAAATTTCAAAAAAATACAATTTCACATTAAAAACATCAACATTAATTACACTTATAAACATGTGGGTTGTATGTGCCTAAATGACATCTCCCACCCTCACGAATTGTGATTGCATGGGATCTCTCAAACATGGAATTTTCTCAAGCTCAAAGATCCTATCACACTCAATCAAAATCAAATAATGAAAACTACTTTCTATTTTTCCACTAAACTATTTATAGCAACGATTACATGTTCATTGAGTAAGCTAACTTACTGCCTACCCTAATGATCTAATCACATGCTCACAAAAATGTGGTCCATATCTTGGGCCCTACCCACCAAATTCACACTCCATTTACAACATCAAAATTATTCTTCCTATTCCTTTTGCATTGATACATCACTACATTATGAGGAACACCCTTTATGGTTGTGAAAAAGTTTTCTCCAACATATTTTAATCTAACTATCTTACTCACATACTACTTCATTATCTTCTATCGATCACTCTATTCAATATCTCCACTCACATAGCCTAAATCTCCATCTCCTCAATAACACAATCTCTGACATAGTTTCATCTAATCACTTTCACCTCAAGTGACACTGTTTCACACTATAAATTTTTTTGAAAGTGGGGAAACCCTATAGGATGATCATACATAGTCATCTACTTCTATTCTCTTAAATCAACAATCAAAGTCCAATGGATTGATCATACAAGGCTATCTTATTTTACATACATTACACATGAATCAAACAATTTTGGTCACGCAAGGAAATTTTTCATTCTCGTTTTCACATAGTTCAATAGAATTTTATCATATAACAGTCACTCATGAACACAAAAGTGCACTATGCATTGAATGTGCATAGTTACACACACAAAAAGCTACTGTATTTAGTAAACATTTAGGGGTAATAATCAAACATTACAATCTCACCAAAGCACCAATACTACAGTTTCTAACAATACACCTATATAAGCACATTGTGGGGGTGATGAGAAGTATTTTCCTTTCACTTTATAGGGGTTTTTAGAAATATAAGATCTAGATCTTCCTATAACAACGTGATCCCATTATTAGGAAGCATTATAGTGGGTGACTAGAAAGCTCTGTGACACTCTTCCCTTGGTGTCGAGACTCCCAATTCCCACATTATTCCAAAATCAAACATTTCATTTAGGTTTTTATCACCCCAACTCTAAAAACACATAAAATATGAATCACCATGTCTTCAAACATTTCTTCTTACAAATGTGATACCCCCTCTTGATTCATATGGCATGATTCTTTGTTGTCTCTGCATGGGTTACCTGATGAATCATGTTTCTGACCATACATGATGATTTTCTCTCGACATGCTTACAATTTTCCTTGCTTCAACACTATCTTATGTATGAATTTTTCTTCTCCTTTACACTATTAAATTTTATTCACTAACATAAAGAGGGGAAAATGTAGACACTTAAATTTTCACAACATCATTTTTACATCATGTTTTTTTATTGTACTTACATATATAAGAGTTTTGAACCTTGAAGTGAGATCTTAGTGGCATAACCCCTTCTTATTTTGTCCTTTTGTTGTTTGGTTTGAATGGTCTTGTGTCCATGATTTAATCTTCTATCGTGAATTTGTGTCAAGTTACATGGATACCTATCCATGACCTTATTTATTTCTATCCCACACTATATTGGTTCAAAATTGTACAATAGGGTCAGGATTATACATACGATCCTACTGTTGAGTTGTGGAGCTCAATTAATTTGGATTAGCATGCAATGTAAACTTATTGAGAAACACAATAACCGTCATTGGTTAGGAGGGACCGACATCGGTCAGGAAAGGAGGAATCGAAATCGGTTAGAGCAAACCAACGTTGGTTACCTGTGCGTGAGTGTTTTAACTAACTCTAGGGAATTAGACATATTTTTAGCATTAAAGTAGATATATTGATTGTAATTGCATGGATAAGTGACCTAAGTTTGTATACACCTATATAAGCATGATATCTAGGGTTTAGAAGTAAGACTTAAGAAGAACTTGTAAAAGTTGGTGAGAGAGAGAGAATTCTTGGAGAAGAAGCAAAATCTTGAAAGAAAGAAAGTAGTGTACATCTGAGAGGTGTGGAAGATTATAAATATTCATTGTATATCTTGTCAAAGCATTGGATAATAGATTGGATTGTTTCTTGGTGGACGTAGCCCACATTGGGTGAACCACATTAAATATGGTGTTGATTTATGTCTCTTGTTTTGTGTATTTCTTCTAGTAGAATATTTGCTTCTATTTGCATGTATGCTTGGATCTAATATATTATCTATACAAATAATGAGCTAATCCCAACAAATGGTATCAGAGCTTTGTTTGAGGATTTTATGTGTTGACAGATTTACTCATAGAGGGTTTTTTGATTGAGTGGAAGCTACAACAATGGCAGAAGAAAAAAAATACAAGGTAGAGAATTTTGACGACCGAAATTATCAATTATGGAAGATGTAGATTGAGGATTGTCTGTATCAAAGAGATTTTTATTTACCGTTGGATGAGAATTTTAGACCTATGAAGATGATTGATGAAGAATGGAAGATTCTTAACAGAAAGGCTTTAGGATCTATAAGATTGAGCCTGGAAGCATCTGTGGCTTCTAATACTATAGAAGTAAATTCTAAGGTAGGTTTAATGAAATATCTTGCTAATTTATATGAAAAAATTAGTGCTTTAAATAAATTTTGTTTGATGAAGAAACTATTTAGTTCAAAGATGCATGAAGATGGATCTACATCTAATCATTTGAATGATTTCAGATCTATTGTAAATAAGTTAAAATCGGTTGATATAACACTTGATGATGAAGTGAAAGAACTTTTATTCTTATGTTCTTTCCCTGATATTTGGGATGACTTGGTAATTAATTTTAGTAATACAACATTTGCTAATAATATTTTGAAGTTTGATGATGTGGTTAGCATAATTTTGAATGAATAAATTCATAGGAAAATTACAGAGGAATCATCATCTGGGAATGCTTTGAATGTAGAAAACATGGGTAGGAAAAAGGATAGATCCAAGAGTAAGAGTAATGGAAAATCAAAGTCAAGGGATAGCATATCTAAATCCAGAAGTAAGCGAATTACTTTTTAGAAATGTTGAAAGAAAGGACATGCAAAGAAAGATTTTTAGTCAAAAGATAAAGAGAACCAACAACTAGAAAAAGGTAAAGAAGTAAATATTGCTTTAGCAGAGGTAATGCAAGATGCTCTTATTCTTTCTTTAGATAATAGAATTGAATCATGGGTTTTAAATTCATGAGCTTCTTTCCATGCAACCCCTAATAAGGGCTATATCAGAAATTATGTCCAAGGCTATTTTCGGAAGGTTTATTTGGGTGATGATGAACCTTGCAGTATTACTGGTAAAGGGGAAGTTCATCTAAAATTACATAATGAAAATACATGGGTATTGAAAGATGTGAGGCATGTGCCAAGCCTTAAAAGGAATCTTATTTCTGCAGGGAAACTCGGTGAAGTTCGTTGCATGGTTACTTTTACAGGAGACTCTTGGAAAGTCACCAAGGGTGCTCTTGTTGTGGCAAGAGGTAAGAAGGTAGGAACATTATATTTATCTACATGTGTTATTGATTCATTTTTTGCATTATCTACTTTAGTTTTAGGTGCATGCATGTGGCATAATTGGTTGGGCCATATGAGTCAAAAAAGAATGTAGATCTTAAAGGCTAAGGGTACGTTATCAGATTTGAAATATTTAGATCTTGATTTCTGTGAGCATTGTATCTTTGGAAAGTAAAAGAGAGTGAGATTTCTAAAAGTTGGGGAAAATAAGGAGCATAAATTAGAGCTTGTACACTTAGATGTGTGGGGACCAGCTAAGGTAGCTTCTCATGGAGGATCCTAGTATTATGTTACTTTCATTGATGATAGCTACAAAAAAGGTATGGGTTTATTGTATTAAACATACATATGATGTTTTTGAGACTTTTAAAAGATGGAAAGCCTTGTTGAGAATGAATATAATTTAAAGTTAAAGTTCCTTAGATATGACAATGGTGGTGAATACTGTAGCAAGGATTTCAATTATTATTGTTCAGTGAATGAGATATGTAGAGAAAGAATGGTTCCAAGAACACCAAAGGAGAATGGTGTTGCAAAGAGAATGAAAAAGACAATCATGGAACATGCTATAAGTATAAGGATACATTTTGGATTACCCTTGCAGTTTTTGGTAGACGTAGTTGATACAATGATTTATTTGATTAATTGTGGGCTTTCAAGTTCACTAGATGGAGGAATACCAGAAGAAGCTTGGACCAGAAAAGAGGTAGATCTTTCTTTTATTAATTTTTTTGGTTTAGAAGATTTTTTGCATCTTGATAAGGAAAATAAAAAAAATTGGATGCAAAATCCAAGAGATGTACTTTCATTGGTTATGGATCTAGTGATTTCAGATTCCGTTTTTTTGATTTAGATAATTCTAAAATTATTAGGAGTTGTGATTTTGAATGAAATGAAAAGATAATGTATAGGGATCAATTTTTGGTACCCAAGGATGAACCAGTTGATAATTTTTTGGATGAAAATAAACTCTCAGATTTAAAAGTAATACTGACAGGGTTACATAGTAACCGGTGTTGGTTGACCCATGACCAACATCACTCAGAAGAACCGGTATCAGTTATAGATGATAGAAGATAGCATTGATCAATAGAATCGACGTCGGTTATAGGTGACTGACATTGGTCACTGATAGATTTAGATACAAATTTCCAAGAGGTCTAGAATGAGCCTTCGGTACCCCAAACTCCTGTGAGAAGGTCACAAAGGGTAAGTAAACCTCCATAAATATTTACACCTTCTCTATTTTATCTATTATTGACTGATAATGGTGAACCCAAAAGTTTTGAAGAAGAAATGCAGGATAAGTCCCATGTCCAATGAGAGCATGGCATGGATGAGAAGATGGACTCCTTAGAACAGAACCAAACTTGGTATTTGGTTAAGTTGCCAGTAGGTAAGAGGACATTACAAAATAAATGGGTTTACAGGATCAAGGAAGAAGAAGGTGGATAGAAAATGTACAAGGCAAGTCTTGTAGTAAAGAGATTTTCATAGAAAGCAGGCATTGACTTTGGTGAAATATTTTCTCTTGTTGTTAAGATGACTTCTATTCGTATTGTATTGCGTTTAGTTGTAATAGAGGATTTTCATTTAGAGAAACTAGATGTGAAAATGAATTTCCTTCATGGTGATTTGGATGAAGAGATTTATATGCACTAGTCACTTGGTTATGAAGTCAAGGGTAATGAGAAATTAGTGTAAAGGTTGAAAAAGAGCCTATATGGGCGCAAGCAAGCTCCAAGGAAATGATACATGAGATTTGATAGTTTTATGAATGCGCATGGTTACTTGAGATGTGAATTTGACCATTGTGTTTATTTCAATAAGCTTGAAAATGAGAGCTATATTATTTTGTTGATATATGTGGATGATATGATTAATGTAGGATTTAGTATGTAGGACATTGGTGAGCTTAAGGGAAAGCTAGCTCACACATTTGATATGAAGGATTTAGGATCTTCAAAAAGAATCCTTGACATGCAAATACAAAGAGACAGGAAAAATAAGAAATTGTATGTCTCAGGAGGATTATATCTACAGTGTGTTAGAAAGGTTCAAGATGTAGAATGCAAAACATGTTAGTACACCTATGGTCAGACACTTAAAATTAAGCAAAAATTAGTGTCCTTCATCACAAGAGGAGGTCAAATACATGACTTGGGTACCATATAATTCAGACGTTGGGAGTCTCATGTATGCTACGGTTTGTACCAGACCAGACATTGCACAAGCAGTGAAAGTTATGAGTAGATATATGGCCAATCTAGGTAAAGAGCATTGGAAATCAATCCAATAGATACTCATGTATTTGAAAGGAACATCTAGCATGCAATTATGCTATGGATGTTTAGATATTTCATTATGTGGCTATCTTGATTCAGATATGGATGGTAGGAGGAGCAATAATGGATATATTTTCACAGTAGGTGGGACAACAGTTAGCTAGATTTCAAGATTGTAGAAGGTTGTGTCTTTTTCTACTACAGAGCCAAAGTATGTTGCAGCTACAGAGGCTAGCAAGGAGATGATATAGATGACTAGATTCATGGAAGAGTTGGGAAAGGAGCAAGATGATTGCAAATTGTTTAGTGATAGTCAGAGTGTAATTCATTTGGCAAGGAACTCAAAGTTTCATTTGAGAATGAAACAGATTTAGTTGAGGTATCACTTCATATGGCAGGTATTAGAGGATGGGAAGTTGAATTTGGAAAAGATTCATACGAGTAAGAACCCTACAGATATGCTAACAAAGCTATTAACAAAGGATAAATTGGAGCTACACTCCACTTATGTTGGTCTTCAAGTTTGAAACTTGAAGAGGAAGAAACAAAGATAAGGAAGGATCCAAGAATGACGTTGTATGTGTATGGTGTAGTAATTAATCTCCAAGTGGGAGATTGTTGAGTTGTGGAGCTCAATTACTTTGGATTAACATGCAATGTAAAATTTACTGGAAAAAATAGTACCCTCTTCAGTTAGGAGGGACTAGCATCAGTCACCTAGAACTGACATAGGTCAGGCAAGGAGGAACCGACATCGGTTAGGGAAAATTGACGTCGGTAACCTGTGCGTGAGTTAGATTAACTCTCGGGAATTAGATCTATTTTTAACATTAAAGTAGATCTATTGATTTTAATTGCATGGCTAAGTGACCTAAGTTTATATACACCTATATAAGCATGAAATCTAGGGTTTATAAGTAAGAATTAAGAAGAACTTGCAAAATTTGGTGAGAGAGAGAATTCTTGGAGAAGAAGCAAAAGCTTGAAAGAAAAAAAGTAGTGTACATCTGAGAGGTGTGGAAGATTGTAAATCTTCATTGTATATCTTGTCAAATCATTGGATAATAGTTTGGCTTGTTTCTTGGTGGATGTAGCCCACACCGGGTGAACCACGTTAAATCTGGTGTTGATTTATGTCTCTTTTTTTTGTGTATTTCTTCTAGTAGAATATTCACTTTTATTTGCATGTATTCTTATATTTGATATATTATTTGTACAACTGGTGTGCTAATCTCAACACATACCCCTAATTTTATGGTCTCAAACCCCTTAGCTTCTCTCTAATTTTAATCTTTTGATTCAATTCATTACTATTTTTACAGTACCTTTCTTATGTTCTGGTTCGGCCTTTCTTGCCACTAAGGTTTGAAATTCAAGTGAATAATTCATATATATACAATTCTAATGTAAGAATTTATTATCTAGAAAACACTTATCTATTTACCATCTACTAAGATAAGGAAGCAAGAGATACATATGCATACTACATGCAAAACAGAGGAGGACATAAATATGATTTTTTCATCTATACACAAGGATTTCTATTAGGATAAAGTAACATATCCCACTATTTGAAAAAAACATATTCCCCCCCTTAGTGCAAACATGGGAAAAACTTAAAACCTGTACATGCACGTACTTTTGTGATTTTTAATTGGCTGATCACAAAACAAGACATAATAGTTTTATTTTTGATATCCAGAAACCAAGAGTATGTGATTTTCAGTTGGCTAATCACAAACCTAGGCAGAAACAATTTTCTTTTAGCTAACCAAAAACCAAGAGTATGGTGGTTTACCACAAACCACAAAGTGATGGTTTTCAATTAGATTACCAACAACCACATAACGATGTGACAAGTACATCCATAAGATCTCATCACATCTTTCCTTAGGAGATGACGTAGGAAAACTAGCATATCTTTAAGACGTTGAACACTATAACTCATAATGAAACATGAACTCTGAAAACACAACGGAAAAACATACCACGCACAATAGAAAGTGAAAACACAAAAAAGTGTGCCACGAAACCTTTGATGTGGCCCCGTTGTAGGTGACTAATGAGAGGTTATTGATTGACCTCCTACCTTTGATGCCTCCATCATCTGATTTCATGCTTCTAAATCAACCTAATTTATTTTTGAGGCTCATGATACAAATATTGTCGATCTACATGATGAAGCTCTGAATTTGACAAAAAACCCCACTTATGTCTATTTGAGGATAACTTGAGAACCAAAGCTCCGTTTTGTAAAACCATAAAATATGATAGAAATACGGTTTCAATATATTTATAATGGTGCAGAGAATTACATGATATTTCTTATGAATCATTGGTGATTCATTAAAAATGTTGGTTATTGTCCCTAATCCCTGGATATTATGACTCAAGACAGAATCGTTGGAGATCCTTGCGTGAAGAATTTTAGTGATTGTTGGTGATTCCTGTGCAGAAAAATTACTTCCAAAAGCTCCCCAAATGGTCACTCTGATACTAGATGAAATAGACATGCGATATTTTTAGATGCATAGGAGAATAAAAGAAACAATAGAATTAAAAGAGAGAATGATCTTCTATTAATTTCTCATTTTTTGATTGCTCCCACATATATAGGAAACAAACAAACCAAAATATGTGTAACAAAATATTTGTCTTTATGTTGAAACCATACAGATGGTTTCAACCTCTCCTCAAATAATAAACAATAAAACAAACCTGAGTTATTTATGTAAAAACTTCATAAACGACTAATTACATTTACCTTTTTACATTTTACTATCTTACTAACCTTCACATATATTTACCATAAGTAAATATAAAAGATAATGTGAAGCACTAACCGTAGTTTACCTAATGCTATCAATGTTGAGGCACAAGGGCCAAGATAGGATAAGGGATAGTTGCATGCACATCAACACAAATCCCTAGGATAACTTCATTGAGTCTGAAATGTAGTGCAATGCTTAGTGACTCACAAACAAGGTGACTGCAAATGTTAGTTTGACTCAAGCATTTGCATATTCATATTTAGAGCTAATGATTTCTTGAGTATGTTACATGATAGCTTGGGGTATTTTGTAGGTTTAGGTGTGACACCTAGGGTTTCATGTGGAGGTGAAGATACCAAAGAGGGACAAACATTGACAGATAATGACACTGCAAGCTACAAATTCCCATTCTCTGCAGGTGTAAAACCATATAGTTTGGTCAGTATAGTATTATTTGGTCTACTTTTATTGTACTGTCCCACACCGAGAGTTCCAAACCCACAATAAATGATTTGACTATTTTCCAAATTATATTCATGTTCTAGATCATTCATCGACATGCCCTGTCAACTTTTTAAACCAAGTGCATCTCTCTATCCTATCTACACTTATAATTACATGTATCTATTTGGTACCGTGATTATTATATTAAATACTTCTCCTACCTTGTCTATAGTAGAAATATGAATGTATTTATAATATTAGTTACAATAGTATCAATAATAAACCTAACTAAAATTAATTAGGGTAGATACAAGCCCTTAACAATTGAATTTTTTTGTTTAGCTTGATTGTAATACTTAGTGTGATCTAAGGAAGCAATATAAATGTATTCAGATTTGAGAATCTTTCTTGTAATGTACTCTACGAGATAGGTAATTCATGTTATATTTGTTAAGAGAAATATAACTGACAAATTACAATTCCACCATTTATAAAGACAAAGACTATCGATTATGATGTGCAGTTATAGACACATAATTAGCTTATAATAAATAGTGAATTAAAGAGCCTAATAAGTAGGATCTGAAAGTAAATAATAGACAAGAACAAAAGACAAATAACAGGTGATTTAAATGGAGAAACCCAAATGAAAAAACTCCACTGATAAAGCATTGTATTTTATTAAGAATTCAATAGCTTTGACCCAACACTTCCACTTCACTCCTCAGTATCATAGAAATAAAAACAAACTTATGTCTCACAATATAACATCTTGCATAAGTAGCTTAAGCTTAGCTCAATTGTTCTATTAGCTCATTTACCTAGTAAATAATCCCACAAGGGATCATCCTAATATATAGGATGGGTGGTTGGTCATATTAGCTATCAAGACCGACTAAGATTATTAAAAATAATCTTTAAGACAAGGGGTTATTTGAGTGGTGGTCCACCAAATGGTATCCCCACTTGACATTAACACCCCAACACTTTAATGGTTTTCTTAATGTCCTTTTTAGAGTGTGATTTGATATGGGATACCTATATGACCTTTATAAGTAAGATTGAATTCATTTATATTTAGAGTAGAATTATTTCCCATTCAAGTAACTCTAAGATGACTAAGGTAACTTATGCTTTGAAAATATGACCATGGGACAAACTCATTGACTAAACCTAACTTGGTCCGACAAACCCTTTGAGCCTTAAGTTGAAACTATATGTGAGAGAAGATATGGTTTTTAGGGAGTCTAAAGATGTATTCTTATAAAGTGCATTAATTCCTAAAGTGAGATTAGAGCTCAAAATTACACCAGCCCCAAATCAGGATGATTTGGGATTTGAGGCAACATGGGACTGTCTCCAAGTTGTGGGACCTTGCACTTGAGACAGACCTTTGGAGAAAGTTGGCTTCCTCTACTTATTTTTACTACTACGAATAATCATAGGAAGGTAAATGAAACTATCTAACTCTAATCTATGATTCCAGGGGACCAAAGTGAGAAGGATATGCATAAAACAAAATCCTAAGCTAAAGGGAGGTGGTATCACAAAAAAGAAGTGGATGAACACTCTTAGATGAGTGAAAATGAGGCAAAATGGAGAAAGGAAGGGCATACATAAACAATGAAATTTAGATCTTAATAAGAAAGATCTAAAAGTAAATCATAGACAATAACAAGAGACAGATAATGCCATATTTAAGTGGAGAAACCTGAAGGAAAAAACTCCATTTATAAAGCACTATATTTTATTAAGAATTCAATAGGTTTGACCCATAATTTCCACTTCACTCCTCAGTCTCATAGAAATAATAACAAACTTTTTTCTCACATTATAACAACTCATAAGTAGCTTAAGCTTAGATCAATTGGTATATTAGCTCATTTAATCAATAAAAAATCTCGTGAGGGATCATCCTAATATATAGGATGGGTGTTCAGTCACACCATTCGAGTCTTTAGTTGTGAAGACCGACTAAGATTATTAAAAATAATATTTTAGACAAAGGGTTATTTAAGTGGTGGTCCACCAAATGGTATCCCCACTTGACACTAACACCCCAACAATCCCCCTTAATGTTAAGTGGGGAAATAAAAATTAGACATGTCAAATTTACCTTTTTCTACAAAAGGATTTATAGATCCTTGAATCAACAAAAATGATTCAGGCTAGCATGCAAACAAGGGAAATTGGCAGATCTCCCCAAATAGAAATTCTTAAGACCATTGATTTACATATGGAGACTTAAATAAGATTATGGATCCTTTTATAAACTAAGGCATACCCATAATTAAAGCTTCACTAGGATTTACAAGTAACTTCACATAATGTGACACATTTACTTATTACAAAATGGAGTAAGTATCAAAAGTTTACAATAGGCGTTAAGATGTTTCATTTTCATGAACACTCCCCCTCAATGGCAACTCTGATAGGTCTAACAAGGCACGAAACTTGCAAAACTTCACAACACACACTGGATTGGTGAAGATATCTACAACTTGATCTTCAGTTAAGTAGAGCTTGAGATTAATATCACCATTCAGGACTTTCTCTCAAATAAAGTGCATATGAACTTCAATATGCTTATTACTTTGATGTTGAATTGGATTTTTGGCAAGAGTAATGCAACTTTGGCTATCAAATAGACGACCAGTTCTCCCTTTAACACCCATGTACAGTTCATCCAACAATATTTTCAGCCATATAGCTTTCTTTGCATCTTCCATAGCACTTCTATATTCTACCTCAGTAGAAGATATAGACACTGTTGGTTCCTTCTTGCAACTCCAAGTCACGAAACCTGCACCAAACTTGAAAACATATCTAGAATTATACTTTCTATCTGAAACATCACAATGATCATAATCGCAGTAGCCAAATAATTGTGCATCATTACAAAAATAATAAACCAAACCATAATTAATTATTCCTTTAATATATTTCAAAATTCCTTTTTTCATTTTCTAATGATACTCATAAGTTTCTTGCATAAATCTTGAAACTACTCCTAATGTATAAGAAATATCAGGTCTAGTAATAGTCAAATAAATTATACTACCAACTAATTGTCTATACAAAGTAAGATCAAATTTAGCACAAGCTGGTTTAGGATCTAACTTTACACTAACTTCAATAGGAATGAAAACAAGTTTATAATAAATCATGTTAAATATTATAAGAAAACTCATAACATATTGAGATTGAGATGCAAAATTTTACTTATGATCTTGAAATATATCCATGCCAAGAAAATGATTTAGCAAATCTAAATCAATCCTTTCAAAACATTGTTTTAATCTTTCTTTGATCTTAACAATTAAAATTCTATCACTACTAGAAATCAAAATATCATCGACATACAAAAAAATAATGATATTATGATTATTTTCAAATTGGACAAACAAATCATTATCAACACAATAGTTAGTGAAACCAAGATCTTGAAAGAAACTATTAATTTTAGCATACCATGCTCTAGGAGTTTGTTTAAGACCATACAAAGACTTTTTCATCTTACAGACATAAATTTATTTACTTCTTCAAAACCTTTAGGCTGAATCATATATATTTCTTCTTTTAAGTCACCATTAAAAAAATCATTGTTAACATCCATTTGGTGAATTTCCCAGCCATATTGGGCAACCAATGCAAGAAGAATTCAACATAGTCAAGATCAGGTTTATGAGTGAAACCATAAGCTACCAGTCTTACCTTAAACTTGTCTATTTCTCCTAAAGAATTATACTTGATTTTATATAACCACCTAGATCCTACAATTTTTCTCTTAGAAGGAGGATGGACTAGTTCCTGTAGACACCCATAATTACGCCTGAGAAATTTAAATACTTAAATTGCACTAATTATCTCCTTTCCTACAAGTTGGCAACATATCGTCAAAAGCGCTCATTTTCTCTCCTATCATCGTTAATTAATTACATTATGCTAATTAATTAAGTTGCCTATCCAACAACTACCCTAATTAACGATCTTCCGTTAATAAATCTTCCCTTCTATATAGAATAATTAATTATTATTAATTAATTAGTTTCCCCTTTCATTTAACCAATGAATCAATATTTAATTGATTTAATCCCCTTCTATAGTCTAAATCATGATAATATTCCTCTAAAAGCTTCTATAATCTTGCACCTCTATTAATTAAATCATCTGATTAATTAATGAGCCCGCTTTATCCACATGAGTCACTAAAGGACAAGCTAAAATCTCCTAAAGTTAACTCAACCCTATCTAAACCCCCCTTATCCACAACTAACTCAACATCCCTATTATCCCACATGCAAAGGGATGTAGTGATTCCTTTGTCCATTGGGCTATATAAAGAGCCCTCCTCCTACCTTTACACTTACACCTAAATTCCTTGAGAAGACAAAAGCAAAACACATAGCAAATAGACTATAAGCTTTTCTTTGTTATTCTTGAGAAATTCACCATTTGAAGAGATAAGCCTCCTTTCTTGCATTTTCTAGCCAAGTGCTTGCGTCATATGGGAATAGTCAAAGGGGTCTTGTAGCCAAGCTTTGATGAGCTCCCATTCCTAGGTTATTGAAGATCAAAACAATCAATTTGATTGCCATGGAGTATACATAGGTCCATTGAATACTTTAGCATGTTAATTTGATCTTAGTTCAAAGTTAATACATTATGCTTAGTGTTGATCTTGTTTAGCTCTCATTTTGATGGTGCCTAGATTTTGACTTAGCTTTGTTATAGAACTATTTAGGTTGTAGTTCTTATTCATCTAACCTAGCTTAAGCAAAAATACATGCACACATTTGGCACGCCCAGTGGGACGGATCCTTAGTCCCTTAGCATTTTTTAGCTTGAATTCTATTGTTTTTGGCTAAACTTTTGATATGCACATATAGTAAATAATGTTCATTTTCTTGGGATTTTTGCTAGTATTATATGTGTAGGTTCTCATTTATAGCTATCATTTTAATGGGTTGCTGCCAATTTTAAGCTAACTTGCTAAAATGTGAAGTATTGTGAGCTCTTTTTTTTTGTTTTTTGGTCGTACTTTGGTTGTAGGAGTGGCATAGACACACTAACTGGGGTGCAAACACACTTATCATGACATAGGAACCTCTTGCGTGGCGCAGACACACTATCAAAGCTTGAATCTCTGTTTTCCAACCCTGGCACACATGCGCTAACCCCGACGCACATACCCTAACCAGGGCATAGGCGCAATAACCCGGGCGAAGATGCTATTTCATACTGTACCTTCACTACAAAAGAAAACCAATCAGGCTGGCGCATACACACTAACCCAGGTGTAGGCATATCTCTGGTGGCACAGGCACTTATCCGGTGGCGTAGGATCTCTTTCATAACTTGATACTGCTTTGGCACACACACCCTAACCCTGGTGCAGGCACCTCTCTGGTGGTGCAGGTGCTCTGTCGGCATTTGATACTGATTTTCATCTGTTGTGGCATACACTCCCTAACCTTGGCGTAGGACACTCTTTTAGAGTCTGGTGCCACTTTTTATCTGTTATGGCACACACGCCCTTATCCTGGTGCACACACATTTTTGGTGGTGCAGGTGCATTGTTAGTATGAAAAATGTAGAGGGGCACATCCACCGAACCTACTCACACATGCCTAAACCCAGGTGCAGGTGTCTCTATAGGGGGCGCACATGCATAAAAGGGGGCATATGTATATCTGTTTAATATGGTTTTGGTAAAAACATTTTAGTGTTCCTTGTTTTGATCATAACTTTTGACTCGTTAACCCATTTTCGGAGTTTGAATAGGCGTCGAAAAGATAACGAAGTGTAATTTGCGAGGGAACTTCCAAAATTAAGATAACTTTGGTATACTTAATTCTATCAAAAAACTCCCAAAATTCTCTAGAGACATCAAAAAATGAAAACTACTAAAAACTGTTAAAAAAGTGCAAAAATTGGATTTCTAGAATTTTTTGATTTTCTTGGTTTTCTAACTCTTACAGGATTCTAACAATGGTTTACAGGGTTCCTTTGCATTAAGTTTTTTTTACACTAACTTAATCAAAAAAAAATTCATCTTTATTTGTGAAGGTTTGCAACGCATATGCTCTTCCCTTGCACCTTTCTAGGTGGTCTTGGGAATCAAAAACGTTTCACCACTTTCTTCATACTTGCAAAACAGTTTAATTAGCTTTCAAAGTTGGTTAAAAGGAACTTATTTTCACATTATACTTAAGAATTTTCCATTTATTATAAATTTGAGTGAGATACCTATTGTTGCAAATCAACAGCACCCCTGCATGATGATCAGGCTTCTAGTTTGATCATCCTATACATCCAGTGTGATTGCACAACATTGAATCCTCTCCTCAAGTGTGGGACTTGTAAAATGGAAGAGGAATCTCTAGTTTAGAGGCTGGTTCCTCAACTCCTCTGATCAGATATATCACTTGCACAGTTGCAAAGGTTTGTATTCCTAATTTTTACTCTAAATTCTAAAGGAGACAGAGATAGAGAATGCAAAAAAGAGCTAAAACTAATGCTAATAGGTGATGCACCAAAGGAGTGGTGAGTATTTTTTTTTACTTTTGAAATTTGACACAGTTCACAAAATACAACAAAAACAACATGCATAAACTGATAGCTGTAATGGAGTATTAGAAATTAGTCAAACAACACCAGCAGAGGATAAAAACTAATCACAGGGCCTGTATTGTTATTTTAACATCAAAATCACTTGCATTACAACACCTGAGAGGAAAAATAAAATTGTAGTTCTTGGAAAAGGTCTTTTATTAGACCAAAATTACCTTCAAAGAGAGAAAGGGGACCTACAATACAAAAACAAATGTTCAACCCTTTGAAAATGAGCCAAAACTGGCTTTTACAGTGCAAGGGACGAGCCCAGGAGAGAGAAACGTGGGAAAACGTGGAAGGGATTCAACCATTGACCAAAACACATTAAAAATAGCATGGGCATCCTTGCAGACCCATTCCCTAACATTTTCAACCATGCTGGGAGAGAGTGCGAGCCATTCTTCATTAAAAACGGTGGTTGAAACGTCAATTTTGTCCATGACCATGTGCCAGAGGCATTTTTCAATTTTATCTCTCCAAAATCCATCAAAATGCAAAATTGACCCCAGAATCTTGTAGAGAATTTCACTAGATTTCCATTGATATAAAGAACGTGAAAAAATGAGCTCTGGATCGAAAGATATGGCGATTTGAAGTTTTAGGTCAAAACAGGGCCAAATCGGGTCGGCGGGCAAAAATTTGAAATTTTTTCCTTTTTGGTCATTTGGAAAATTTTCCAAAATTTTCCCGTGCTCCACCCTTCCATGTGCCACGTGGCACATTTTTACTAGGCGCGGGCCCATCCTGCTCTATTTCCTTCAATTTGCATTTTGGAAAATTTTCCAAATTTTCCCCGCGGGGCCGATGAGCTTGGGACATGTGGCACAACCCCATTGGGTGGGGGTTTACCTCTTCTAATTTTCTTTGCGGGAATTTCATTGATTTTGGCACCATCTGGACAAATGGTAAGATTCTATTGGATCGCAATAAGGGGGGTGGGCTTTCCTCTCAACATTTTCCTTTATTTTCTCCTTGGGAAAATTTCCCAAACTCTCCCCTTGCCCTGCCACTCTAGGACATGTGGCAAGATATAATTGGTTGCAGGCCCCTTGGAAAAATATTCCATTTTATGCCAACACTTTGGGAAAAGGTCCCAATTTCCTCCTGTGGTCCACCATTCTAGGCGCTGGTGACACGTGGCAGTATTTCATTGGCCGCGGGCTCTCCTCTCAAAATTTCCATGCGCCAACACTTTGGGAATTTTTTTCAAATTTTCCCCCTGGACACGTGTCAAATGCTGATTCGTTAGCGGGCTTGCAGAAAAAATATTTCCTTTTGAAAACCTACCAAAACACTTGGTAAAAAACCAAGTTCTCCTCTGACCCCCGCCACTTCCCTAGACACGTGGTGGCATCTTATTGGCTGCGGGCCTTTCAGGGGAAAATTTCCCACAAAAACTCTGCTGAGTCATAACTTGAAAAATACATGAAGTTAGGAGGAAAATTTTACCTTTCTGGAAATCTGAGAAAGAGCTCTATCCAATGGTGACATTTCCAGAAGGTTTTGAGTTCCTAAAAAGCAAAAAATTATGACTGAGGCACAAGAGAGGGAAGAATGAGAGGAGTTAGCCACAAAAATGAGTAGGGGCATATTTTGGATAACAATTTTGGCGACTCAGGGGGTCATTTGCATGTTGGATGAAGTTACCAGTTTCCTGAATCAATCCATTGGGCATGGAGTCATCATTTTCCCTGTTTGATACCCCAAGTGACTAGAACATTACAAGGAGGAAGATGGAATATCACCTGATGGAGCAAGGCCTGTAAACACATTCCCAGGAACAACAAGCTTGTGCCAAAGGCACTTAGGGAAAGAAAACTAACCTATAGCAAAACAATGTGCACGAGCACTTAGAGGAATGGAAACCTAAGCTAATATTTACAAGGTGGAGAATTTCCCTTCAATAAAAATGCTTTAGATGGATTCCATTGACTGGAATCTGCAGTTCCTCGCCATCCAATGAAGACAATTGGAAAGCATTGCTGTCCTTACACTTTGTGACCATGTATGGGCCACTCCAAATGGCATCAAATTTTGAATGCTTTCCTGGTTTTGCTCTATCTGCATCCCATTTTAGCACTAGATCTCCAACTTGGAAGGATCTATCCTTGGCCTTCTTATCAAAGGTCTTCTTTATCAAAGCCTAATCCTTCTCCATTGCAAGGGATGCCTGATTTCTGACTTCTTGGAGCTCCATAAATTCTACATAACTAACCTCCATGGGTTCAAACTCCAACAAATCCAACTATTTCATGAGTTCCAATGTTGGCAACTCAAGTGACATGGGCAAAATTGCCTCTCTCCCATAAACAAGCTTAAACGGAGAGTTACCTGTAGATCTCTTGGGAGTTATCCTATCAGCCCATAAAGCTGATTTCAATTTAGGATGCCAAGACCTCTGATTTTCATCAAGGGTCCTTCTAATGATTCTCAACAAGTTCTTGTTTGTAGAATCAGCCTGGCCATTACCCTGAGGGTAATAGTTTGATGAAGTACTTAGGTAGATCCCATTCTTGACAGCCCATTCAGTCACCTTGGACCCAATGAATGCCAATGCATTATCTGATATTATGGTAGCTGGTATGCTAAACTTGGTTGTTATTCCCTCATAGAAGTCTAGGATGCTAGATTCATTTGCTTCCTTGAGTGCTACTGCTTCAGTCCACTTGGTGAAATAATCTGTGGCTGTTAAAATCCACTTGTGCCCTTGGCTTGAATTGGGATTAATAACTCCAATGAAGTCTAAACCCCATTGCTTGAATGGATGGTCAACTGAAATTTGATGCAATGGAAGGGCAGCTAGCCTCTCTTTACCTGTGAAGAATGCACAATTCTTGCACCTCTTGATCCATGCATAGCAATCACTGAAAATCTTGGGCCAATAATAGCCAGCCCTCATTATCTTTAGAGTTGTCATTCTTGGTGAAAAATGACCACCAGCTGGTCCACCATGGAACTCTTCCAACACCCTATGAATCTGATTTGTGCCAATGCATCTCAGTAGTAATCCATTCACATCTCTCTTGAACAAGACACCATCAACAAGGGCATATGGCACAGCCTGCAATCTAAAGTGTCTTCTTTTGGTCTTGCTCATCTCGGGAGGGCATAGGCCTGTGCTTAGGAAGTGCATTATACCTTGGGTCCAGCAAGGAATGGGGACACCATTATTTTCTTCTTGAGTGCTTCCTTTCTCATGGCTGTCTTGCAACGCCAAACATCTTCCCTCTCATTGCATGCTTCCTTTTGTTTGCTCAAAATCAGCTGCTCACACAATCCTTTCCCCCTCACCAACTTGGTAACTTTGATTTCGATGTCATACTCCATGGCATGAGTAATCCAACCTGCTCTTTTTTCATTCAAGTCTTTGTTGAGGAGGAAGTCTTTAACTCCCACATGAGAAACTAGTAATTGGACCTTGTTGTTTGAAACTAAATGCTTGAATTTCTTCAAGCTCCTGATTACTGAAACAACATGCTTCTCAATGAAAGAATATCTCACCTCATAATCTTCCAGGATTTGGCTGAAGAAAGTAATTGGCTGCTCATTATTGTCTTTGTTCTGCTGTACCAAAATTGTAGAAATAGTGTCATCACCCCCAAATGCATAGAGGATGAAATCTTTAGAGAAATCTGGGTTGATAAGAGTTGGTGCTTGAGAGATGGCTTCTTTGATTGCCTCAAAACTTTCCTTGCCCTCTGCTGTCCATTTGAAAGCCATGCTTTTCTTTAACATCTTAATGATAGGTTTGAAAAGGGCTGCAAAATTTGGGACAAACCTCTGAACAAAATTTATTCTCCCCAAGAAACTTTGAAGGGCCTTCTTGTGGCTTGGCAATGGTAGTGCCTTTATGGATTCAACTCTTTTAGGATCAATTGCTAATCCTTCCTTGGAAACAATGTGGCCAAGGAGCTTTCCTTTATGAGCTAGAAAAACACACTTTTTAGGATTCAAGGAGACTCCAAATCTTCTGCACCTTTGGAACACTTGTCTCAAATGAGAGAGGTGGTCTACTGCATTTTTTGAAAAAACAGTGATATCATCAAGATATATCAGTACAATGTTGTTAATCAAACCTTTGAACACCATGTCCGTTTCTCTTTGGAAAGTAGCCCCAGCGTTGGACAGCCCAAATGGCATTTTCCTGTATGCATAAGTTCCCCATTTGGTTGTAAAGGCTGTCTTGAACTGATCTTCTTCCTTCACCATAATCTGATTATACCCTGAATAGCCATCAAGTAGTGAAAACCTCTCAGAGCCAGCAACAACTTGTTAAATCTGCTCCATGGAAGGAAGTGGATAATGGTCCTTGAGAGATGTTCTATTCAAATCTCTGAAGTCAACACACAATCTGATTTCCCCACTCTTCTTTCTTACTGGGACCAAGTTGGCAACCCAACTAGAATGCTTGATAGGGAATATGATTCTTGATTCTATCAACTTATCCAACTCTTTCCTCATGAGAGGCTCCATGTGTGGATTGACTAGCCTTTGTTTTTGCCTGACAGGTTTAGTACTTGGATCCAACTCAATGGTGTGTTGAGCTAACCCGGGATTGAAACCTTTCAAAACGTCATAGCTCCAAGAAAACACATCAGGGAATTCTTGACAAAGCTGTATGAACTCATACCTTTCTTACTCAGTTGTCATCTTGCCAATTTGGAGTGATTTCCCTTCTTCCACTGAGATGGACACTGAATCTTCTCCCTTGACTTGGATGTTTGTTTTCTCCTTCCTAAACTGGTCATTAGGATTGAAAATGGACTCCAAAGTAATAAGTCCTTTTGGTAGATTATTGGTTCTCAGCTGCACCACTTGGTCACCATACTGCTGCTCCAACTTTTCCTGATTTTTAGCTGAAAACTCATCCTCCTCTCGCAAGAAATGGATGATTTGCTGATCATTTCAAACACTTGCCAACTTACATTGTTGTCCAACACTGAAGGCCTCACAATCACATGGATGTTTGGTTGTACCTTGTCTTTCTGAATGCTTTCAGCAACGTCAAAGGCTGCCCCAACTGCTGCAAGTCTGTCAGTAGCCTTGTTCTCTTTTCTAGGAATGGATTTTATGCTAAAACCCTAAAAATCTTCAATGAGGTCCCACACCCTGTTCTTGTAGCATTTGAGTAGATCATTCTTGACAGCATGCTGCCCCTTAACTTGGTTGACAATCAACTCACTGTCACCAAAGACTTGCAAGTTCTTTATCCCCCTTTTGATTGACTAATGTAGTCCTTGCACCAAAGCTTCATATTCAGTAGTGTTATTAGAGCATGCAAACTGAAATCTAAAAGCTGAATAATACTTCACTCCTTGAGGGGAAACAAGCATAGATCCCCCTCCTGCACCATGTTTACTCCTTGATCCATCAAAAAACAACTGCCATACCTCGTTGTCATCCTTGTGGTCTGGCTTGGTGATGCTAGGAATAGGCTGATTTTCTTCATGCATGCAATAGACTCCTAACTCAGATTCTTCTATTTCTTGATAAGGATCAAAAGCATGCACCTTGTTTGCCCATTCATCAAGAGTTAGATCTGGGATGCTTCCTACCTTGGTGTCAGCTTCATCAGTGCTTGGGTGATCTTCTTGATCAAACACTGAACAATTGGCATTGATCTGACTTGGAGTATAAGGCTCAATGTGAAAGTTTACAATAGGTTCAGACCTGATTGTGGCTTTGGTTCCATATCTTGTTCTAAATAGCATGTGTGACCAATCAGCGGACAAGTAACCTCCAATCTTGGCTGTGAAATCCCTTGACAAACATAGGGTGAAGAGTGGTGGAAGGTCTATTACTGAGACATCTTACAAAACAACAACATTGGGGTAGGCATGCAAGGTAAGACTCAAGTTTTTTATCACTCCAACTGTTGTCACTGCTGTCCCATCCAATTGCACTACCCCTTTGGATATGGTTTCATACTGAATTCCCAACTGATCAGCTATTTGCTTGGGCATTACTGAACTACTTGCTCCGGAATCAATCATGTAATTGTGTACTAATTGATTTCCAATGATCAATGAAACATAGAATGGAGGGGGCTTCAACATTTTCCCTTGCTGTCCTCCATGATTCCCCTCAGGCTGGGCAGCATTTGTGAGCACTTTCTCTTGCATTTGGACCTGTTGATTTGAAGTTGACCAGTCCTTCATGGCAGCTTGTAGCAAATCTCTTTGGCCTGGGATGGATAGTGATTCCCACATTGATATGTTTACATTTGTCTTCTTCATCTGATCAATGATATTGAATGGAGATGAAGCATCTCTTTGTTGTCCCTTGGCTTGCACATTCATTCCTTGTGTATGGGCAGCAACAACTGGCATTTGAATTGGCCTAGGAACTGTTTTAGGCAGTCCTTGTGTATTTGGGGATGGATTTTGTTTGCCAATATTTTGTGGAGTGATAGAAGGTTGTGGATTGCTTGGGGCTAACGGCTGTTCTTCACCCAAATTTCTCCTATTTGACCTTGTGTTGGCTACAACACTTTGGGAAACCGTTTCATGCCACAAAAATCTTCTGCCTGCCAGTTTACAAGTGTGGTGTCATTTGGAGCTGATTGTTGCTAGAATGTTTCTTGTTGTTGGCCATTTCCTTGACTACCTTCACCCTCCACACCAGTTGTTGTCACCATTAATGCTTGATTCAAGGCACCGTTGAAGCACATGGATTGGTTATGAGGTTCATTGCATGGGAAACACCAATCATATTCTTGAGCTATGTTGTTTTGTACTAGCACTAATGCTTTAGATGCAGATGTAGCATTGGGATTATAGGGCTGAAATGGTCTGTTGGCAGGAGGCCTTGCTTGATTTAGATTTGCAGTTGGATTGGATGGTCTTTGGGGTTGATATGGCTACCTGTTGGGATAATCTTGTGGCTGGAAAGAAGGTCTAAAACCTTGGGCTTGCTGCCTTTTGAGTGTAACCAGCTCATTGCCTAGATTTTGCAACTGCTTCATGACTTCTTGGAGTTCATTTGAGGCACTAGAAGATGAAGTAGAAGCTTCATTTGAATTGTTATTTCTAGGAGTGGGAATAGGAGCTAAATTAGGCGTCTGATTAATATTTGGGCTCTCTAAACTTGGAAACAATGGCATTGGAGGTCTAGGATCCAGCTTGCCAGCTTGAATCAAACAATTTTCAGCTCTAATGGCAATACTATAAGCAATGGGGATAGTTGTGCCTCCCATGGATTGAATCAACATAGAAATATCAGAATTTAAAGCTTTAAGGTAATAGAGGAAAGCACCTTCTGCTGCTGGCCTGACTGCCACTGGAATTCTCTCCCAAGTTCTTTGAAATCTGAAGTTAAAATCAGTCAGCTGCTCATTTGGAGCTCTCTTGATGGTTGTCAGCTGCTCCAAAAGGGACAAGTTGTCTCCTTTTTCTCCAAACTGCTCATGGAGAGCTATACATAACTGGTTCCAATTTTGAATAGAACCTGAGGCAAGACTCCTGAACCACTGCAAAGCTTTCCCTTTGAATGAAGATGCCAGCAGTTTGACAGCAACTTGCATCTCATTGATCTCATGGATTGCACAAATGTTAGCAATATCCTTGACATGATCACCAGGAGTGGTCTGATTTTCTCCAGTAAAGTATGGGATGTTTTTTAATGCTGCAACTGGAATTAGATTTTGTGCATTGAGAGCAAGTGGGCTGCTTCCAGTGAAATTGACATAGGGGTTGTTTTGTGCCATTCTGATTGGCCTTAGAACCCTTTTTGATTGAATGAAAGGCCTACCAGGTGGAGGAGTGGAAAGAGTTCTGTTTGGTGGAGATGGAGACCTTTGAATTCTCCTCCCTCTTTGCCTTCTTCTTGGAGATAACTGTAAATATTCAAACAACACTTCTTCTTCTCCAACTCTTGACCTTGTAGTGATTCTTCTCATGTGTTTTTTCAGGTCTGCACTACTAAAACCAGCTGATTCTTCTTCCTTGGAGTCGCCAGATGTGCAATTTAGGGATCTTTTAAGCAAGAATCTTGCAACAAATGCACATCAATTTTGTTACAATGAAGATGAAGACCTCTAAGGTCCCACCAGGCATGCCAAAACTGTTGTTGTAAATCAGCAGCACCCCTGGATGCTGATCAGGCTTCTAGGTTGATCATCCTAAGCATCCAGTGTGATTGCACAACATTGAATCCTCTCCCCAAGTGTGGGACTTGTAAAATGGAAGAGGAATCTCCAGTTTAGAGGTTGGTTCCTCAACTCCTCTGATCAGATATATCACTTACACAGTTGCAGAGGTTTGTATTCCTAAATTCTACTCTAAATTCTAAAGGAGACAGAGATAGAGAATGCAAAAAAGAGCTAAAACTAATGCTAATAGGTGATGCACCAAAGGAGTGGTGAGCATTTTTTCACTTCTACAGATTGACACAGTCCACAGAATACAACAAAGAACCTCATGCACAAACTGATAGCTGTAATGAAGTATTAGAAATTAGTCAAGCAACACCAGCAGAGGATAAAACTAATCACAGGGCCTGTATTGCTATTTTTAACATCAAAATCACTTGCATTACAACACCCGAGAGGCAAAATAAAGTTGAAATTCTTGGAAAAGGTTTGTTATTCCACCAAAATCACCTTAAAAGAGAGAAAGGGGACCTGAAATACAAAAAAAATGTTCAACCCTTTGAAAATGAGCCAAAAATGGCTTTTACAGTGCAAGGGACGAGCCCGGGAGAGAGAAACACGGGAAAACGTGGAAGGGACTCAACCATTGACCAAAATGCATTCAAAACAACATGGGAATCCTCACAGACCCATTCCCTGACATTTTTAACCATGCTGGAAGAGAATGCGAGCCATTCTTCATTAAAAACGGTGGTTGAAACATCATTTCTGTCCATGACCACGTGCTAGAGGTGTTTTTCAATTTTATCTCTCCAAACTCTATCAAAATGCAAAATTAACCCTAGAATATTGTAGATAATTTCACCAGATTTCCATTTATATAAAGAACATGAAAAACCGAGCTCTGGATCGAAAGATATGGTGATTTGAAGTTTTAGGTCAAAACAGGGCCAAATCGGGTCGGCAGGCAAAAATTTGAAATTTTTTCCTTTTTGGTCATTTGGAAAAAATTTCAAAAATTTCCCCATGCTACACCCTTCCAAGTGCCACGTGGCATGTTTTTACTAGGCACGGGCCCATCCTACACTATTTTCCTTCACTTTGCATTTTGGAAAATTTTCCAAAACTTCCCCACGGGGCTGATGAGCTTGGGACACTTGGCACAACCCCATTGGGTGCGGGTTTGCCTCTTCTAATTTTCTTTGCAGAAATTTCCTTGATTTTTGCACCATCTGGACACATGGCGAGATTCTATTGGTTCATAATAAGGGGGGTGGGCTTTCCTCTCAAAATTTTCCTTTATTTTCTCCTTGGGAAAATTTCCCAAACTCTCCCCTTGCTCTGCCACTCCAGGACACGTGGCCAGATATAATCGGTTGTAGGTCCCTTGGGAAAATATTCCCTTTTGCACCAAAACTTTGGGAAAAGGTCCCAATTTCCTCTGGTGCTCCACAGGTCTGGCTCCATAGGACACGTGGCAGGTTTTTACTGGGCGTGGACCCTTCCTTCAAAATTTTCCATGCGCCAACACTTTGTGAAAATTTTCCAAATTGCTCCCCTGGACACGTGGCATGTTCTCATTCATTGATGGGCTGATGGGGAAAATATTTCCTCTTAAAAACTTTGCCAAAACGCTTGGTAAAAAACCAAGTTCTCTTCCGACCCCCACCACCTCGCTGGACACGTGGCAGCATCTCATTGGCTGCAGACCTTGAAGGGGAAAATTTCCCGCAAAAACTCCTCCGAGCCATAACTTCAAAAATACATGGAGTTAGGAGGAAAACTTTACCTTTTTGGAAAGCTAAGAAAGAGCTCTATCCAATGGTTCCATTTCCAGAAGGTTTTGAGTGCTTGAAAAGAAAAAAATTATGACTGAGGCACAAGAGAGGGAAGAATGAGAGGAGTTAGCCACAAAAATGAGCAGGGGGACATTTTGGATAACAATACCTTTTTTCGTATGCTCTTTCCTTACATCTTATGATGATCTAGGAAATCAAAAACAACATCTTATCTCCTTTGTATGACGTTTTGGAAAATTACTAACCTTGGTATGTAAGACCAAAATCACTTGTCAAAGAAATGAGACATCAAAAACAAAACACAAAACCCTTTAATACACGCGTTTCTTCTAGGTTTCCAAATGGTGTGCCACTTAAAACCACATTTAAGTTAAAAAGATAAAAAAACACACCATATTCAAAACACTGTATTACAGGTTTCAGAAAAGGATACATCCCCCTCTGCTCAACTAGAACATAACCCATTTTTTCATAATGCCTTAAGATACAACAATGGGGGTGGTACCAGGAACCCCAAAGTAGTCCATGTAAGAGGGAACCTTGTGGACGAAATGGGAAGTGCTTCGCACTACCTACTTGACTAGTTTTCCTTGTGAGTTAGCATTACAAAGTTGTCTGTATCATGACCTTGGAAAGAGTACATGATGGATACAATTATTGCCCACTGTACTTGAAGGGGGAAAACCTGAGATATTCCCAAATTAGTCATTGTGAATTTTTGGGAAAATTGTGCCTGCTCTTAGACAACTTTGTAACACCTAGGACGAGAGAACCACCTAGGAAAATATACTTTGGCCAGGAGCCCACTTTGACCAGTTCAAAACGGTGTTGATGTTGTGAGCCATTATTCACCACGAAACATGTGACACATTACTTTTGATTATTTTTTCACTTACCCTAAGGTAAGGTGAAACTCTGCTGAAGTGAGGCCAACATTTTTTACCCCCATTTAATCTAATTCCTTCTCTTTCTTTTGACACTTTGTTGATGAGAAGAGGAGTGACTACCTTTGTGTTATCAATTGATTGTTTCACCACTTTTTTGTCCATTTACACCCATCCATGTTTACGGCTGGGTTAGTTAAACATCTAAAGTGTGTGGAGACGTATTTATATCATTGGTAGCCTTTGTGATATTGATACCCACATCAGGATCATCGTCATAGTTAGGATTGATTCATCATTTGATCTCCCTTTGACGTGTTTCCTCGTTTGCATTGTCTCGACACAATTAAGATACTTATGTCACGTTTTTTGTAAACGTGATCTAAGTGTCTATATTATGGTGTTACGCTACACACATTTTATCACATCCTCAGTATACCTTGACTCATTTTTTCTTCAAACATTATCCAAAATATTGAAGAGTGTCAGTTACTTTGTTTGTGTTGTTTTGATACCACGTTGGAACTAATATCTCACTTCTTCGTGAAGCTTGATTAACGTGTCCAATTGGTGTGGTTACGTGGCTTACATTTGTAACCCTCACCCTTTAACATTTTGACCTTTTTGGTTGTTGAACTTTTCGTGGTATCCTTTGATTGGGAGTCACATCTACCCTTTGTTAAACTTTATGCCTTGTTCATTTTGAGCTTGACGTAAATATTGACATTGTGTTGATCATCTTTGCATCGAACTCACTTTACACACGCATTTTCATATGGTGTATTTACTTGTTGATTGGCTTTGTGTTTCACACTTGCATGATTGTTCCTTGTGATTATTCATTCATAAAACTTATTTTCTAGGACAATCTCTTTTTATCTCATTGATATTGCATCATCACGATGTATATTTTCCTTAGACCTTCTTTGGAAAATCACGCACGCATATCAATACTTACGAAATGTCTAGCTAGTTGTCACTATACTTCCCTGAATTGACATGTCACTTCCTTCCATTTTAAGGATTTCCATCACACTATATAGATCTAGAAATTTGTGCTTAAAAAGATGCCAATAATGACTGATTATCGCAAGGTTCCTCATACATAAACAAATAAGGAATCAATGCTTCAGTGTACAAATCATAAGACGCCCATCATGACTAAACCTTGTTTGGTTCTTCGTGCTAGAGATCCCATACAGGTGACTCGTTCCTCACCTTCATCTCATAGTCAGTGGTATGATTTGGACACTTCTGATCCAAATTATTATTCGAGTTCCCCCCACTCTTCTTCTAATTCTAATCCAAACATTTCCTCTTCTTCTAAGGATTCTAATCCAAATATTTCATCTGAATCTTCTAATGATTCAAATCCAAACTAGTATTCAGATCCAAACTACTATTCAGATTCATCTAATTTGACTTCTAAGTCATCTAGTGTGACTCCTATGTCATGGTCCTCCCTATCTTTGCAGGAACCTCTTCATCATACATTTAATATGAATCCTACGTCACGGTCCTCCCTTTCTTTATAGGACCCCTTTTATCAGTTGCCTCAATGACATCTTATTCCTTTGAAGATATGTGCGACTCTAAATCCCTCCAATAAAACATCTAATACAATTCTTGAATTATGGTCCTCTCTATCTTTTCAAAACCCTTGTTATTATTCATCTGATGTGATTCTTGAATCACGGTCCTCCCCTTATTTGTAGGACCTTATTCATCAATCACCCCTAATAATTCTTCCTTTTTTTGAAGATTCATGTGACTCAAAGTCCTTTGAGTCAAATTTCTGAATCAACCCATGTGTCACAATCTACAGACTTTGGACTTAATCCTACTAGTTTATAGACGATATACCATCATATAGGTAGGTCCACACCACCTTCTTCTACTCCTAAGACATCTAGCTACACATCTTCTTTGTCCCCCACATCATCTTCTTCTATCAATCATCATCAAAACATCTTCTAATTCTTCCACACCAAGTGAACCTCTTTCTTCCAATCAACCCCTAGTGGTCGATCAATAATTCATACCAATTGATCTCTTTCAGAATGAAGAAACAATCAGGGAATTTATAGGGGCATACGAAGATATTCCTTTAGCAGGTTACGAGAAAGGATTCTCTTTAGACTTTGATGCGTCTGCGTATTGTGAGGAAAATGTTGATTCCTGTTATCAAGAAATGGAGGAAGAGCCTCATATCATGCAACTTGATCCTCCTCTTATTCTTCCATCTTCACATTCTTCATTATGTGATGAAACTCCTTGGTATTTCATTGATCCATGGCCTATCTTCTCATCACCCAATAACTCTTTGTCTACCATAATTCCTCAATCACAATCTCTTATGGGGTCATTTCCAAGTGGCCCTTCATCTTCATCTAAGTGTGGGTCACATTCTAATAGCCCTCCCTCTGCTATTTGTGGGACATTTCCAAGTAGTCCACTATCTTCGATTCTTGGGGCATACCCAACTAGCTCCTTGTCTTCTAGAGATGGCTGCCCCTCAATATCCATCATATCTAGATTAGGATAATCAATCTCTTGAAATTTTGTTTCCATAATGTTAGGAGAAATATTATCAGGATCTATCTTAGGAGAAGCAAAGGAGGGTTCATGGTAAGCATCACATAAATCCTTTTCTAAGACTTGAACATTTATATTTTCTACTATGTCATGCTTGAAAGGATCATAAAATATTAGCCCTTTAGTTTTACAACCATAGCCAACAAAGATATATGAATAGGAGGTTAAATTAAGATTCTTCCTTTTTTCTTTTGGAATGAAGATAGAAGAAGGACTACCAAATATTCTTAAGTGAGAAATATTTGGTTTTTTCTTTATACATACTTCATGAGGAGTAGTTTGATGAAGAGATTTAGTAGTCCCTCTATTAAGAATATAGAAAAAAAAAATCATAGCTTCAGCCCATAGAAACTTAGGCGCATTAGAAGCATGAATCATAGTCCTAACCATTTCTAAAACAATCTTATTCTTTCTTTCTACAATGCCATTTTGATTAGGGGAATAGGGAGTGGTTAAATATATTTTAATCCCTCATGACACAAAGAACTCGTCAAATTTTTTGTTGACATATTCACCTCCATTATCAATCCTAATTATCTTAATTTTCATATTAGAAGCATTTTCAACTAAAGCTTTAAATTCCTGAAACTTAGACAAGACATCAAACTTCTTCTTAATGAAATAAGACCAAGTCATTCTAGAGTAATCATAAATAAAGAAGACAACATATAAAGCACAACTGAGAGAAGGAACCTCAAGTGGACCTCTTACATAACTATGAATTATTTCTAATATCTGAGAAGAGTTGGGATCATGATGTTTGTGAAATGGTTCAACATTTTGCTTACCATGTAGGAAACTTTCACAAGTTTCATGATATGATTTCAACTTAGGAAGAACAACTACAAGATTTAGTCTAGACATTTAATACAAAAATTTGAAATTTACATGACAAAGTATTTCATGCTAAAGTTGACTATCATTTCTATAAGAATAAGAAAAACAAGACTTAGACACAAAACCATCAAAGCTATACAAGCCATTTTTCTGAATACCAGAAGCAATAATATTACAGAACCTATCTTTGACAAACCATTTATCTTACAAAAAAACAACTTTACAACTTTCTTTAGTTAGATTAGAGGAAGAGAAAATATTCTTTTTGAGTTGAGGAACAAACAAGACATTTCTAATCACTCCATTTGACAACTTAACATTACCACAAGCTTCAGATCTAATAATGGAGTTATCTCCTAGATAGATATTTTCCTCACAATTGAAAACATCATAGAGGATATCAGGAGTATAAGTCATGTGCATAGAGGCACCACTGTCAAAAATCCATTCATTTTCATTTGAAGCTGAAAGGGAAGTATATAGGGCAATGGACTTCTTAGCAACATTTACATGATTTTGCTTTTGCTTTTGATATTTCTTTATATTATTAAACTTTATGTCCTTATCATTCTTGAATGACTTATTAGTCTTTACTCTAAAATCAGACTCTTTATGCTCACATTTGACACACTTGTTACAAGTTCCATTGAATTTGAATTTAAAATTGAGACTATTTTTAGCATAATTAGACTTAGGATTTGCTTTGAATCTTGATTTGATATTAGACTTCTAATTTGGATTGTTATTAAACTTGTTTTTAGATTCCTTATGATTCTAAGAGAACAAGGATTGAGAAGTAGTCTCTTTTGAAGCAAAATTCTCCATGACTCTCTCTTCTTGAATCAACAAGGAAGACAAAGTGTCTAAATCAGGTAGATCATTCTCATTCTGATACTTGGAGTTAAGAATTGAGATGTAATTTCTGAATTTATCATGAATATTTATCTGAATAATGAAATATAAAATCTTATATTGAAATAATTCACATTTAAAACCATCTAATTGAGCTTTAATATTCTTAATTTTAAGTAAATAATCGACAATTTTCTCATCCCCTTTCATAGGAGTTGTGAATATCTCTAAGACTAGCTTAATTATCTTATACAATCTATTGCATTTATGAAAAGTTTATAATTACTTCTAAGCATTTGCAAGTGAGTCCATATGACCTATATGCATCAAAAATTCATCGTTAATGCTTTGCAAAAGGATGGACAAACATTATTGAGATCTATGAGAAAAAGAACTAAGGTTTTTAGGAGTAACTTGTCTCCTTGTGGGATTTTTTTCTATACCAAACACAAGATGCTAGAGATTTCTAGCCATAAAAAATTTTTAAACGCACTCTCCATATGCTATAATTTTTTCCATTTAATAACTGAGACTTATCTAATGCAAAAATAATAGAACTTGTCATTTTTAAAGCTCAGATGACAATGGAGACAAATTCAAATAAAACTTGAGTCGAGGAAGCAAAATAGAAGCAAAAACAAGCTACAGATCTTGTTTTTAGTTATATGCTTGCAAATATATTAGCAAAAAAAAGAAAAAATAAGTTTCAGAAGGCCGTAGAGAAAAATATCTAAGCTGTTCAAATATTGAGACAAAGAAAGTTAGAAAACCCGCAGAACATAGACTTTGAAAAAAACCCACAAAATGAAGAAAAATAGAAAACCCACAGTAAAAAGGAAATTTGAAAATATGCGGTACAAAGAGAAATTGAAAGTCGCAGTACCAAGGAAACAAAATCTGACATTCTGAAAAATTGATTACACGTGTCACTTTTTTCAATTATCTCACAATTTTGCAGTTGAACAAGTCAAAAGACTAATTAATAGAGAAAACAAATTGTGAAATCATACACACGTGTCGTTAATTAATTTTTCACTTCTTCGGACTCTGACACAATGCAAAATCAAAGTCTTAGTTAAACAAAGCCACTTGTCAAAAATCTAATGGCTAAATAATAGACACGTGGTGGTTTTTCGTAAAACTTTAAATAGATTGCAAAAGGCGGAATAAAGTCCCTAGAATAAACCAATCTATAAAATAATGTTCAGGTACAAAGGATAGAAGACATGTGTCATAACCTTAATGGCTAAACCAAAGAAAAGACTAAAACCCTAACACTTGCGAAGACTGAGACAACAAAATATTAAAAATACGTGTCCAAAAACAATTGGTTTACTCTTTGCAATGATTACCAAGATGACTAAGATAAAACTAAAGATACATGGAGCCTTTTAAATGGATCACTCTTCATAAGTCTAACAAAGACTGAAAAATGCAAAAAGGAGGTGAATTTCTATCGGATAGTCACTGACATGAATAAAAAATGACTAAAAAAATGTGAAATGTGAAGACACACGTAGAAATTCTATTGGCTCAACCATTGCATATGTCATAAAAAAGAAAACAGAGGTTTGACAATGAGAAATACTTGGAACAAATCTATTGGTTCGTATTTCACAAGAACTAACAAATATAACAAACGCTTGAAAAAGTGAAACATGGAGCAATCTTATTGGCTCAAATTTTAAAAATGTTAGAGACAAATTACGAGGGACTTAAAATGTGAAATATGGAGCAATTCTATTGGTACGTATTTCCCAAAGACAAAAACAAACAACAAAAGATATGATAACATGAAATAATAAGCAACTTGGAGCTTCCTGACTGGATCAGATTTCGCAAATGACGTAGGAAAGCTAAACCAAGTCTTGACAACAGCGAAGACACACATGGAAAGCCCTTATTGGGCTCACGTTTCACTACTGACAATCAAATAAACATTATAACTGAAAACACAACAGACAGATGGAGCCTTCTGATTGGCCTGGGGCTTTGCAAAACATAGAAGGGTTTAATTAAACGATTGACAATGTGAAGACTAGTTAAAGCAAAATGATTGGCCCAAGCTTCACAATCGATAAAACTTCGCAGAAAATGAAAAAGTCAATAAAAGACTGACAAAAGTGAAGCCAGATGGCACAAGAAGATTGGATTGTGCTTTCGCAAAGTTAGAAAGTTGTAGAAAATTAAAGATCTAGTAGCAATGATAACGATAGATCAAAGCCACTTGGGCACTCTATGAGTGGATTTGGCTTCACAAACATGAAAAAAAGGAATGGTGAAGCTATTTGGAGCAATTTTATTGGTCCAAGTTTCACAAAACCAATAGGATTAAAATAATAAACGACAAAAGGAAAGCTAGATGGCAAAAAAACGATTGGATCGGGCTTCATAAAGGCAAATCTAGTGAAAAAAAAGATTCAAAAAGATGGGCGTGTATTTAAATGCACAAACTAACTGGATCTATGGAAATCCTTTCAGATCTGACAGTCAAAAATAGCCCTAACATGGCTATAAACGGCACAAAAAACTTAAAGAAAACAAGTAGATGGACAGATTTGAACTACAAACGATCAAAATCAGTCACAGATGCACAAATCTAAGCAAGCAAACACTCCGACAAGATCTAAATAGCCATTTGATCAATATTATAAAAGATTTTCTGCGGGAATTGGAAATTTAAACCTGGTTTGCTTAAAAACGATTGCAGAACTTTTAGGGTTTTGCAGGTTCCGTGAACAAGACTTCAAGCTTCTTTGCTCTAGCAAATTAAAAGCTTCCAAATCAACCCCTGCACATGCATTATGGTCAAGCTCTGATACCATGTTAGATGTGGTAAGGGAAATATAATTGACAAATTACAGTTCCACCATTTATAAAAACTGAAGACTATAGATTATGATGTGCAATTATAGACACAAAATTAGCTTATAATAAACAACGAAATACAAAGGTTAATAAGCAAGAGCTGAAAGCAAATAATAGACAAGAACAAGAGATAGATAACACACAAATTTAAGTGGAGAAACCCGAAGGAAAAAAGCTCCATTGATAAAGCACTGTCTTTTATTAAGAATTCAATAGCTTTGACCCAACACTTACACTTCACTCCTCGGTCTCATAGAAATAACAACTGACTTCTTTCTCATAATAGTAACAACTCGCATAAGTAGCTTAAGCTTAGATCAATTGGGCTATTAACTCATTTAGCTCCAGTAAACAATCCCGTGAGAGATCATCCTAATATATAGGATGGGTGGTTGGGCATATCTGTTCCACTCTTTAGCTATGAAGACTCGACTAGGATTATTAAAAATAATTTTTAAGACAAGGGGTTGTTTAAGTTGTGGTCCACCAAATGGTATCCCCACTTGACATTAACACACCAACACTTCAATTCTCTTCTCAATGTCCTTCTTAGAGTGTGATTTTATATGGGATACCTAGATGCCCTTTACAAGTAGGATTGAATGCATTTATATTTATGAAAGATTAGAATTATTTCCCATTCAAATAACTCTAAGATGACTAAGGTAACTTGTGCATTTGAAATGATGACCATGGTACAAATTCATCGACTAAACCTAACTTAGTCCCACAAACCAATTGAGCCTTAAGTTGAAACTAGATGTGAGATAAGATATAGTTTTTAAGGAGTTGAAGATGTATTATTATAAAGTGCATTAATTCCTAAAGTGATGTTGGAGCTCAAAATTACATCTACCCCAAATCATAATGATCTGGGGCTTTGAGGCAACATGCAGTTTGTCTCCAAGTTGTGGGACCTTGCACTTGAGAAATACCTCTAGAGATGGTTGAATTCCTCTACTTATTTCTACTACTACGAATAATCATAGGAAGGAAAATGTAACTATCTAACTCTACTCTATGATTCCAACAGACAAAGATGAGAAAGAGATTCATAAAAAAAATCCTAAGCTAAAGGGAGGTGATATCACTAGAAAGAAGTGAAAGAACACTCTCAAATAAGTGAAAATGGAGAAAGGAAGGGCATAAGTGCATAGCACAGTCCAAAAAATCATTCAAGATATCATTTCCATGGAGCACAACATAAAATAAACCATGCAAACGATATAAACCATACACATCATACAATTATTGTAAAGGAAAGGAAAGTAAATGCAATAAAAGTGAGCTAGTGCAAAAGATAACCACAAAATAAGAATTTTTATTGCGTCAAAATGATGCACAATCGATTACAATAAGAGAGGAAGGAAAGAATCCAAATCTAGTGAACCAGATCTAAGCCCTGTAACTCAAAATACAAAGAATACACTACTCTGAATAATTTTCTTGCAATCCAAGAGAGTCCAACCTTTAAAAATGAGCATTATTCAATAATATATAGAAGAATAAGAGAGAATGGGAGGGAAAAGAGAGGGTAAAATCAGATTTCCAATCACAACCACTTACATCATTTAATAAATGCCAACAAATCCAATTGTAATCATGTCATATCCACTTCTCCAAGTCAACTAACTTATGGAAGAAGAAAAGAGGCCAAATCCAATGAAATCTGGGTGGTTGAGTTAACTAGAATTGTGCATTAATGACCTGAGTCATGTTTTCCCATTTTCACCTACAAAATACCTCTAAAATATGGTTTTGAAAATATTGAAGTGTAGCCCATGTCAGTAGCTTTCTAATGATACCATGCGCTTATGATTTTGAGCTATGTAGAAAAAGTTATGGCAATTTGAATTTCTGTAGTGCAAGAAGAACACGCAAGAAACATGGTGTGATTTGATTAGTTGTGGGAGTTGATTGATTATCTTTTGGTTTATTTCTACCATGTTTCATGATCTCATTTACCATAAGGATTTGGTGTGCATCTGGAACTTTTATATTTATCATGTGAGTTACACTTTATCTAACAAGTCCCCAGGAATGGACATGTGGTACGTTAGGATTGTTGTGGATGATTGGATCCTTGGGTACTGTTGGAGCTCAAAATTTCACCTATCATAGTTCAGAATGAACTGGGGCTTTGAGTCAACATGGGATTGTCTCAAAGTTGTGGGACTTGTTCTTTGAGACAAATTTCTGGAGAAGGTCGGCTTCCTTTACCTATTTCGATTGCTAAAGCTACTCCTACAAGGTGAAATGCAACTACCTATCACTTAGTGTGAGAAGGAGATGTATAGAAGGTAAATCTAAGCTAAGGGGAGGTGATGACATCAAAAAGAGGGGAATGAACACACTTAGGTGAGTGAAAACAAGGGAAAACATGCATAGGGAGGGAAGACAAATGTGCCAGAGTCCACAACACACACACACACACACACACACACTTCCATGGAGAAAAAAATAAATGAGACCCACAAGGAGCATGAAATAATGCATATAAAATAAAAATGCAAAGGAAAGGCAACAAGATGTAATAAAATTTGAACTAGGGAAGAGAATAGCCACAAAATAATATTTTATTACTTTCAAGTGATGCATAGTCAATTACAATGTTGGATGAGGCAGGTATCCACATGCAACAAACTAGATCTGAGGCTTGTAACTCAAAATTCCAAATAAAAATGCTTTGAACAATGCCCTTAGTAAACTAAGAGGGTCTAACCTTTTACAATGAGCAATGTTTATGAATATATAGAAGAAAGGGGAAGTGAAGAGGAGGGAAAGAGAGGGAAAATCAGATTTTAAAATCCAACCACCAACAACTCACATCGAATGCCTGTAAATGCTCCTATAACACTGTCATATCTACCCCCATGTGACATTAGCTTGTGGAAGAAGGAAAGAGGCAGGATCTCATCAAATCTGGGTGGTTGACCTAACTGAATATGTGTATTAATGGCTAAAGTCATGTCTCCATATTTTACCGACAAAATCTCACCTAAAATATGATTTTGAAAATCCCAACATGTAGCTCACATCAGGATATTTCCAACAGAATTAAGAGCATATGAATCCAAGCTCTGTAGTAGAAGTTTTGATGATTTGAAGTTCACAGTACAATCTAAACACACAAGACATGTGTCATTTGACTATATGCTTATTTTATCTTTTTTTCCATGTGTCATCCATTCATTTGATGTGAGGATTCAGTGTGTAACTGACATGTTTTGATATGTTGTGTGTCATACACTCAACTGAAAAATTGACACGTGGTAATCACTGACTCGTGTAAAAGGATTGCACTTGGCACATTCACAAGGGAAAGAGGCACGAGAAAGTAGGGGAGCATAAGATAAGGATGCATAGAAGACATTGTGTAAGGGAAATGTGTAAAGGTATAAGGTGGAAATGGAAAATGAGTATGCGTAAGGAGGTGTGTGGGACTCAAGAAGGAAGAGTATGCATGGAAAAACATGCCAAGGACATAGCCAAAATGGAAGGAAATCCCACAAATGCATGTGAAAGGGTGCTAAAATGTTTATAGAAGATGCTCATAGATTGCACGTGTGGGGAAAATGGGAGGTAGAGGAATAGACAAGGAAGGTGGAAGCATGTAGAAGAAAGTGGGGAGAAAGAATAAGCTGGAAGGGTGCGCAAGGATGTGCATGAAGAATTGCAGCCAAGAAAAAGTTCCAAGGTTTAAAAGCAAGAGTGTACACCACCTAAAACTTAATTTCTGAGCAAGAATGGAACTGTAAGTTTTCTAGATAACCAGGGTGGTTATTTTGGACAACAATTTGGTAAATTTTAGGGCTATTTTCCTGCTAGATGAAAGAGATCAGCATCCTTGAAGTATCTATTGAGCATGGAGTCTATACGAAATCATGAAGTTCTGATCTGTGACTTAAGAAATCCCCTGGAGTTGTTAAGAATTAGAGAAAAAATATGCAGAAATAATTCCTCAAATCACAACATTAGGAAACTATATAACAGAAGTATACATGTTGAAATATAACAACATAAATAAATACTACACAAAAGAAGACAAGACAAGATTTAACGTGGTTCACCCAATGTGGGCTACGTCCACTAAGAACTTTCTCATATTTTATTATCAACAAGAGTAAAACAACTCTCACAGTCTTTTCTCAGTTATGAACTCACAACAGAATTCCAAAGACGCTAAACCACATCTAAACCAAAATTGACACCCAATTTCTTAACCTTGATCACTAAGAGTCAAGACCTATTGAACACATAAGATATCTTTAAGATACCCTAACACCTCTATTTATAGGATTACAATCCTTTAAGAAGTCCAAAAGCCAACCCTAGAAGTTTGAAATTCATGACCTTTCATCTTCCCACAGCTAGAAAAGAAACTATTATGACCTTTCATCTTCCCAATTCAAACTCCACACTTCAATACTGATTTGAGAAGACCAAAAACAAGCTCCACACCCCAACATCCTCCCACTTGGAGACTGTTCCTATCGAGCAAAGTTCTTAAACCTTCATGATCAACCATGAAGGGCAATCAAAGTTGAACACAACCTCAACTTCTCCCTTGTGACCACCTTGGTCATCATATCCACAAGATTCTGACTGGTATGAATCTTTTCCAGCTTCAACTTATCTTCTTCCAAAGCTTCCTTGATGAAATGATAACTCAGCTGAATGTGCTTTGTCCTAGAGTGAAAAGTGAAGTTCTTTGCTAAATGAGTAGCACTCTCATTATCACTGTGTAGTCTCCCAACTTCTTGCTTATGATCTAACTCATCAAGAAATTGCTATAGCCAAATCTGTTTCACCATTTCTTTACCTTTTCGAAATGATGAAATAGATAAGGGTAAGGGACAAGGAGGAATACCTCTTGAATGTTGGTCAAATGATGGTTGTTGCGCGCATTTTGACTTCTTCATCCACAGCTGAATGTGAGAGATTCCTTTTGGATAGGAGGAACTACCTGTAATAGAAAACAAGACCAAAAAAGGATAGTTAAATGATATATCATAATGGACTGCCTAGTGTATGCTAGTTCTGGGAAGTCTGATACTTCCTAGATGGTTGTCAATCCATTGTTTAAAACAAGTTAATACGAGAAATAAACAAATTTCTACTGTAGTTGATATGATTTAGGTATCTCATTCAAGTGCAATAAGAAAATCCAATCACAACAGGCTAGGCTATAGTTGGATCTGAGAGGTGAGGTGTCTATCAAGGTACTGGGATTGATCACCGTCTAATTTTGGGTTATTTAGGTCAACTAGTAGGGGATTGTTGAATCTATTCTTGATCAAATTGTAAAACATAGAGACTGATGTCGGATGAGTGTGATCGATGCCGATTTAGGTATAACCGATGGTGGTTGTGGATAACTGGCGTCTGTATGGTTGAGGTAAAAGAAAATCAAACATATTAAATGGCAAGGGTGAATTGAGGTCAAATAAAGTTTGGGAGAGTGAATGTGAAGGTCTGTGGAGGTCTTAGGTAATCTCAGGGTAGGTGATTTAGTGATATGGGTGGGGGGATATTTGAGTTCACATGCAAGTGGGTGATGAAGCAATAAGCATGCAAAGAATAGATTAATAACAAGAGTAATAAAGATTACGAATTAAAATAAACCTTACTAGTTAGGGCCATACTTACTGTGTTAAGGATCTGATGGTTGGGTGATGGAGGTGGTTGATCAGAGAATACATTTATGGTACTGTAGCGGTGATTTCTTGGAGTGCTCTTGTGAATGTAATGGCTCTATGATTGCCCCTGGTTATGGTTCTAGATGTCTAGATGCGTAAAAGGATGCTTTTTTTTCTTACATGCAGCTCTGACCTCCTTTCTTGCTCTCAAAATGTGCCAACCCAAAGACAAGGCTGTTTGGGTGAATAAATGGTAACCGACGATGGTTCCAGGTTGACCGGAGTCGGTTTAGGGGTGACCAGTGTTGGTTAAGGTGGGATCCCCTAGGTTTACTAAAATGGGTAAATCTTTCTAATTTCTTGGGCCCAGTTAGTTCATTCTCGTGGATCAGAATAGAAACTTCCCTCCTAATGAATGGGAATATGGTTAGAGAGATTTTAGGGTTAGACGAAATCTTAGCTCATTAAGGCAAGTGAGACTTAATTATTGTTGGTTATGGAAACATGCCAAAAATAGGTCTAGGGTGAGGTGGAAATTAACTTAATTAAAATAATTAAGTAATGAATATTGTGAGGATGGGTATTAATTTAATTAAGTTAATTAAATTAATATTAATGTGGAGTGGAAGGGGCCATGGTTAGATGAGTATGCTTGAGCTAGTTATTTGAAAAGGGACCAACGGGAGTGTGACCCAATTTTGGTGTCTACATTTTTCCCCTTTTTGTTGTGTAGCTTGTATTGGTAAGTGACACTAACAAAAATAAGATGTGGTTGCCCCATGTGTGGTTGAAGGTAATCCCCCTCAAACTAGGAATGGATGAGGCAGAAGGCAGAATCGGTGAGTGGTTTGATAAAAGGTGAATGTGATGAAGAGGAGGGTGGAAAACGGGGGTAATGGGGTAAAGGTCCAATTGGGTAATTGAGGTAATGGGCCAGGTTCTAAGGTAAAAACAATCAAACGCACGCACATGGATAAATTGCAGCATGGTACTAGGTTGAAGAGCATGCAAAATCTACATCGTCTAAGGTTGATAGGTTTATCCAAACAAGGTTGAAGTGATTTTGGTATCCAAGGCATAGGATATGGTGTGGAAGCACTTTGTAGGTCAGGTGTAGGAATGTTTAGGTATGTTTCGATACACCAAAGATCAGTCTGGATAAAAGGTCATAAAAAGAAGCAAGGTAAGGTCGTTAGGTAAAACAACATGGGTAATAGTGTTGCAAAGTGTAGTGAGCAGATGAGTTTACATGTCACTAAAAATGTTTTGAGTCCAAGTAGCTAGGTCAGAACATAGGTAGGGCCGAGGTATGGGTAAAATAACAAGTCCCTAAATGCAATGAAGGACATGTATAAGTAATGTAGGCTTGGAGGTAGGTTGCAAAAAAAATGGTTAAGGTCAAACGGTGGAGTGGTTGGGTAGTTTGTGGGCATAAATAGGTAAAAAAGAGTTATAAGAAAAATGATAGGTAACTGACACCAGTTTAGGTTTAACTGTCATTGGTTTACTAGGGCACGATCTGACTGATGTTGGTCGGATTCGGTTGGGTATTTAAAAAGAGAAATCCAAAAAAAGGGGATTCATTTGAATGTTTTGTCTTTTGGGAAAACAACAGAGCATGGAACCTTTCATGCCTTTTTGAAAGAAAAGTATGAGGTACAATACCCAGTTGAGGTGGAGAGATCAAGTTGGTTAGACGGGCCAGGTAGTTGAGTCCACGAGATCAGTGTGGAGGATTTGATTAGAGGTCATGAGTATTTGTGTTCGTGAATTGGACATGGTCGAGGCAGGAGAAGGTTTGGGTGGGGCACTGGTTCAGTAGTCAACCGTACCACCACACTGGTGATGTCGATACGAGGTAGGATTCTATCCTGATCCTTCCTTTTTAAAGTAGAAAAATGTGATGTGGGTATGGGTTTCATGGGTAGGAAAACATAATGAAGTTGGAGGTGAAAATTGATGCAATGAGGGAGGGGGGAGGTTCTAGGTAGGGTAGATAGGGATGGGCAAGGGTTAGGTTAACTTTGGGTAGAGTAGAGTAGGTGTATAGGTTGGATTTGAATATTTTTGGAAAAGAAGGGATGGGTTTTGCATGTTCGGATTTACGACAGTGACCGACGTCGGTCAAGCATTGGCAGACGTTGGTGGTATTTTGGTCGACATTGGTCTAGAAGTAGGTGACCGATGCTGGTTACACATGACCAATGACGGTCGAGGCTGACTGATGGCGGTCAAATTTTGGGGAATATAGAGCAATAGAGAGAAAAGGTCAGAAGTGAGGATATGTCGAGTGATGTAAAGATAGGTGTCATGAGAGGAAAGTAGGGTAATAAGTATAAATGACATGAATAGATTGGTTTAGCAATGGGTAATCTATAGGGTGGGTGGAATAAGTAATGAGGGTTGGAAACGAGGTTTATTAGATAGGAAGTGTGTTTGGTATGTGGGGGTTCTAACAATAGTATTATTTTTTTTGGATGCAGGCGAGGGATCAGCTATGGATGCGGGATAAGGTACCACCTTTATTATTAGATGTCTGAGGAGACGTGATTGATGAGGAGTAGAGGCACGTGACTGAGGTGGGTCTGATTGGGATTCAACATTATAGGCGCATAGCTCGTGATTTGAGTCTGATGGTCTCTCTCATTGATAGATGGGATTCCGCAATGAACACATTCCATTTGTCGACATGGGAGATGACCATCACCTTAGAGGATGTTTACAGGGTTTTACGGCTACCAATTGTAGGGGCGCAGGTGTATTCAATTTCATCGGAGGTAGTAGAGGAGTTAATGCAAACAATATTCAGGGAGGGGATGGCGAAGATGAGATTTTATAGCGTTAACTTGAGCTATGGAGAGATGTACATGGCCCATCCTGAGGAGATGAGGCTAGCAGTTTTGATTATGGAGGAAGTGTGTTGTTTCACACTGTTGGATGCAGAGGGTGGGAGATTCCCACGAGCACTGATGGGAGTCCTACTTGATATGATGGAGGAGAGGATGTGCTTTTCCTAGGCACTTGCATATTTGGTACATCTATACTAAGAGCTATGTGCCTATGGGAGATTACAGAGGTTCATCTTATGTTGTACATTTTTGCTTCATTATTGGGCATACAAGCACATTGTGTGTGTTCATCTGATTGGGCTACCTCAGCTAGAAGCCTTTGAGCCAGGTATGGTCCAGGTTGGATACATACAATGGGTTCTAGTTGGTGGGGTGTGGCAAGGGATTAGGGCTACACATGATGTAGCTCACTACAGGAAGATAATACAAGGGTTGTCTGGGGTAGACATAATTTGGAGACCATATATGGACTTCCCATCGTACAGGTAGATGGTCGTGGAGTTAGACGAGCTATAGTTTCTTCGATGGATAGAGGGGTGCCATGCAGGAGAGCACGAGATGATACTTGTAGACAGGGTTAGATGATAGTTCGGGTTACCGCAAGATTTACCTCCAACATTCCCACTATACAAGAGAGATGACGTGGAGAGGCCTATGACTCTACCATAGCCGATGGTGCCTATAGGGCAGGAAGAGCAGGTGGTCGAATAGTGGATTGATGATGCAGGAGTTACAGATGGGTATAGATAGTGGTGGGTAGTACAGCTACAAGCCATACCACTGAGGTCAGGTCAGCCAGACTTGGCCACCATTACAGTGCAGAGAGATGCCCTCCAGGGGTAGGTGGTGCCCCTAGCTATGTAGTTGGGGGTAGTGCAGGGACAATTGACAGGGTCTAAGGCACAGGTGGCTGATTTACAGGCATAGATAGCATGTTTACAGGGCTATTTGGCCACTGCATAGGCATAGGTTGTGGCCCTTTAGGCCCAAATATAGGTAGGGGAGGAACAGGGTCTCTCAGGATAGGCACAAGCTCAAGGACAGGGACATGGTCCCTCATTACAGGCACCAGCAGGACAGGGTCCCGAGAGGCAGGTACAAGGGATGAGATCGATGGCTCCACCACATAAGGTACCTAATGCCTGATTTAGAGATGACTTAGGAGAGGCATAGTATTATCAGGATCATTTGATGGCCTCAGGGATAGACGTCCCATCCTATGCACAGTATAGAGCACACCAGGCCTCGAGTGAGAGGACCATGTCTCGTACTCATAGTGTAGAGAGTATAGGGGGTCATCGAGCCTCGAGACAAGGTCAGGGAAAGGATACTAGTGTACAGAGGCTAGTTCCAGGTGCAATAAAGGATGAGGGCAGGTCAGGGCCCATGGTGGGAGGTGAGATGCTAGCAGGACACCACATGGGCACAGAGGAAGAGGAGGAGACAGGCGAGACAAATATTATGTGGGGTGATGATTAGTCACCAGAGATGGGCTATATATATATTTTGTTGATATATAGACCGTCTTACGTGCCAAAGATAGTGAGGATGTACATGAGAGTTTTGCATATATATTTTTTATGATATACCGGCATGTGTGCCGAAGATGGTGAGGATATACATGAGTGTTTTGAGATGATTATGATTATTATTGGGATATATGTTCACATGTATTTTTATATAGACTATCTGATTTATAGATGATGGTGTTTATAGTATGGATGGTATACATGTGTTAATTTTCATATATATATATATATATATATATATATATATATATATATATATATATATAGGTGGAAATCAAGTGGATTAGGCATGGTAGAGTCAAGGTCGTGTAGGAATGGTGGAGTCAGGTTCATTTAGGCATGATGGAGTCAGGTTGACTTAGGTATGATTGAGTTTAGGGTTGTTTAGGTATGGTTGAGTTGAGGTTGGTTGAGGCATGGTTGAGTTTTTAATTCATTAATTTGTGTAATTAATGATGATGTGGATCATGTTAAGATGTTTTGTAGGAAAGAAAATGTATGATAATGGTAAAGAAATGGTAGACAAGATGAGATGAATGTATGTGTGATGATGGTTTAATTTCCAATTATTAATATGAAAAGGAAACTAACTAGGGTAAAATGTGAATAAGAAAGGGGAAGAGGGAAATGGTTAGGGTAGAGAGTTTCTAAGCTATCCTCCAAGGGCCCCATGCCCTTGGAGTGTTGCTTACATAGTCCTAGTGAAAAAGGACCTTAGGACGATGTAGTTCTCCCATAAGCTAGGGAAATTTATGGTGAAATAGCGGAATGGGTTGATAGGTTTTAGGCATGGGTGATGTAGGTCATATGCATGATTGAGTTGAGGTTGTAGGCATGGTTGAGTTGGGTCATAGGTAGGACTGAGTTTAGGTGGTAGGCATGGTTGAGTGATCTTTAAATACAGGTATCTAGGATCTGGTCTTGTATAGGATAATCAATAAGTAATGAGGAAGGAGAAAGGTAAGCGGTGGTACAAGAGCTACTTAATTGATAAGAACCTTAATGAGTCTACCATACCCTAGATGGGATTATAAATGTAATACCCTACAATCCTTGCATAATGGACTGTTTTAAGGGTGAAGAAATGTCACATGATCACGAAATGTTGTGTTGCGGAAAGTCCCTTGAGTAACGAGGAATTTATGAAAAAGAGGTGAGGAGGTGAGAATGGAGGGTTTAGCATAACTTAGTGCATGACGATGTGTATTTCAGGACAAGAAACCCAAAATCCCAAAATAGGCAAGTCCATGACAAAAATTTCATCTCTTTGTTTTTTTTATAATAGACTGATCGATGCGGGAAGTCTATATGGGATGGGTATATTATCTCCTTGAGGTCTTCATGAAGCTGATCGATGCAGGAAGCTTCTGAATAGTTATTATATTTTTGTAATGACTGTATATAGCTATCCTTCTAGGGAGAAGTCTATTGATAGTGATAGAATATAAAGAAGAAATGTTCCTTTTGAGGAATGCATCTTTTGCTGGAAGTTTGACTCAAGGAGTTGTTTCCCTTTTTGTTTTTAGATGTTTAAGTCATGGACAAGACTATAGAGGATGATTAGGTTCTTGTTTTAAAAGACAAGATCATAGTGCACAAAGATTAACTGTGAAAGAGGTGGTTTCGAGTGATGAACGACCATGGGATTCCATCTTGAAGAAGACAAAAATTATCCTTGAGAATCATGATATGAGCAAAGATGTGGTACTCATATTGAAGACAAGGCTAAAAAGTGAAGGGTAATCACATGATTATTGTTTAGTCATGGATCCTAAAAATGGGTAATATGGAAGGTGAAAAATGCTCAAGGGACGAGCAATCAATTGACAAAAAGTGATATAGGACTTGATATCAACAATAGAATGGTTAAAGATGCAAGGAATTAAGGGGCTCAGGTTCGGGTTTACCTTCAAGTGAAGAAAAATGATACGCACTTGATCCATAGGCATGGGTGACGATATAGGGTCCAAGCCAATTAGGAGCACATTTTCCCCATTTACTTTTCTCCTCTTTGATTACATATTGATTTTCCTTCAGGATGAGGCCACTGACTTGAAAGGTTCGTTCGTGAACACGTTTTTCATAGGCATGTTTGATATGTTTTTGGTATATTTGGATATGGTCAAGAGCATTGAGACAACGCTCATATAATAATTCAAGTTGCGCTAAACAATCCTGGCGAAAGTCATCGTCGTTGAGCATGTCTTGTAGTGAGATGTGGAGGGATGGATTTTTGACTTCGAGAGGTAATACAGCCTTAGTACCGTAGACCAGAGAAAAGGGGGTGGCAGAAATCGAAGTGTGAATACTAGTGCAATAAGCTCACAAGGCAAAAGGGATGTGCGTATGCTAATCCTTCCTAGTATCGTTGACTACCTTTATAAGAATTTTGTTCAAGGTTTTATTGGTTGATTCTGCTTGACCAATTGTTTTTGGGTAATAAGGTGATGAAAAAATGAGTTGGATGCCAAAAGCATCGCATAGTTTGCATAGGGTTTTGTTTTTGAATTATTTTCCGTTATCCATGATAATGCTGTGAGGGACACCAAAGTGACAGATGATGTGATGGTTGATGAATTCACATATTTTCTCTGCTTTGGTGGAAATGAGGGGAATGGATTCCACACATTTAGTGTAATATTCAGTAGCGGTTATGATCCATTGGTGGCATTGTAAATAATGGGGGCTGATCTCACCAATAAGATCCAAACCCCATTGAGAGAAAGGCCAAAGGTCTCACGCGACTTGTAAGGCATGACTAGGTGTGTGATGGTGATTAGCATGTTGATGGAATTTTATGTAGTGTTTGACATAATCAAAACAGTCACAATTTATGGTTGATCAGTAATAACCTAGGTGAAGAATTAGTTTTTCGATAGCGAGACCACTAAAGTGGCCTCCACAAATTCCATCGTGGAATTCCTTAATGGTGTAAGGAATTTCAGAACTTGTAAGGCATTGCAAGAGAATGTTGTCACAACCCTGTTTGTAAAGAAGACCACCCATGATGACATAACAGAAGACATTTTTAAGAAAGGCACGTTGTCCATTACGAGTGAGATTGACGGGTAAAATGGAAAGGGAAACATAGTCTGTATATTGCTTATACCAAAGGTCACTTGGGTCCGGAGCAGCGGTTCCGATACAGTAGACTTCATGAGGTGAAAAAGAGGGTGATTGTAGTCTTTGTATGGTGATAAAGATTTTAGATTCAGCGGGCAAAGCAGGTATCTGAGAAGCCAAGCAGGCCATGGTATCTGCAAATTTATTGGTAGAATGTGGGGTGGTTTGAAGTGCGTAACGGTCAAGGTGGTGAAAATTATGTCCACATGATGCTTATACTTTTTAATTATCTCATTACCACACTGGTATATACCATTGACTTGGTTTATGACCAACTAAGAATCACCAAAGATGTTGATTGACTTAACGTCTAAGGCATAAGCAGCCTGAAGACCCAATACAATTGCTTTGTATTCAACAATATTGTTTCTACAATCAAAATAGAGTTTGAAAGATAAAGGCATAGGTTCAACATCAAGAGGAATGAGGATAAAACCAGCCCCACCTCCACGCTGACACCTAGAGCCATTGAAGAAGAGTGTCATTTGGTAAATGGGTTTGTCTAGGGAAAGGGTAGCAATAGACTCATTTGGAAAGTCGAAGTTAGAGGGTTGATCCCCAGAAATAAGTGCGTCAACCAATTGGTCGGAAATATTTTTGCCTTTAATGGAATTTTGATTGATGAATTCAAGGTCGAGGTCGGACAGAAGCATAAGCCAATGTGCAACACATTGATTTTGATAAGGTTTGGCATACATGTAGTGTAATGGGTTCGTATTAGTAATGCTGAAGGTTTTTTGGTTGAGTAGGTAATGGCAGAGTTTGGGGGTGACGAAAACTAAGGCTAGGAAATTTTTTTTAGCGTGGGTATATCTATTTTTGTAGTCTAGAAGGCTATGGCTTATGTAATAAACTACTTGCTCTCAGTGTTAGTTGTCACGATGAGTGAGCATGATACCTAGAGAATGGTAAGTGGCAGAAATATATAGGTAGAAGGGTTTGTCATCATTGGATGGGATGAACACTGATGGTTGAAGGAGGTAATGTTTCAAGGCTTCAAAGGCTTTATAGCATTCATCATCCGATTTGAATGAAACGTCTTTCTTGAGAAGATGATGGAATGGTTGACAATGGTCGGAAAACTGGGAGATAAAATGATGAATTGATTGCAACTTTCCTTGTAGGCTGGAAAGTTGACGGAGAATAGTGCATTGCGGCATTTCAAGGATAGTCTTGAATTTAGCAGGATCGAATTCTATGCCACGCAAAGAAATGATGAAACCTAGGAGTTTCCTGGAAAGTACTGTAAAGACACACTTTTTAGGTTGAAGACAAACATACTTGATGATGCAGTCAAAGATGATTTTAAGAATAGGCAGGTGATTGCTTCAATTCTTGGATTTGGAAAGTAGATCATCTACGTAATCCTCCAATATGTGATGCATGATTTTATGGAAGAGGTGAGTCATGGTGCACTAATATGTTGCACCGAAATTTTTGGGGCTGAAGGGCATGACTCGATAGCAGAAATTCCCCTAAGGGGTGATGAAGGTCATCTTGTGTTGATCCTCAGGCAGGGTTCATTTTAAGACACCCCTATAAAATTGAAGGTGGAAAATACCTGGTGAATATCCCTGTAACCACTTTCAGCGAAAGGTGAATTTGACAGTATTCAAAAACAAAATTTTCACCTGGTTTTTCAAGGCTAAATCAGTGACGTGTGACAACAGTAATCCGTAATGACGCACGTCACTGGCGCGACAATAGCTCTGATGACGCACGACACTGGAGCGACACTAGATCGTAATGACGCGCGTCAGTTGATTCTATTGACGCGCGACACTTGTTCTCTATTGACGCGTGACACAGTCACAAAATGACACGCGACATTATATTTTATTGATACGTGACATTTTCCTTTATTGACACACAACATTGTCCTCAATTGACGCGTGACATTGTCCTCTATTGACGCGTGACATTGTCCTCTATTGACGCGCGACATTGTCCTCTATTGACGCGCGAAATTGTCCTCTATTGACGCGCGACATTGTCCTCTATTGATGCGCGACATTGTCCTCAATTGACGCGCGACATTGTCCTCTATTGACGCGCGACATTGTAATCTATTGACGCGTGACATTGTAAACAAATGACGCGCGACACAGCCTTCTATTGACACACGACACTGCTTCCTATTGACGCGCGTCATTTGAAGCAAATGACGCACGTCAATAGGGGACAGTGATGCACATATTTAGGTTATAAATACCCTTATGCCGCTCATTTTCTCATTGACGTTTTCCCGTTCTTGAATTTTTGCAGGTCTAAATCTTTGACAAAGACGCAATTACAGCTATAATGTCGACTTCACATGCCTCCCAATTGCAAGTTCAACAAGAAAATGAAGAGAATCCAAGTCAATCGATTTCCAAGATAACCTACAGGAATCCCTTATGCCCTCACATCCATACGGCTTTAAGGATGTCCCCAGAATATCAAGGTATAATTGAAGAGTGTGGATTTACAGGGCTCGTTAATATGCCCCCATTTCGAAACAGATCCGGATATTTTGAATTACCTTCCGTCATGCTACAATTTAGAGGACGGTATATTTTATGTGACTCTGAACGATGGCCAAATGTTCCAATTCACTATTGAACCGAATGACATACATCGGTTTACCGGCCTTCCTATCAGAAATTTACCAACTGTTACAACCAAGGCAACACTCATGGAAGAAAACAAGAAATTTCTCGAATCAAAGTACGGTTTCCATGTTGATTGTAAGTATAATTCGTTTTAATTCAAAAATTTTATTCTGTTTTTTATTCTTATACAATTTGTTGTTATAAATTGATAGTAATTTTCATTGTTTCGCATTTGCAGCCCATGTCAATAAATCCAGGCGTGGTGTAGATACACAATCAATTACACACCACTTTCTTGCTACACTTATTGCATTTTTTCAAGCCAGAATTGTTATGCAGGGTCGCCAAACAGATATACCAAATTGGGCCATTGCATACATTTGTGCCACTATCTCAAAACAAAAATTCGATTGGTGCACATTTCTATCCAAAAAAATAAGAGCTGACATATCAAATTCGAAAATGTTAGAAAAACCTTTCATTTATTCAACAAACTATCTCCTTGGCTTCTACTATGAGGCACTTTTAAATTTAAAAGCTAAAGAAATTCCTACTTGCTCTGATGAGGCTTTGAAGAAATTATCAATTCCATTTGCAGAACAACAGGTATAAACTATTTAGTTTGTCATTGTATTACAATTTTCTTCATTACAGTGCGCAGTTATTAAAACTTAAATTTTAATGTTTTGCCAGAGAAAATATCTTGAAGCCATTCCCAAAAAAAAAAAGATGTCGAGAGGAAGAGGCCAACTACACGCGGAGGCTTCGGGGGACTCCCATTCTGAAATGGAAGCTCACTCCTCTCCAGACCCTCAACAGTTTGAACTCGTTAAACGCCAGAGAAGTAATACATTCTCATATATTAATACAAAATTCCAAAGTTGCCAGATGATTTTCAATTTAAATTTAGCAATGAATTGACAAAAAATGATAGTAACAAACAATAAGATTAAGGGGAAAAAAGAACCTGCTTAAAGTTGAAATCATTCACTGCCACTGGTAATGAGCTAGATCTGTGTTTTAAAAAATCCAACAGAGAAATGGATTAGTAGATAGATGGGTGAATCGCCTGACATTTTTAGTATATAGACCTGTAACATCTTTAATGCTAAAGATAAAATATAGATAAAGAAAATACCTACTTAAAGTTGAAACAATCCATTATCAATAGCTTCATCAAAGTTGATGTGTCTTCTGTAGAATGTGACGAAGAGCCAATTACACTCTCAAGGTTGGGAATATTTGTACTTGTAGCTGTATTATTTACACCTCTTCTTTCACAAAGGGAATTCCAGTGCGCAATTGCTCTGTCAAACGGAAAGGTTTCGAGGGAGTATCATGAAACGTAACACCTCATGTAAATTTCCAGATTTTTATCCAACCTGTTTCTCAGTTTTGATTTTATAAATGACAATGCACTGAAAACTCTTTCATCCTCCACAGACCCCAAAATCATTGTCTGGCATAATTCATATAGTCTGAAATACTCACTGATATCTTCTTGTAAGATAGAACTTTGATAGATTCCGCTCCACAGCCTTGTAATAGCACCACTTTCAGAAGGTTGATCTAAATTCTTATATTGGTTCCTCATTGTTGTTGCAAAATTGGTTGACTGAAACTTTAATAAATCGGCATTCAGTATACCTTTGATTTCCGTACCCTTGAGCTCTGACGTCTTTGTAAATTGTTCCATTATTGTACCCATTGATTTATGGAAATGCTTACTGACAAAGTCTGCAGGACCACCTTCTGTATTCCAAAAATTCAGATTCATCACACCCATGGCTTCCAGAATTTTATCTTTACAGAAACGTTCCCTAATTTCTGATGATAAGGTTTCTGAAAATTTTTTAAGCTTTATTCTGGTTTCAACTATCACAAACTCAAACAAATTACGTGTCACAGGAACATCTTCTCGTTCTGATCCTGTAATATCTTGACGTCTTTGCAAAATGTGCATAGGTATTTCCTTCCCATTAACAGAGATGCATAGGTGATCGTGGATATTAAATATCAAATAGGTGTTAGGATTTTTAAGATCTAATAAATCTCTCCAATTTTCAAAAACAGGTGCATCAAAACTATCCTGGGAACAATACAATATATCAAGACTTTGACATACCATTTTCCTCATTCGTATAAAATCCACAATATAGATCAATCTGCCCTGTGCATGCTTCATCAGTGTATTGATCTCCTTTAACATTGGAAGAATACCAACCAATGTAAGCAAAGTCTCCAAATCAGTTAATCGGAACAACAGGTCCCTTGCCCTATCAACTTCATGACGGTATTTTTGCCATGAAACCAACCAATGAAGGATACTCCTCACGAACTCTGCATGCTGGTTCATACAAAGAGATCCATCTAGTCTCCACATCCTTCAGAAGTTTTTTTGCCGTCTGTAATTCCAATTGCAAATTTTTGGAACTCGAGAAAACACTTTGGGCTGCTTGACATATAGGCATGAAGTTCTCTTATGAGGTCTTCTAATTTAGCAACATTTTCGTGGTTGCTTACCATTTTATACGCTAAATTCATTATGTGAGCCATACAGTGAATTGGTAGCATATATGGGGCCACTGTTGTTTTTAATCTAACACACAGCCCTGTTCGGTGACCCTGCATGACAGATGCACCATCTGCTCCAACGCATACCAACTTCGTAGCAATTTCATAATCAGTCATACCAGTAACATCTTTCAAATGAGAAACAACTATTTTATATAGGTTTTCAGCATTGCAGTTTTCAACCATTTTCATAACACCCAACAGATGAGGAGTCCTTATATGATTTTCTAAAGTATATATGTGGATACATACCCATGCAGTGTTGTCGACTGCTATCACTTCATCAATTGAAAGAGAGATAAAGTTTGCTTTTTTTACATTCTCTTTCAAATCTTCCTTCTCTATCACCGAGAGGCATTTTGCCATTTCCCATCCACTACTCTCAGACCAATGAGACTGAGGTACATTCAACATTCCGTTAAATGATACAAAACTTTGAAATCAAGGAAATCTGACATCGCCCTTCCTTTTTTAAGTATTTGAAAAGAGTAGAGAATTGTATGAATTTTGCATGTAGATTTGTTTCTTTCATCTTACCAATATGCGATGTGATTGTTCCTCCCTTTTCCAACAGATGTCTGTGTTTTTTTCTGCTCTGCCTCATATTCCACTGCGTATCTGACATGCATGCACTCCTTTTCAGTTTTCCACCTATGTGTTTTGATTTTCTGGTCATCCGCCCCTGTTACGGTTTAAATATTGTTTTCCACAATGTTTTTCTATTGTGTCCAGCTTCAGTTGCATTTTTTGTTGTTTTCCCCAATTTCCACGTACATATTGTACATGTACATTCACATGGGATTTATTCAGAATTTGATGATTGTACAGGTTCAATAAATGGAAATTTAGCTGCCCAATCAAACTTGTATGTCCTGCCAATGGTCCACATATTCTTGTTTGTTTTCAATGCTTTACTTTTTTGAGTAGAATTTTGAGCAATATCGCAATCACCTGGTTTCCTCTTTCTTGGACCAGAGTTTGATATTGATTTCTGTCTTCCATTTTGCTGAGTGTTTGTATCTGTGATATCTAGTTGCACTTCTCGTTGCACCCCAACAGGAACAATATCTTCAAGATCTGGCATATTATCGTAGGTTTCATTTGTTTGACTGTGATACTGTGCAGAATGCATGTCCACCTCAATAATGCCTTCCACACAGTCAGTATTCTGATTCTTTTTGGTGGCATCTATATGATTGGTATTTACATTATCTGTATCCGCAGAGTTTCCAAAATACTTGAAGAGTGATTTCTGACATTTCTTACTTACTTTTAGGTTATTCGTATTCTTTGAGCTGGCACCTTCCATTATTCTGAAAAGAGTCCTGCGTCAGCAAAAGAACCAAGAAGCGACTCTGTACAGTCTCTGAGGTCTTGTCGCGCGTGAACTATCTGATGTCACGCGTCAACACTGCCCAAGTCACGCGTCAACACTTCCTCTGTCGCGCGTCAAGCCTTCCTCTGTCGCGCGTCACTTCTTAGCCCAAGTCACGCGTCAGTATAGCTCTTGTCACGTGTCAATACAACTCTTGTCGCGCGTCAGTACAGCTCTTGTCGTGCGTCAATACATCTCTTGTCGCGCGTCAATATTTCCCTTGTCGCGCGTCAATACTACATTTGTCGCGCGTCAACAATCACAGGATAACAGTAATATGAATCTCTGGTGCAAAGGGTATGCGAGTTCAAATTTCATAGTATTAGTAATTTGGTAAGCTACTTGAGGTATACTACCCGGCGAATCACATAGTTTTTTATAGGAGATGTTTTCAAATGAAGGCGAAGCCGACCCCCCAAAAAAAATATACTTTATATTTTAGGCGAACAGGACACCGACCCACTCCGAATAATTCGCCTTTTCAAATTTTCCTAAAATGAAATTTTCGCCATATTACGAATATTCACCGCTAAAATTATCCCTGTCCTCAGGAGCTAGTAATATTTTATTGTAGCCCAAGAAACCATCTAATAGTGATAACATTTCATGGCCAGTAGTGAGATCAACTAGTTGGTCAATGCCTGGTAGTGGGAAATCATCTTTGGGATAGGAGAGGTTTAGGTCACGAAAATCCATGCAAATGTGGAGTCCCCCTATCACTTTCTTGACAGGAATAATGTTAGAAATCCATTGGGGATAATCAATGGGTAGAACAAAGGAAACCAAGAGAAAGCACTGAAGCTCTTATTTGACCAGAAGAGCAATGTGAGGATACATTTTCTGTAACTTTTGTTTGATGGATTTGGCATCAAGAATGGTTATGATATTGTGAACTATAATTTTTAGGTCGATACTAGGCATATCGGAATAGAACCAAGAAAATGTGTTGCAATGGTCTCAGAGGAAAGAGGTGAAGGCTTCCTGTTCAGTAGCGTCTACGGATTGTCCGATCTTTAGAATGTGCGGGTCGTAATGAGTATTAATGTTGATTTTGATGGTCAATTCGTTCAACATGGTTTGCATCTCAGAGGGTAACGAATGATGAATATAAGACTCTTCTGCACCAAGGTAGGTGAGAATGGACTCATCGTCTTGACATTAAACGATGTTAATTGAGGGTGTATCATCATTAATCACATCAGGATATAAGAATGAGAGAGAGGAGGGAGCCTCACCATCGTGTTGATAGGTTATCGGTCCCAAGGAAATGGTGTTTACGAAAAAAAAGTTAGGAGGTATAGATTCAGGATCTATGGACTTGGTTGGTGAGGATGGTAATGTGGGTGAATGAGAGAGGGAAGATTTCTCATCCTAGATAAGTTGATGCGAACCTTCTTAGAAGATGGAGCATCAAAACCAATCCCACTATGGTCATTGTGTTTACGAGAGGTACAGGAGATGATAGTGTGGCAGCCTTGTTCATAAAAACTAAATCCAAATTCTTTCCATGCACATCGGTGGAGGAAAGTGTGAGTGAAACAACGGTTATTGAGGGAGTGTAGGTAAGATGATAATGGTTGGGTTTGGGATGGAGGTTTGGGTTTGTAGTTGGCCATATCAAGTCCCCCATATGTTAGATTAGTGTGAAGGCGGGGAGGGCCATAAGGGAAAACATCACCAATGCGAATGTAATAACTGGGGTGTTGACGCAGATTCTCGTAATTTTGCGGGGTGAGGAAGGTATTGATATTGTATAAGCGGTATTCCCCCAGAGTGAGGCATTGAAAAACACCTTCTAAGGGATCAATAGTTAGTATGTGGGTAGCGGGTATAGATGGTTTACTAGATGAAGGGGAAACATGGATGCCAACCATAGAGGCTACAACTGCAGTAGGGGTAGTGAGGTTAGACGCAACAGAAGTAGTGTCAATTTTGGTGGATGGGATCATGGGTGAAGGTGAAGTGATTGTGTTGGTGGATGCCTTGACCGGTACAAGTACATCATTGGGTCAATATAGCATGTTATAGGTCTTGAAAGGTGAGGGGTCAATAGGGATGGTGTAATTATGTCCCTCATGTTCAAATTTGAGGCATCGATGCAATGTCGAAGGGACATAACCCATAGCACGGATCCAAGGTTGGCCTAGCAGGAATTTATACTGGAACTCCACTTATAGGACATAGAAAATTTTTGGGATGGTGTAGGGGCCTACGTGGACATGGAGAACAACAATACCCAGTGTAGAGGTCATAACATCATTGAAGGAATGCAACATAACGAGTTTACCATGCATGCAATGGGTAGGTATTTACATTTTGTCATAAGCATGGGAGGAGATGATGTTAATGCTAGCACCACCATCAATCATAATGCGTCGTATGCGTGTATTATCGATAGAGATGGAGATGAAAAGAGCGGAAGGGAGAGCTCTATTCATTTGCAAAGCTGAGGGTGGCCACTTGGTGAGTGGGTGGAGGTGCAGAGGAAGGAGAAGACCTAGTGAGAGAGGCTACGTGGTGAGGGGTAATGATGGACTCTATGGGTGTGGGGTAATTTGGTAATACTTTGATATATTGAAGGACCTCCATGAGGGCTTGACGATGTGACTCTGAGGTCTAGATGAGGTCATATAAAGACATTTTGAGGGGGGATTAGTGTAGTTTTTTTTAGCATTGTGCGATGTGTGACCCCATCGGAAATGGGATATGCAGGACCTCAAATGATGACTTTGGGTGTGGGAACGGATGGTATATTGGGTATAGGGTTGGTTTATGGGCCAATTGCTTTCTCTTTTCCTTTGTCTTTCTGAGCACGGGTGGAAATGTTGATCATGTTAATCTGAGGGGAGGTGGATGAAGAGGGTGTGTCATGGAAGGTATAGCGACAAGAGGGGAAAAACCCTAGTGGTGGATACGAGCCTTGTGAGATGAGTACGGAATATTGGCATTCGAGTGGTGGTTTGGCCAAATATCTTATGCGAACCATGTTAATTTTGCATCTCGGGGATGGATATAAGATTTGTGGGGGTGGATATTTTGGTCATTGAGTAGGAAATGAGGGAAGATCTGTGGAAGTTGGTGAAGGTGAAATAGGGTCCTCATCAAGAAGATCGTCCTCATCAAAGTTTTCTTAAGGAGGACACAATTGGATGAGAGCAGTTTTCAAAGCCTTATAGTTCTCTACATCGTGTCCTAACACATGATGGTAGGTGAAAATTTTGGTTTTGTCAAACCCTTTTGGTTTGGATTTTAGTGGGTCGTAAGGTCTAAGAGGTGGTAATGTGATGACAGAAGTTTTAAGGAGGTTGGTTAGGATCTTGGCGTAGGATCTTCCTAATGGATCACAATGGAAGGTGAATGTGGGTTTGGGTATAGGTGTGGCTAACTGTGTAGGAAGAGTCTTTACAAGAGGGGGAGAAGGTTGGGCTACTAGTTTGGTGTGTGGTGTGGTCTTAGGTGTTGGTCATATCTGCTTGGGTAGGGGCATGGTAGATGAAATGGCAATGAAATGTTTGGTTGGTTTAACTACCTTATTAGAGGGTAGCAGATTTTTAGCTTTAGGTTGCATCTTTCTGGGTAAAGGTGATACGGGCGCATGAGATGTGGAGGGAAAATTAGATGGTGGGAGAGGGTGGGTTACCCACTGGGGTAACTGAGGTGCTGTGGAGGTAGGTGGACTGGGTTGGGCAGGAGGCGCGAGTGAAAGAGAAGGAAGCGTTATGGGTAGTGAAGAAGTTATTGACGGTATTAGAGGTATAGGTGGTAAGAAGGTTGCGGGTGAGGGCAGAGGTTGTGTGGGTTGCTTGGGTATATTAGAGGCATGTGATGGGGAAATGGGTTGATGTGTTCTCGGTTTATTTGTGGATGGGGGTTTCTTGGCCAGGGTTGAGGGGTGAGGTCCTAGGATGGATAGAAGGGGTGAAGGTGATAAGGGCGTGGTTGGCAAGGTTAGGGTATGAGATCTAGGAGATTAGATCTTCTTTGCAGGGGCTGGGTTAAGTTTGGTGTTAGTTTTGGAAGATGTAGCTAAATCTAATTTGATAGGTGGGTGAGTAAGGTTAGATGTTGGAATGACCCCTAAGGTAGTGATAGGTTTAGGTAAGGGAGATGATGTAGGCGTGGGTTTGGATGTAGATGGATGCTGGGCTATGTGCAGAGGTGTGAGTTGGGCCATGAGTGGTGCCATGGAAGGTATTGCAATAGTTTTGGTTGTGTTTGGTTTGGTTGCTTGAAATACTTTTGGATAGATAGTGGAAGTGTCACTGAGTGATAACTGCATTTGTGTTGAAACAGGGAGTATAAGGCATCCCCAAAGTAATGCTCTATCGATATAGTCCATGTGATTGAAAAAGTGTGAGAATGGTACTATTGTAAGCGGGGCCGACATGGATCGAGTGGAAATCCCCGTAAAATGTGTTTGAGATACAGGGAAATGGCTAGCTTCGAACTTTGTGGGTAAGTGAGCCAAAAGTAGATCAAACAGATCTTAAAGGTCAGATGGTGAATGGTCATCTATAGGCATTGGTACTTCTATAGAATCCTCCATGGGTAGAGGGGAAGATGGGCCGGCTGAAGTAGATTCTCCTTGTGTTGGTGTAGATGGAAGAACTGCATCTTCTATGAATAGGAGAGGTGCTATTGACAATTGTTCGGAATTTTGAGGGGTCAAAGGTGGCGTGCTAATTATAGGCTCTTCCACAGATGAAGGGGAACATGAAGGGGGTTCCTCTGTGGGTAGAGGAGTAGATGAAATAGATTCTGGTGTAGGTAGGGGAGCGCGGGCTAAGATTTCATTTATGGAAGGAACATGAGGAAATTAGGAAGAAACTGGTGTGTTATTGAAAATAGTGTGAACCTCGCGGATAGTGCTGTCATTGTTCAGGTATCACCAGATTAGTTGGAAGATGGGGCATGATTAGGGAATGGCTTCTCGAAGATATGCATGTTTTTGTTAGCGGGTGCATTCAAGTTGTCCAAGACTAGATCTCCATTGTCTATCATTTCTTGGACGATATTCTTGAAGGTGATGCAGTTATTATCGTTATGGCCTTTGACATGATGATAGTTGTGAAATTCGTGCTCTTTATACCATGTAGGCATGGGTCACTCAGGGTCGAAACCAGTATGAGTTTTTATAGGTGTAAGGTTAATGGCATTGACTTTAATAATATTTTCTAAAACAGAAGAATAAGATTCTCCTAGGGAAGTGTACTTTGTTGTTCTTGTCTGAACTGGAAAGCTTGGACATGAGAGAGATTAGAAGGGGGTTTGGCTAGGTTTGATTGATGGGGGGGACTAGCCTTTAGAACTATGGCATTAGCAAACCCTTTTTGCTTTGAATAGTTGTTTTTTGGTTTCAAATATGAAGAAGTATCATTTTATTTGAACGTGATGTTCTTGTTACAAAGTTGAATCTTCTTTTCTTCAATAACATGAATTTCCAATTTCCGTGCCATGGTGAATGCCTCGTCGAAAGTGTGAAAATTTTGCACCTGTAGGGTTGGTGAGATATGTTTGGCACATGCCCGAGTAAATAGCTTTATAATCTCGGTTCGAGGTAATTGGAATGTGAGTTGGTTAATGAGGCTACGCCAGCGAGTGACGAAGTCAGCGATAGACTCATCGTCATATTTTTGTGTGGAATAAAGATCAGTCATGGTAACCTTCTTGACAATGTTGATGGAGAAGTGGTCTAGGAAGGCTTGGGCTACTTGATTAAATGAGTAAATGGAATTCCTTGGTAGTCCACTGTACTAATCCAATGCAGGTCCTATTAGGGATATTAGGAAAGTCCTCAAAAGTAAAGCGTCATCCTAGGTAATCAGGTAACACCCATGTTTAAAGGACCACAAATGTTGTTGCAGATCTTCTTTGTTATTAAAGAAGTTGAATTTTAGCATCTCTCAATGTATGGGGTATGGTCGAATGGGAATAGACTGGTGAATAGGATCATTACAAATTTCATCATAGGTTAGGGAATTGTGTGAGCTGGAAACCGATGCTTCTAGTGTTTGCATCTCTTCCATCATCAACTTGATGAGGTCATTAGTAGGTTGTGATGGAGGGACACCTCGTGTGGCATAAGGATGTAGATACTGGACTTGATAGGGAGGTTGAGAATAAGGAACTGACACATAAGGCGCATATTCAGTATGGGTGACAGACGAGATAAGGTGTTGTTGATAGTAGGTGTATGTAGGTGGGATGGTCGTTGTGACTCTGGTAGCGATTGGGGACAGTGTTTGTGGGATGGAGAGGATGAGATTTTGGGATGGAGTAGGGGTCACCAACACCACAAGTGGTTGTGTTGTAATGGGTATTTGCGAGATAATGGGTGTGGACTGTGCTATGGTGTGGGTGGTCAATGAGGGGACAACAGATACGACATGTGTAAGTGACTCTGCAAACGTAACGATCATGACGGGTATGGGTCCTATCTGTGAAACTCCTAGGGGTGAAGTAGGTGAGGGTAACACCACATTATTAGGGTTAATGCAGTAGTAGGAATAAGGGCAGGAGAGATGGACACATGCATGTTGTATATCAATTGACCTGAGGATCCTCGGGTGGAATAATGAGAAAGGTAGAACTATAAGGCCGTGGGATTCTGATCAAGGAGTCATTCAAAATCTTCATCACCTGTAGTGATGGTGGTAGGTAAGGTTGAATCCATGGGTGACAGGACGAAGGTGGTGAGGGAATAGGTGGGAGTGGTTGATGGCTAGCATGGAATATGAGGGCATTTATCTGGCTGCGAGTCATCACCATGTGAACACGTGCTAAATTAGTAAGACTGTATTTTGTAGATGACACAAAAAATAGTAAAAACAAAGAATAATGGGGTCCAGGAGGTGAATTTGGTCAATGTTTAGATTTGAAAATCAAACAAAAACAACTGACACTGGTCAGGCTGACTGGTGATGGTTGAGGAAAAACTGATGATGGTAAGGTTGACCGGTGATAGTTGAGGGAAACTGATGATGGTTGCGAAGACCAGTACCGGTTACTGTGGAAGAAACCAGTCTCAAAGAATGAAGTAGGAATGTTGGATTTTCACTGGGGAAATTGTGTATGACAATAAGTATCAACATGGGAGAAATATGATGATTCCTAGAGGGTTAGAAACATAATAGAAATAGTGATGAAAGCTATTCTAGGTAAAGTAACTAGAAAGCCAGAAGCCAACACCGGTTAGGGTTTAACCGACGATGGTCATATATGAACTAGTGACGGTCGTTGGACTGACATCAGTGACTGTGAAATTAGAAAGGAATGAATAAAATTGGTTTTGTGAATTAAATTAAGTGAAGAATCAGACTCAGAAACCTAAGAATGAGGATATGGATCTCTAACACACTCAGACAAAGTCAGAATACTCCAACTACGATGATGGATTGTGCAAGGAAGAAGAAAAAAGGAGATTCGTAGTCTCACACCTCAAAACACAAGCCAAGAAGAATGCTAAGAAAAAAGCACGATCCCAACAATGATTTCCTTATGTTTGTTTATCTTCTGCTATTTAGGATTGATTGTGTGTATTCAGAACATATTTTTTTGGTTGGGAAGGCATCCTACAAAGAAGGATATCTAAAAGAAGAGGTTTCAGGTATGTTATGGTGGGGGCGAGCCATCCTCTAAGATGATGAATCGATAGAGGAAACGAGATGGGGAGTACCTGCCAACTGGATCATGTGATCACTGAAAAATGTTCCTGGGTAAGATGTTGTTTAAGAAATATGTGTATATTTTTATTTGTGCAAGTTTGGTAAGACACATAGAGAGAGAAAAATGTTCTTTCTACAATTCTTTGTGTCAACCATCAACTAGGCATGACTTCCAGCATATAGGTTGCCCTCAGTTTTAATGTGAGCCAATAATGCAACAAATTAGAATGTAATGCAAGTGCTTTAAACCCAAATCAAAGTGTAATATTCGATGTAGCAAGAGATGAACAGGAAGAGGGATGCTCTTTCACTAATGGAATGCAAAAGAAAGGAAGACATGTTATTTTTAAAGCACCGAAAGTATGATTGTTTTTTAGACAATAGAAAGAAGGATAAGGATTTCCAAAGAAGAAATTTAATGTGGAAGCTTTTTGAAGGGAAAAAAACACACAACTTTCACCTAGGAATGAATGAATGCAAAATAACCCCTGATGGGTCCCACCCAGTGTGCAAAAATGTTTCACCATTTCTTTACCTTTTCAAAATGATGAAACATATAAGGGTAAGGGCCAAGAAGGAATACTTGTTGAATAGTAGTCACTTGATGGTTGTTGCCTGTGTTTTGACTTCTTGATCCACAACTAAATGTGAGAGCTTCCTTTTAGCTAGGAGGAACTACCTGTAATAGAAAACAAGACCACAAAAGGATAGTTAAATGATATATGATAGTGGACTACGTAGTGTATGCTAGTTCCAGGAAGTGTGATACTTCCTATATGGTTGTCAATCCACTGTTTAAGACAAGTTAATGTGAGAAATAAACAAAGTACTAATGTAGTTGATATGATTTAGGTAACTCATTCAAGTACAATAAGCAAATCCAATCACAACAAGCTAGGCTATAGTTGGATCTAAGAGGTGAGGTGTCTGTCAAGGTAATGGGACCGATCAGGGTCTGATTCTAGGTTATTTAGGTCAACTGGTAGGGTGATTGTTGAATCTTTTCTTGGTCAAAGTGTAAAACATAGAGACCGATGTCAGCTGAGTGTGACCAATGCCGGTTTAGGTATAATCAAATGTGGTTGTGGATAACCAGTGTCGGTATGGTCGAGGTAAAAGAAAATCAAACAAATTAAATGGAAAGGGTGATCTGAGGTCAAATAAAGTTTGGGAGAGTGAATGGGAAGGTCTATAGAGGTCTTAGGTATGCTTAGAAGTATATAACAAGTGAGGGTAGGTGATTTGGTGATATGGGTAGGGAGATATTAGAGTTCACAAGAAAGTGGGTAATGAAGCACTAAACATGCAAAGAATAGATTAATAACATGAGTAATAAAGATTACCAACTGAAATAAGCCTTACTGGTTAGGGCTATACTTACTGTATTAAAGATTTGATGGCTGAGTGATGGAGGCGGTTGATCAGAGAATATGTGTATGGTACTATAGCGGTGATTTCCCAGAGTGCTCCTATGAATGCAATGGCTCTATGATTGCTCCTGGTGATGGTTATGGATGTCTAGGTGCGTAAAAGGATGCTTATTTTTCTTGTATGCAGCTTTGACCGACTTTCTTGCTCTCAAAATGTGCCAACCCAAAAACAAGGCTGTTTGGGTGAATAAATGGTAACCGGTGATGGTTCCGGGTTGACTGGTGTCGGTTAAGGGGTGACTAGCATCGGTTAAGGTGGGATTCTTTAGATTTACTAAAATGGGTAGATCTTTCTAATTTCTTGGGCCCAGTTAGTTCATTCTCACGGATTAGAACCAGAACTTTCCTTCTAATGAGCGGGAATATGGTTAGAGAGATTTTAGGGTTAGACTAAATATTAGCTCATTAAGGCAAGTGAGACTCAATTATTGTTGGTTGTGGAAACATGCCAAGCATAGGTCTAGGGTGAGGTGGAAATTAGCTTAATTAAAATAATTAAGAATGACTATTGTGAGGATGGGTATTAATTTAATTAAGTTAATTAAATTAATATTAATGTGGGGTGGAAGGGGCCATGGTTAGATGAGTATGCTTGAGCTGGTTATTTTACAAGGGACCAATGGGAGTGTGACCCAATTTTGGTGTCTACAAAATCATCTCCTTGCTTGCCTCTGTGGTAGCAACATACTCAATCTCTGTGGTTGACAAAGCCAAAACGTTTTATAACCATGAAATCTAACTCACCGTTGTATCGCCAACCGTAAATACATAACCTGTTGTGCTCCTCCTATTGTCCAAATCTCCTGCCATGTCTGGATCTACATAACCACACAATGTAGTGTCTGATCCACCAAAACACAATGCTACTCCCATGGTCCCTCTCAAATATTGAAGGATCCACTTCACTGCCTGTCAGTGCTCTCTACCTGGATCACTCATAAACTTGTTCACTGCTCCCTTTGCATGGGAAATTTTAGGCCTAGTGCATACCATAGCATACATCAAGCTACCAACCATTGATGAGTATAGTACCTTAGACATCTAGATTTTATCCTCCTCAGTCTTGGGACTCTGCTCCTTTGATAATTTAAAGTGACCTGCCAAAGGGGTACTAACCGGTTTAACATCTTGCATACTAAACCTCTCCAAGACCTTCTTTATGTACTCTTCTTGTGATAACACCACCTTCCTCTCTTTCCTGTTCTGAGTTATTCTCACACCAAGGATTTTTTTTGCTGCCCCCAAATCCTTTATAGCAAAGGAGTCACCTAGCTGCTTCTTGAGAACCTTTATTTCCTGCATGTTCTTCATTGTAACAAGTATATCATCCACATACATGCACAAAATAATATAACTACCATCAAGAAAATTATTATTGTACATGCAATGGTCTGAGTGACACCTGGAGTAACCCTGCTCCTTCATAAAACTGTCAAACTTCTTGTACCACTTCCATGGAGCTTATTTCAGGCCATACAATCTCTTCTTCAATTTGCACACTAACCTCTCATTCCCTTCGACCTCATAACCCTGTGGCTTCTGCATATACAATTCCTCCTCCAACTCACCATGAAGGAATGCAGTCTTCACATCCAAATGCTCTAAGTACAAGTCTTCTACTGCTACTAAAACAAGAACAGTTCTATTAGAAGTCATTTTAACAACAGGAGAATTTTTTTTTATCAAAGTCTATACCTTTCTTCTATGCAAATCCCTTGACCACCAACTGGGCATTGTATCTTTTCCTGCCTCCATCTTCCTCTTTGATTATATACACCCATTTGTTCTGTAATGCTCTCTTGCCCTCGGGTAGCTCCACCAAATCCCAAGTTTAGTTTTCCATAAGAGATCTATGCTCTTCATCCATGGCCTGCTCCGACTTCTTCTTGGCATCCACCTGCACTACATCCTCAAAGCACTCTAGATCTCCACTATTAGTGAGCAATAAATAATTCAAATATGGAGTAAATCATTTAGGTTCCCTTCTTACCCTAGAAGACCTTCTCACCTTAGGAGTTTGGGGTTCTTGATGAGTAGGTTCCTGAACTGGCTATGCTAGAACATGTTGTACCTGAACGAGCCCCTTAGACACCTTGTTGTCTGTAATGTCCTCTAACACTATGTATTATTTCTTTGATTCATCTTTTTATTCCTATTACTGATCTTTATACATGACTTTTTCATTAAAGACAATATCTATAGACTGAAATATTTTCTTGTCCTTAAGACTCCAAACACGAAAACCAAAGTCATCCTCGCCATATCCAACAAAGGTAAATTTCTTAGACTTAGCCTCTAACTTGTTCCTATCATCTTATCAATGTGAACTAATACCTCACATCCAAATACTCTAAGAAATGAGTAATCAAATTTCTTACCAGACCAAGCCTCCTCAGGTGTACCTCCATCCAAAGCCATAGAGGGTCCTCTGTTAATCAGATAAATAGTTGTGCTCACCACTTCCACCCAAAACATGAGTAGCAACCCCACATGTAACCTCATGCACCTAGCATGCTCCATGATTGTCCTGTTCATTCTCTCTGACACTCCGTTTTCCTATGGAGTATTTGGAACCATTCTTTTCCTGTAGATCCCATTTATCGAATAGCAATCAAGAAATTAATTATTGCAATACTCCCCTCCATTATCTAACCTAAGACATTTCAACTTGAGATCTGTTTCATTATAAACTAAGGCTTTCCATCTTTTGAAGGTTTCAAACACATCAGATTAATTTCTAATGGAATATACCCAAAATTTTCTAGTTGTATCATTAATGAAAGTGACATAATAACATGAACCACCAATAGAGTTTACCTTAGCTGACCCCCATACATATGTATGCACTAAATCCAAAGTACCCTCCTTCCTAGTAGGTCCAACCTTGAGGAATCTCACCCGCTTCTATTTTCCATAAACACAATCCTCACAGAAGTCTAAATCTAACTCCTTTAATCTGGGAAACATGTCCTTTATAATATTCATGCCCTTTTGAATCATATGACCGAGTCTCTGGTGCCACAAAGTTGCATCTCCATCTATAACAACTAAATTACAATAATCAGCACCACTGGTTAAATACAAAGTACCAATTTTCTTACCTCTTGCAACCATAAGAGCTCCCTTGGTAACCTTCGAAGAATCCATTGTAAAACTGACCATACAGCCATAACTGCCCAATTGACCCACTGATATCAAGTTCCACCTCAAATTAGGCACATGCTTAACATCCTTAAGTAGCCATGTGTTCCCATTCTACATTTTCACCCGAACACAATCTTTCCCTACTATTCTGTATGGTTCATCATCACCAAGATATACATGTCTAAAATATCCTTGAACAAAATAAGTAATGTCTATGAGGGGTGACATGGAAAGAAGCCCCTGAATCTAACACCCAAGACTCAACAATATTATCTAAAGAAATAATTAAGGCATCCTGACAAACATGACCTGTTGTAACATTTACCTCTTTAGTTTCCTCCTTCTTGTTCTTCTTATCCCGAAGATCCCAACAATCTTTCTTATCATGACCAACCTTCCCACAGTGCCAACATTCTAACTTACTCTTGGACTTTGACCTTCCACGATCATTTGACTTCCCACGGTTACCTTTCTCTCTATTCTTTTGTCTCCCTCTGCTCTCCACCGTCAAAGTGTTTCTAGAAGTAGAAGAATATTTGGTGCTCTTCCTTCGTATTTACTTGATTAGGTTATTAGAGACTGAATTACTTACAACTATAAACAAGATGTCCCAGCTATCTGGTAAGGAGCACAAAATCAACAAAGCCCTGACCTCATCATCAAAGTCAATTTTTACCGAGTTTAACATACTCGCATCCGTATTAAATTCATTGAAATGAACAACAATAGAACCATTCTTAGACATCTTCATATTAAATAATTTTTTCATCAAAAATATTTAATTAAAGGTAGAGGGTTTTTCATATAACTTCCCAGATGCACTCATGAGACCTTCCATGGTATTCTCCTGCGATATGTTAAAAGCAACCGAAGATGCAAGGCCTAGCCAAATTATCCCGAGTGCCTTTCTATCCAGCAACTCCCAATCCTCATTCGACATGGCTGTAGGTTTCTTTGCTTTTCTAGCCAAAGGAACATGGAGGTCCTTTTGATATAAGTAATCCTCCATTTGCATCTTCCACAAACCAAAGTTTTTCCCATTGAAATTTTCATCCCTTGATCTACCCTCATCCGCCATAGCTCCTACTCAATCTAAACTTTCCCTGTGATTTACATATTCAGCAAAAAACCACCAAATCTCTGATACCAGTTGTTAGGAATTAGAGAAAAAATATGCCGAAACAATTCCTCAAATCGCAGTAGTAGGAAACTATATAGCAGAAGTATACATGCAGAAATATAACAACATAAATAAATACTACACAAAAGAAGAAAAGACAAGATTTAATGTGGTTCACCCAATGTGGGATATGTCCACCAAGAACTTTCTTAGATTTTATTATCAACAAGAGTAAAACAACTCTCACAGTCTTCTCTCAGTTATGAACTCAGAATAGAATTCCAAAGATGCTAAACCACATCTAAACCACAATTGACACCCAATTGCTTGACCTTGATCACTCTTGATCATCTCTTGATCACTAAGAATCAAGAACTCTTGAACACACAAGATATCTTCAAGATACCATAACACATCTATTTATAGGATTATAATCCTTTAAGAAGGCCAAAAGTCGACCCTTGAATTTAGAAAGTCATGAAATTTCATCTTCCCATGGCTAGAAAAGAAACTGTCATGACCTTTCATCTTCCCATAGCTAGAAAAGAAACGGTCATGACCTTTCATCTTCCCAATTCGAAATCCACACTTCAATACTAATTTGAGAAGACAAAAAATAGTCTCCACACCCCAACAGGAGTCACTTGAAAATGTTGTCTAGACCTTGAGGACTTGTTTCAAATTGTTGGAAAGTGCCTTTTGAAACTCAGACTAGCATCCTGAAAGAAAAAAAAAGCGCATGAAAGGGAGCACATGAGAGGAAACAACTATGTACAAACAATACAATGTGCACATAGAGAACTCAGAGGAATAGAAATTATCCTAATATGTACATGATGCAGAAGAAACTTAATGGAAGTTTTTGAGATAAATCCCATTGACTGGGATTGCCAGTGTATTTCCATCACGGTGAGACAACTCAAAAGAGTCATCCTTGTTACAAAAACTGATGCTTTATGGGCCACCCCAAAATGCATCAAAATTTGAATGACACCCAGGTTTAGCTCTATTAGTATCCCATTTCAAGACCATTTCACCCATTTTGAAGGTCCGAGATCTAGCCCTTTTTTCAAACTAATGCTTGGTTGATTTTTGATTCTGCTCTAACTTAATCATGATAGATTTTCTTAGTTCTTCAAGTTCAAACAACTATACCCATCTGATTTCTCTTTTTTCTGTGCCCTCAAATTCCAGCTACTGGAACAACTCTAATGAAGGAAATTCAAGTGATAAAGGAAGCCTTGATTCTTTACCATAAACAATTTTGTAAGGTGAAGTAATTATTTCTTTCTTTGCCATGATTTTTTTTGCCAGAGCGTGTGTGAGACTTTTGTGTTCCAATGCTTATGGTTGATGTCCACTATCCTCTTCATGATTTTGATTAGGTTCTTGTTAGTTGACTCTGCTAAGCCATTTCCTTGAGGGTAGTGGTTCGAAGAAGTATTCAAATAGGTTCTAAGGTTAAGATCCCATTCAGAAATTTTAGTAACAAGAAATGTTTTTACATTATCCGAGATAATGGTCTGAGGAACACTAAACCTTGTTATGATACCATTGATAAATTCAAGGATGACTAAATTGGTTGATTTCTTGAGCACAATAACTTCTATCCATCTAGTGAAATTATATATATATATATATATATTAAAACCCATTTATGACTAGCTCTTGAAGGATGGTTTATCATGTTGATGAAGTCCAAACCCCATTGCGCAAAAGGTTGATTCAATTGGATTGGGTGGAGGGGAAGTGCAACCAATTTTTTCTTTCCTGCAAATAAAATACATTCTTTGCACTTCATGACCCACTTGTATGCATTAGTGAAGAGGGAAGGCCAAAAGTATCATGCCTCGATGATCTTCATTATTTTTTCCTTGGAAGAGAAGAGCCCACTAGGAATCCATTGTGAAATTATGCTAACACTTTACCAACATGTGTGTCATCGATACATCTAAGCAACACACCATCAATATTTATTTTGAAGAGAGCATAATCAATTAGTGCATATGGAATAGATTGTAATGTCATCTTTCTTGTTTGTTTGGCCCTTGAGGGTATGCACCAGAAGAGAGAAAAGTTACCATTTCCTCCATCAAACTGCTCACAGCAAGGATCTTTATTCTATTCAAGTTTAGCATGTGGAAGCTCTTCATCCAGAAATAGTAAAGTATCTTGTTTGTTCTGTGCATCCTCAACAAGTTGTTTGCGGAGTGCATTACCTCTAACTAGCTTCATGGATTGTATAGTCACATAAAAATCCATTATTTTGGTCACCCATCTTTCTCTCTTATCACTGATTTCTACTTCCATTATGAATTCTCTCACATTAGAGTGTGAAACTAACACCTTAACATGATTTTTGGTGAGCATACTCTTGAATTTCTTAAGAGTGCATAAGATGGAAAATACTTGCTTCTCCATGTGAATGTATTTTAATTCATAAGATCCTTCAATGTTTGACTAAAGAAAGCCACTGGATTCTCCATTCCTTGTTCATTTTCTTGTGTTAAGACAACAACAACACTCACATCATCTCCATAAGCATAAAGGACAAAATCCTTGGAGTAATCCATATTGATGAGTTGTGGGGCGCAAGAAATTTCTTGCATGATTATTTTGAAGATTTATTTTCCTACTACTATCCATTTGCAAAATGTGTCCTTCTTGAGCATGAGGGTGATGGGTCTAACCAATCCCACAACGTTAGGAATGAATATCCTAACAAAATTGATTTTTCCTAAGAATGATTGCAAGGACTTCTTGTGTGCTGTCAAAGAGAGAGAGAGAGAGGTAGAGGATGGATGAGACATGTAAAAAGGTTGATAGAAATGTCATCCTTAGAAACCACATGGCTCAAAAGTTTACCTTACGTAACAACAAAGTTACACTTCTTGGGGTTGAGAGATACCCAAAATTCTCTACATCTCTCAAATAATTTCTCTAGATGCATCATGTGATCTGTACTCTACTTTGAGAAGATAATTATGTCATCCAAGTAGATTAGGATGAAATAATTAATATATCATTTGAAGGCAATGTCCATGGCTATCTAAAATGTTATACCTACATTTAACAACCCAAAAGGCATTTTATGATAAGCATATGTTCCCAATTTGGTTGTAAATTTTGTTTTAAACTGATCGTATTCCTTAACCATGATCTGATTGAAACCAGAATATACATCGAGCACAAAAAATCTTTGCAAGTCATCCACAGTTTGCATAATCTACTCCATAGAGGGCAAAGAATAGTGATCCTTCAAATATGCCTTATTTAAATCTCTAAAATCAACATAGAGTCTGATTTCACCATTTTTCTTGTGCACTGGAACAAGATTCACTACTAAATTAGATTATTTGATAGGAAAAATGATTTTCACCTCAATGAGTTTGGATAAATCCTTCCTCATAAGGGGCTCTATCTTAGGAGTGATGGGCCTTTTCTTTTTTTTGATCGTCTTGATACTAGGATCAAGGTCAATGGAGAGTTGAGAAACACTTGGATCAAATCCTTTGGGGTCTTCATAATCCCATGAGAAGATGTTGTTGTATTTATGACATATAGAAATGAAGACCTATTTTTTCATCTTGTGCATATTCCTTGCCAAGCATCAACTCTTTTCCACGCACAATAGTGACTAGAGTGTAGTCTTCTTACGCGACGTGCATATTCTTTTCTTCACCCTTGAATTCATCATCAGGGATGAATATGTGCTCTAAGGTGACCAAACCTTTAGGCAACTTGTTTTCTTTTAGTTTAATGACTTGGTCATCATAGCTATTATGTAAGTCAACTTGCATGTTTGAAGAGAACTCAACTTCGTTATGAATGAACTAGAAAATCTGCACGTCATTGTCAAACACTTTCTAGATGGTTTTATTGTTTGGAATAGATGGCCTAACTATCATCTTGATGTGTTGTGCATTAACTTGGATAAAATCCTCATCCAGTGAGAGTTATGAACCAAGGGTTTTCATCTGATCCAATTCTTTTTTCAAATTCCTTTGCACCACATGTAGATTGAGAGCTTTAAATCTCTCAAAGAGGTCCCAAAATCTATGTTTATAAGATTTTACAAGATTATTATTTGTTGTGCACTTGTTTTTAACCTTGTGGATGAAAAATTTATTTTCCCCAAAGATCTGCAATGCCTTAATCTGCCCCTTTTTAACAAGAAGAAGACCATGCACCAACGCTTTATATTCTACTACATTGTTGGAGCGTACAAACTATAACCTGTGTGCGAAGAAGAAATTATAACCCTTGGGAGAAATGAGAACAACACCTAAACTTGTGCCATTTCTACTTCTAGAACCATCAAATTACATTTATCATTGTCTATAATTTTCATCATTTTTCTTAAGCATGGTAGGCAACACAACTACTTCTTGAAGGATGTAATGAGTACCAAGACTAGTTTCAATCTATGTGTCATAAGGATCAAATTCATAATTCTCTTTATCCCACTCATCTAATAATAGATTAGGTATGGAAGGAGGAATGGGTTTCTCTTTAGAAAGTTAATCTTGTTCTTAGCCCTCTTGGGTTAGGAAATTAGCTTAGAGAGGGGATGATTCATATGACTCAACATGATTGGAAAATATAGGCTCAACTTGTATGGTAAATCTAGGACCATACCTTTTTTTTAGTAACATATGAGACCAGTTAGAAGACAAGTAGCCACCCACCTTGGCATTGAAATCTATTGATAGGCAAATGGAAAACAAAGGAGGTAGGTCAATGATTGACAAATCCTGAGTTATAGTTAGACTTATACATGCATGAAGGGTTAAATCAATATCCTTTATGACTCCAGGGTGGTCAAAATATAGCCATCAAGTTGTAAGACTCCTTTATAGATAGGGTTGTATTTAAGACTCAAGACATCAACAATTTTCTTAGGAATAATTGAATTACTCCCCCCTCAATCAATCATAAAATTGTGAACAAGATGTTTTACCACTATCAATGACATATAAAAGGGTGGTGTTTTGATAATTTTACTTGCTTCTTCGTTGCTTGACAAATATTAACAATAGATTGAGATCTTTGGATAGCTAGATCAGCACATGAGAGTTGTGTCAGAGCTTCATACAAAATATCACGTTGAGATGGAATGGCCAAGGTGTACAAAATTGTAAAATTTACATTTTTCCTTTTCATCTGGTCCACATTGTTAAATGGAAGGCCCACGGACTTTTGCATTTTAGGCACAACAAGATATTTTCTTGATTTTTCAAGTGCAGAGGTAAGGTCCTTACCTTGCATAGAGGATTTACCTACCAAAGAAGGAGCGCCCACTAATTATCTTGGAGCATTGTGCAAAACCTCACGGACATGAATATGTGCACTGGAACTATTAGAATGATGAGTTTCATGTATTTTCTTCTAAAGATCAGTCTAATTGGTAGGAGAAAAGGGTTGCGCGCTAGCTTCTATCACTATCCTCTTGTACCTTATGTTGTCAAGAACCTACACGCGTGGCCTATTTGGGTTGTCCATAGATTTTTTTATTGCATAGAATTCCTGAACCTCTAAAAACATAAGGTTGGTCTCAAGAATAACTTCTTGCATTTCTTAATTCTCTGGTTTCCACGCAATAGTGGAAGGATCATAACTTGAAGCAGTATGAATCTTAAAGGTTTTTGTATGCAATAAATTTGTGTAGTTGTACTGATTGTGTGTAAAGTTGCAAGGAAAACACCATTCTCTCTCTTGGACCATGTTGTTTTGTACTGGAACTAGTTCTTTGCTTATGCTAGGTGCTGAAAGGGGTTGTGTAGGGGAAACTATCAAGAGAGAAAAGTGCACAATAACATGCTATATATCTTTTTATGGCTCATCCCATATATCTGATTTGGATATTTATTTCTAAAGGGCTGATGGCTTTGATTAAATCCTTGATTAGAATTTTTTATGAAGGTTTTTGCATGTTGCTTTTATATGGATATAACTTTATTAGACAAATTTCTAATCAAGGATTTATCCCTTCAAATTATTTTTGTTGTTTGGGAAAGTAAGATGTGGAGGCAATGGGTTTGGGGATTTTCTCAGGAATGGGAGAAACAAAGGGTTGAGACACTTGACGAAATTTAGGAAATAAGGGCATGGGTGGTCTAGGGGGTAATTTTCTAACCTAATGGTTATAACATGGGCATCAAGAAGTTACGTAGCACCCATGGACTATATCATAACTACAATGTTAGAATTCAAGGCTCTTAAAAAGTAAAAGAAAGCACCTTTAGGGGTTGGTCTTAAGAGGTCTGGAATTCTATCCCATGTCTTCTTAAATTTGAAGTTGAAATCAACCATGAGCTCATTGTGAACTCTCTTGATCATTGTGAGTTATTCTAACAAGGATATATTATCATATTTCTCCTTGAATTGATTGCAAAGCATGGTACCAAGTCCATCCTAGTTATTGATAGAGGTAGGTATCAAGAGTCTATACCACTGAAGCAGTTTTTCTTTAAGTGAAGAAGTAAGTAGCCTTACAACTACATCATCTTCTATAACTAGGTGAATAGAGCATACATTTGTAATGTCTTGAATGTTCTCAGTAGGGGTAACTTTATTCTCACCAGCAAAAAATGGTATACTCTTAAGTGCAACTATTGGTATATCATGTTGCGCGGGAAGATCCAAAGGAATTCTACCATTGAAGTTGACAAAAGGTAGATTTATCTACGTCATGGATTGGAAGGGTTTGAATACCATAGTAGAGTGCGTTGAAAGTTTTTCCAGAGGATGGGTAGATCACTATCTTTGCGTGGAAGATGTAGATGCATGTGCAATGGTTATGCTACTTATTCTTCTTGGAGATAACTGTAGATACTCAAAAGGTTCTTCAACTGTTGCACTCTATCTAGTATGTATTATTTTCATGAATAGGATGCACTGTCTGCTGAAAATAATAGATATGGAAGTTGGGAGTTTCCATATGTGTTGAAACAATCCTCCAAAGGATATAAATAAACAAAAACACATAAATTTTCTCAAATAAAGATATATAACTCTTCTAACTCGTCCCAATTGGTGTGCTAAAAACTGTTGGAGATCAAAATTACACATATCCTAAATCAGAATAAACTAGGCTTTTGAGTCAACATGGGACTGTCTCCAAGTTGTGGGACTTGCACTCTAAGATAGACCTCCGGAGAAGGTTGAATTCCTCTACCTATTTCTATTGTTAAAGTTACTCCTACAAAGTGAAATGCAACTACTTATCACTACTCTAAGATTCTAAGGGACCAGGGTGAGAAGGAGATACATAGAAGAAAAAAATAAGGTAAGGGGAGGTGATAACACCAAGAAGAGGGGGATTAATCCACTTAGTTGAGTGAAAAAAGGGAAAACACACATAGGGAGGGTAGAAAAACGTGCCAAAATCTACAACATCATTCACACACTTGCTTCTATGGAGCAAAACAGAAATGAGACCTAAAATGAACATCAAATAAAAAATGCACATGAAATGCAATAAGATGTGAAATAGGGAAGAGAATAGCCACAAAATAATATTTTATTTCTTCCAAGTGATGCACAATTGATTACAATGGTGGATGGGGAAGGTATCCACATGCAATAAACTAGATCTAAGGCTTATAACTCAAAATGCCAAGTAACAATGCTCTAAAAATTTCCCTTAGAAAACCAAGAGGGTCCAACCTTTTAAAATGAGAAATGTTTATGAATATATAGACAAAAGGGGAAGAGAAGAGGTGTTAAAGAGAGGGAAAATAAGATTTCAAAATCCTCTAACCATAAAAAACTTGCATTAAATGCCTGTAAATGATCCTATAGCACTGTCAGATCCTACTCCCCATGTCAACTTAGCTTGTGGAAGAAGGAAAGAGGAAAGATCTCATCAAATCTGGGTGGTTGAGTTGACTAAATTTGTGTATTAAGGGATGAAGTAATGTTTTCCCTATTTCACCTACCAAATCCTACCCAAAATCTGATTTTAAAAATCGCAGCGTGTAGCCCACATCAGTAGCTTTTGAACAAGACCAAAAGCGCATAAATATGATCTTTGTAGCAAAAGTTATGATGCTTTGAAGTTCATAGTACAAGATAAAAATGCAAGACACTTATGATATAGTCAAAAAAATGTCTATTGTTTTGTCTTTTTCTTCCACATATCATGCATTCATTTGATGTGAGGATTTGGCACGCAATTGACATGTTCTGTTAGGTTGTGTGTCATACACTCAACTGAAAAGTTGACATGTGGCACTCATTGACTAGCATAGAAAGATTGTATTTGGCACATGCACAAGTAAAAGAGGCATAAGAAGGAATAATGACAAGGTCTTCAAGTGTGCATGTGAGAGTATGTGAGGAGTGGGAAGAAACGAAGCATATATGCAAAGGTATGTAAGTATGAGAAGAAAGCAAGGGAGCACAAGAAAAGGATGCATAAAATAAATCCTGCAAGGGAAATGTGCAAAGATGTAAGGTGGAAAGGGAAAATGAGCATGCATAAGGAGATGCCCAAGAATTGGGAAGGAAGGGCATGCATGTTAAAACATTCCAGGGACTCAGCCAAAATGGAAGGCAATCCCATAGATGCTTGCGAGAGGGTACACAAAAATATTGGTGTGGATGCACAAAGATTATGTGTGTAAGGAAATGTAAGGAGGTATAGGAATGGAAAAGGAAGGTGGAAGTGCATGGACGAAAGTGAGGAGAAGGAAGAGCACAAGGAATAAGTAGGGAGGGCGCATAAGGATGCACATGAAGAACTGTAGCCAAGAAAAAGTGCCAAGGTTTAAAAATAAGAGTGTGCAACCCCTAAAATTTGATGTCAAATCCATAATGGAACTATAAGTTATCTACGTAACCAAGGTGGTTATTTTGGGCAACATGTACATGTACTGAGGAAGGACATGGATAAAATACACTAGTGCATGTGAGAAGGTGATCGGGGATAGGAAGAAGGAGCACATATTTTTCTAAGGCATGTAAATGTGTAGGGGAAACATAGAATATTGGAAGAAGGTAGCATGAAAAGCATGACAAGATGAAATAACAGGTGTGCATTTTAAGGATGTGCAGAAGGAAATGCAAGTGCACAAGGAAGGGAGTGTCAGGAAAGAATGCAAAGGGGAACTAGTGCATGCACAACAATGTGTGGTACTCAGGAAGAGATACATGCATGAAGAAACTATACTGGGGACCTTTAAAAAAGGAAGGAAAGTCCACAAGTTCATGTGGTATAATGCACAAGTATCAGGGAATTAAAGTGAACATACAAATGAGTGCGTGCAAAGGGGAAATGAAGGGAGATAACAGAATACAAGGAAAGTAAGAGTGCATAAAAAACACACAAAAGAAAATGAAGGAAAGAGGAATAACAAAGGAAACACATAAGGGTGTGCACAAAGAACTGCAACTTAAAAAATACAACAAGGAAGAAAACCATCGGTGCGCGTAACCTAAACACTTGATTCCAGAGCCAGAATGGAACTACAAGTTGTCAAAATAACTAGGGGTTATTTTAGACAACATTTTGATGATTTTCGGGGATATCTGTCTGCTAGATGAGGGAGATGAGTGGCCTTGAAGCATCCATTGGGAATGGAGTCATCTTGAAAGAATTTTTTTTTTTTTTTTTTTACTTGAAGAACTGACCCCTTAAGTCATTTGAAAAACTTCCTAGACTTATTACTAAAACTGTTACTCCCATATGAAGATATTTTGATTTGAATTTATGAGAGTGGAAAACTTCTAGATACTGTATCCTTATAAATCTGAAAACTTATGCATAGTAACATCCATCTTGGAAGCAACAAAAATGCGTGCACAAGAGCACACGATTGGAAAGAAACCTACATTACCAACAAAAACTGTGTGCAAGAGTGCACTTAGAGGAATTGAAACTACTCTAATATGTACATGATGTAGAGAAATCAATGGAAGTGCTTGAGATAAATCACATTATTAGAACATTTAATATTAAGTGTTATTATAAATAAACTATAATTTATAATTAAATAAATTAGAATATATAAACGACGTGTATAATATTCTAATTTATTTAATATAAACTACATGTTTAGTATGTTAATTAATTATTTAAAGATCAATTAATGGTTAATGGGTACAACGTGAGAAGTCACACATGTTTGATTTATTTATATTGATATGTGGGGTCATTTCAAATGTAATGAATTCATAATTCACGTGATGAATTCATGGCGGAGAGAAGTGAGGGGAATGTATATGTATTGGACTGAATTTCTCACTAAAGGAATTATCTCTTTTTGTGGTTTTTACCTTTTGGGGGTTTTCCATGTCAAATATGTGTGTCTATGTTATTTTATTTTATTGTATTTGTTATAATGTTATTATAATATTTTTAATATTAATTTAATTAATATTGAATCTTATTTAATGGTTAATGTGTTTAACCCCTCAGATCTGACATGGTATCAGAGTAGGTTAAAAATATTTCAAATAAATAAATAAATTTAATCTGATGCTTGGGAGTTTAAATTTAAGTTTTTAATACCCAAACTATTTTTTCTTTTTTCTAGCATAAAAAACCATTAATTCTTGACTATGATGATGCCACATTCAAGGTCTCAAAGATACCTTTCCAATGAGACATATTTTGCATAATTTGGAGATTTGAAGAGAAAGTTATGGCCATTTAAAGTTGTGCATCTCGGGAGAACAAAAATTTGACATGTGGCAGATTATAATTTTCTTTAAGTTTTCCTATGTTCACTTTTTTTATTATTTCCTTCTTTCCCTCATGTCTACCTTTAACCTTTCACGTGTCTCCTTTGACTACCTCAACCCTACCCAGACCCAAAACCTTTTATTTTAAACTTGGTTTATCCCGTGGGCTCGAGGCCCACAAAATATATTTGGTTGAAAATCATGTGGAATTATTCCATGTGTCCCTCCTTTAGTGCTTGGATGTATGACATGTGTGCACCCTTTTAAATCAATTTCTACCTTTATATTATTTACTTTCCTTGATCAAAGATCATTATGTTAACATATATGAGTTAGATTGTTGTCATTGATGTAAAAGTTCATTAATGAAAAAGAGGTTCATCTACGAGTGCTAGAAGATGCTTGGTATGATTGTGACATAGAAAAACAAAGTGTGGCATGGTGAAAAGGATGAAGATGGTTAGAATGGTTTGAACTAGCATGCATAATCAGGAGACGTAGTTACCATGGGTGATAGAGCATGATGGTTTGAGATGCATGATGGCTTGAGGATCATGGTCAAGACATGGAGAGCATGGGAGTGTGTGGAGAAATTCATATGAGTCTCAAAGTGTAGGTACAAGTTTGAGCATGGTTTTCAGGTGATCATCTAGACCTATTCTAGGTGCTTGAATGCCAAATAGAGCATGCAAGTGAATTATAGAGCTATTTTATCCCATGAGGGCATGTAGAGGTGTGAGACATGCTGTCTTAGGTGTGTTATATTCTTTTGGACAACTTAGAATAAATGTTATGGTGTTCTTCTACTTGGTTATGACCTAAACTATGCAAAACCCTAAGAACTGGTTGGGTAAGTCCTTGTGGTGGTGAAGATATAGGTCAATTTATGACAAGATGATGATTGGATAAGTTAGAAGAGGTTGTCCTAGTATTGTGGGCTAAGTTTCATGTCAGTATGGAGAAGGTTTTGCAAGATATGATGTTTTTGGTCCTATCGAGCTCAAGAGAGTGCATTTTCTAACTCGAGGTGAGAGAAATATTCTTTTTGGCATGTTTTATGTTTACATGGGACCTTGATCCTTTTATGGATGTTGAGGAATTGAGTTCATAATATCTCAAAGTTGTAATGAGATCAAATGAGGTCCAAACATTTATGAACAATTGCTAAGAAGGAAAGATGTTTTTTATGAGCTTGAAACTCTAGTTTGCTAGCAATGGAGAAAAAATTTCTTGTTTGAGTCTAGAATGGATTATATCATTAAATATTCTAATTGGATTATAGAAAGTACTCTCCCAAATTTTATATGGTGGTGGTTTCAGGTCATGACATTTAGTGGAGCCCACACAAAATCCCTTGTTTTCAGGAAAGAAGGTGTCACTCTCATGTTTTCCATTAGAACCTACGACTCAATTAGTGTTCTGAGATGTATGGGATCCATTCTACATGTTTTGATTGATTTCAGAGCTTTGTAATTCCATTTTATTATTTACACATGTCAAAATAGGTTGACTGGTTTTTGGGCCTAAAAGGGAAGTTTTATAGTCATGGTGAATGGAAGCGCTTTAGAACTTGTGTGCATTATGATTAAGTTGTATGCGATTATATTTGTTTTAAACATCTCATGTTATGTGTTGGAATCATTGGTTGATCTCTAGAAGTCAGATGATGTGTCATAAAGAAGGGCACAAGTTGACCTACTTTGACTGGTTCAGGAAAGCATTGGTTTGGTTTGAAATACCAATATGTTGGCTTAGATGATAATGGATATCCATTAGATATTGAAGAGGGATGAATTTTTTTCCTACTAAATACATTTAAAGAGCTTTAAAGTGTCATCCAGGGTATAATAAGGTCTCATTTCCGAATCTGGTTCCTAGGTAGTTTGATTTGCTGAAGAGGAGAAGTTGTTATATTTTATTTTTTGGTTTCTTCACAAATTCTAGAATTCTTGGTGATGTTATTCATGTATTTTTATTTACATTAAGTTGTTACATGGTATAGTTACGTTGTTTAGGTGTGATCTTGGAATTTATTGTTGAATATTGGTTCCTGGAAGTTCCTGATTTGAGTAGGAAACAATCAAACTTGGTGGTGAAGTGAGAAGAATGAATGATACAGAGTCTTGTGAGTAGATGGAAGTTGTTTATAGGATATATTGGACATGTGTGAAGCCATTTGAGGTATGAAAAATTAATATGAAGCTCTTGGAGGTCTTGGAATGCTCGGTGAAAGATAAACTAGCCTTTTAGGCCTAGTTATGCATGATGGTTGTCTTGGTGCATTACCGACCCATGCAAGTCCTACATAATTATTTATATGATTATGTATATGTTTTTTTGAGTTGGTATGACCTAACTCTAATGGTCATGGATTACCTAGTTATGTTTTTGAGTTGAGCCATGTATTAAAGTGTAGGTAATTGTTCATTTTGAACTAGTTGTGGTGAGAGGGACAATGTGTGAGACAGGTGAGAGTGTGAAGGATATTTAATAGCATCAAGACATATATGAGAGAGTGTGTGAATTTATTAGGAGATTTTATGAGCTAATGTGCAAGGTAAATTATCCAAATCATCCCATGAAAGAAAAAGATTGAGTGAGGTAGGAGAGAGGGTGTTTGAAGAAGATTTTGAGGTTTGATAGCTGAACTTGTGATCACTCTCAACTGTGTGGGCTGAATTTCATCTGTGGTATTCTATTAAGAACTCATATGATGAGTAATATTCATACAATTACTTTTTTTGAGTAATATAAAAAAGGGTTTATAGGGGTGGGTGTTCCTTATGAAGTGGGTGATTCACTAAACAAATCTTGTGTGATGAGTCATATTCATGCAATTATTTTTGTTTTTATAATATAATCAAAAGTTTTAGTTGGTTTTATTCCCCTTGATGGTTTCCCACTTACATATTTTTTTCTTTTGTACTCTCTCTCATTCATGTTCATGTGGATGGTTGTTTCGTATTGATTAAGCTCACATTAATGCATGGTTGAATGTTAATGGTTCACACAGGCTTAAGTAATTGAAGATAAAGTTTTGAAGGATTGATTCACACCCGTGTAAGTGAATTTTTATTCCAAAAATTGGTATCAAAGAAGGTACTTTTGAAGAAGTTTAATCACTTAAAGGAGATCATTTGAAGCACAAAAATAGTGATTCAGTAGAGTGGCACTTCTAGCAACAAGGCTCCCTTGTTTAATGGAACAAACTATGAATTTTGCAGCATTATAATGAGGGATCACATCATGTCATTATTGTTTTACATTTTGAAACCTATATTATATGGGTATATTATTCCTTAGACTCCTCCAAAAAGCAATGTAGATAAGAATCTTTGTAGTGAAAACTCCAAGGCAATAAATGCAATCATGTGTGGGCTTTCTGAATTAGAACTTGTAAAGGTGATGCATTGTACCTCATCCAAAGCCATGTGGGAGAAATTTAAATTCATTTATGAAGGTGATTCAAATTTAATATTGGAAAATCTCCAAACTTTGAGAAATTGCTTTGAAGGAATGAGTGAATAAGAAAACATTGCTCCATTTTTTCTCAGGGTTGATAAAGTTGTCAACACCATGAGAGGTTTAGGCGAAGATGTGAAAGAATAGGTTATTGTGAAAAATGTGTTAAGTTATCTCACTCAAAATTTTGATTCAAAGGTGTCTACTATTGAGTAGGATAAGGATTTTAAGGTCATGACTATGGATGAGCTATATGGCATATTGATTGCATATGAGATGAGGATTGTTGATTCCATACCTATCAAGAAGGAGACTGCTTTCAAATATGAGATGAAGAAAAAGGATAAGGAGGCTAATAATGATGGTGTTTCTCATGATATTTATGATGATGAACTCTTTGCAATGATCTATACAAGAATAGAGGTTGGATTAAGTAATTACAGAGAAAAGTTTCCCTTTAAATTCTTTAACTGTGGAAAAATAGGTCATTTTGCTAACAAATGCCCTCAGAAGCACAAGGATGAAGATGAAGATGAAGATTAACATGAATAAGACAATGAAAATAATACTCATAGGTTTGATAAAGGTAATAATAATTTCAAAATGTTTGGCAAGAAGAAGCTCAAGAAGATTTTCTACTCAAAAGAAGAAACTTGTTCATTTGAAGAAAGTAGTGATAGTATTGTCTCTAATTTTGATTCTAAATGTGAGAATTGTGACATTGGTGATGAGTTATTGTTCATGGTAAAGGATTACATGAAGTCAACAAGTGATGGCTCCATAGTGTTGGGTGACTTCATGTCTGAATCTTGCAGGGATTTTGAGGAAGAAGAAGATTGTGACCTTGAGATAGGTCTGATTAGTATTCAAGGTGAGTTGAAACATGCCAAGGAAAAGAATAAGAAATTAAAAACACAAATCAAGGACCATGATAAAGATAAAGAGTGTGAGGAAATAATTAATCAACTTGAAATAATTTCATAAAATAAACAAGCCAAGGAAATGGAGATTATGTCTCTAAGGGCAGATTTTTCTAATTTATCCATCAAATCCAATACATTTAAAAAAGTTTGAAATGATCTCTAGGGATCTTGATGATATTCTAGGAATTTAAAGGTCTACATGAGAAAATAATAGTTTGTGATTCAAAGATGACACTAAGGGAAAATGAATGATACAAAAATACATTGTTTCCAACAAGGAGATTGAAGGTCCAAGCATCAAAGAGGAGTAAAAGGAGAGATGTAAAATAAAATGTGAATAAAAATTCCATAAGGTAGCCTAATGCTTCAAGGTATGAGAGATCATTTAATGGTTATTTTTTCACTTGTAATGGCTTTGGACATAGGGAAAAGGAATATTGGAGGTTTATAAGAAATTACTACCCATGGAGGGATAATAGAGACGAGAAAACAATTAATGTGGTTTGTTATAATTGTCATGAGAAGGGACATATTGCTAGGTACTCTTTACATGAACCATCTAGCCAAAAGTGGAAGAATGAAGGTTTCAAAGGTAAGAATGAAACTATGTGCTACAATTGCAACAAGGTTGGTCACTTTGCTAGATAATGTTGTCATGGTTATTCAAGAAAAATCAGGAGGTTTTAGACTCCTAGAGTGCAAGAGAATAGAAAAGGAAAGATGTGGGAGCCTAGATAAGGTCATGACATTCCACCCAGAGTAGATGTTGAAGCAAAGAAATAATAACCACAAGTTGAAGATCATAAGAAAGAAGGAAATGATGTGTCACATGTGTCTAAGAGGTAATGTAACCTCCTTAGATTTATTTTTCTAGAATCATATTTCTGGGTGTCTCTAATAGACTACTTAGAGGCATAACTATCCATATAAAGTTTTGTGTGAAGGGGGAACATGATTATTTTGAGTTATGATGTTGTAGAGGTACTATTAAGATGTCAATGTATGCTCATTATGTCTATAAAGGTATTCATTCTAATTTGAAGATGTTTTAGGCACTTCCGTGGTGCAAGGATGTTAGATTAATGAAGTAAAAGCCAATCATTTTGTATGATGACTTGATTATACAATCAGAGAAAGAGTATGTTGATGCTTCTCAGGCATGTGAGCTAGTTGACATTGTATATGATAAGTTGTTAGTCCTTGAGATTACTTGAGAGTGTTCATGTATCGTGGAAGTTGTATAGAGATGGTCAAGCACTGATGAGGTATGTGAAGTTTAATGGATGAGTTTCTCAAATGAAATGCATTATGTCAAGCCTTTGCATGGTTGTTTGGGGTCTATAGTGGCATCCTTACTAGGAAACTGGGAAAATATTATGGTTTGCAAGGTTATTTTCATCTTGATATTGGTCCACATAGTTTATGCAGTGATAAGGTAGCTTTCTAAGCTTATTATTTGAAATAGAAAAAGTGTTACAAGTATGTGAGTGGGTACTTGAGGTTTGTATCTGAGTTCTAAACAGTGATATGAAGTTACCATAGACACAAAATCACACACTTGGGTAAATTTCTAAGTCCATAAACACATATTTGCATTCATATGATTCCTAAGAATACTAGTAATTGACAACTATGTTTTCCCTCTTCACTTTATTTCATGTCTCCTTTATGTTCTTTCACACCCTACAACCCAGTTGGTATTCCATTTGCTAATATTTTATGGATTCGGGCACTAGTTCCTAGATATGACGCCAGTGCTCAGGCACCCTCATCCTTCTAGGCGCCCCTGACCCTTTTTATCTTTCTCGCTTCTTTTGGGTATCTTTTATCTTTTGAAAATCTTAGTTTCTTATGGGTTGGCCTTCCAGTCGTCAATTATGAAATTTAACCAAGAGAATCCTATAAATACAAAACTATGTAGCCATAATAAAATACCAAGCACTAAGAATCTATTATCATCACCTAAGGTTGCATCCAAAGGTATCTAAGAGCATCAAGGCATCCATATAACACTCACTCAAGGGACAAGGGACTGCATTTTTTGCATACAAGCATAGGAATGGAAGTTCATTTTTCCATCAAAAAATTTATTTACATTGGTATATATAGCTATCGCCTGCTATTACACGCGCTTGTGCAAGGGCCTCCTAGGGCACGATTCTATCACATATGCACAAGAACTACATGGAGTATGAAATGTAGTGCAACACTCAGTTATAAGCTCACTAAGTAGGGTGACCGTTAGTGTGACACCCGAAAATCGCCACGCCAAACCACGCTAAAACAACAACATTCGGCTAGAAAAAAATTACGACTAATACTTTTTTTATATCACATTAAGGTACATGAAATAAATCTTAGTTACATTAATCAAGATTATAAAAAAAATTATTCAATTAACCAAAATCTTTTCCTTTTTAAAAAATTCAATTTATTTAATCTGACATTATTATTTCATTACTTAAACCATTCCATTAATTAATCCCAAATTAATTTTATTTAATTAATTGATCAATCATTAACAAATTTTGTTTAAATACCCACTTAGGTTAATAATAATTTTAATCCAATCTTATTAAAATTATCCTCAAACCTTAATTAATTAAAGTTCCCCCACATGGTTTATTTAGAATAACTTACAATATTTCCTAAGTCACCCTTAATAAAATTCTATAATATACATAAAACCATACTAACTCCTTTAATTACACTACCCCTATGCATTTACCCTCTTACCTTTTATTTTCCATTTAATAAAATAAACATCCCATGCACATATTTTATTAAAAAGTTTCTTACCTATTTAATTTCCTCCATGTTTGACAACATTCCCCTAGGCTACATTAATTTTAATCTTCACAACTTTATTAATGTTTTTATTCACTCATCTCATAAACGAACGGTGATTAAATCCTAGCCCTAGGATTCGTTTAATCCTCTCCTTTAGATCTTAGGGTTCCCCTAGTTTTCCCTAAAATCCTTATGGCTTATATTTCTTTCTTTCTAACCCTAATTGTGCCTTCATTTGCACATGTCAAGCTAAAGAAAAGGTCAAGAATTGAGGCAACGACATCTGGGTTGAAACTATGTTGATGACGATGTTGTAGGGATATCAATGGGAGGATTTCTCTCCCTTTTCTCTCATTATTTTAGTTTAATGGTTTCCCTAGGGTTTAATTAGTTTTATTTGCAAGTTTCATTACTGGTTCTTTTACCAGTATCTATGGTAGTGGGTGTTTGATCACCCTTATGTATTTTTCTTTAGTTACAGAGATGAATCCATATTCATTTGGAGTATTTATTCATTTAAAATCTACAAAAGGTTTAGATATGAGAAATATCCATTTTTCTTATGCTTATACCATTGATAAATCCATTCTCAAATATATCCATATGCATATATACACAATTATGTGTATATATTCACATATATATGTTTGGACTAGTAATGAAAGATCTGTGCACCACAATTTTTTCTTTTATTCATTTTATTGATAACACTATTTATGGAGGTATATATAAATATTTATGCATATATACACAGATGTGTGTATATATCCATATATACACTCCATGAATGGCATCATTTACTATGTGTTTTAATTTTATGAGTTTAAAGTCTTGAAACAAAGGTTACAGGGTCGAATCTAACCCTTTTATTAAAAGTGACTTCAGCACAAGTGATTGGCACTGGTCACGTGACTGTTGTCATTTTAGTAAGGCATACCGATGCCGGTAGCATGGACCAATGTTGGTCTCTGTGAAAATTGAATATTTGAAAAGTAAAGGGCTATACATACATACATACGTACGTACATACATACATACATACATACATATATATATATATATATATATATATATATATATATATATACTCCAGTGTAAACATACATGTCTAATTTCATAGACTAACAGATATCATTATTCCAAATGCTTGCAAGCAATAAGTCTAAGTCTAACTACCGTAAGCAAACGTGCAGGGAAAGAACTTGTTTTAAAATGAAAGAACATTATCACTTTCAGATCTATATTTTCCAAAGTGATTCCAGATTGCATTCAAGGTACATACATACATTTGAACTGGTTTACTTCCAAAGAGAAGAATATAGTAAGTAAAAGAACAATTTCTTGAAACTGAGATAGAAAAAGAGAAAGGAATCCATGATAAAAAAAATAGATCAAACAAAGATGTTATTCCTTTAAAGTGATTTCATATTTTTCTTAACTCATTTTAGACAGTAATTTTTAATATTTTATAGAGTTTCAAAATAAATTCAAAATTGCCCAATATGGCAGATTTCACAATATTTACAATGATACAATCCTTTCAATTTTGACTTCAATACATACAAAATTTACAATAATTTAAAATACAAGCCCTCTACCAAAATGGCGGAGACAACATGACCAATGTTTTACAAAATATAAAATCTGCAACTCCATTTAATTCCTGCAACTTTTCTTCCTTCATCTCCAACTCACACAAATAAGAGAGAGAGCTAGGAAATTCTTTCCTCCCAGCCAAATTCCAAAGAAGGGGTGAAGCCAACCCCCTCATTAGCCCCTGAGTTCCAACCATGAAACCATGCAGAATATTCACAACCATGACAGTAAGACAAGAGCTTCCAAATTATAACATACATTCACAACCAATATGCTTTTCAACACAAGAATCAACAAATAAAACCTGCAACTTTAATTCATCACAAAGGCTCATTTTTAGATCCATATGAGACAAGAAACATGGGTAACCATCTTGTAAATCCCAAGTGGGTTAGAGGTCCACCTTAAACCTCCATAGTAGCAATCACACATATTTTCTTATCCCTCCCTCAAACTCTTATCACTTCCTCATGGAATTATACAAAAATAATCAAGAATTTCCTTTTTTCCTTCACAAAGGTGGAAACCCTACCCACACTCCCTCCATAACCTCATAAAACTCCCTGATTCCTCCTCCTTTTTCACCATTTTATTTTTTACTACACCTTCCTTAAGGAAAACTACGCAAAACCAAAACAAACATACAAACATGCATTCAAATTCAACAATTCCATACACAATAAAACAAGAAAACAAAATGGGATAAAGAATGTACCTTGCCATTGATGACACCTTCCTTTTCCAAGAACTTTCCTTCAATTTCTCTCCACAAGCAAGCACTCAAAACCAACTCCTTTCCAATTCCAAGCCCAAAATCCCCAAAAGTAAGTAAACCCAACAACATAAACGAAAATCATATAAATAGACAAGGAGGGAGAGGTGATGTGGCTCCATGTAGGATGTCACTTAATCTCCCTAAAAACCACATCACCCTTTCAACACATGTTTCAAAGTCTCATAACTAGGTGGTTGAGGATATGACACAACCAAATTTGTACACAAGATCATTTTTGCACATTTCAAAGTTCAATTTAGAGATTCAAATCTTTGAGAGCAATAATTGTCTCTTTCCTCACAAATTTTCATCATTACAAGATAAATATGACCCCCAAGTCATAAGTAAGGTTGGGGGAAGAGATTAAAGAGTGTGGGAGAAGTAAAACTTGTCCCACAAGCCTTCAAAATTGGGATCAAAGCCCAAATCCGAGTTTGAGTTTAGAAATGGCACACATACCAACGCCAAATTAAAAATTCAAATAAAAAGGGTGAGAGGAACAAAGTATATTCTTAGGAAACTCTACCCTCTCAAAGCCACATCAGCACATTAACCATCAACCCTTATAATTAACACAATTAAAACAAAGCACAATTTAAACAGAATAGGAATAAGAGGAAACATTAGCTCCTACTAAAATTTACATAATTACTAGGGGTACACTAACCACGTAGAACATAGGGTTACAAGGTACATTAGAAATTTAATAAAAATCACAACATCCACAAATAATTTACAAAACATAACTACAAGACAATACATAGGAATACATACACATACCTACTGCCATGGCCACATGTAAGGTTCCCCCCATGGAGACCTCCGAAATACAACAACAAGAAGACGCCACAACACAAACATAAACACGATAGTTGCCAAGGTGACCATGTTTTGAACATGTGACATTCCTTCATGGTTGGCCTTCCTAGTCCCTCTTTGTTTGTGTAATTTTATTTCCTATAGTCAAAAAATAATACCACCTGCGACCTCAAGGCCACATCAATACGTCAAGGAGATCAAACCATATATAAATCATTCATCACATAATCATCATACATCATAGTATGAAATTATATTCTAAATCAAACATTTCCAATTATCCAATATCACAATTCACATTTTACGACAATCGTACAATCCACATATTGATCGCCTAATATCATCATGAAATCAATTAATCATAATATCAATGTACACATGGTTAGATGATGCATCAAAGCATAATTGTCAATTGGTTACTATGAGTCCAAAATGTTAGTATATAGTAAAGTAATGCTAAATCACATGTGCTGAAATATCCCTCAAAATCAGCTAGGCATCCATACAATCCATGATAAGAGTTAAATCACAATAATAATCAAAGTCCATATAGTCTAAACACATGTTATCTTGAATACTATATCCATATCCATGTCTCTAAGAAGCTAAAGAGCATCAACAAAGCAAAAATAGGTGTCGAAGAGGAGTGGGCACTACATCCCCCTCCTCTTAGACTCGACTTCCTCCTATGGAAGTTCAGTGGGAAATTGTGGAAACTTGTAGAAAAGTGGTGTCCTCCCAAGTAACTGATGTCTCATTATACCGATCCCACTGGATGCACACCTAATAAATCTCATAACCTTGAATGCCAAGGGTCCCATGCTCTATGATGCGCATGGGCTCCACAGTCACCTATCTCTACTCCTACACCTTACATTGTGGTCCAATCCAAAACATGAGAAGGATCTGAAATATATCTCCGAAGAACAGAAACATGGAAAACATCATAGAAATGAGACAAGATGGGTCACAAGGCTAGAGCGGTAGGCTATAGGACTGATCCATTCCAAGATCTTAAATGGACCCATGAATCTCAGAGCTAGCTTAGAGCCTTTTCCATAACCGATAGGGCTCTTATGAGGTCTAAATCTCAAGAATACCTTCAAGCCCACCTCATAACTACGGTCAAACTCTCCTCTGATCTGCATACTTCTAAAGCATATCTTGAGCCTCTCTGCAATCTCTGTCTGATCAAGGTTGACCTGCTGTTCCATATCCTGTAACATGGCTGGCCCAAGAGATACCATATCCTCGAACATATCCCAAATCAATGGAGTCTTGCACTCTCTGCCATATAATTCCTGAAATGGTGCCATGTCAATGGAACTCTAAAAACTATTGTTGTAAGAAAACTCTACTAGATATAGATACTCCTCTCAATGCGACTGATGATCCATAACATACATGCAAAGTATATCCTCAAGTATCTGGTTCACCCACTTGGTCTGACCATCAATATCTGGGTGATAGAATGTACTTAAATTAATCCTCATCCCAAAAACAAACTTGACATGGTGGTCCAAAAATGTGATGTGTACAAAGGATCACGGTCACAAATGATCCTTTGCAGAATCCCATGAAGTCTTAAAAATATCATCCAAATAGACTCGGGAAACAACACTGGCTATATAAGTGGTCTTCACCAAAGAAAATGATCCACCTTTCATCAATCTATCCACCGTGACCATGATTGCGTCATGGTGATATCTTGACGTAGGTAGCCCCACTAATGAAATCCATGGAAATGGTGTCCCATTTCCACTCCCATATAACATGAGGATAAAGAAGGCCAATTGGATGTTGATGCTTAGCCTTCACCCTCTGAACACTCAAAACATCGAGATAAAAAAATGGGTTATATCCCTCCAAAGACCCCTCCAATAGAACAACTTCCTCTGGTGAAGTGTGCATCTTCTTCACCCCTGGGTGGGCTGAATAAGGTGCATGACGAGCCTCTGCTAAGATATCCTATTTCACATCCTCTATCTCTAGGTACGTAAATCCATCCCCTGTGTCAAAGAATCCAGTCTGACTCCAAAGATAGCCCCTAAAACTTCCCCATAAGGGGTATGTGTGAATCAAACTCTTCTATAGCTGAAAGGTAGAACCTATCCTGAAGGAAGTGTACTGCAAGATCTTGGCCTTAAATTTGTACCTATCCTTGCTATAGCCTTGATAAGGTGCATTTTTCGACTCAAGGCATCTATAACCACATTCTCCTTCCCCTTCACATGCTCAATCTCCATATCATACTCACATAGAAGCTCCATCCAACATCGCTGATCATGGGTGTTGATATTGGGATGTGTGAAGAGGTGTCGTAGGCTCAAATGGTCTACTCCCTGAGTGTTGAACCTCCTACCCAATAGAAAATGTTCACATCGAACCAAAGCATGGACCACTGTTGCAGGCTCAAGGTCATGAGTCGGTAATTGAGCTCATAATCCTTGAGTTTGCGAGACTCAAAGGCAACAACTCAGTCGTCTTGCATCAATACTCCTCCTATCCCCATGCCAATGAAGCATTTGTACATGCAAAATAAATCCCTCTGCAGATCTGGCACTGCTAGGATAGGTGTTGTAGTAAGGCATTCCTTCAAATTCTGTAAAGGCCTACTCATAATGTATCTGACCAAACAAACTTCTTCCCTTTCCACTATAGGGAAGTAATGGGATGAGAAATACGTGAGAAATTCTACACAAACCTCATGTAATACCCTCATAATCCCATGAAATTACGTACCTTGGGTCACATTGGTTGGCACTGGCCAATCAATGATAGCTCTAATCTTGGAAGGATCAACTACGATACCTTCCCTAGAAATAATGTGACCCAGATACTAAACCTCTGACTGAAAAATGCACACTTCTCCAGGTTCCCATAAAGTTGTTCCTCTCAAAGACACTATAGAACTTGGTGAATGTGACTCCTCATGCTCATTGTGTGCATGATAAAATAAAAATGTCATCTAGGAATATGAGCACGAAGTGGTCTAAAAAATTCCTGAACACCCCATTCATCAAACATCATGAATACATGTGAGGGATTTCATAAGACCGAATGGCACAACTGTGAACTCGTAGTGGCCATATTTAGTGTGAAAGGTTTTCCTATGAATATCTACCTCTGTAATCCTCAACTGATGATACCCCAACTTGAGATCTATCTTGGAAAACATAGTATCCCCCTTTACTCTGATCAAACAAATCATTAATGTGTAGAAGGGGGTATGATTCTTGATCGTTACTTTGTTCAGCTGTCTATAATCAATACAAAATCACAGGGATCCATCCTTCTTCTTCACAAAAATCACTTGTGCACCCTAAGGGGATACACTAGGATGGATGAGGCCCTTCTCAAGAAGGCCCTCCAGCTGAATCTTGATCTCACAAATCTCAGGGGTAGTCATCCTATACGACGTGCATGAGATAGGATCTACTCCAAGAACCAAATCTATATGAAAATCTATCTCACATGGGGGAGGTAGGCTAGGAAACTCACCAGGAAAGACATTGGAAAAACTCTCTCAAGATGTGATGATCATCTAGTGAAGATTTACTAAACTCATCCTTTGATCTGTCACTAACTGTAATAGCATACAACTAGACATCCCCGATGTGCACCACCACTTAAGCTACATAGCGGATATGGTGTGAAATAGAAATAGGCCTCCAAACCCCAACTATCAACTGACTCAACACCCAAATCATCTGCATAAGATATCACCTTCCTATAACAATCCACTCTAGCTCTATGTGCAGAAAGCCATTCCATACCCAAAATGACTCCATAAGAACCCAAAGGAAGGATGCAAATATCCAAGGTCATGGTGAAGGGTCCTAGGTTAACTACACACTCCTTGACCAAGGAGTCCACTAGAGAGCTTGGCTATAGAAAAGCCATCTCAACGTCCCAACTATGGCCCTATCCTAACTAGTGACCATCCTACATTACTCTACTAAGGATGGAGAAATAAAAGAATCAGAAGAGCCTGAATCAAACAAGATAGAGGTAGAAATACCACCGATGCTACCTGTAGTCTCAATCATGTCCCCTATGCTCTTCTAGTGGCCATTATCGACCACTGCATAAATCATATGGCTCCTAGCTCTATGTCACCAATGTTTGGCTTTGAAATGGGACCCTTACCCTTGTCATTAGGGTTCTGCAGACAATCTCTATAAGTGATGCCCCGGTACACTGCATCCAAAACAATTACCTAGTCATCTCCAATGAGAAGTGACTCCTCTTGGTGCTCTGGTGGTCTATGTTGTAGATCCCAATTATCTGGCTATAGACTGTTGTGGCCAATATGGGTGAGCTCTATTGAATGATCTCTTGGTGGTCCTTGTGTCCTGACAGGTCCCCATAGCTAGAGGTCCCATACTACGCCCTCTCTTAGCATCATATCTCTATGGAAGCCTGAAAGGTGGGTGAGTCTTCTACTGCTTATATTGTGGCTATGCTATGAAGGAAGACTATGTGGATCCATGCCTACCACAAGGGGGAGGGATCCACCCCTTTTGACCGATTTTCCTAGAAACTTGTTGGATACGACTCCTCACCCTGTCTTGTGCTTGTTGTGTCTTCCCCTTATTCTCCTCTACAATATAGGCCTTCTCAACCACCTTTACTAAAGTTTATGGAAAATTCATGCACACTTTCCCTCCCAAATATAAGCTTAGGCGTTGTATGAACATGTGAATCATAACCTAATCATCCTACATGTAATCCATGTATTGAACAAAATACAAGAATATGCTCTCGTAATCTTGCCACTAACAAGCTCACCTATCACAAATCATGAAACTCTTTGTTCTGCTGCTAGATGAATCATATGGAAAGGTACCTACTCTAGAAATGACCCTAAAAGATATCCCATTTCACAAAATCTGAATCAAGGTGGATCTTCTTCTCCTCTTTCCTCCACCAAACACTTGCCCCATCTATCAGCAAATGGATAACAACACGAGCCTTCGTGTTGCTAGAGCACAGACATAGATTGAAGCATCCACTCAAGCTAACAAACCATGCATCTCACTTGACATCCTCCTATATCACCAACAAATTGGGGCAGATGAAGCTTCATGATTTTTGTAATATGATAAGACATTGATGAATGTATGCACCTAGGTCTCTCCTCATGGCCCTCTCTTTGGTCTAGGGCACCTGGATCTCTTCCTGTGACTTTCAACCTTATCTCCATGGTCTTTGTGTGGTGAATCTAGTCTAGCTGGATCCACATAACAATAATCTACTCTATGATACTTACAGTGTTTTGGAAAACCATGACCCTTATGTGATGGCTCCCTATCTTGCTGACAAGGCCATCCCCCTAATGATCCTCCTCATATATAGCGATATTGACCTCATGTAAGGTCTGTAAAATCTATGGAAATATATTGACGATTACCTACTTCAGTGGTGGTCCATCTAAATCTATGTGTAAGAATCCCTCCTCTTGTCTGTGCCTCCTTCACAGACCAAAACGAGAGTGTGTCCATTATTTAAGGTATGTCTTATTTTACTAATTTTTCTACATTTTGAATTTTCCAAAAAATTCAATTGACCTATTTTTAGGTTGCACTATGTTTTCATTTGTGTTCCCATATTTACCCAGTGTCCAAGTGTTAAACCCACCGCTCTGATACTAAGGTGTGATGCCTGAAAAAAAAATGCCACATCAAACCATGGTAAAACAACAACATTCATCTAGAAAAACATTATGACTTGTATTTTTTTTTTTTTTATCACATTAAGGTATGTTAATTAAATTTTAGTTACATTATTTTTTATTATAAAAATCTTATTTAATGAACCGAAGCCTTTCATTTTTAGAATAATTCAATTTATTTAATCTGTCATTATTATTTTGTTAATTGACCCATTCCACTAATTAATCCCAAATTAATTTTGTTTAATAAATGAGTTAGATCCTTAATGAATTTCATTTAGAACACCCACTTAAGTGAATAATAATTTTAAATCCAATCTTATATATATTATTATCAAACTTTAACTAATTACATTTCATCCACAAGGTTCATTTCGAAGTAACTTACAACATTTCCTAAGACACCCTTAATAATAATTCACAAACATACATATAACCATACCAACCCCTTTATTTAAACTACCCCTCTACATTTACCCCATCTAACATTTTATTTTCCATTAAATAAAATAAACATCCCACACACATATTTTAATTAAAAGGCTCTTACTACGATTTTCCTAACTATTTAATCTTCCACACATCAGCCAACAACATTCCCCTAAGCTACAATAATTTTAATATTTGCAACTTCTTTAAATTTTTTATTCAACCATCTCATAAAGGGATTAGGATTATATCACAACAGTAGGATTCACTTAATCCTCTCCCTAAATTAGGGTTCCCTTAGTTTTCCCTAAAATCCTTATGGCTTCTATTTATTCCTTCCTAACCCTAACTATGCCCCCATTTGCACAGGTTAAGCTACAGGAAAGGGAAAGAACGGAGGCAAGGGGATATGGGTTGAAAATATGTTGATGAGGATATTAGCAGGGATAGGAATGTGAGTATTTATCTTCCTTTTCTCTCATTATTTCAATTTAATGGCTTTCCCTAGGGTTTGATTAGTATTATTTGCAAGTTTCATTACTAGTTCTTTTACTAGTATCTCTTGCAGTCGGTTTTTGATCACCCTTATATATTTTTCTTTAGTTATATAAAGGAATCCATATTCATTTGATATATTTTATAATTTAAGATCTGCAAAAGGTTTAGATTTGAGAAATATCCATTTTTCTTATGCTCATATCATTGATAAATATGTTCTCGGATATATTTATAAACATATATACATAGTCATGTCTATATATATATGTGTGTGTGTGTGTGTGTGTGTGTGTGTGTGTGTGTGTTCCGAATGGTAATGAGATATCTGTACATCACACATTTTTCTTTTATTCATTTTATTGATAACACTATTTACAGAGGTATATATATATAAGCACACAGAAAGAGATCCCTATATATATCCATATATATACTCCTTGACTAACAGTATTTACTCTATTTTTTAAGTTTATGAGTTTAAAATCTCGAAATAGAGGTTACAAGATTGAATCTGACCATTTTATTAAAAATTATTTCAACACAGGTGACTGATGCTAGTGATATGACCGGTGCCAATTTAGTTAGGTGTACCAACACCGGTAGCATGGACCGATGTCGGTGTCAGTGAAAACTAAAAATTTGAAACATAAGGGTCTATACATACATAAATAAATACATACATACATATATCTATATATATTACTCAATATATATATTTATAAATATACCCTGGTGTAAAATTATAGGTGTCATTTCATAGACTAACAAAAATCATTAAGTAAAATTCTTTCAAACAATAAGTCTAAGTCTAAATGTTGTAAGTAAATGTGCAGGGAACGTACATGTTTTAAAATGAAATAACATTATCAAATTCAAATTATTTTTTTCCACAGTTATTCTAGATTTCATTTAAGGTACAAACATACATTTGATGCGATTTACTTCCAAGGAGAATAATTCAATAAGTAGAAAAACAATTTCTTGAATCGAAGATAGAAATAGAGAAAGGAATCCATGAAACAAAGTAGATCAAATAGAGAGATTATTCCTTCAATTTTATTTTATAATTTTTTTAACTGCATACATACAGTAATTTACAATATTTTATAGAGTTTCAAAATGAATTCAAACTTGCCTAATATGGTAGATTTCACAATATTTACAATTATACAATCCTTTCAATTTTAACTTCAATGTACATACAAAATTTAGAATAATTAAAAATTCAAGAAAATACAATCCCGCCACCAAAATGGTGGAGAAAACAAGGAATTTTTTTCAAAAATATAAACTCTACAAGTCCATTGAATTCCTAAAACTCTTCTTTCTTCATCTCCAACTAACAAAAATAAGAGAGAGAGCTAGGAAAACACTCTCCTCCTAACAAAATTCCAACGAAAGGGTGAATCAAACCACCTCATTTTCCCCCAAGATCCAAACATGAAATAATAAAATATATTCAAAACCATTGGTAGTTTACAAACATTGCTCCCACATTATAAACATGCACATAAACTAGAACTGCAACTCACAACCATTCAAGATACAAAAGTGAAATATTTATCAAAACAAAGACTCTTTTCTAAAGCCATAGGAGACAAGAAACATGGGGAACCATATTATAACTCCCAAGCGGGTTAGGGGTCCACCTCAAATCTCCATAAAAACTATCACACACAATCTCTTATCCCTCCATCACACTCTTATCATTACCTCAAATTCTCTTATCACTCCCTCATGAAAATGTGCAACAAAACATCAAGAAAATTCCCTTATGACTTCACAAGGGTGGACACCCTACCAAAATTCCTTCCATAACCTCAAATAATCCCCTTGGTCCTCCTCCTTGGCCCCCATTCTATTTATCCCTACACCTTACAAAAAACTATTGAAACCCAAACACAAACATTCTTTTCCATGGATGACAATTCATAGCAATTCATAACACAATAAACCCAGAAAACAAGAAAAAAAATAAGATAAAGACCTACCTTTCCATGGATGACACCTTCCTTTTCCAATAAATTTCCTTCAATTTCTCTCCACAAGAAAGCACTCAAAACCAGCTCCTTCCAAATTCTAAGCCCAAATTCCCAAAAGTAAGTAACCCCAACAATGTAAACAAGAAATCATATAAATAGAAAAGGAGGGATAGGTGATGTGGATCCATGTAGGATGTGAATTCATCTTCCTTAAATCCACATCAACCATTTCACAACACATTTCAAACTCTCATAATTAGGTGGTTGAGGATATGACACAACTAAATTTACACACAAGATCATTTTTACACACTTCAAAGTTCAATTTAGAGATTCAAAATATGAGAACAATAATTACCTATTTTCTCACAATTTTCATTATTACAAGATAAATATGACCCCCAAATTCATAGGTAAGGTTGGGGGAAGAGATAAAAGAGTGTGGGACAAGTAAAATGTGTCCCATAAGCCTTCCAAATTGGGCTCAAATCCCAAATCCGAGATTGGTTTTAGGAGTGGCACACAAACCAATGCCCAATTAACAAATTCTAATAAAAAATGTGAGTGGAATAAAGTATATTCCCAAGGAATCTCTACCCTCAAAAAGAGACATCATCACATTAACCATTAACCCTTATAGTTAACACAATTAAGCCAAAGAACAATTTAAACATAAGAGACATAAGAGGAAACATTAGCTCCTACTAAAATTCGCATAATTAACAAGGGGTACCCTAAACATATAGAACATAGGGGTACAAGGTACATTATAAGTTTAATCAAGATCACAACATCCACAAAATAACTTAATTCAAACATAACCACAAAATAATACATAGAAAATACAAAAACCTACCTACCCATGGTCACATGTAAGGTTCTTCCCCATGGAGACCTCCTAAATACGACAACAAGAAGATGACACAACACAAGCATAGACATGACAGCTACCAAGGTGGAACGTGTTGTAAAAATGTGACATTCCTTCATTGTTGGCCTTCCTAATTCTTCCTTATTTGTGTAAATTTCATTTCCTACAATCACAAAATAATACCATCTTCAGCCTCAAGCCCTCCTCAATATGTCAAGGGAAATAAAAACACATATAATTCATTCATCACATCATCATCATACATCATAATATGCAATTCTATTGTAAATCAAACATTTACAACTAGTCCATAATCACAATTCACATTCTACGTAAATCACACAATCCACATACTAATCGTCTAATATCATCATGAAATCAATAAACCATAATATCAAGGTACACATGGTTAGACGATGTATCAAATCATAATCACAACTACCGTGAATCCAAAATGTCAGTATATAGTGAAGTAATGTTAAATCACATGCATTGTAATATCCCCCAAAATCAGCTAGGCATCCATACAAACCATGATAAGACTCAGATCAAAATAATAATCAAATTCCATATAGTCTAAACACATGTTATCCAGAACATTATATCCATATCCATGTCTCTAGGAAACTAAAGAGCATCAAAAAAGTAGAAATGGGTGTCAAAGAGAAGTGGGTACTACAGTTGGGGTCAATTTGACTCCTCATTTTGTATATTTTATTTTTGGGATTTGATTTAGTTTTAGGGTTTTTTAGGAAATATTCTCTTTGTAGGTTACAGGTGAATTCAATGATCATCCATTGAAAGATAGGTGACTAGAAGTGAATATTAATGACACTGGTGTGATACAAGAAAAACTAGTTTCCAAGCTCCTGCGCAATCACTTGCACCCAACAGAGGTCTCTAGCACCCAAGAGCCCCTAACCTAACCTAGACACCCTAGTCCAGGCTCATCCAGTAGTTTTAGGATTTTCTATGCCTAGTTACGATAGTCTACCTTTTATGTTCATCATTCTTTCGCTCTAGAATTATCATAGGAATAATGTGAATAAGCTAAGTGTTTCTTTCTACCTCTTGCACTTAGGGTTTAAATTTATTATCTTACTTTCTTGTGTCAAATATGTGTTTTATTGTTTATTTATCATACGTGACTATGCAATTAGGGTTTTAAAAATTCAACGTTTGCTAAATCATTTGGTTAACCCATCACTTGAATTTCAACTTCTTTCTAGGGTTTTTTCTTCTTATGCCCGTTACTCGTAGCGGTCGTTTTCGGTATTTTTGAGAAAATCGAGCTCCCTCCATCTTCTCATAGGGTTTCTAAATCAATGGTTGAATCTGATAATCCCTTTGTGAACTCTTAAAATGTGCATCTTCAAAACATTCACACATTTGATAGTGACAAATCCTATGTTGAGGACACCAACGCTGATCAAGAACAAATAAAGAAGATTACCAATTTTCGTCAAGCTTTGTGCGACAATCCTACACATATTCCACATATTCTCCATGCTTTGATGGCTATTAAAAACTCTTGAGATGCTACTTTTGCACCCCTTGTAGGTTCTTCCTTAGTTTTCATGGCCTCCATTCAACCCCTTCATATTCCTACTTCCATTACCTCTACTACCACTCCGATCATTCAACTTAATGCTTCTATTGCACAACCCGACTCTTCATCCAAAAATCTAGATTTAAATTATTTATATCAGGATCTGCAAACTAAAATTCATCAACTTGAAATAGCTACTTATCATGCACCTCTATGTCTTGATTCCACTTTACTCCTTCATACTCATTTCACACCCATCATTTCCACTTATGCACTTCCTCCAAACTTCTTCACTCCTAAGCTTCCCACCTTTAAAGGCCATGGTGACCCTTAAGAGCATTTATGATATTTTCATGTGGTTTGTCTAGATTATGTAGATGATCATACTTTAATAGCAAAGATATTTCCTAGAAGCCTCCAAGATTATGCTATGCATTGGTTTTATGATCTATTTGTCCATTTGGTAACATCATTTATGCATTTATTCGATGCTTTTATCGCTCATTTTTCAATCATGATCGATTCTAAGATATCATATGCTCAATTGGAACAAATAAAGCAAGGATATAATGATTGTATAATGGATTATGTATTATGATATAAGAATGACTTAGCTAAGATGTATAATGTATTCGCAGACTCTGAATTACAAGATCTTTTTTTCCAAAGTATTTTGTCTCCATTGTAAGAGAGTTGCATCTTTGAGACATCTCCATCATTTGATCAATTAAGCCATACTCTTAAGTTACGTGAAATAAAAGTGTTATCTATGGGAAAGCTCAAATATCATGATCAGGATTCATCTTCTAATCGGATTCAAAGAAATTCAACTCTCAAGCCATCTACTAAACCCACTAAAGAAAAAAGATACTATTAACATTGTCTCTACTCCTGAAAAGCTTCAATGATAGCCTCCAAAGCAGACATTCACAAAATTTCTTTGTACTATACATATTTTATTGCCACAAATTATTGAGAGAAATATTATTACGCTTCCTCCACTTAATCGAGATCCATCTCACCCTAAAGGATGCAATTATAATGAAAAATACTAGATGTGACTATGATAAATGTTTTGGGCATTCTATTAATTCATGCTTCAAACTTAGACATCTTATTCAATATATCATTGACAATAATGTAATCGAGCTCCCTGAGCCTTCCAGATCTATGTTGGTCGATAAAAAGATCAAAATATTTAATGATCCTCTCCCTCAACCTAAAAAGTAAGCTACTAACTCTTCAGCTAATTATACATATCGTGTAGTGCTTCCTCCTTCATCAAGGGCTCTCAATTTTCTAGTCGCTCATACTGATACATCACCACCATTCATTATATTCTCTGATCATGATTATCATGCTACATTATCTTCTAATGCACTACGTATAAAGAATTTCATTAGACCTCATGCTATCAATAATATAATGATTGATCCATCAATTCATATCGGATGTGTGCTCTTTTACACTCCATGTCACAATTAACTATCTAATATCTCATATTTCAGATCCAGTTCCCAAATATTAGGGTTAACTCAATCTTCCAGTTATGGTTGGACCTCTTACCATACATGTGTCATTCATTTTGCAACCTTCAATAAAAGTCTATAACATGATCTTAGGTCTTCCTTGGCTTTGTGTCTCTAAGGCTATCATTTCCATGACTCATTCGTGTCTAACGTTCATTCAAAAAAAGCAAGTTATCAACACCAAGGGTGTTCTACCATGCACACCATGGCTACAAAATCCTCTTCAGGTTTCCATTACATTAGATAAAGCATCTAGGTCCCTTGATATTTCTAGTGCACATAATTCAAACCATTTCCCTATGACATGCTCTAGTTCCATGGTTCATACTCGAATGTTGAGGGTCTAAATATGAAATGAACCTCAAGAAATTCAGACACTTTACATTCTATTATTCATTGATCATATCTTTATAGCATTCATTCTCAAACAATTTCCCAATGATGCATTCTTTTTCTATGGTTCATTCTTGACTATCAAGGGGTATTTTATAAATGAACCTCATCTCATACTCATACTCATCATCTCAAGGAGCATGCTTCTCCTGTAACATTCACATTGCATATCATTCCATCTGACTCATTCACAACATACTATATATCTTGGCTGCACATAATCTTTCTTGTTTATACTAGTTACATGTACATTTTGTTTCCCATGCTAGACAGATACTTATTATGTCAATATATTTTCTATATTCACATGCACATTAACTTGTTCTCTAGTTGTGAATGCAGAATTTCTACACATATTTACATGCATCAATGATGTTTGACACTATACCTCTTTCTAGTCCCACCGAGGCTCCTGGAGGCATGTGTATTCTTACTCTTACACACTACATGTGCTATTGTTCCATTTTATACTACTTCCTATTCATACTAGTAAACTACTTTCCATTGATCTATACACATCTTGAAATACTTTTTATCATTCTAACATGCTAATGGGTGCTTCAAGTGAAACATTTTCCTTGCAGGACCTGTTTGCCACCATGGTTGTCTGTTACACTTTGTTTACTCGTGTATTCTCTTATATGCCATTATTTGTGGGCTATGTCCTGTGTCTTATATGTTCAGTTTTTGTATACTATTGTTTGCTTCAGACTTGATTTTATTATGACATTATTAGCAATGTCCCCATGTTTGAAACCTACTTTTTTGTGATCTACTTTGCATGCACTATTGGTTGTTTACATTGTCTTCTATAGCATGCTTATAACCTTTTTATACTAATACATGTTTCTAGCCATATTGTTTGCATGTTCCTTGGTTTCTACCATGCACATTCCCTCCCCCTATAGGGTATCAATTTTATATCATCATCTGGTCCTCTCTTTGGGATATATTCTCTCCTAGCGACGTTAGATGCATCCCAAATGAGGGGGAGATACATTGGGTGAATCATTCACCCCATATAACAAACTTAGAGCTTTATTACAGGCCCACATAGGACACGAACATCACAATAGACAGTTACAGAAAGGGCGTAGATTCTAATTTGGGTCCTTAGTTTAACATACACATAAGTGCCTAGATATAAACACTATGATTTAACACATATTAGAATTTGTAAAACCCTAATTGTCGATTCACAACATAAAGATAAGTAATAAATTATACATCTGACCTAAGCAATAATCTTAATAAAAATGAAACCCTAGGTGCAAGAGAGGAAATAAGAGACTTAGTTGATTTCGCACTTGATCCTGAAGTATGTTGGACTGGAAGACTAATGATCAAGATGAGAAAATTATCAAAGCCGAACATAAAAACTTGTGCAACTGTCAGATATGCTTAGACTAGGGAGCCTATGTTAGGTGAATAAATCACCCCATTCAACAGTACATAGTCATAGTTCAAACCTACACAATACAGGAACAACACAGTCTTCCAGTCTGACATAATTTGGGATAAAGTGTAAAATCAACTAAGTCTCTTAATTCTTCTCTTGCGCCTAGGGTTTCATTTTATTTATCTTATTTCTTAGGTCAGATTTGTACTTTATTACTTATCATTGTGTTGTGACTCTACAGTTAGGTTTTTAAAAATTCCAATATTTGTTAAATCATTTGGTGAACATGTCACTCAACTCCAACCTTCTTTCTAAGGTTTTTCTCGTCACCTGTAATGGTCAATTTAGGTGTTTTGAGCATCTACAATTCCCTCCATCTACCCGCAGGGTTTTTAAATCAATGGTTGAATCTGATAAGCCTTTTTTCACCTCTCAAAATGATCCTCTTTATGACAATGAAACATGTTTTGATAGTGAGCAATCATATGGTGAAGACACCAATTTTGACCAAGAGTAATTAGACGAGTATACAAATTTTCCTCAAGCTTTGCGTGAAAATTCCACCCATCTTCCGCATATTCTCCATGCTTTGGTTATTGCTAAAAACTCTTGAGATGTTGCTTCCGTACCCATTTTTGGTTCTTCTTCAGCTATCATGGTCTCCAATCAACCCCTTCATATTCCTACTTCCATCCCTACTTACTACTTCTCCCATCAATCAACCTAATGTTTATAATGCACAACCTGGATCTTCTTCAAAAACTCCTTGAAATTCCTTATATTAGGATTTACAGACTCAAATTTGTCAACTTTAACTTGCCACTCTCTCATGCATCTCCATATTTTTATTCCACTTTACTTCTTCACACTCCTTTCGCACTTGCCATTTATGCCTATACAATTCTTGTAAAATTTTTCACCCTTGAGTTGCCCACCTTGAAAGGCCATGATGACAATCAAAATCTTTTCTAAGAATTTCATGTAATATGTCTAGATTATACAATTGATCATACTATATTAGCGAAACTATTTCCTAGAAGTCTCCAATATTATGCAATGCTTTGGTTCTATGATCTACTTGTCCACTCAATAACATCATTTACGCATTTAGTCAATGCTTTTCTCACACATTTTTCAATAAACATCAATTCTACGATATCCTATACTCAACTCACACAAATTAAGCAATGTTTTAATGAGAATAAAGTGGATTATGTTTTTTTGATTTAAAAAAACATAACTAAGATGTCCAATGTGTTAGCAATCTCTGAATTACAAGATCTTTTTGTATGAAGTCTTTCATCTCTATTACAAGAAAGTTTCATCTTTGAGAAATATCCTTTATTTGATCATCTATGTTATACTCTTAAATTACATGAAGGAAAACTTCTCTCCATGTGTAAACTTAAATACCATGAGAAATCATCATCTTCCAATCATTTTTAAGGAAAATCTAATTTTAAACCATCTCCTAAGCCCATTTAAGCCAAATAAATTGTTAACATTGTTACTACTTCTGAGAAGCTTCAATGCTAACCTCCAAAGCGTATATTTACTAAATTTCCTATAACTCCACATTTTCTATTAACACAACTTGTTGAGAGAAATCTTATTACGCTTCCTCCACTTATTCAGGATCCATATCGACCTTAAAGGACATAATTATACTGAAAATTTTTATATGTGACTATCATCAATGTGTTGGGAATTCTACAGATTGATGCTTAAAACTTTGACATATTATTCAAGATTTAATCGACAACAATGGAATCGATCTTCCCGAGTCTCTGAAATCTATGTCGGTCAATCAAAATAAAAAATCCCAAAATTTTCAATGATCCCTTGCCTAAGCATGACAAGCAAGTGACTAATTCTTAAGCTAATCATACATATCACGTTGTGCCTCCTCCTTCAATGGGGCCCCTTGATTTTATATTTGAAAATAACGATGAATTGCTACCATTCATCACATTCTATAACCATGATTTTCATGGTATGTTTTCTTTGGATACATTACATATCAATTATTCTACCAGATCTTCTACTATCAACAATACTATGATCATCTCACCATCTCCTATTTATGTGTGTTCTATTACACTCCTTGTTTCTATCAACTATCCACTCTCTTAAATATCATATCTACTTCCAAAATTCCATGGTTATGTCAAGCTTCTAATCACAATCAGGCCTCTCACCATGATTGTGCCCTTCATTGAGGCACCTTCAATCAAAGGTTGTGACTTGTTATTCATTCTTCCTTGGCTTTGAGCTACTCATGCTATCTTTTCCATGACTCATTTGTGTCTTAATTTCATTCACGATAACCAAGTTGACTCTATCCAAGGTGTTCCATCATCCACTCCATTACCTCGGCCTCTTTTTAAGGTTTCCATTGCACTCACTAGAGAGTCTAGGTCCCCGAGACCTCTCCAATCTAAATCACAATTAGCTCTTATCTCTCCTATTCACACACAATCTACTCAATCTAATTAGTCCACTAGTCTATATCATCATCTCCTAAGTCCACTATGTGGATGGGTCCTTCACATAGGTATACATCACCTCCTTGATATCCTTCACACAGGTGCACATCAACTCTGCGGTCTCCTTCACATTGGGGCACATCACCTTCTCGGTATCCTTCACATAGGTTCACATCACTTCCAAAGTCTCCTTCACATAGGTGTTCATCATCACCTAGGTCTCATGCACATAGGTCGCAGTCACTGATACATCCTCTGTCTCATACATCACTGATCTCAGAGCATGGTCGCATGCCTATATCTCCAAGAGCATCAGGTTGAGGAACCTTTCTCATCGCTTTTATTAGATAGCATATTCACATCATCCTTTTGGGGGGCATCATGCTTACTCTCCACCCTTCTAGGATTATCACGTATCTCAAATTTATACCATTGCACTTGGTGCTTTATATCTAGTCTATCTCATGTATCTTACACACATTAATACACACAACTTGTATCATCATTACCCTATGGCACAGTCTCGTGCTATGGTTCCCACTTGAATGTTAAGGGCATACTACATCCATAAACGACACATCATACAAATTACACATTTTACAATCAACCCGTTCACGACATTACATTCTCACACATCGTCACTACCCCATGATGGACACTATTTCCACAGTTCATACTCAACTACTGAGGGACTAAATTTGAAATGAACCTATTATCTCTCGAAAATGCACCCTGTAGAGAGATGGTTGCAGGTGTTCTAATCTTGTAAATTTTATCTCTCTCTTTCGTAGATACAATGGAAACACCTCAGGTCTATGGGTATACCTATTTTGATGTGAGTCTCTAGTATCAAGGCCAGTTCCTTATTGATGTATCCTAAACTAATTTTCTAGGGTTTGAGGGTGAAAGATGACTGTAAAAATGGATTTAAAACTGGGGTGATATACCAAACTTGTATGAGGTCTTTGACTTAGCACATGCACAATTGATATGAGAATGAATTCTTGATTCACAAGAAAACAATTTTCTATGCAGAATAATAAAGGAAAATAGTTTGATGTATTGAGGGAAAAGTATCGCAACAACACTGTTTAAGTTACACATGCACATTAATATCTATGTAAAAATTACTTGATATTTTCAATAGGGTAAGATGATTAATCAAGGAATTCATCATTCACAAGGATTAATGGGAACATACACAAGACTATGCAAATAATTGGAAAGGTAGAATATAATTCTCATTTTAGAGGGGAAATTTGGCAGGAATATTGCTTCATCACTCATGTGTCCAAAAATTCCCCCCTTTTTGCTACTTCCTATTAGGCACAAAAGATATAGCAGAATTTATTCATCTCTCCCTTCCTAAAAATAGAAAAAAAACTATACTCGCCCATGCATTATATTTTTATCCTTTATTTAATGATAAATAAAGGAATAAAATAAAGCATGCTAATACAAAGAGGCATTAATAGCCTTTGATTACATCACAGTCAAACTACAGTTGACTATTTTAATTTTAAGAAAAGCATGGGTGAATAATTCTGACTAATAATAAATCCTTGCTTGATGATAAAGTCTTCAGTCCAACTGCATGTAATATTTGTCTTCTAGTGCTTGATGTGACATCATACAATTGGGTTGTATCCTCTTTCCTCCTTGGATACACATGGCCGCTATGGATAATGTCCCTCATATGGTAATGTAGATCAGGGCATATTCCTTCGGTTATGAACGCTTTACAAAATTCACTTTGTATGAGCTGTTAGTTTGCACCACCTACATGCTCTGATGTACTTGACTATAACTTTCTCATGTTTTAAATCTTTTTGCTCCATCTTGGTACTGAAATGATTAAGATAATTATATCTTCTTGATCACTTCCACCTGTGCACATGGAAATCTTCACATAATCCATCCCATACTCAAGTTTGAAAGGTCGATCATAGCAATAAAGGGTCATCTTGGTTGACCATTTGCTAATTTAAAATGGTGTCTGAAATCTCCTGTCATGTTTTGACCACTTTGGGATCATTGACATATAATACTTTCTGATTTATAATGTTCGAGCCCGGATTTTAGAAACATTACCCATAGACTATAGGTTCTGGAAGGAATCAATGATTATAAACCATAGTTTGAAGTTACAATCAAACTCTAATCATTTAAGCCAGGATTTGAATGTTCCATTTTATCATGATGAATTAGCCCTTTGTCGTAATGTTAGTGGGAATTATAACCCAAGGTGAGTTTAGATGCTCATTTTCTTGGGCGTGACACATACATGTACTTTCAGATAACTATTACCTGGTTATTTCTGAAGTAACTACTCCATGATTTGAGAAGGAAAAACAAAGGTAAACCTAATGGCCGTTGTCATTCTGATGTTGTAGCTTTATTTGAGCATATTTTGAAAACTCTGCGGAATTGTATGTAGCTGCCATTTTTTTAATGTTGAAGCTTGATTCCAGTTCCTTTTATGGTCTGTATTCGCTCGAGATTTACCTCTGAATGTGTTTCTACGATGAATCGTTTCGGCTCTTTATAATTCCTTAAAAAATCTTATGATTTGGCTTTGTAAAAGAAAAACTGGGTCATTCACCTTGGATGTTGATCTGTAAGGAGCTTGACTCTTAAGGGATCATTTAGGTATTATTTTGCATAACTTAATCGCCATTCATATCTGCAAATATGGCTATTGTTGAATCTTTTTTACTTTTCCATTCTTCCCCAAATCTGGGTTCTACATTATTATGTTTTGTTATTGTGCCTTATAAGGGTATGCTCATGCATTTGATGCTCATTGGGGTTTTTGAGAATTATATCTTACTCTGAATGGCTTTGTCTTAATCCTAGGCTATTTTCATAAGTTTCATTTGGCTTGCGCTCTAGAAATGATCCACCTCTGGACTAGATTCTCCAGTCGACAGGATCTGCTGAATTTTGATGCATAACTCCATGATTGGATACATGTCTTATACTTTCTTAAACGAGCTCATCATTTGCACAGAGATCATTTTATTTTGAATTTATTAGATCCTCTCAAGTATCGTATTCCATTATTTTTCTCATAAAATATACCAACTATGGGGCTAAGATACACCTAGTTGTATATCTGATGAAGACCTTGTGCTTGCTCATTTGGGTACTTTCCTTTGGTATCAATTCCTATTATCCTTACTTTTGAAACTGCATGATTTCACTTGATGATGCCTCAGTACTCGGCTGTTGCCTATTAAATATTACTATCATTGTCTAGCATGTTTGCCTTCAGATGATCCATGTATGTCAGCTTTGACTGGTCTTTAAATACCTTCAAGAAGGCTTGGGTATTGAAGCTTCTGATTTTCTTGGCAAAAGGCAAAAAAAGCTTAGCCTAGTGTTTGATGGGTTACAAATCACTATGGTCCAATAAACGTGTATGATTTTGCATCTTGAGAGTGCATTCTGGAAATCTGTTTAATTTGCTATATAAATTTTCTAAATGTATGTTTGGATTAGAACACAGACATTGGAAACCTATATAATAAGGGCTTGGCCATACTTTGATTGTGACATGCACTTCTCCTAATCCATACTCTGCTTCACACATTATGAAGCGTGGAAAGATTGCCCTGCAACTATGGAGCTACATCAAGGTTTGATATCTGGTTTTGATTTGTTATTGATGGGTGAATTGTTCCAAAATATGCATTTGGGTTTCATATTGTTTCCTGAATGATGATATCTTTGGCTACTTCTAATTACATAACTGGTACTTGCAAGTCTGTCCATCTTGAAACTTTAAAACTTGAAATTCCTTTGCAACTGTACTTTTGAAATCATTAAAATTTTAAAACCTTTTTCTTTTTCTATCTCAAATGTTGAATTTTAGTTATGAAGGACAATAAAATGTTTGATTTTGAAAGGTTGTATCTGATGCTGAAAACGTATCCTTGAAAATTATTTTTTGTACTTGAAATCTCTTGTCATTTTAAAATTCAACAACTTTTGTTTTTTATATCTGAACTCTTTACTTGTTGCTTATAATTCTATTTTCAAAATAGAAAATCTATAACTATATTCCATGATAACTTAAAACTTGCAAGTTGTAAACTATTATCTTGATTTCCCTACTTCAGTTGATAATTATACTTTTAAATGCACAATTTATAAAGTTGGAAGTAAAAGAATTAAATTAAAGCCTTGAGCTCAATATTGATGACCATTTCCTTCTCTTTTCTGCAGTACCATGATGCAATTGTAGTGGATAGTTGGAACAATGATTCAGAAAGGAAAAAAAACTTCCTCGAGGCAATGACAGGGTTTCTTTTACCTCCTTACATTTTCAACTTTACAAATATATGCATTGTTTTTTCCTTCAGTTATTTCTCATGGCTTGTGTGAGAAAATATAGACAATTATTCCTCATGAATAAATGAAAATATTTTCGTGTAATGAGATGTACGTCCTTTCTTTCTGTACTTTTCTTTATTTGTATGGATAATGAATGAACTTATACAACTCAAAACACTTAAATAATTCACTTAATCATAGAAATAAATTAAAAATCAAGTGTACCTTTTTGTCGCTCATTGAAAATACAAATTTCTTGTAAAAACTTTACATTGTCCACAACTTCAGAACTTCATGTCTGATACATGCTTCCCTTCCTGTCTTCCTCAAAGCTTTGTAATGGTTGTTTACAGGTTGTTGCATAGTTCTGATGAGGGTGATAAATGGAATGGCTATATCTATGAGGCATGGCATTTATGTAATTGTACCCAAGTTGTAGTTTTGATCTAAATGTGACTTCCAAGAATGTCCAAAACCAAACGATTAAAATATGTATCTTATTCTGAGGTGGTGCCTGACATAGCCAAATTTGTAACCCGATCAATCTGAGAAACTTAAAAGTTTCGAGTTGACTCTTTTTGCATAGGGTGTAAAAAATGTCAAAAATTCTGGTGATCCTATGGGGAAAGATGCCTACTAGCTTGTATACCAGTGCCTTGCTCTTGTCCATTGGGCATGGATTCGAATGCATATAACCGAAACTCTACCTTTTCTGAAAAACACACCAAAACTAGAAAGGATTTGATGAACCAGATCATGTGCACAGGTGCATTTATTGAATTGAAAACTACAATGTGTATGAACTACACTTATTGAAAGAGAAATCCTAATCTACCCTATTCTAACCAGCTGGAAATCGAGGCTAAATAAATTCTGAGACATGAAGTGAAAAATAGCTTCCTTTTCTCCAGAACCGAGATGATGAATTCAGCTTGCAAAACAAGTAACATGACATAACTTAAAAATGAGATGTGTACCTTGAATTTGTTCCAAAACTCAGCCCAAAACATGAAGAATATTTCTAATTGATCTGCAAATTGTTCTGAAGGGATTTGGAACTGATTCTTGAGTATCTGATGCTCATTCTTAGGCTCTGATATGATCATGAATTCTGGTATTTCCATGGCATGTTGTGAACCAGCAAGATACCGAATAGGACATGGCCTCCAAACAGCTGAAAAGCTAATTTTATTGTCTTGTACTAAAATATGAACCTCATTTTCGATCCTGGGCTCTTTCTGAAGTTGTTTTGAAGGTTGTTTTGAGATATGATTTTCCTCTAATAAACTGTTGTATATTCTCTTTGACATTACTGAAACTGAAATGAAAAGTATTCAGCCTCTTCAATCTGTTGTAATTCATCAATCATAACATTGTGAAGATGATGAGATGGTTGTTCTAATTCTTTAAAATTTTTGAAAATATTTTCAGAATCTTCAAACTGTTGTTCATCCTCTTCAATCTTCTGATCCATTACTACCATGATTGACATTTCAGCAACACTTTCAAATTCTTCCATTCTATCCCTTCTTCAATTTTTGGAACATTTCACTTCCTCCTCAATTAAAAATTTCTGCTCTTGAATACTTGTAGTATTGTCTAATAGTCCTTTTAGAAACACTGCAAGTCCCTAATAACACAACTATCTCCATGCATACAGTGCAACGAGGGTCCTTCACACTCAACTGCTTGATCATGATTGTTTTCAAATGGATCCTTTTTTCATGGAAACTAATAAGCTGATTTTTCCCTTAGATCAGCTTTTATCTTTGATCTGTATTTCAATCAATTGGGATGAATTAGTAGTTTGAGGAGTATGGTAATGCACACTATTCTTGGAATCATAGACCTTAGATCATCCCTAATTTGTTTCTCTAAAAAACTAGATCTACCTTTGAATGGGTTTCTCCTCTAACTTCTGGAGTATGATTTAACTAAAATTTAGACGCCCATTGTTCTATGTTCTGTAAAAACTCCAACTTGTTGTTTTCTTCAGTTGGTTGTCCCTCCTGAATGATATTATGATCCTCTTTTCCCTGGACTAGAAGTAAGAGTAAAGGAGGAGTGGGACTAATCTCAGCCTTAACTGGAATTTTTTTAAAAAGAGGCTGGGGTACAAACTCTATTTTTAGGGCAGCATCTGAACGCCAACTTGGACACTTTATTTTTGGCTTCAATGCATGATTGTGGGGTAGGAAAAGTAGGAATTGCAGCAGCCTGATAATTTAAAATTTGATGAATGGGATGCTTTGGCTGACAAGTGGGAATATATAGGCATTGAATTATGATAGGGAAGGTAAGCGGGAAAAATCCTTTGACAGGGTTCTGCAACCAGATGTCTATTATTTTTCACTACTAATGATTTCTAGTATAGCTCCTTGACAACTAGAAATGATTGCTTAAGTTCATTAAGTTCAATTTCAAGATCTCTTCTCCTTTCACATTCAAAAAAACCCTCTACATAACTTTGACCTTGAACAATGTAATGATCATCGTATTGACAATCATACTGATTTCCAAGGTTTGGGTCATAAGGATATTCATTCTGATATGGGTTATGAAACTGGTCTGAAGGTGAAATTAGATAAAAGGGATGCTGGTTTGGCTGATAATACTGTTGAAAATGAGGGTTCATGGTTGCGGGACCTCATAAAATACTGAAACTATGAAAAATAGGTCTGCTTGCTCATAAAAACAGATGATAACAACAAAATAACATAGATATGATTTTCGTGATAAATACCTGAAAACTGCAGCTGAAAATTTGATGTTGTTGAAAAGTGTTGTACTGATCTGAAATAGGATTTAAAGGAGTCACCAGATGAGTTCTGCCTTGGATCTTGAATCTTCAGAATGCATCAATAGTAGTTTCTCATCCTTGTCCCATTGGGCATGCCAAAAACTATTATCTCTCGAAAGTGCACCTTGTAGAGAGATGGTTGCATGTGTTCTAAGCTTGCAAAATTGATCTCTCTCTTTCGTAGATACAATGGAAACACCTCAGGTCTGTGGGTATACCTATTTTGAGGTGAGTCTCTGGTATCAAGGTCGGTTCCTTATTGATGTATCCTAAACTAATTTTCTGGGGTTTAAGGGTAAAAAATGACTGTAAAAATGAATTAAAACTGAGGGTGATACACCAAACTTGTATGAGTTCTTTGACTGAGCACATGCACAATTGATATGAGAATGAATTCTATGATGCACAAGCCAACATTTTTCTGTAGAATATTAAAGGAAAACACTCGAATGTATTGAGGGCAAAGTATCACAACAATATTATTAAGTTACACATGCACATTAATATCTATGCAAAATTTACTGAAATTTGCAATAGGGTAAGATGATTAATCAGGGAATTAACATTCACAAGATTAATGGGAACATACACAAGATTACAAATAATTGGAAAGGTAGAAAATACTTCACATTTTAAGGGAAAAACTGGTAGGAAATTGCTTCAGCACTCTTGTATCTAAAAATTCCTCCCTTGTGCTTTGCCAAGGCACACGATATATAGAAAAATTAATTCACCCACCCTTCCTAAAAATAGACTAAGGTTGTACTTGCCCATGCATTCTATTTTTATCCTTTATTTAATAATAAATAAAGGAATAAAATAAAGCAAACTAATAAAAGAGACATTAAAATCCTTTGATTACATCACAGTCAAACTACGGTTGACTATTTTATTTTTAAGAAAAGCATGGGTGAATAATTTGATAATAATAAATCCTTGTTTGATGAGAAAGTCTCCTCCTAGTGCATGCATATTCTGTCCTCTTACTGATCTGTCCTTTTGTAAAGGCATGAAAAAAAATACTTTTGTGAGTGAGCAAATTTAATAACATTATTTGTAATACTTGCAATAATAATACATCCAAATATCCATTTGATGGGGACCATCTCCAAGCTTATGTTCTAATTATGACATTCCTTGTCTTCTATTGGTCACACGAATAACATACTGTAATTCATCTACAACTCTTCCAATAGTGGGGACCACCTTTGATTGTGAGCACTTGTATTCGTTGGGTTTGGCCACTCTTGTGGAATTAGCATATTACCATGATTCAATTATTTTGACCCCCTTGTATACACACATGGCATACTATATAATCTACCACCTTTTGATTATCACTGCCTTGTGATTTCTTATCGGCTTTTTCATTTTGAAGAGAATAAGGTTAAGAACTTCGAAAGTAAATATTAAATGATTTTTTTGTTTTGAATGGGCTGGCCCCCTCGTGATGATGACTCACCCTTTGGAAACTTTTTCGGTGGCCTCTGCTAACTCAAGTTTGTTGACTGTGGCAATATTATTTGATCGTTAGTCACTATAGTAATGGGTAATTTTGCAAAATTTTGCAAGGTTTATGTAATGACCACCTTAAAAATTGTCCCCTCTTAATGATAGCTCAACCCTTCTGATGATTGCGTCGGTGGCTCTTCTTTCGAAACCAACCCAAGTAGAGTAAGGGTTTCTTCACAGCATTGACATGTCGGTATTTCTAACCATGGTTGAATTTGGTGAATTCGGAACTCGTGTTAAGGTGTAAAAGTATTGCAACCCTAATCACTTTGTCATTTGTACTCTTGATCTCTATTTGAGCTAAACGAACTCTATAAAAAATTTGATCTGCCGCCATTGATGAAGTTTTGAGCTTTCTAGAAGCTTTCTATTTTCAAAGCCATGATGGAGGGTGTGAGGCTCTGGTTGCATTTTTGTTCCTTGAATTCGCTGAAAGTTTTCAAACAACTGGGAAATGGTTTGACCTCCATGTTCGATGATTTTGTGACATGCTTTGGATTTCTTACTCTATAATTGGTAAGTTCACAACACTCTAGCAATTACTCATATGCATGACGTCATTTAATCTTGAACTTTGAATAGTATGATATCTAGCCCATTTGGAACTAGTATTTGCTTCACCTATCATTTGGGTTGTATTTTGTGCTTAAACATGGCTGCCATGGAAAATGTCTTCACTGGTAATGTAGATTTGGGAATATTTGTTGTTATGAAGCTCTGATTTACTTTGTATGAGTTATTTAGAAAGTAGAGCTCTGATTTACTTGACTATAACTTTCTGAATTTTAGCTTTATGGCTCCATTCGGTACTGAAAATTTTGGGAAAATGTGTGTTTATGTGGTTTCACCTCTATGGAAATCTTCACGGCTGCCATGAATACTCTGGTTTGAAGCTCGTTTCCCGAGGGTTTTACCTATGAAAAGTAAAATTCTTTTGAAATCTCTCACCATTATAAACTTGGGGATTTTTATATTTCTGTTTGTTTATCTTCGAGCTCATATTTTATAGATTACCCATATTTGTGTTTTGATTTTCTCAAGTTGCCATTTTTTATTATCGAGCTCTATCTTATTACCATGATTTGAGTATTCTTTGGATGATAAGCTAAGTCGATATAGTGGCTTTTCAAATTTGTGCTTTGATGTGCATTTTCCTGAGCGACCATTGTTGTAATTTCATAGTTCTGTTACCTAGTTATTTCATTAGATCTGTATGTTTTTTGATTGCCAAAAAAAACTATGGCCGTCATTTCTGACTTGTAGCTCTATGACATATTTTGAACACTACCTTTTGGATTTCCTGAGAAATAGGTCATTTTTCTTTTCCACTTGTTGGTGAGTATTCGCTCGTGGTTACTATATTTTTTTTGGCTTCTGAGTTTCGAACTTACTTCACATGTCTCATGAGTTGGTTCGTGAGTTTGTACCTGGTTCATTCACCTTGGATGTTAATATGTGGATTTAGCTCTGGACTTATATTTAGAGAACTTAATCCCCTCAGATATGTGAATTGCTTCGTGAATCCGTTACTGTAAGATGCTCAAATTTTACTTACTTGTTTTGTTACTGTATGAGTATGCTTGTGCATCTTACCCAAGATAAACTCATATCTTAATTTGAATGGATTTTCTTGAGCCTAGGCTACTTCTTTGTTTTCAAAGGCTTGCACTCTGTAATTTCACCCCTAGATTGGATTTTAACTCATCACTCTGCTAAATTTTAATGATAACTCCACGATTGGATACATGTGCTAACTTGTTGGTTGCCTCTAATGTAGGAGTCATAATTTTGAATGCATTAGATCCTCTCATCTCATTTTCCACAATGGTTTGAACCATCCAACTTGGGGCTAAGTCATCTATTTCTTGTGAGAAGATATTGCATTACTCATTTGGGTATTTCCTTTGTTGTTTTTATCCTTACTTTGTATGCTACCTACTTGAATTCCAAGATCATTTTATGCCTATTGGATATTTGTATTTTAGTTGTTTGGATAGAGATGAACTGTGTTTTAAGCTTTACTTCTTTGCATACATGAGAAGGCATTGTATTCAAGCTTCTGGGTTTCTTCTCAATTGAAATATTTTGGTATTTTGTTCCAATGGCCGTCATGTATGATTTGCATTTGAATTTGTAACCTGGACGTTGTTTACTATGCTAAAAATCAATGTATGTTTTTTTAAAACACAGCTTTGGAAACTGAAATGAGGGTTTGGCATATTCAATGGCCTCCATTTTCCCAATGCATACTCAATTAATTTGTGAAGGTGGAAAACTGCATTGCAACTATTTTCTTCATCAAGGTTTGATATCTGATTTTGATCTTTTATTTATGGGTGAATTGTTCCAAACTCTGATTTGGGTTTGCTTTTGGTTCTTGATTGGATATTTTTTTGTTTGAATTACATAACTAGTACCTCATTTTCCATCAATATGTTAATCTTGAATCTGTAATTGATTTCTTTGCACTTGTACTTTTAAAATCATTAAACCTTTAAAACCTTTTTCTTTTTCTATCTCTAATATTGATGTTATCCCAAATTCACCCCCCTCGGAAAATTTGGTCAAGACAACTCCTGCACATAAGGAAATTATGAAGGAAATGAATCAGACTTGCGAGCTCATGTTCTAGGATGACAAACAAGGTTACAGGGAGACGCTATAATGGAATGGCGGGGCCTGCGAAAGTTTAAATGAACCCGTGTGAGAAAAAAGAGAAGCTCAAACAAGTGTCGCATCTCCACATGTCTCAAGACAAAATGTAGGCAGGGGAAAATGGTCAAGCAGAGTTAAAAGGTAGAGCTTCGGGGCCACGGGGGTTTTCTGAGTTTTGTGTTTCGTGAAAAGGGGAAAAGATAAATTATGGACTCGTGAGCCCAATTTTTTCTCTAATATGACTGTCATGTGTCCCATGTCAAAGGGGACCCTTTTTTCAAGTTGTTTTCCTTCCCTCTTGTATGGACCCAATACAAACTTTGAAGGGGCATATCTTTTGACTCAGATCTTGAAATATTGCAAATCTGACACCATTGGAAAGATCTCGGCCTCACCTACGCCATGGAGGTCTGAGACTTTAATTTTGAGGAGGTTAGATAAAGAAAAATGGAGGAAATGTCTTCAGGCCTTCAATGTAGGATCCATTTATCTCAGCAACCAGATTGGATCCATGTTTCCGTTGTTTCCTCTTCTTTCAAGGTGCCAAATCAAGGAATCATGTAGTAAAGATGGAATTGGGGTATATTTTATCAGAAGCATTAACAATAGTAGTTGAGTTTCAACCCACTTTTACTACTTCCGTCTCTCTTTCTTCTCTCCGATCAAATCTATAAATACAGGGGCAAGATTCATTGTAAAGGATTGTTCAATCTTCTTCCCTGCCCCCCTCTCTCTTTCTTCTCCAGGGTCAAATGTGCAGTTTAAGCCTTCTCCCTTAGCTTTGTAATGGAATTTTTCTACCTCTTTCCCATTAATGGTTTACTATGTGAACTCTTGGAACAATAAAATATGTTTCGTGATGAGTTTTGTCCATCCTTTTCTCATTTTGTTATCTCTTCTCACCTCTCACCATTGCAGGGTATACTGTGCATATCTCTGATGTCCATTACAGGTTTTGGGAGTTATGTTTAAGGGGTTTGAAATGGTGTTCTGTGTGAACTTTATCCTTTCTCTGTGATGCATCTATCCATCCTCTCTATTGCTCACCTCTCTCCATTTTAGGTATTTGGGTTTGTGATCAGCAGTTCCCTTTTCTCGGTGTTATCACCTATGTAGTGTAGGATTTCTTTATTTTCATGCTCTCTCTCTCTCTCTCTCTCTCTCTCTCTCTCTCTCTCTCTCCTTGGTCCCTTGGAATTGTTAGATTAGGATTAGATAGTCACATTTCCTTCCTTAGAAGTATTTTAGTGCTAGGATTAGGAAGAGGAACCAACCTTCTCTGGAGGATCATTCCCATTTGCAAGTCCCACAGCTTGGGGAATGATCCAATGTTATGCAAATCGCACCAAATGACCCTACCTTAGAAAATCAGATCCTTAATTCATTTGGGGGTGTTTTGATTTCATACTAACAATTTTGGCATGCCCAAGGGGACAGGTCTTAAGCACTTGACCACTTCACTTCATCAGGTTTGATGTGCTCTTGGTGAAGATTTTAGCCTTTGGAGGAACTTTCAAGCACATCTGGCGACTCCATCTGGTCAAAAAACCATTCTCTGAGTTGCAGACCTTTTCCATCCATTTCCACTCATTTCATCCATTTTATTCTTCCATCTCTTTCATTTTCTCCCATTCCATGAGGTTGTGCAATCATGACTTCATTCCCACAGTGGAATTCACATCTACAGCAGCAGAAATACATTCCAAATCTAATAAGCTTTACAAAACCTTCAAATCAACATTTTGAGCAAATCCAAAATCAGCATGGCTACCCCTATGAGCAGTAGTGCCAAAATTAGTTTGGCTATGGAGCTTTCCTAGAGCAGGGGTATGCAAATAATGAAGAAAATCAAATGCAAGATGTTGGTCTATTGGAGAAGATCCAAAAAAATGGAGATTGGCATGGTTTAGTCAAGAGCTATAGTTTGAATGAAGGCATTTAGAATTGGTTGCAGGGAACCTTGTCCATGGGAAGGCCCTTTTCCAAGACATTACAACCATCAAGAGAAGCTTGAATTCATGGTTGAAGTGTTTCCTCAGCTTACACAGTGGATTGAGGACATTGGGGATTATGAGAAAAGTGTGGGACAAGCTTGTCAATGGGTAAGTCAATCACCAGGTCCCTGCCTTTCATTTTCTCTCCCTCAATCTTTACCATTTCAGCAGAGGAAAAATTCAAGCCCCTCACTTGCTTCCCCAAGTGTTGATTTCATTTCTCCATCTCCTAGTCTTCCACCTCATCTCAGTTCTTCTGTCCTTTTCCCTTCCAAACAGTCATCCCCTCCAAACAAACAAGAAGTTGCACCTCCCTTCCCACCACAAACAATTGCAAAGATGGTTGAACCCCAACCTGCCACTCCTCTTGCTTTCCCAAGCCCATGTTGGGAAGAGACTCATGAATCCGGTCAAGGAGAACAGTAAGAAGAGGAGCCCAATAGAAAAGAAATGACAGACAATCTAAAGAGTTGGGCTACCAAATTTGGGTTTACAAATATCCCTTTGCTGGTCAAGCCAATAGAGGAGGTCAAGATTGGAGAACCAGTGGTGGCTAAGGCTGAGTTTGCAATAGACGAAGATCAAGAACAAGAGGAGGAAAAATCATTCCCAAGCCCCATTGAAGAGGAGTAGTTGGGAGAGATCAGATCAATGTTGAGGCCACTCAATGAAGAAAGCATCATTGAAGATTTTTTTGCTTTCATTTCAAGGGCCTAATTTGATTGATGAACCCATGATGGAAGAGGACCATAGTTCTAGAGGCTCTAAGTGTGGAGAAGGCTGTAGGGGAACCTTCAGTTCTTCCTCCCACTTCATCCCCTTCAAGATATGATGTTGAAGAAGAGTTTGATCTCTCAAACTTCATGTTTGAGGAAGAGAGAAATCATAGTGAGGCAAGTTACAGATCAAGAGGACACCATGAAGGAGGTAGAGAACTTGTAGCAAGACAACAAGGTGGTAAACTATCTGTTAGACTTGAGATATTTATTTGATGAAAAGGAGCCCATGGAGATTACATAATTTTCTCCTCCATCCATATTCCACACACATGAAATTGTTGCCATGAAGGAGAATATTCAAGTGCAAAATCCAACACTCCATAGCAGCCCTCTGGAATCAAGATTGGAAGACATGACTCTTCCATGTTCTTCACAGGAGAAGGAAGAGAAAAAGCATGAAGATGTCATCATCCCTCTCACTCCATCCATCCATGAGAGTCAAAAATAAGGCTCCATTCTTGGAGTTAGAGTTCAAAACCATGGGCAGATTCAAAGGACCATACCTTGCACAATCAAATACTTGGCTTCATTAGAGCCAAGGGAAAAGCCAAAACAAGTCATGCCCACTCCAAGGCATGAGGATGCGCTACAAAGTACATAGGATCAGCTATCATACCTCTTCAATCCAAATGTAGAGCAACTAAAAGACGTATTGGATTTGTCTTCAGTTGATTCTTTGGTCATTTGGGTGGAAGATCAACTTGTAGTTAGTTTTTCACTCATCCAACCAGCCATGTTCAGTGCCAAATCAGTTGCATGGCTGCCATTTTTTAGGAAGGTAAGTTATTTCTCCCTGCCAGTTACAAGTTTTGTTTGAGTTCCCTTTGCTCTTGGTTAGAGTAGGAGTGGGTAGGTTTGTTTTCAGCAAAAGAAGTGCTTTTACACACTCTATATGTTCTATTTGGAGCATGTATGATTTTCAGTTTGTACATAGTTTTTGGTGTTGTTGTATTACTCTTACACAGTGCATTCATTTGGCTATGGTGAAGTTTGACTTCAAGTTTCAGTGGGTTTCCAAGTGATTCAGAGGTCAAAAAAGTGCAAGGATTCGGGGAGTCCATTTTATAAGAAGGATCAGTGTCAGGCCATCATTCTTGACTCCATGCCCAATGGATGCTCCAAGGCCACTAGTCTCTTCATCTAGTAGGCACATGTCCCCGTGAGTCACCAAATTGTTATCCCAAATTCACCTGCCCCAGAAAATTTGGTCAAGACAACTCCTGTACATAAGGAAATTATGAAGGAAATGAATCAGACCCCGCAAGCTCACGTTCCAGGATGAAAAACAAGGTTGCAAGGAGACTCTATAATGGAATGGAGGGGCATGCAAAAGTTTAAATGACCTTGTGTGAGAAAAAAAGAGAATCTCAAACAAGCACCGCATCTCCACGTGTCTCAGGTTGAAACGAAGGCAGTGGCAAATGGTCAAGCAGAGTCAAAAGGCATGGAGCTTCAGGGGCTGCGAGGGTTTTCTAAGTTTTACATTTCATGAAAAGGGGAAAATGATAAATTACGGACCCGTGCAAACCCAATTTTTTGCTCGGTAATTTGGCTGCCACGTGTCCCATCTCAAAATGTGGACCCATTTTAAAAGTGGTTTTCCTGCCATCCATTCATACGGATCCCGATAAAAAATTTGAAGGGGCATATCTTTCGAATCAAGACTCGAAATATTGCAAATATGATGTCATTAGAAAGATCTCGGCCTCACCTACGCCATCGAGGTATGAGACTTTAATTTGGAGGAGGTTAGGTAAGGGAAAATGGAGGAAACATCTTCGGGCCTTCAATGCAGGATCCATCTATCTCAACAACCAGATCGGCTTCGATCTGTTTCTGCCATTCCCTCTTTCTTTCAAGGCTGCCGAATCAAGGAACCATGCGATTAAAGATGAATTTGGGGGCAAATTTTATTGAAAGCATTTGATTTTCAATGGTTGAGCTTTCGAAATGGGATTCAATGCGTATATTAGAGTATCCTGGAGCAGGATTCGATTCTTTCCTTCTTCTCTCTCCCGTTCTTCTAGATATCTGTAACATATAGCGGGCAGGATTTCAAGAGGTTAATTAGTTGTTGTTCATCTATTCTTCCCTTCCCGCTCCTCTCTCTTTTCTTCTACAAGGTTCGAATGAGGACTTTAAGCCTCCTCCCTTGGCTTTGTAATGGAATTTTCTTGCCTCTTTCCCATTAATGGTGTACTGTGTGAATTCCTAGAGCAATAAAATATTATTCCATGATACATTTTGTCCATCCTTTGCTCATTTTGTTGTCTCTTCTCACCTCTCACCATTTTAGGGTATACTATGCATATCTCTAATGTTTTTTACAGGTCCTAGGAGATGTGTTTATTTGGTTTTGAAGTGGTGTTCTGTTTGAAATGGTATCTCTAGTATGTGGTGTATCTTTTTCACCCTCTCCATCTACTCACCTCTCTCCACTTCAGGTAGCTAAGATTGTGACCAACACTTCCCTTTTCCTCCGGTGATATCACCTTTGTAGTCTAGGATTTCTTTATTTTTCATGCTCTCTCTCTCTCTCCTTGGTCCCTTAGAATTGTTAGATTAGGAGTAGATAGTCACATTTCCTTTCTTAGACGTAGTTTAGTGCATTAGGATTAGGAAGAAGAAGCTGGACCCTTCTCTGTAGGGCCATTCTCAAGTCTACAAGTCCCTCATAGCTTGAGGAGATGGTCCAATGTTATGAAAATCACAGTAAATGATTCTCCCTTATAAAAGTAGATTTTTAGAGCTCATTTGGGGGTGCTATGATTTTGCACTAACAGTTGAATTTTTGAACATTTAAATGGATTTGAAAGGTTGTATCTGATGTTGAAAACTAATCCTTGAAAAAAAAAATTGTACTTGAAAGCTCTTGTCATTTCAAAAGTCACAAATGGTTATTTGTTTAGATATGAACTCTTTACTTGCTGCTTGTAATTTTGTTTTGAAATAGAAAATATGTAACCATATTCCATGATAACTTAAAACTTGCAAGTTGTAAATTGTTATCTTGATTTCCCCTCTTCAACTGATAATTTTACTTTTGAATGCATGAATTTCTGAAGTTGGAAGTATAAGGAGTTAAATTAAACCCTGATCTCAGTATTGATGATCATTTCCTTCTCCCTTTTCAGGTATTATGAGGCTGTTGCAATGGATAGCTGGAAATAATGATTCAGAAAGAAAAGAAAATTCCTTGAGGCAGTGACGGGTTTCTTTACCTCCTTAAACTTTCAGATTTATAAATATATGCATTGTTTTTTTCCTTCAGTTATTTCTCACGGCTTGTGTGAGAAAATATAGACAATTATTCCTCATGAATAAATGAAAATATTTTCATGTAATGAGATGTATGTCCTTTCTTTCTGTACTTTTCTTCATTTGTATGGATATGAATGAACTTATACAACTCAAAATACTTAAATAATTCACTTAATCATAGAAATAAATTAAAAATCAAGTGTACCTTATTATCGCTCATTGAAAATACAAACTGCTTGTAAAAACTATACATTGTCCATAGCTTCAGAACTTCATGTCTAATACATGCTTCCCTTCATATCTTCCTCATAGCTTATCAATGGTCGTTTACGGTTGTTGCATAGTTTTGACGAGGGTGATAAATGGAATGGCTGCATCTATGAGGCATGTCGTTCTATAACTGTACCCAAGTTGCAGTTTTGATCCAAATGTGACTTCCAAGAATGTCCAAAACCAAACGATTAAAATGTGTATCTTATTTCGAGGTGGATGACCCAAGCGATCAATTTGAGAAACTTAAAAGTTTTGAGTTGAATCTTTTTGCACATGGTGTGAAAAATGTCAACAGGACCTCACCACACTCATTCACACTGTATACACTCTATATTTCATTGATTATATATTTCTAGCACATGCAATTTAAACCATTTCCCGATGACAAAATCTTTTTAATGGTTCATTCTTGATTTTTGAGGGGTATTTTATAAATGAAACTCATCTCATATCATACACATTATCTCGTGGGGGAAAACTTCTCCTATCATATTCACTCTGCTTCCATTCCATTCAAATTCACATCATATTGCATATCTGGGTTGCATTACTCTTTCTTACTCATGCTTATATGTACATTTGTTCACATGATAGAAAGATGTTTAGTATGTTATTATCTTTTCTATATACACATGCATGTTCACTTGTTCTCTAGTTTGTTAATGTAGACTTCTACATATCTTTACATGTAACACAGATGTTGGCACTATACCTCTTACCATTCCCACAAAGGCTTCTGGGGGCATCTTTTTTTTGTACACATCACAGGTGCTATTGTTTCATTTTATACTACTTATTATTCTTACTAGCACACTACTCTATTGATATATACACGTCTCGACATACTTTTTATCTTTCTAACATGCTAACGGGTGCTTCATGTGCAACATTTACATTGCAGGAACTATTTGATACCATGGTTTTATGACATTTTACTTTCTATTGTTTACCATTGTTTGTGAGCTTTTCCCTTTGTCTTGTGTGCACACTATATGCTTTTAGCTACTTTGGCCCGGATTGTTTTGTGACATTACGAGTGATGTCCCATGTTTGAAACCCATTATTTGTGGTCTACATTGTCTTCTTGATTGCTAGATTACACATTGTCTTATGTATGCATATTTGTCTTGGTTGCACTAACACATGTTTCTAGCCACTTTTGTTTGTATGTGCCTTGGTTTCTTACCATTCACATTCACTGCCCCCTACTGGGCATTAGTTTTGTATCAACATTTGGTCCTCTCCTTTAGGATGAATCATCCTAGTGACATTGCATGAACCCAAAACAATGGGGGACATACATTGGGTGAATCAGTCACCCCATTAAGTAGTAAATAGTCACAGTTTAGACATGCACAGTATATGAACAACAAATTCGTCTAGTCTAGAATACTTTGGGATCAAACATGAAATTATCTAAATCTCTTATTTCCTCTCTTGCACCTAGGGTTTCTTTTTATTTAATTTAGTGCTTAGGTTAGGTCTATAATTTATTACTTATCATTGTGTTGTGACTCTGTAATTAGGGTTTTAAAAATTACAATATTTGTTAAATCACACTAGCACATGGGTGTTCTTGATCTTTCCTAGGCACCTATGACCAGGGGAACAATTACAATCATTTTCTCATAGTAGTACAGTTTTTCAGTAGTTCACATAGAAATTTTCATAGTAAATACATAGTCCTCCAGCAATCAGAATGCATCATATCTCCTTTTATACTTGGATCAAACTGGAACAACACATAAGTAACATGGATCACACCATATGCATTGGTGTATAAATTTGGGGAAGTATTCATGGACAAATAATAACAGCTAGACGTTTCTCCCCAACACTATTTGTCGTGGTATTAGATCGCGCCAAAAAATCGTTCCTGGTGTGAGATCACCGAAAAACTCACGCTTGGCGTGAGATCTCCCAAAAAACTCACTCTTCTACAACACTTTAGGACATTATCTATCTTTTTTTCTCTTCACGAATTATGTGCACACTTTACTTTAACACATTTTTACATACCTGTGTGAACTTTTTCATATCACAATTTGAATTAACTCTACTTCTAGTAAGTCAAAGTCAGAGCTTCAGGGCGCGAGGGGTTTCCGAGTTTTGTGTTTCACCGAAGGGGGAAAGATAAATTATGGACCCCTGAGCCCAATTTTTGCTCTAATTTACTGCCATGTGTCCCATGTCAAAGGGGGCCCATTTTCAAGTTGTTTTCCCTGCCCTCCTGTACGGACCCCATACAAACTTCAAAGGGGCATATCTTTTGGACCAAGGCGTTGAAATTTAAAAATATGACCCATTGGGAAGTCTCAGCCTCACCTATGCCAGGAGTCTGTGAATTTAATTTTGAGGCGTTAGTCAAGGAAACTGGAGGAAACTCTTTTAGGCCCTTCAATGTAGGATCGCTTTATCTTAACAACCATATCGATTCAATTTGTTTCCGTTGTTTCTTTCCTTTCAAGTTGTCGAATCAAGGAATCATGCAGTAAAGACAAATTTGGTGGCATATTTTTATTCAAAGGCATTAACAACATTGGGGGGGGTTTCAACACAATTTCCTGCTTCCTCCTCTCGTCTTTTCTTCGCTCTGATCAAATCTATAAATATAGGGCAATATTCATTTTAAGGGTTGTTCATTCTTCGTCCACCGCCTCTCTCTTTCTCTCTAGGTCGAATGTGGAGTTTAAACACCTCCTCCCTTGCTTTGTAATGGCATTTTCCTGCCGCTTTCCCATAGGTGTACTTTGTGACTCTTAGAGCAATAAAAATTTTTCGTGATGTGTTTGTCCATCCTTTGCTCATTTTGTTGTTCTTCTCACCTCTCACCAGTCAGGGTATACTTTACATATCTCTGATGTCCATTGCAGGTTTTTAGGGAGTATGTTTTAAGGGGTTTGAATGGTGTTCTGTTATGCATCTTCCATCCTCTCCATTGCTCACCTCTCTCTATGTTAGGGTAGTTGGGTTTGTGATCAACAGTTCCCTTTTCTCCTCGGTGCTATCATCTCTATAGTGTAGGATTCTTTATTTCATTCTCCTCTCTCTTCTCTCTCCTTGGTCCCTTGGAATTGTTAGATAGGAGTAGAATAGTCACATTTCCTTCCTTATAAGTAGTTTAGTGCTAGGATTAGGAAGAGGAACCAACCTCTCTCTGGAGGATCATTCCCATTTGCAAGTCCCACAGCTTGGGGAATGATCCAATGTTATGCAAATCACACCAAATGACCCTACCTTAGAAAAGCAGATCCATAACTCATTTGGGGGTGCTATGATTTTGCACTAACAGTTGAATTTTTGAACATTTAAATAGATTTGAAGGTTGTATCTGATGTTGAAAACTAATCCTTGAAAAAAAAAATTGTACTTGAAAGCTCTTGTCATTTCAAAAGTCACAAATGGTTATTGTTTAGATATGAACTCTTACTTGCTGCTTGTAATTTTGTTTTGAAATAGAAAATATGTAACCATATTCCATGATAACTTAAAACTTGCAAGTTGTAAATTGTTATCTTGATTTCCCTCTTCAACTGATAATTTTACTTTTGAATGCATGAATTTCTGAAGTTGAAGTATAAGGAGTTAAATTAAACCCTGATCTCAGTATTGATGATCATTTCCTTCCCCTTTTCAGGTGATTATGAGGCTTGTTGCAATGGATAGCTGGAATAATGATTCAGAAAGAAAAGAAAATTCCTTGAGGCAGTGACGGGTTTCTTTTACCTCCTAACTTTCAGATTTATAAATCTATGCATGTTTTTCCTTCAGTTATTTCTCACGGCTTGTGTGAGAAAATATAGACAATTATTCCTCATGAATAAATGAAAATATTTTCATGTAATGAGATGTATGTCCTTTCTTTCTGTACTTTTCTTCATTTGTATGGATAATGAATGAACTTATACAACTCAAAATACTTAAATAATTCACTTAATCATAGAAATAATTAAAACTCAAGTGTACCTATTATCGCTCATTTGAAAATACAAACTGCTTGTAAAAACTATACATTGTCCATAGCTTCAGAACTTCATGTCTAATACATGCTTCCCTTCATATCTTCCTCATAGCTTATCAATGGTCGTTTACGGTTGTTGCATAGTTTTGACGAGGGTGATAAATGGAATGGCTGCATCTATGAGGCATGTCGTTCTATAACTGTACCCAAGTTGCAGTTTTGATCCAATGTGACTTCCAAGAATGTCCAAAACCAAACGATTAAAATGTGTATCTTATTTCGAGGTGGATGACCCAAGCGATCAATTTGAGAAACTTAAAAGTTTTGAGTTGAATCTTTTCGCACATGGTGTGAAAAATGTCAACAAGACCTCACCACACTCATTCACACTGTATACACTCTATATTTCATTGATTATATATTTCTAGCACATGCAATTTAAACCATTTCCCGATGACAAAATCTTTTTTAATGGTTCATTCTTGATTTTTGAGGGGTATTTTATAAATGAAACTCATCTCATATTCATACACATTATCTCGTGGGGGAAAACTTCTCCTATCATATTTACTCTACTTTCCATTCCATTCAAATTCACATCATATTGCATATCTTGGTTGCATTTACTCTTTCTTACTCATTCTTATATGTACATTTGTTCACACGATAGAAAGATGTTTAGTATGTTATTATCTTTTCTATATACACATGCACGTTCACTTGTTCTCTAGTTGTTAATGTAGACTTTCTACATATCTTTACATGTAACACAGATGTTTGGCACTATACCTCTTACCATTCCCACAAAGGCTTATGGGGGCATCTTTTTTTTGTACACATCACAGGTGCTATTGTTTCATTTTATACTACTTATTATTCTTACTAACACACTACTCTATCGATATATACACGTATCGACATACTTTTTATCTTTCTAACATGCTAACGGGTGCTTCATGTGCAACATTTACATTGCAGGAACTATTTGATACCATTGTTTTATGACATTTTACTTTCTATTGTTTACCATTGTTTGTGAGCTTTTCCCTTTGTCTTGTGTGCACACTATATGCTTTTAGCTACTTTGGCCCGGATTGTTTTGTGACATTACGAGTGATGTCCCATGTTTGAAACCCATTATTTGTGGTCTACATTGTCTTCTTGATTGCTAGATTACACATTGTCTTATGTATGCATATTTGTCTTGGTTGCACTAACACATGTTTCTAGCCACTTTTGTTTGTATGTGCCTTGGTTTCTTACCATTCACATTCACTGCCCCCTACTGGGCATTAGTTTCGTATCAACATTTGGTCCTCTCCTTTAGGATGAATCATCCTAGTGACATTGCATGAACCCAAAACAATGGGGGACATACATTGGGTGAATCAGTCACCCCATTAAGTAGTAAATAGTCACAGTTTAGACATGCACAGTATATGAACAACAAATTCGTCTAGTCTAGAATACTTTGGGATCAAACATGAAATTATCTAAATGTCTTATTTCCTCTCTTGCACCTAGGGTTTCTTTTTTATTTAATTTAGTGCTTAGGTTAGGTCTATAATTTATTACTTATCATTGTGTTGTGACTCTGTAATTAGAGTTTTAAAAATTACAATATTTGTTAAATCACACTAGCACATGGGTGTTCTTGATCTTTCCTAGGCACCTATGACCAGGGAACAATTACAATCATTTTCTCATATTAGTACAGTTTTTCAGTAGTTCACATAGAAATTTTCATAGTAAATACATAGTCCTCCAGCAATCAGAATGCATCATATCTCCTTTTTATACTTGGATCAAACTGGAACAACACATAAGTAAACATGGATCACACCATATGCATTGGTGTATAAATTTGGGAAGTATTCATGGACAAATAATAACACTAGACGTTTCTCCCCAACACTATTTTGTCGTGGTATTAGATCGCGCCAAAAAATCGTTCCTGGTGTGAGATCACCCGAAAAACTCACGCTTGGCGTGAGATCTCCCAAAAAACTCACTCTTCTACAACACTTTAGGACATTATCTATCTTTTTTTCTCTTCACGAATTATGTGCACACTTTACTTTTAACACATTTTTACATACCTGTGTGAACTTTTTCATATACACATATTTGATTACTTCTTTTCTCTTCTTTTACTGGTTCATCCTCAATACACAACAAGAAGCAGCCCTACGTCAAGCACAACAACAGCTACACCACAATACGCTCCATCCCTAGGGTCCCTTCCTCTCTCTTAGCTTCCATGCTTCATTTTTATCACTTTACGCTTTCACTTGTCTCCTCGACATGTTATCACCATCACATTCTACATGGTTATCAAGTACTCTTCTCTTATCTACTTTATTTTATCAAGTATTACTCAATAACATAAAGTGGGGAAAAATGTAGACACAAAATCACACACTTGGGTACATTTCTAGGTCCATAAACACATACTTCCATTCATATGATTCCTATGCAAGAGAAATAGTAATTGATAGCTATCTTTGGCCTCTTTTCTTTGTTTCATGTATCTCAAGCGCCCTTATCCTTCTAGGAACCCCTAACCCTTTTTGTATCTTATTCACTTATTTTGGGTCTCTTTTATCTTTTGGGAATTTTATTTTCTTATGGTTCGGCCTTCTAGTTGTCAATTACGAAATTCAACCAAGGGAATCATATAAATACAAATCTATGTGACCATAATAAAATACAAATCACTAAGCATCTATTATCATTACCTAAGGTTGAATCTAAAGGTCTCTAAGAGAATTAAGGAATCCATCTATCACTCAATCAAGGGACACGAGACTACATTTTTGTATACACATATAGGAAGGGAAGTTCATTTTTTAATCCACACATCTATTTATATTGGTACATATAGCTATCGCCCATTATCATGCACGTTTGTGAAAAGGATTCCTAGGGAATGCTTATATCACACACACAAAAAAACTATATGGAGTCTAAAATGTAGTACAACACTCGATTGTAAGCTCACTCATTTGGGTGACCATTGGGGTCAGTCTGACTCCTCATTTTACATTTTTTATTTTTGTGATTTGATGTAGTTTTAGAATTTTGAAGGCCATCTTCTCTTTGTCGGTTATAGGTCAATTCAGAGATCATCTAGCTATATACAAGATACCAAAAGAGAATAATAGTGACACTTTTGTGACACATGAAACACTAATTTTTTTGCTCCTGCATGGTCACAGGAACATAAAATATGTCTCCAGTGCCCAGGCATCCCTGACCTAACCCAGGTGCCCTAGTCCAGGCTCATTCGGAAGTTCCATGGTTTTATATGCCTAGTTGTGATAATATGCCTTTTTTTCATCAGTATTCCAATCCATAATAGTCCCAGGGATAATACAAATCAACTAAGTCTTTCTTTCTCCCTCTTTCACTTAAGTTTTAAATTTATTAGCTTGCTTGTGTCAAATATGTGCTTTATTTGTTCATTTATCATATGTGACTCTATAATTAGGGTTTTAAATATTCAATTTTTGATAAATCAATGAAAAGGAGGTATGCAAGGCTATGATGCTCTAGAATAGTGATTCGAACTATGATATGATCTATTAAAATTGTGTAAGATATTTAGAATATGAGGTATGCTTTTGAGTTTACTCATGTTTTGTAGCATAATTGTAAAGATATGAAGGTACTGTCACAAGCATGTACATGGAGTTTTCATGGTTTTTTTAAATGTGCATGAGTTGAGGGTGACCTTGAGTGTCTTTTTCACTTAAGATGTGAAGCTAAGTATGTTGAAAACTAGTATTGTTGATTTCTTGCATAGTTTGTTGGAGTATGCATCTTAACAGTGTATAGTAGCCTGTGGAGTACTGTAACAACATGTTATATGTCTATAATGGCCACCTAAAGAAGGGGAGCTAGTGTTGATCATAAATCAGGTGTTAAAGGTGCTATGAAGACTTGATTGGAAGATTTTTTTTTATATGTTGCAAGTATAGTTATAGGGGGAGAAAATCACGAGTCAAAGAATTTTGTTTGCATAAAAATAAGGAGAGACTAGTAAAGGACTATCTCATGATTTTGATAATCATCTCAATACATTTTTTCATAGCATCATCAAGGTAAGAGCTTGCATTTTTTTCGTAAAAAATTAGAATTTGATGATATGATCACAGGGGGAGTCATAATTTGATGTTTCGTGATATTGATGTGATTCTATAGTAAGGATAAAATTTGTCATTTTGCTCTAATAGATAGTTTTAGGGATATAGGTCCTAAGAGTTGGTTACAGTTCCCTAATGCAACCACCAAGTCATAATTTGGATCTTTTTAGCTAAGACAAGTTGGTAAAGTGTCAAGCATGTTGTCTTAATCTAGAATGATTGTTGGCATGTGTAATTTTTTTGATATTCCTTTACTCACGGAATGTTACAGTAATTTTATTAGGGAAGAAACTGAGTCTAAAGGTGGAAATCAAATATATGGAATTGAATGATGGTAGATGTTTCTAATCAAGGAGTGCTCCAAATAATTTGAAGGAAGAAGAACGTGTGCTAAGGTATGTACTTTGTGATTAATGTAATAGGGGGTAGAAGTACTAGGGTGTTTTCCATAAATGAAAAATTGTTGGCATGTGTGATTTATATTGTTTTTATTGATGTAAAAGATCATTAATGACAAAGAGGATGATTTAGGAGTGCTACAAGATGTTTGGTATGATGGTGTCATGGACAAATAGAGTGTGGCATGGTGGCAAGGATGAAAACAGTGAGAATGGCTTCTCCTAAAAGGTCTAATCAGGAGACCTAGTTAGCATCGGTGATAGATCATGATGGCTTAAGGATCATTGTTATGGTATGTATATCATGGGGAGAGTGTTTGGAGACACTCATATGACTCTCAGAGTGTGGGTACATGTTTAAGCATGGTTTGCAGGTGATAATTAAGACCTAGTCTAGGTGATTGAAGGTCAAATAGAGTATGCAAGTGAGTTGTAAATCTATCTGATCCCATAAGGGAATGAAAAGGTGTGATACATGTTTTCTCATGTGTGTTAGGTCCTTTTGAAGATCTTGGAAGCAGACGTATGGTGTTCTTCTACTTGGTTATGACCTAAACTATGTAAAACCCTAAGACCTAGTTGGGTAAGTCATAGTGGTTGTGAATACATGAGAAATTTATGACAATATGATGATCAGAGAAGTTAGAAGAGTTTTTATTTGTGTTGTAGGACAAGTTTTAGGTCAGAAAGAAGAATAATTTGTAAGAAATGATGATTTTGGTCCTATCGAGCTCAAGAGAGTGCATTTTCCAACTCGAGGTTAGAGAAATATTCTTTTGTTGGCACGTGCGATGTTTGCATTGGAACCTAATTCTTTTATGTATGTTGAGTAATTCAATTAATAATATCTCAAAGTTTGAATGAGATCAAAGGAGGTCTAAATATTTATGAACGATTTCTAAGAAGGCAAGTTTCTTTTTATGAACTTGAAACCCTAGTTTGCTAGTGATGGAGGAAATATTTCTTGTTTAAGCCTACAATGGATTACACTATCAAATGTGATGATTGGATGATGGATATGAATCTTCCATCTTTCATATGATGGTGGTTTTAGGTCATGAAACTTAATGGAGCCCACACAAAATCCCTTGTTTTTTAGGAATGAAGGTATTACTCTCAAGTTTTCCATTATATCATATGACTAAATTAGTGTTCTCAGATGTATGGGATCCATGCTACATGTTTTGAGTGATTTCACATCTTTTTTAGTCCATTTGATTATTTTCAAAAGTTAAAATAGCTTGACTAGTTTTGGGTTTAAAAGCGCAGTTTTGCAGTCATGGTGAATGGAAGTGATTGAGCATTTGTGTGCATGATGATGAAGTTTAATCAGATTTATTATTTGTATACATGTCTTGTGATTTTTTTGGATGTGTTTTTTGAGCTCTAAAATTTAGATGAGGTGGCATGAAAAAATTCACAAGTTGACCTACTTTTATTGGTTTAGGAAAATAGGGGTTTGGTCAGAAGATTGGTCTAAAATACATATATCTTGGCTTAGGTGATAATTTATATCCATTGGAGAGTGAAGAGGGATTATTTTTTTTCCTATTAAATGCATTTAGAGAGCTTATAAGTGTTAGAAAGGGTACAATACGTTCTCATTTCCAAAGGTTCATGTGAAGTTCAATTTGTTGAAGAGGAGAAATTGTTTTATTCATTTTGTTGGTTGATTCATGAAGTCTAGCATGCTTGGTGATGTTATTCAGGTCATTGGATTTCCATTGAGTGGTTACTTGGAATATTTTAGTTGTTTTTGTGTGTTTTTTCATGTAAGTGTGCAACAGGAAAATTTATGATTTTTAAGCATGACAACGATACCCCTGTGTCGAAATTTTCAAGTTTCACCTTTCCAAGACACCCCAGGTCTACCCATCCTCAGCACTGACCTTACCTAGTCAGAAAAATTAACCCTATAGGATTTTAATTCAGTTCCCTAGGTGAATTAGAAAATCTAAGTCAATACCCCCAAGGTGATTTTAGGAGTTCTTGAAGAATGCTAATTTTGGACAGTGTTGGGAAGGGCCACCACTGGTCTTCCCAGGATGAGTGCAACCACCCAGAGTGGAAAAGAGGAATAAAATCCAATATGGAGATGAATTTAAGGTCTAATAGAGTAAATGAAATGATATTGGAAGATTTAGGAAAAATTTGGAGGTCTTGGGGAAGATTCATCAAATACAGGGTTCTTAGGCTTAGGCGGTTCATAAGGCCGAAAAATCTACTGAGCTTCGGGAAGTGATTATGGGAGCTCTTGAAGGATTTAGGAGATAAAAAATACATCTTCTTAAAGGGAATTCATATCCTTACAAGATGGTGAAATCATAATTTTCACAACACTTTGGCACAATAGGTTTATATCTAGTTTTTCCCATGCTCAACCAGGGATCTAGAAACAAAATACGATTTATTTTAAGTCAAATTCATATAAAATTTTACCTTGAAACTCCATCGGGATCTCTAGATATGGCCTTTACAATTTTGCTCTCAAGTTATCATACTTGATCATTTTTAGAAGTGGACATGTGTTAGCTCTAGGGTTCTGACACATTTTTATGTCCCTTTATTCCCTTAATAAAAGGGACATAGAGGATAGTAAAATTCACCCAACCATTTTTAAGCCCCCAGAACACTAATATGACCTCATGTTTGCTAGTTAAGCCCCCGAGAGCTAAGTTGGAGCCTTCCCTCTCCCTGCACAGATGATCGCCAAGGGTTGCGATGAGGTGTGAAGTGGGAATTGATGTCTATTTCATCCCTATAGCAAAGGGACATAGGGGAAAAAAATTCCCACATCCCACTTGAGCCTTGTGGTTCCTCATGAGCCCAAAACTCAACTCCATAATGATTTTTCCTAGCCTCCCTCTCATTCTAAACTGTAAATAACTTCATTCTCCTCCATCACTACCTCTGTGATATCTGAAGGTTGAAGATTCCATTAATGGATTCCATGAAGAACATTAGAAAAAAAATGCAGTGAGATTCCTCTTCACTTCTCAAGGTTCCAATGGGTGAGATTATGTGAAAATTGGAGGGAACGATCGTTGAAAAATCTAGTTTCGCATGAACTAGTTTTCACACCATGAATGCCCTACTTTTTAGGGATATGGAGGACTGAGTTTTCTTCATCATTCTGTTATGTCACATGAATAACAGCAATGAAAAATTCAGCGAGCTACCTCTCCACTTCTCAAGGTTCCAGTGGGAAATATCACTTGAAAATTTGAGGGAATGATCGTTGAAAAATATAGTTTCGCATAAACTAGTTTTTGCGTCATAAAGTCCCTATTTTTTAGGGATATGGAGGGATATTTTTTTATTAGTATTCTTCCCCCACCAATGAAAATATCATTTTTCACTTGTTCAGATGAAGAAATTACCTAAAATTTAGAGTGTGGAACTCCAAAATAAAACCCAGAATCTCAAGACTTGTTTTGTTACAATCTGTCACTCGCAATGCACTTACTAAAAATAGCATGTGTTGATAGTGAGGCATACTAAAAATAGAAATTGTATAAAAATGGAAATTCATCATCATTAAAGGAGGATTGAATGTTACAAAGGGCTCAAAGGCATCGTGATCAATTCGGCAGAGCCTTTTTGGAGTTGATCAAGTAAAAGTGAGTTTTCAGGCCTAAAGGAACATACACTGCAAAGGAGTACCTGAGCTTCAAGCATGGATTCTAGGAGATTTGTAAAAAATTAAAAATCCTAAGAAATTACCTATGGAAGGTATTTTACATGCCCTAAATGGTAGAAAAAATGAGACCTCGTGAAACATCATACACTTCCCTAGGTAACTCATTCTTCTGGCGCACAACTGGAAATCACAAAAAAATGTGTAATTTGAAGGTTATGCATTAAGAATTGGAGCTCCAAAATATCATTATTCAATTCATTGAGTGTTTTTAATTAAATATCATATAAATGTTTTCCTCCGAACTCATCCGGGAGCCCAAGTTATCGCCGTCACAAGTTGGCTCAAGGAACGCGTTCGACACTTAGCCAAATTTTCAAGAGGACATTGTGTCAACTCCAGGAGCTTGGCACATTTTTATGTCCCTTTCATCCCTTAAGATAAGGTAAATAGGGGAAAGTAAAATTTTCCCAACACTATTTTTCCCTCTGGTCACCCATGAAACCCTCTGCATCATCAATTTAGCCCCTAGGAGCTTATCGGAGCCTATCCCCTCAGTCGTTCAAATTGCGCCAAGTGTCACAACCTATCGTGATTGGAAAATTGTCCCTTTAGAAAATGGACATGAGGGACATTAAAATTCACCCAGCCCCTTTTTCCCCCCAGGTCATCAATGCAACCTTATACAGTGTAATATTCAACCCTCAGGTGCTTTTCTCCAGCTCCCTAGCCCTAATGCTCAATCATTCAGATCTTGACAAGTGTTGCGAGGAGGCACTTTGTGCAATATAATGACCCTTTTTTTCCCTTTATTTAAAGGGACATCAAGGACATAAAAATGTGCCCCACCCCTGGTATGTGTTTTTGAATATTTTAAATCCGACACTTAGCATTTTTTCCCTCCGTTTGTTATTCACAACTTCACAACCTGCAATAGCTTTGTCCATTCTTGTCTAGACACCCAATCCACAATTTCTACGCTCTGCAAAAAATTCATAAAATCCTCCAAACCATGAAAAAACATAAATAATCAAAGGATAGGTTGATCGAAGGAACGAAGAATGGATAAGAAAACCAGATAAATTCATCTGAAAAGCCCGTAGCCGTGAAATGAAGAAATCGATATATCTTGCAAACTAGTGCACGAATCAAGAAGAGGTTTTTTGTTGTCTTCACCATTTTTGGACTCCATAAAAAACTTGGTAACAAATATCCCATTCGCAGCATATATTGTTCACAGTGAATAAATCCTCATTCTTGCACAAGGAGAACAAAAACCCAATTTCTTGATCAACCGATGATCCATTTGAAGAGAAAAATCACCTATGGAATGAGAAAGCAAAACCCATATCAAAAATATAAATTTAGATTTGATTGAAGGAGAAAACCAAACCTACAATTTTCAAGCTCCGTTAATGGCTATTGTGTCCATAGCTACCAGGTGTAAAGTTTAAAATTTTAAAATCTCACAAACTATTGATTAGGTAAGCCTGAGATTTCAGAGGGGTGATATTGGGAAAAAATCCATATTAGAAAAATTCATTCCACTATGATATAACCACCAGAAGTAAACTTACTAAAAATAGCAAGCCTTCTACATGAGAGACTACTATTTCAGGTAAGCCATCATCTGAAGAAGTTGTGAAGGAGATGATGAACACAAAATATGTATTACAGGTGAAAATCATCGGAAAGGTCACCTCGGCCCAAAATTGACACTTACTAAAAATAGTAAGTGGTCCCATAAGCACCTACTAAAAGTATAAGATTGGTCTAGAAGGAGAGAGGAATACAGTATGAGGAGTTCAAAATCTCATAGGTAGGTCGAGGCCCGAGAATCTTATTTTTACACTTACTAAAAATAGTAAGTTGTTCCATTCAAGAATAACAAGTGTTGAAGATTCATTCAGAGTTTCACCAGTATGTTTGTCAGTACCTAGCACTTGCACAAAAAAATGTATCATTCCATAGGATATATGTCGGAAAAATACGACAGTGTTACAAAGGGTCATCGTGGGAGGTAGTTTCTATCCTCAGCTTCTTTAAAGTGGATCTCCATGAGCAATGCCCACAGTCACCATTGGGATAACTCAACAGTTTTTCTAAACACTCAGTTTTTGGTGTCCATAGCTCATCAAAAGGCAATTTCTTGTCATCAACAACTTGTCCACAACATGAGTGAATCATTCACAACAAGGAAATCAAGGGATTTGGTATATTCTCATCAGCACGGGATAGAACAATTTAGCATCGAGTGTAAGTCTTCAGGAGCTTTTCAGGAGTCAAATGATTTGGAGATTCAGATTTTTGTCTCCTTGGAGCATTCCAATGATCAGAATCAACAGACTTCATCAGGAGCAACATCCTTTCTTTTCCCTCTCTCTCTTATCCCCCACTTTCTCTCTCCTCCACATTCTAGTTCTTTGTTGGGGTTGCGATTTTTCATAATGCCTTAATTAATTAAAAATGACTTTATTTTCAATGTAATAAGTCACCCTTAAGTTATAAAAGGGGACTTAATGTTTTCCTAAGAATGTGAAAATTTTCAAGGCATATGAAGAGTCAATGGGGGATAGGCTTCCAAAATTCTATAAATTGTAATGAGCTCCTCATTCAAAGGTGTTCTGATTACGAAATTCTTCTAGCCAGTTCTATTCTTGTAAGTTCATGAGAGAGCTTTTGCTTACTTGTGAGTGAAAAGAGTTATCCATTTTTCTCTCTAATTTCCTCTATCCTCACACTGTGTACAACTTTTGTTTAAGCATCAATACAAGAAGGAGTTTTGTAAGGAAATAAGGGATAAAATATGTGGAACAATCACTCACAGAATCACAACAGTAGAAACTAATATGCAAAAAATATTATAGATCTCGAATAAAAGTATAGAATAAAAATAACACAACACAAAGAGACAGTATTTAACGTGGTTCACCCAATTTGGGTTACGTCCACCAAGAATCACTTGCTTAGATTTTATTACAAGTCATTGGTCTCTCAATACAATACCCATATCTGTTTGGAGCTATGCTCAACAAACTCTACAGAATTCACACCTGAATTCACACACATCTGCAATGTTATATCATCCCTAACATATGCACAAAACCACATAAGAATACAAATACTTAAGTAGTTTTATAATACAATGGGTATCAAAACCATGGGCCAAAACCATCCCATAAACCTATATGTCAAAATTCCCACCCATATGAGAAGAGCATGTTTCCTTAAATATCTGGCACATTTTTTGAGGCCAATTTTTTTTCTCAGGGATTATGCCCCCAAACTCCCACTCGGGGCACAGCTCGGCCCCAAACCCCAGTGAGAATACATGAAGAGTGTACAATACTTTTAGTGTACAATCTTCAACACTTTCACACATAAAAACAGGCTCCATAACATAAAAACTTTCTAGCCTTTTTTGACTGAGGGATTTATTGATACTTTGTGCTCATAATTTTTAATTGGTCTTGTTGCTATTTGCAAAGTTGTTTCTTCTTAGTTTTAGTGCATGTGATGACACTTCTAACTAATGTATGCAAGACTTTGATTTTCTACTTGAAGCATTAGTTCCTCTACCTCGTATTCTCACTCCTTTTCCCACTCTCTTGACAAATTCCTCTTTAGAAATATATTTCTAGCTTTGTCGCAAGGTTAGTGGAGTGCTCCTGTTGGATCCCCTGTTACAAGGCAAACCGGGATAAAAATTCACCTTACTTAGGCATGCATATATGGAATATGCATCATTTAAGTAGAGGAACTTAGATTCCTAGACTGTTGATAAGAAACCCATAAATTTGTACCCCGAAATTTTTTCTCACCAATAGTGTGATCTTGGACTTCATTTTTAAAGATTGTTTCCTGGAAGTGCATGATTTAAGTACGAAATATCCCTACTTGGTGGTGAAGTGAGAAGAATGAATTATGCAGAGTCTTGTGAGCTAATGGAAGGTATTAATAGGATATCTTGTACACATGTGAATCCTTTGTATGTATGATGAAGTAGGATGAATCTCTTGGAGGTCTTGGAGTGCTCGGTGAAGGAGAAACTAGCCTTTTAGGCCTAGTGATGCATGCTGGTTGTCTTGGTGCATTATTGACCCATGTGGTTCCTTCATAGTGATTTATATGAGTATGTAGTGTTTTTTTATTGTGGTATTACCAACCTATAATGGTCATGGCTTACGTAGTTATGTTTTTTAGTTGAGTCATGTAGTAAAGTATATGTAATTTTTCATTTTGAACTAGTTGTGGTGAGAGGGAAAAAAAGAGAGCTAGGTGAGAGTGTGAAGGAAATTTAATGGCATCAAGATAGAGCTGAGAGTGTGTGTGAACATATAAGGAGTGTTGAAGAGCTAGTGTATAAGGGAAATTTTCCTAATCATTCCATGAAAGAGAAAGATTGAGCAAAGTAGGAGAGAGGGTGTTTGAAGAAGGTTTTGAGGTTTGAGAGATGAACTTGTGATCACTATCAACTGTGGGAAGAATTTCGTCATTGGTCTTCTATTAAATTTTTTTATGATGAGTAATATTCATACAATTCCTTTTTGTGTATAATATCAACAAGGGTTTTTAGGGGTGGATGCTCTTTGTAAAGTGGGTGCTTCACTAAATAAATCTTGTGTGATGAGTCATATTCATGGAAGTATTTTGGTTTTTGTAATATAATAAAAATTCTAGTGGTTTTTCTTCCCCTTGATGGTTTCCCACTTACATATTGTGTTCTTGTGTACTCTCTCTCATTTATGTTCATGTGGATGGTTGTTTCATATTGATTAAGCTCACATTAATGCATGGTTGAATGTTAATGGTTCACATAAGCTTAAGTAATTGAAGATCAAGTTTTAAATGACTGATTCACCCCCGTCGCAATTCATTGTGCTTCTGACACATTATATGAACTTTTATTAATAAATTTGGATAGTATTTAACATATGCATCTTGTTTAATGCTACTAAGCCTTGGTCACAAACCTGAAGTTGCAATTAATATTTTTGATAAAGATGGAAAGATCATCATCAATTTGAGTATTCTCAAATATTTTTTAGTTATGTAAATTACTTATTATAATTAATTTTAACCAATTATCAAAGATAAGTCTTGCTAATGACTAGTTAATGGATTTGAAATCAAGATCTAGTTGATTATATTAGTATGTGATTATTCTTGCATGATTTGGTCATTCTTGCATATATGTTATCTTATCACAAATTTAAAGGCATAAAATAGATAATGAAGATATATATGTTTTTGATTAAGAATTATAAAACTAGTATGTGATTACTAAAGATATTATTATATGCATATCAAATGACACTCGGGGGCACCTTTGTGTTTGTATTAGAGACGTCCAATATTGATTGCATCTAATATATATTTATAAGATTAATATGTTGAAATTTTTCAACATATTGGTAATATAACATGCTTAGTTGTTAATCATATTGTTATTTAGGTTGTTATACAACTTTTTGTTTAACCTATCAATGTAAAATTTATAGATGGTTAAAAGTGAAATCAATAATTATTTATATTATGCTTAATATGATGTCTATATGGATACTATGACTCTAACCATGTTGATGTTGTGTTAGATATAAAATATACAACTATATATGTGTTCAAGTTTGATACATGTGCCATTACTTGGAGCGGTAAAAAGAAACTGAAAGTCTCCATATATTTTTCCCATTACTTGGAGCGGTAAAAAGAAACTGAAAGTATCCATATATTTTTCTGAGGCAGAGTATAGAAGTGTGATGAAAGCGGAAAAAGAAACCATGTGGCTAAAATCACTATTGGAAGATATTTTTAGCCATTGTGTGTTAGTATTTTCATTGATGTCAAGTCCATTGAAGGAAAATGGTTTCATGAGGTCATGTGAGTCTCCATGAGGTGTTAGTTTGATGTCAAACATGAAGGTTGATTGGTAGTGTCCAAGTTTGGTGAGTTGTCATGTTGTCCTAGCATGATTCTATCTTTCATAGTCATGGTATGAACTTTCTTGAGTAGGTTGAAAGTTGTAATGAGGTCAAAAATTGTATAATGTGCCAAGGGTATCTATGGTCTGCATGATATCAATAAGGTTAGTTCATGGTTTGTCATGATTGAGTCGGGTCATTCTAGGCCTATTCCTAGCCCTGAAGCATGCAGAATGAGATGGAGGTATGAGATTTTGGTTTTCTTAGTCTTGATAGAGCATTTTAGAAATATGGTTATGTGGTATATGACATTTATGATGTGTTTCATCTCAGTACTCAAAGGTTTAGGGCATTTATGAGGTCTTTGGGAAGCAAGCAGTTGATAACAAGTAAGAAAGCATGGGTAAATGAGATTATCTGGAGAATTTCAGAGCTATTTGGGATAAATGGTGAATATTGATAGGTATAGGATTTTTTCATGATGCTTCATGACAAGTTTCAGGTCATTTTGATGAATGAATTGCAAGATATGTCAATTTTGGCAAGACCGGATATTATAGTGTGTTTTTGAGACAAAACTAGACCTTCTGATGCTTGTTGTGAGCTATGTAATTTGCATGGGGACCTGATCTCTTTATAATATATTCTTAGGTCAATAATTAAGGTTTTAAAAAATAATGAGGTGGTTTTATCGTCACATTTTTATGAATGATCATTAATAAGGTAAGTTGCTTTGAAACCTTAGCTAGAAGTGACTTGGAGAAAATGAAGCATAGTGAGCCTGCTTTGATTGAATTTGAAAAAGTGACAATTCTAGGTTATAGGGGGCTATTTCATATTTATAGAAAGGTAAGATGGTTCTTTTTACTGTATATGGGTCCCACCTAAAATTACTTTTTTATAAATAAGTTCAGTTTAAGGAAATATTTTCCAAAGAAGTTAAAGAATAAATTGACTTTATTTTTGTCCCTGGAGTTGTTCTAGATGTCTATGAAGGTTTCAGATCATGGTGGTACTTCTAAATAACAAATTGTGACCTATTAATAATGACTTATTTTTGGGGCAATTTGGAGTAGCTTACACTAATAGTGGAATTTCATGAACTACATGAGGATTTAGGAGTTGATTCAAGTTGTGTTGTGATCCTAGTTCATATTTATTTCCAAAGGTATATTAATTTTTTTTTTATTGGTATGAATAATTTATGACCTATTATTTGAGGGTCAAATGTGGAGGATGTTTGTTCTAGCAAGATGTCAAATGATATCATGAGTTAATGTGAGGATTCAGAGTTGTTCTTGATTGTTGATGGTTTTTGAGTGCCTAGACATCATGTATAATGGTGCTCCATGATTTTTTAAATCTTGGAAGTGTGTTTTATGGTGATGGAGTAAGTTGAGCTCTAGGATAGTTCTTGAGTTGTAAAAAGATTATGAAGAAGTTTGTAGAGATAGACTTGGTTGAAGGCCTTCAACCTAGAGTTGTAAGGATTTATAATATTTTATGGAAAGAGTTCATAGGTATTTCTAGTGGTATAATTTTTGTGTCTTATAGATGACGTTTTATTGGCTTCTAGGCTTGTTTGTGGAGAAGAAGGATGTTGGTTTTCATGACATGATTGCTTTGAATGAAAGAATGAAGTGAATGAGGCATGAGATGAGTGATTTAATTCTTGCTATCAATTGGAGAGTGAATTAGTATTAATTTTTTCCCTTTTGAAGGAATTTTGAGGTCTTGGAAGTGGTAGAAAGGGTGCAAACTAGTTTAGTTAGTAGAATTATTGTCTTGGTAGTTTGATTTGGAGAAGAGGAAAGTAGGTATGGTTTGTACATACAGATGTTTCATGAGCTCTAACTTGCATGGATGTGATCTACAGGTCCTGACAATTCCATATAGTGGTTACATGCCATAGTTGGGTTGTTTTTGGTTGGTCTTAATGCCCAAAGGTGAAGACATGGTGTTGGAAACATTTGATTTAAGAATGATATGAGCCTTTTGAGTTATGTCATGAGTAATTTGATTGTTCCATGTTAATTAATGACTATAGATGATTTTAAAATGTTATATTACACATGTATGATGAATTTAGAACCTCAAAAAGCATGGTTATGAGGTTTGTGGTTTTAGCTCCTCCATGTGATGGGGTTTTAAGCTTGTTTTGTACAAGTTTGATGGTTGTGGACATGAAAAACCTATATAGGTCATATGTGAATGTTTTAATGATTTATGTTTTATGTTTATAAGTTGGATTGGTCAAATCAAAGGAGGTAAAATGATCTAATTAGTATTTAAAACAAGAGAAACATATTTACGTGTGTTTTTTAGTTCATTTTTGAACTAATCATGCATGAGAGAAAAGTGTGACCCATGTAGAAGTGAATAACAAGTATGAAGGCATGATTTTAGAAATTAATACATATTTGACAAGTTAAAGACTAATTGAGATCATGTGCGCAAGGGTTAAGATCCAAGAAAATTCCAAGAAGAAGAAGATAGGGCGAGTTGAAGGAATGAGATTTTGAAGGTGAATGCGTGAGATGAAATTGTGATCTTCGTCAGTTGTGGAAAAAAAAGTAATATATCATCATCTTCAAGTGGTGAGTTGGTGCTTAGTCATCTTACGGGGTTGTAGCCTCCTTTTGGAGTGGGTGCTTCACTATTTGGGGTTAGTGCTCCTTGTAGGGTTGGTGCTTTACTAAACTAGGGGTTGGTGCCTCACTAAATTTGAAACATGGAAATATAATGTTTCTATTTCAGTGCATTTTCTTCCCTTTGAGGGTTTCCCACTTATATTTGGTGTCTTTGTGTACTCTCTTGCTCTTGCGCGTATGTATGGTTGTTTCTATTCTTAAGTAAACACACATATGGTTCATGGTTGATTGAATGGTTGTGTAAATGATAATGAATGATGAATGGTAAATGGAGTAAAAAAATTTGTAGGAATTATTTCCTCCCCTAATCAATTCATTTTTCTTCCAAAAAGGATACACATGGAAGCTAAAGGAAGTACTCCTCTTCTATGTGATACCCAGAGTTACATTCATCTTGCTAAAAATCTAGTTCAACATCAGAGAACGAAGCATATAGAGATTCATATGCATTTTATCTGAGATAAGGTTCTTTGCGGTGATATAGATCTCTAGTACTACCTGACTGAAGATCAAGTTTCAGATATGTTTACAAATCCATTGTATGCTATAAAGTTCTACAAGTAACCTATAATGTTTGACCTTTCAGAGTTTCCATTGAGGGGAAGTATGCATGGCAATGCCACCTCCTAATGTTCGTCCTTGTGTTATCTCCTTCTCCTATATAATTTTTCTCCATTGTAAAGAATTGTAAAAATATATTTTTATGATCTTTGTAAACTTTTCACTTTAAGTTTACTGTGTACAGTCTAGTGTGTTGCATCTGTTGTAAAGGAGGTCCTTGTGTTATAAAATGATCCGAGAGATGCTTGTTGATATTTTTTCCATGAGAAACTGTGAGATGTAGTCTCAAAAATCATGCTTAGACTAAATCATTCACTACTAATTTATGGATTCCAAATCCTTTTTTACCAAAATGTAAGATGAGAATGATGAAAGTATATAAATCCTTCAAGTGTGATATGCTAGCCTCAACCTTCACTATGGTTTATGTTAAATCTTGTTGTATAAATAGGTAATGTTGGCATATGTTTCCCATTTAATACTAAGGGGGGTGTTAGAACATTTAATATTAAGTGTTCTTATAAATAAAATATATTTTATAATTAAATAAATTAGAATATATAATATTTTAATTTATTTAATATAAACTACATGTTTATTATGTTACTTGATTAGTTAAAGATCAATTAATGGTTAATGGGTACTTCGTGAGAAGTCACACCTATTTGATTTATTTATATTGACCCATGTGGTCATTTTAAATGTAATGAATTCAGAATTCATGTGAGGAATTCATAATGGAGAGAAGTGAGGGGAATAAAGATGTACTAGACTAAGTTTCTCATTATGGGATTATATATTTTCATGGTTTCTACCCCTTCGGGGTTTTCCACATTAAATTTGTTCATTTATGTTACTTTATTTTATTGCATTTGTTATAATGTTTTGTTATATTGATTTAATTAATATTGAATTTTATTTAATGGTTAATGTGTTTAACTCCTCAGATCTGACACCCGTTAATTGGGATTGATAGTGCATCTGCATCAAGATGAGACAATTCAAAAGAGTTAGCCTCCCTATAAGAACTGATGATATATGACCCACTCCGAAGTGCGTAAAACTTTGAATGAAACCTAGGTTTAGCTCTACCAGCATCCAATTTCAAGACCAGGTCACCCACTTTGAAAGCCTTTGCCCTAGACTTTCTATCAAACCATTATTTGGTTGATTTCTAATGTTGTTCCAATTTGATCATGGTAGATTTCCTTAGTTTTTCAATTTCAACTAGCTCTACCATTCTAATTTCTCTTTGGTATGCACCCTCAAAATCCAGCTATTGGGGTAGCTCTAATGAAGGTAATTCTAAAGATAAAGGAATTATATCCTCCTTTCCATAGACAAGTTTGTAAGGTGAAGTGCCAATTTCCTTCTTCATCATGATTTTGTCTACCCATATCATGTGTGATACATTTATATGTCATTTCCTCTGGTTGATATTCATTGTTCGCTTCATGATTTTAATCAAGTTCTTCTTAGTAGACTTTGTCAGGCTATTACCATGAGGGTAATAGTTTGAAGAATTCTTCAAGTAAATATCAAGACTAAGAGTTGAATCAGAAATTCTTGTACAAAGGAAGGATTTTACATTATCAGAGATAATGGTTTTAGGAATGCCAAACCTTGTTATAATACCTTCAAGAAATTATAGGATGATTGAATCAGTTTCTTCTTTAAGCATGACAACTTCTATCCATCTGGTGAAGTAATCTATTGCTATAGACACCCATTTTTGGATAGCACTTGAAGGAGGATTGATCATGCCAATGAATTCAAGACCCCATCAGACAAATGGATGATTCATTTGGATTGGACAGAGGGGAAGCGTTGCCAATTTCTTTTTTCCTGCAAATAAATCACATTCTTTGCATTTCCTAGCCCACTTGTACGCATAAATAAATAAAGTGGGCCAAAAGTATCTTGCCTTAATAATTTTCATTGTTTTTTGTTTGGCATAGAAGTTTCCACTAGAGAATTCACCATGAAATTAGTCTAACACCTTGTTAGCGTGAATGCCATCAATACATCTCAACAACACACCATCAATGTTTCATTTGAAGAGAATACCATCAATCAATGCATAAGGAATGGAATGCAACCTCAAATGTCTTATTTTTTCTTTTCTTAAACCAATAGGGTATATGCTATATGAAAGGAATGTTGCCATGTCATCAATCTAGGTGCATGCAGGGAAATTCTCATCCTGTTGAGCTTTAACATGTAAAGGTTATTATCAATGAACAAAGAGATTTCCTATTCATTATGTGTATCTTGACCAAGTTACTTGTAGAGTGCATTATCTCTAACCAACTTAGTGGATTTGATAGTCACATAATACTCCATGATTTTGGTCACCCATTTAGCTCTTTTCTCACTGATTTTCTCTCCCATAATGAAGTCTCTCACACTAGAGTGTGAGTTGATAACCTTGACATGATTAATGGAAAACATATTCTTGAATTTCTTCAACGCATGCATGATGGTGAAGAACTATTTTTCTGTGTGGTTGTATTTCAATTAATAATCCTTTAGTGTTTGATTGAAGAAATCCACTGGTTGCTCCAGTCCTTATTCATTTTCTTGTGTTAAGACAAAAACAATACTGACATCAACTCCATATGCATAAAGGATGAAATCCTTAGAGTAATCTATATTTATAAGTGTTGGGGCGTGAGCAATATCTTGCTTGATCTTATTAAATCTTTCATTTCCTTCTGATATCCATTTTAATACTATATCTTTCTTGAGCATGAGGGTGATAGGCATAACCAAACCTATAATGTTAGAAATGAATATCCTAAAAAAATGATTTTACCTAGGAATGATTGGAAATCCTTATTGTGCACTAGAAAATAGAGAGATAAAATGGCTGAAATTCATTCTGGATAAATGGAAACATTGTATTTTGAGACAACATGTCCCAAAAATTTTCCTTACGCAACAAAAAAGTTACACTTCTTGGGGTTAAGAGACACCCCAAAAAAATTTCACCTCTCAAATACTTTTTCCATATGCATGATGTGATCTGCGCTCTACTTCAAGAAGATAGTTATGTCATCCAAGTAAACTAGGATGAACTCATTGATGTATCCCTTGAAGGAAAATTCCATTTCTCTCTAAAAGGTTGTGCATGTGTTAGATAAACCAAAATGCATTTTATTATAGGTATATGTTCCCCATGTGGTTGTAAATGTAGTCTTGAACTGATACTCTTCCTTGAACATGATCTGATTGAAGCGTGAGTACTCATCTAGCATGGAAAACCTTTTCGCACCAGCCACAATCTATAAAATTTGTTCCATATAAGGAAAAGGATAATTATCCTTCAATGATGCCTTGTTAAAATCTATGAAATCAACACAAAGTATGACTTCACCATTCTTCTTCTGCACCAGAACAAGATTTTCTACCCAATTAGAGTAATTGATGGGAAATATTATCTTCACCTTAATCATCTTAGATAACTCCTTTCTCATGAGGGGCTTTGTTTTAGGATTGGAAAACCTTTGATTTTGTTAGATTGGCTTGATGTTGGGATCAAGATCAATGGAGTGTTGAGAAACACTTGGATCAAATCCTTTGAGTTCCTCGTAGTCCCATGAGAATATGTCACTTTACTTCAGACATAATGAGATGAATGCCTCCTTCTCCTCTTACATGTAAACCTTACCAAGTAACAACTATTTGTCGCACACAATATTGACTAGCTAGAAGTCTTCTTTATTAGTGTGTATGTCCATTTCTCTACTCTTAAACTCATCATCAGGAATGAAAATATGCTCTAAGGTGACCAATCCCTTTGGAAATTTATTTGTCTTCAGTTGTATCACTTGATCACCATAGTTCTCATGAAAATCAAATTGCATTTTAGAAGAAAACTCAGCTTCATTCTGGATGAATTGCACCATCTTTACATCATTTTCAAACACCTACTAGCCAGTTTCATTTTTAGGAATGGATAGGCTAACCACCCTCTTGATTTGTTGTGCATTTCCCTAGATAAGATCTTCAGCCGATGAGAAGTGTGATCCAAGGGATGCCATATTATCTTATTCCTCGTTTAATTTCCATGGTACCACCTACAGAATGAGAGCATAAAATCTCTCCTAGAGATCCCAAACTATATGTTTATAATCTTTCAAAATCTTATTATTTTTTGCGCACATGTTCCTCACTTGGTGGATGACCAATTTAGTCTCCCTAAAGATCTACAATGCCTTAATCTGTTTCCTCTCAGTTTAGACACAAAATCTATGCACTTGAGTACATTTCTAGGTCCTAAAGCATACTAATATATACATGATTCCTAAGCAATAAAACTAGTTGTTGACAACTTGTTTTGTGTCTTTTGTTTTATTTCTTGCACTTTTATTGGCCTTACATATCTTACAAATTTTCTGGAACTTTAATGATTTATCTTTTATGTCCTCAGACACTAATTCCCAATTAGGATAGAAGTGCCCAAGATCTCCTGTCCATTTTGGGTGCTCCTAGAACCTTCTTTATCTTCTTGTTACTCTTTTGGGTATCTTTTACTTCTTGGCCACCTTTTAAAACTTTTTTTCGGCTTTTTAGTTGTTAATTACAAAATTCAAATAAGGGAATCATATCGATACTTAGTTATTTTTCTCAAATAAGAGGCCAAACATCATAAGCATTATCTATCATCACCTAAGCTTGTACAAAGGCACATGATCATTACAAATATACATCTAGAAAATCCATACAAAGGACAAGGGGTTCATTATTCTGCATAGCAGGGGAGTTCATTATTCTGCATACACAACATAGGAGGGGAGTTCATTATATTCCATCACATACATTCTACATACTCGGTACAATCTATAGTTAGCCAATTATCATCATAAAACTTACACAAGGGAAACCTAGGGAATAATTTCACAAAAAAGCACAAATAACTACATGGATTATGAGATGTAGTACAAAACTCATTTGTAAGTTCACTCTTTGGGTGACCATCGAGGTCATTCTGACTCCACATTCTACATTTTTTTATTAGATTTGATGTGGTTTTCAGGAATTTATAGGTATACATTTTTTTTATATGTTACATGTGTGATCATAACCCTAATAGTGAAGTCAATGAGAAAAATTGAATATTGGAGAAAATACCTTCCAATCCAAAAAAAATCAGAACCGGATCATCTAAACAGACACTAGCACCCAGATTGGTCAGTAGCACCCAGGGTGATCCTTTCCTCTTGTGGTCATTTTTTGTCCTGCATATTTTATGTACTTCTGAATCTTCATTGAGCCTTTACAAAAAAAAAAATTCATCCTAGTCTAGTAGATACACCATCATGATTATTTCTAGGTTGCACAAAATAAGATAAGTCATCATCTCTCTCTCATTTTATTAGTGTTTTACATTGTTAAATGATTATTACTTGTGTTTTAGTATATATAATTATTAGAATATCATATTTTACAATAGTTACTCTGAAATTAGATTTAATTCAATTTATATTAAATCATTTGGTGAACCCCGACTAGAAATCGACCATTCAGATCCTTATTTTTTCGAATCTATGGGATTTGTCTTTCCCTAACCCCAAAACCTAGTCTTGTCTATTACCGAGCCATCTTTCTTCTCACCCTAACTACCCCAGGATCCTTTCATTTTCAATAACATGAGTGTATTTCTCCCTAATTTCTTGTAAGATAATCTTGAATATGAGCATAAAATACAATCTTTTTTGTCTAATACTTACCTCCATCCTAACACCTCTCCTACATATGTTTACCATAGACTCACTACAACACTCCCTTTTAACGAAGAGCATATTACTTTTATAGTTGCTGAAATTTCTTCTCAATTTGTTTTAGATAATGATCTTCCCCTTTATATCCAAGTTCAAATTAATAATATAGGGGTTAAACCTTCTTTAGTTGATAATGGATCTGATCTTAACATTTGTAATATATCATTCCTTCAACAAATTGGCCTTTCTGAAGTATCCTTAAATCCCTCATCTATTTGTATTTACGGATTTGATAATATTCCTAAAAGAGTCTTAGGTACAATCACACTTCCCATTATTGTTTGGCCATGCATTTTGTCCCTCTCATTCCATATAATGCCTAATAATATTAATTATAATATTATTCTTGAAGGACCATGGATCCATGCAATACATGTGGTCCCTCCAACCCTTCATGCACATCTTAAATTCCTATACAAGGGTATGGTCTATGAGGCCTTAGCAATTTCATCCCCATTTTCCTTTTATAACACTATTGATCATTCACCAAAATCCCCTACTTCTATCACATCTCCTCCTGATTTCACAAAGTATGGTCCTGGGTATCAGTATATGGTTTGTTACTATTTCAATGGCCCCAGATTAGGAAAATATGGAAAGGGAGTCACAGAGGCCCTTTCTATTCCCATACAATCAACCAAACTTAGTATCGATTATCTTCTTCCGCCTACTCCTTCTATTCCTACCACATATTCTCTTGAGGTTTACACTACTTCACATACTCATGATCCTCCTCTACTATACCTTGAGCTTATTGGTGATCTCAATCCTCCCATTTGTCTTAAATTATATATATTCCTTACTAACAATGCTCTATCGAAATACATTGGAACTTAAAACATTTCCCCCCCTTATAACCACCAAAAGCCTTTTCCATGTGTTCTCAATGCTACAACTTGCTTCAGAAAATATGATCCTCCTAAAACTAATACCAATAATCCTGACCCATTTAAACATTTGCCAACATGTCATCATCTTTATCCCATCATCAGATAGATCTTCATCACTTGCATACTTAGGGGCATCAAAATCCCCCCACACCTACACGTTCTAATCAGAATTTCCCTATATGTACCACTCACATACACACCTATACCTTCCTTTTGCTTCACACTTCATGTCAATATTTCTAGGAGCACTTTCTCTTATCTACATTATCAACAGACCTTGCTACATATATATGTTTATGGCTTCCATTTCGGCTCCTATTCCACTCCATATTTTTTTCTCATGTTCACTTATAGATCCTTATATTCATGATACACATACTATACACTATACACACTCTGGTTATTCTTGCTCAAAATGATCACATATATTTTCTAGCATCTCCTGATATACACATTTGGGGAAATCAAACTTCCCCCCTCCTAACTTGCTTCCTATACTATTACTTATTCCTATACATATAACACAATGTTACTACAACACCCTCTGCCTCGCTACCCAATGATACACTCATGTTCTCATGGTTCATACATGATTGTTGAGGGATTTAAATGATCCTTACTCACACACTTGGGGGGATACACACTTTCTCCCCACCCCCCTCCATCACTATTGGTTGTCTTTATAATCTATTACACTTCATGTTATGTGCTTCTTGATAAATATTTCCTAGCATCTAATCTCAATCATGTACAATTCCTTTATCACCCGATGACACACTCTTGTTTAATGGTTGAGGTTTGAGGGTGTTATTCCTCCATGAACCCTACTTGTTACATATTGGCTACTCACGATTTATGCTTTATGCCTATCTTTCTGAGCATCACCACATCTCTGGTAAACATACTTTACCTTCATTACCCAATGATGCACTCTTGTTCTATGATTCATACTTGACTGTTGAGGGGGAATTCCTAAATGAACCTCATCTCACGCAAATCTACTGGTGAAATTTTTTCCCCTCTCATCTACATATTTTACATATCACAACACACCATCACATGCACATGACATATACACATTTTGGTTCTCTTTACTCTTATAAGCTCATACTACTTACATGGTACACTTTATTTCCTATGCTATTTGGATACTTAATATGTCATTATATTTTTCTATACAAACATGTGTGTTCATGTGGTATCTTGAGGTCAATGCAGGACTTTTACATATTTTTACACGATGCATGATGCTAAACACTACTCTTTACTAGTCCCGTTGAGGCTCCTATGAGCTTCTACCTTTTTCTACTATCATACTATACACATCACAGGTTCTATCATTTCCATACTTACTACTTCTTGGCATTATCACTTACTTATCACTTCTCTATACATGCTTTGACATACTATTTCTCTTTCTAACATGTTAAAGGGTGCTTCATGTGTAGCATTTTCTTTGAAGGATTCTATAAAACCATGGTTATCTTTCACCTCTTGATTGCTATTGTTTACTATTATTTTCAGGTTATGTCCTATGTCTTACTTGATCATTGTTTGATTATGGCCACTTTGGCCTTGATTATGTTGTGACATTGTTAGCGATGTCCCATGTATGAAACCTACTTTTCATAGTCCCTCTTAGTCCCTTGTTATATTTTATTTTATGGCATGCTAACTCTTTTACACTAACACTTGATTCTAGCCTACCATGTTTGCATGTTCCTTAGTTTTAACCATGCACATCCCATACCCATGTAGTTATCTAATACATGATATGCATATCATCTTCCGGTCCTCTCTTTTGGGCCGCATCCTTGTACATTTGTCACATGAATCCAAAATGAATGTGGGAATCTATTGGATAAAAATCACCCTTCTAGTAGTACAAAGTTACAAAATAGAACAACACAATACATAATTGGCCAAAGCACACATTTAAAGAGTGGTCCAGAATCAAACTTGGGCCAAAAACACATATCACACACTAGCACCCAATACATACAAGAATGGTGGATGTTTGTTTCCTGGGGAGGAAAATAGACATTTTCATAGTTCATCGTAGTTTCCAACAATTTCAGTATAGTTCTACAGTATCAGACACTTCTCTTTAGTTATAGAATTTAGTTAATCGGTTATAATTCAAATGCAAATCAAGGACATGCCATCTGTAGTAGCACTTGGGGAAGTGTAATGAAAGGAGAGAGAAATAGACCTCTCTCCCCAAAAATCTTCTCTTGGTGTGAGATCACCCAAAAACCTTGCTCTTGGTGTGAGATCACCTAAAAAACTCACTCTTAACATGAGATCACCCAAAAAAAATCACTTTTTTCATGAGATCGCCCATAAACCTCACACTTTATGGTAGGATGACCAAATCCACAACATCTCCAAAGTAAACAAGACAACTTTATATCCTTTACACTCTTATACATCAGGTGCAATCTTTCCTTAACTATTACTATCTATACATTTTCAGTTGCTCATACATACGTTACTCTAATTTTTCACATACGAGACTTTGAATACTCTTTTTCTCTTTTTTTGCATGTCCATCCTTATACGCAACAAGAAGTAACTCACATCAATGAACACAAGCTATGACAACACACAACTACGCATACACTCCACCCCTGGGGTCAACCTCCCTTTCTTAGTTTCCACACTTTACATCACGATCACTTCACTCGTCCACTTGACATGTTATCATCTACACTCTTCTACAAATTACAAGGAACACATCTTCTATCTACTTTTTGCTATCGAGTATTCACTCAATAACATAAAGTGGGGGAAAATGTAGACATTAAATCTATGCACTTGGGTACAATTCTAGGTCTTAAAGCATACTAATATATACATGATTCATAAGAAAGAAAAATAGTGGTTAACTTATTTTGGGCATTTTTCTTTATCTCTTGCAATTTTATTGGCCTTACATATCTTACATCTTTTCCATAACCTTACGGATTTATCTTTTATGACCTCGAACACTAGATCCCAGTTAGGACAGAAGCACCCAAGCACTCATGTCCCACCTAGGCACTCCTTTCCTTATTTATATTCTTACTCTCATGGGTCTATTTTACTATTTGGTCATCTTTTAAAACTTTGGGTCACCCTTTCAATTGTTAATTATGAAATTCAAACAAAGGAAGAATATATATACTTAGTTATTTCTCTCTAAGGGTTCAAAAATCATAAGCATTATTTATCATCACCTAAGCTTGTACAAAGGTACAAGATTATTATAAGGATACATCTAGCACATTCATACAAGGGGCAAGGGTTGCATTATTATGCATACATAGCATAAGAGGGGAGTTCATTCTACTCCATCACACACATTCTACATACTTGGTACAATATAAAACTATCCCAATATCATTATGTAACTTACAAAAGGGTAACCTAGGGCATCATTTCACACACAAGCATAAATAAATACATGGAGTCTGAGATGTAGTGCAGTGATTGGTTATAATTTCACTCTTTGGGTGACCATTGGGGTCATTCTGACTCCACATTCTACATCTTTTTATTATATTTGACGTGGTTTGTGAACATGTGTAGGTAGACATTTGTTTTACAAGTTACAGGTGCAATCATAACCCTAACAACGAATTCAAAGTGATAAATGAAATATTGGAGTGAAGACCTTCTGACCCAAAAAATCATAACCTGAGCATCTAAGTGGACATTAGCACCCGAGACACTCTTGTCTTCATGTGGACATTTGTTTCCTGCATATTTGTGTACTTCTGAATCTTCATCTATCCTTTACGACGTTGTTTCCATCCTATTCCAATAGATACACCATATCGATCAATTTTAGCCTACACAAAATCAACTAAGTCATCATCACTCTCTTTGCTTAGCGTTTTACATTGTTAAATGCTTATTGTTTTTGTAGTATTGTATCTAATTATCATAATATCATTTTTTTTTATCTTAGTTACTCTAAAATTAGATTTAATTCAATTTATATTAAATCAATCAGCAATAAGAAGACCATGCACCAATGCCTCAAATTTTGTTACGTTGTTAGAGCATGCAAACTGCAGCCTGTGTGCGAAGAAAAACTTCTCATCTTTAGGATAGATGGAAAAAAACATATGCCTACGCCATTTTTTCTTCTTGAACCATCAAAGAACATCTTCCATAGTCCAGAAGTTTCATCTTATTGCTTGAGTGAGCTAGGAAGATTGGTTTCCTCTTAAGGATGTAATAAGTACCATTTCTGGTTTCAACAGTTGTATCCTATGGATCAAATTAATAATGTTCATTAGCCCATTCATATAATAAAATATCAGGTATTGAAGGAGGAACATGTTTCTCTTCTAAAATTGAATCTTGTTTTTGACCTTCTTGGATTAGGTAGTTTGATTGGAGAGGAGGAGGGTCATATGACTCAACATGATAGGAAAATATATGCTCAACTTTTATGGTAAACCTAGAGGTATACCTTGTTATTAAGAGGATATGAGACTAGTCTAATGACAAGTAAAAACCCAATTTAGTAGTGAAATATCTTGATAGAAAAATGGAAAATGAAGGAGGCAATTCAATGACTGACATGTCTTGAGTTATAGTTAGACTTGGGAAAACATGAAGGGTTAACTCAAGATCTTTGATGACTCTTAGGATATTGACAATTGAGCCATCAACTTACAATACTCCTTTAAAGACATGGTTGTAATTGAGACCTAGGATATCAATAATTTTCTTAGGCATGACAGAAGTATGAGCCCCTAAGTCAATCATACAATTGTGAACAAGGTGTTTTCCTACTATCGAGGACATATAAAAGGGCGGGGTTTTAACCATTTTTCTTACTTTTTTCTCCTCTACTTGAACTAAGTTGTCACCAACTTGAGGTTTTTGAATAACTAGATCATCACCCAGGAGCTGTGCAAGAGCTTCATGCAGGAGGACATGTTGTGATGGAATATACAAGGAATACCACATTGTGACATTTACATTTGTCTTCTTCATTTGGTCCAAAATGTTGAATGGAAGGCCCATATTTTTGTGCATTTGAAGCATAACATTCTATTTTCTTGATTATTCGGGAACTGAAATGGGTACTTAGGGTCACGCAGAGGCTTAACCTACCAAAGGAGGTGTGCACACAAATTCATGTGGAATATTATGTAGAACCTTTCACACATCAACATACATGCCATAATTGTTGACTGAAATCGTGCTATTATTTTTCTTGTGAAGTGAGTCACTATGACTGGAAGAAGTATAAGGTTACGCGTTGGTTTCCGACATTATCTTCTTTGATTTTTTGTTATCAACAACTTGTGTGTGTGGTCTATTTTAACTTTCCATAGATTGATTCATTACACATAAGTCATCAACCAAAAATAATATAAGGTTGGTTCCATGAATGACTTCCAATACTTCTTCATTATCAGGCTCGTGCGTGATCATTAAAGGCTCACAATTGGAAGTATTCTGGATCATGAAGGCTTGCGCATGCATGTAATTTTCATAGGTGTACTAACTATGTGACAGATTGTAAGGAAAACACCATTCTCATTCTTAAATCATGTTGTTTTGTATTGGAACCAATGGTTTACTTGAGCTAGGTGTGGGAAGAGGTTGCGCAGGAGAAACTATTTGAATAGGAAGGTGCACATTATGACCTTTCCATCTATCATTCTACTGATTTTACCCATACTTCTGATTTATATATTGATTTATGTAGAGCTAATGGATTTTACTAAATCCTTGATTAGATTTTTTTCTAAAGGCTTGTGCATTTTTTTTTTCTAAAGATATGACTTTATTGGAAAGATTTCTAATCAAGGCCCTCATTTCTTCACCGTATTTGTAATTTTGGGGAGAATAAGATATAGATGCGATGGTTTGGGAAATCTACTCTAGAAAGGGAGAAACGAAAGGATGGGGTGCTTGAGGCAGTTCAGGAAAAAAAGGCATAGGTAATTTAGGGGTTATTTTAGCATCTTGGATCAAACAATGTTTTCCCTAATGGCTACATGATAGGCATCAGGAAGTTGCGCAACACCCATAGATTGTATCATAACTGCAATATCCAAATTCAGAGCTCTTAATAAGTAAAGAAAAAAATATTATGGAGTTGGTCTTAAGAGAAGAGGAATTATGTCCCATGTATTATGAAATCTAAATTTGAAATCAGCCACAAGCTCACTAAGATCTCTCTTAATGGTTATGAGTTGTTATAACAAGGAGATGTTGTCATCTTTCTCGTCAAACTAATTACAAAGTGTAGTGCTAAGCTCGTCATAATTGTGAATAGAGGAAGGTCTTAAGATTGTGTACCATTGAAGTGTGTTGCCTTTAAGAATAAATCATCCTTACAACTACATCATCTTCTATGAATAGATGAACTGAGAAGACAATTGCAATGTCCTGAATGTTATATTCAGGGGTAGTTTGATTCTCACCAGTGATAAAAGGAATTATCTTGAGTATAGCCACTGGTATATCTTGTTGTGTTCCAAGGGCCAAAGGATTGCCACCATTGAAGCTAACAAAGGGAAATTTCCCCTATTGCACCATAAAGATAATGGGTCTTAGGACTCTAGATGTGCGCGTGAAGGATCTTTCAGGTGGAGGAGTGGAAACTAATTTATGTGTGGGATATGGAGATCCATATGTAGTTCTACTTCTTCTTCTTCTCAGATATAACTATAGATATTCAAAGGCTTCACCAAGATTCTTTTAAGACCCCCCCAAAAAAAATTCGTATAAATTTGATGGAGAATATGTGAAAATTGACTTTCGCGCTAATGGCGAATCATAAGAAAAGTTATTTTGTGGGGAATATAATTTTTAGCATCATTTTGGAAGCATATTTGTGTAACATATTTGTGTAAGATTCCATCTGGAAGCATCAAAAGTGCTACCATCTGATAGTATGAATAATGCTACTGATTGATAGTATTTTCCATGCTATTAGTCGGTAGCATTTTCTATGCTATCGACTGGTAGCATTCTTGATGCTACCGACCGACAACATTTCCCATGCTACAAGATGGTAGAATTTTCCTAATGCTACCGAATGATAGAATCCTCCATACTACAGACCTATATTATTTATGTTGCTTCCAGATGATAGAATTTTTTATGCTACCGGATGATAGCATTTATGGTGTTATCAGCCAGTAGCATTTATAATGTTGTCGACCAGTAGCATTCTCCATGCTACAAACCAGTGGCATTTATGATGTTGTCGATCAACATCATTAGAAATTCTACCAGACGATAGTACTAGAAATGCTACTGACCATCAAAATTATTCATGCAACTGATTGGTAGCATTGAAGCTACTTCCGACCAGTAGCATTTTCACATTCTATTTTTTGTAATATTTATCTGGCCGGTGGCATTTTCCATGCAGTCGGCATGTAGTAAATTAAAAAAATTCCTATATATACATGGTCATTCTAGTCATTTTCACTTTACACAAATGAGAGAATAACCACAAAAAAGGAGGAAAAATTCTCATCAAACAAGAAAAGTGATCTACAAAATTCAGACATGAAGAAAGGAGGAAGATGCATCTACAAACAGGAAGAAATGATTATAACAAATTGTAAAAATGCCAAGAAGAAAGACCATTTCCACATAGCCCAAGAGCCTAGCTGTGTAAACAACAAATATACGAAAGTTTTCATTCAAGAGCCTGGTCTTTCCACAATTGTACGCATTTCTACAAGATCCTAATACTTTTTTCCCAATGGATTGAATCAGATGGTTTCACAGGGCTAGTGTATATGCCCCAATTTTGTACATACTAGAAAACACTCAACAATCTTCTAGCCAACTATGACACTTCCACTTTTACCTTTCATATTTAACTCCCATCTCACACACAGTAATTTATAATGTCACCTGAGGACATTGAGTGTATGATAGGACTACCACATAAGAAAATATTATTCAATAAAGATTATATCAAAAATAACAAGAAACATTGATATGAAATTTGATCCAGAATTATTGTTAGTGCAAAATCACAGCACCCCCAAATGAGTCTATAAATCTACTTTCTAAGGAAAATCATTTGGTGTGATTAACATCGAGTCTTCCTATTGTCCAATTGCAGTTGTTGGTATTTGTGTTTACAACATTTTTATTTTGATTGATTTTATTTCTACATATTTTGATTGTGTTTTCTATTGAGTATTAATAAAATTTGTGTATCCTTACATTTATAGCTTCATAATACCCTTCAAAAAGGGGAATTCTACTATAGGATTTCAATCCACCCATTTCTGAAGGCTGTTGTGCAATTCTTCCAGGCCATAATTGTATTACAAGGTTGGTATATGGATATTTCATGGTGGGCATTGGCTTATATCATTTTCACTCTAAGTGGGTAGAAATTTGATTTGTGTAGTATCTTATCCTCTAGGATAAAAACTGATTTGGCTAACATTCATTTGAATGAAAATGTTACTATCAGTTCAAGAAATTATATTCTTGGTTTATATTATAAATCTCTCTATAATTTATGTGGCACCACTTCTCCGACCATAATACATGCAAAGCTATCAGCTTTGTCGTTAACAATTCAAGAGCAGGAGAAGAGTCTCAATTTTTTGCTTATTTGGTTTTTAATTATTATTCTTATTTTTTGTAATATTTATCTATTATATTTAGGATTAGTAAGCATTTTATCGTTGAATTATAATAGGGGATAGTTGTTGCGGCTACATCATGAAGGGAAGATACTATCAGAGGAAATTTCCCACCAAGTTCCAGAGATTCAGTTATTGTTTCAAATGATCAACTCACAGAGGAGGACACTCCACAAACTGTCAAATGAATGCGGAGTTTCTTACACCCTCAAAACTGACACATCCGCCATACCACCGATTTTAATCACATGTATTTATGATGTATATATGTTTCAATATGTATGAAAATAAATGTAATTAATTATTTATAACTTGTATATGTTTCAATATTATTTATAACTTATATTCCTTTGCTACAAAAACTTCCAGTAGAAAATGATTATATCGTCGAGCTCGTGGTATCCCAATAAAAAATTCATATGAATTTGATCAAACACAAGATGTAGAAATATATTTGGTAGCCTCACTCTTAGGCTCCATGTATGAATCTTATTTAAGTTGTATTTTTTATTATATTTTTAAACAAAGATTCAATAAGCTCATAAATCATTAATACTTTATTATGTTTAGATCACACCTACCAATACAAATCCCACATTTATAAAACTAATTCTCTACTACAATCACATAAACTACAACAAGCCCCATTTGTACCTCAGCCGCAATCCACTCAACTAAGCAATGTTTTTAATCATAAATTATATAATGTTATATTTATTAATTCATTCCTATTATGTTTTTCATTTAAATTTTCTCATGTTATTTACAAAATTACAATTGATTTTTTTAATGCCTCCTCCACCTCTAATTCAAAATCCATCTACTACAATGAAGAGGAAGATGCCACCCTCCACCAAAAAATATCAAGACCCAGGTTTAGTGGAAAGCATATTTCATTTGTTCCTCTAACTTTAAGCAAGGACACTCTTAATTTTTTTGTTGATTTTCCAATTTTTTTCGTTGGGTGATGTTCGTAGTGGATGCGGTGTTTCAATTTTTAATGAAATTGATTGTGATGGGGAATACCTATCGATTGAAAGTAGAGTTCAAGCCCATGGAACATTCAATCCCTAAGATATGACTCATGGGGCAAAGGCATCATTCTCCAATAAGAGTGGATAAATCAAACATACCTTCTCAAGTACAGTCTACCTTAAATAATGAGAAAAAAAATACTTTTGTACTTAATGCTATTTTGGTTGATAGTTGTGAAGCCAATGTTAATGATGTTCTATTGAAGGATATTGAACAATTAAAATTATGGAAGTTTATGGCTAAATTTATGATAAAATAAATAAATTCTCGATTGAAAAATCACTCCCAATGACATATATTGTATTCTTCAGTTCAAAAGGATCCAACAAAGCTTGATATTTTGTTGAATCAAGCTATGTTGGGTTCTGTATTTTATGAAAATGATTATGATGATGAAGTGCTAGATATTGTGTTGAATAGAATTGAAAATTTAAATTTAGAAGCACAATCCTACCACAATATGTGGTCAAGAGATAAGGGCCTTGTAGTTATTGCAAATGTGGAATGAGATAAAGCATTGGTAGTTTTACTAAATTTTAAAATATTATTTACAATTTATTTAAATTTTATTAATTATTTTTCTGTTTTGAAATGCAAATCAAAGTATGAAAATTTGAAACGTGAGGCTACATGATGTACATTTAAAAAGTGCAAGGAAAAGTTTAAATGCAACAATTTAATTGAAGTAGAAGCTTGTTGTCTTAAACAAGCAGAATAATAACTTAAAAAGGATAATAAAGGAAAATGGAATGGATCCATAGATATTGTTGAAGATGAAAATAGAAAAGGATTCAACGTTATTGTTTACTAGTGATGCATCAAATCTAGAATGATAAATTATTTTGAATTTTGAAGTTGTAGCGAAGAACCTTGTTCAGTCAGGTTTTGTAAAAGAAAGTTCTAGTGCACAGGAGATAAAACAAACAAAATAATCTTCTTAAGGATGAAGCTGTAAAAAGAAATTGTGAAGTTTTTAATTGTCTTTTTAAAATCTTGTAAAACTTTCATATCAAGAGTATTAATATATATATATAATTTTTATGAAAATATTAAGAGTTTCAAATTTCAATCAATGTGGTGTCATATTTTTATTATTTTAGTGCATAAGTTATTCAAATAAATTCTTAATGTGATTATTATTCTCAATTATGTTTGGTATTACTATTACAAAATGCATTAAACTATTTATTATCATTTTCAAATACTTTCTATGGACAGAGGCTTGCGTTTCCAAATAATGAAATTTTTTTTCAAAGAAACATACACTAAAATTATATGAATATATTGAAAATTAAAATTTATATGGTGTTGTATTATATTCATGTGTAAGTTCTCCAAAAAATGGTATGATATTATTTGGATTTAAAACCCAAAAAAATAAGTATAACATTTCTTCGTTAAAAAACTCTAAACAAATTGAAACATTGAAAAATATTATTCAATAAAGAACAAGTGTATATCAAAAATAACAAGAAACATACTTATAATATGATATGAAATTTGATTTCCAGAATTACAATGTCTGTTAGTGCAAAAATCACAGCACCCCCAAATGAGTCTATAAATCTACTTTCTAAGGAAAATCATTTGGTGTGATCCGCATAACATCGAGTCTTCCTCAAAGTGTGGGACTCTGTGAAACAGGAAGGCTCTCCAAATTAAAGGTTGGTTCCTATTCCTCTATTTAGGTACATACGTAGAGAATTGCAGAGGATCTGTTCTTAATCCTAATCTAAACTTTTACCAAGGAGACAGGAATAGAAGGAAGATAGAAATCAAAACAAAGCTAAGCTACGAGGTGATGCACCAAAGGAATGATGAACACTTATTTTTCTAATAGACAACAAACCAACAGAATGCATACAATAAACAAGCACAGATGGCCAGATATGTAATAGAAGACCAGATGAAAGCAAAAGAGGCAAGAAACGATCTAAAATCGATCACAAACGTGTTTTATTGCTCTATAGATTGATACAGTCCATTACAAAGTAGCCAAGAGGCAGAAACGTAAATGAAATTTTGATGGAATTCCTGAACCCCATGAATCCCTTTACTAAGAGGAGAAGGGAGCCTACAAAACAAAGAATGTCCAACCCTTTACAATGAATCTTGCCCCATATTTATAGATTCAAGCCTAAAGAAGAAAGAGAGAGAGAAGTGGGAAAAGAAGGTTAAAACTCAACCACTGTTGTTAATGCTTCTGATAAAATATTCCCCCCCAAATCTACCTTTCTTGCATGAATCCTTGATTTATTGCCTTGAAAGAAGAGGAAACAGCAGAAACAAATCAAATCCGATTTGGTTGTTGAGACATATGGATCATGCATTAAAGGCCCGAAGACGTTTCCCTCCACGTTACTTTACCTAACCTCCTCAAAATTAAATTTTTATGCCTCATGACCTGGGTGAGGCCGAGATCTTTCCAACAGTGTCAAATTCATGATATTTCAATCCCTGAGTTGAAAGATATGCCCTTTCAAAGTTTGTATCGGGTCCATACAGATGGGCGGGAATTTTTTTTTAAAAATGGGTTCCCCTTTTGATATGGGACACGTGGCGGTCAGATTAGAGAAAAATCATTCTTACAAGCCCTCAATTTATCTTTTTCCCTATTACACAAAAATGCAAAACTCAAAAACTCAAAAAAAAATCTCGCAGCCCCGAGGCTCCGCCTGGACACATGGCTCCTTTTGGTTGGCTGGGGAATGTGCTTCCGTCTTTGTCTTTGTGCCTTTTGAACAAAAGGCAATTTTTCATTTTTTCCTTTGACTCCCTGCTTTGGATTTGACTCAGGTTCACACACTGACTTTTCCCTTTGGTGGAGTCAAGGCCCATTTTGAAACTTTTACACTTTTTGCGGTAAGGGGCAAAAACTAACTTTTTCCCTGATGGCCCAATTTGACGTGGGACACGTGGTGGCACTGTGCTTTTTTGAAAACCCTTTATTTATTCAATCCTTGGATTAGTGCCATTTGGGCACTTGGTAGCCTTTGTTGGCTTGGCTCTGCATTGACAATTCAACCAACTTGCCCCACCTTAGAGAATGGACACATGGCGGCCTTGCAATTGCTTAAAAGCCTGATTCAAGATTTTCCTTTGGAAGAGCGTCAAGTTGACACTTGTCAGATTCCACAGGTCTGTGGAATTTTCAATGGTTCCTCTTATCTTCTGGTATACGTGGCGATCTCATGCTCGTTTGGGTCTGTGCTTTGAGACCAACTCTTGGAGATGCGCCATTAAGAAACTTGGCATGCTCTGCTTACACTTTTATACTTAGCTAATTTTGAGGCCCGCCTTGTCTGCCTTTTGACCATGTTTTGACGATTTTCTATGTGGAGGGATGGGGAAAGTTTGAGTCTCCACCTTGGATTTCCCTCCTGGTTTTGTGCCAAGCTGACACCTGGCACTTTCTATAAGTTGAAGACTTTTCAACACCCCGCAATTTCTTGGGGTTTTGGACGCATGGAATCCTGGTGCAAGTTTGGGCTCCCCCTTTTTGGATTCACCTTTGGAGAAGCGCCGTTAAGACACATGGCTCCTTTTGCAGTCTCATCCATACTTAGTCATTTTTGGACCTTTCTTGAATTATATTCGATCCCAAAAACTTTGTATCCTCACCATTTTTTCCCCCTCTTTCTCCTGGCCTCTCTACGGCACCGTGCTTTCTTCTTTGACCTTGCAATTCCATTATTGAGTCTACCTGTAACTTGCAGAATGAACTTAAGACATGAAATGACTTGAAATTTTTTTTTCTTCTTGCATAGGGCCATTTAATTTTTCTCAACGCCACCACTTCATCATTGATTCCCCCCTCGACCCTTCAAATAGATTTAAGATATGGAAACACTCAAAAGAATTGTTTCTTCTGTTTCTTCTTGCAGGGTCGAATTTGACTTTCTCGGGCCTCTGTTTTCACTTTGTCTAGTTTTGGAACTTGAGCTCGTGGGTCTAAATCATTTCCCTTCATGTTTTCTTTATGTGTAGGGCTTGTCCTGATAAAATTTTCCAGGGGAGGTAAATTTGGGATAACAATGTCCATATATTCTTCTTTACTCGATATCAGGTAGCTCAAACTGAAACATATCTTGAAAAGTTTGGTCCCCAACACTCAAATTGTTATTTAATCTTTCCCTATTATATTCAGTCTTAGTTTCGTTGTTATCAACAGTCCCTATTTTAGAATTATATATCCCTCTCCTCTCTACAAGATAATTCCATACTGCCATTACTTGTTCATAAGGAAATGTGTCCACATCATATCGTGAAACATACAGTCTCAAGAAAGTATCAATATTTTTATCCAATTTGTCTTGATATTTTGATTTTATAAATGTTAATGCACTAAAAAACCTTTCATCTTCAATTGATCCCAATATCATTGTTTGACACAATTCATACAATAAAAAATATTCACTAATTATTTCTCGAAGGATGCTACTAGGATACAAATTTTTCCATAGACATGTAATTGCTCCATTATCTGTTGGTTCACTTAGTCAGTCATATTGTTCACTTATTTTCATGCCAAAATGACTTGATTACAATGAAATTAATTCCTTTTGAAGAACACCGTTAATCTAAAATCCTTTACATTCAACTGATTTTCTAAAATTCTTAAAGAGAGTAGCCATGTGTCTTTTATATGCATCATTTAAACCTTTTCCTATTGCAAGATTCCAAAATATAGGATTGACCACTCCCATGACCTCAAGAATCTAATCCATTTTAAAGAGATATCTGGTCTCACTAGATAAACATTGTGAATTTTTCTACAATTTTATTCTTGTTTGAGATAAATGAGCTTCATATAAATTATGTGTTATAGGTACTTCTTTAATCTCTGATGCAATAATATCCACGTGTTTTTGGAAAGTGTGCATTGGAATCTCATTCTCATTTACAAGGATAAAAATATGACCACATATATTGAATCTAAAATAGCTATTAAGATCCTTTAATTTTTTCTTAGTTTGCCAACTATTGAATACACATCGTTGAAAGCATTCGTCAAAGTTGTATAACAAATCTAGTGTTTGACACACCCTTTTTCTAAATATGATGAAGTTGACTATAATGATGGATCTTTCTTGAGCATGTTTTGTAAAGAAATTGATTTCATTAAACATTAGAAGAATCCCATAACGTGTAAATAATGTTTCCAAATCTGTTAAGCGGTAAAGAAAATATTTTGCCTTGTCAAATTGCATACGGTTCTTAAACATAAAACCAGCTAACTATGGATATTTGTCAAAAATTATGTGTGCAAGCTCATACATTGAAATCCATCTTGTATCAACATTCTTAAGAGTTTTTTTACCATCTGTGATTCTAATTGAATTTTTTTGAAACTCTAGAAATCTTTTTGGATTGCTTGACATATAGGCATGTAATTCACAGATAAGCTCTTCAAAATTTTCAACATTTTCAAATGTGCTTACTATCATGTATACAAGATTCATCCTATGAGCCATGCAATAAATAGGAATCATATAAGGATCAATTGAGGTTTGTAGGTTCACATATAGCCCAGTTATATGACCCTGCATCACAGATGCACCATCAACGCCAATCAATACAACCTTTATAGCTATAGAATAATCATTCATTCCTGTTATATCCTTCAAATTAGATATAACCGATTTGAAAATATTTTTAGCATTAAAATTTTCTTTTATTTTATGAATAGATAGTAGATGAGGTGTCCTTGTGTGGTTCTGTAAAGTATACATATGTATACAAACCTAATAAGTGTTTTTAACAACTGTAACCTCATCAATGGAAAGGGAGATGAAACTTACATTCTTGACGTTTTCTTTCAAATCCTTTTTTTCAATTGCAAGACATCTCGCCATCTCCCAAAAAATGATCTCTAACCAATGTGATTGTGGAAGGTTAGGAAACCCATTAAACTTAAACAATTTCTTAAATTCTAAAAAAACAAAAATAGGTCTGCCCATTTTAAGAATAAAGAATATGGTTGAAAATTTTGTAGTTTTTACCTTCATATTTTCATTTATAGCTTTTCCAAAATTTTCATTAATGGTTCCTCCTTTCTCCTCAAGTTTTCAACAATGTTTCATCTTATTGTCATACTCCTTATATCTTACATGCAAGCACTCTTTCACATTTTTCCATTTATGAGTCTTTGTTATTTTTCCATCATTTTCCTTGACTATGATATATATTTTGCCACAATATTTCTCAATAGTGTCCAATTTAAGTTGAATTTTATGTTATTTTCCTAATTTTCAACCACAAATCATACATCTACATTATTTTGGATTATCACTACCATTATCTGGTTGTACAAGTTCAATGAATGGTTATTTTGCTACCCATTCTACTTGAAAAGTCCTTTCAACTACCCAGGAAGTTTTCTTCCTTATCACAGATTTTTTTTTTTGAAGAGTCATGTTAATATCATCTTCTGCATGAATATTTTCATTAGAACATTCATATGTTGAAGGAATTTAGTAGCAAGGATTGTCTTCCAGCTCTGACATGTCATCATCAATTATATCTTCATCTACTGAAATGCTAATTTTTTCTTTAGGGTATATGTTTTGGTTTAGTGTTTCATGATGAATACAATTAATAATAAGTTTTTTTGTATTCAAACATGAAAAATGTTCTATTGTTACAAAGATATTAAAAAATTTAAACTACACTAACCAAAAAAATAAAGTTAATGATAATTTGTTACAACTTATCGATACACGTGTTACTATTTCTAGTGGATGCAAGTCGAGACTTCATTTTCTTTGGTTGGTTGAAACAATTTAATAGGTTACTTTTTCTTTTGAGTTTATCTACCTTGTGTTCATTATTCACAGAATCCATTGTACCTATCAAAGAGTAATTTGTAAGTAGAATATTTAAAAATTTGTAAACGTAAGTTGAAACTAGAAACACATCAACACGGAAAATTAAAATGTGAGTATTGTTGTTAGGGGATAATATGTCCGATGGAACATGATTAGATGATGTTTAGGATCTTGGCGTATAGTGCTCATAAAAGTGTTTGTGAATGTTTGACATGTTTTATTCTTGAATTTTTTTGCAATGGGAAGATAACGATTGGCTAGAAAATAGCATTTGAATTATATTTGGTGGTAAAATATGGCAAACTTGTTGCTGGTGTGTAAAATTCCAACCAAATCCACCAAGTGAAATGCAATTAATAAAACCTTTTTTGGAATCTTGTTACTTCTTTAATTTCTTATTATAGAAAGGGGATTACTTCGAATTATGTGGTTTTCCCACATTTCATAATTTTAACCGGTGCAGTGCATGACAATGGTTAGGAATGAGATAATGCATGATGACTATTCCTTTACTACAATTATGAGTTGCATTGTTTTGAAGCCTTTGGATTCTTGCATCAGTATGATGTCTTTATTTTCTATTTAAGTTGTTCCCAAGATACATTTGTTGTAAATAACATTATTGTAGAATGAGATTAAAATTATCACATCAAGTATAAATTAATTAATGAAAAATGAAATAAATAATATCGATATAATCTCTTATCAATATTCCAACCAATTTTTTCATAAATAAAAAATAGTTCGTGTCAATTTTAGAATTTATGGTTAAAAGTTTACAAGAAATTTGAATTGTAATAAGGCCTTAAAATTTTGTAATCAATAGCAAATAACCAATTAAAAACCAAATAAATCATTTTTCTAATTTTATTAATTAGATAATTGTTAAATTAATATCTCAATAATATAAATATAAACTTTGAAAATACATTAATATTTTCGTTGCTTTAACATATTTTTGGTTGCTTTAAATATCTGAGGAAATTGAAGTTAAAGAATATTTGTCGATGTATATTTTATATTTACTATTTATTAACTCCCTACGATTTATGGAAAGATTAGAATAGACTAGAATCGGATGATAGACATGTGTATGTTATCTACTGGTAACACTATAGACTGCTACCGGAAGATTACAATGTGTATTTTATCTACCAGTAACATTGTAGACTACTACCGGCAGATAGAAATGTGCATGTTATCTATCGTTAACATTTTACAATGCTACTGATCGGTAGCAATGCACATTGCTACTGGCTGACATTAATGTGTATTGATACCAACTGGTAGCATGCATATTGCTATCAACAGGTAACATGCACATTTCTTCATGTCAGTAGCTGTGTTCTACTAGTCCATTGTCCGCTACCATACGGCCATCACATTTTCTATTTAATATACTATTGATTTTTGCAATTTCATTAAAGAAGAATTTTTATTTCAGAGTATTTTTTTTTGGGGGAATTAAACTGTTTGATCTCGTGGATTTAGTTTTCCTCTGTAAAGTTGTTTACTAACATGGTCATACCTCTGCAAAGTGGTTTTATTTTGTGTGTGGGATTCAAATGACTCTCATAGCTCTGATTTTGTCTGGAGAGTTGAAGAACAAAAACATAATCTACCACAATTGATGGGTTGTTTTTTTAATTTCTACTATTTTACCTAGTGGAATGCTCATTCTAGTCATAGAGTGGTGTGTTTCTCTCTTTAAGGAGGTGATCAATCATACTAGCGACAGAGATAACCAGGCTAACATACTATTCATCTCTGGGAAACTAAATATTATATACTCTTATTTCATGGCACAATATTCATGGTCATATATTTTCCTAATCCTTCTTTACATCATCTTCTCCTCAATTATTTTAAGGGCAAGTTATTCCATTTACTTTCTATACAATCCATATGTATCTGAATCCACCTAGATCCATTTGTGTATTCCTTCTTAAGTAATTGATGAAAGAAAAAATAAATTGTGTAAGTTTGGTCATTTTTAATGGTTGGTTGAAATAATTTAATATGTTACTTTTTCTTTTCAGTTTTTCTGCTATGTTTATTATTTACTGAATCCACTGTACCTATTGAACTTTAAGAAGAATATTTAAGTTTTTAAAAATAATCTGAGACAGACCGAAATCGTTGTGTATGCTATCGGTCGATAGTTCAATGTATACTACCAATCTGCAACATACACAATGCTACTGACCGGCAACATTGTGAGTGCAGATGCTATCAATCGAAAATATACACAATGCTATTTTTCAGTGGCATACAAAAAACTTTTGGCCAATAGTATGCAAAGTGGTGTTAGACGACAACATACGCAATGCTACCTATAAAAAGTCTGACAATGAAAACTACCTTAATGTAGCATTGCAATATCTAGTTGATGACAATCTCGATCTTTAAAGAAGAAAGGATTTATGAATTTGTGAGGAATATTTGATCATCAGAATTTGTATATGGAATAATGAATTGTAATTACATGAATAATATATATGAGGCTAATTTGGTAAATTTTAATTTCTTGCTAAAGGTGATTTGAATGAAAATAGTCGGATATTGGTGTAAACTCCCTAGCGAACCGAACCCTAAAATTAACTTATACCCAGAAAAAATTGATGACCTAGGCCTACTTCTTTCCCCCAAAATTGGCCAATTTTAAATTTTGAAAACAAAAATATTTGTGAATTATCGAAGATTCGCCACTAAAATTTTCCCTACTTATGAAAGAGAAACACTAACTTATGGAATTAATAGATCTGGATGTTGGAAGTCACCATATGTGTTGAAAAAATCCTCCAAAGGCTGGAATTCACTAAGTTACAAACTAGAACTTAGTAATGATGAAATGCGAGATTTCAATACTAGTCCCACTAGGACTACCAAACCTATTGGAGCTCAAAATTACACCTGTCCCAAATCAGGATGACCTGGGGCTTTGAGGTAGCATGGTATTGTCTTCAAGTTGCAGACCTTGCACTTGAGATAGACCTCTAGAGAAGGCCAACTTCCTTTGTTTATTTCTACTTCTACGAATACTCCTAGGAATGGAAATGAAACTATCTAACTCTACATTATGATTCCAAAGGACCAGGGTGAGAAGGAGATGCATAAAATGAAATCCTAAGCTATAAGGAGATGATAACACCAGAAAGAAGGGGATGAACACTCTCAAATGAGTGATAATGAGGGAAAATGGAGAAATGAAGGGAACAAATGCATGCCACATTCCAAAACAACATTCAAGAGCTCATTTCCATGGAGCAAAATAGAAAAGCAACCCTGTAAGAAATATAAATCATGCACAACATACCAGTATTGCAAAGGAAAGGTAAGTAAATGCAATAAACGTGAGCTAGGACAGAAGAAAGCCACAAAACAAGGTTTATGTTGCTTCCAAATTATGCACATTCGATTATAATAAGAGGGGAAGGAAAGAATCCATAAGCAGTGAGCTAGATATGAGGCCTTCAACTCAAAATGCAAAGAATACACTACTCTAGATGATTTTCTTATAATCCAAGAGATTCCAACCTTAACAAATGAGCATTATTCAACAATATATAGAAGAATAGGAGAGAAGGGGACGGAAAAGACAGGGAAAACTCATGTTTCCAATCACAACCACCAACAATAGGCAATAAACACCTATAAATCCAGTTGTAGTCCTATTAGATCTGCCTCTCCAAGTCAACTAACTTGTGGAAAAAGAAAAGAGGCCAAATCCCATGAAATTTCGGGTGGTTGAGTCAACTGAAATTGTGCATTAATGACCTGAGTCATTTTTTTCCATTTTCACCTATCAAATCCCACCAAAATTTGATTTTGAAAAGCCTAAAGTGTAGCCCATGTCAACTATTTTCTAATGAGACTACGCACGTATGATTTCAAGCTCTGTAGTAGAAGTTATGACGATTTGAAGTTTTTCTATGTAAGAAGAACACACATGACACGTGGCATGATCTGATTGGTTGTGGGAGTTTATTGATTGTATGTCGGTTTGTCTCTACCACGTGTTGCATGCTCATTCTCCATAAGGATTTGGTGCGCAACTGGCACTTTTCTTTGTGTTGTGTGAGTTGCACTTTATCTTACAAGTCCCCAGAAATGGACACGTGACATGCTAGGATTGGCATGGAGAGTTGCATCGTTGGGTACATGTATGAGAGCAGGAGGTAGAGGAAATCCACCAACACGTGCAAGAAGGTGTGCAGAGATAGGAGGGAGTACATATTTTCTAAAGCATGTAAATGTGTAGGGAAAGCATGGAAGCTTGGAAGAAGGTGGCGCATGAAGCGTGATAAAGGAAAATAATAGGTGCACAACATAAGGATGCAAGGAAGGAAATACGAGTGTGTGAGGAAGGGAGGGCGAGGTAAGAATGAAAAGGGGAATTAATGCATGCACAACAATGCGCGGGACTCGGGAAGAAAGACATGCATGAGGAAAAAATGTTGGGGACCTGCAGAAATGGAAGGAAAATTGGCAGGTGTGTGCGGTAGAGTGCAAAAGTACAGGGTAATGAAAGAAAACTCGCGCAGGAGTGCACATAAAGGGTAAATGAAGATAGATAGCATAATACACAAGAGGAAAGTGAGAGTGCATGAAAGATGCACAGAAGAAAGCGAAGGAAAGAGGAAGATAAAAGGAAGTGCACGAATAATTGCAACTTAGCAAATACACCAAGGAAGAAAACCATGGGTGCGTGCAACCTGAACACTTGTTGTCAAAGCTAGAATGGAACTACAAGTTGTCAAAATAATGAGGGGGCTTATTTTTGGACAAGTGATGAGTTGAAAAATAAGGCATGACCTAGTGGACTCAGAGTCTACATTAGAGAAAGAATCTTAAAGTTTAATAAATAAATATGTAAATGTGTATCTCATCTAATGTGGGGATAAATGTAAAAGCTATATTTTCAAATTCCACAAGACCCAATTTCAGGTGTTATGGTCATATTTACATTGACATTTCCACCAACTTCTTTAACATCATCTTTGATTTCTCTAATTTTTTAGGCTAAACTCATCACATCACCAAATTTTAGCTCAAGTTTAGAAAACATCAATTGCAATTGCATGTATTCCAATTATGAATATGAATCATGCAAATCCTTAACTTTTCTAGTGTTGCACATTGTGTGTTGCACCCTTATATGTGATGAAATACTTCACCGTTAACCAAATCCCTTATCAAAGCCAATGCATTAGATTTTTATGCTTCTAAATGTGTAATTATAGATTCATTATTGGTTCATCTAGTTGTGTGTTTCCATCACAAATGTTAAACCACAAATCATTAAAGATGATGTGAATATCATAAAATTGTCTTGAACATTCTAATCAGGTGTCGTCCCTAATTAGTGTTGTACCAGCTATTAACATAATTGAATGCATTTTATTGACAATGAGAGATGGATTAGTTCCTTATCAATACAACAAGGTTCCTTTTCTATATACCACCAGGACGATAGCTCAAACCTCTTGATATACTCACCCATCCTATATTCTCGTCAGTACATAGAAGAATCTCATCCTTTTAATATACTTGTAAGTATGTGAAAGAGACTTTAAAACACATGAGAGAATAGTGGTACATGGAACTTAGGAAACACATGAAAATGATTCACTTTATCGACAACACTTGCTTAGAAATAAATCCTTGTATGTAGGTGTAATTTTCCTACATAGTCGAAATTTCTTATTGTTAGGATTTATGTCTAATGATAAAGTTGAATAGGTAAAAAAGGGAAATGGGAAAATGAATTTGTTTGTGTCTTTATTTCTCCCTAACGATTTATAAGGTCAAATATTTTGGCAATGTTGTTGTAGCTATGTTAGGCATTGGATGCGATAATTCAAGTCTGATGATTTTACTCTTACACATGAGTAAGAGACACCATATATATTAAACACTACAATTTGTAATATTTGTTTTGATTTTTTGAGTTTTGATCAGACCAGAATGATCTATTTTCAATAATCTATATTTAAAAAAAGAAAAACCTCCAAAACTAACTATTTCCCCGCCCCCAACCCTCAACACCCCCACACATTTTAAGCATTTTTTTAAAAAGTAACTATATCCAATTAAACATTTTCCAAAGTTTGGAAAAAAAATGAGACTTATCTCTTTTGAAAGATTTCATCATGTTAAGGTCCACCAAAGAAACAACTAAAAGATTGATTGATGGAGGCATTATAAGATTAAAAATGAAATTGGGAAAAATGGGAAAGAACAAGGCCATGATATGGAAAATCCTGTCGATGCCAATGTAGTTTTTTTATGGATTGGATGTGTTGGGTCTATGATTTTGGGGACCAATTTGTTTGTTGGAAATTGGAAGGATTAGTTGAATTGCAATCAAGGAATTTTTGGAAGCGTTGATTGTAACTTTGCTTGGATTGAACAAACAAACTATTGTAATCATAGAAGTACTCCCATGTTAAGTCAATGGACTTGCACCACCGCCGGGTGCATTGCCGAAATAGGTGGGGGAGCGTATAGGGGGATGATGAATAATATCTCCCCTGCCAAGCGAGTTATGCAAACTAAGCCTTTCCCAGTGCGCTGCGCTATCTGAGAACAAGCGAATGTTAGTGAATGTGAGAAGATGAATGTGATGGATGCAAATATGATGCAAAGCAGGTGAATTGTCAGTATGCCCGTGGAGGAGGAAATCTGGAAAATGTGATATAGCTCTGGGGGACCGTATTGGGATTAAGGTTTTAGGTTGTGCTTGGTTACCAGACTTATGCAAGTGTGTTAGGTTGCAGCAGGTAGTGGGTCATTAGACTTGGGCTTGTGAAGCCTTTTTGTAATTCAGCTCATGGAGCATTTTGAAGTAATACAGAGCTTTGTTTTCCTAAATCTTGGTTGGAATATATTTTATGGTGCATGAATTTTTCTAGTTTGTAATTGTACTAACTTGTGCATGTCCTCACTGAAAATAAGAAGGCGTAGTCTATGAATCCTCACGGATCATCATAGTGTTGCACAAGTTGAGGAGTGAAACCCTGACCCCATGACTTAAACATATTCTTGGCAGAAGTATATTTTTTCCGAACATATAAGGATTAAAATTATTGTTTGTTTCTATATTTAAGATGAGATTTTGTGTGTTGGTGTGTTGTATGCACTGGGTGTATGTTTTTGGGGTGAGTATATTTGTAGTGCACTAGTTGCCATTTTTTTCATTGCGATGTTGTCCTAGTTATGTATGTGCTTGTTTTTTGTACTCAATTGAAGGTGACATGCTGAAGTTGTTTTGCAATGTAACCTATTGTCTGTGATCACGAAAACTATTGTCTGATTATGGGGCGAGTGTATTTGTAGTGCAGTAGTTGTTTTTCTTGTCATTGTGATGTTGTCTTACCTATGTATGTGCTTGTTTTTTGTAATGAATTGGAGCTGTCATGCTAAAGTCAGTTTGCAATGTAACCTGTTGTCTGTAAGTGTGGAAAGCGTTGTCTGAGGTGACGTAATGGAAAAGTAGTGGAAACTATGTTTGAGATGATTGTTGTGGAAAGTATTGTAATCGAAGAATTGGTGCTGCATTTGTGATTGTTTCTTTAGCGTAGGAGTTATTGTTGATTTGATTGTGATGTTTGTAAAATTTGTATTGCCCGTAGATTTATAGTTGAACTTCGATGCACCATACATTTTGTTTGGGGGGCTACTTGAATCCGCTAGGGAGCTTGAGAGAACTATCAACATCCAATTTCATTTTGTATGATTAAAGCATATTGTGAATTTTGTGACAATTTTGTGTATGTCGATAAACTTTGTTTAGTGTGTTTGAAATATTATATTTTAAAAATGGGAAGAGGAAACATAATAAAAATTGAAAATGCCAAATAGAATATTTTGATTGATTTGTGGTGAATATTCATTTGATGGTAATGAATATTTAATTGAAAGTGTTGTATTCAAAGTGTAATATAACCATAGTTTTGAAACTCATGGCTACGTGGCATATTGTGTGCAGAGTGTCAATTGTCTGAAATAAAATGTGTCATACAACGGCTTGCATTGTAATTCTTTTGTTTTGGTAAATTGTTGAATGCATAATCCAGAGACAGAGATCGACCAATTTGACTGGCGTGAAGTGCCAAACATGTGGAACATTTTGGATGCATTGTACATTAAGTTGGTGGTGTCAATGGTGCAACGAGCATGCTGAGAAGAACACGTTTTTGTGAAGGCAAGGTAAGTTTGCTTCGATGTAAGGTATTCAAAAAAAATTTAATGAAATATGTGTTGTGTTTGTTGTTTGGCTGAAAAAAAAAGTGGTCTGTTTATGGCTGGGTTGAATGAAAGAAGTGCTATGTTTGTGGCTGTGTTGTATTTGAATATCTGAAAACAAATAAATATTGTGGTATGTGGATTGAAAGTGAAATAGTTCTTTGCAGTATCAACAATAACTTCCTACTTGGAAGTGAAAGAGATCATAGATTGTGATATATAGTAATGTAACATGTAGCAGTAGGGTAAGTAGTCATTTGGATGGATCACCTAGGACTGAAATATCGAATCTAAACTCCATGGGACCCATTCAAAATAGTAAACTTGTGTAAAAGCACCAACAAAGCACTAGTACAGACAATAGCGTTCGATGCTACCCAATAGGTTATGTTCTAGCCATGGTGGCGTACACAGAAATGGCATGAAAAGAAAGAGAAAAGAAGGGGATAGTGCATGACCACAAGTTTGTACAAAAAATAGGAGCAGAAAATGATAGGGAAGAGATAATTACAAGCAAAGTGCAAATGGATATAGCATAAGAAGGAAATTTTATACAATAAAATTGTGCAAAAAGGCGAGATAGTTTTAAGAAGCACTTCAACAAATTTGAGTGCAACAACTTATGTCCCAACAGGGATTAATTATGTTCCTTTCAGTAGCAAATCGTAGGTGGGTTTAGACTAGAAATTATAATGGAGTTTCAATTTATTAAGTCTTTTGATCATGTTATTGGATTCAAATGGAGGTTGTTTGTAGTAGCATTATGCCAATTTTTTTGGACATATTAGTGAAATTAGCTAAGTTTGAAATTTTCAAAAACAGATCAGACTTTTGTAAATTTTTCTTTTTATTGAGGACTTAGTAGATGAAGTATGAGACTGTTAAAGAAGCCTACTTGTGTAGCAAAAGCATATGATAAAATGAATTTAAGGTGTTGCATTAAGTAGATCCACATTATAGAAAAACAAAGAAGCAAATACTGTGTATGGTATAGGTGATTGGAAAAAAACTCCCTCCTTTGCTATAATATAAAAGAAGAAATAATAGGGTAAATTGCTATTTGTTTGGATGCTTTAAAAAAAACAAAGTCAGAGATATTCACAAAACATGCAGAGGAAGTGTTTTAGAGGTGAGTGTAATGGCAAAGAAGAGATCGGTAACAGAAAGTTAATAATTTAAATATACCATGACAAAATAATCAATTCTGCAGGAGATAACAGTCATGCGCATTTCATTCTTGTGTAGAGCAAAAAACTATAAAGGAAGACTTACTGCCAAGCATTTTGTTCTTGTGCGTAGAGAACTTGTGTTTGAAATTACTGCATTAAAGAAAACTAGATGTGGCATTTTTTGTAGTCTGTCATATTGTAAAGCTAAAAACATGTTGCGAAAAAGACTATTACAATTGAGGTAGACAAAAGAATATAATAATAATCAGCAGTAATTTTTTTGGATTATGATTTCATAGTATTAGAAGTAGTCTGAGAATAACTTAATTACAAAAATGGAAAAAGGTAAGCAAGGAAAAAACTTTGTAACAGTCGGCATTGTTTGATGTAGAGAAGTATGTAGTCACAGTGAATATTATGTAGCTGAGACAATAGTTTCTTTTTTTAGTGACTGAAATCCTTTGCAGTTGTGTTTTGCTTTTTTTTTTCAATCTTGTCAAAAACAAAGACGATGGAGTGTTCCTGGTCATACGGGGAGCCAGTCATGAAATTTATCTGTCTAGGTGCATGGGCTGCAAAATTGTTCCAGGAATCTGAAAGAGCATGACGAATATGTTAGATAGAAAAGAAATAATTAAACTGAAATGAAATGAATAGAGCTGGTAAATGGAGATGCTCACCAGAGAAGGGAGAAAGCTAGGTTTCTTTGATTGTGGAAATTGAGTTGTCAACCGTCAAAGTGAATGTACCTTTTATTTGGAATTGACGGAGAAGAAATATAGGCTTGGAGATGTCATGTTGATATTCTTCATATTCTATTTGAGAAAGTTGAGGGAAGACTTTTCCCAGTAGTGGCTCTCGCAGTTTGCAGTGAAGTGATTCATCTCTTGTTTGCACAGTGCAGTGGAGCAAGTGCTTATACTTGTATGGTTTTGATGTATTGCAAGTTGGACAAAGGGAAATTTGTTGTTGTTCAGCTGGATCTGGTTGCATGAGATGGTCACATTCAACACAAAATGCTTAGAAAGGAGAAAGGTATATGTTCTTTGTGCGAAGTATGTCAGTGATCTGCATAAGGGAGATGAAGTTGTTAGAGGGATATATTCTTAATAGGGACAATTGATGGGCAAGAGAACGTTGAAGTGAGATAAGTTAAAAATGCAGAATTGCGAAGCACTTGCCTCTATGTTTGTGTTTATGAGAGATTGTAAGAATGTTTTTGTAGGTTCATCATTCAAAGGGTCGATGAAGGATGAATGGCCTACACGTACAACACGGGAACCCTTTGTTCCTTGTCTGATGAAGTTTTTGAAAAGTAATAGTGGCATGTTCCCTACTGCAATGTTGTCTCTTATTGTGTGACATAGTGAAACATTAAAGTTTCCCATATGTACCTGAAAGGGAAAAGCAACATGTTTGGTTAAAACTGAAGGCAATAATATGTTGCAATGTATATGAAAATGAAATAAGGGAAAGTGTTGATATTGTTGCTTTTGTGTTGTTTGTGTCAGAGTCTTTGACATAGAGGGTGAACAGGTTGTTGGTGTGATGTATTCCTATTACAATTGTAGCAAATGACCCGACAGAGAATGTTGCATTTGATTCAACAAGATCTTGTATTGTCATGTCTGGTGTCAATTTTCGAGATTCACAAATTGTTGGTATGTTTTCCATAGTGGTTGTTGCAATTGTAGATAGAGAACAACTTGCATCTCCTCAATCATACTTTGTTTTTTCTTTCACAGCAAAACCAGCAACATGCAAACTGCAGTCAGCAACTACAGTTGATGTAAATTTGTGGAAAAATGTGTTGCTCATGTTCAAAGTAATGGCCATTTGACCTTTCTTGTAAACCAAATCAGCATGAAGGATTTCAGATTTTGAAGGGGAAATGTTGGTTGCATGCGCAGGTCTGTAGACAACAAGGACATCGCCCTCAAACACAGTTGCAACTTTGCCTACACAAATGTCAAGTATCGTGGATGGTTGTTGTGTTGTTGGTTTTGGGCTAGAATTTGAAGGATATTAGCATGTTGTCATTGAAAGGTTGAGTAGGATACTAAATGAATCATGACAAGAAATAATAGAAATGTTTGAAAGAGATTACCGTTTAGAGGATTCTTGGAAAAGATCACTGTTACCAATGCCCTTGTTCTTAGGTGGTTGTTCCATGTCTTCTTGGCCGCAACTATCTGCAAAGCATCGAAATAGTTACATGGTTGTTATAGAGTGTCAAATGAAAAATAAAGTAAAGAGTCAACTTATTATATGTTAGTTGTGGTGAATCAATATAACAAGGTATGTGCACTTATAAGTGCGCAACATTTTTGTATGTATTTTTTAGGAGGGAAAACATTGCCGAGTGGTCATTCCAATATGCAAATATTTCAAATGAGTTGCAGACTTCTTGTATAGAGTTTGATCATATATGGTCAATGATGTTTTTTGTGAAGACACTTGGCTGTTGAATGTGGAAAGTGAAATTTTATTTTTGCATAAATGTTGAAAGCAAATTTTTTTTTGTTTTGCTTATGCATGTTGAAATTAAAATATCCAAAAATGTAGGTGGGGATGGTCAGATCAATGGATTGGAAGACATTTTCGAGAACAATGAAGATGTTTTCGTGATTGGCATTTGGCACAGCATAGACATTTACAATTGTTATGCATTGTTGTTGCAGCAATATGTTTGCGACTATGGACTCTACGTTTGTGCTGTGAAAGTAAGTTTTTTACAGGAAAGTATATTGTTTGCAATGAAAATTGCAAGACCATGCACATGGTGCACAGAAAATCATTGGTATCCATCTAGATAGTCAACTGTAATGGGGCAAGGCATGTGAGTTTCTTGTAAACAGAGAATGTGAGATTGCATTAATTCATGGTCATGGAGAATGGCTTATTTATGAGCATGGAGACTTTGGGTATTAAGCGAAGCAACTATAATACAGGAAGAAATATCAATTGTGGACAAGGCATGTTGAATATTCCATTTAGCTTCGTTTCGGAGGCGTGCCATTTCTGTACTGAATTTTTTTTTCGTAAGTGGGGATAGCAAGTAAAGGTTGGAAATGGTTTTGACTCATGACAGAGCTGTATATGCCAAGCCATGTGACGATACACCAAGAGGGCTAAAAGAAAGTCCTTCAAGTGTGAGGCCTTGTGCTCCATGTATTGTGCACACACAACAAATTTTTACTGGGAACTGTTTTCGTATTGTAATTGGTCTCTTGTACGATGTTCTACGTAAGGATCTAGCTATACGAAGAATAAGAACCCATTCAAGTTCTGTTTTGGCTATTGACAACTACGGGTGTTTAGATCTTTGTTGTTTTCCAATACAGGGGTCAGTGAATTTTATCCATATGGCATCGAGGTCATTTTTCATTGTGTATGCTTTGAAAATGCCATCATAACCATTAACTAGTTTGTCTTGTATGTCATAGTTCCCGGTGAAAACTTCTACTAGCATGTTAAGTTCGAGCTCTATATGTTGTGGCAATTATGTAGTTTTAGAGCAGGCTTCCATTTGTTCAATTAACTTGTCTTGTTCATCGATAGAGGCTATAACAATTTCTTTGCCAGGAGCAAGAGCAAGAATTTTTTTATTGTGTCGAAGAGCATCTATGTTTTTGTAGAATAGGAATGGGAACATTGGATCAACAGGTACTAGACGAATACATGTATCGTTGAGGTATACAAGATCAGATTATGAATGTTGTCCAAGGTGAATTCTATTTAGGATTGAGACAAAGGCAACATCTTTTTGACGCATTGTTTCAGTCAACTCGAATATTTTCACATGTGTATTCCAGAAGTTGTAGCCAATCAATTCTCTAGAAATTTTGGGGTTGTTGAATACAAGACAGTCATTGAATGGTTGTGCTTGGTAGAAGTCTCCGCAGAAGATCATGTCAATTCCTCCAAAGAAAGTTGTTGGCATGTGTTTTATTTGACGAAGTCGTTGGTCTGTGAAGTATAGAAGTTGACCTCCAACCAAGGAAATCTCTTCTATTAGAGCAAGCTGTAATTGTTCGTAGAGCTTTGCCAAGTAATCCAATCATTCACTGTTCAATGGACATAGTTCAAAACGATTGAAAGGAAAGAGGAAATCGGAATGAAGTGTTATTCCACCACCATTATAAGTAGCTTTTCCCGTGAATTCCAAGATCAAGCCTTTTATTTTCAAGGGGTCACTCTGCATGGATGTGTCATAAATATGGGCCAATGTTTCACATATCAATTTTGCAACAAATGTTTTTCCTGTGCCAGCACCTCCTGTTAGGAAAAGGTAGATATGAGTTGATGGATATTTATTTTTCTTAAAGGATATGTCTTTGACAATGGATTGTTGTTTCTTGTTGAGCAGTTGCATTTGTTTGAAATATGTTGTGTTGTCTACAATGCTTGGGTGTTTTCCTAGTTGAAACTATTTCTTTGCAATGTCAGTATGCTGTTCTGGATTATGGAAAGGCAAATCACACTCTATGTCATAGTCTTCAAAGGGTTGGTGTTCCTGCGTTCTCATTATTGTTGTTTTATCAGAGGTTTGAAGAGATAATTGCATATTCTGAATTGCTGAGTCCATGTCACCCCATTTGTTGTTGGTAGTGTAGCGGAATTTGGATTCATTAGCATGTATGGTTTGTTCATGGAATGCATATGCATCTGTCCAAGTTGTAAAGCCTGTTTTGAGAGTGTGTTCATTGTGTATAAATGGGACATAAAGCAAAACCTTTTCGTGGTAATACTTTTCTATGTCAAGGTGTTTGTTGTAGTTGACAAAGCGCACGCTGATTGGCTTGTTCCGAGGGGTTATTTTTTACCGCTGTTGTGAATAGAAACAAAGTCAGCCAAGCAAATCGAGTGCAAAGAAGGAAGTTGTGTTATATAGTGATCTATTGCAGAGTAGCACATGATGTTTCTCGATTCATCGGGTTCATGTTGAAGTAAACTTGAATGTTTTAGAATGAATTTTTAGTCTTCGGGATTTGAAGTGTTTATAAAAACACATTTTTGCGATGTATTGTTTAAGGGGATTGAAAGGACTATGTGGACAGTCTTTTGTGCAGACATTTGATGGGTATTCAACATTTCATTTCCTAGGCTCTGAATCATTTAAATGGCATCAAGATGCATTTTTTGATGCTCATTTCAAATTCTAGTGAATGCTTTTGTCATTGTTCGATCAATTTTGGTCATGTATGAGTAGCAATAGGTTGTTGCTGCATAAGCATTAAGCACATACTGAGCATCAGTATTCACTTGCCAGATCATGGGCATTTGTTTGGAAAAGCTATTATTCCATGCGTGGGATGGTTTTCTTTTTAATAGCAATGTCAGTTGTTTAAGTGTTGATTTTATTGCTTCTATGTAAGTGTTTTCATCAATGCCTATTTCTTGAAGGAACATATCATGTGTAATGCAAGTGTCGTATCATTTTCTTTCAAGAAGAGAGTAAACGGAATGTCCATGTGCAATAGCAGATTCTACTGGTTCTTGTACATGTTCAAGTATTTTTATACTCTTCATTGGAGCCTAGGGGAAATTGTACTTGCACTTGGAATGTTTTTTTTTTGTAACTTTGTGTGTGGTGATGGCATTGCAGTTTAGCAATATGCTGAGGGAATAAACTAGTATCACATGCAATGTACTCATCAACGTAGGACTCTACAATGTCATTGGCATCATTTCCAAAGACAAGTGCATTTTTTGCTCAAATTAGCCAATAACTATGAGAATTTCCTCTGTTTTGGAATTTCGTGACCCAAAAGTAATCTTCTATTTGTCTAAAAAAGGACTTGTCTTCACAAAGTAATTGTTTTAATGCATAAATTCTATGCTTGTAGTAACGAGTGCATGTGACGGGATCATTTTTAACAAAGAAGTTAGAGTCATTATAATCTGAGGGTGTTGGCTTGTCTAAAGGAGTGGTGTCACGATAGCTGGTGTATAAATTACTAAGGGCATTTGTTAGTGGCAACCAACAATGTTCAGCGCTTGAGAATGTGGAAAAAAAGTAGGCGGTCCTAGCTGACGGATCATGGAAAACAGAGTTTTCCTTGTTTGTTGCATATAGTCTAGTGAAATGCATATTCTTTTGAAATCAATGTACCCGATATCAGATTTCAAGATTTTTTCAAAATTTGGTATGTATTTGACATCTTTTGCAGTAAGTGTTCGACCTTTTAATTATCCCTTTCTGATTCTGAGCCATATTGAATGGCCCACTTGGTCAATTAGTAACTTTATTGCTTTGAAAAATATATTGGTTATGTGATAAGAAAATCTATGATCTGAATGCATCAACTCCCATTTTTCTATTTTTTGATACGATATTGTTTTTGTCGTTGTGTCGTTGCGAGGTTGTCTAAAAAACAAAGTTGGGAAATTCATCTCTTCTGAAAATTTGTCTTGGAAAATTCCCAATGGTGTAAAGTCTTCCGAAGGAGCGATATTTATCATCTTGTCATTAAGATAGTGGATGGCTGAGGAGTCAGTGAAACCATGAATTAGTGTGTCGTGTGCATCATCATTATCAATCTCGTCATCATAAGAACTATTGTCAGAGAAGATATGTTCATGTTCTTTGTTGTTGTTTGTTTCAAAGTTCATGGCAATATAGAGGGTTTGATCCCAGCCATGGTTTACTTTGATTTAATGCATGAGATATAATGTTGTTGCACATAATTCTTTGAGGGTGGCCATGGTGATTACAGGGCGAACATTTCCTGAATGGTATGGTTTTCTGTATTCAAGACGACGTTGAAGTGCCACGGCAATTATTTTTGTTTCTTCTAGGTGCCTTGGCAATGCTTGTTGGATTATGTCTATATTTGTTGGGACATTTATAATTGCTCCTTTTAACGTGTATTGAGGGCGTTTATGGCTCTGGTGCCATATTTGACCAAATGCAAGTCGAAGAGACACAATTCTTTCTTCAAGGCTAGAAAGTAGTGCAACTATCAGAAGGATTGGAATTAATTGGATTTGTTGAGGACTTGCTAATCTTGGCAAATTTTCATTTAATAAGCTTGTTGAGCATGGACGAAAATTTTTATTGTGTTCGGGCATTGTTTTCTCTGTTGTGAGCTGGAGATATGTTTTTTTGTTGCATGTGTAAAAGATGTCAAGTTGAACTTGAAATGGAGCTGCTTACAAATTTGGCATGTATGTATTGGTGTGTCACTTGTCTGAGCATGAAAACGGGCAATACAACGCGCAGAGCTGACATTCTGTTGTATGTTTTTGCGTATAGTTGTCTTTAGCTTTCGAAGAGACATTTTGGACATTGTTGGTTTGTAGTTGTTTATGGCACTTGACATTTGTGTTTGCAAAAGCTTATTTTGTTCTTGCTTAGGTGTTTTATTTGAGAGAACTCCATTTGTTTCAGCTGTAACTGTTGTGGACATGAAATATGTTTTCTTAGCAAAGAGATTGGTATGCGGATGGTCTTTTAGCAGCACGAAATGTACAACACTATAAAATGTTTTAGCTGTTTGTTGCGTCTGTTTTCGTATATGGTTTTTATTGAGCGAACAGAAGATGTAAAGGTTTTTTCGTTATGCTTTTGCATAATGTTTTTTGTAGACGTTTGCAAACACATGTTTTCAATTTCTGTATCCATTTGACCATAAGCATTTTGGAATGCATACAAAGTGGGCACTCTTGGTGTGCATTGAGTATTCGCAGTCAAAAATTCATAATGAAAATGGCCTTCGAAGAGTGAAAACCGTATAAGATTATATATTTTTTCAAGTGGTGCATCAGTAGAAAAAACCTTACAAACTTGCAAAGGATTCGAATGCCACAATTGAATATTTATTTGGGAAAGTAGGCATAACCAATGGATGCTGAAGTCTTCTTCCAGTATATTGTTTTTGTCATGGAACATGGCTATTTTCACTACAAGGCCTTACCATGTGGCAATACAAGGTACGTTTTTTATTGAGTTTTTGGTAAGCCAGGTATCGAGGAAGCGAAGAGTTGCATGGTATTTTTGAAGGATAGAACCACAGCTGAGCAACATACCTGTGCAGGCAGCAAGGATTGAATTCATGGTTGCGAAGGTGGCAAACAGAATTGAAAAGGCTATCAGTGCAACTGTTGTTGCTTGCTGGCAATCTAGCAAGATGTAATTTTTGTAATTGGTCGCATAAGGTACTCCAAAGAGTTTTAATAGAACATTGGAGCGATAATAGATGAGCATTATTTCTTGGCTCAGGGCAGCCCATATACGTAATGACCACTAAGAGGGTTGGAATCATGGAAAAGAAGACAATAAGGCATTTTCTGACTATTTTGATTGAAACGAAGATAATTAGTGCCTCTTGTTGCAGACCAAACCCATATTGGCAAATCGAGCCACTTTGAAAGCCATTTTATGCAAAAGATGTCCCCCCATAGGCCTTACTCAGTTCCATCGTGCGAAAGCACTACAGATAGTTTCATTTGACGTAAATATGTTGCATAGCTATGGACACCGTGCAAAAGAGAAAGAGTTTCAGGATTTATCTCTAACTCTAAAGATGCCAACGCTACAAGGTCGGATAGAGACAACAAAGTTTCAAAGTGCTCAATGATACCGATTCTAAGTTCAAGAGACGTGTATCGGAAGTGCAGCAACATAGAAAAGGAATCAAACAAACAATCACTAACCCCGTATTTGAAACCATAGTCTCGGAAAAGGTCAAACATATGCAATACATTGTCTATGCATTCTATAACGCGGTTTGATAATGTATATTGTTCTACATCTATAGGTGTCGTTGACATGGTTGTTTTTTGGGTTTGATTTTTTTTTGTGCTACAAAAAAAAGTTTCTTGAGCAGAATATAGAAGAAAAGACTAATGTTTATACCTTGTCCAATGGAGCACGAGAAATCCAAAAAAGCAGGAATGAACTTTGTCTCCTTCTGTGATTTTTCTTTTGTCACAAATATGCAATGTACATAAAAGTCATTATGCATTTACTAAAGGTTTCTTGAGCATTACATATAAGAAAAAGACTAATGTCTATACCTTGTCCAATGGAGCACGAGCAATCCAAACAAGCAGTAATGAAATATCTCTCCTCTGATTTTTCTTTTGCCACGAACCTGCAATGTACATAAAAGACAGTATGCATTTAGTGCATATTGCAAACGGAAGTAGTTAGGAAAACAAACTTTCTCTGTACAATAAAGCAAATAGGACAATTAAATATGAAAGAAAGAGAACACTTTAAAAAAACATTGTAGAGCATAAACTAGTGGAAGAGTTTCACAGTTGTGAAAACTATATGAATTCAAGAAATTATGATTTGAAGCAAAGGAAATTCTACTCAGAAAGACTGTTGGAGGAGAGAAGATTGGAAAATATGGGTTTTCGCTTAATCTATAATATTAATACAGCAGACTATGAATTTACATTCTTGTTGTTTTGAAAGTCAACTATGAGAAGAACATAACTAATATGAAGATTCATACTGCCGAATGGAATAGATCGCAGGGAGACTAGATATTGTAAATGTTATATTTTGGAACTAATGCAAAAAAAAAAAAAATTATGTCTGACCTATACTTTGAGAACTTCAAAAAATATATAATTTTTACGTTTACAGTTAGAAGCTTTGGCAAGTGAATGTTGTCTATACTCAAGAGCTATTAAAGGTTAGTTATGTATGGATTTGAAGACCCAAATTTTTTATTTTATGTTTTTTGTGTTTGTTTGTGGTTGTTATTTAGGATTTATTTGTAATGCCATGCAAGGTAAGGGACTTGTTGTGCAAAACCGCATTTATTAAATTATTTCTCAAGTGGATTGAAGCCTTTCCTGATCGCGATGATTGTAATCAGTGAATTTACTTCAATAATTAAACTGTTCGTATGCTTACACACAATGAAAGAGTCGTATGAAAAACTTTCGATTTAGACATGTTGTGTGTTACTTGAGTCATTTGAAAAATGAGCAGAGCAATATGGGTTCCATCTGTAAGCAGTTGAACCACTTCTGTAGGTTTGTAGTATGTTCGGTAGCCCAATCAAAAGAGGGTTTTAGCCATGTGTTGTCTAGAGGACACCGCCTTCTCTTTTAGTTGAGGGGATTATGGTGACATGCTATGGTAGAAAACATGTCATTATCAGGATTTCAACTAAAGTACATCCTAATAAGTATGGATTATTAATTGAACGTTGATCCTTGTAGCTCAAAAATTTAAAAATAGAGAAAATAAAAATTATGGAGATCTCTTTGGAAAAGCATTCTTCCATGCAATTTCATTTCCTTGAGCTTATGAAATAGTTTTTTGAGGATGCCACACTCAGATTGAGTTCCTCAAAGTTATTGCATCTTCTCCACTTTGATACTCTCTGAGAATTGAATCTTAGTTTCATTCATACTCCATTGCAAGATATATGCCGGTAGTCAGATAAATTTATAAGAAATTGTGCAATAAGTTTGGACTAATATTTAGGTGGAGTTTATGTTTGTTTTAGTTTCAAGATTATAGTAATGGAAAAGCCATTATTGTGTTCTGTTTGATGGAATTGTTGGGATTGTGATTGTTTGGTAGGCTATGAGGGTATATGCAGATGTGACCCTATTTGGCATTTACTGTTTACAGTGGGAAGATCATTCTTGTTGTTGTTGAGTATAGTCCCTGTTTCACCCATGTCACTTGGTTTATAGTCAAACTCTATGCTAGAAAACATGATCAATGTTAGGAGATGAGCGGAAGCACCTTAGTTGATCCTCGTAGCTGAAGTAAACATGAAAAACATAATTATAGAGATGTAAGTGGAAACGCATTCTTCCATGCAATTTCATTTCCCCAAGGTTATGAAACATTTTTTTAGGGAGTCACGGTCAAATTGAGTTTCTTGGATAACAAAAATTGAATCTGACTATTAGTCTTGTCATTTTACAAATCGACACTTGGAAAAAATTACAAAAATGGATTTACAATTTGTATGTTTCATTTTGAATGAAGTAAACATCCATAGCCAAGGAGAAATCTGAGCTGTATCAGTTAGGAAGACTATCTATCATGTGACACTCATTTTGGAAAACAAACCAGTGTATACATAGAAGAAAATGATAGGCTACTGTGACGTGAGCCAATGCATATGTAAAATAATAATATCTACCACCTACCAATAGGTATGTTGGTTTTGAAATCTTAGTAAAATCCTATGACTCTATGACCTAGTAGAAGGGTGTTGAAGTCTAACAAACCCACAAATCCAATTTGTTCCACATGGCATGTTTTATTGTTATTTCAATCTTTTGATGATGGTGTGGAGGGGAATCTTGTTAATGGATTATTATCAGTACAACATGGTGATCTTTGGATTCTTATTCCTTTTAGCATACTGAGAAATGAGGCAGTCATTGCTTCTATTTGTCTTGTACATAATCTAACAACTGGTTATGTACTGGACAGGCCAATTCTGTTAGGAGAAAAAAAATAGCAATATAGCTGATCCAAGACGTGCTAACGCATGTTTCTCATTTGAGTATAGTTGATCCAAGACCTGGGCCTGTAAAACCATTACAAGATGATATGGCCAAATCTAAAAGTCCTCAATATATACAAATAGTAAATTTTTAATGAAAGATCAATTTGTATGATGTTGATTATATGCAAAATGTGTTTTATTATAAAGTTGAGAGTTGCTGCAGTTAGCTTCTTGTTTGATCTAAACCATTCAAATCCTTTTGACCTAATTTTAGCTATATTTTGCTTTCCTTTCTTCTTGGTTATGCTGCTCCAATCATCTTGGCTGAAGTAATGATTTTTTATAGCATACACCCACCAACACAAAACATGGAATTTCTTATTTAAGACAGAGCTCCATTGTCTTCTCTATTTGCTGCTCCTTCGCCATATTGGGTGTCAATAATGGTAATAACTGGTAATTGCTATGGACGTAAACACCGCAGAGAGATTGACAGCTACAAAATTATTCATTATTTTCTGATTGTATACTCAGAGCACTAGCAAACTTAGAGAACAGAGAATTAATATCGGCATCTATAGTTTTATCAGAGGTTATAGTATTTTTTGCATTTACAAGTTCAGTAGAATAAATCTTAATTTCAACTAAGAAACCAGGGATTGGTTTTTGTGGAGTTGACAAATTAAATACTATTGTAAATTCAGCATGTTTACTAGTGCGTAAAAAACATGGGATTTATATTGGCATCAATGGATTTTTTGATAGGATATAGAATTTCTTATTTTGAATAATAGGTTTTGGGTGTAGTCTGCTTAAAAAATAAAATATTTTTATAAATAAAACATTTTTATTTACAGTCAGTGCAAGACATAGTAGAATCTATGTAGCCAAGTAAAAGTTACAATAAATTTTACATGGTTGATTATGCTCTACAAAGACATTTTTCTACCAAGGAACTAATACAGATAGTTATTAGGCTTATATCGCCATGAAGATTTTGTTCTTATTTCACATCTCTTAGTTTTGCAAAGGATGTCTTAAATTCTATGCAGTTGCACCACAAAACCTCTTGTACATTTAATCATTACAAACAAACACTCATAGACTTATTAACCTGAGACTGCATCGATGTAGGTTGCAGCTGTTGCAGCAATGTGTGTTCAACTATAAGCATTTATAGATTTATACATTTATACATTTGGTAGAAGTTATGGGGAGGCTCTGTTGCCCATGAACGTGTTTCTAGGCTTGGGTATTTGCTAAAAAACAATGTATAAATAGATCATTGTGGATACTAGCTAGGAATCTCTGCTTCACCCTAATTTGTTTCCAAGCTGGAAAACTGTTTTTTCTAGCATCTTAAGAAACATCAAGTATTATGTATGGAAATCCTCCTTGTATTTTCAAGGTTTTAACCCATGTCTCGTACCATTTTTTTTTGCTAAGGTAAATTAGAGTGCTTATTTGTGGGGATTCCGTTTTGCAGAGTAATTAGATACAAATTAAAACTGTACTTTTAATTATACTTGGCAGGAGATCAAAGCACAAAAACTGATCATTGACTTGCCAAGGAGCGACAGGCCAGGTTTGTTAAAACTCTGGATCATCCATAGAAAATAAACATATAAACAAAAGCAAAAACAATAAATTTAAATGCGCTAAGCACCACGCTCACAGAAAAATAGTGACCTCCATATTATGGTTCGTACCCATAATATTATGGATTTGGTTTGTTCAAGATTCAGAGGTTAACAGGTACAGAATCCAAAAACTAGAAAACACATATTCCTGGGGTGATTGGAATAGGCACAACCAATCTAAAGCTTTGACAAAGAATCCAAAAAGTAGAGAACACATATTCATGGCAAAAGAAAAGGAAAAGAGTTTCACCTTGGTGTTCTTGAAACTGGTCGATCTTCAGGAAGTGGATGAAAATGGCATGAGAACAATATACTTTGAAAGCATGAAACCTTTTCATCCTCGAGCCACACAAAACCAACCCTGCATAATAAATAGTAAATGCATTAAAAATGGTTCACAGTAAATGCATTCAATGCGCAAGAGAGCATCCACTTTTCCCCTCTACAGTGGTAAATAAAGGGAACAACCAATAGAAATTTGCCACAAATACAAAATCAAAACTACAAACTTTAGTCTAGCAGCGTTTAAATATAAACATGAAAATCTAATTAGAAGGAGGATAAATAAGTAATTGCTATTGTGAAAACAATATCCTAGCCTTCGGTGAAAGTAGATTACAAGTTGATTGTGGCACTTCCAACTATATAAGAGAAGGAAACAAATTTGTACAAACAAGTTTGAGATAAGTCCAAATTTAAATTTTAACTTACAAAAAAAAAACAATGTGTAACTATTAAGCACGTCTCTAAAATCAGAGTTTATATCATATTCTATGGGAAGAGGAATATTAGTTTGCATAATTTTAAAATTATTATATTTATATTTTGTAAACTTTAAGAGATCCTTCGATACAAAAGGGATTTTTTTTTTTTTTTTTTTTTTATAAATTCTTTGTATTATCCACTTCTATCTCCTTCGACATTCTTAGGTCATGAATATCTAAAAATATATATAAAATATAACATAAATAAAACTCATGGCTTCATCATTCCCCACTTTAGGGGGGAATAATTGGCATAGACCCAAACGGTCTCTATTTGCACCACATTACTTGAACAACAACGGCCCTTGTCCTGTGGAATTTGTGGGGACAAATCCACACGTATGCCCTTATTTTAGTTTCTAATAACTACCCACATTCCAAAGCGTGCCGATAATGCGGCCAGAGCGAAAGACACTAAAACGACAGGACCGACACGTGTGAGTACAACCCGATTTGGCGTTTTTTTAAAGTTTTGACTGCCCCGAAGCCGTAACTTTGAGAAGTTTTTTTTATTGACTGTAAGTACCTACTGGGTTTCAGTTATTTTTCAAATTAATTGCAGGCGAAATAAAGGGACTCTTGTAGTTCTGGTTCCTGTGCATCGACGGGAGCGAAAATGTCTAGATTTTTCTGTGCTTTCCATCCCTGGGAAGAAATCGTGGGCGTATGCTCGGCATGTTTGAGAGAGCGTCTGCTAAATCTCACCACTGCGAGAAATAGAACAGAAAATGAACCTCGCCGGCTGCCTGATCTCATGTCCTCCTGTGGCTGTCTGAACAATCGAAAGAGAAAAAATGGCGGTATTTATTATAAGGCGGACGGGATTCGAGACCGCGAACTCGACACAGAGCATGCTGAAAAGAAAGGGAGCAAGATTTTCAAATTTTCCGGGCTCAGATCGCTGTTCGGGTTTATGAGGAAGGAGGGCAAACATAAGGCCGCCGAAGTCGATGCGGAGGATCGATCCGGGGACGTGCTACAAGGTAAGGAGTACGAATTGCTCTGAAATTGTTCTGTGCAAACTGCTCTGAAATTGTTCTGTTCTGGTAAAATTTTCTGAATTAGGGCCAGGGTTAGGGTTAGGGTTATGGTTTGTATTGTTCAATTTTCGCGGATGTTGCAGATTTTTACGCTGGAGAAGACGAAGGGAAATCTTGCATCTTGAAGTCGCAGTTTTCTTCTGCAAGGCATAGCGTTTCTGTACGCAGATCAACGGCTCAGAGATCCGCGTTGAAAAGATCAACGTCTTGTTTTGATAAAGAGCTGCACGGATTTAATCCTCCGTGCGACTGCGAACAAAATGCGGGGAAGGTGCTATCGTATTATTCCTGGGCGAATTCTGTGAGCAGATCATGTTCTATGTCCAGAACCAACCATTAGGAGGTCGAGTGTTCGAATCCCGAGCAAGAAAAAACTGCAAGAAACTATGCATTCTGAGGACTATACTTGTAGTGGTCGTGACAACTATAATTGAAGCCTGGAGAATCCATGGAATATAATAGAAATATGAATGGCTTAGTTATAGAGTTGCACTGGTTATGGAGTGGATTGCTAAGGATCTGTGTATATGAGGTTAGATTCTATTAAAAAGTCGGGACCCTTTTTGTTTTTGCAATTGTGTATCCAAATATTCTACCAACAAAATAAGGGTTTTGCATATATGAAAATTTTGTTTATTATTATGTAATTGTAATGTGAATTATATAATAATAACAATAATAATGATGGTGGGTGGAATGTAATCACATCTCAAATAGCAAAATATGAGTGTTAAGTATAGACTTTCAACCATTATTAGCGTTATTTTGTTTTTTATTTTTCTTCTTCTAAGGTGGGATGGCAAGCACCGTGGGAAGAATTTTTTTAAAATAAATAATAATGAGAGACTGAGACCACCATTAACATGATTAATTTTGTGAAAAACTTTCTTATAATTTTCTTTGATGTGATTGAGGTGAGAAGCTTCTACAAATATGGGTTCGAGAAATTGACTAAGTATCCAAGAAGCATAGAGGTTTATGAGCAAGAACACGCATGTGCAAGAGAACAAGGTAGTGTGCAAGGTGCGTGTGCAGAGGTACCATCAACGTGTAAGGCTGTGCACACAGATGCAAAAGAAAGAGGACTTAGCCAATTTTCCAAGGAAGACTAAAAATATGAAAAGCAGGATTTGAATGTCGACTAGGAAAAGGATAAAAGCATGATCACTTGGCGGCCAAGCACAGACTATTAAGTGGGTAAACAAAGCCTACATTTTGGTTCTCACAAGTCAAGTCATATTTTTGCATACACAAACATTACCTTATTTCAAAACCATCAACATTATTTCAATTCAAGGGTTAAATTTGACATGATAGAATGCTCTTCTTTGTGAAAAAGAGGGGCGGTAAGAGAATGACATACACAACCACTACCTTATTTCAAAACCATCAAACTTATATCAATTCATTTCAATTCAACTAAAAACCATGCTAGATAAATATTGGGCAAATATAGTGTTAAGAGGGAATGATAAGGGTTAAATTTGATGAGATAGAATGCACCTCTTTGTGAACAAGAGGGGCGGAGAATGACATACACAAACATTACCTTATTTCAAAACCATCAAAGTTATATCAATTCAAGTTTAATACAAGCCATGCTAGAGAAATATTAGGCAAATATAGTGTTAAGAGTGAGAGATAAGAGTCAAATTTGATGCGATAGCTGCGATTCAAACCTTCAACCTCCTTTTTGAATTGAGTTGTCGGACATGCAATTATCCATTGTCAAACTCATATATATAAAAAAAAAACACCTATGATGTGACATCTGGCCATGAGACTTACCCATGCATAGACATGCATATTATTCATGGAGGCATGCATACTAGACGGTGCATTCTATCAAGAGAATAACTATCGGCAAAGTTGACGGCCTCGAACAACTTTTAGGGACAATATTGTTTCAATATTACTTTTCAAAAAAGCAAAACACTGTTATTTATATATTTTATTAATAAAATATATTAAAAATTAACTCCAGGATTAATATATCATTGTTGGATTGGAAGATTGACCCATGAAGACTAGTGTATTAGACTCGGTCAAATTTAACCCTAAATTGGAGGTGTGACCAATGATATCTTGGCCAAGTGAATATCATTCGTGTATGGGGTAATTATTAATGTAAATCAAGAAACACGGGTGTACTTAAAAGGTAAAACATTAGGATACCGTTTCCTAGGTTAATGATCAGTGCACGAATGTGATATTTTGACCGAGTTACCGTTTGGACCTGCTGCACGGTCGTAAGGAAATCATTTACTCCTCGTGAAATTACTTTTATGAGAGCTGCTTCCATGATGCCGCACCTAATAAAAGTTCGGTGGCTTTTTGCAAATGTATTTGAACTATTCTTGTGCAAACTGACACGTGCCTTGTTTAGTTTTGGCATAAAGTTTATTCTAATTTCTTAGCCAAATGAGTGCATTACTCTCCCAAAAAAAACAAAAAAAAAAATGTCATATATGACATGGAACTATTTTTTACTTGGAATAGGTTGTGTGGTAAAACATATATGGAGCCATTAATGGTTTCTTCAATTTTTATTCGCTTTGCATTCAATGGAATTGATAGGACATGTTAATTACATTGGAAAATTTGGAGATAATTTTGTTTGGGAATAGAAAATTAAAATTAGGTTTTTAAAATTTATGTGAGCATTTATATGGAAGGTGAGGGGATTTTTCATAATCAATGCCCAAGATTTTATGGCTGAAAGTCTTTTTTGGCCCATCTACATAATTACTTATAACAAAAATATCTTCCTTCAAATAGATATATTACATTTATAAAGATTTTCATCATCTTCTCCATTCGATGAAGGGTTCATGGCTTTCCCTATCACAAGATTGACATCTCCTACTAACCCTTATTTTTCTCTAAAATGTATTTGTCCAATTGTTTAATTATATTTACTCAAATCTTGTCTTAATCGTGATTAATTTTGATAGTATTCACCCTTAACTTTTATAGTTTAGGTAATGGTCTTTGCCCAATAAAAAAGTTCCCAAACTTCGTGGATTTGTTGTGTATTTGATTGATGTTATGAGTGTCGCTCATGATATGTGATGTAACAAATCCTTGCCAAGTGGTGCGTTAAGAAGAACAAATTTTTGACTCGCATTGTAATTAATGCATGACTAAATCATAATACTAAGAGAAAGAGTAGCCCTATCCAAGGGATGGTATCATTAGGATTTGTAAAATGGGGTTGGCTTGATATGCTGACACTATGGTGAAATCTAGTTGTAGCACTTTCCATGGGACCTCACTGTTATAGCAAATGTAATTTATAAAAAAAATGTGAGAAGTTATGAAGTTACAAATAATAGTTGGTACTAAATACCTACCTAGCAACTCCTTTTTTAATCTTGTGCGGAAACACAAATAGGGACTTATAAACATATTCGGTGGCAGTCATATGCCATATAATGTGAGGTCAGATGTGTGTACTCCATATATTTACGCCGAAATGCATCTACAAGTTAGAAGGGGCCTCCAGATTCTAACAGACTCCAGGGCATTGAACGACAGGAAAAGAGTTGCAAGCAACGTTGACGTATGGTGCAATGTGCACCATCCACGTGGCGTGATTGGTAAGCACTATGTTGGTTTTCACGAGTGAATGTAGAGAACATAGTTAATAGTTTTTTTGAGTCCATAATACCCTTATCGCAAACCGTAATGGGAGGCATGTTCCCTGTGCTTCGTGGGAAAGATGTGGGTTGCGCAGGAGTGCAGGTTTTCTTGGAGGGTTTTGTGTAGAAGATCTTTATTTATTTTGGTTTCTTTACGCTCTGTAATTTATTCCCCCTTTCCTCTACTGACTTCATTTTTAGTTTTCTCTCATCCTAAGCTTTTGAGAATGGAAGCTCTTCCTGCACTACTTCTTCATCTTTCCTTGTTTTTGTATCCCAATCTCATCGTTGTACGCCACATGTAGAACCTTTTCATGATATATTAATATCATGGCTTCCCTCTTACAGTGATGGCGCATGTGCAGCTTTCACATGTGGGTTTTATTATTTGGGTTATCCATTTGGCAAGAAGAATAATGGCTACCTCTTTTTCACCCACCATTAACCACTCCTTCCTATGGGAAATGTGTGTGTTCATATGTAGTTCCATCAATGGGAAAACATATTAAAACACGACACCCATTGTGACTTGTGTCAATAATTTTCCGGCGTACTTGGTGTTGGCCGCCATTGGTGCTTCTACAGTGGCATGCCTTGCTCATGCCCATTTGTGTGCAAACATGACCCACATAATTGTAAAAATGGGTATTCCAGTACCAACCTCAACCCGACTATGGTGTCTACACCTGTGGTGGTTTTAACACTATTTATGATGGGTTCCACTTTTAGGATAGATTCTCTTTATAGGTGAGTAATTTTATTATTTTAGATGAATTGCTTCGAAATTTTGATTTAAAATTCAATCCCCTAATTTTATTATTCATTTTTTATTTAAAATTATTAAAATATGGGTGAGCTCATTTTAAAATTTAAAATTTTCATAATAGTAGGGATGAGATTTGATGGCTGACCCCACCTTTCAAACCAAAAATCTATGACGTTAATATGTTTTGAATAGCCCATCTATATCTGTTAAATACCTTTTTTATTTAGTAATTTGAAAAATACATTTTTTTTAGCTATATTTACAAGTATTGGGTAAGTTTTAGGAATTATTTAATGTGTAGGAATCAAGCTCATCAAATTGTATAAATTATTCATTTCATTGCACTTAATGGAGAGTTAAATATTCTTTGCATCTATCTTAGGAGAGTGAAGCATCATGTGTTTTGAAGATAAACTTCATTTTCGTTACGTAGCGTACTACCATGGAGAGAGGTTTTATGTTCTTCTATATGCCTATTTTGATTGTTTGGCGGTACGAGCTTACCTACACGTCACATGGTAAAATTATGATGGATGGCTTCACATCCCTAAATAGTTGAATAAAGGATGATCAAATGCAAGAAAATCCAATGCATCTACGCATGTATCATGGGGAGGGACAAAGTTTATCATAAGAAAATGGATAACATTACATGAAATTCAAACATTATCATGCAGTTGTGGATGTTCATAATTGTTCTTTTTTCCTACACCCATGATTTCAGCCAATGTTTGCAGTGTATTTATGGGTATTCTCTTATAATTCTTCCATTGATCATGCTAAATTGGTATTGTCCAAAGGCCACAGACACAAGTCGCATTGACAATTTCATAGGTATAGAAAAAAAGTTCCAGGATGTTAAGGTTCAACCTAAGAAATGGCATTTGTCCATGGTAGATGTATGCCATGTAATATGTATTTTTTTTGTATTTATCCATGATTTCTGAATAAACTGCATATATAATTTTTGGAGTGCTATAGTAATATTGATTGTTCTACACATATAAAAAGGTTCTCCATCATATGAACCCTAATATCCCTTGAACCTTATCCTATGGATTATATTTAATTGGATGATGAATATTATAATTCAAATAAAGAATATCTTGCTAAATAATTTTATAGATTGTAATGGACAATTTATGTTGGAGTTTTTAAAACATGAAATTGAATAAGCATGTCATGGAAGAGAATTTTGATAAGAGAAGATGGATTTCTTGTAAGGATCCAAAAATTTTATCCTTCATTGAAACCTCCTTGTTTTAGTCTCTTAATGCCAAATACATGATTGTAGGCTTGCAACTAAATTTGAAGAATCAATGTAACAAACTACTTGATAAGAATTATTTTTTTCAATTTGAGAAATTTATATTTTATTTATTTAATATTATTATTTGTATCACTATACTTGTATTTTCTCTCTTTTGCTCAAAGTATATCATCACATTTTACATTTGTTTCATTAGTATAACATTAACATATTTAAAAGTATATATATTTATTATTGTCATGCATTTCATACAAGATATATATAGGAAACTTAATTAAATTTTTAAATATCATTATCTACCATATCTCATTTTAAAACTATCAACTGATATTTGAATTGGATACGAGATTGATTGTTCACTAGAATTATTTTTTAAAAATAATTTAATAATTATTGATATTAGGTTATATGCACATAATTTGAGTCATTTATCTACCATATCTCTTCATTTTCTAAAGTGTATTGCGATATTGATGCGCCATTTGGAATTTAATAGGTCATAACTTGAGATTGATTGAGTCCATTTTTTTAAACCACCCATTTCGATGGTGACGAATTATTTTTTAAAATCTGCCATCTTGATTTAATTTAATTATGAAGAGCATTAGATATCTCTTAGGTTGTATTGGACATTCATAATTTGAGTCATTTATAGATACACCACTATTCTAGTAAACTCTAAAAATAGTAATTTTTGCATATGCTTAGTTAGGGTTTACTTGGCAAAGAGTGTAATTTAGCAATATGTTTAGCTAATAGTTCATTTTTTGCTTTTGAGTTTGTTTAAATTTGGCTATATATTTATAATACTTAGAAATTTTTATAAGTTATTTTTCTACTTCTAAAACACATTTAAATGCTTGGATGTTTGAAATTCTTTTCTCGAGTATTTATTTTAAAGAAATATATTAGTTTCATTATGTTTCAATCCCATTTATATTATCAATCATAAACCCCTCTTCATTTACACATTAGATGATGATATATATTTGTTTTAAAATTTAGGGAAATTCTAGCTTTATCAATACTTTTGTGACTTCTTGTAGGATACAGTTCCTTTATCAATCAGTAGTGGCCTACCATTGAAAAGTATATGTAATGTTGTCACTATTTCTACACCACCCTTAACTCTACCTTCTTCTTCCTCCACCTTGATTCTTTTTGATGAAAAGTAGGATACCTATGGGTAAAAAAAAGATACTTGGAGTACATGTTTGCCCAAAAACTGTGCCTCAAATTTTAGTAGTTCAGCATTCCAAGATGTATGTGTCATGCTTGTATTCCTTATTGCAACATCAACGTTAGGTACATTAGTTATCCAATGGGAAAATAAAATAAAAGATGATTCACATTGTATTAAAAAGAGGGAAAAATAATTGAAACTAATGGAAGGTGGAATGCTATCTCGAGAGTCTCCTCCCTTGTAAATATGTGTGTTTCTTCTCCTTATTGTTTTGAATGATACTCACAAAATGGATTGCAACCCTCTACTTCATGTGTGGAACAAATAAGAGGCTCAACTAAATTCTCTCGCCCCTTCCTCCCACTTTTGAAAAACAAAACAAATCCCTTCAAAACAAGTATGCTCTTCATGCTTCCTGTTGGTGCAATATTTTTTTTAGAATTTCAATTTGTCATTTGTTAAAGATATTTATATATGTTTCCTCCCTTTTTGCTCTTATAGTCTATCGTTGTTTCCCTCTACATGTTTATAGTTTGTTCACATTACGCTTTCTTTTGGCACTACTAAAATTTATTTTCTTTTAAAAAAATTCTTCCACTATTTTTTGCTACACACAATCCCTTTCGGAACACATCTTTGTAGTGGTCACATGGTGGAGAATGCGAGGTTATCGTTAAAATTTCTCATTTGTTATTCGTTTCCAAATGTGGAGACATTGGTATTCACAAGGAAGAAACGAAAAAATATGCTAATGTGCATTGTGGTAGAAAAAAAAAGTGAATTACTATTACATTTTTAGAACCAATAAATCCATAGGGTTTTAGGATATGATATAGTAATGTTTTGAACAAAATAGCTCAACAATTTTAAGAGGATTCAAAGAATTCCTTGGGTGACCTTGCTTCTTCTCTATTTTTATTTTCTCTAATGGTGTGTTAATAAGTTTTTTCTCTTGAAATAACCCACATAGTATTTTGCATTTATTTTGGACAATGTCTCAACTTATGATGCACCTTTTGGGAATTGATTTGAATATGCGAAATCAGAATTTTTCGTTAATTGGGGATTTTTATTTTGATTAAGTAAAGATAAGGGTTTTGAAATAATCCCATAACCTTTTATAAGGATTGAAAGATATAAAAACAAGGGATTAAACCAAAAAAGACAAGAAACAAGGTCTAGATCCTTATAACCTAGACCAAACCACACCAATCACAATTTTTACAAAATGATTTGGCCAAAAGTTGGAAAAGATGCCTTTTCTAGCTTCATACTCTCGTTTCTTCTGTTTCCCTCTAGATTTGATTTGCCAATCCTCCAGCTACAATAGCTAGCTCACTCACCCATCATAGTCAATCCTTTATAAGAGAGAAATAGGTTTCTAATTTTTTTGGAAGCCCTTTCTTCTTATTATGTACTATAGTCCAAGCTTAATTGATCTTATCTAAGTCAAGATTGCATGGCAATAAAAAATTCCATAGACATGATTGGTTGGTAAATTTTTTTGGAAGGATTCCTTCTAATTGGATGTTTTTTCTAGACACCAAATGATCATCTATAATTGTCACAAGATCCACCACTGATGGATCTTTCACCATAGGATATGCTTCCTCCTCCTGAGCCATAAGAACTAGGTCATCCTCTTGTTCCAACACTTCCAGTTAGAAACTGAAGAGGTTTTCACATTTCCTTCCACACATAGGTGGTGGAAGAGAACATCCTTCCACCATGAAATGCCTCAATTCACTTTACGTTTCAAAATTTGATAGTCTGGATCCATGTGACCTTCTTCAAAGCACTAATGACCCCAGAAGGGAAATGCCTCATAATAAAGAGGTTAAGACCATGATCGGTCTTGAACTTTAATCTCAATATTAATAGGGAAGTCATTTGAAGCATCCATATCCACCAAGATGTGAGTATAAGTGGTATAGGAGAAATGCTCATCTAAAGAATCTATCAACAAGATTCTTCTTTACACCAAAATTGTAGTGGAAGATGTGGTAACCTTACCTAGACAAGATTGATAGAAATTTCTTTGGTAGTGCACTCAAAAGACATATAACTAGTTTCATTAATAAATGATGTTTTTCATAGACCCCTTACATAAGGATAAATATCCACATTAATGGAGGTAGAAAATCCCCTGAAGAATATACCTAGAACCACTTTCGCGGAAAGGCACGAATTTTCCATTTTTTGAGAACAAAATTTTCACCTGATATTATTTGAGCGAGAGTGTGGGCCTTGAGGAATTTTTTTTATGCAGACATAGAAAAACATGCATTTTTCAATGTGGATGCATAGTTGTTTCTTGACAACAAGCGTTGTTGATGCATGACAACAACTCTTGATGTCGTGCGACAACAAAGATTGTTGACACGTGTCAACAAGATTTGTTGTCACATGACAACAAGAGTTGTTGTCATGCATCAACAACACTTGTTGTCAGGTGACAACAACAACAACATTGTTGACGCATCAACAACAACATTTTGTTGTCGTGTGTCAACAAACTTTTGTTGATGCACAATAAAAAGTGTTACTGTCACTGTCAACAAAAATTTGTTCAACAACAAAATTTGTTGTCATGCGTCAAAAAATGTTGTTGTCGCATGTCAACAATGTCTTGTTGTCATGCACCCAAGGCTCGAGAAACCCTAATTTTGTCCTATAAATACCCCTCTGCCCCTCATTTTCATTTTACACTTCCCGGATCCCAATTTTTTTCTCCGTTCTCCCATTGCTAACTACTACAGGAATCGTACATCAACACAACAACGGTCCAACCAAACACAAAAAACTCCATCTATGGTCTCAAGACTCCAATCAAGCTCAAGCACTCATGGCTACTACTGCTCAAGCTCAAGACCAAGATCCAATGGAAAATCAAGCTAACTAGGCATTGGTCACCCCCAAGCTGGAGCCCTACCCAAGGGAAAGATTCAATTCAGGAACTTGATGTGCCCCCACATTTATACAATTTTTTCGAATGAATGCAGATTACAAGGATTTTGTAGAAGCATGTTATTTTAATGGGCTCGTTAACATGCCCCAGTTTGAGATTGATCATGATGTTCTAAACTACCTTCTCTCCTCGTATAATACAGAAGATGGTAATTTTACTGTTACTCTGGATGATGGTCATACATTCAAATTCAATTTTGATCCAGTTGATATCCATCAGTTGACAGGCATTCCATTTAAAAATTTGCACATAGTAACAACGAAAGCAACCCTCATTGAAAATGATAAGATCTACCTCGAATATACTTTCGGTTTCCATGTTGATTGTATGTGTAATCTGTTTTCATTTGAATTTTTTTAATTTTGATATAATTCAAATTCATATTAATTCCAATGAATTTTTGCAGCTCATGTGAACAAATCAAGATGAGGTGTGGATACACAAGGAATTGCACACCACTTTCTTATGCTATGATTTCTTTCTTTCAAGCTAGAATTGTTTTGCAGGGTCGACAAACGGATATTCCAAACTGGGCTATTGCATACATTCTTGCAATGATCAAAAATATAAAATTTGATTGGTGCACATTTTTATCGAATAAGATAAAAGATGACATTACAAATGCATCACTTTTATGAAAAACCAGTTATTCACTCCATAAACTATCTCCTTGGTCTTTATTACGAGGCTTTTTTTAATTTAAAATACAAACCAACTCCTACTTGCATGAACGAGACAATGAAGAATTTGTCAATTCCATTTGAAGAACAACATGTATATAGTTTATATTTCGACATTAGATTTTAGTATGGTTATTGTCTTGATTATGTACTTCTGATTGAATATTTATGTAAGTACTAACATTATGTACTTCTGATTGAATCTTGACCGTATGTACAGAGAATATTTTTGGAGGCCCTTCCATGAAAAAAAGTAGCATCAAGAGGAAGAGGCCAACAACACGTTGAGGCATCAGGAGATTCCCAATCTAAAATGGAAGTTCACTCATCCCCAACCCCCAAGAATTTGCATTAGTTAAATGACAAAGACATAATACCCTTAACATTTACTATTTACAATTTACCATTTACCATATTGAATTGACATGTAATTGACTGTTGTTGCACTTGCAGGGACTTTGGACTATACGAGTGCTTCTCAACAGGCATCGCCAACTCACTAATCATGTGCAATCCAATTGTGCCATACAATTGTCTATTCTCAACACCCTCACTCCGCCATCCCAGCCATAACCACTGACACAACTCCAACACAACCAATTCTTATGGCTACTCCAACACGGCCACCTCTGGTATAACGACAGGTTACCCCTCAACAACAAGGTATAATTTTATTACTTTTGTACAAGTTTTGAATAGTTTTTCATATAATTTCGTAGCTTTTGCATAATTTTAAACATTTTTTCATATAATTTAGTAATGATTTTGTTGATATTTTCTTGGAATTTACAGTACATAGCAGTCCTTCGCCATCTGTACAAACAATGACACTGCCACATCCTCCACCATTACAATTCAAAATGCCAACAAGAGGTTCAGGTAAAAATAACATTGGTAAACGCATGCCAATTCCTCTGGCCCCTAGCGGGACACTAAACATTGCCTCTACATTTCCAATTCCAACCCTCTCTCTCGGTGGCTAGCCCAATGCAACCGACGTATCAGTTTTAAATAATATAAATTTAGATGAAGATTACTTGGGCATTGATAGACAATGACCCAACAGATTTTTCAACACACGTGATATGATTCAAGGCCAACAGGTATATTTCCATTTCAACGTAATTTATTTAACTTTTTTTACATTTCACTTTAAATTTCATATTTGAATATTGATTTATTTTATGGTAAATAGGATCAGGCCACCCAAAGGTAAAAAGAGTTAGCAGATGATGCTCGACCCGAAAGCCCCCATACCTCTCCATCAACATCATCCTCTTTAGATACAAATGGTGAACAATTTCCATCATTTCCTTTGGAGAACTTGATTGGTTATGATTGTCAATCCCATGTCCAAGAGTTTATTGTACCTCATATCAGTGAGCTCATAGAATGGGAGAGAAGGGAAAAAGTACTAATCAACGAGATAATAAGTCATTATGAAAATCATTGCCAAAGGGATATTTATACGCTGCAGTCCAAAATCAACATGTGAAGATGGATGCCTTACTCATCCAAGCAAGAAGTGGGACTGACACGTATAACAAAAATTATAAAGACAATATTTTAGATAAATCATTAAACAAATTGGAAAATATTAGTGCTGAAGCCCAGCCTATTTCAACAAATGGTTGAAGGATAAGGATCTAGTGGCAATTGCAAATGCCAAAAGAGATAGAGCGGTTGTAAGTATTATCAATTTGAAACAATATTTTTTATTAATTTGAAATTTTCTTATTTTAGTAATATGTTAAATTGAGCTCACTTTTTTTTTGCAGTTGAAATATGAAAATTTGAAGAGTCAAGCAAAGGTGTTCCAAGTTCACTTGGAAACCGCTAAGAATAGTTTATCCACAACAATGAAGATGAAAGAAAATATTGTTTTGGTTAACAAACAAAACAATACACTTAAGAGGATAATTAAAGAGAATGGCTTCGACCCTGAGATTTTTTTCAAAGCAAAGGCAGCTGTAGATCCTAGTTTGGCATCCCATGGAGATGCAACAAAGGAAGAAGAAACAATCGTAAAGAATCTAGACATTGTTGCGGAGGATCTAATTAGTTATGGGATTATTCAAGAAAATAATACAAGAGATCAAGCCATTGGGGAAAGGGGCACAGAAGATGCTACAAAAATTCAAAAGGAAAGTGCCAGTTTGTCTGGGGAAAAATTTAATGATTGAGGCTTGAAAAATTGAAACTTGAAATTTGAAATTTGAAATACTTTATATATTGAAGAATGAAACATGAATATGTATTTGATTTTAAGTATGTTGCAATCTAGATTTTTATATCTTGTTATATATTATATATAGAATTTCTAGATTGTATATGGTGTTTATGTTTGATATGAATGTGATGGCGTTATGATAATGGATAATTGTTTTAAGAAAATTTGGAATGTGGTATGACAGAGACATCTTAATAGAGTTAAATCTTCTTCTCTCTACTTGTAAAATTCAAACTCTGTATCAGGTTTCTTCACATTTAAACCTTCTCAAAATCTTCTCTCTACTTGTAATGATGATGACATTAGATGTGGATGATGACATTAGAATTGATATGGATGATGATGAATTGTATGTGGACGTAGATTTAGATTTAAGCACGATCATGGATGATGATAATGGATAATTGTTTTAAGAAAATTTGGAATGTGGTATGACAGAGACATTTAAACATTCTCAAAATCTTCTTCTCTCTACTTGTAATGATATGATGACATTAGATGTGGATGATGACATTAGAATAGATATGGATGATGATGAATTGTGTGGACATAGTTTAGGACATCATGAATGATGATAATGGATAATTATTTTAAGAAAATTTGGAATGTGGTAGGACAGAGACATCTTAATACAGTAAAATATTCTTCTCTCTAATTGTAAAATTCAAACTCTGTATCAGGTTTCTTCACATTTAACCCTTCTCAAAATTTTCTTCTCTCTACTTGAATGATATGATGAATTTGATGTGGATGATGACATTAGAATAGATATGGATAAGAAAATTTGGAATGTGGTAGGACAAAGACATCTTAATACAGTAAAATATTCTTCTCTCTACTTGTAAAATTCAAACTCTGTATCAGGTTTCTTCACATTTAACCCTTCTTAAAATCTTCTTCTCTCTACTTGTAATGATATGATGACATTCGATGTGGATGATGACATTAGAATAGATATGGATGATTATGAATTGTATGTGAACATAATTTATCTTCAAACATGATCATGGATGATGATAATGGATAATTGTTTTAAGAAAATTTGGAATGTGGTAGGACAAAGACATCTTAATACAGTAAAATCTTCTTCTCTCTACTTGTAAAATTCGAACTCTGTATCAGGTTTCTTCACATTTAAACCTTCTCAAAATCTTCTTCTCTCTACTTGTAATGATATGATGACATTCGATGTGGATGATGACATTAGAATAGATATGGATGATGATGAATTGTTTGTTATATTTAGCTTCAAGAACATATGATTTAACTTCAAGCTTACAGTAAAATCTTCTTCTCTCTACTTGTATGGATGATGATAATGGATACTTGTATTAAGAAAATATTGTGGTATGGATAGAGACATCTTAATACAATAAAATATTCTTCTCTCTACTTGTAAAATTCAAACTCTGTATCAGGTTTCTTCACATTTAAACCTTCTCAAAATCTTCTTCTCTCGTACTTGTAATGATATGATGACCTTAGATGTGGATGATGACATTAGAATAGATATGGATGATGATGAATTGTATGTGGATGTAGATTTAGCTTCAAGCATGATCATGGATGATGATAATGGATAATTTTTTAAGAAAATTTGGAATGTGGTAGGACAAACATCTTAATACAGTAAAACCTTCTTCTCTCTACTTGTAAAAATTGAACTCTGTATCAGGTTTCTTCACATTTAAATCTTCTCAAAATCTTCTTCTCTCTACTTGTAATGATATGATGACATTTGATGTGGATGATGACATTAGAATAGATATGGATGATGATGAATCATGAATTGTATGTGAACATAGATTTAGCTTCAAGCATGATCATGGATGATGATAATGGATAATTGTTTTAAGAAAATATGGAATGTGGTATGACAAAGACATCTTAATACAGTAAAATATTCTTCTCTCTACTTGTAAAATTCAAACTCTGTATCAGTTTTCTTCACATTTAAACCTTCTCAAAATCTTCTTCTCTACACTTGTAATGATATGATGACCTTAGATGTGGATGATGACATTAGAATAGATATGGATGATGATGAATTGTATGTGGATGTAGATTTAGCTTCAAGCACGATCATGGATGATGATAATGGATAATTGTTTTAAGAAAATTTGGAATGTGGTATGACAAAAACATCTTAATACAAAAAAATATTCCTCTCTCTACTTGTAAAATTTGAACTCTATATCAGGGTTTTTCACATTTAAAACTACTCAAAATATTCTTCTCTCTACTTGTAAATGCAATGTTTTTTGAGAAGATCAATTTTTACATGTAATTTGATATTCATGCCACAAATTTCAAACACTACATCAAAGCATTTTGCAAATACCAAAATAAATTAAACATGATTGTAAAAACTTCATTTATGTCATATAATAGGGTTTAAGGTACCTCTTGTCTTCTAGATGGCTGTGACAAAGCATATGGATGGAAAATTACAAATCAATTATCATCCTTCGCAGCCAGTTAGATGACCTTCGATTCCAGATAACTCAAAACAAAAAATGGATTAGTATATAGATTGGGGAGTTTCCTAACAATGTCAGTCCTGAGAAGTGAGGGCTTCCTCGGATGGATGTCAACCCATGTTTTCAAGAAAGAAAAGATGAAATATTGATTGAGCAGATGAAGGAAAAAAATAAAGATTAAACAAAATTAAAACAAACTTAGGTACCTCTTATCTTCTAGATGGGTGTGACAAAGCATATGGAAGGAAAATGAGAAATCATCCTTCGCAGCAAGCTAGATGACCTTCGATTCAAGAAAACTCAACATGAAAAAATGGATTAGTATATAGATGGGTGAGTTGCCTGACATTGTCAGTCCCAAGAAGTGAGAGCTTCCTCAAATGGATGTCAACCCACATTTTCGATAAAGAAAATTTGAAATAATGATTGAGTAGATTAAGGAAGAAACAAAAAGATTAAAGAAAATGCAAATGAGAACATGTGCATGTATGAAAAGAGGAAGTCTGGAAGAGTATAAAAATGGAAAAATATACAGATTTAAACTTTGAAGGCCTTGCAAATTAGTATTCGACAAATCCAAAATAGTAATTATATAAAACAATTTTTTTATAAATAATTATATCTAAATAAATGTAAATATATATATATATATATATATATATATATATATATATATATATATATATATAATATATATACCTGTAACATCTTTAATGATAACAAGAGCTTGAAACAAAATATGTTAAAAAGCCTCCTTAGTCAATATTTGCATCTGTAGAGTTACAATTGTGTTCACTGTTATGTCTAACTACAAACTATTATATTTGAATCTGTTAATATGAAATTGAATAAATAACCACAATTAAAATGTAAGGTGACAAACAATAAAATTAAGGTCAAGGAGATACCTATTTAAAGCTGAAACAATCCATTATCAATAGCTTCTTTAAAGGCGATATTCTCTTTTGCAGAGTGTGATGACGCACCAATTCTAGTCTCATCGTTGGGAACAATTGAACTTGTAGCTATATTATTTACACCTCTTCTTTCAACAAGGGAATTCCAATGCGCAATGGCTCGGTCAAAAGGAAAGGTTTCCAAGGAGTAGCGAGAAACATAACACCTCATGCAACTTTCCATATTTTTATCCAACTTGTTTCTCAGTTTTGATTTTATAAATGATAAAGCACTGAAAACCCTTTCATCCTCCACAGACCCCAAAATCATTGTTTGTCATAACTCATATAATCTAAAATATTCATTGATGTCTTCTTGTAACACAGTAATTTGATAGATTCCTTGCCAAATCCTTGTAATAACACCACTCTCAGAAGGTTCGTCTAACATTTTATATTGGTTCCTCATTGTTGTTATAAAATGTGTTGATTGAGACTTTAATAAATCAACATTCAGTATACTTTTGATTTCCATACCCTTGACCTCTGAAGTTTTGGTGAAATGTTCCATTATTATGCCCATGGATTTATGGAAATTTTTTCTTACAAAGTATGAACGAGCACCTTCAGTATTCCAAAAATTAGGATTCATCACGCCCATTGCTTCAAGAATTTTATCTTTGCAGAAACATTCTCTAATTTATGATGATAAGGATTCTAAAAATTTTCTAAGCTTTATTCTTGTTTCAACTATAACAGAATCAAAGAGATTATGTGTCACATGAACTTCTTCTCTTTTCGATCCTGTAATATCTTGATGTTTTTACAAAATGTGCAGTGGTATGTCACTCCCATTAACATGTACACAAAGTTGATCGTGGATTTTAAATCTCAAATAGTTATTGGGATTTTTAAGATCTAATAAAGATTTCCAATTATCAAAAACAGGTGTATCAAAACTATCTTGGGAAGTGTACAAGCCATCAAGATTTTGACATACCATTTTTCTCATCCATATAAAATCCACAATATAGATTAATCTCTCATGTGCATGCTTCATCAGTTTATTGATCTCCTGCAACATTGGATGAATACCAAGCAATGTAAGCAATGTCTCCAAATTAGTTAAACGAAACAACAAGTCCCTCACCCTGTCAACTTCATGATGATATTTGTGCATGAAACCAACCAACGAAGGATACTCCAAATAAATCCATCTCGTCTAAACATCCTTCAGAAGTTTTTTTCCATCTGTAATTCCAATTGTGAATTTCTGGAACTTAAGAAATCGCTTTGAGTTGCTTGCCTTATAGGCATGAAGTTCTCTTATAAGGTCTTCTACTTTAGTAAATTTTTCATGGTTTCTTACCATTTTATACGCTAAATTAATTTTGTGAGCCATACAGTGAATTGCTAGCATATAAGGGGAGAAAATTGTTTGCAATCTAACACACAAACCTGTTCAGTGACCTTGCATGATTGATGCACCATCTACTCCAACGCATACCAACTTCATAACAATTTGATAATCATTCATTCCAGAAATATCTTTCAAATGAAAAACAACTATTTTATGTAGGTTTTCGGCATTACAATTTTTAACCATTTTCATAACACCCAACATATATGGTGTCCTTACATGATTTTCTAAAGTATAGATGTTGGCTAGATTTTCTGCATAGCAGAAAACCTAGGCAATCATGAGATAAATCTCCCTTATTTACCGGTGAGGCTCCCGTGTAATGTTTGTAAATTAAATATGCTAGTATCTATTTGGGGGTATTACTTTAACCATGTAGCTCATGAACCATAGCTGTATAGTTTTGTAGCAAGTAAGCAGATGTTAAATAAATGACATATCTGATGAAGAAGGAAATAATAAAAATAGTAAAGTAAGAGGGAAGATGTGCAACCCAATCAATAGATTATAGAGTTGATTGCATGCACATAGACAAAACCAATAGATATTAACACACAGAATTAAAAGAAAAGGCAGCTTTCAGATCTAGATCTTGAATAACATAAAGTTTATAAGTAGATCTAAGACAAAAAGTTAGAAAAAAATACACTGTGATACAAAGTTCTCCAGAAATCTGCTCCTTTCTATTCTTTTTCTTCAAATAGTTATTAGGTGTTTCAGCACAAAGTCTGGAACACAAGAATGTTGCTTACAAATTCTCATCATTAACCCAAAGGTTCTTCCTCTACTTATAGAATGTAGAAGGGAAATTACAAATGGGAAACTTAACTAAACTAGAACATAAAAAAAAGTAAAGATAACATCTGGAAATCATCTTCCTTTAATTCCTCTCCAAGTGACATGCATCTGGATCTATAGTCAAAATTATACACATATGTCACTTAACTTATAGAATCGTTCAACATAACTTAAAGTAATGGTTTTAAAACCAACCACTTTAAAGTTTTACAATTACATCTGGGAACGTGGAAATAGAAGAAGAAAAAGTAGAAGAAGAAAGATCCACTAGCTATAACATATACATCTTCTTTTTGTTTTTATACTGAATATACTTGTCAAACATGTAGTTCAAAAAATTCCCATCTATTTTAGCCACAATTTCTTTTTTTGTCCTGAATTACAACAAGCCTTCATCCAAAACCTCGATGCACACTTCCACATCCTTCAAGCTAGGCCTGAATCTCTTAATATTTGACTGCAATGTTACCAGCTTACTGATGTAATCCATAGTGAAAGGCCTGAAAATTCCATCAATCCTCTCTTGCACCATCAGAAGAGATCCTTCCAGGGAATCAGGAACTTTACTAGGAATGGTCCTTTTGTATGAAGAAATGTTCCCGACCACTTCCTCATTGGTGAAAGAAATGACATTGTTTGGTAGTGATGATGCCATAATTTCAAGTGCCCGCATCCTTTTCAGCGTGATTATGAAGATCTCCAAGCGAAAAGATACTACAAACTCAAGCTTATTTATCTCAACCAAATTACTCAGGTTACTTTTAGCTACTGTGTTCATGCCCATCATTCTCATCACCAGTTGTTTCAGCTAAACCGATGCATCCTTCATAACCTTTAGATGGGTCGGCACCTCCCTAAGTTATACATAAGCTTGGCGAATGATTAGACTCTTCCATTCATCGATAGCTTTAACCTAGTTACCTGCATCTTCCACTTCCTACATCAGATGATCACTTACCTGCTTATGTGTTGAAATTGGCTAAGTGGAAGATTTGACAACTTTGGAAATAATCTCGCACAACTGAGACACCTAATTTTGAAGTTCAACTTTTTCAGCCTTTTCTTTGTCAAGCCTAAGGAATAAAGCATTTATCAATGTTTGTGTGTCTTGCTTCAATCCTTCAGTAGTGGCTTGACCTATAAATACTTTGGTCACTATTATATCCACTACTGTGAGCTCATCCTTCTTCTTTCCTTTTGGAACTGACACCTCAACGAACTTCTGCCCTGACTCCTCACTAATCAACTTCGAAGTCACCTTAGCAACTTTATGTTTTCTGTCTATTACACCCAAACTCAGGAGCAACTGCAAGTCATGTTCCTCCAAGTTGATATCCTCTGTAGCCTCTCAAACTGACTGTGAAGCCAACCACTCTGAGAAATTACTTCTCAGAGAATGAGAAGTTGTCGACTGTACCACCATCTCATGCTCTGTTTCCTCTCCAACCAAAACTACTGCAGTGTCATGGTTACCATCCTCTATATTGTCCAAAGATAAAGCTCTTTTAAATTTTGCCATCTGTAACTTCAACGCTTCTTTAGGAAGAGGTGTTGATCAGAGTGGCTAAGGAGAAAATACAAATGTTTCCAGATTCAATGGAGGAACGACAATATCTTGTTGAGGTGCAACAATTGGTGAAGTATTTGACGCTGGAGAAGTTAAAACTAACACCATAGCCGTAGAAGTGATCTTTTCCCTTGAATGAGACTTCTTGTGCACTTTAATCTTGTAAGGCCTTCTACTTCTTTCTCCCTCATGCTTCCTTTTGAGGGAATCTCCTATGTTGAGATTTCCTACAATCTAATTCATCAAAGCTTCATCAAGGCAATATCCCTTTGTCAGCAACCAGTTTGAAGTATTGACCAGAACAACGACAGACGTTTCCTTGATTGTATGACAGCCACCAATGTTCTCTTGAAGTAGAGCTCTATCTCCTCCCATCTGATGATATGCGTCAAGTAACACAGGCCCATCATCTTTAAGATCCGCAGGTATCCATGCTAATCCATAATCAAACACTTGTCATGCTGATAACCTGCTGAATTCCTTCTTCCTAACTTCGTACTCACTTCTGCACTTCATCTAGAAATATTCTAATGAAGGAACATGCGAGTATTCATGGGATATTGTCTTCCTTTCCACTCCATATGAATCAAAGTTCAACCGTGCTGTGAAGAACTCATTCTCGTACTCAGAGAACATCTCCGCTTCAATTCCTCTAGCTTTGTGAATGGTCTGACAGCTATAATAGCCCACTGTGATCAAGAAGAAGCTTGTAGACTTATGTCGTTTCGACTGTAGGTCATGCATCTCCACGAGTTGTCTGCTCAACTCCATGATGACCACTTTGTCACTTGGATATCTGGGCAATTTGATTGGTTCTCCTGAAAAGTTGGTGACCCTAAGGTATGTAAAGTCCGCAAACTAGATGAAGATACTAGCAATCTGGGACACAACTTCCCAAGCTTCCTTGCTTACCCTGTTGGCCTTCAAATCATTGTTCATCTTGCAAATGAATCCGTAGAAGAATCCATCGTTGACCACCTTATAATATTTATTGCATGTAGAAATAGTAAGCTGCAGATATCACTCAAAAATAGGATCCTTAGAGAGCACAAAATGTTTATCCAGCTTAGAGAAGATACCCTGCAAGGCTGCTACATATACCAAATATGAAGTCATCTTGAAGTTGTAAGTCCACCTCACATTCTAGATCTACTCACCGATGTTGTCACTGAGGATTTACGACCAATTGATTATAGAATCTAATTTTTTGATTTCAATGGTCCTGATGAAGGCATACATCCATGAGCAGAAGTTGTGAGGGTTAGTTTCACCATTTATCCTGCATAGCAATTTCGTAATGTCATCCACCTCCAGCACTAGATTGGATCATGGAAGAGTCCTCGGGAACTTGGATGGAGATCTGGGCTTCTTCATAAACCTGATGTTCATTATGACCACACAGTCAACTTTATGCTTCTCCCATCTGTTGTTAGCGTCCAACATGCTGATAGTAGGCACCACATGTCGTGTTGGAATCTTCAAATAATAATTGATGAACCGTGCATCCAGCCAGATTATTGTCTTCCCCGCAGCATCCTGAATTGATTTGGATAGTGGATGATATGACCTTGCACATTCCATGACAAATTCTAAAAACTAAGTTGTGAATGGGAATGTTGAAGCTCAGATGATTCCACTGCTTTTGACTGCCCACATGAGAGAAGTCTTTCTAGCTCTAGATCTGTCAATCAATTCGGAAAGAGGTTCTGGGCCTAGATATGTGTCTCTGATGTCAACAAATTTGGAAGTAATGCATGATTCCGCCGAGCTTTCTCTTTCATCTCGCTTTTCCATGGTCGGATCTATCTTTGTCTAAGCAACTCTTTTTCTCTTTATTCGGCTAAAATTCTTTACAATTGGTGCAAATGTGGGAATTTCTTCAGATTCCGAGGATGTATTCAATGTATCTGACATTTATTTAAGCTCCCTTTCAATTATATAAGCACCTGTAATGAATACCTGCAATTAATTCAAACAAAGACGACAACCAGAACATGAACACTTGATTTTTATCATAAAAATCTACATATAAAGCCTGCTGCCCTAAAATTTGAGGCTTTGCTTACATGAAAAGCAAGCATAAATATTTTTCATCTTCACTTGAGCACCTATACCAATATGTAGATATTTAACTAAGCCTAAAACAAGCTCCTCCAATCCTAGGTGCCAAACCTTGAAGCTTTCTGGCAGTGAAAAACAATTCTTTGAGCAAAAATCCTCCTCCTTTGGGTGCCAAAACTGTCCGGGCTGCACTCCTTTTCTAGAAGAATTAATTAATTCATGATTATGGCATCCCATGATTATATAACCTTCATTATTCTATAATTAATAATTACCTCTCCTATTCCTGACAATTAATTAATTAATAAACATGCTTTTCTCTCCAAATTGGGCGCCTATTTTGTGCATGCTCATGGCTGCCATTAAATAAATAAATTTAATTTATTTTTAGCCCTCTACTTTCACTTAACATCATGCTTTGACCTTCTATTTCTCCATGTGCCAAAAATAAGAATAAAAAGCCATTAATTAATACTTCAAAAAGTATTATTTCTCCTCCAAATGGGTCACACTTTTTAGCATGCTCTAGGGCTGCATTAAATAAATTAATTTAATTTATTTTTAGCATTCCACTTCCCATCTACTTTGACTTCCCTTTATGCATTGACTTTTCCTCATCCGTGGGCGCCAAAATTGGAAGAAAAACTATTAATAAATGCCATTAGATAAATTAATCAATTCTCCAAAGGGGTCACACTTTTTGGTAAAGGCTGGTTTCTATTTTTAAAAGTCAATTTTGATGGGATTATTCACCCTGCATGGCAGCTCCAAAAATATCATTATCCACTTAAGTTGTTTGACTTCCACAATGAGATTTTTTTACCCTACAAGGCAGGTAAGAAATTCCCATCAATGCCTTAAGTGATTTTTATTTATTTCACAATGGGAATTTTCACCCTGCATGGCAGGTAAGAAATTCCCGCCTGCCTGCTGCCTTTAATTTTCCCATCATGACTTAAGTGACTTTGCCTTCATGGGAATAAGTACCCTGCAAGGCAGGTACAAAAATCCCACCTGCCTTCTGCGACCAAAAATCCACTGCAGCTTAAATCCATCCATTCCAAAAAAATGTGACCTATCTAGAAGAAGCTTTTTTGTGCATGACTTCATCTTTTTAAAGAGAATCTGACTTCCTGAGTTTGATTCCTTCTGGCATGGCGGCCGTAGATGATCTCCAGATACTCCAAGAAAGAAAACAAATTGTACTGGTGAAGGAATTGACCTAGGGGAATTTCACAGAGAAAAATACAGGAAAAATAACAAAAAATGCAAATGTTGCCAGAAGTCATAGATAAAGCCCAGGATCCATTCCTGGTGAAAACCCTATTGGTATATGTGAATATTGACATGCAAAATTTCAACAGGGCTAAACCAAAGCACAATTTACTTCAAACAGGGCTCAAAATAATTAAATAAAATTTTACCGCAGAAAAAAACTTGACGAAGGGATAAAACAATTTTTGGCATCTGGGTATTTGTCGAAATTAACTCCTATGATTAATTGGGAATATATAAGTGCAATACAGGCATCTTTTGGCAATAAAAACACAAAATGACCTGTTATTTTAAAAGTACAAAATTTTTACATGGGGTAGTCCCAGATTTTAGGGTGAAATCTGAGGACACCAATAGGAGTGGATACATACCCATGTAGTGTTGTCGATTGTTGTCACTTCATCAATTGAAAGAGAGATAAAATTAGCATTTTTAAATTTTCTTTCAAATCTTCCTTCTCTATCATTGAAAGGAAGTTTACCGTTTCCCATGCACTATTATCTGATCAATGAGATTGAGGAACGTTGTGCATTCCATTGTATTGATACAAAAATATAAAATCAAGGAAATATGAAATCGGTCTTCCTTTCTTAAGTATGTGAAATAATGTAGAGAATTGTATGAGTTTTACATGCAGATTTGATTGATTCATCTTACAAATTTGCAATGTGAGCGTTCCTCCCCTTTTCATGAGATGTCTGCATCTTTTTCTGTTCTACTTCATACTCAGTTGCATATTTAACATGCATGCATTCTTTTTCAGTCTTCCACCTGTGTGTTTTGATTTTCTGGCCATCCTCCCTTATTACAATCAAATATTATTTTCCACATTGTTTTTCTATAGTGTCCAGCTTCAACTGCATTTTTTGTTATTTTTCCAATTTCCACGTACATATTGTACATATACATTCAGATGGGATCTCTTCTAAATTAGCTCGATGTATAGGTTCAATATATGGAAATTTGGCAACCCAATCAAACTTGTATGTCCTCCTAAGTGTACACATATATTTTTTTTCATTTTCAATGTTTTACTTTTATGAGTAAAATTTTGAGCATTATCAAAATCACCTGCTTTCCTCTTTCGTGAACTAGAATTTACATTTTATTTTTGTGTTCCATTTTGCTGAATATTTGTATGTGCGATATCTTGATGCACTCCTGGTTGCACCTCAAGAGAAATATCTTCAAGCTCGGGCATCCCAACAGGTATATCTTCAAGATCTGACATGGTATCATCATAGGTGTCATTTGGTTGATACTGTGTAGAATGCATGTCCACCTCAATATTACCTTCCACACATTTTGTACTCTGATTCATTCCAATGGTAGTTGTATGGGTGTTGGTGGCTATAGTATCTGTAGCAACAGAGTTTCCAAAATACTTAAATAGGGACTTCTGATTTTTTTAGTTACTTTTTGGGTCTTCACATTCTAAACACTAGCACCTTCCATTTTTATAAACGGATAAGTTGAAAATCTATCACGCGTCAAAAATAATGAGTCATACATCAACAACAAGAGCATTGTGCATCAACAACTTATACCTCGTCGCGTGTCAACAAAATAACCTTTTTGCAAGTCAACAAATATCATTGTCACTCATCAAATAAGTACTGTGTCATGCGTCAACAATAGCTGTGTCAAGCGTCAACAACATAACCCCTGTCGCACATCAGTTGAATCTCCTTATTGTGCTTACATAGAAAACATTTGCCGCATGTAAGAAAATATAATAATTTGTACGTCAATAAATATTGTTTTGGCACGTCAAATAAGTATTGTGTCGTGTGTTAATAAGAGTATTGTCATGCATCAAGAAGAGTGTTGTCATAGGCCAACAATAGCAGTGTCAGGCATCAACCACCAAACCCTTATCATGAGTCAGCTAAATCTCCTTGTCACTCGTCCACAAAAAACCTTTGTCGTGCATCAACAAATATTATTAGTCACACGTCAACAAATAGCACTTGTTGCCTAGTTGTAAAATTCTAAATAGTAAATAGACCTACACTGTGCACTAGTGCTTAGAGTATGCAATTTCATGGTATTTGATATGTCGGAAGCTCAACTAGTAGTATACTACCTGGTGAATCAACTAGGTTTTTATAGGATATGTTTTCAAATGCAGGCGAAGCCAACCCTTAAAACAAATATACTGTAAATTTTAGGCAAATCAGACACTGACCTGGTCCGAAAAATTTTCCTTTTCAAATTTTGCTAAAATGGATTTTTCTCCATATTACGAATATTGGCCACTAAAAAAATTCCTGCTCATAAAATAGTGTTCATTTTTAGCACATCTTTATAATTAAATTACTTAGATAGATCTCAATATCAACAACAATAGAACACCAAAGAACACCAAAATATAGAGAAATGATCACAATATGCAATCATATTTACTTAGCCACTTCAAGGGGGAAACCTCCAAATTGTACAATAAGATTCAAGTGCTCAACTCATGCTAATATCCTACTCTCTAACTCCTATATATACCCTAATATACTATCCAAATCCCTAAGGCCGACCCACTAAACATATGAAAGCATAAATAAATATGATATGACATGATAAGAGATTATGTCAGCTATAGGTCGGCTATCCATATCCTAATATATGACCCGGGGTTAATGGCGTAACATGCCCATCCCCTTCAAAGTAACATTGTCCCCAATGTTGAAAATTTTTGGAGGCTTTTTCACACAAGGGTAGTCTTCAATGTTGAAGATCTATGGATGTTGGTACAAAAATTAATCCTCCTCCCATGTTGTCAGTGCATTTTATCGATTCTTCCACTTGATTAAATAATCAATAATTACTCCCCTGATCACCCTCTTAATGTGAATATGAAGAATTTCCTCATGTTCCAAACTGATTTGGCCTTCTTTATCCAACACAGGTTACTTTATCAAGGTTGGAAAATTTTGTGTAATGAAATTCCATAATCCAGAAATGTGTCAGATATGTGAAAGTGTAAAACTCTCATTGAACTGAGAGAGAGATTCAATTCTGCAAAAAAATATTCTTACCATCCACTTGAACTTCCTTTAAATTATTATTTTTGATTGGTACACTCTTCAAACGAAAATATTGAATATCCGGAGAGCCACAATGTGAGAAAGGATCCTTAGGGTTGAGGAACGGCGAAGATAAGGATGGTGGGAGGAGGAGGGGAGGGGAGGAGGGAGGGGAGGCGGAGGAGGAGGAGAGGAGGGGGAGGAGGAGGGGAGGAGGGAGGGAGGAGGGGAGGAGGAGAGGAGGGGGAGGAGGAGGAGGAGTAGGAGTGAGGAGGAGGCGGAGAGGAGGAGGGGAGGAGGAGGAAGGAGGAGGAGGAGGAGGAAGGAGGAGGAAGTAGGAAGAAGGAAGAGGAGGACGATGCGGGGAGGAAGGGAGGAAGAGAGGGAAGATGAGGAGGAGAAGCTAAGATGACAGAGGAAGAAGCAATGAAGAAGAAGGAAGAAGAGAAGAAGTAAGAAAGAGGAAGAAGAAAGAGGAAGAGGAGAAGCGGAAGAGGAGGAGGAAGAGGAAGAGGAAGAGGAAGAGGAAGAGAAGAGGAAGAGAAAGGGACGAGGACGCGGCGTAGGAGGAGGGAGCGGAAGGAGGAGGAGGAAGGAGGAGGAGAAAGAGGCGGAAGAAGAGGAGGAAGAGGAGGAGAGAAGGGAGGAATAGGAGGAGAGATGGACGAGGAAGAGGAGGAGAGAAGAGGATGACGAAGCAGAGGAGGAGGGGAGGAAGAGGAAAGCGGAGGAGGAGGATGGAGGAGGCGAGGAGGAGGCTGACTATGTCGGCCGGAGGAGGAGGATGAAGAGGAGGAAGCGGAAGAATAGACGAAGTAATCTTCCTCGTCGTCTTCCGTCATGGATACTCAGAAGAGGGCAGAAGAAGAGGAGGTCACGATAGGTGCAGAGCCTCCGCCGAGACTACGATTCGGCGTCCTCCTCACATCTCCTCCGCCTCCTCCTCTTCTTCTTCTCTGTATGAAATCCGTACTCTATTAAATCTATAGTATCCTACTATACATCCAAATCCCTAAGGAGGACCAAAAGCAATGAAAGCATAAATAAATATGATATAAACATGATAAGAGATTATGTTAGCCATAGGAAAACTATCCATATCCCAACATATGTCCTGGGATTAAGGGTGTAACACTCTTTACCAAAGGATCCATAGGGGTTGGATTCATCATAGGCTAGAGGCATGACCAAAGTCTTGTTAATTGCAACAGATATCATAGCCAATTCTACAAACAATCGATGACCTTAAAGATGAGAGGGGTGCCTTCATTCAAGTCTACAATATTAACATTCACTCCAGACTTCATATAAGAGTATCCTTCCATGTTTAGAGGGTTTTGAGACTCATTGTTGATAATGAGAGCATGACAAGGGCACCACCATACCATTGGCTATACTCTATACAAAATGTACTGTCTAATCATGATGGAACCCCTATAACATTTTCATAATATCTATGTATGGAATGTGCATGCCCATAATCATGGTGAAAGGCTCTAACATGATGACTTGATGCCAAAAATGAAACATCACACATAGCCCATAAATGTTGGCATGTACATCCATCTTTATTGGCAGTATGGGGTATGCCATACAATGATAATTTGAAACCTATTTAACCCAAACCAAGTACGGGTTTTTCCATTCCTTTTTGGAACAACTTTCCATCTTGTTAATTTTTACAGGTCGTGAGGAAGCTAGGAAGTGAGGAAATCTATCAAAATTGTAGTCACAAAATCATGCACTTTAGACATTTATTTATCTGAGTCTCATACTACTATTTAACAAGTTCTTGAGTGTACTAATAAACCCCCTTCCCTTGGTCATGTTGTTTATTTTATTTCGTAATTTGTGACCTATTTCACCCACATGCCCAACCATTTTCTAACATTATGTGTTATTTTAGCCTAAGCTAGGGTGCCCATGGGTGCCCTAGTCCCATCCAAGGATGCCTTGATCCTTATAACACTTTCCCACCACTTTTGGGAATCTTCTAGTTGTTTTTCATCTTTATCTTTCTTGTGGTCAGACTTTTTAGGGTTAATTACAAAATTAGAACAAGAGAACCCTATAAATATAAAGTTATGAGACCATAATGAGGGACCTAGCATCATCTACTACTATCAATCCATCTAGAGTTGCATCCATCTATTGCATTGGCATCCATATAGCTCCATCATCAAGGCAAAAGCTAGGACATCTGCATCACACTTCATAGGGGGAAGGATTCTATTCTATTCCATGCACATATTCTATTTCATTTTTCTACATTTAGCTATTGCTCAATATTTTACAAAGTGCGACTAGCACAAGAGCATCTAGGGTATGGCACACACACACTCACCAGAACTACATTTGGGTGTGAAATGTAGTGTAGCACTTAGTTTAGTAAGCCCACTATTGTGGCAGCTGAGGTCAATCCGACCCATTCATTTGCATCTTCCTTTATTAGGGGTTTGATACTTCCTTTTGGGTCTTTTGTAGGTTATTCTTCCTCTTGGAATATTTGGAGCATTCAACGCAGTACAGAGAAATTAATGTGACAAGTAACGAAGGATAACAATCATCTCTCGGACCTATAAAGACCAGTTCTGGACCTTTTCCCCAAACCAGGGCACTTGTTTTGCTTACCTGAGCACCCGTGGGCACCCCAGTGCTCCAGTCCAACCACATCACCCAAATCTATCCTTTGTGGGACCGTGGACAATCATTCCTGCTTTCTAATTTTTTGTTCATCACTGTGACACAGTTCGACAAACATTTGTTATCAGCTGAGTTATTTCCTCTTCCCTCTTGCACATTAGGGTTTAGTATTTCATTTTATATTTTTTCTTAGATCACTAAAATATTTCTTTACTACATTTATTTACTTTAGTATAATTATGCATAGCTTAAATTAACTACCTTAGCACTACATAGTTAGTCAAATTTTAGTTAATCATTTTGGTGAACCTGAATCTTATCATGGATAAAAACCATCCTTCTGAATCTCCAATCATCCTGCAATTTGATAGCTTTGGTCAGGCCATTATTGAGACCCCTGTTGATCCTTTTGGATATAGACCTTTCCCTTCTCTTATTCAGCTTCCATCTTTTGATATAGACATAAATCTTTAGATGGCGTTATTATTGCTTATATGTGTACCATCGATCCTAACATTCTAGCACATATTTTAGACAAATCACATGATACAAAATATGACTACATAGATGCAACTCCTCCCATTTCTGAATCACAAGGAATTTTTCATTCGCATTCGCCCATCAATTATCCCACATCATATATATTTGACCCTCCTAATACAATGTTTGTTCCTACCTGCCCATTTTCTGATCTCGAATCACAACCTCTCAAAGCTCCACATGACTTTGACACAACTATTTGTATGGTTGATATGGTTCCTCCTACTTCATCTCCATCCCCTAATATCATGAATGACATGATACTTTATTCTTGTTCTTAACACGATAATAAGTCTGAGAAGCTCAAAGGCATTGCAATGGTGGGTTAAACGAGCATACGGCTAAATTAATTCTGAGCCATCCTAAAGAAAAATAAAGGCTCAAGGAAACCATGAATTTGGAACACACACAAAAGTGATAGGTAATCATGAGGTCATGAATGAAGCAAAGATAAACATATTTGAGTGAAAGAAAACAATACAAATCTCCAAATTAAGCAAATCTGAATGGCTCAAACACAATCGAGATGGAAAGTGGAAAATGGGAAAAAAATGATGGCACCCATCTCAATAGGCATGATTTCTTCATTTGAATTTTCTTAAAAGTTTCTAAGCCTTTTCAACAAACCCATTTTTTGCATATCATGTTGTCAATGTTGTCCACAAAACCCGTGTTTTGTTTTTGTTTTTACATTTTGTCAAACAGTTCACCTACCTTGTGTAAGATTCCACATTTACATGCACGTCTACAAGAGCATGTGCAACTACAACATCCGAAAAATCCCCACTATCTTTCATGCTTAGATTGATGTCCATACCTTTTTCTAGAGTTCATATCTTGGGCCACACAAGGAATATGTAGGAAACTAAGATGGTCAGGTTGGAAACCTGTTTGTTGCATAGGTGAAACATAGTGACTTTCCATGAGTAAACCCATGTCTTCTATCATCACTGCAACTTTCCAAATACCGCTAAATTTACAGGTTTCCTTGGGTATCAGTGTGATTATTACCTCTGGATCTCAAATTAAGTGCTTGTATTGTTTTTCAAGGAAAAGGGACAGGTCTGAAAAGGCATCTACAACACTGATAATCCCTTTTCACACTCACTGTCATCACTATGCTTTGCCCATGTGCCTTGATGGCTACCCAGATCCACGTCATTTCACAATACATCCCCATTTTTTTAAAAAAAAATTAATATAATTTTTTTTGTGGGCACTAGATTTCCCTCCCATTATAAGAGCATTGTCCTCAATGTGACACAATGTCGAGGTTAGTTAGAAATATTAGTAAGCAAGGAAATCCAACAATGACACATATCTCTTAGCATAACAACTGTCATTATAATGTGATCACAAGGAAGCAAAGCTAAATTTGGCAATACCTTATATTTTAATTTTCTTTGAAGATTAGTTGTTAGTTATCTTTTTCTTTACTACTTAGTTTTTTTTATAGTATTTCTTTATCTCAAACTCCTAGTATTCTTTGATTACAATTTCAATTGTCTTATGTTCGTGGGTGCCCAATAGAAACTGACATCACAATACCACATCACACTAATGGTTCACAAGACATCATGATATGTACCTTCATGACTATATCGTGTCACAAGAACTCAACCAAACCATGGAAAAACAAACATATCCCTCACAAGATAGTACTTGTTATACATGCCCCTCATACAAAATTACTCGCAACATAAGCAAACTACAACAACATGGAATTCTGAACAAGTACACACATAAAGGTTTCACGAAACCCCAAACTATAACTGTAGCTACATGGTATCAAAAAGGGATCAAAACATACCCTCAAAGAGAAGCATCAATCCTCACATCACAAAATATAACTAGACTTACATGAGTACGCATAAATCATAATATGATAACATACACCTCCCAAAACATCACAAAACAACTCCATATACCTCTAAAATCATCACAAAAAAAATCCCTATAACTCCTAAAGCATCACAAAGTAAATCCACATACCTCCCAAAGTATCATGAACAAATCCATATACCTCCCAAATTATCACAAAAAAATCCATATACCTCCCAAAACATCACATAATAACTCCATATACATCCCTAAGAATCAAAAAATAAAAGACCTCCAAGTGCACTAATCAAACACACACAAGTCTCTTATGCCTCCCTCAAGTCTCTTATGCCTCCCTCAAGCCTCTTATGCCTCCCTAAAAGAGGTTGGTCACCCTATGGCCCTAGGCACATAAATTCCAGACACCCCTAACCCAAGTGACATAATAATTTGTGGTTCAACAAGCCACTAGTTATCTGTAACTCCTTAGGGCATACCCCCATACAATGAAATGGGCCCATAGGTTCAACCACTCCATGGTGAATCCCATGCCCCTATTCCAACACATTACGACATTAGAACCATCATAACAATCTATTTCAAATGTCAACTGGCAAAATCCCAAGCCTTAGGCTAGGCTATAAAAAAAAATTAAACTTGAAATGAAAAATTAAAACTAAGCAAAACAAAAGGCTAAATAGCCACAATTAGTGTAAAAATCCATATGTTAGTGCAACAACTAAATAAGATGCCCAAAATATAAGAACACGTCAATCAATAAAACTATTGGTTCTGACAAACAAAGAGATAATGATTAATTTACGAATAAAGTACATATAGAGAAATAGTACATTACAATCACTTTGTGGCTTCATAAAACCACCAAAAGGGTACCCATCGAGTTATTAGTACTCAAAAATCGAGCCTCAACTTGCAAAATAACATATCAAATAATACAACAATAATAATCTCTGCTTGAATCATACCTCCATACTCCCACAAGGATCAACATAGTAAAAATCACATAGGATTGTTCAATGGACAGCCCTATAGGAGAGAGAAGGGGATGCTAGTTTGCATATGTTGAGCATAAGGTGGTGTGCATCCACAATATATAGAGCAAGCTCAAAGTATACTAAATAGATAGAAGTGGGTTTTCAGTCTATATAAGACTCCACTTCCTTATTCGTACTCGGCTCAAGAATATGAAAACTTGGTCCATGCCTCCTCTCTCCACACATACGCTCTTAACAATTGTTACCCTTAGGGTCGTCTAGTGTAAGGTTCAAAACATAACACATGACTACATCACTAACACAATGGTGATTCACACACATTAACCATAACATCTTACATATGGTACACACACACACACACATAGGTCACAACACAATCATTACTTTCATGGGTTACGATACATCATGTTTGCACATAATGCACCCAAGGTGCAAGTACTTCACAATAGGGGTCATATGATAACCATATTCCCCTAATTCATGACATGAATAATCACATATTACACGAATTATACGTATGAGGAACATAATATCTAACATTACAACATATAGTCAATTGCAATTACAACATGGTGACACACACGATTCATCACAACACGGTGACAACATCACAATATAATCCAATTCACTATACACCAATATTTGTCATACAACACATCAACACACCTACATATCACGTAATGCCAAAATGCTCCAACACTTCACAATCCACAATAACATTATTTCCGCACACGATAAGGTGGTACATCACACACAAATTCCTCATTGAATCCATGAAAAGGAGAGGGAATAACCTCATCACAAACACATCAACATGATAACAAATACGTGTTAAGTGACATGCACAACATGTGCGTTCATAATATCACAATTACAATGTTGGTCACATAACAAAATATATCACAATACTCTACTAATCTACACCACCACCATGCAGAATCATCAAAACTCCAATCCATCCTAGAGGTTTGAGAGCATGAAACTCCACTCTGATACCAAATGTAACTCCCACACTTTACACACACTAAAAAAACCAGTAAAAATACCGGAAAAAATTTCACCTTCCTCCAAAGATGGTTTAAACATGATATGAGAATGACCTAAATTTCACCTTCCTCTAAAGACATCATCAATTAGTTACGTTTGCACAAACTAATCATACACAAAAATGTTGTTAAGTTTCAAAATAAACTTTTCTTATTGCATCATAGAACCCAAATGAAAACTGAGATTGGGTATCGAGTTCATCTATGATCCCAAATCTTAAAGGTGACTTCCAAGGTTGGTGGGCGATCTTCGCCATTCAACATGTATGTTGGTCCAAGAGGATTTTATACCATGTTTAATTTTTGTTTCCCAAGGGGCACTACCCTAGGAGAACACTTTGTCCTTACTACACACATGATCACCAAGCCTAGGAGGGAAATTACCTACTCAAGATAATGTTTGACCATGTTGTTCATAGCTGTTGGATTCACAACAATGTCATTCAACATACAAACTATGTCGATAAACTCAACTTGTGATCTTATTTATTAAATCTAGAAGGTGTTATTGAGTGTAAGGATTTTAGTTCATCCTAAGGTTTTTGTTTTCTATACTACAAAGAATCACACATGAAGGGTAGTTATACGTGAATTTTAAACTAAGGTGGATTGTTTCATTTAGATCTCTTTATTACATTTTAAGGTAATATTTACACAACATACCAACTATTTTATCATCAATTGCACATTGTAATTGCACTATAAACTATTAATTTTGATTTCATTTAACACATTTATCCAATTTTTACAGTACAAATCTTGGAATCAAATAACACCCATGTTTAGATGAACATTTCCCTTAAACACTAGCATCTTAAAAATGTTACAAATATTCACTAATAAACCTTTCAATACTTCACAAAATTTTGAACTATCCTCTACAATTTCACTTAACACATATATCCAATCCCCTTTTTACCATATGTAATTTTGAATCAAAACAACACCTATAAATAAATGCACAATTCCCCAAAGCACCCCTAAAATTAGCATCTCATTCATAGTACCAAATTTAAATAACGAGTCCTTACTACAACATAACAATACATATATATTTTTCCATTATCATACATAATTTACAATAATACACAATGAGTTTCAACCATGTTGTTTCGCCATCTTACTCGTATCTTGCAAAACCATGTGAACATGAAATCAATGATAAATCATTGACAAGACATCCACCTAGATCTATCATAATTAACGTTGTTTAGCTTCCCATTTACATAAAAATAATAAATTGATTTCGAAAGGAGGGGGTTAGAGAGACATATTTATTTCATTTCATCTCACTCCATTTCTTAACCAAGGAGAGAGAAAGACTTAGGGAGGAGAGAGAAACACTATTTTCCCAAAAGTTAAATTTTACACCACAAGCCACAAGATAGAGTTCCAAAAATTTATTTACAAGTGTCAACAAGTTTCCATGGTGGTTTGGTAACCTGACGGGGGTCCTACAACTTTATTTTTACGTTTTCCTACTAGTTGCAAAAATATTCAAATTGGAGTCAGAGGCTAAGAAAGTACATTCAAAAACCATCTTCCGATAAGAAAATTCATGACAGGAGAATTTCTACATGTTCATCTATATACCAAGAATCCACAGGAACTGACAGAATTAAAAACTGACGAATGACTTACAATTGGCGGCCAGTTTTCCAAGGCTAATGGTCTTAATTGACCTAGTTGTAAATGATGAAAAGTTAGCTCGAGCTCTCAAAAAACCACATCTAAAAATGAAGTTCGATGGATGAACATATGACAAGAAACTTCCTATAAGTTCCCCTATATACATGGAGAATTCACCAGAGTCGACATGATTGAGAACTAACAAATGGTTTTCAAACAACGACAAGTTTTTCTAAACTCAGGAAGCTAGGAAGTGAGGAAATCTATCAAAATTGTAGTCGAAAAATCATGCACTTTAGACATTTATTTATCCGAGTCTCATACTACTATTTAGCAGGTTCTTGAGTGAAATACTAATTAACCCCCTTCCTTTGGTCATCTCGTTTATTTTATTTCATATTTTTTGACCTATTTTACCCCCATGCCCAACCATTTTCTAACATTCTGAGTTATTTCAACCTAATCTAGGGTGCCTATGGGCACCCTAGTCCCACCTAGGGGTGCCCTAATCCTTATAACACCCTCTTGTAACTTTTTGGCATCTTCTATCCATTTTTCATCTTTATATTTCTTGTGGTCGGCCTTTTCAAGGTTAATTAGAACAAGAGAACCTTATAAATATAAAGTTATGAGACCATAATGAGGGACCTAGCATCATCTACTACTATCACTCCATCTATAGTTGCATCCATCTATTGCATTGGCATCCACATAGCTCCATTATCAAGGCACAAGCTAGGACATTTGCATCAATATTCATAGGGGGAAGGATTCTATTCTATTCCATACACACATTCTATTAAATTTTCTACATTTAGCTTTTGCTCGATATTTCACAAAGTGCGACTGACACAAGAGCACTTAGGGCACGGCATGCACACACTCACAAGAACTACATTTGGGTCCAAAATGTAGTGTAACACTCAATTTAGTAAGCCCACTATTGTGGTAGCCGAGGTCATTCTGACCCATTCATTTGCATCTTCCTTTATTAAGGTTTTGATACTTCCTTTTGAGTCTTTTGCAGGTTATTCTTCCTCTTGGAATATTTGGAGCATTCAGCGTAGTAAAGAGAAATTAATGCGACAAGAAGCGATGGATAACAATCATCTCCCAGACCTATGAAGACTAGTTCTGGACCTTTTTCCCAAACCATGGCACTTTTTTTGCTTACTAGAGCGCCCGTGGGCACCCCAGGTGCCACAGTCGAATCACATCACCCAAATCTATCCTTTGCAGGACCCTAGATAGTTGTTCCTACTTTTTAATTTTCTGTTCATCACTACGAAACAGTTCGACAAAAATTTGTCATGATCTTAGTTCTTTCCTCTTCCCTCTTCCCTCTTGCATATTAGGGTTTAGTATTTCATTTTATATTTTTTTTAGATCACTAAAATATTTCTTTACTACATTTATTTACATAGTATAGTTATGCATAGCTTAAATTAACTACCTTAGCACTATATAGTCAAATTTTAGTTAATCATTTTGGTGAACCTGACTCTTATCATGGATAAAAATCATCTGTTTGAATCTCGAATCATCCTGCAATTTGATAGCTTTGGTTAGGCCATTGTTGATACCCTTTTTGATCCTTTTGGATATAGGCCTTTCCCTTCTCGTATTCAGCTTTCATCTTTTGATATAAACATAAAGCTTTAGATGATGCTATTGTTGCTTATATGTGTACCATTGATCCTAACATTCTAGTGCATATTTTAGACAAAGCACACAATCCAAAATCTGACTACATAGCTACAGCTCCTCTCATTGTTGAATCACAAGGAATTTTTCATTCGCATTCGCCCATTAATTCTCCCACATCATATATAGTTGACCCTCCTAATATAATGTTTGTTCCTACCTCCCCATTTTTTGATCTCGAATCACAACCTCTCAAAGCTCCACATGACTCTAACACAACTATTTGTATGGTTGATGTGGTTCCTCCTACTTCATCTCCATCCCCTAATATCATGAATGCCATGATACTTTATTCCTGGTCTTAACATGATAATAAGTCTGAGGAGCTCAAAGGCATTGCAATGGTGGGTTAAATGAGCATAGGGCTAAATTAATTTTGAACCATCCTAAAAAAATAAAGGCTCAAGGAAACATGAATTTGGAACACACACAAAAATGATAGGAAATCACAAGCTCATGATTGAAGCAAATATAAACATATTTGAGCGAAATAAAACAATACAAATCTCCAAACAACACAAATTTTAATGGCTCAAACGCAATCGAGATGGAAAGTGGAAAATAGGAAAAAAATGATGGCACCCATCTCGATAAGCATGATTTATTCATCTGCATTTTCTTAAAAGTTTCTAAACCTTTTCAACAAACCAATTTTTTGCATATCCTGTTGTCAATGTTGTCCACAAAACCCACGTTTTTTTTTTGTGTTTACATTTTTTCAAACAGTACATCTTCCTTGTGCAAGGTTCCACATTTACATACGCATCTGTAAGAGCATGTGCAACTACAACATCTAGAAAATCCCCACTATCTTTTATGCTTAGATTGATGTCCATACCCTATTCCAAAGTTTATATATTGGGCCACACAGGGAACATGTAGGAAACTAAGATGGTCAGGTTGGAGACCTGTTTGTTGCATAGGAGAAACACAGTGACTGTCGATGAGTAAACCCATGTCTTCTATCATCGCTGTAACTTTCCAAATACTACTAAATTTACATGTTTCCTTGGGTATCAGTGTGATTATTACCTCTGGATCTCAAATTAAGTGTTTGTATTTTTATTCAAGGAGAAGGGACAAGTCTGAAAATGCATCTGTAACACTAATAACCCATTTTCACACTCACTGCCATCGATATGCCCTGCCCACGTGCTTTGATGTCTACCCAGATCCACGTGATTTCACAATACATCCCCGTTTTTTTAAATTTTTTTTTTTGTGGGCACTAGATTTCCCTCTCCTTATAAGAGCATCGTCCTCAATGTGACACAATGTCAAAATTAGTTAGAAATATTAGTAAGCAAGGAAATCCAACAAGGACACATATCTCTTAGCATAATAACTGTCATTATAATGCGACCACAAGGAAGCAAAGATAAATTTGGCAATACCTTAGATTTTAATTTTCTTTGAAGATTGGTAGTTAGTTATCTTTTGTTTTACTACTGCATTAGTTTTTTTTACAGGATTTCTTTATCTCAACCTCTTAGTATTCTTTGTTTACAATTTCAATTGTCTTATGTTCGTGGGTACCCAACAGAAACTGACATCACAATACCACATCACACTAACGGTTCACAAGACATTATGATATGTACCTTCACGACTATATTGCATCACAAAAACTCAACTGAACCATGGAAAAAACATACATATCTCTCACAGCATAGTACTTGTTATACATGCTCGTGATACTAAATTACTTGCAACATTGGCAAACTACAACAACATGGAATTCTGAATAGGTACACACATAAAGGTTTCACGAAACCCCAAACTATAAGTGTAGTTACATGGTGTCAAAAAGGGATAAAACATACCATCAAAGAAGAGCATCAATTCTGACATCACAAAATATAACTAGACTTACATGAGTACACATAAATCATAATATGATAACATACAACTCCCAAAACATCACAAAACAACTCCATATACCTCTAAAAGTATCACAAAACAACTCCCTACACCTCCAAAAGCATCAAAAAGTAACTCCACATACCTCCCAAAGTATCAAGAACAACTCCATATACCTCCCAAAATATCACAAAACAACTCCATATACCTTCTAAAGTATCACAAAATAAAAGACCTCCAAGTGCACTAATCAAACACACATAAGTCTCTTATGTCTCTCTCAATTTTCTTATGCCTCCCTCAATCCTCTTATGTCTCCCTCAAGTCTCTTATGTCTCCCTCAAGTCTATTATGCCTCCCTCAAGTCTCTTATGTCTCCCTAAAAGAGGTCGGTCACCCTATGACCCTAGGCACATAAAGTCCAGACACCCCTAACCCAAATGACATAATAACTTATGGTTCAACAACCCACTAGTTATCTGTAACACCTTTGGGTGTAGCCCCATACAACGAAACAGTTCCATAGGTTCAACCACTCCATGGTGAATCCCATGACCCTATTCCAACACATTAGCACATTAGAACCATCATAACAATCCGATTTAAATGCCAACTTACAAAATCCCAAGCCTTAGGATGGGCTATATAAAAAAAAATTAAACTTGAAATGCAAATTTAAAACTAAGCAAAACAAATGGCTAAATAGCCATAGTTAGTACAAAAATCCATATGTTAGTGCAACAACTAAATAAGATGCCCAAAATATAAGAACACATCAATCAAGAAAACTGCTGGTACTGACAAGCAAACAGATAATGATTAATTTACAAATAAAATACATATAGAGAAATAGCACATTAAAATCACTAAGTGACCTCATATGGCCACCAAAGGGGTACCCATCGAGTTACTAGTACTCATAAATTGAGGAGCGTCTTGTAAAATAACATATCAAATAATACAACAATAATAATCTCTTCTTGAATCATCCCTTCATACTCCCACAAGGATCACAATAATAAAAATCACATAGGATTATTCGATGGACAACCCAATAAGAGAGAGAAGGGGACGCTAGTTTGCATAAGTTGATCATAAGGTGGTGTGCATCCATAATATATATAGCAAGCTTAAAGTATACTAAACAGATAGAAGTGGGTTTTCAGTCTATATAAGACTCCACTTCCTCACTCATACTCGGCTCAAGAATATGAAAACATGGTACATGCCTCCTCTCTCTACACATACACTCTTAACAATTGTTACCCTTAGGGTCGTCTAGTGTACGGTTCACAACATAACACATGACTACATCACTAACACAATGGTGATTCATGCACATTAACCATAATATGTTACATATGGTATATATATATATATATATATGGTATAACACAATCATTAGTTTCATGGGTTACGATACATCACGTTTCCACATAATGCACCCAAGGTGCAAGTAATTCACAATAGAGGTAATATGATCCCCATATGCCACTAATTCATGACATGAATCATCACATATTACACGAATTATACATATGAGGAACACAATGTCTAACATTACAACATATAGTCAATTACAATTACAACATGGTGACACACACGATTCATCACAACATGGTGACGACATCACAATATAATCCAATTCACTATACACCAAACTTTGTCATACAACACATCAGCACACCTACATATCATGTAATGCCAAAATGATTCAACACTCCATAATCCACAATAACATTATTTCTAAACACAAATAGGCGGTACATCACACACAAATTCCTCATTGAATCCATGAAAAGGAGAGGGAATACTCTCATCACAAGCACATCAATGGGATAACAAATACACACTAAGTGACATGCACAACATGTGCGTTCATAATATCACAATTACAATGTTGGTCACATAACAAAATATATCACAATACTCTACCAATCTACACCACCACCATGCAGAATCATCACAACTCTAATCCATCCCACGGGTACAAGAGTATGAACCTCTTCTCTGATACCAAATGTAACTCCCACATTTTACACACACTAAAAAAACCAGTAAAAATATTGGAACTAATTTTATTTTTGACTTAGATTGTAGTACACATGACACTATAGGAGATCACTTGGGATAACACACAACACACCATATGTTTTCAAAACACTAACCCACATAGATAACACAAAAACATGTTATGCACAAGAAGCCACTTTTTGTTCCCATATAACAAGGCAAAACATAACGATTCAATTACAATACAAAGTTATAGATAGGGTATTCCCACAACATGATATTTTTAGGATTACACATTTATTAAAATCATGTTTCAATACTTAACTTAAGATCTAGAAGGGTTCATAATATGTGAATCATACATTCCTTTTCCTCTTGTTAGATTTCCTCTTTACTGTTTAACATTTAATTTACGGTGTATCTCATTGAAATTTGAATAAGGATCATCTATATTATTTTGATTACTTGTGTAATTCGTTCATCATTTAATAGGGTATTTATTTGCACACAAGACTACTTACCTACACACAAGGCCACTAGGTGATATCCCTAAGATTCACTCCTAAGGGCATGCGTCTTGATCTTATATCATACCTTTGTTACACAACATAACAAGTGTGATCTCAAAGGAGGAAAGGTTAACATTTTTTCTCAAGGATTTAGGTTCAAGTTTCTTTCATTCATTTACAAATTGATAATTGATTTAGTACACAATAAATGTTATATACAAAGTAGGTTCTTTAATAACACTACAAGGAAAATCATGTTTTACTTTACCTGTGTGATGACATCCCACGAATACACTCCCCAAGGCCAAGTGTTAATTAGATTTTTTATGATAGTTATGCTCCAACAATTAATAAATTATTCAGAGGCTCTTAACACTGTAACATACTTCCTTATTTTTGTTTCTAGATTAGGTTTCCTGATGTATCGTTTATGTCCAACAAAAGGGTTTTCCATAACTAGGTTCATATGCCTTTCTTAATGAAGTGTGTAACCTATTTACTATTTGGGGAATTTGAATCCTCAAGGAACCACTAGTCCTTATCTTAGGGAGATTCATCTCTAAGAACTTGATTGTAGTTTCACATAATACAACCATTACATAGAAGGAAAAGTGGAAGGACAAGATGTAATAGTCCATCGCTTAAAGGGTTAAGGTTCACATTAGAGTGTCCACAACGTGGGTCTCGCTTCTCACCACAAGATGGTTTAAACATGATATGAGAATGACCTAAATTTCACCTTCCTCCAAAGACATCATCAATTAGTTACGTTTGCACAAACTAATCATACACAAAAATGTTGTTAAGTTTCAAAATAAAATTTTCTTATTGCATCATAGAACCCAAATGAAAATTGAGATTAGGTATCAAGTTCATCTATGATCCCAAATCTTAAAGGTGACTTCCAAGGTTGGTGGGCGATCTTTGCCATTCAACATGTATGTCAGTCCAAGAGGATTTTACACCATGTTTAATTTTTATTTCCCAAGGGGCACTACCCTAGGAGAACACATTCTCCTTACTACACACACAATTACCAAACCTAGGAGGGAAATTACCTACTCAAGATAATGTTTGACCATGTCATTCCTAGTTGTTGGGTTCACAAAAATTTCGTTCAACATACAAATTATGATGATAAAATCAACTTGTGATCTTATTTATTTAATATAAAATGTGTTATCGAGCGTAAGGATTTTAGTTCGTTCTAAGGTTTTTGTTTTCTATACTACAAAGAATCACACATGAAGTGTAGTTATACAGGAAGTTTAAACTAGGGTGGATTGTTTCATTTAGATCTCTTTATTACATTTTAAGGTAATATTTACACAACACACCAACTATTTAATAATAAATTGCACTATAAACTATTAATTTGATTTCATTTAACACATTTATCCAATTTTTACAGTACAAATTTTGGAATCAAATAACACCCATGTTTAGATGAACATTTCCCTTAAACACTAACATCTTAAAAATGTTACAAATCTTCACTAATAAACCTTTCAATACTTCACAAAATTTTGAACTATCCTCTACAATTTCAATTAACACATATATCGAATCCCCTTTTTACCATATGTAAGTTTGAATCAAAACAACACCTATAGTTAAATGCACAATTCCCCAAAGCACCCCTAAAACTAGCATCTCATTCATAGTACCGAATTTAAATAATGAATCCTTACTATAACATAGCAATACATATATATTTTTCCATTATCATACATAATTTACAATAATACACAATGAGTTTCAACCATGTCATTTCGCCATCTTACTCGTATCCTGCAAAACCATGTGAACATAAAATCAACGATAAATCATTGGCATGACATCCACCTAGATCTATCTTAATTAACATTGTTTAGCTTCCCATTTACATAAAAATAATAAATTGAATTTGAAAGGAGAGGGTTAGAGAGACATATTTATGTCATTTCATTTCAATCCATTTCTTAACCAAGGAGAGAGAAAGAGGTAGGGAGGATAGAGAAACACTATTTTCCCAAAAGTTAAATTTTACACCACAAGCCACAAGATAGAGTTCCAAAAAGTTATTTACAAGTGTCAAAAAGTTTCCACGGTGGTTTATGAACCCAACGGGGGTCCTACAAATTTATTTTTACATTTTCTTACTAGTTGCAAAAACATTCAATTTAGACTCAAAGGCTAAGAAAGTGCATTCAAAAATTGTCTTCCTATTGGTGAGGGAATTTCTCGGTGGAAAAATTTGTGAATTCCTTGCCAACACTCTGGGAATCTAAGTCCCTCTACTTAACTAATGCAGTTGTCATGTATACATGCGTGAAAAAGCGTGGATTTCTATGGTGGCCTTTTAGTTGGGGATCCAACAGGGGCACTCCACTGACCCTATGGAAAATGCTTATAGTTATCTACAAGGGGGGAATTTTCTATGAAGGTGGGAAAGGGAGTGAGAAAAGAGGTAGGAGAACTAATGTCGCATGTAGAAAATTAGATTCCTGCACGCACTAGTTAGAAACTTCAACACATGCATTCATGAGGAGAAACAACCATGCAAATGGCAACACAACAAGATAAGATTGCGAACTCAAAGTTTCTAAAATCTCCTCATCGAAGAGGCTACAAATTCCTTCTTCTTGTATTGATTCTTAAACAGAGATTGTACATAATGTGGGAATGGAAGAAATTTGAGAATGGAGGAAAGTAGAAGAAAATTGGCTATCTCCTTTACTTTCTCTAGGTACTATGCACTCTAGAGTTTACAAGATCAATCACCAACCCTTTACAATGGCATGAAGAAGCCATTAAATCTCCTCCAAGAAATGGTTACATCTTCTTCTTTTTTAGCAAGAAATGGTTTATAATTTCTTTTCAATCATTTACATCTGTTTAGATTCTTGATTAGTGAAGAAACGCCAATGGCAAGAAAAAAAACCAGACTTTTCATGATGTAGCTATTACACTTGTTTTGTAACTTTGAATTTGAACTGTTCATCTTGCCTTTAAAACTTTGAACCAGAGTCGTCCACGTGGGTGAAATTTACTGGAGCGGGTGTGGAGGAATTCCTTTTGCATTTTGTGACTTTATAGAGATTTGGCATTTTGGAACATTTTGGCCTGCTCACCTGCTTTTGATATGGTCCTAATATGTGGCCTCACTTGATTGGAGACAGAGTCACGGGCCACTTTGATAATTTTACCTTTTTCAATGTGGGCTCGAAAACACAAATTGCTCAGCCAACCCGCCCACCTACTTTGACCTTTGATGCAGGCTTAATGTTTGAATTTCTCCCTTATAGCATGATTAGGGCTGCGGGTCACTTTATGCCTTTTAGCCCTTTTTTAAAAAAGGCTCAAAACCTCAAAGTTCTCTGCCGACCAGCTTCCCTGCTTTGACTTTCCAATGGTAGGCCCAAGATTTGAAAATTTTCCTTTGTGTTTGGCGGGGTTGCGGGTCACTTTTTAACTTTAAGCCCCTTAAATGAAAAAGGCTCAAATTTTCAAATCTCCCCTCTGATCCGCCTCCCCGCTTTGACTCTTTTGATGCGGGCTCAACATTTGAATTTTTTCCTCATAGCATGATTAGGGCTGCGGGTCACTTTATGACTTTTAGCCCTTTTTACATAAAGGCTCAAAAAAACTAATTGATCTGCCAGCCTGCTTCCAATTAGATATGTCCACGTACCTGTGGATAATGGAGCCAAAATTTGACGGGGAAGAAAATGCCCATCATTCATGACTGTGGAAAAAATGTAGAGAAGAAGAAAACTCCATTTTGCGCCTGATTTTCAAAATTATTTTGCGAACCAAGGATTTGAGAACAATACAAGATTCAACAATTCATGACCATAGAAAAGATGGGAAATTTCATTCAAATGGAGGCTGCAATAGAATTTTCATGCGCCCAGACAGGGAAATGGAAAATTGATCAAACCTCGTAGACTAGAGAGTTTAAATAACTTCAAAGCATGAATTTCTCTATCTTTTCAGACTTCCAACTTTACTTGAACACTTCTAGAGGGCGTGAGATTGAATTTTTTTAATTTGAATTAAAAACGAGGGGAGGATTTTGAGGGCGACAACAGCTGGCTCTAGATTGGGGACATGACATGGACTGAGCATAGTGAAGACATGAAATGGGAATCTAGAATCTCAATCTCTAGACCCTAGCATTCATTGACCAGTGCCTTATCCATTGGGCCTTGCAGAGTCATGTATAACCTATAACAAGAGATAAAGAAGTAGGAAACACACACGTACATGAAAAGGATGAAAAGGAAACACACGACACACAACAGGAAGGGAAACACACCTATGGTACAAGGTGGGGAAACAACCCACTTTCACTGATGATACAATTTCAAGTATTGCCCACTCCGAGGAAATTCCAATGGTGTTCCATCCAAATATGAGAGAAGACATTGTCACCACAAGCTTCATGAATCTGGAATGGACCAAGCCATAATGAATCAAACTTTCCATGGCTTTCTTTTGGTTCTCTTCTCTTGTCGCATAGCAAGGTGAAGTCTCCAACTTTGAATTCTTTTGCCTTGGCCTTCTTATCAAAAATATTCTTCTAGCTTCTCAAGAAAGAGGATCCTCTTGTCAATGGAATCCTTGTACTAACCATCTTCTATTGCATGTAGTAGCTTGAGAGATGGCATCTCGATCGTGAGAGGAATTTTTGCTTTGACTCCATAAAATAGTTGGAATGGTGACATACCTATTTCCTTCTTAGGAGTGATCCTATCCACCCACAATGCATCGTACAACCTTTTGTTCCAATTCCTTTGATTCTTGTTTACAAGCTTGCGGACAATGGTCACAATGTTTGTGTTGCTTGATTCAGCCTGTCCATTTCCTTGTGGATAGTAGTCAGAAGAATGAGATAGGGACATTTTGTAGCCATAGAAAAACTCGGTTATCTCTCTTGAAGAGAAATAGGTAGCATTATCTACTACAATCTTCTATGGAACTCTGAAATGGACTATGATATTCTCCTTGATGAAGTTGCATATTGTTTCAGTGTTGGCTTATTTGGCCGTAATAGCTTCCACCCATTTGGTGAAGTAGTCTGTTGTTGTGAGTACATAGGTGTGCCATGAGCTTGACTGAGGGTTCAGAACACCAATGAATTCCAACCCCTGCTGTTGAAATGGTTCTTCAATAACCATAGTCCTGAGTGGTAATGCAGCGAGTTGTGGTCTTCCAACAAACTGTTGGCATGCTTTGCATCTAAAAACCCAATCTTGAGTGTCTGCAAAGATGGTGGGCCAATAATACCTTCCTCGGAGGATCTTGTGTGCAGTGACCATTGCTAAAAAATGTCCACCACATGCTTGGTCATGGTATGCTTTAAGTAACTTTTCTTGTTGCTATTTATCTACACACCTAAGGAAACAACCATCCATGCCTCTTTTGTAAAGCACATGATTCCATATTACAAATTTAGCTTTCTCAAGTTTAAGTGTTCTCTTTTTCTTGTAATCAAGATGGGGAGGGTATTCTCTATAAGTCAGGTAATAGGAAATATTAGCATACTAGTCATCAGTAGTGGTGACAAAGAGAACATGTGGGTTGTCTTCTGAACAAGTTGAGCAAACACAATTTTCTTTGCCATGTTGAACTTTGAGTGTTTTGTCTTCAGCAATCAACTTGCACAAGTATTTCCCCTTACCATATTGGAGGGTATAATCTCCAAGTCATATTATTGAGTCTTTGCAATCCAATTTCCTCTTTTAGACTTGATTACACTGTCAGGGACCATCACCGCCGTATGGGAATTGAGGATGTAAAACCTGAAGTTTTTTACAGCCTTGACCACTGCATAGGCATGCTTCTCTAATTGGATTTATTCTAGCTCATTATTTTTCAAAGGACAACTCATGAAAGAAATATGTGCTTCCACACCTTCATCATTTTTTTGAACGAGAACGGAAGAAAGGGTATGTTCTGATGCATAACAATGCATGATGAATTCTTTGCAAAAATCTAGAGATACAAGATTCAGAGCCTTGGCAATGGATTTATTGATCTCTTTGAATGTTTCCTTCCCTTCATTATTCCATTTGAAGTTTTCTTGTAGTTTCATCATGTAAGTGATGTGCTTCGTTAACTCAGCAAACTCAAACACAAAATGACGAAGAAAGTTCACCTTTCCAAAGAATGAATGAAATCCTTTCTTGCTTGCGGGCAGATATAATTCTTGAATGGATCTAATCCTATCAGGATCAATGTGTGTTCCATGTTTGTTCACGATGTGCTCCAATAACTTGCCTTATGTGACTCTAAAATGCACTTTTTTGGATTTAGTGATATGCCATGTTTTCTACACTTTACAAGTACCTGTTCTAAGTGATAGATATGATCTCCCCTCTTCTTTGAAAATACTGTGAGATCATTAAGATATATGAAAATGCAATGCTTCAGATCTTTGAAGGCCAAATCCATCGCCCTTTGGAATGTAGCTCCTGCATTTCTTAGGCCAAAAGGCATTCTATTGTAGGCAAAAGTGCCCTAAGGTGTTGTAAAGGCTATCTTTGTGTGGTCCTCCTCTACCACTTTAATTTGATTATATCCCGAGAATCCATCAAGTAATGAAAGCATTTCAGATCCAATCACTGCTTGCAGGATATAGTCCATGATAGGAAGAGGATACTTGTCCTTTAGTGATGCCTAGTTCAGGTTGCAAAAATCTACACATATCCTTATTTCACCATTCTTCTTCCGCACTGGCACAATGTTAGCCACCCACGTTGAATGGTGGATGGGAAAGATGATCTTTGCATTAAGCATCTTCATTATCTCCTCCTTGATGGTATCAAAAATCTTTAGGTTGTACGGCCTTTGTTTCTTCCTGAAAGGCTTAACACCCTACTTCAAAGGAATTGAGTGATGTATGTCCTTTAGTTAGAAGGATTTGAGTTCATCATAAGAGTAGGCCAAGACATCTGAGTATTTATTGAGTAATGCAACAAAACTTATTTTTTCTTCAGGTGAGTAACATTTTCCAATATTGACCATCCTTGGCTCCTCCAGCGTACCAATTTTTTCTTTATCAAAATCAGCTAGGCACCGAGAAGATTTCTTTTCTTTCTCTTGAATGAATCTGTCATGTTTGTCAAAGAGGTATTCTAAAGAGACTAGGCCTTTGGAAATTTTTTTCCCCTTCAATTTGATTACTCCCTCATCATCAATCCCTTCAATACCTTCTTTCTCTTCTTTGGGGACTTCTTCTCAGTGTGGATTTTCACCTCCTTCGAAGAAGAGATTATTGAAATTATCCCTTTTCTCTAAAAAGGCTAGAATTTGGTTATCATCATTAAAGACTTGCAAATGATTTACATTGTCTGGTACACTAGGCCTGAATACCATTTCAATGGTCACTTTGTCTTTACCAAAAGAAGGATGAGGTGTTACTAGGGAAGCTGACACTGCAAGAGAATCAACCTTTTCATTTTTCTCCCTTGGAATAGGTTCAATGGAAAATGCATAGAAAGATTTAATGCAGTCCCACACTCTGTTTCTGTAATGCTAGAGTCTTGGATTCTTCACCTGATATTGTTGGCAGATCTACTTTAATACAACCTTTGCATCACCTCGGCATCTCAGTTTCTTGATTCCCATGTCCTCTGCTACACTCATGCCTACGAGTAGTACTTCATACTCTACAGTGTTATTTGTATTATCAAATTGCATCTTGTTCGCAAATGGGTACAACTCATTGGAAGGAGAGTACAATACTACACCTACTCCTGAGCCCACACTGGAATGACTACCATCAAATTCCATTTTCCAAATTTGATCTTCCTCTTGCTCCAAGAGAAGTGGAAATTTCTCCTCTTTTTCTGATGTGAGGAAGTAGTTTCCTAACCCACAATCTTGAAAGAGAATGTTAGCTTTCAGATCATAAGAATTTCATACTATGAACTTCATCTTTCTTACTGGTAGCAACTTCTTCATCTTTCCTTTTACTGGGATAGTTGCAGATGACCAATCCATTTTTATCTCTCCACCCAGGTCTCTACAGAAACTCCTACTCAATAGCATACCAAAGGATGCTGGGATGTTTACTACCAGTATGGTTAGGAGTACCTTCTTGTTTGGAAGAGAAATTAGTGCTACATGTGCATATTTGATACTTCCTACCAAAGGCACTTGTTTGGATTTTATTGAGTATCAAGTTCCATTTACTCGGGTCAAGGTGAGGCCTAGATTATTTGCAACTTTGGTTGGCATCACATTGTCTGAGGCTCTAGAATCTATGATACAATTATTTAGCTAGAAGCCTTTAATGAGGAGTGAAAGGTAGAAAGGTTTAACCCTTTTGGTTTTGGAGGCACTGAGGGCTAGCATGCTTTGGTAAGGTGGTGTGGACAATAAGCCTTTAGATATAGGACTCAAGGATACAGGGTTACCACCACGAACTACATTAATGAACTTGTCAAACTGGGCAGGGTGTGTTTGTAGGTATTCAATTTCTGAGAGCTGGACTTTGGTTTTGATTGCATATTCCACAAAGTCAAATGGGGTTATGGTGAGCGATGAAGAGGTTCTGGAAATGGAGGAAGATTTACATGGTAGAGGCTTTACTACTTTGGGTGTTGAATTCTCCTTTTCGGGTGTAGCAATTGGCTTGGAAGGGGGTGAGGGTGTAGCTTTTGATTGAACCTTAGATTTTTTTGCAAGAACAACATTTAAAGGAGAATTTTTCTTAGCAACTTTTGAGCTTGGAGAAGAATTAGATGACTTACTTGGCATAGTAGCATGATCCCTGACAACCAGTGAGTCTGGTTTTTCTTTGCCGACTCCATAGAAGGTGGTAATGGTGATCCTTTGCTGATGATTTTATTTTGTGTGACCTCTGGAGGAGAATCTTCTTTATTGTTCTTATCCTTTACCATAACCGTTGAGGATGAAGAACCTTTCCTTGATTATACACGAGTGAAAACAATACATGAGAAACTTGGAGCTTCTTCACCATCCTCATCTTCATCATCAATGTAATCAATTAGGCCATTGTGCATATCAACTTCCTCAACCTCAAGATAGTTTTCATAGTCTTCCATATTTTCTTCTTCAGTTTCATCAATTTCTACTTCCTCTTCTAGCTCTTTGGTGTCACAGATGGCATCGACTAGTGGTGCTTCAAGAGCAAGCTAATGAGGAGGTGTAGCAATCCTTGACCTATCTGGAGGGTTTGGTCTCCTTGAAGCATTACGCTTTGTGATCTAAGATAGCTACTTCTTCAAGGTAACTAAGTCATTTGCCATTTTTTGGAACATCAGATCTGTGGTGAAAAAGTTTGAATTCTAACCATTTTACTTTCCATTGGGGCCTTTCACCTTTTCAGACAAGGATTAGATCATCGTCAATTGCTTTTTCATGGTCCTTGAGCTTCCCTCAATATTCCTGGGTGGGTTCTTCTAAGGAAGAAACCTACTTCTGATGGTAAGGCGTTGATGAAGAAACCTCTTCAAATTATTTTCAGGAGGCACCACATCTTCAGGGATTCTTCTTCATCAATCTAGTTACATCTTGTTACAAATTAATTCATTGACTCAGAGGTTTCTTTATTCATTTGTACTAATTGGACAAAAAGATCCTGACGATATTTTCTATGCTCTATGAACCTATGTTCAAATGCACTTCTTATATCCTCCCAACATGTGATGGACCTCAGGTGGTAGTATGTAGAACCATTCAACATACTTTCTCTTGAAGTGAATCCATAAAGAGTCTGACTGACATATCTTCATCCTCAACTCCCAACACACCACAATTGGTGATAAATGCTACTACATGTTCTTCGGGGAGCTAAGAACCATCCCCTCTGAATTTTGGGAAGTTTTTACTTGAGCCTCTCGGTAGCTCATGGAGTGGCTGTGTAAGAGAAAGTGGACCAGTGTTTCCTCCCCATGGTACATTAGGCCTACAGTCCTCTCGACCATGTTCATGCTCATGTTCACGATCCGCCATTCTAATTTCTGTTTCTAGCTTCCAAACTTACTAAGGCTGCAGATTCTGACTGCTGCTCTTTCATCTGCCTCAGTTTGAAGTCTCTCGATTTATTCGAGTTGAGATCTTATTTCTTTGTCGGCTCTCACCTTTCTTTCTCTAGCTTCTTCTTCGGTCTTCACGTCAGTGAATTCTACAAGGTTCTTGTTGATGTATGTAAATTCACCGTCCAAAGGATTGACAACACTCAAGTTCCCAATGTGTCCAGTTACTTAAAAAGGAAGCCTCTAGATTCTAAGTAGCTCTTGTCTCCTTTAAAGTTCCTCAAAAATGGGATCAGTTTCTCCTCCTTATCTCTATTGCCAGGTGAATCTTCTATCCACCAGCTTGAACAACTATGCTCTTATTTGCGGTGTTGGAATTTTGTCTTTGCCTCTCCAATTTAGCAGCGTATTCTTCTTCAAGGTCCAAGAATTATCGTGACAATGAAGTAGTGATTGACACTTTGTCTATTATGCCAGATAGCTTCCCTCAAATCTGAAGGAACATCTTCTTGGATGTGGAAGAGAAATTTGGGTCTTTCAATATGAGGGTTTCCTGAAATAGCCATGATTTGAATCCATGTGGCTCATATAGCCATTCGAATTCCATAGAATTCTTTCTCTCTTCTTTTGAATTTTGAATTTTCTGATCTTACGACTCACATTTAGGTACTAGACCCTGCTAAATCTGCCCCATGGTGTGAAGAAGACATTAAATATCTTGGCAAGAAATGGTTATGACTTCTTCTTTATTAGCAAGAAATGGTTATACAATATCCTTTCCAACGCTCATTGGCATCTAAGTCCCTCAGACTTAACCAATGTATTTTTAATGTAGACGCCAATGCACGGAAAAAGCCATGGACTTTTCATAATGCATCCGTTACACTCATTTTGTAACTCGGGAATTCAAAAAGGTTCATCTTGCCTTTGAAACTTTGGAACCAATGCTTGCAGATCCATCCACAAGTGGGAGAAATTTCTACTGGAGGTGGGCAAGGGAGTGATTCCTTTTGTATTTTGAGAACTAATGTCATAGGTAGAAAATTGGCATTCCTGCACACAACATTTTGAAACTTTAACACATGCACTTCATGAGGATGAAATAACCTTGACATGTGGAAACAAGACGAGATAATATTGGTGAACTCAAAGTTTCTACAATCTCCTCTTCGATGAGGATACAAGATCCTTCTTCTACAATTGAGGCTCAAAAACACAAATCATTGTACGTAATGTGCCCATGGACCCTAAATTTGACCTTCAATGGAGGAAAGTAGAAGTAAATTGACTTTTTCCTTTGCTGTCTCTAGGTGGGGTGTACTATGGGTCACTTTTTAACTTTAATTGCCAAACTTTAATGAAAACAATGGCATCAAAAAGTCATTAAATATGCTCTATTGACCCATGGTTCCCCACTTTGACTTATTTTTTAGCAAGAAACAATTTCAACATTTCGACTTTAATCATTCACGTCTGTTCAGATTCATGATTCGGGAAGAAATGCCAATGGCGGGTCACTTTACTAGACTTTTCATAATGCGGTTGTTACAAAAAGGCACGTTTTGTAACTTTGAATTGCTCCATCAACCCGCTTCATCTTGCACTTTGAAACTTCTAAACGGCGGATTCATCAAGATTTGAGAAATTTACAAGAGTGGGCTTAGCATGATTGGTGTTGCATTTTGTCACTTTATAGAGATCTTAGGCTTTTTGTAACATTTTGGCTCGCTCACCCAATTTTTATATGTTCTTGACGCGTGACGTCGCTTCCAATGGAGATAGAGTTGTGGGTACAAGTGGATAATTTTAGCCAAAATTTGAATGCGGGCTCAGAGACATAAATTTCTCCATCAGCCCACCCACCTACTGTGGACCTTTGATGCGGAGCTTAATGAAAAACTTTCTCACCATTATCACGCCCGATCGGGGCTGTGGGTCACTTTATGGCTTTCGTGAACCAAGGAATTTACAAACAACGCTACAAAACCTCAATGTTCTCCACCGACCCGCTAGAAAGATTTTAAAATTTCATTCAAATGAAGGACCCAAGCTATAAAATTTTCACTTTGTGTCTAGACAGGGTTGTGGGTCACTTTATCACTTTAAGCCCCTTTAATGAAAAAGTCTGAAGAGTTCTCAAATCAACCCGCCAATCCGCATCCCCATTTTGACTCTATCTTGATGTGGGCTCAAGATTCTGACTTTTTTCTTGATAGCACTGATCTAGGGGACATGGAGCTCAAAATATTCACTTTTAGCCCTTAGAAAATAAGGGGGTGATTTTGAGGGGGAAAATTGCATCCGTCAGCTTGCCTACAATTAGACATGTCCACGTACCCATGGATACTGGAGCCAAAATTGTGACGAGAAATAATGGGCACCATCACTTCATCAAATGTGGAAAAAATGTAGAGCTACCTAGGACTACATATTTTACCATGTTAGAGACCAATTTTCAAAATTCTTTTGTCACCCACCCACCCTGAGACATAATTCAAGATTTTAAGTTTTCATGACCATAGACAATGACTGTAGACATTTCATTCACACACTTTGAGGCATGTAATAGAATTTAGTCTCGCGTCTCTTACTGGGGATTCGGATGGTTTTTTAGTGAAGACCACACAGTACTGGAGAGGTTAACCCACAACCTTCAAAGCACAAATTTACTTTGCTATATTTTCATCACTACCAACCTTACTTGAACATTTACTCGAGGACGTGAGCTCATTTTAACCATTTGGTGTTGAATTTGATCTCTGAAAAATGAGGGTGCCCAGCCCTGTACTGAGGTTGTCCACATGTTCCGATAAGAAAATTTGTGACGGTCGAATGTGCCCTGGTCCTTTTTCACACTATATACCTAGAATCCACTTTTTGGGCTGACATAATTCTAGCCATTTGAGCTTTCTATCTTTTATTAGATGGTTGCTAGTTTTCCAAGGTTAATTAGTGATAATTATAAAAAGAGATTCGTATAACGATCAAAGTTATAGCTCGAGGGACTCAGAAAACTCTACTATCCAAAATTGAGCCATGTTTGATGGATGAACATGCAACGAGAAACTTCCTACAAGTTTCCCTCATATATGGATAATTCACCAGAGTACGATGGGACTGAGAGTTAGCAAACGGTTTTCAAATGGATGACAAATTTTCTAGAGCCATCGGTTGTAATTGGTCTAGTTTTGACCTAGTCAAACTTGCGACTGAAGGCCTATAAGATTCCTTTTCCAAACTATTAAGAAGAGCGATTTTGCACCAAACTAAAGGTTCCAATGAAATTTTCTTGTAAAAGTACTATAGGTTTGCAAAGGTGGATATGCACCATTGTTGTTCCAAGATTCAAATGGCAGGCTTCATACGAAAACCTATTTTTTTTAAGGTGTTTATCAAGTTACTACCACTAAAAAATGGGTAACAATGTCTCCTATAAGAGCATCAAAAAGATCATATACGATCATTCAAGGTAATCTAAGTTTTACAAGCGACTCCTCACATAACAAGGTAGCACGTCAGGAAACTTAACATCTCTTTTCTGGATTTACAAAGGTTGTTTTGCAAGTCTCCAAAAATCTTTTTAACAAGATTTATTTACAGGGAACTTTAATAAGGGTACCGTAGAGGTTTGGTCAATCATAGGTTTAAGTTACAGTCGTCTTATTGTTTTGAAAACAAGTCAATGAAATCTACGGTAACAATTTAAAATTTTATTGTTGGAAACGAACAAGAATTATGAAAGATAAGGAGAGATAACCATTCCTGGAATCTAGAAGTAAGCTTCATGAGCTGATTGAGTTGGGATTTTGATTTGAATATTAAATAGGCATAAGCGGTTCTATACTAAGCTTCCAATTTTTTTTCCAATGCCCTCTATACTTGCATGACATCTATAAATATTGTAGTTTGGTGGGAGTCCATCTCCATGACTTGATTCCATAATGTCATTTACTGGAATGGTCCCAAACATTTGTTTACATTGTCCACAACCCTGAATGTTACCACCATATGCATGAGAATCTTCATTTTTTAGGTAGGTTTGGGAAAAGAGTATCATGGCCTCATAAACCCAAAGCCCAAATTCATATTAAGTGGAATTCTAAGACGTCAAATGAGTCCTTTAGTAATGGATTAAAGACATTTTTTTTACCAAACAAGTCTTGTATTATTTAGCTTTTTCATCAGAATATACATAAACAAAATTAGTAGACATAATCTCCATTGATTAAATCTAGTTCGAAGGCATTCCAGAATAAACCATAGGGATAAATCAATGTTGAGCCCTCCTCAAAAGAAAAAAAGGCTTTAGAATTTGGAACACACACAGAAATGATAAGAAACAAAAGCTTAGAAGCAAAGATCGGTATTTGAGCAAAAGAAAACATTTTCATGCTTAAGTGCATGCTTCCAAAATAGGAAAAAAATGGTGGTATTTTGCATGACGTCTTCATTTTCTTACTAATCCTTTTCAGAGCTTTAAATCCTACAACGTCCAAACAAAATCATGTTTGTTTATCATTTTACTTCCACATTTACATACGAAAGAATGTACAACTCCAAACAAAATAACCTTTTATGCTTAGATTGTTCCATACAAAAACTCATTTTAGATGACAGGTGAGTATCTTCCAAAGTAATACCCTGCCATCACGTTGGAGACCTTGTTTGTTGCATAGGAGAAACAGAGTGACTGTCTATGAGGAAACCCATGTCCTCCATCTACAATATATGCCACAGACTTTCCAAATACAATAAATTTACACGTTAATCTTATTCTCAACGTGAGTTCATATGCCTCTAAGTGCTCAAATTAAGGGCCACATTACCTCTCTCAAGTCCAAAAGGGATAGGTCTGAAGGACGCAATCTAAGCAACATGACTCCTTACTGAGCTCATATTATTGAGCCTCACTAGTTCATCACCATTTCCCTAGCCTCTCATGTGTGTTGATGGCTACAATCATAAGCAACATGACATCAACTTACACAGCTACATACTCTTTTTTAATTCTATCACTTTTAACCTACTCATTACTAATCTTTTTGGCTAGATTTATATCATAGTCGTCCATATTGTATTATAGGAATTAATGGTTGTAAGGATTATCCAATTAGTTACTAAATTACAATGAATAATTATGGAGTATCCAGGTTGTCCTCTCATTATAATGATGGTTATACAATATATTCCATGGTACATGCCCATAGACAAATGTTGCATTTCATGGGCTCCTTGAATCTATTCCTATTTAATATTATTACAAGCTTATCAGAGTGTCCCATCATTGTTTAATATGATTCGACTTGACAGTGAATGATTTCAAGGATGTCGCATCTATACTTGGACCACTAATTTTATATATCCTCTTGGGGTGGCATGCATTCCCTTGTGAATTCCTTCCAATCGTCTAAGACTCATTTGGCCCTAACATTTACAAAGTATACATGAAATCAGCCTTCAAAATATCCTCTTTACATCAATTCATCTTAACTAATATCATGGAAATAAATCGTCATTTCCTAAGAAAATAGATCTAAGTAACAAGTCAATATCTGGATACTATTACGTTCACATCTGACTTCCACTCAAGGGATTATTACGTCACTAAATAAGCCACTTACACTTTGGGACCCTAGGCAATACACCATTCAGCACCTCAATCTTAAATTTTCACATAAACTACTCATATCATTATACATGATGTCTATTGTAGACACTTGTGCAAGGATATGGACATTTCAAATTCTACCACGTCTCTATCTTACACTACTTGTCCTACATATCCCAACATTATCCATTTTCTACATAACATGGTCTATATTACACTGACATCTTCACACATATTCTACATGTTATACTAATCTTCATCATATAGGAGTCTGAGTGCTACATTACAATATGTTTATCTACCATACATTACATGTCAGGTACTTATACACTGCACTTTTCTGACAGTACATTGTCATTACATTTTTACACACTTGTATTTACATATTATACTTATGACATAGTTATTTATTCTCACCATTGCCTTTGTCTTCTACGCCCTGCATTCACTACCCATATAATCATGCAATTTAGTGTTCATTGGTCCATTGTCTCGACTATCTAAGGGTTTATCAAATTAAATGGGCCTTACACATTTAGTCTATTTGACACTTTCACCATGTGACATTTCATTACCTAGTGACATACATCTTTAGGCTAACCCTATCTTGGTCCTCTTTCATCCTTTTATAGTGGTATACACCTTAGGTTACATCACCAATCCCTACTATCTCAACTTGTAGTGACATATGATGTTAGGTTAAATTATCACCCCATGTTATATCATCTTGTACTGGTATACACCTTAGTTTATATCACCACACCCTCCTTACATTTTGCGGTAGTGATATACTTTTAGTGCTAAATCATCACTCATTCCATTTCATCTTATAGTGATATACACTTAGGGCTAAATGATCACTCCTACATTTCATCTGGTAGGGATATACACTTTAGGCTATAAGGTTGACATCACACATATCATCGCTAGGTCACATATCATCACTACTGTGCATACACGGATTCATCACAGTGCATGAAGCTATACACAACACAAACTACTCAACCATTTCCCAATGACACACTCTCATTTACAAGTTCATTCTTGATATGCTAAGGGGGAAAAATAATGAACCTCACTACATACACTTCCATTTGAAAGAAATTGGGGGGCACATGGCTCCTATCATTCTATCTTGCATTCCATTCCATCCATCCACAGCATATTGCATTGTCTTGCAAATGTTACTTCACTCTTGCTTTACTAGTTTTCTTACATGATCACTTTATTACACATGTTAGATTGATTTCTTATATACCATTATCTATATCCATCCACACATGCACGTTCACTGCCTTTTTTTAGTGTGATCATATCCAAATATCAGGACTCCTATACGTTGGCATGGATGCTCATGTCTTCTACCCTTCATACACTGATCATTGGGGGCATCCACATTCATCTCTTCTAGGTGTTATTGTTTCATTTTTACTTAGCATCTTACATTACTTGATCATACACACTTTTGACATATAGGCTATTTTTCTAACATACTAAGGAGTGTTCCATGTGTAACACTTTTTTTGTAGGATTACATCTTTTCCATGGCTACTAAGCTTGTTTGAATCTTGTAAAGTTACTATTGTCTTTAATTGTTTTCTTCTATGTATGCATACTCTTTTCCCTATGTTTGTGTGCACACTTGCTTATTATTTGCGGCCATTATGGCCTTGCATGTCTTGTGACATCATGAGTGATGTCCCATGTTTGCAACCCACTTTGTAAGGAGTTGTCACTTTCTTTCTTGTGTGTTTACATTTACTACATTGTACATATTTGTAGCTTACACAAATTTTCTATATGCATGCATTGTTTATTTACACTTGTCTTTGGCTAGCTTTCTTGTTTGTGTGTACCTTGGTTTCTACTAATAACAGTTCCCTTCCCCCTATAAGCCAATAGTGCATATGCAGTTGGTCCTCTTTTAGAGCCACATGTATCCTATCAGTAATTAGCGTCGCATGTACCCCCAAAGAGGGGGTGCATCATTTGGGGGTTTTACATATTAACATCAGTGTATTTACACTGGTTCAGTTATACATTGTGAGCACTGAGTAGGTTTAGACCAGTCTACGAAAACCATACACAACGGAATTTTATAGGACATGGTGTACTTAGCATTTCTATGGAAAACAGTTACAGGCTTGGAGGTTACAGTGTGTGTGCCTCTCTACACTACTTCGGCCAGTGGCATCGGATCGCCCAAAAAACTAGGATGATACAGATATCTCTTCACACACATTCATCAGAGCGGTTAGAGCTTGGAGGATATATAGACATTTCCTCCCTACAATTCTCGTAACCATAGGTGGTGTGTCGATCACCCAAAAAAATTCACAATATATGATATCCTTTCTTACACTCTTTCTATTCAGACATAGGATTAGGTGCACATGTTCCATTTACCTTTACATTTACATTTTCCATTTACATTAGTCGTATTTACATGTAAAATCTTTTACATAGTGTTTTTACACTTACATACATACATATTTGACTACTTGATGGCATTTTCTCCTTATAGAAACAAGCAGTATGAGAAACAAACAAGTCAAATGGAGGTAATAACAATAACAATAGACATTCCACAAAGTCCTAATGTTGATATTCCGTACCTAGTACTACCATGCAAGTACTATGCTAGTTACACTACGCTGGCAGCTACACACGTGGAAAAATTCACCCTAGAGTTCACTCTCATCACTTTTTCTTTACACATTTTTCATCTATAGTTTCCACGCTCCTCCATATTTTTTATTAGTCCACATGCTTTTGTCTAGTCCTTCACCATTTTCTACTACACTCTTCATGGACATCAGGTACGCATCTCTATCTACTTTATGTTACCAATAGATTTCTTGCTCACCAACATAAAGTGGGGGAAAAATGTAGTCACAAAATCATGCACTTTAGACATTTATTTATCGCCGATCTCATACTACTATTTATAAGTTTCTTGAGTGAATAAAGTACTAATGTAACCCATGTCCTTTTTGCCATCTTACTTTATTTTAATTTTCAATATATTTTGACCTATTATCACCCACATATTCCAGCCATTTTTTCCACATGATGTTATTTTATCCTTGGATGGGGTGCCCTATATTTAGTACTAGGGTTGGGTGCCCTGTCCAACATGGGTGCACCCTGATCCTTTTAGCACTTTCCCACCACTTATCTTGGGCCTCTTCTAGCCATTTTTCATGATTTTTATTTCTTATAGTCGGCCTTTTCATGGGGTTAATTACAACATTAGATGAAAAGAGAACCATATAAATATAAAGTTATGAGACCATAATGAGGGACCTAACATCATCTACTACAATCAATCCATCTAGAGTTCCATCCAACTATTGAATTGGCATTCACATAGCTCTGTCATCAAGGACATAAACTAGGACATATGCATCACACTTTATAGAGGGAGGGATTCTTTTCTATTCCATGCACACATTCTATTACATTTTATACATTTAGTCTATTGCTCGCTATTTCACAAAGTGCAGCTAGACACAAGAGCACCTAGGGAATGACATGGACACACTCACCATAACTAAATTTGGATTTGACATGTAGTGCAACACTTATTTTAGTAATATCGTTGTTGTGGCAGCTGAGGTCAGTCTGACCCATTCATTTTCATATTTATTTTTTTAGGGTTTCCATACTTCCTTTTGGGTCTTTTGCAGTTTATGTTTCCTACTTGAAATATCTGGAGCATTTGGCGACTAGTACAGAGAAATTAATGCAACAAGTAGCAAAGGATAACAATCATCTCTCGGACCTATGAAGACCAATTCCAGTACCATTTTTCCAGACTAGGGTATCATGTTTTTCTTACCAGATTAAATCCCCCGTGGGTACCCCAGTCCTCTCCCAAGCACTCCAGTCCAGCTACATCACACAGATTTTTCCTTTGCGGGACCCTGACACGGTTGTTCCAAGTTTTTGATTTTATATTCATCGCTGTGACAGAGTCTGAAAAACATATTTTTATTATATGAGTTATTTCCTCTTCCCTCTTGCACATTAGGGTTTAGTATTTCATTTTATATATATTTCTTATATCATTAAAATATTTCTTTACTACATTTATTTACTTTAGAGCAGTTGTGTATAGCTTAGCTTAACTACCTTAGCACTACATAGTTAGATTTTAGCTAATTAAAAATAGTTTAGAAAGCCATCACCATTAAATGAAGGAGGGAGGAATGATTCATGCCATCACACAAGGTAGGGATATGTTTCTCCCATGTTATTTCTACTATACAAATAGTTATTTTTCATGTTGTATTTTTACACAAAAAAACATAACCCTATTAGTGTAGTTTTTACAATATTTGTAGAATTTGTTTGCAAACATTCACATGACATCCAAAATTGGTTGAGATTTGCTATATTGGCCTCTGTGAGCATAGGGAAAGTTTTCACCATCAACATTTTGGGGTAAATAGAGAGACGGTAAACAAAGATCTTGCAAGTTAACAGTTTGAAAAAATTTCTAGAACAAATTCACAAGAAACACGCTCTGAATAACAACTTAGAATTTTGTAGCTTGGAAAATTGTTCAAAATAAGTAAAAAATGTCTCTATAATCTAGAATAGAAAGTGCCCTACTTAGGGCATGTTTCATGTGATTTTTTTCGAGGCATATTGCCAAAGTGTTTACTTGCAAAGGATCCATTTACTTTTCTAGCATATATTTCTTCACCCAAAAAAATATTTGAATAAAAATGATTTCCCTATGCTTGCATGGCCTAAGATTACCTATATTTGTCATCCCCCTTTATATTTTCCCCATTATAATTGAGATGAGTAATTAATTATTTCATGGAATGTTTGAACAAAACCATAAGAAACATGCCCTCTACATGATGTTTAAATACAACCAATGTGATTGATATGAGTGGTTTTGAATTTAGAATGGATACGAAATGAATAAATGTTATAACTTTTAACAGTGCTTAGGTTAATGTCAATGAATTTTATGCATCAATAACATAAGTAAACTTTTTTTTTACAGTTATATGATGGGAATAAAATAAATAAGAAATGAAAGATTTAGGTTGTCTTGGCCCCTGCAAGTATAGGGAATATGTTATTATCAGATATACAAGTAAATATTTTTTATGAAATCCATTAGACATAATCACAAGAAATATGCACTAAGATGGATGTTTAAGTATAACGAACATGAGTGGATTTGAGTATTATTTAGCAACCAAATGCAATAATGCAGATAGGTTTAAAATGTGTTTAGGTTATTGTTGAAACATACACAATGTTTTTCAACAATAACATAGCCACATTATTTATGTTTAATGTATTGTAAGCCATCAACTATATATTGTTTTTGGGATGGGAATACATGTATTTTGAATGATTTTTGATGAGTATCCACACATTTTGTATATCGATTAGACATGTCACTTTTTCTGTATTCAAGCATCCTTCTTAGGGAATTTGTCTTGTGATTTTGTTTAGTTTCTTAGGATCTACTTATATTTTAAAATACTTTATATTACACATATAATAGTCTTTAATCTCCTGGACTAATCAAGAAATTTTCTACTATTTAATTAGAGGGAACACAACTCTATTTTCTATGTAGGCTTTCAACAAAAAACATTTTTCTATGTAGAATATAAACTTTTGATGTTTACCATATCAATGTATTATCTGACATGTTTGGGGAGTTAAGCTGGTGGATAGAAAAAATATAACCTTAGTTAAAGTGAACCACCTTTTTATGCTTGTTGCTCTTAGACTCATGTTAGTATTCTTTTCTGATTAGCCAAAGATGGGTTTTCCATAGGAATACATGTGGTTGTAGCATTTATTGGATGGGGATAGGTGCATTATGGGTATAGAACAAACATCACCGATTTCAAACATCTTTTCACAAAAAGGAATGGGTAAAACTATGACTATTTTGGGTTAAACATGTTTCAAATTATCATTAAATTGCATACCCATACTATCAACAAAATCAAAAAATACATGCGAACATTTATGGATTATGTGTGGTGTCGTTGTTGGAGTGGAGTCATCATATCATAACATTTTGCCATGATGATGGATATGTATGTTCCATGCATATATATTATGGTGATGTTATGGGGGTTCCATCATGCTTAGATGGTTCATTTTTTATAAAGTATATCCATCACTAATTTTAAATAGAAGCAATGTGAGTGATGTATTAGGTAAATTTCACGTATATGTTATTAAGTGCAGAAGTACCTAAAACTCAAAACAAGGCAGAGTTTAACGATACATGCACCGATAGTCACAATTTCGGGATGGTCGGATGTCACAGTGGATAATCGATCCTCCCTTTTCCCATGAAGATCCCTACAATCAAAGACAACTAAACAAGGAATATTAGACAAAATGGGATGATGAGTTGCTCAACAAAGGCCGATTCCAGGAAACCAAATGGAATTCCTTGGAGGATTTTAGCTTTCTTTTAAACAATAAAATTAATTAATAATAATAATAAAATGGTAAACAATGATAATGATAAAGATGGAGCTAGAAATCAAGGTGGAAAGTCAAGCCCTGTTATGCTTCGTAGGTAGCCCAAGATAAGGTGGTGACTATCTAGAAATCTTCAAAGTAATTATCCCAATAGTCTTTGATTTCTTGTTGGATCTCTTGCAAGAACTCGAGATGGTTCTTGATATCCTCGATGTCAGGTGTGAATCTGATGACGCATAATGTGATCTTGTGGAGGATGTCAAATTTCTCTCATAGAAAAGGTTGTTGGATGATCAGGAGGTTATAAATTCTTGTGATTGAGTGTGATTGGCCTAGAAAAGTCATCTAAATAAAATACATACTTGTAAGACACAAGGAAATCTAGATATTTATGAAAATTTGATAAAAATGCTATGATTGATTAAAAAAGGTTCAGAGAGACAAAAATCGAAGGCGATTCAAAAAGAAATTGTTGACAATTCAAGATAATCTTGGGTGATTCAAAGGAATCATTGTCGATTTAAGATAATCATTAGTGATTCAGAGGAATTGCTGATGATTACTGTAAAAATATTGATTTTCTCGAAAAATGACAAGTTTAAGAAAGAAAAGATCAAAATTATGCTTTGTAGATGTTATGAGATGCAAGGGACAACAGTAGATCAAAAATACTTACCTTGCAGTGTAGATAAGCTACATAGCACTCGCAAGTGATGATTAAGATTGATGTGTCGAATGTTGATCTCCCGGGAGGATTTTTGAAGGTGAAACTGTAAAGATTGATGTGTTGCAGGATTTCAAAGAGGCTTTGATGTTGTTGTCAGTCTTGGTGATCACTGGAGTGGTAGAGTTTTGCTACTTGGTTCAAAACAAGAGATGTAAAAACGTCTGAAATATTTCTAAAGATCCCTGAAACAAGAGTTGAAACTCTTATTTATAATCGCTGGCAATTTATTAAAATAACTGATGATCCAAAAAACTTGGGGAGAACGTTTAGAAGTGGTTGTAGCCACTTCCTAAATAGGATTTTTAGGTATGGGGATGAGGAAAAATGGTTTTGAAGAGCTTAGGTGAGTTGGGGAGGTTAAGAGGTTGGGATAAAATGGGTTAGGGATGGTTTAGAAATGGTTAGATGGTTTCAAGGGGGTTAAGGTAAATTTAGATGAATTAAATGTGGTTTAAAAGGGGGTAAAAGTTGATTTTATGTGGTGAGAGGAATGAATTAGGTAGCATTTATAGTGTTATGTTTTGATAAATTAATGTGTGTATGAAGGGAGTACAAAAGTGATGAAAACATGGTGTCTACATTTTCCTATTTTATCGAGTGGTTTGTGACAGACAAACTGTTAGATAAAAATGGTTTTACATGGTTTACTTTGTGTTTGGATGGGTAACCCCCCTAAAACTGGGGGTGATTGTGATAAAGTGCAATGATCACTGTTTTGATTGAATTGATTAGATAATTTTGATGTGCATCTTTCATTTTAAGTTTCCTCATAACGAGGTATAAAAACAAGATGGGTGTCACCATGGAATCAAGTGATAAGGTAACCAAAGGGTTCATGTCCTATAGACGTATGATTCATAGGAATAAAATATGGTCGTAAAGATGAGTTTCTTGAGACTAGGGAGCCAAGGAGCTCATGCCCTATAGATGTATGGCTTATTAATGTTGAGGTCATAAAATGAATCCATGATGGATTACTGGTAGGGATTAGATTTTTGACCTAGATGGGGTTGTGTAATTGAAGGAGTTGATTAACTAAAATTAAACTAAACTATGAATTATAGTCACTAGTTAATCTAAATAGGAGGACTAAAATACTGTATAAATGAACTAAAATAGTATGGAATAATTGTAATTAATTATTCTAAGTGAAATAAAACCCTAAATATGTAAGAGAATTGAAAGGAAATGACTTAGCTGATTAATTAAGAACTGTCGCAGGTTGTCACAGGTCTAGAAATAAAATCTAGAAGTAAGAATGACCACTCAGAAGTCTTGTGAAGGCCATATCTGGAAGATTTGAACTAGCTGGGGCACCTGAGAAGGTACTGGGGCAGCTCGAGGTGCCCTGGTTTGTAGATTAGGTGCCTTGATCTCTGTAAATGCTCAAAATCTAAATTTTGTATGGTCACAAGGATGATCTTGATACTTCCTGTCTGTCTAACACTGGATTCGCTAGACTACACAAAATGTGGTGAATAATCAAATGATGACCTGCAATAAAAAAGGAAGTATCAAAACCCTAGGAAAAATAAAGATGCAGAATGAATGGGTCAAACTGACCTCAACTGCCAAACTAGTGGACTTATCACCGAGTGCTGCACTACATTTTAGAACTGGATGTAGTTCTGGTGTGTGTGTGTGTGTCATGTCCCTAGGTGCTCTTGTTCTAGTCACACTTTGTGAAGTAGCGAGCAATAATAACTATAGAAAAATGTAATAACATGTGTGCATGAATATAATAGAATCCCTCCCCCTATGCTGTGTGTGTTGATGCAGATCTCCTAGCCTTGATGCATGACACTATGTGGATGCAAGTGATGCAATGGATGCAACTCTAGATGGAGTGATAGTAGTATGTGACACTAGGACCCTCATTATGGTCTTATAAATTTATATTTATAGGGTTCTCAAGCTTAATTTTGTAATTAACCCCAACATGACCAATTGAGAAAAGGATAAGGATGAAAAATGGCTAGAAAGGCCCCAAAAAGAAGTGGGAAAAGAGAAACATAGACTCAGGGGCACCCAAGGTGGGACTAGGATGCCCTAGTACAGGCCTGGGCACCCTAGGTTTGGGCTAGAATGATGGGACAGTTGTGAAACAAGTGGATAAGTAGAGAAAAATATGTGGGAATGATGAAATAAAATATAAGAAAAAGATGGCCAAAAGGTGGGATTAATTAGTACTTTATTCACTTGAGAACCTTCTAAATAGTAGTATAAGACCAGGCTAAATAATGCCTAAAGTGCATGATTTTGTGTCTACATTTTCCCCCCACTTTATGTTGGTGAGAGGAAAGCTCGGTAACATAAAGTAGATAGAGATACGTACTTGATATCCATGTAGAGTGTAGAAGAAGATGTGCCGATGGACTAGACTCAAGCGTGGAATGACAAAAAGAAAAATGTGGAGGAGTGTGGATTCTAAAGATGAAAAATGCGCATAAAAAAGTGATGAGAGTGAACCTAGGGTGGAAGACATTGTGTAGATCCTGCTGTGTAGTGTACCTACATGGTTAGTAAAGGCAAGCGCCTATAGCGGTGTGTTGTCATTGTCGCTATTGTTGTTGTTGTTGTTGCCCCCAATTTGACTGCTTGTTTCTCATATGGATGGACCTGCAAGGAGAAAATGATCAAGTAGTCAAATATGTATGTATGTAAAAATGGTGTGTAAAATATGCATGTATATAGAAATGTGTAAAGTACACAAATGTAAAATACGCTGAAATAAAAGTGTAAATAGAACATGTGCACCTGATCCATGTCGAGAGAAATGAGTGTAGAAGGATATCCTGTACTGTTACGAGTTTTTTGGGCGATCTCACGCCACCCTAGGATGAAGAAGTATAGGGAGGAAATGCTATGTGTCCTCCAAACTTTAACCACTTCTGTTGAAATGTGTGAAGAGATCTCTATACTGTCCTCATGGATTTTTGGGTGATCTCGATGCCACTGGACATAGTAGTGTAGAGAGGCACACCCATTATAACCCCCAAGTCTTGTAACTGTTGTGTAGAATTTATGAAGGACACCATGTCATGTAGAGGCCATTGTGTATGGAGTTCGTAGACTGGTCTGAACTCACTTGCTATGTATGTAAACCCACAATGCCAAGGGTGGAAAGTCCACTGTACTGAACCAATGTAAATACGTTGTGTTAGTAGAAAAACCCTCAATGATGCCCCCCTCTTTGGGGTCACATGCGACATGTCAGTGAAAGGAGAATGCAGGCCCCAAAAGAGGACCAACCACACTCTAACCTGTAGAAATTGCCCTGGGGGGAAAGGGAAAATTCTTGGTAGATACCAAGGTGCACACAAAAGGGGATGGCTAGCCAAAACAAGTGTTATTCCAAAAACATATGCATGCAAGAAGACAAGTGTAAAATACCTAGACAATGTAAGAAACTACTAAAAAAGTAGTGTAAACACGCAAGAAAACAAGTAGACTACAAAAAGTGTGTTGCAAACATGGGACATCACTCATGATGTCACAAGACACGTAAGGCCATCATGGCCAAAAATAGTCAAGTGTGCAACAAGCAAAGGGAAAATTCTGCATACAATGGCAAACAAAGTAGACAAGTAGAAACAAAGAAGTAGTCATGGAAACATGTAATCCTAAAAAATAAGTGCTACACATGGAACACTTGTTAGCATGTTAGAGTGATAACCAATATGTCAAAGCGTGTATGAACAAGTAATATAAGATAATAAGTACAAAATGAAACAATAACACCTGGATAACATGAATGTGGATGCCCCCAGTGACCAATAGGAAGGGTAGAAGGTGAGCATACATGCCACATGTAAAGTCCTATATCTGTGATCACACTAAAAAAAGGCATGAATGTGCATGTGTGTATGATAATGACATATAGGAAAGTAATATAACATGTGTAATAAAGTGAGCATGTAAAACACTAGTAAGCAAAATTAAATTCCCCCAAGACCATGCAGTATGCTGTGGATGGATGAAATGGAATGCAAGATGGAATGATAGGAGAACCATGCCCCCTGAGTGGATGGAATGTGTATGTATTGAGGTTCATTTTGTTTTCCCTCTCTCAGTCAATAATGAACCGTAAACAAGAGTGCAGTCATCAAGAAATGGTTGAGTAGTGTTGGTTATTGTCTAGCATGTTGTGATGAGTGTGTATATGTAATGGTGATGAAATGCAACATGTGGAGAGATGTGTGTGAACCCTATAGCCGAAGCCATATCACGACTTGTTATGGATAGTGATGATTTATCCCTAAGATATCACTATAGAATGAGTGTATGTGGATGAGACATATGGAAAGATGTGCGTGGACCCTATAGCCTAAGCGTATACCACTACTTGATGAATGGATGAGTGATGATTTAGTGCCTAAGAGTATATCACTATAAGAATGAAAGGATGAAGATGGGTGATGATTTATCCTAAAGCGTATGCCACTATAAGATGAAAGGAGGGAGGTGGGTGTATGTACAAGATGAAAGGGGGGTGGTGATTTATGAAAGCATATACCACTACAAGATGATAAAATGGGTGACAATTTAACCTAAGGTGTATCTCACTAAATGCTAAAGATGCTGGAAATGTCTATGTCACATAGAAATGTGGAATGTCACATGATGAGTGTAAGGTCCATTTGATTGGTAAAACCCTCAACAATCAAGTATGGACCGAGGAACTATAGTATGTCATAAGGTAGTGAGGGAAATACGTAGAAAAAAACGTAGTAGAAATGACAGAAGTGATGAATAAGACATGTAAATGTATGAAGTGGGCAATGCAATGTAGGATACGTAGTGTGTATAGAATATATAATGTGTGAAATGCAATAATAGGTGCATATATAGAAATGGAATATGTAAAGATCGGTAGATGAAAACTAGACCCATATGTAATGGAATCTAGTGTAGCATGTAGAATGTGTATGATGTACAGAAATGTGCATGTGAATCATACATATAGCAATATTTAAGATGCGTAGACTATGTAAGGTTATACAATATATAAATATAATATGTAGTGATAATATGTAAATATAGACATGTTATATATGATGTAACCTAGCATAAATGTAGAATGGATGAGATGAAATGTAAAACTAGACTCATATGTATCTGACGAATTAGTGTAGTAGATATGAAAATATGTTGTGTTTAAATGAATAAATGTGTGGATAAGGTAATGTATATAAGGCTATAGTGAGATTAGTGATAATGTAGAAATAAGTGTAGGATGTATGACATAGAATGTAAGTGTGTAGAACCTATAGTGCATATGTGTGTTTGGGTTCAGTGTAATGGTAATCCCTCAACAGTCTAGTGTGAACTGAAGCACTTAGAGTGCGTCATCAGGTATTGACGGTGTTATGACATTGATGATATGATTAAGGAAATGAGAGTGAATAGATGTACAACACGTGTGATGTAATATGACGTGATTATGGGAAGAGGGGGGAATTATGTAATATGATATGCCTCCTTGTGGTAGTGTGGTAAGGAACTATGTAAACTCAGTCAAGGAGATCGTCATCCTTTGGATCAAAGTCAAATGGATATGGATTGAGCGACTTGGTAAGTATAATATGAGGTTGATCACATAAGGATCCGATAAGATGTAAATGATACATACCCATAGTGTATTCTTCATCAGTGAATGGAGGTATGTGGGAGATCATGTGCGTACCATTGAGTGTAGTTATGTGAGTTGCCAAAAAGGAACTATTACAAATGAAAACATGACTGAAAGGCATAGGAAATGAATTATTGGTGTGACTAGGGTCTAATGTGCCACTAATGTAAGTAAGCCAAGAATCCCCTAATGTGAGTAGGAGAGGAACAAGGGTTACAGTGGTAGATAAACTAAAATATCAAAGACACGCAAGCCATAAGCGGAAATGATAGTGACAAAGCCATAATATAGATGAGAAGCATGAGTAGAAGGTTGTAGGTCCTCAAAAGTAAACCAAGATGAGCTAGAAGCCATCATGGAGAACAGAATGGTTGCATCCACATGTGGTAGGCTCGAATGGGACATGTTCCAAATAAGAGTTCATGAATGAAAAGTGTGCAAGTGAAAAGTGGGCGTGTAAATGTAGGAGATGTACTATGGATGTGGATATGGTAGATCGATGTCCATAGAATGAACAGGACCCTGATGAAGAATCATTAGTAGTAGAAGTAGCAAGCAGTGGCAGAAGAAACAATATCTATCACAAAAATGAGTACCATCAAGTGGTGGTAAATGTGGTTTTCATCCATAGGTTGGGGGTCATTGGTAGTATTGATACGTGGAATGGGAAGACTAGTGTTTGGAGCGTGGTCATAATATTGAAATGGATCATTTCATGAAAAATGGTATACTCCATGCCCTCATGTAGGAACTTAAAACAAGTTATGGATAGTAGATGTGACAACCTGCATGACATGCAGCCATGGTCGACCAAGTAGACAATTATAAGCAATGGGGAAATCCATAACAAAGAAAGATTTGTGTTGACTATTTTAGGACCAACACTGATGGGTAGTGTGATGTGACCAAGACATGGAGCAGATGGAACCATCATAAGAACATAGTGAAATACTAGAGGGATTAATGTCACGATCAAGTGAGGCCTAAAGCTTTAAGAAAAGGCATGGTACACAAATTAAGCTTAGATCCATTGTCAATCAAGTTCTCTTAATAGAAACATTATAAATGTGAGAGATGATATGCAAAGGTGGATCATTGTCAAAAGTGGTGTAGGCATGATGAGGAGTTGATGAGAAAGTAATATGCTAAGAGAAAGCATCCACAAAAGTATTGTAGACTATATCTGGATGAGTGTCGTCAGGAATACGAGTAGTGATTAAAAGATAATAATATTAGTGAATAATTCAAGGTGAAGAAGAAAAAATTCATGAATAGAAATAACCATGATTAAGGATACCGTAAGGATAAATGATTTGGAAGAAGTGGGTATCGGGTTCACCAAAATGATTAACTAAAATTAAACTAAACTATGAAAGTATAGTCACTAGTTAATCTAAATAGGAGGACTAAAATGATGTATAAATGAAACTAAAACAATTTGGAACAATTGTAATTAATTATTTTAAGTGAAATAAAACCCTAAGTATGTAAGAGAACGACATGAAATGGTTTAACTAATTCGAAGAGACTATTGTAGGTTGTCGTAGGTCTATTTAAATAAAATCTGGAAGTGTAGACGATCACTCAGAAATCTGTCAAAGACCAGATCTGGAAGATCTAAATTGATTGAAATGGTGCCTAGGAAGGTACTAGGGCACCCCGAGGTGCCCTGGTCTGCAGATTAGGCGCATTATGGTCTTTGTAAATTCTTGAAATCTAAATTTTGTATGGTTATAGGATGATCTCAAGTTACTCTGTCTGTCTATCAAACTGGATTCGTTGGACTGCACTGAATGTGGTGAATAATCAAATGATGACCTGCAATACAAAAGGAACTATCAAACACTAGGAAAAATAAAGATGCATAATGAATGGGTCAGACTGACCTCAATCGCTAAACTAGTGGTCTTATCACTGATCATTGCACTACATTCAGAACACGAATGTATTTCTGATGCGTGTGTGCATGTTGTGCCCTAGCTACTCTCATGTCTAGTCACACTTTATGAAGTAGTGAGGAATAATAACTATAGAAAATGTAATAACATGTGTGTATGGAATAGAATATAATCCCTCCCCCTATGTTTTGTGTGTTGATGCAGATCTCCTAGCCTTGATGCATGGCACTATGTGGATGCAAGTGATGAAATGGATGCAACTCTAGATGGAGTGATAGTAATTTGTGATGCTAAGACCCTCATTATGGTCTTATAACTTTATATTTATAGGGTTCTCAAGATTAATTTCATAATTAACCCCGACATGGTTGATTGAGGAAAGGATAAGGATGAAAAATGGCATAAAAATGCCCCAAAAAGAAGCGGGAAAAGATAAAATAGACTCGGGGTGCCTAAGGTGGGACCATGGCAAGCCGAGACGCCCCAGTATAGCCCTGGGTGCCCTAATTTTGGGCTAGAATGATGGGGAAATTATGAAACAGGTGGATAAGTATAGAAAACTATGTGGGAATGATGAAATAAAATATAAGAAAAATATGGCCAAAAGGTGGGATTAAATAGTACTTTATTCACTTGAGACCCACCTTTTAAATAGTAGTATAAGACCATGCTAAATAATGCCTAAAGTGCATGATTTTGTGTCTACAACAGTTTTAAAATGGATTGGTTGGTTGCAAGGGATTTGAGGCCCTCAAAATGGGAAACATGTTGGATAAATGTGCCACTTGGATGAGTATGAGAGTGTTTCAAAGATCTTTGCTATTGTAAAGGTGTGTTTTTTATGATTAAGGAAAATTGTGGGTGATTCAAGGAAGTTGCGGGCAATTTTAAGGCAATTTCTGGTGATTATGGAAATCGTTGACGATTATACAAATCATCATTGATTCCAGGGAAGGAAAATTAGTGCCCTTTAAATGGTCAGATTTACCATGGTAAATTCATTTTTACCATGCGAATTAAGAAAACTAGAGCTCTGATCTAATGCTTTTGAGAGATAAGTGATAGATGGAGGATGTAGGAGGATCGAGGAGGAAAATGAGGCCCACCCAAGGGGAGGTAAGTACCACAACATTTTTATGTTTTTGTGTATTTTTAGCTATTTTTATTTTTATTTCTAGGCCCATACCAAGGAAAATTTGTTGAGATGTCAGAATCGTTGGTGATTTTGGTAAATCACTTGCGATTTGGGTGAAATGTCAGCGATTGTAGTGAATCGCTGGAAATTGTTGTTCTTTTGTGTTGTTTGTGTAATTTTAATGAAAGTTTGATTAAACAACTTTCTAATGGATGTTTTATGTTTTGTGGATGTAGGTGAGGGATAAGTTAACTATTCAGGACATAATTCCTTTGATCCTAGAGGATGTGTGGGCTTCTTTATCGGATGATGATCGGTATCATGTGGAGGATGTGGGCTTGGGAGTGTTGCATCATTATAAATAGATCCATAAGAAGCAGGGGTTATTGTTTACATTATTAGAGAGATGGGATCTTATGACATGTGTATTTTGGTTATCGACGAGTGAGATGACTATCACCCTAGAGGATGTGCACATGATTATGAGTCTATCTGTGCAGGGAGAGGGGGTTTATTTGATTGATGAGACAAAGAGGCTTGGTGTGATGAGGAGGTTGTATGGTGGTGATGATAATGGTGTGGATTTTTTCGTCAGGTGGATTCTCATATGAGCCTTTATATGCTCTCGAGACAGAGGGTCATACCTTGATGACCTTGATTATGATAGGTACGCTTTTCCTAACTCTACTGGGAGTCAATTTCTATGAATGATGATAGGTGTGGTAGCTGATATTATGAAGTAGAGGAGTGTCTTTTCATGGGCCCTGTATTAATTTCTCAGACCTACAGAGAGTTACGGGTGTGGAGGATCAAGAAGAGGTTTGGGGTCGATGTTGGTTTTTTATTACAGTGTTTGGCATATGAGCACATTACAGTGGCTTGACCTAGAGGTTGTTTGTGGGGAGGCCTAGCAGCATTGGAGGGGACAACTGGATTTTTATGATGACAATCAAATAGGGGAAAGGTAGGGCCAGTGTGAGATGAGGTGCATTATCAACAACTCCTAGTTGGTTTACAGGTTGGTAATGTCAGATGTTATCCAATTTTTCCCCTTAGGTGAAATCAGAAAAACATGACTATGTACAGAGAAAATGGAGGGATCGTTTCAGCCATGGGAGCTCACATTTCGGGCTCGATCCAAGTGAGTTGAAGTGATGTGGAAGAATTTGGATTTGGTGAGAAAAAAATCTGAATCGACGGGCTCAAAAGGTTTAAAGGACATCAAAGTTTGAAATGTAGACTTCAGACATTTGGGAGTTCGGAGTTGGTAGCAGGGTCGAGCGGTCAACAATGCCATGCAGGGAGAAAAAGAAGTTCAAAACCCAAAGTCTGAAATTATAACTTCAGACTTTCATGATTTCAGAGGTGTCATGTGCTAGGCAGATGAACAATACCCAAAATCCTGAAATCCTGAAACTTGAACCCCCGAAATCTAGAAACCTAAACCCTCAAAATCCTGAAACCCGAACCCCTTAAAACCCTGAAACTTGAACCCCTGAAATCCTAAAACTTGAACCCCCGAAAACAAAAAGGTCTGCAACCTGAAGTTTGAATTTCAAACTTTGGGGTTTTGGCATTTCAAAAAATTTTGACGAGCTAACCAAGTGAACAGTGCCGCATAAAATGTGCTCGGAGTCAGAAATCTGAATTCCAAATTTCAGACTTCAAAGTTTCAACATTTTGAATCTCTTGAGTCAGCTCATCGGATGAACAGTAATGACAATCTCCGAAGCCTAAAGCTTCGAATGTTGAAAGTCTGACATTTTAGATTTCAGAGGGTGTGACATAGTTTTAGAGTCTGAAAAGGCAAATTAACCACTTGTATTTATCGTAGTATGGCACTCTCATCTTCAGATGGCCATAATGTTTTACTGGGAGCTCAGATTTACACAAAAAGATGACTTTTTGGAAATCTCTCAGTGTCCTCTACACAACAGCGAGACTAAGTATTTCAAAATAAGGAAATATAGTCTGTCACTTTAGAGGAATGTTTCCAAATTTCTCACCTACTAAAATGATGAAGATATGGGCTTCCTTTCTTCTCCAATAAGGAAAAGTACATGGAGGTATGGGTTTTGCAGTGGCACCCATCATTGTTACAGGTATTTTAATGCATTTTTGGGTGGTTGAAGCAATATTTTGAATTCCTTCTCTCTCCCTTTCTCTAAATTTTCCTATATATTGTAAGGAGGGGCTCATTTCAAAGGGTTGGACACCTTGTATATGCCCCTCCCTTCTTTCTTGTCTGTAAGAAATTTGTGGAGATTCCAAACCTCCCTACTAGACATTATAATGCACAATATGTGCCTTTGAGCTTGAGTTTGGTGTATTGTATCAATTTTTGGAGCAATATAAATAGATTTGTGGATGTTCTAAACACCCTTTTGTGTTTTTTTACAACTCTTCTAGTCTTTCATCACATGCAAATTATTGTGCACTGTTGTGTTTTCAGTGCAAGATTCTAGTTAAGATGTGTTTATTGTGAAGGTTGTCTAACACTCCTTCTTGGTGCATCACCTTCCCTTAGAGTAGATTTTATTTTCATGCATTTTTCTCTATCTTTTTCTCCTTAGAAATATCATATTATGGTTAGATTTGCAACTCTCTACACTTTGGAGTAGTTGGCACTAGGATATGACATGAAGCTGACCTTCTCTAGAGGTTCATCCCGATTGTAAAGTCCCACACTTTGGGATAACTCCATGTTTGAAAAATCACACAGTTGACTACCTCAACCATTCACTTGCAAGCAATCAGGGATACTGTGATTTCAGCATAACATCATATAGAGATCGTTTATTTGTGTTTGTAACTATAAGCTCGCCACAAACACATATAATTCGTATACTCTATGGAACGCGTACATGTTTTAATGCATACATGTTCCCTTAATTAAGAACCTAAACCAAGATTTAACAGGTTTGGTATTTCTTTGGTTTCCCAAACCCATGCCTTGGACTTGTAACAACACAACAACCTACATGTTTTTTACAAAATACGCAAAAAAATCACCTTTCACCATGATAAATCCTACAAAAAATGATTGATATCTTTCTTAAAAATTTGCCTACAATGTCAAGAAAACCATCATATTTATAATATAATATTTTTATATTTTTCTAATTATTTTAAGGTTTCCATTTATATTTATTTCAAACTATGTCTTATATACCTCTATTTTTAGTGATTGTAAATGATTATCTTTTGCCATGTATCTTTTTTCCACTTCTCCAAATTGAAAAAAAAATATACACAACCCCAAATTAGGAATAATTCTATACATATTCAAAATTATAATTCTAATTTTTTTACTTATTTTTAGGTAGTTAAGGGGGCAGTGTCAGCTATCTGTTATTTTTTAATTTTCAAAATCTTTGTACTTGAAAAATCATAAAAAATAAATACTCACTAAAAATATCTAAAAAAATTCTATCCCAAACTAGATGTTCCTATTTATCTTTCTACCAAAGGGTTTTCAAAAATACTAACCAGTGCTAAAAAAGGTAGGGGTAAGGGGGAAGGTGTGGGGGGAGAAGGGAGGGGGGAGGGGTGCACGATCGACTGTCTACTATATTTTATATCAAAAACATGAGCACCTATTGACGTTTTAGATATTTAACCCATTTACACTTAACCATTTTTAAAAAATAGCAGTTTAAAAACTAGACTCAAAATGCTACAATTCATGTTCTTATAATATCTTCAAATTTTGAGTGTAACTATCTCAAATAACTCGTACAAGTTGAAGTTTTTTAATTTTTTAGAAAAAAGTATCCACTTAAGACTCCCTTTTGCCCTCCCATTTCTATGCACTTACCCATTATTGGTTTCCTGATACATACATTGATTTATTATCAATATACATCTTTTGATTTGATGTGTTTATGTCTTCATTTTTTTGCGTTTTCTAAATTTGTATTTTTTAGTAAAGTTTGAAATATTTTGAATTTTTTTTATTATTGTTAAGTGTACACATGTTTAGATATTGTCACAATTCTTGTTTATATGTTTACACGTTAATGTATTCTTTTTAGGTTTATGTGTTTATATATTCTTTGAGAGATATACGAGGGATTTGAGTTGTTAGGGGATTTCAATTCGGTTGACCATCTCTCTTGTTATTAGAGCATGTTGAGTTGTGGAGTTCAATTACTTCAGATTAACATGTAATATGAAACTTGCTGGAAAAAGAAATAACTTACATCGGTTATGGAGAGACTGACATCGGTCACCTATGACCGACATTGATCAGGCAAGGAGAAACCGACATCGGTTAGGGCTAACTGACGTCAGTTACATGTGCGAGAGTGTTTTATTTAACTCTCGAGAATTATATCTATTTTGGCATTAAAGTATATCTATTTATTGTAAGTGCCCTAAGTTTGTATACACCTACATAAGCATGAAAGCTAGGGTTTATAAGTAAGAATTAAGAAGAACTTGCAAAAGTTGATAATTATTGTGAGAGAGAAAATTCTTGGACAAGAAGCAAAAGCTTGAGTGAAAGAAAGTACTTTACATTTGAGAGGTGTGGAATATTGTAAATCTTCATTGTATATCTTGTCAAAACTTTAGATAATATTGGATTGTTTCTTGGTAGATGTAACCCACATTGGGTGAACCACGTTAAATCTAGTGTTGATTTATATATCTTGTTTTGTATAATTCTTCTGGTAGAATATTCACTTTTATTTACATGTATGCTTAGATATGTTATATTATCTGTATAATCGGTGTGCTAACCCCAACAACTGGTATCAGAGCTTTGTTTGAGGGTTTTTTGTATTGACATATTTACTCACAGAGGGTTTTTTGATTGAGTGGGAGCTACAAAAATGGCACAAGAAAAAAATACAAGGTAGAGAAGTTTGGCGGCTGAAATTATCAATTATGGAAGATGCATATTGAGGATTATCTGTATCAAAGAGATTTATATTTACCGTTGGATGAGAAGTCTAAACCTATGAAGATGACTGATGAAGAATAGAAAATTCTTGACAGAAAGACTTTGGCATCTATAAGATTGATCCTGACAGCATCTGTGGCTTCCAATATTACAGAAGCGACTTCTATGGTAGGGTTAATGAAATCTCTTGCTAATTTATATGAAAAACCTAGTGCTTCAAATAAAGTTTATTTGATGAAGAAACTATTTAGTTCTAAGATGCATGAATGTGGATCTGCATCTAGTCATTTGAGTGATTTCAGATCTATTGTAAATCAATTAAAATCGGTTGATATACCGTTTGATGATGAAGTGAAAGAAATTTTATTCTTATGTTATTTTCCTAGTAGTTGTGATAACTTGGTAATCACTGTTAGTAATACAATATTTGCTAATAATATTTTGAAATTTGATGATGTTGTTAGTATAATTTTGAATGAAGGAATTCACAGGAAGAGTACAAAGGAATCATTATCTGGGAATGATTTGAATGTAGAAAACAAGGGTAGGTAAAAGGAGAGATCCAAGAGTAAGAGTAATGGAAAATCAAATTCAAGGGATAGACAGATCTAAATCTCGAGGTAAGGGAATTACCTGTTGGAAATGTGGAAAGAAAGGAAATGCAAAGAAAGATTATTGGTCAAAGGATAAAGAGAACCAATAACCAGATAAAGGTAAAGAAGCAAATCTTGCTAAAACAGAGGTAATGCAAGATGCTCTTATTCTTTCTTTAGATAATAGAATTCAATCATGGATTTTAGATTCAGGAGCTTCTTTCCATGCAACCCCTAATAAGGGTTATTTCAGAAATTATGTCCAGGGAAATTTTGGGCATGTTTATTTGGGTGATGATGAACCTTGTAGTATCACTAGTAAAGGGGAAGTTCATCTAAAATTGCAGAATGGAAATACATGGGTATTAATAGATGTGAGGAATGTGCCAAGCCTCAAGAGGAATCTTATTTCTGCAGGGAAACTAAGTGAATCTAGTTACATGGTTGCATTCATAGCAGACTCTTGGAAAGTCACCAAGGGTGTTTTTGTTGTGGAAAGAGGTAAGAAGGTATGAACGTTATATTTATCTATATGTGTTACTAATTCCTTTTCTGCATTATCTACTTCAGATTCATATGCATGCATGTGGCATAATCGGTTGGGCCATACGAGTCAAAAAGGAATGCAGATCTTAAAGGCTAAGGGTAAGTTATCAGATTTGAAATATTTAGATCTTGATTTCTGTGAGCATTGTATCTTTGTAAAGCAAAAGAGAGTGAGATTTCTCAAAGTTGGGGAAACTAAGAAGGAGCAAAAATTGGAGCTTGTACACTTAGATGTGTGGGGACCAACTCAAGTAGCTTCTCATGGAGGATCCCAATATTATGTTACTTTCATTGATGATGCTACAAAAAAGGTATGGGTTTATTGTATTAAATGTAAATCTAATGTTTTTTAGAATTTTAAAAGATGGAAAGTCCTTATTGAGAATGAATCAAACTCAAAGTTAAAGTTCCTTAGATCTGACAATGGTGGTGAATACTGTAAGCAAGGCTTCTAGTGATTATTGTTCAGTGAATGGGATACGTAAAGAAAGAACGGTTCTAAGAACACCACAGGAGAATGGTGTTGCAGAAAGAATGAACATGAAAATAATAGAACGTGGTAGAAGTATGAGGATACATTCTAGATTGCCTTTGCAGTTTTGGGCAAAAGTAGTTGATACAATGGTTTATTTGATTAATCATGGGCCTTCAAGTTCACTAGATGGAGGAATACCAAAGGAAGCTTGGATCAGAAAATAGGTAGATATTTCTTTTCTTAAAGTTTTTGGTTCAGAAGCTTTTGTGCATATTGATAAGGAAAATAGGAAAAATTTGGATGCAAAATCTAAGAGATGCACTTTTATTGGTTATGGATCTGGTGATTTTGGATTCCGTTTTTGGGATTTAGAGAATTCCAAAATTATTAGGAGTCATGATATTGAATGGAATGAAAAGAGAATGTATAGGGATAAAATTTTGGTACCCAAGGACAAACCAGTTGAGAAGTTTGTGAATGTAAATGATATCTTGAATTTAAGAGTAATACCAACAGCGTTACACAGTAACCGGTGTCGGTTGACCCCTGAACGACATCAGTCAAAAGAACTGATATCAGTTACAAAAGATCCAAACTGGCATCGGTTAGCATAACCGACATCGGTTACAAGTAACCGGCATCGGTCATTGAAAGATTTGGATATGAATGTCTAGGAGGTCCAGTATGAGCCTCTGGTACCGCAAACTCCTGTGAGAAGGTCACAAAGGGTAAGTAAACCTCTATAAAGATTTACACCTTCTCTACTTTATTTATTATTGACTGATAATGGTGAACCATAAAGTTTTGAAGAAGCAATGTAGGATAATACCCACGTCCAATGGGAGCATGGCATGGATGAGGAGATAGAATCCTTGGAACATAACCAGACTTGGGATTCGGTTAAGTTACTAGTAGGTAAGAGGACATTGCAGAACAAGTGGGTTTACAGGATCAAGGAAGAAGAGGGTGGACAAAAAAGGTACAAGGACAGGCTTGTAGTAAAGGGATTTGCACAAAAAACAAGTATTGACTTTGGTGAAATATTTTATCATGTTGTAAAGATGAATTCTATTTGTACTATATTGAGTTTAGTTACAGTAGAGGATTTGCATTTAGAGCAACTAGATGTGAAGATGAATTTCCTTCATGGTGATTTGGATGAAGATATTTATATGCAATAGCCGCTTGGGTATGAAGTCAAAGGTAAGGATAAATTAGTGTGCAGGTTGGAAAAGAGCCTATATGGGCTCAAGAAAGCTCCAAGGAAATGACACATGAGGTTTGATAGTTTTATGCATGATCATGGTTACTTGAGATGTGAATCTGACCATTGTGTTTATTTCAAGAAGCTTGAAAATGGGAGCTATATTATTTTGTTATTGTATGTGGATGATAGGCTTATTGCAGGATCTAGTATGCAGGAAATTAGTGAGCTTAAGGGAAAACTAATTCATACATTTGCTATGAAGGATTTAGGAGCTGCAAAAATAATTCTTGGCATGCAAATACATAGAGATAGGAAGAACAAGAAATTGTATTTTTCTCAGGAGGATTATATCTACAAGGTGTTAGAAAGGTTCAAGATGTAGAATGCAAAACCTGTTAGTACACCTATGGTTGGACACTTCAAATTGAGGAAAGATTAATGTCCTTCATCACATGAGGAGGTTAAATACATAATACGAGTGTCATATGCTTAAGCATTTGGGAGTGTCATGTATGCTGTGGTTTGTACCAGACTAGACATTACACAGGTAGTTAGATTTTTGAGTAGATATATGGCTAATATAGGTAAAGAACATTGGAAAGCAGTCCAATGGATACTCAGATATTTGAAAGGGACATCTAACATGCAGTTATGTTATGGAGGTTCCGATATTTCATTATGTGGCTATGTTGATTCCGATATGGCTGGAGATATGGATGTTAGAAGGAGCACTACTAGATATATTTTCATAGTAGGTGGGATGAAAGTTAGCTAGATTTCAAGATTATAGAAGATTATGGGTATTTCTACTACAAAGGTACAGTATGTTGCAGCTATAAAGGCTAGCAAGGAGATGATATGGATGAGTAGGTTCATGAAATAGTTGGTAAAGGAACAAGATGATTGCAAATTATTCAGTGACAGTCAGAGTGAAATTCATTTGGCAAAGAACTGAATGTTTGATTTGAGAAAGAAACACATTCAGTTGAGGTATCACTTCATACACCAGGTATTGGAGGATGGGCAGTTGAATCTGGAAAAGATTCATACGAGTGAAAACCCTGCGGATATGCTAACGAAGCCATTAGCAAAGGAGAAGTTGGAGCTACACTCAAATTCGGTTGGTCTTCGAGTTTGAGATTTGAAGAGGAAGAAAAAAAGATAAGGAAGGATCCAAGAATGATTTTGTACAAGTATGGTGCAGTAATTAATCTCCAAGTGGGATATTATTGAGTTGTGGAGCTCAATTACTTCAGATTAGTATGTAATATGAAACTTGCTGGAAAACACAGTAACTGACATCGGTTATGGAGGGACTGGCATCGGTTACCTATGATCGACATCAGTTAGGAAAGTAGGAACTGACATTAGTTAAGGCTAACCGGCGTCGGTTACCTATGCGGGAGTGTTTTATTTAACTATCGGTAATTAGATCTATTTTTAGCATTAAAATAAATCTATTGATTCTAATTACATGGCTAAGTTACCTAAGTTTGTATACACCTATATAAGCATGAAAGCTAGGGTTTAGGAGTAAGAATTAAGAACTTGTAAAATTTGATAATTATTGTGAGAGAGAGAAATTCTTGGAGAAGAAGCAAAAGCTTGAGTGAAAGAAAGTATTGTACATTTGAGAGGTGTGGAAGATTGTAAATCTTCATTGTATATCTTGTTTTAACTTTGGATAATATTGTCTTATTTCTTGGTGGATGTAGCCCACATTTGGTGAACCACGTTAAATATGGTGTTGATTTATATCTCTTGTTTTGTATAATTCTTCTGGTAGAATATCTGGTTTTATTTGCATGTATGCTTAGATCTGATATATTATCTGTACAACTGGTGTGCTAACCCCAACAGAGTAGAAGATAAGAATGCATGAATGATTTGCCCTCTGATACACAACGCAACTATTGGTATCAAAGCTAGATGATACACAACACAATTTTTGTCAAAGTAGAGTTGATACTGGAGCATGAAGTTTTTCTCTCGGACACACAACAAAAGAATCAGTATAAGAGAAGAGAAGAGTATTGGTTGCAGGATTGGATGCAAAGCTGTAGAGTTGAGTGAAAAGTTGAAAATTAACTTGGGTGCAAGGTTGGAAGTTCTTGGGAGTAATTCGTCCTCTGATATATAGTGTAGACAACTGATATCAGCGTGAGATCGAAGTATGAGTTCACTTACAGTGGTGCTTTTTGATACGCAACACAAAAAATTGTATAAAAGATGAGCTCCTGAAACATTGGAGTCCCATATTGAGCTGGAAGTTGGTATTGGCACAAGTCATGCTTAAATGGATGCAACGTGTTGGGATTTAGCATGATTACAAAGTTACAATAATACATAGCATTCCGATGGAGTTGGATTTAGAGAGCAGAGTGTAAACCAACATGGAGAGTTGGCGAAGGAGATTCCCATGACAATGTTGAGGGAGTTGACTGAAGAATGAGTTAACAAACAAGGGATTCAATGAAATCAACGTGTTGGTGATCGGATGGATGAAACATTAACCAAGTTGGGCCAAGCAGAATAAAGTTGGTAAATGCATAAGTAGATTGGTGTGTGTAATTCAAGCAATGTTAGGTTAAAGCGCCCAATGGAATGTGCAGGATGAGAAAATTCATAGCAATGTGGGAGTTGATTGTATAAATAATTTAATCATGTGGTTTAAGTCTCGAGGAAACTGGTAATCAACATGTTGGTGGTCAAATAATGGGACACCAATGTAACTGGATCAAGAGGAGTAGTGTGTTCCAATTATGAAGAAAGATTTGTGTTCCAAGCAGCAGCCTCATATCAATGTGATCCAGTGGAGTATCAGGGCTAAGTGGAGCTAGATTGATGTCATAGTGCAATGAATGAAGTCCATGAACTTTCTCAGAGAAGAGCTAAGGCTGATGAGGAAGTATTCATTTATTTGTGATGGAGTCAGCATGACGTTTGGCGATGCAGGTGTCAAGGGTTAACGCTTGCAAAATGCAAGTAGGCTAGTGTAGGTTGATAGAGACTTTGTGGGAGAATAAGGTTAGTGTTGATCAAAAATCAGAATGTGGAGGAGAAGAAAGGGAAACATGTAGTGTGGACTAGGGAATGTCACTGAGGTGGACGATTCAAGAGACGACTGATGCAAAACTAACTCCAACACAGAGAAGAGTGAAGGGATAACACTTGGTACAATTCATATTATAGTGTGGTGTAGAGTAACTCAAAAACTCAACAAGTGTAGAAGCACTAAGTAGTGTAATGAATCCATAGAAGTTTCAGACAAAAATTGTGCATTGAATATGGATGAATGCTGGATACGGTGAAGTGATATCAAGTTGATACTCGAGACATGAAGTGGGAAAAATTCTCTCCCTTGGAAAAATCAAAGTTCTGATTTTGCAAAACCTCATAAATTTCAGACTTTGCAGTAGTGGTAGCTGGTCCATTTCCATGAAGAAATCAGTGTGGTTTTTGGAAGCATTGGTTGGTCGAAAACGATGTTGAGTAGATCAGTTGGGATGTAGTGAAATGAGGTATTCGTGGTGAAGATTTTTTGGAAAGATCAACATTAGAGCCATGGAAGTGGTATGGTGTTGGTGGAAGTGTTGAACAAGGGAAACATTGTGGTGAATTTTTTTTGAAGTAGGCCCCTAGATCAAGTGGAGAATTTCATGATGTGGGTGGAAGCGTGGTGTGACCAGTTCCAATGGCAATGAAACCTTGAAGTAGTTATTCAAGCAACGTGGATATTATTGGTGGTTCTCCAATTTAATCATATTTTGTTGTGGAATAAGGGCTCAAAGCATAATAGGGAAGCTTGTGCAACATGCATAATTCTTAAGTGGTGATAGGAATTAAAGAACATGCACCCCATCAAGTATTGATTTATATGTTTGGTGAAGGTAGTTCGGAGTTGAGAGAGATACAACAACATAAGTGTTGAGTGATTAGGCACTTTTGGTCCTGGAAAAAGGGAGTGGGCACAATGAGACGTTGAAGAAGTTGAGTTATGTCATGTCAGTGGAGGTTGATGTGTTTGATGTGCATTTACATCTGTGGAGTGCATTTGCAGCTCTATCCCGAAGCTTGATTATGGACTCGTTTGCATATGTAGCATAATCTACTAGTGATGCCAAGGGCAGAGTGGGGGAGAATGTAAAGGGGTGGTTTGACAAGTGACCACCTCCCTAGGATGGGCGTACTAAATCCGAGCAGGGTAGTGCACGATGTGCTATCCAAGGGGCCGAGTTGGCTCTCGGTTGAGGTAAACGACTGGCTACGTGTGTCATGGTGTTGGCAACCTCGCACACATTAGCCCTCAAAGATGAGATGGGCAAGTTGGGTGAGCTGGGAAAGTTGGTTTAGTGCAGAGTTGGGTGATTTAGTGTAAGGCATCGCAACATAAGCAACACAATGTAACACAAAGGCAACACAACATATAGATCAGTAGTGTGAGTCATGGTGGGCTCTCCAATGGTGCAACATTTGGGGACTAGTTAGTGTGTAAGAGTTGTGCATGGAGAATTGGATGGACCATAAGATGAGCCCAAGGAGGTCCCAAAGTTAGGTAGTGCTGAGGTGGGTTGGTGAGCGAGTTGGTTGCACCAAGAAGTCATGTAAGGTGACTTAGAGTGCAGAAATCACCCAATGACCACAAGGTGAGTTGGGAAACTCATGGATGCAGAGTTGGAGGGTTAAAACATGAAGAACTTGTAGATATAGAAGTGAGGCCTTGCGTTGAGAGTGTAGCACAAGTGTCTTAGGCTCCATAAAGGCAGTGCAAACATTTGTGGCCAATGTGGTGAGCTCACACCCACACCATGTGGAGTGGAGCACTTGGTGGAATTGGACATTCAGATGGAAACGGGTGTTCAGGAGACCTTGGAGGCATACTCTACCCTTGCAGAGTATGTTCATATAGAGGTGTGCATCAGAGATTAGCAATGGGACTCTAGAGTGAAGTGGCAGTGGACTTGGGGAGACCTTGGAGTTGGCAACGTCCTTAAAAGTAAAGTTCATGTAAAATGCAACCATGGAGTGAGCTGGAGTGGCACTGGGATTTGGATGTCAAAATATAGATGAAGTAACTCGGACACGAGTGAGCCAAGAAGTGGTGAGCTCCTTAACCTTGCAGAGGTGGAACAATGTAGAGAAGAATCAGGTGCTCACGTAGATATATCAGAGGCGCAGTGGAAGTGTGTATATGGATTGGGTGCAAAAGTAGAGGTGGAGACTCATGGACATGGGCCTAGAGAACGATTCACAAGGTGACATGTGGCATGGTGATATGAGAAAAGGACATTGTGGATATTGTTGCAGCAAGTAGTGCTGAAAACTAAGGTGGAAGACTTGAGTGGAGAGTCAACACAGTCTGGACACAGGAAATCACCTTGAAGAGTAGGCGCAGAGGTGTCAGTTGACCATGACACCAGGGTGAGATCGATGTTGAGATTCAAGCCAAGGGAACAAGAGTACCTCACCCACATGGGATGCGGTCTATAAAGATGGAGAGCTTGTGGTGTTCCCTACAGGGTATTTAGTGTTGGGACCTGTTATCCATATTTCTCCTGGGGACAAATATTAGATCAGCCACGACCCTGCATAGAAAGAACCTGAGAAAACTTGTTCATATCTATAAATTTGTCGTTGAGGGACTAAAAAATGGAGTGGCAGGGGGCCGAGAGAGACTAAAGGCCCCTATGCAAAATAAACAACTCTGTTGAGCCGTTTCCATGTCCTAAATCCATTTTCTAAGTTGCAGAAGAACCCAACAATGAAATAGCAGGGTCAAAAAAGAAGGGGTAGTGCCGCAGAGGAACCAGGAGCAAGAAAGGAAAAAATGGTGAAATTTCAAAGTTTTCAGGCTCAAGACTGTTCAGGAAAGGGTCCAAAATCGACTAAGTATAGAAGAGGCAGTGGGAAGAACCACATGTCCTAACGGCACTTCTCCAAAGGTGAATCCAAAAGAGCGGAGACCCAAATGAGTGCAAGCTTGCCACGTAGCCTAAAGTCCTAAAAAGGTGAGAAGGACCGTTAAAAGGTCCAATCTCAGTGGAGGCCGACAAGTGTCAACTCTACGCTCCTCCAAAGGTAAAACTTTGAGTCAGGATTTCAAACAATAGTGGTGCCTCCACATGTCTAGTTTCATAAAGGGGCAGAGTCAGTTGAATAGTCAATGCATGGGGTAGGACGGCAGAGGTTGCCAAGTGTCTAAGTGGTGCCGATTCAAGGATTGAAGAGAGAAAGGGAGTTTAAAAGTCAGCGTTTTGGCCCGAGTTTCTAAAGAAAGCGGGTCTGACGTAGGGGGGAAATTGATTTTTTTCCCCTTGTTATCTCAAAAGGATAGAATTTGTAAAATGGGCCGCAACTCTGCCCAAGGGAAAAAGTCAGCATCTGGGCCTAAGTCAAACCAAAGCGGGGAGTCAGAGGAAAAGGTGAAAATTTTCCTTTTGTCAAAAAGGCACAAAGGTAAAGATGGAAGCGCATCTCCCCAGCCAACCAAAGGGTGCCACATGTCCAGAGCGGAGCTTCGGGATGCCATGGGGGTTTTATGAGTTTTGCAAAAAAGGGGGAAAAAGGATAAATTACGGACCCACAAACCTGATTTTTGTTCTAATCTGGCTGCCACGTGCCCCATGTCAAAAGGGAACCCATTTTTCAAACTATTTTCCCACCCATTTGTACGGACCCGATACAAACTTCGAAGGGGCATATCTTTCGACTCAAGGCTCGAAATATTACAAATCTGACACCGTTGGAAGTGTCTTGACATCTTCTACACCATGGAAAGATAAAAATTCATTTTTCTCAGGCCCTGGTAGGTGAAAAATGGAGAAAACAAGTCTTCAGGCCTTTAATGTAGGATCTTCTTGCCTCAACAACCAGATCAGATTCGATCTGTTTCTCATCATTTCTTCTTCCTTCAAGGCACCGAACCAAAGATTGATGCAGTCAAGATGGATTTGGGGGCAGATTTTGTAAGAGGCATTAACAGTAGTGGTTGAGTTTCAACCTGCTTTTCCTACTTCTCTCTCTCTTTTCTTCTCTCTGTATTGAATCTATAAAAGTAGGGGTCGGGATTCATTGTAAAGGGTTGGACATTCTTTGTTTTGCAGGCTCCCTTTTCCTTCTAGCAAAGGAATTCATGGAGTTCAAGCCTTCCATTAAAATTGTAGTATTGTTTCTTGCCTCCTGGCTATTTTGTAATGCATTGTATCAATTTGTGGAGCAATAAAACACGTCTGTGATCGATTCTTAGATCCTTTCTTGTCTCTTTTTCTTGCATCTGGTCTTTCATTATAAATTTGGTTATCTGTGCTTGATTATTGCATGTATTTTGTTGGTTTGTGTCTATCAGCAAAACTAGTGTTCATCATTCCTTCGGTGCATCACCTTGTAGTTAGTTATTTCTTATTTCTTACATTCCTTTTCCCCTCTGTCTCCTTGGTAAATTTTAGGATTAGGTATAGAGATAGATCCTCTACAAGTTCTCACGTATGCACCTAAACAGAGGAATAGGAACCAACCTTTAATCTGGAGAGATTTTCCCATTTTTGCAAGGTCCCACACCTTGGGGAAAGTTCAATGTTATGCGGATCACACCAAATGACTCTGCCTTAGAAAATCAGATCTATAGAACTCATTTGGGGGTGATGTGATTTTGCACTAACAGTTTTGGCATGCCTCGGTGGGACAAGAGGTCTTCATTTTCATTTTTAGCAGGTTGGTGTGTTCCTGTTAAAGTTTCAGCCTTTGGAGGCATATACAAACACATCTGGCGACTCCATCTAGTCAAAAACCCATCTCTGAAGTTGCAGACCTTCTTTCCTTTCATTTTCATCCATTTTTCTTTCCACCTCTTTCATCTTCTTCCATTCCATGAATTTTTGCAATCATGACTTCATTTCCATCATGGAATTCACACTTTCAGCAGCAGCAGTGCAATCAGCCTCCAATGTATTCCTCAACTCCCCCAGATCAGCATTTTAATCAAATCCAAAATCATTATGCTTGCCCACATGAACAATGCCAAAACTAGTTTGGATATGGAGCTTATCAAGAGCAGGGGTATGCATATAATGACAACAAGTCAAATGGAAAATGTAGATCTGTTGGAGAAGATCAAAAAAATGGAGGCAAACATGGTGCAATCCAGGGCTACAACTCAAATGAAGGCTTTTAGAATTGGTTGCAGGGCACCTTGTCCATGGGTTGGCCCTTTTCCAAGACATTATAGCCCTCAGGAGAAGTTTGATTTCATTGTTGAAATGCTGCCCCAACTTGCAGAGTGGACCGAGGGGATAGAGATATATGAGCAAAGTGTTACACAACCTTGTCAATGGGTAAGTACACCACCTCATAGTTTTTCTTTTCCTCATTCTCAACCAATATCATTTCAGAAGTATCAAGTTCCAAGCTTCCCATCTGCTGCCCCAAATGTTAATTCCTCTTCTCCATCTACTAGTCTTCCATCCCACCTCAGTTTCTCTTCCCTTTTCCCTTCCAAATCCAATTCCCCTCCACAAGATCCAAAAGCAACACTTTCCCCTCCACCACAAACAATTGCAAAGTCTAGTTGTAAATCAACCCATCCTTCCTCCTACTTTCCCAAACCCATGTTGGGAAGAAAACAATCAAAAAACCAGTCAAGAGCAGCAAGAAGTAGAGCCAAACAGAGAAGAAGAAATCAGAGGTTTGGTGAGCTTGGCTCTTAAATTCAGGATTACAAATATTCCCTTGATGGTTAAACCTTCTGAGGAGGTCAAAGTTGAAGAGCCAATGGTGGCCAAAGGCTGATTTTGTAGCAGCAGTGGAGTGAGAAGACCAGCAACCTGTTTGTTCTGAGTATAGTGTCCATGTTAGCACTCTATTTGAAGAAAATGCTGATCCAAATCAAGCTACACAATCAGCCCAGGCAAGGGAAGAAGAAGCTACTCCAAATCCAAAAGAGGAGGAGTGCATTCTGGCTGTGGGGATTGAACAAGATAAATTTAGAGGCACTGAACCATGAGCAGGTTGCACAAGAAGTTGCAATTTTCTCTCCCACTTCATCTCTCCAAAAATATGACTTTTTGGATAAATTCAAGCTGACAAGCTTCATGTTTGATGATGAAGTTATACATGATGAGAAAATTTCAGATTTAAAAGTCATCATACAAGAGAGAGAAGCTTTGGCACAACAGGACATTGAAGAGTTTGATTGCCTATCAGACTTAGAAGAGTGTTTTGATGGAGAAGAACCCATGGAAATCACAACATTTTCTGCTCCATCATTCATCCTTCAACAACAAGAGACTTGCTGCCATGGGAGGGAACGTGCAAGAGCAACTTGCACCTCAAAATAGTCCTCTTGAATCAGAATTGGAGGAGTTTGATCTTCCAAACTTCATATTGGATAAGGAGGAGAAAGAGAACAAGGATGACATCCATTCCAAATCAGTCATCAGGGAAGAGTTTTAGTTGTCTGTAGATGTGCAAGAAGAAAAAAATCAAATTGCAGACAACCCATCCATCCAGGAAGGTCTACAGGAAGACTCCATTTTTGGAGTTAAATTTCAAGGCAATGGGAAAACTTCAAGGACCAGACCTTGCCCAATAAGGTACTTGACTTCATTGGAGCCAAGGGAGAAGCCACAACCAGTCATGCTTGCTTCTGAGCATGAGGATGAGCATCAAAGTACCAAGGATCAGCTACAATACCTCTAGGAACCAAGTGAGCAGCAGATTGAAAAGGTATTTATTTTATTTCTAGTTGATACCTTGATGGAGGGAGTGGAGAAACAATTTTCAGTTAGCCTTCCACTCCTAATAACAGCCATGTTCAGCTCCAAATCATTTGCATGGCTGCCAATTTTGAGGAAAGGAAGCTATTTTACACAACCAAGTTACAGGGTTTGTTTAGCTCACCTTTGCTCCTAGCTAGCATAAAGTAGGTAGGTTTTCTTTCAGTAGAAGAAGTGCTTGTGCACACTCTGCATGTTCCACTTGGAGCATGTATGATTTCAGATTTTGTATATAGTTGTGGTGTTGTTTTGTTGCTCTTATGCAGTCCATTTAGAGAGACAGATGAAGCCCCAGGTCAAAACAATTTTCTACTCTCAGAAATCTTCGTTTCAAGATTTCTTATGAAAATTGAGAGTGCAAACAGTACTGAGCTTGTGAATCAGAGGTAGAATCAGTATCAGACCGTCATTCTCGACTCCATGCCCAATGGATATGACAAGGCAATTGGTCTTTTCATCTAGCAGGCTAATACCCCTGTGAGTCACCAAATTGTTATCCATATTTCACCCCCTGGGAAAAATATTGGATCAGCCACAACCCCCGCATAGAAAGAACTTGAGAAAACTCATTCAGATCTTATAAATAGGTCATAGAAGGACTCAACAATGGAGTGGCATGGGGGCTGAGAAAGATTAAAGGCCCCTATGCAAAAGAAACAACTCTGTCGAGTTGTTTTCATGTCCTAAATCCATTTTCCAAGTTACAGAAGGACCTAACAATGAAATAGCAGGGTCAGAAAAGAAGGGGTAGTGCCGCAGAGGAACTAGGAGCAGGCAAGGAAAAAATGGTGAAGTTTCAAATTTTTCAGGCTCAAGACTGTTCAGGAAAGGGTAAAAAATCGACTAAGTATAAAAGAGGCAGCGGGAAGAACCACGTGTCCTAACGACACTTCTCCAAAGGTGAATCCAGAAGGGCGGAGACCCAAATGAGCGCAAGCTCACCACGTAGCCCAAAGTCCCAAAAAGGTAAGAAGGACCGTTTAAAGGTCCAATCTCAGCGGAGGCCAACAAGTGTCAACTCTACGCTCCTCCAAAGGTAAACTTTGAGTTGGGCTTTCAAGCAATTGCGGTGCCTCCACGTGTCTAGTCTCAGAAAGGGGCAGAGTCAATTAAATAGTCAATGCATGGGGCAGGCTGGTGGAGGCTGCCAAGTGTCTAAGTGGCGCCAATTCAAGGATTGAAGAGAGAAAGGGAAAAAGTCAATGTTTGGGCCTGAGTCAAGGAAAGCGGGCCGTCGGGGGGAAAGTTGGTTTTTTGCCCCTTGTTATCTCAAAAGGATAAAAGTTGTAAAACGGGCCGCAACTCCACCCAAGGGAAAAAGTCAGCGTTTGGGCCCGAGTCAAACCAAATCGGGGAGTCAGAGGAAAAGGTGAAATTTTTCCTTTTGTCAAAAAGGCACAAAGGTAAAGATGGAAGCGCATCTCCCCAGCCAACCAAAGGGTGCCACCAGTCTAGGCGGAGCTTCGGGGTCACAGGGGTTTTATGAGTTTTGCATGTTTTTTGGAAAAGGGAAAAATGATAAATTACGGACCCGCAAACCCGATTTTTGTTCTAATCCAGCTACCACATGCCCCATGTCAAAAGGGGACCCGTTTTTCAAACTATTTTCCCGCCCATTTGTACGGACCCGATACAAACTTCGAAGGGGCATATCTTTCGACTCAGGGCTCAAAATATTGCAAATCTGACACTGTTGGAAGCATCTCGACGTCTTCTACACCATGGAAAGATAAAAATTCATTTTTCTCAGGCCCTCGTAGGTGAAAAATGGAGAAAAAATCTTCAGGGCCATCAATGCGGTATCCATATGCCTCAACAACCAGATCGGATTCGATCTGTTCCGCCATTTCTTCTCCCTCCAAGGTGCCGAACCAGTGGTTGATGCAGTCAAGATAGATTTTGGGGTAGATTTTGTAAGAGGCATTAATGGCAGTGGTTGAGTTTCAACCTGCTTTCTCTCTTCTCTCTCTTTCTTCTCTCTGTTGAATCTATAAAAGTAGGGGCGGGATTCATTGTAAAGGGTTGGACATTCTTTGTTTTGCAGGCTCCCTTTTCCTTCTAGCAAAGGAATTTGTGGAGTTCAAGCCTTCCATTAAAATCGCAGTGTGTTTCTTGCCTCCTGGTTGTTTTGTAATGCATTGTACTAATTTGTGGAGCAATAAAACACATCTGTGATTGATTCTTGATCCTTTCTGTCTCCTTTGCTTGCATATGGTCTTTCATTACAAATCTGGTTGCCTGTGCTTGATTATTGCATGTATTTTATTGGTTTGTGTCTATCAGCAGAACTATTGTTCATCATTCCTGCGGTGCATCACCTTGTAGTTAGTTATTTCTTATTTCTTACATTCCTTTTCCCTCCTGTCTCCTTGGAAAATGTTAGGATTAGGTATAGAGATAGATCCTCTACAAGTTCTCAGGTATGCACCCAAACAGAGGGATAGGAACCAACCTGTAATCTGGAGAGTTTTCCCATTTTTGCAAGGTCCCACACCTTGAGGAAAGCTCAATGTTGTGCAATCACACCAAATGACTCTTCCTTAGAAAAGTAGATCTATAGAACTCATTCGGGATTGTTGTGATTCTGCACTAATAGGACTTGGGTGGCATAGTAGTGTCAGCAGGTCATAATGAGTTGGAAACTCACATGTGGGAAGGACTCATGAGGAGGAATTCTTTGGCTGACACATGCATATGTGGTCAACGCGACAACTCAAGAAAACTCATGGATGGATGACAGGAAGGGCTTGTGGTGTTCTTCAATGACATTGTGGCAGAGCATTTGGGTGTTCAATGGTGGGTTAGCTAGTGGCGATACAGAGAGCTGGTTTAGTGATGAGTCAAGGAGGAATGACGTGTCTTCCTTGTGCCACGTACTTCGTTAGAAATATAATTAGAGACACAAACTCTCAAGCCTTTAACCAATAAAAACTCATGCATATGTTTGAGTCGTTACAAATAAAATTATATATTTGTTTATCATAAGATGAGTATGATGATGTAGTAGTGGTAGTGACTAGGTCATTACTATGTCCAACTTATATGCTTTGGTTGATCTTTGATTGTTGGTTTGTTGGCACATATATTGATTTATTATTGATATGCCTCTTTTAATTTGATGTGTTCATGTCTTCGTCTTTTGTATATTTAAATTTGTATATGTCTTATAGATTTTGCAAGATTCTAAATTACAATTGTATTTTGAAGATTGTTTTTTTATTATTTTAAGTGTATTATACAACATAACAATACTTGTTCATATGTTTGTATATTAGTGTATTCTTTTGAAGATTATGTGTTTATGTGGTCTTTGATAATTAGAGGAGGAGAGATTTGAGTTGTAAATCCTCTCAATTTGGTAGACCATCTAAAGAAATTGATGAAATGTTCCTATTATCAAAATTCACGGCAAATGATATTAGTGTGGAAAACTCCTTCCATACGATTTGAGGTCCCACACCAGAATGGAAGCTCCATACATTTTCAAATCCCATATCGAAAACAACGTTGTACGATTTCATATTCCATATTTGAATGAAAACTTTTGCCATATATTGCAAGAGTAATAATGAATTTTTTTTGTCACTTATTGTTGGAAAGAAGAATGGAGGTGTATAAGATATGGACAATTGATCTCATTGTCAATAGCTTTTGCCATATGTCATTCATTATGCATCCAGACTTTACATCTACTTGTTTGATCACATTTTGTTAAACTCCTTACAAAATTTATGCGGATACCCATACACTTGGTCCTCTCTCATCTTCTTTAATTGCTTCTTCCTCCTCCTCCAATGTTTCACCTTCAATCCTTTAACTATATCTTCTTCGTTGCAACCCTATCAACGTATCCATTACATTGTTTAATGCAAAGACTAGTAATGCAAAAAATCAATGATACTATTATTCCTGATGGCAAAATTTGTGTCTAATTTGTTTTTTATGGAATAAATCTATATTACTTCCAAGAAAATGATATTAAAAAAAAGTGGAGATATAAAAACACACCAGAGATAAACAACACTAGACAGCAAACAAAAAAACATAGAGAACAAAAACTAAAAAACAAAAACACACCAATTGGCAACAATTATATAATGTAGATCATATAAAATATTAAGAACTATGTCGTATTTAGTACTCTGAACCTTCATAAAAGCTTATTATTCACAAAAGTTTAAAAGCAACAAGTTGTGGTTGTGGAATATAATAAAGCAAACTAAAGAAATTGGCATTAACTTTTCAACTTTAGCCTATTCCAATTTGTAAGTAGTACGATTCAACAATTGCTTTTCACCCTGTCATAAAATGCTATGTATAATTGTGACTGATTGTTTGTCTGATTAATCCATAGATTTTCTTCATGGCAGCAGATACACTCCATGGTACACTCCATGTCACTGTAATTCAAGCCAGGCATCTAATTCATGGTTTGCCTGCATTTTTTACCAAGGTTATATTTCTTTAACCTACGTTTGCATATTTTTATCAGATATGGTTTGAGACAGTATTCTAACAGTTCATAAGATTAGAATGGTGTTTGTTGAACAAACTGTGTAAGAGTTTTTATAGTTTTACAGTCCACGAAAATTAGAAGATAATTTCTGGAATCAATTGTGTGTCGTTTTTTTATGAATGTGTTTCGAATCATTGTTTATGATTCATCATTATCTGAATTTTTACTGATAATGAATCATGAATATTGATTCGCGGAAATAAAAAAGTGACACATAATTGAATCCATATATTATCTTCTAAAGCTGTAAGAATTTTTAATAAACATTTTGGATCACATTTAAGGCATTTCTTGATCAGTTATGCCACAGTATTCTAACAGTTCATAAGATTAGAAAAGTGCTTGTTGAACAAACTGTGTAAGAGTTTTTATATTTTTAGAGTCAACGAAAATTAGAAGATAATTTCTGGAATCAATTGTGTATCATTGTTTTATGGATGTGTTTCTAATCATTACTAATAATGAATCATAGATAATGATTTGAAATGCGTAAATAAAAAAGATACACAATTGATTCCATAAATTTTCTTCTAAAACTGTAAATATTTTTAATAAACATTTTGGATCACATTTAAGACTTTTCTTGAACAGATATGTTATGTGACATTATTCTAACACTTCATAAGATTAGAAAAGTGCTTGTTGAACAAACTGTGTAAGAGTTTTCATAATTTCTGGAATCAATTGTGTATCATTGTTTTATGAATGTGTTTAGAATCATTAGTGATAATGAATCATGGATAATGATTTAAAAGGCATAAATAAAAAAGTGATACACAATTGATTTCATAAATCATCAACTAAAACTGTGTAAGAATTTTTAAGAAACATTTAGAATCTCAAATAAGGCATTTCTGGTAAGATATATGCCTTGCTGAATTGGTATAACTTGCCGAGCAGGTGATTGACAAAATTCTGAAAACTTTCCACATACAACGCGGTCGTTATCGATTGTATGCCACCATAGATTTTGGGTTTGCCAGAGTTGCAAGAACAAAAGTTGCAGGGCACAAGCCAGTAAGTCCTACTTGGAACGAGACCTTCCATATACTTTGTGCATTTACTTCCTGTGAATATATGGTGATCAGCGTCAAGAACCAATTGCCTGTCTCTGCACAAGTAATGGGAAGAACCAAAATTCCCGTCTCGGAGATTCTCAGCGGCGATTCCATTGAAGGCTGGTATGACTTGTACAACGAGGACTTCACAGAGAAGCTGAACGGAGCTCAGATTCATGTCTGGCTGCAGTTCAGTCATGTGACGGAGGATCCATTTTGGGGCGCCGGGATTCGAGACCGGGACTTCGCGGGTGTACAGAATGTGTATTTTAAGCAGAGAAGGGGCTGCAAGGTTAGTCTGTATCAGAACACCCATTTGTCTCAACAGTTTAGTCCCAGGATTGAGCTGCAGGGGGGAGGCCTATACAGGCCTCCAAGACTGTGGGAGGAGATGTATCAGTACATTAATGGCGCAGAGAAATTCATATACATCACTGGGTGGTCGGTGTATACCCAGATTTCTCTTGTGAGGGGCACGGCAGGCATAGAAGGTGTCACTGTGGGGAAGCTTCTCAAGAAAAAGGCAGAGCAGGGCGTAAGGGTTCTGGTTTTGATATGGGAAGACAGAACTGCGGTTAAAACTCTGAAAACAGAAGGTTTAATGAAAACCCATTGCGAAGAAACCTTAAAGTTTTTCAAGAAAACCAAGGTGCATTGCGTCATGTGTCCCAGAAATCCAGACCGCCGGTCTCTGAGCTTAGTTCAGGGCGTACAGATCGGCACCCAGTTCACACACCACCAGAAAACAGTGAGCCTCGATGCACCCTTATCAGATGGAACTCGCCAAGTGGTGAGCTTCGTGGGAGGAATTGATCTCTGCAATGGAAGATACGATACAGAGAAACATACCCTGTTTGGGGATTTAGATACCCTTTATAAGGATGATTTTCTTCAGAATAATTTCGATGGCGCCGATCTTCGCCGAGGGGGTCCTAGAGAGCCCTGGCACGATGCCCACTCGAAGATTGAAGGCCCTGCGGCGTGGGATGTGGTTACAAATTTTACACAGCGGTGGATAAAACAGGCAAATCCGAGGCTGCTTCTTGATCTGCAAGATTTAAAGGAGCCTGAAGTTCCTGAAGGAACAGAGAGCTGGAATGTGCAGATTTTCAGGTCCATAGACGATGGCTCGGCAGTTGGGTTTCCTGCAAATCCAAGCCCTGAACTTGGGCTAGTTACTGTGAAAGACCAGGTTGTTGATCAGAGCATCCACTGTGCTTATGTGGAAGCCATTCGCAGGGCGAAGAGCTTTATTTACATTGAGAATCAGTATTTTTTCGGCAGCTGTGCTTCTTGGGCACAGGATCAGGACTGTGGGTGCCTGCACCTTATTCCGATCGAGATTGCCCTTAAGATAGTGAGCAAGATCAGGGCCAGGGAGAGATTTGCAGTGTATGTGGTGACTCCCATGTGGCCTGAAGGAATACCTGAAGGGGAAACTGTGCAGGCAATGCTGCATTGGAACAGGAACACCATGGAGATGATGTATAGAATGATTGGGGAGGCTCTGAGAGAGCAGAGGAGCAGGGAAAGTCCTACAGACTATCTGAATTTCTTCTGCTTGGGAAACAGAGAGAAAAAGAAAGCGGGGGAGTATGTGGCTCCTGAAACTCCAGAGCAAGGAAGTGATTATTGGAATGCTCAGGTCAACAGAAGATTTATGATCTATGTCCATGCCAAGCTTATGATTGGTATGTTTTGTTTTTTATATTTTTTCTTTCCTTATAATTGGCTATCACTAAAAAGAAAAGGGTTCAACAAAAATAAGGACCAATGTTTGAGGTACAAGTTGCGAGTTTTGTACGTAGTATAAGATACTTAGAAAATGTCACGAAATAGGTGTAGTGCCCATTTCTCCGGAAATACATTGGTAGTGAGGATAAATTTGAATGAATTGTGGTTCAATCCACCTTTTTTTTTATCTTTTTACTTTTTGATTTCAGTCTAATATGTAATGGGAGGGCCCACAATAACATGTTGAATATTATCGATCGTAAGACGAGCTTGTTCTTTATTTGATTCGGAGGAGTCTGTTTCATGGAAATAACTCATTTCTCCTAGGGCTTCCTTGAATCAAGCCATTGTCATTTGTCTTCGTGGATACTTAAAAATTTGAAATTTACATTCATCTGGTAGCATTGTCTGATACCAAGTTTTTCTCTATCGGATTATCCTCATCGTCTGACTCCATATGCGGATAGGGCTGCCATGTTTTGGGTTTGGAAGGGAGCTCTTTTTTCCTTTTCAACATCCCTATCAGTGGCGGGTAGGAGTCTTGTACATGTCATGTTTGCTTACAAAATTGGCAACAGTCCAAGATATGAAACTATTGCATTTCACCCTGTTTTAATATCATCTTATCAGGGAAACCTTGGTTGGGGTCTATTTTTGTGCATATTCGAGTGTAACTGAACAATGACATCTCTGCACACTTGTATTTGATTTAATAAATTTGCCCAACAAATTTCCTATACTTTCCAACACTTCAAGATGCCAGAAATGAAGGGTAGGTTTGGAAGAAATAACAATACATATGGCTATAACTAGAAATCGCATTTAAATATTGTGATGGAGACGTCGATAGAAAAAGAGACATACAAAAACCAAAATTAGTAGAACGAACAAAATTGTGAGGTGAAATGAGGAGGAAGTTACAAGAGAAAAGGTGAACGAGAAGTAATGTGGAATAGTAAATGAAAAAACCATATCATTGAATATGGAATTGGGAGTACATAGAAAGGGGAATTAAATGGTAAATACAATGGTTAAGAATATTGAGTAAGAGAATAGAGAAACTCTTCTAATGTTTTGATGAGAACTAAGGAGCTATTACACATGTTTGGCACAACACTAGAATGAGAAAGAAGGTGAAATGTAGAGGCGGTGGAGCAGATGAATTATAGGGAGTGCAATAAAAGTAATCCCTTGTTAGTCTATGTTGACAATGTTGATTTTTGCTTGTTGCAAGCTTGTTATCGACACTGAATGCACGTTCCTTTATTTCACAAGCATTTGTCCTCACTGCATTTCCTTTATTTCACAAGCATTTGTCCTCACTGCATTAAGTGTGACTTTGAACATGATTCTAAAGCTCTTTATAATCTAGAAGAAGACCGTTACAAATTTTCAATTGTGGCGGTAACAAATTGAGGAGAATCCATGAGACGACAAGATGAGTAGTGATATTACGTGTATTGCTTAGCAAATTCAGTAAATATCAATCTCAAAATTCAGTATATATATTTGAAAAACATGAATAAATATCAATCTCAAAATTCTTAATTTTAATTTTTTAAAAAATAAATTGTTGATTAATATATATATATATTTTTTTATAAAAAAAAATCTATAATATAAGTTGGAAAACTATCTTTACAGGGGGTTAAATTTGATGGCCACCTATGCATGTCAAACAATTTTTAGGTGACATTAATTTTTCAATATTTCAATATTACCCTTTAGAAATAAAGAAAAATGTTATTCATGTGCTACTAATAAAATATGTAAGAGATTATTCTATATTTATTTAACTTTTTTTTATATAATTTATATATAAATCTATATCAAAAATTATGGTCACATTTTAAATATGCAAGTCCCATATGATTATTTTAAATATTTGTAAATATTTTATCTCTAAAATCATCAAAAACATCTAAACGGCCGTCAAATTCAACCCCAAATTTAACCAGTTAATAAAAAACACCAAAAAATCATCACCATGACTATCTACCATTATAAAACACCTATAAACATATTCAAACTATTTAATAGCATTATATTTCATTTTCTCAAAAAATTTGAATTCTTTGCATAAATTAATTAAATAAATACTTTACTCTCCTTTCCTGCCATCTCTCTCTGTGTTTAGATTTCAGAGGAATCCATTAAAAAAAAGTAAAGCCTTACCAGATTGTTTTATATGTGCTAACAATGTTAGGCTTGTGTACCAGTGGATGATGAATACATAATCGTTGGGTCGGCCAATCTGAACCAGCGTTCAATGGATGGTGGGAGAGACAGTGAAATAGCACAGGGATGTTACCAACCCCACCACCGTCAACAATGGCAGCCGAGCACAGGGTCAAGTATTTGGGTATCGTATGTCATTATGGTATGAGCACTTTGCAGGCAACAATGGAGGAATCAAACCTGAATACCTTCACCCAGAGGCACTGAAATGCGTGAGGATTCTGCGAGGCATTGCAGAGAAAGCTTGGAATGCTTACGTGGGGAAAAGGATTGTTGATATTCCAGCACATCTTATGTTGTTTCCTCTGAGGATTCTCAAGGATGGTTCAGTTACTGATTTGGATAAGCACAAAGTGTTCCCTGATACCAAGGCTTCTATTGCAGGCCACAAGTCTGATGTTATTCCTCACATCCTCACCACCTAAACTCAGACTCCACCATGGATGTTATCCCTCTTATCTTTACCATCTACATACAAAGAGCTTATTCGTCCACGTCAAATTGTTGACCAACCAATAAATGATCTATCACTTATCGTATGATGTTATTTCATCGGTTAGTCAACAATTCAACTTACAAACATATGTCATTTTTACATTGAGCACTTAAATACGATCCAAATACACTTACACTTTTCTATAGACATTTCAATTCTATTTCTTTATTTGTAATTGACAACTACTACATGCTAATTATGTACTTATTATAGTTTTTAATTAGTTAACAAAATATAAAAAGAAGATATGAGATGGGTGTTTCATGTTGTAGCATTAAATTAATACATGTATACACATACATCTATTTATTTAAATAGTGAAGTTTTATGTATTTTTTTAATCTAATTTTAACATATTCATTTAAATAGTGAAGTTTAATATATATAATCTATTCATTTTATTTAAAAAACTTTAATTTTTTTTATTTTATGATAATATGAAATTTAAAAATTAGAGTTTTTGTTATCACTTCTTATTGTCTCTATCCTATCCAATAGAATGAAGAAAAATGTCTCTCAACATAATATTTAAGTATATATTTAGTTACTATATTTCTAACATATTCATTTAAATAGGTAAATGTAATAAATCTAACCTTTTCATCTAATTTCACAGACTTATGTTTTTTGTTTTGTTTTTATAGTAATAAGAAACTTAAAAATATGGTTTTTGGTCTTACTTCTTATTTATTTAGCTAACAGACGAGTTGAGGAATCTGTGAAGGACAACCTCAAACCATGTAGCCTTCAGAATGCACATGAAACAATAAATAACAAAAAAAATATATTTTCCCAAAAAATATCAAATGAACACATTTAAATGATTTGGTATATCTTATTTATAGAAAGAATAACAGAATAATCGCTAATGATTCAGTCTTCACTCTTAGCAAGTGTTCTTTGTACACCATTACTATCATCATAATTTAGTGAACAATTATCTCCTCTCGTGTGACATTTTCTCCATTATTTCTATTCAAAGTGACCCTTAATCTTGCATCCCACTGTACTCTAAAACAGTGAGTTATTTCACAAACTTGAAGTAATCTCCTAAGGCAATTGGCTCTACTTAAATAGTAGTTCATTCCACCTTCTAAGACTCCCAATTCTATGGAATTCAAATGAAAGGACCAAACAACATATCCGAATAGAACTAATCAACCTTTCCCATAGCTTGTGCATTTAAACACTTGATCATTCTAAGTTTGCAACTTGAACAAGAGTGCATGTATAATTCTTACACACTAGACAATTACACAAGACCAAACACTGCACAAAGGAATTGTGCACTCTATAAACATCACGCAAATGAATTACATACTCCACATAATGCAACACAAGACTCCATGAATCTTCAGATATGTATTTCTTCACTACACGACTCAAGAAACAGCAACAAATGATCTATCGTCTGCAAACACTGACTGAATCCACTGTGTAATTAATTTTGGTTGAAACATGATTGCCTATGAACCTAAATACTTCTACGTCATACACCTTGGCTAAGTTTTTTAAAAATTCGATCTCTTGCTCAAGGAACTACTATACCACATTGCACAACATCCACAACACTTAGCCAAGTCACATATTTCATTTTATTTCTTTTCCACTTGACGAAATACTTTGTGTACTCCTTATCTAACACACGTCTTCTTGGTTTTGGTATATATTATTCCTTTTTCCTCATCATGCTCCTTCTCAGACATATGTTTCTTCTAATCTACTATGGTATCTTTTGTTTTAGGATCATCTTCATCTTCTAGTACTATGCAGTATGAATATAGATCTACAACATTAAAGATGTTAGAGATAGAAATTCCTTCCGATAATGTGATCTTATAAGTGTTCTATGTAAACTTCATGATGACCTTACATGGTCCTATCTTCTTCCACTCAAGCTTAACGTAAGTTCCTTTTAGAAACCTCTCCTTTTACAAATATACCAAGAGCATGTATCCAATTTGGTATTCAACTTAACTTTTCTTCTCACCTGCGTGTTGATTGTATTGTGTATTCATCTTTTGTAATTAACTGCACACTTGCCAGTACACTTCCTTCATGTGTTCTATAAAGTTTCCTACTTAAGCAATCATGTTTCCTTGTGCGGTAAGTGTCTCAACTCCATAACTCTTCTTGAGTTATTCCCATATATGGCTTGGAGTTTTCTTTTCCTTGTACTGCTATTTATTGAATCGTTATAAGAAAGCTATGTCTATGCTAAAGCCAAATCCTAAGCTCCTGGATTATCTTTGACCAAACATCTAAGTTAATATCCAAGGCATTTGTTCATAGCTTATGTCTACCATCATTTTGTCGATGTTACATTGAACCGAATTCTAACTCTATATCCATCTTCTTCTACAATGTTCACCATAAACGACCAACAAATTTTCTATCTCCATTAGACACTATACTGTGTGGTAATTCATGCAGTCTCATAATCTCCCTGAAGAAAAAATTCATAATGTGTATTACATAATTGGTCTTTCTGCAAGAAATGAAATGTGACATATTTGGAAATATATCCACCACTACAAAAATAAAATCAACAACCCTATATGTTTTGGGAAAACATATAACAAAATGTATACTTATGTCTTCCTAAGACATATCTGGAATGTGAAAAAGGTTGATACGACATTGTGTTCTGAGATCTTCCTTTAGCCAATTGAAAAACACGTCATTCCTGCACAAATTTGTGCACATATGCACTCATTCATGGCCAAAAGTAACTCTCCCTTAGTATGTTAAGGTTTTATCCAAGCCAAAGTTCCATGCTAATCCTCCAAAATGCTTCTCACTTACTTAATTATCTCACATTGATAATCTCATGATACGTAACTACCTTCTCCTGGAAAAAAATACGTTTGATAGAAAATAGTCCAACCAAGTTAGCTTGTCAACACTTGCAAGTATTGCACATGCCTTCCACACATATCTGAAATGTTCATCCTACACATACAACTCCTTCATAGATTCAAAACCTACAAATTCAATTGGCATCTCTATCAACAAACAATTATTCCTACCGAATGTATCAACCACCTTGTTAGAATTTTCGCTCTTGTGATTCAACACAAATGTGTATCCTTGTTGGTAATCCACCCACTTCAAATTCTTTTGGTTCAATTTTCCTTGGCTATTAATGAACTAGAGTTCCTGATGGTATGTGTACAACAAAAAATCTTTAGGCAACAGGTAATGTCTCCACCTTATCAACACCTACACAATTATGTAGAGTTCCTGATCATAAACAATTTACATCCTCTTTGCATCATCTATTTTCTCACTAAAGAATACAATAGGTCTATCCTCATGAGTCAATATTATTCTAATTTCTATACCACTAGCATCATAATTGACATGAAATACTTTTGTGAAATTTGAAAATGCCAATACTAGTTATATTATTCTTCTCTTAAGATCTACAAAAATATTGTCTGTTCATGTGTTGTAGACAAATTTCTTCTTGTATCCCCTCATGGCCTCTATAATTAGTGCACATACACTAATAAAGATCCTAATGAAGTTACAATAAAATATAACAAACATAAGAAATATCTATGCCTCATAAGAACTCCTCGATGATGGCCAATCCATAATTGCACGTACCTTTTTAGTGTCCCTCTTCAATCCTTCTCTACAAATGACAAATCCCATATACAATTATTATTGTATAAAACAAAATTTCTTAAGATTAATCAACAAATTCTCTTCTCATAGACTCTACAACACTTATATGATATGTAGTAAATTATGTTCACGTGTCTTGTTAAAAATCATAATATCATCCATTTACATGATCACAAACTTTCCTAAAAAGGGTAATATAGCTTGATTCTTCAACCTCATCAAATTTCTTGATGCATAAATCAATCCAAATGTCATCACAAACCACACATACAATCCTTCTGGAGTCTTAAATGTTGTCTTCCATTCATATCCTTCCCATATGGGAATATGATGATATCTACTCTTCAAATCAATTTTGCTAAAATACCTTTCTCCATTAAAAAAAACATAATATCATCCATGCATAGAAATGAGAACTTGTACTTGATGGCGATCTTATTTATGGCCCTAAAATAAACACACATGCCACTCACCAACCTTATTTGGTGCTAAAACTACTGACACTGCACATAAGCTTAGAATTTCTCTAATGAGTCCCATATTCAACAATTGTTGGAAATAATTGTGTATCTCTAAATTATCCTGTTGTGTTCTCATGTAGGATTCCTTAATTGAAAATCTTTATCTTGGAATCAAATCCATGAGATGACTAATGTATCTCATAGGTGGTAACTCTTGAGGTAACTCACTAGACATGTAACTTCCACTTGAGCTCTTTTAACATTCCTTTCACCTCTTGTAGTATTATTTAGTCTCATTTGTTTCTTATGCCATGGCTTCCCTTTTGCGGTATGCACTATTAGCACTTAACATGCTTTATATTTCTTCACTTCACTTAGGAAATGGTTAGATGAAAGTGGCGACACTTTTGGTGTTTCTTTTCTCTTTTCCTACAATGGTTTAAGAGTATATTGTTTTCTATCCTTCTCCATTGTTTATGTGTTTACATAGCCATCATGTTGCACCTCATGGTCAAAATCCCATACACAACCAAGTAACACATGAAATACATCCACATTCATGACGTTGCAAATCACTTCATCTTCATATCTACCAATCTAGAATTTTACCAAATGTTTTTCATTCACTAAGAACTGGTGACCCTTCTGCAACCATGAAACTAGGTACGGATTCAAATCCTCAACCATCTTTAACTGCAATTTATACACCATTTATTTTTCCAACAAATTATCTATGATCCCGCTATCCACTATCACCTTGCATAATTTTCCTCCTGACTTACATGATGTCATAGATACACTTCGTTGCTTGGGGCCAAGCTCTTCCCTTTCTAGTTCCAATATTATGCACTTGAACATTATTGATTCTCCCATATCTAGTTATCCTTTATGAATTATCGATCCATCTACCTATCCTTATGCAATGTGAACAATTTTCTTGCCACTATTATAGGCATGCGGGAAATCATATGTTCCATGTCATGTTTCTTCACACATGTAATAATTTTCGTTAAATAGGGGACCTCTTCCATGACCCCTTTCTCGAAGTGCATGACCACTCCATCAAAATGTTTCTCCATTTTGGACAATCAAACATGACCCACCTTTATCTTGCGAAAAAAATCTCTTCCTTTACCCATAAGGAGAAAATTTTGTGAGGTAGTAGTGTGGGCATGTGGTTAAATTCATCAACACCTAATTAGATAAACATTTAGATAAAGCATATCATAACTACAAAATCATCAATATATCAACACATTTAATAGTATACATGATTACACATGTCTTGAAATTTGTAATTAAGATAGAATGGGAGGAATTCGTTTTAAAACTTGTGTAAAACATGTAACTTGTTTTATAATAAGTGATGCATAACTTTAAACATTCTACAAAACTAAATTTTAATGAAGAAATTAAGTTATACTAAGTGTGTGAAATTAAATCATTTTCACTATTCTTATATTGTTTTTTGGCATGTTTTCTTGTTAATATTAGAGATGACGTGGATTTATGGGTCATTTCATTAACACAATAATGTGTGGAGGGTCTAATGTTTGGGCTTTAACACAACTTGACATGGAGGATGAGTTGGATGAACCACCTTGGTGGCCTTCCACTTCTACATGTCCATCATCCTCCATACGCTCACCATGGTTGTATAAATATACTAGTTATTTGGTTCATGTTTGTAGCACTCGATGAACCTTGACATATAGGGACCGACCACAAAGGTATGAATTTATAATTTTTAATACAAGTTTATTTCATTTGATTAAATAAATTTACAATATTTTTATTTAAAAAAATCGCAGTTCATTATTATAGGTCTACTTCATTTATAGAATTGGAGGAGGTTAAGGGTGATTATGATAAAATGTAAAATAATAGCCTAATCTAATGCAACTTTGCAGTAAATAAATGAATAATGAAATATATAAATTAACCAAAGAAAGTAAGCAATAAAAATATGAAAACATTTAAGTACAAAGAGGGTTCTAAGAGCCTTAGTTGATTCAAAGAGGTTGTGAGATTGTATTGTAGTGAAGACCGACTAAACAAGAGTTAAATATCGTCACACCGAAGCTTGCAAAAATGTAGATCTGAGTGATTTGGCTGGAATGGGGCACCTAGAGAAGGATGGGGGCACCTGGGGCGCTCTAGTCTGTGTAGGAGGTCCAAAAGCCAATTTCACAGGGTCACTAGATGGTGTGAAACCCTCACTATTTATTACTATTGTGTCACTGAATTCTGCCAAATGTAGTTGTGGATCTAGAATGAATGAATCACCTACAAACATTAAACAAAGCATCAAACCCTAAAAAATAAATATGTAAATGAAGGGATCAGATTTTCCTCAGGTGCCAAAATGATGGAATTATGACTGAGCGCTACACTACATCTCAGACCCAATGTAGTTCTCTATGTGTGTGTGTGTGGAATTATGCCCTAGGTTGCTCTTGTGTGTGTCACACTTTGCGAGTAGCGAGAAAGTAGCTATATGTAGAATGTAAATAACATGTGCATGGAAACAATAAAACCCCCTCCTATAAAGTGTGATGTAGATGAACCAACCTTTATCCCTTATGATGGAGCTAGATGGATGGAAATGGAGCTTTAGATTCCTTTATGGATGCAACCTTAGGTGGTGATAGATAGTGCTTAGTGCTTGGTCCCTTATTATGATCACATAACTTTATATTTATATGATTCCTTCGCTCGAATTTCGTATTTAACTTCAAAAAGGCCGACTACCAAAGGATAAGATCTTAAGACAACTAGAAAGGACCCAAAAAGTGTAACCAATATATAAAGAAGAAAAGGGCACCCAGAGGGTATGTGGGCGCTTGGCGTGGCATTCTAGTTGTGCGATGGTGTCCAGAATGAAAAATTCCAAAAGGTAAGAATATACACTGAGAAAATAAGAGTGCAAGACTGAAAGAAGAAGCATAAAGCAAAGACAGGTGGCTAAAGACATGGGTTAATCATTCATTTTCTTACTTAGGAATCATATAAGTAGTAGTATGCAATTGAGACTAGATAATTACCCTAAGTGTATAATTTTGTGTCTACATTTGCCCCCACTTGATATTGGTGAGAAAAATGCTCGATAACATAAACTAGGTAGAGACGCGTACCTGATATCCATGTAGATTGATGTAGAAAGCATGTCGAGGGACTAGACAAAGCATGGAGTGATAAAAAATATTGAGCATGGAGACTAAAGATGCGAAAGTGTAAAAAGGTGATGAAAGTGAACCTAGGGTGAAAAACGTGTGTGTAGATACTGATGTGTGTGATTTACCTATTGTTGGTGTCAATGTGTGCGATGTTAACTGATTACTTCCCATACAGAAGAAACTGTAAAAGAGAAGATGATCAAGTAGTCAAATACACGTGTATATGTGTAAAAAGCATGTAAGGTTGTATGTAAAATAAAATACTGAAAATGTGAAAAAGGAACATGTGCACCTAATCCGTGATGAGGAAAGTGTGTAGAAAGGATTCTATAGATGATGTTGACTCATCTGATATTTTTGAGTGATCTCACGCCAATGCAAAGGAAGAATTATAGAGAGAAACTGTCTGGTGTCAACCATCAACCTTTAACTTCTTCCTGAAACTGTAGAGATATCTTGTACTGTGCATGTTTTTGGGTGATCCGACGCCACAAAAAAATAAGTATATCAAATAAGGTATCGTGTTATCCTCTAACCTTTAAATAATCCTTAGAATAAAATAGCAATGTGCATGAATGCAAGTGTAAATTCCTAGTGCTAAAGGATTCTCTGCCCTGTCAAAAGCCTCATTGACATGTCGAAAAACTATGTAATTGCCCCCTGTTACCGAAACTCAACGAAGGTTGCACTATACCTTGTAGGGAGAAGGGGATGTGCTTGGTAGAAAATAAGGAACATGAAAAAAATGGTTGGGAGATAAGTGTTAGTATAAAAAAATACAGTCATGCATGTATAAGACATAGTGTAAGCTAAACAAACAATGTGTAAGCTATAACACATAAGAAGACAATATAGACTGAAAAATCAGGTTGTAAACATGGGACAAAACTCATGATATCACAAGACAATCAAGTCTGATCAAGCCAAAATCATACAAGTGTGCACATAAGACAAATGGAAAATCCCACAAACAAAGGCATAGAATGACAATCAAGTACAAGAAATTTAATAGATAACCATGATGGAAAATAGTATTGAAAAAAAATGTTGCACATGAAGCACCCATGAGCATGTTAGAAAGATAAAAATTATGTCAAAGCATGTATATCATGATAAAGTAGTGTGATATGAAACAATAACACCTGTGGTATACGAAAGTGGATGCTCCCAGGAGCCACTGTGGGACTGGTACTAGGTATTGTGCTAAGCATCCATGCTGTGTGTAATGGATCTGTAAAGTCTGATATCACAACTAGAAATCAAGTGAACATGTATGTGTGTATGATAAAGATAATGACATACAAGATATCTATCTAGCATGTGCAATAAAGTGAAAATGTATAAGTAAATGCAAGAAAGAGTAAGTGTAACCAAGATATGCAATATGTTGTGGATGGATGGAAAGGAATGTAAAGTGAATGATAGGAGAAATGTGCCCCCCCCCCCCCCCCCCGAGTGAATGGAGCGGTATGCACAGTGAGGTTCATTTGTTTATGCCCCCTTAGCAGTCAAGAATGAACCATAAATGAGAGTGCGTCATTGGGAAATGGTCGAGCAATGTGATGTATGGTGTGATGAATATGTAGTGTTGATATGCGACATAGAGATGAGGTGTGAGAATGTGTGATGATTTATCCTAAAGTGTATATTAGTAAAGGATGTTAGAATAAATGATGATGTAGTGTAAAGCATATATCACAAGATGAGTAGAATAGGTGATGATTTAGCCTAAAGAGTATATCAATAGATGATACAAGAGGAAGTGATGATGTATCCTATGACATGTATCATTACATGATGCTAGAGGAAGTGATGATGTAGCCTATAGCATATATCACTAACGTAGGAATGTCACGTGAGAAAAATATTGAATGGTTGAATGTGTGAGTGTGATGTGGTACATTTTTGATGTATACCCTCAACAGTCTAGTATAGACAGTGAGACTAGAGTGCGTCATCAGGTGGTGAGTGCATCCCATATAAGAATATGAATATAATATGTGTAGTAGATGTAGGATGTGTAATGCATAATGTGTAGTGTCTATAGTGTAGTGTGTGAGGTTCATATGTATAAGATGCCCTCAAGAGTCAAGTGTGAACCAAAGTAGAAGAGTGTGTCATCAAGTAATGTCTATGCTAGCATGTGTGTTGTCAATTAAGAGAAGAAATACGTATAATGCCCCCCAAGTGTGTGTTGATGAGTGTGCTTAGGTAATTTCATCTAAGAAGTCATCATCACAATCACAACCAAATGGTGAAGCATTTAAAACTTGATAAGCAATAGTGTCGGGATAATCAAGTAAGGAACCATTGAGGCATAAGTGGTACATACCCATAGCATATTATTTTTCACTGAAAGGAGGAAATGGGTATCCATGTGCATACCAATGAGTGAGATTTTGTGTATACCCAAGAAAGGAGCTGTTGTAAATGAACACATGACCAAAGGGCATATGAAATGAGATATCAATATGATCAGGGTCCAATGTGCCCCCTATATAAGCGAACTAAGACTGACCTAATCTGAGTGGAGAAGAATGATGGGTTCATGCAAGGCAAACTATGAGATGAAAGACAAGTAAACCATAAGCAATAGTGATTCCAATGAATCCATAATATAAATTAGGATCATGAGTAGGAAGATAAAGGTCCTCAAAAGTAACACCTAGCCAAGCCAAACCATCATGTGAATATATAGTGACATCACAAGTAGGTTCAAATGAAATGTGTTCCCAATAAGAAGCATTCATGAAAATCATGCATGTAAATGGTGGGCACGCTAATGGAGGTGGCACATGTGAAGGTATAGGGGATATATCAACGTTCGTGGACTAGACATGTCCTCGATAAAGAATCATAGCAATAGTAGTAGTAGGTGGAGGTGGTGGTGTGGAAGAAACAATATCTATCATGCAAATAACACCTTCAGCATTGGAAAATGAGGTGGTTCGTCCATAAGTTGAGGGTTTCAAGTAGTAGCAATCCATGGAGTAGGAATTGTGGTATGAGGATCACGATCACAATATTTGTATGGATGACGCTCACGAAAAATAGTATATTTTATGCCTTCATGTATGAATATGACACAATGATGTAATGTAGATGTAATGGCTTGCATGACATGGAGCCATGATCTACTAAGTAAACAATTATATGATACTAGAAAGTCAATGAAAAAGAATACGATGTTAAGTTTAGTTGGCCCTACAGTAATAGGTAGAGTAATGTGGTCTACGCATGTACGAATAGAACCATCATATGTATGAAGGGAAATACATGATGGATTAAAAGTATTAGTGGAAAGACATATATTTTCAAGGAAGGATATAGGACATAGATTGATCTCAGATCCATTGTCAATTAAATTACGCTTAGCACCCATATTGTAAATGCGAATCATGATATGAAAAGCTTGACAAAAATATAGTAAGATCAACATGAGGATTATCCAGGAATGTAATATGTTGAGATAATGCATTGAAAAATGATTGATAAAATGAGTTGGGATGCATATTAGCAGAAATGCAAGTAGTAGCTAGGAGATGTTGGACTCTAGGTATTAAGTCAATGTTAATAAGCAAGAAATCATTAATTGAGATATTCATTATGAGAAGATGTTAGAAAGATGAGAAATGAGAGAATGAGGATCATAGGAGTACAATGATTGAGTATGGATTCACCAAAATGATTATGCTAAAATGTAAAATAATAGCCTAATCTAATGCAAGTTTGCAGTAAATAAATGAATAATGAAATAGTTAAATTAACCCAAGAAATTAAGCAATAAAAACATGAAACCCTAAGTGTAAAGAGGGTTTGAAGATCCTTAGCTAATTCAAAGAGGTTGCGAGACTGTGTTCATAGTGAAGACCGACTAAACAAGAGTGAAATACTGTCACACAGAAGCCTGTAAAAATGCAGATCTAAGTGATTTGGCTAGAATGGGGCGCATGTAGAAGGATGCAGGCTCTCTCATCTAGTTTATAGGTGCCCTAGTCTTTACAAGAGGTCTGAAATCCAATTTTACAGGGTCTCCAAATGATGTGAAACCCTCGCTAGTTGTCTCTATTGTGTTGTTGAATTCCACCGAATGTCGTTGTGGATCTAGAATGAATGAATCACTTACAAAACCCCAAACAAAGTATTAAACCCTAAAAAATAAAGATCAAATGAAGGGGTTTGACTATCCTCACCTGTCAAAATGATGGACTTATGACTAAGTGCTGCACTACATCTTAGATCCAATGTAGTTGTCTCTGTGTGTGTGTGGAATTGTGCCCTAAGTTGCTCTTTTCTGTGTCACACTTTTTGAGTAGTGAGCAAGTAGCTAGATGTAGAATGTAAATAATATGTGCATGGAAATAATATAATCCCCTCCTATGAATTGTGATGCAGATGAACTAGCCTTTTTCCCTTGTGATGGAGCGAGATGGATGCAAATGGAGCTCTAAATGCCTTGATGGATGCAACCTTAGGTGGTGATAGATAGTGCTTAGTGCTTGGTCCCTTAATTATGATCACATAACTTTATATTTATACGATTCCTTCACTCTAATTTTTTAATTAACCCCGAAAAGGATGACTACCAAAAATATAAAATGCTCAAATGAATAGAAATGACCTAAAAAGTGTGACCAAAGTATAGAGAGGACAAGGGCACCCAGAGGAGATGGGGGCACCTGGCATTGGCGTCCTGGCTGGGTGCTGGTGTTCAGAATGAAAAATTGCGAAAGGTAAGAATATAGACTGAGAAAATAAGAGTGCAAGACTAAAAGAAGAAGCATAAAGAAAATAAAGGTGGCCAAAGACATGAGTTAAAAAACAATTTTCTTACTTAGGAATCATGTAAATAGTAGTATGCAATCGAGACTAGGTAGTTACCCAAAGTGCATGATTTTGTATCTACTTAGGGTGATAAGAGTATAATCCCTTCAACTGCAACCAATGAGTAACTAGATCTGAGGTATAATTCGTTCGTTTTGTTATTTAATTAATTTAATTAAATGACAACTTATAATTTTGTTGTAGAGCCTCTTTGCATGAAGGACCCTCTCAACCTACTCTAGCTAAACGAGAAATTGTAGATGAAGATATATCCCTCATTTAGCCTCAATGACATACTCCACAATTCATTAAGGGGGTATGAAAAGGAGGAAGACACTCCATTACCACTAGCTTCAGATGATGATAGAACCTCTCACCTTATCCATAATAGGCATCGACATAGAGTGAGAGTGGCCTTACAAATGACCCTCTATGTAAATAATGATTGTAATATATTAGAGCATGTTTGGGGAAAGCATGTATTTTAACATGTTTTTATTTAAGTGGGTTAATTATCTTTATTTCAACCTATCATTGTACTAGTCAATGAAAATATTAATTTAATTATTTTCTCATTTATAATGATTGACTATAATATGATACATTTAATTTTTGTAATTATTTGGTTTAATGTATTTTAAGATAAGGATTGTTGATTAATTGCGAGACCTATTCAAATGATACCTTCATGGGGAGTGGAATGAAATCCCCGAAGAAAAGTGTAAGTGTCTAGTTTAATTAACTTAGTGCAACTTTGGGAGTGACCACTATGAAACAAGTTTTCTTAAAAATTTACACCATAAGGGTTTAGGAGGATGAAGAAGCATATCAAAGTAATTTTATTGTGTGAATATAATATTTTAAAATTAAATTCTATACTCTTTTCTATTTTTTAATATCCATGATTTGTAAGTTAAATATGAAAGAAACATTGATGTAGAGAGGAGACTTCTTTGACCTCCCAAAGTACTTAAAGAAGCTTAGAGTGACCTGTGTGAGAAATGGATCCATGTGCATTCCTTATTCCCCCTACAAGATTTCTATTTCAGATACCACGTTACTTTGATTCATATTATTCTCTATCCTTTTTCCATACATACATGTGCGTTCACATGGTACTCTAGAGGTGAATGTAAGATACTTATGACACTATTCTCTACTAGTCCCACTGAGGCTCTTGGGGGCATCTACCTTTCTTATTTCTCTATTTATTCATGTTATATCATTATAACATCTACTAGTTTCATTTTTTATTTTTTAGATGTATACATTGTGGCATACTGTTAATTTTTATAACATGCCAACGGGTGCTTCATGTGTAGCATTTGTCTTGCAGTTTTACTTCCAACCATGGTTATCTGATTTGTTTGAATCTTGACTATGTTTGTGTCTTAATTTTCATTTTTTGCGGACTACGACCTATGATTGATTACATGTTTTCATTCTATAGCCCTGAAGGATTCAAGTTTTCTATGACATCCCGAGTGGTGTCCCATGTATTCAACCAGATGCTCATCAAGTCTTTTTCCATGTTATTGCATTTTTCGACTAGTTTCTATTATATCATGTCATGTGTTCTTGTGACTAACACTTTATACTAGATTTTCCCCTTTATTTACATGAGTAATGGTTGTTTACATGCACATTCCTTATTCCTTCTACAAGATTTCTATTTAAGATGTGCACATTAGTTTCAACTTTCTTTGTTTGCGTCATGCTCATATTGGTTCATCTCACGTAGCCCAAACAAGTTGGGGAAATAATTGGGTGATTATTTAAGCCTCTTAGTAGTCCAGAGACTAGACTAATATTGGTACAAAGAAAAATAATAATAAACAGGAGCTGAAAAATAGATTCAGAAATAGAATTGGTCTAAAATAAAAGTAAGGACAAAAACACCCAAAACAGAAAGGAATGGTGCGTGCTAGTATCCAACTTGGGTGGTTTTGTCATGGGTATAGAAACAAGTATATTATAAGATCAAAAATATTCTAGTAAAAGGTTTCTCCAAAATATAACAACATATACTCAGTTATAGGTTACTATTAGGTACAAGAGGAACAATATTAGTGACAAGTTACATAATTTTAGCAAGGGAACTAATTACTTTGTTTTCTCAGGATCGAATCATGAATGAAACTTAGGGAAGTGCATATGTAGGTTAAAAATATTCTTGGAATACCATATCATCCATAACCAATTTTTATTGGGTTTGGTGACCATCTACAATGGCACTTATTCATGGGGAAGCATTAACGGTTGGAAGGAAAATAATACAACTCTCTCAATACTCTTCCCTTGGCGACATGACATCTAAATTCTCGGTATAGTGATATTACACTTAAATCCTTAATTTTTTTAAAGGACACATAAATTTCCTTGGTATTATTCCAACCATCTCCAAGGTAGCAAACACACAGGAAAAATTCTATCTTTTCCTATTTTCACACTTATAAAGTTAATTTTCAATTTCATTTATCATGAGAATTAACTCCACTTATCTTATTTTATAGGTTCAACCTTACTCCGAAAAAATCCAACACACAAATGGAACAAGAAGCTATCTCAAGCAGAAAAATGCTCAGGAAAAGACAATATTCAAGGAAAAAAGTGTAGGCATCATTTATACTATGCACGCAAGGTCACCCATAGGATATTTATCCTCTTTTATATTCCATGATATATATTTCAAAATCAAATTCAACACGATATCAAGTATAATCCTCATTCAATATTCTATCGGTTATAACTCCCTTTGGCTCTCCACAAAGTACACTCTTGTTATCCACTCTATGCTACCAAATATTCATTCACTAGCATAAATTGGAGGAGCATATAGACACAAAATCACACACATACCGTTCACATCATTCCTCTAAGTTTTCCATTATATGCATGATTCCTAAGAAATAAAACTAGACATTAACAACACTTGTTTCTCTTTTACATTGCTTTATCCTTTTGATACTCTTATCATTTTTTTTCTTAAATATCTATTTTAATTTTGGACATCAAACAACATGTAACCCAACTCTATATTTCATATTATAGCTCTTGAGCATCCCAGATAGTACCTCCCATTAGGGACACGAGCACCCAGGTGCTAGTCTCCCCTTTGGGTGGTTATGTCATTTCCCCCCTTTTCTTTGTAGGATCTCAAATAAGTACCCATCTCAGATTAGGATGAATTGGATTTTTCAATGAACATGGGATTGTCTCCAAGTTGTGGGACCTTGTGCAATTGAGACAAACCTCTGGAGAAGGCCGGTTCCTCTTTCTATTTTTACTGCTAAAAATACTCATAATGCTGGAAATGAAGCTATCTAATCATAATCTGACATTCCAAGGGACCAAGGTTAGAAGGAGATGCATAAGGGAAATCCTAAGCTAAAAGGGACGGTTATAGCACTAGAAAAGGGTTAATAACTATCCAAAAGGGGAAGAAAATAGAGAAAATGTGGGAGAGAGGGTGGATAAGCACGCCACAGATAAGAATCATGTAGAACCATCTTTCCTACACATTAACAACAAATGAAAATGGAACCTAAAAGTAGGAAATGTGCACAACATGCCACAAACATGAAAAGAGATGCAAGAACACATGAAACGTGAGAGTAGGGCAGAGAATAGATAAAAAAAATTAATTTTATTGCTTGAAGGATGTACAATCAGTTACATTAATGGAAAAAGGTGATAATACATTGTAGGGACCAAGTTAAAGGTCTGAAACTCATGGCAATCCGACCACCATTTTGGCATGGTGCTGTTACAACAAAGAGGGATCCATTTAATTAAGAAGAGATCTTGATTTTATAGAAGAAAAAAGAGAGAAGAAGAGGAGAAAGAGGATGGAAACTCAGATCCAAATCTTCAACCACCAACAACAAGCAATAAATTCCTGTAAATCCACCTGCAAGGCTAACAAATACACCTCCCTATGTCCGTTTGTCTTGTAGAAGAAGGAAAGAGGAAAGATCTAAAGAAAATATGGTGGTTGATTCGATTAAATGTCTACATTGATGACCAAAATGCGCTTCCCTGCATCTCACCTACCAAATCCTGCCAAAATATTATTTTCAATGGTTCAATGAGTAGCCCATGTTAACATCTTTCCAACAAGACAAACAATGCATCAACCTGAGCTTTGTAGCAAAATTTATCACTGTCAGAAGGTATACAATACAAACTGGACACGTGATGATAGTTGACGTGCTATGATTGGATGAAAGATCGACCAATGGTTCATTTGTTTATTATATTCTATCATGTGTCATGTAATGGTTTTTCACAAGGATTTGATGCTTAGTTGGCATAATTTGATAGGTTACGTGTGATATAATCAACTCTTACAAGTTGCCATGTGACATAGTGACTGGGGTGGAAGAGGGCATGAGGTGCACGCATGAGAGAAAGAGGTGCGAGAATGTAAAAGATGGGTGTATAAGGAGATGCACACAGAGGTGGGGATGAAAGATGCACATTTGTGAGAGGATGCAAGTATACAAGAAGGGTGCAAGAATTTGATTAAATTAGAATGCGAGGATGAATGAAAAGGGCATGCAGAGTAAGTGTGAAGGATCAATGCGCAAGGGAAGAAAGAGAAAGAGGAATAGAGAACGCATGGGAAATGTGTGTAACTCATGAGGAAAGGTATGTGCAAAGAACATGCTAGGGAATTACCTAAATTGGAAGGCAAGTCAGGGTTTTCTGCAAGGAGTGCGCAACATTGTTAGACTGAAAGTGGGAGCATAGAAAGATGACGCAAAGGGGAAATGAAAAGAGATATAATACTTCAGAGGGAAGAAGAGTGTGTGAAGCAATTGTGGGAAGAGGCGGAGGGAAAAGGAAGCATAGAGAATAAGAAGGAAGAGCATGTGAGGGAGCACAAAAGAATTGTAACCAAGAAAACTGTGCCAAAGGGAAACCCAAAGTGTGCGCAACTTGATATGTTGAAGACTTAGAGTTAGAATGAGGATAAAGTAGTCTAAATAACCAGGGGGTTGTTTCAGTCAATAGTTTGGTGACTTTCGGGGCCATATGAATTCTAGATGAAAATACCAGTAGCCTTAGAAGTATCCATTGGGCATGAAGTCTGCTTGGAAACAAGAATTTTTTGATCTTCAACTTGAAGAACTAAGCCTAAAGTCATTCAAGAGGCATTTATTGAACTCTAAACAAATTCTTACTCAGATATGAAGATGTTCTGATTGGAATTATGAGAGTGGAAAAAGTGTCTGGGATATGGAGAACTTCCCATTCTAAAAGTTGAACTGCTATCCCAGGAGGCAATAAAAGGGGGAAAGCGCAAACGCGTGGAAGGAAAGAACACAATGCCAGAAGGAACGTGCTGAACAACAATAAGAAAAACTATATACAAAATTTGAAAATCATACATGTTCCAAGGAGAAACATGCAGAGTGTGCACGAGCACTTGTTTTACTGAAAGAAAATCTAAACTAACCTATACTAACCAGAGGAAAAAGAAGCTCAAACAAAACCCGTAATAGGTAGGGAGAAGTAGCTGCCTTTCTGTACAAATTGACACCATGTAGCTGATTTGGAGTTGAACATGGTATGCGACAAGAGTGAAAAATTGACTTGTAGATGAACTTTCATCCTTCTCAAAGTATCAACAACAAACAAAAAAAATACCTCCTTTAGTTGTTTTATATTTAGATTCGGGAGGCGTTGTTGCTGACCTTTGGCGCACTAAAATTCTTCCTTATGCTTTGAAATGAGTATGATCGGTGATAACTCTATCTTTGGCTCTAGACTAGCCAAATATCTGATTGGGAAGAGTCTGATCCTTTAGTTTTTCCTATTTTATTCAAGCTCAATCCCACAGATGGGATCATCATGCAAACTCTTCACCTCAGGGTTATTTTTTGTAGGATGGATCGTGCATGGTTCTACCTTGACAAACAACTCTGTCTCCTTAAAAATTGCACCATGTGAGTCTAACTAGGTTTCTTCTAAAACCGATGCCCTCTTTTGCTTACTATACGTAATATCATCTTCCCAATCAGAAGCATACCATTCTTCAACAGTTCTATAGTCATCGAATATGATGATATTGGTTGGGGATGATACAAAAGTGAGGGGTTGTTCATTTTCTGAATAGTTAGACAAAGGATACTTAGAGGAGGGTGGGAGGATGGGCATGAATTAAATGCATGTGGAAGGAACGTACACGAGAGGAATGATGACAAAGAAACAAAGGTTTAGAGGGAAGGGAAGAAGATGGGGAAGGGGAATCCTCAAGAGGAGCATGCGATAATCTAGGAACATGGATATCAAGTTGAGATGGCATAGGTTTGGGAGGAGGAATGAGAGGGATGTAAGATGGTAGTGTAGGGTTTCCCCATTGTTAGGGTTTCCTAACACTATATTCATGAACCTTCATTAACTCAACCCACTTTGTAATTTTGGGCAGCATCTCAACTATAAAATGTAGCTTCTGTTGAGGGCTAAACTAAATTTTCATAGGGCCAACCCTTATATAAGGTACCCTAAAACCAATGTTGGCTACCTTCATTGCACCTATAATCTTGATTTGCATCATGTTAATCTCCATCTCTTGAATCTACCTCAAGAAATCAGCTTCTTCCACGAAGTATCCACCATCATTTGCATAAACCTGCTCTTCATAAACATTTTGGTTAGGGAAATAACCATATGGGTCAATGGGGGGTGGGTTATATGCATACTGTTCACGGTGAAGCTCATAAAATTTATTTAGAGGATAATTTTGAAAATGTGGGGATAAAGGGAACTAGTCTGCTGTTGCAAATGGGGATTCTAGTGAGGGAACGAAGCCATGATTGCAAAAATTCACAAAAAGGAAAATGGAAAGATGGAAAATAAAGAGATGGATGTAAGAATGGAGGGAAAGGTATGCAAATGACACAATGGGTTGGTTGAATCTATGGAGTCGCGAGATATGCTTAGAATATGCCTCAAAAGGCTAGATCTTAATAAGAACACATCAACTTGTTGATATGAAGATGTATAGCTCTTCAATCCTGTCCCACTAGGCTTGCCAGCTTGTTGGTGCTCAAATATTTACCCGTACTAGATCAGGATGAGCTTGAATTTTGAGGCAACATGGAACTGTCTCCAAGTTGTGGGACCTTGTGCACTTGAGACATACCTCTGGAGAAGGCTGGTTCTTCTACCTATTTCTACTACTAAAACTACTCTTAATGTTGGAAATGAAGCTATCTAATTGTAAACTAAAATTCCAAGGGACCATGGTTAGAAGGAGATGCATAAGGGAAATCCTAAGCTAAAAGGGGTGGTGATAACACCAGAAAAGGGTTAATAACTCTCTTAAAGGGGAGGAAAAGATAGAAAACATGGGAGAGAGGGTGGACAAGTGCTCCAAAGACAAGAACAACCTAGACCCAACTTTCCTGCGCATTGAAAACATATGAAAATGGAACCTGTAAGCTGGAAATGTGCACAACATGCCAGAAACGTGAACAGAGAGGTAAAAACACATAAAACATGAGAATAGGGCACAACATAGCCAAAAAAACATGATTTTAATGCTTGAAGGATGCACATTCAGTTACATTCATGGTAGAAGGTGAGAATACATTACATGGACCAAGTTCAAGGTCTGAAAATAATGGGAAGTCAGCCACTGTTTTGGCAATGGTGTCATTACAACAAAGAATTTGTTTTAATGAGTAGAGCTATTGATTTTATAGAAGAAGGAGAGAAGAGGAGGGAAACTCGGATCGAAATCTTCAACCACCAACAACATGTTAGGTTGTGGAGCCTATTTTCATGTGAGAAAGTGTTGAAGATTGTACACTAGGAGTACTATACACTTTCCACATTTGTCTCACTGGGGGTTTGGGGCCAGACAGGGCCTTGAGTAGGGGTCCGGGGGTGGTAGCCCCCGAGATTATTTTTTTGGCCTCAAAAAATGTGTATGATATATCGAGAAACATGCTTTTCTCATATGGGCGATATTTTTGACCCATAGGTTTATGGGATGGTTTTGGCCCATGGTTTTGATACCCACAATTTTGTAAAACTACTTAAGTAGTTGTCTCCTTATGTGGTTTTGTGCATATGGTAGGATTGATGTAACATTGAAGATGTTTTTGAGTTCGAAGTGTGAATTTTGAAGAGGTTTGTTGAGCATAGCTCCAAACAGATTTGGGTATTATATTGAGAGAGTGGTGGCTTGTAATAAACTATGAGCAAGTGATTCTTGGTGGGGCGTAATGCAAACTGGGTGAACCATGTTAAATACTATCTCTCTGTGTTGTGTTATTTTTATTCTATACTTTTTATTTGAGATCTATAATATTTTTTGCATATTAGTCTTCTATTGTTGTGATTTTGTGAGCGATTGTTCCACATATTTTATCCCTTATTTCCTAACACAAAAAATAATAATTTTTCTGCAAATCCACCTGCAAGGTTGACAGATATGCCTCTCCATGTCTGTTTGTCTTGTAGAAGAAGGAAAGAGGCAAGATTTAAAGAAAATTTGGTGATTGAGTCGATTAGATGTCTACATTGATGAAAAAAATGCGCTTCCCTTTTTCTCACCTACCAAATTATGCAAAAATATGATTTTGAATGGTTCAATGAGTAGACCATGTTAGCAGCTTTCCAACAAGACCAACAACACATCAATTCGAGATTTGTAGCAAAATTTATGGCTGTCAGAAGGTCTACAATGCAAACTGGACAAGTGATGACACGTGTCACGTTCCAATTGGCTGAAAGATCATATAAATATTAATTTGTTTTGTCTTTTTTTGTCATGTGTCATGTAATGGTGTTACAAGGATTTCAGTGCCTGGTTGGCACATTTTGATAGATTGCATGTGATACACTCAAGTCTAACAAAGTTGCCACACCTGAAAATAGTAATCAGAGTGGAAGAGGGAACAAGTTGCGCGCATGAGAGAAAGAGGAACGACAACATATAAGACAAGCACACAAATAGATCCATGCAAAGGTGGGGATCAATGATGTACTTCTATGAAAGGATGTAAGTATGTAAGCAAGGCGCGGGAATTCAATTGAACTAGTGTCCAATTTTAAGGCATGTAACTCATATTTTTTCCTATAACCATTTTTACATGGTGCCATTACAAATTAGAATGTCGTTCCTTTACAAATAATCAGATTTTGCTGGAACATAATGGTTAAGTGGGTTTTCTATATATATATATATATATATATATATATATATATATATATATATGTTAATATTTAATAATATGAAATATTTATATTTCTATTATTAAATATGTTAACATAGGTATATACTTTCGGTTAAATATTTAATATCATGAAATGATTATATTTCTAATATTAAATATTATAAACCTAGGTATATGTGTTAACTGGTAAGGTTAAAAAGGTGGGTAGGGAGACATACCCGATCACCTAATATAAAAAGGACTATAGGTTCTCATTTGATATGTTTGAATGAAATATCAAAGGTGAATATTATTTTACCCTTGTGATTAGGGTTGAAAGGAGGAGGTGAAAGTTAGTTGATGTAAGTTTGGTTCCTAGAAAGTAAAATATTATTTCACAATGGTTTTTACCCTATTGGGGTTTTCCACTATAAACACCGTGTCACTGTGTTCTTACTTTTAGTATGTAATTACTTAATTAATATGTTATGTAATTTTATTTATTACATTGCATAATGTTTAACATTTAATACTTAATGGTTTATGTTATTATTTAAATGCATTGGTTGGTTTTTGTCTTGTGAAGAACTAATGTGAATGCACATGGTAAAAAAATCGAAAAGATTATTACCTTTCATGAAAATTCGTGTGAAAGACTTGGTAAGGGCTAAATAATGTGTAAAATATTTTCCTATATTTCTATAGTTTTAATGTGTGCAGGTTAAATATTTTCAATTGCGAAAATCTAGAGTAAATGATCGAGGAGACAAGATTCATGAAAATAGGGATTTCAATTTATTTCATTGGCTGGGTGAAATTCTTGTCCCCTCTGTAAAATCACCAGGTTATTCTATATTCTCATAAATCTACTTGCACATGGTAAAATTCTTTTAACTTGGTCTATGTCCTTCAACCACCTTTAATAAAGGTTATATGTTTTTTTTAAATACTATAGTTTATAAGTTTTTCTAAACTATATGTTTTTATTTATTTATATTATATAATCTTTATACCTCTTTTTAAAAGTGTATATATTTTTACATTATAAATTATAATAGGTTATTATAATGTATTAAAATATAACCTCCCTAATATTATACAGAAGAAGAAAATATAGAATTTCATATTCTGGAAATACACAGAAAATTTTGGCATCATTAAATTTGACGGTCAAATGACCATCACGGCAGACCAATAAATAAGTCATTATGAGGGTCATTTAGACATCAAATTTAAGTTGGTTGGATCTTTGTCTACATTAATTTTTTCAGAAAATTGAAGTTGTGTATTCTTAAGGGTTTCTTCTTCACTTCTATATGGTTGAAAATATTTTTTTATATAAGTTTGAGGCATAATGCAGAGCCCTTTATATAGTGGGTTATTACTTTGATCATGGGAGGTTAACTAGTATGTGTTGCAATGAAATAATTAGTTACGATCAAATAGTTTCTTTAGATCTATAAAATCTAGATCCGATTCTATTAAAAGTGTTTTTTTTTTATAAATATGTATCTAACTCTATGGTACATTGTATATTATAATGGGGTGTGTTTTATAGGTTTAAGAAAACAATGACGTCCAGCTATTTCTGTCTTGACAAAACCCAGATCCTGAATGGAACTAACTACAAAATTTGGAAGATTATGGTTAAATCAGAACTTATGGTGAGAAAAATCTGGATGATTGTTTATGGATTTGAGATTTCTCCCACCTGTTGTCAAGAAACTGTAGATAACATGAATGCATTCTCACAACGAATGCAGGAGGCTATTTCCATGATTCTACACAATGTGATCGATGAGTACCTTCTACACATTGGTAATATTGAATATCCAAAAGAGGTATGGATGTAACTAGAATCCATGCATGAAGGTACGTGTTTATCTAAAATTATTAAATTAGTTTTAGAATTGCTTACAAATCCTATGAAAGGAGATGAAAAATATTTAATTTCTTAGCCAAAATTAAAAATATTAAAGCACAATTAGATGGATGCAATTGTGATTTAATTGGTGAAAAATTAATCTACTTTATTGTTCAGTTAAATATACATGAAAGATTTAGAAATTTTATTTCTATCTTGAACTCTAAATATAAGAATGAAAATGATTTACTTGATTTAAATACCTTGAGTTCTCTTTTAATACAGGAAGAGCAAGTGATGATGAACTTTGAATCTAAGGAGAATGCCTCTCAGGAACTTCTTGCTCAGAATCAAAGTTCAAACCTCAAAAGCCCTTCTCAGATCATAAATTTAGATTTAAATCTTCTTTTGTTGATAAGAAAAGTTTTTCTTCTGATTAATTGCATGTTAGCTTTAGTGGTAAATGTCACAAATGCGGTAAATTTGGACATGAAAAGGAAGATTGCAAATCTAAGAAACCTATCCATAAAAATAAAAAATAATCTGTTTCTTCTAAATACAATTTAAGGAAAAATGATACTCTAATGATATTCCTAAAACTATTGCATTACATGCTGCGTTGTATTCTTCCTCTAATTCTGAATGGATTCTAGATTCAGGTGCATCAAATCATATGTCTTTTGTTTCAAATTATTTGTTTGATGTTATGAAAATCAATGAATGTGTGTATCTTGGTGATAACTTATCTTTATAAGCAATAGAGAAAGGAAAAGTAAAATTTGCTAATGATGTGTTGAATAATGTTTTATTTGTTCATAAACTCAAAAAGAACCTTTTATCATGTTCCCAATTAACTCATGATGGTTTGTCTAAGAAAAAATTGGAAAGATCCTTCGTATATCAAGGATAGTAATGATAATATAATAGCTGAAGGAATTCAAAGAAATGGTTTGTATATTTTGATGATTTCTCTTCTGCATCCTGTTTTGTTTCTCAAAGTTTGAATAATTCAAAACTATGGCATGAAAGATTAGGACATGTTAATTATCAAAGTTTATATGAAATGGATAGATATAATATTGTGAAATGTTGTCATGTATTGTCTTCTTATCATGATGCATGTGAAGGGTGTTTACGCTCAATACAAAGTGTTAAACCCTTTCACTCACATCTTGAAGAGAGTTCCTCTTCTCCACTAGAACTTATTCAAAGTGATGTTAGAGGACCTCTTGAAATAGCTTGGTTAAATGGTTCTTTATATGCTATGAATTTTATTAATGATTTCACCAGGACGATTTGGTCATATTTTCTTAAAAATAAATCATATGTACTTGAGAAATTTAAAGCATCTGTTGAAAACTCTTCAAATTATAAAATTAAGAGACTTAGAAAAGATAATGAAGGTGACTATGTTAGCAAACCATTTGAATTTTTTTTGTATCAATTATGGTATTAAAAGGGAATTAACTTCTCCTCATTCTCCCTAAATAATGGTGTTGCATAACGTAAGAATATGACTATTTTAGATATGGCTTGCACTATGATTCACTCTGCCGGTCTTCCCAAATTTCTGTGGGTATAAGCAATGAACATAACAATCTTCATTCTAAATAGGGTTCCCACCAAAGCTATTCATCTTTTAACTCCTTTAGAAAAATGGTCAAATCAAAAACTTGATATTTATCATCTAAATTTTTTTGGTAGTCTTGCTTCTTTCTACATTCCTAAAAAGAAAGAAAGAAAATTGATATGACTTCTTTTTCTTGTGTTTTCATTGGATATGGTATTAAAACTGTAGGTCTAAGGATTTACGACCATGCAAAAAGGGAAGTAACTGAAAACCACAATGTGGCGGTTTTAGAAAAATACTTTTGTTCATTTGATAATGGTAAATATGTTCTGTTGGTCGTCAAAATTACACCCGCATCTTAGATTTGGAGGAACCGAGTCATTTCAGATTACAATGGAACCATCTCCAAGTAGTGGGACCTTGCGTGCTTGAGACAAATCTTCAGAGAAGGCCTTTTCCTCTATCTATTTCTATTGCTACAGCTACTCCTAGTGATGAAAAAGAAAACTAAGCTAATGATGCCAAGGGACCAGGGATAGGAAGACAACAGGAAAGGAAACTACACTAAAAGAAGATAGTAATAGAAAAAGAGGGATGGACACTATTTGTTCTGAGTGAATAATGAAAGGAAATGAATGAAATAAGGCTAGGCACGTGTAACACAACTTAAAACATATTTACTAGATCAGTCTCATGGAACACAACTGAATAAGGAGCTGCAAGGGACGTATAATGGCACAACTAACACAAAATGCAAAAGAAAAGGTGAGGAGAAGGAATGAAAACACGTTAGGACAAGAAATGGTCACAAAACGATGCTTCTATTACTTCCAGAAATGCACAGAGCTATTACAATAGCGAAAGATGTTGATATCCACATGCAAGAACCAGATCTATAGGTCTGCAACTCAAAATACAGAAAATATGAATTCCTTAGCAAAATGCGTAAGGATTCAAAGTATCCAGCATTAACAAAGAGTCTAGCTTTTACATTTATAGATGAATCTGTGGAAGAAGAAGAGGAGGGAAAACCCAGATTTGAAATGCAACCACCAACAAGAAGCCTTCAATTCCCACAAGTCCGCTTAAGAATTTGTCAAATGTACTTCCCCGGGTATTTTTGGCATGTTGAAGAAGGAAGGAGGGTGAATTAGATCAAATCGGGTGGTTGGAGCAATTAGATCTGCCCATTAATGCTTAGAAAGATGTTTTCCCATTTCTCACCTACCAGATCTACCAAGAATTTGAATTTGAATATTTAGCACTCTAGCCTACATTAGTAGCTATTTGATAAATCTAGGTGCATGTTGATTGGAGCTATGTAGCAAAAGATACGATTGTCAGAAATTTGTGAAAGTCGTCGGCACATGCAAAATACGTGGTGCGCGTGGATTGGCTGAAAGGAAAACCAATTATGTAAATGTTCTTGTCATTTCTGCCACGTGTTACTCGTTGATTTGTTGCAAGGATCCGAAACCTTGTTGGCGTGCTTTAACTAGTTACATGTGAAAATATTAGACATGTCAGAATAATGTGGCACAGAAAGGCACAGAGGAGGGTGCAAAGAAATGTGCGTAGAAGAATGAGGCATGGGAGGAAGGTAGAAGGAAGGTGTGCGTGACACGCGTGAGAAAATAAGGCAAACTGTTGAGTGGACAATGTATGGTCAAGGCATAACTATTACAAGATGATGGGTGGGGCATGGGAGAAGGCTAGGGACTTGGTTGTTTGAAGCAAGTGCAAGGCATGCACGCAGGATGAAATAACTACTAGAAAGAAGGTGAATGTGCTGAAGATGCACGCAAGGGGAAGATGGAACAATGAGGAAAATAAAAGGAAGGGAAGAAGGGGAAATGCACAAGGGTGCGTGAGGAAAAGAAGGGAATGTGCCAAGTGAACTTGAGTGTGCGCAACCTTGTAATGAATATATCAGAGCCAGAAGAAGTATATAAGTTACCCAAATAAGTATGAGAGTTATTTGGATAACAGTTTTGGTGACTTTCGGGGCCATGTGCCTTCTAGATGAAGGAGATCAGTAGCATGAAGCATCCATTGGGAATGGAGTCTTTTATGTAATCATGAAATTGTAATTTGCAACTTTGAAGAACTACCCCCTGAAATCACTTAAAGGATAATTTCTTGACTCTATTTCGAATCCTACAAACTGCTGAAAATGTTGGCATCCTGGGAGAAAAAGAAGACCGCATGAAGGAAGCACGCTAGAAGAAATAAATATGTAAAAAAAAACAATGTGCATGCAACACACTTAGAGGAATTGAAACTGCTCTAAAATATAAAAAATGATGCAAAAAACTTAATGGAATAGTTTGAGATAGATCCCATTTAATGGCATTTGTAACGTGCCTCCATCAATATGAGTTAACTTGAAAGTGTTAGCATCTTTGCACGAAATGATGGTGTCTGGGCCACTCCAAAGTGCATCAAACTTTAAATGATGCCCTGGTTTAGCTCTATCAACATCCCATTTTAAGACCAAGTCCCCAACTTTGAAAGCTTGAGGCCTAGCCTTTCTGTTAAAAAAATTCTTTGTTACTTGCTGATGCTGTTCAAGCTTGATCATGGTAGAGTTTCTTGATTCTTCAAGATTGGCCAGCTCTGTCATTTTGATTTCTCTCTAGTCCGCGCCTTCAAATTCTAGCTGTTGGGAAAGTGCTAATGAGTTCAACTCTAGCATTAAAGGAAGAGTAGCTACCTTTCTGTAGAAAAGCTTGTAAGGTGAAGTTACTATCGACTTTTTGACTATGATTCTGTCTTCCCAGAGCATGCGCTAGAGCTTTGTATGCCATTGTCTTTGGCTGATGTTCATTGCGTGCTTCATGATTATGATCAGGTTATTATTTGTTGATTCTACCAGACCAGTGGCTTGCATGTAATAGTTGGAAGAAGTTTAAGATAGATGCCCAGATTTAGAGCCCAATTAGTGATTTTGGTCCTAAGGAAGGCATTTACATTATTAGAGATAATAATTTGAGGAATGCCAAACCTTGTGACTATACCTTTGAGAAAGTCAAGGATGAATAACTCGGTTGATTTCTTGAGCGCGACAAATTCTATGCATCTAGTGAAGTAATCCATAGTTGCCATCACCCACTTGTGTCTAGCGTTTGAAGGCAGATTGATCATGACTATGAAGTTGAGACCCCATTGCACAAAAGGCTGATTTTCTTGAATTGGTCGGAGGGGAAGTGTTGCCAATATTTTCTTTCCTACAAAGAAATCACATTCCTTAAATTTTTTGATCCACTTGTATGCATATGCAAATAGAGTAGGCCAAAAGACACCTACCATTATGATCTTCATTGCCAAATTTTTGGCAGAGAAGTGTCCACCAGAGAATCCATTGTGAAATTCTGCTAACACTTTTTCAATCTGCGCGTTGTTGATACATCTTAACAACACGCCATAGAGATTCCTTCTGAAGAGAAGGACATCAATCAAAACATAAGGGATAGATTGTAACCTCCGATGTCTTCTCTTTTCCTTGATTAACCCAGGTGGGTATGTGCCCTCGAATAGGAATGTGATCATGTCCTTCATCTAGTCAGACATGTCAGGTTCTGTATTCTGCTCAAGTTCTATGCGCGGGAGGTCCTCATCTAGAAACAATAAAGCCTAAGGCTCATTATGCGCATCTTCAACAATCTGCTTGCAGAATGCACTACCTCTTACCAGTTTTGTGGCTTTGATAGTCACATCATATTCCATGATTTTTGTCACTCATCGCGCCCTCTTTTCACTGATCTCTACTCCCATGACGAATTCTTTGATAGAGGAATGGGATACTAACACCTTGATATGATTTATGGCGAGCATACTTTTGAATTTCTTGAGCGCTTGCATGATGGTGAAGACTTGCTTCTCCATGTGACTGTATTTTAATTCATAATCATGTTAGGCTAATTATTATTTACCTAATACTATTACTTAATTATTGTTGTATTTTGTTATATGGTTTTATCAACCATATTTGGCTTATTATTTTCACGGGTATAAATTTTATTTAGTTATAACAATTATGTGCTTCCCAGATGTAATATTGGAAGCTACTGTATTGGTTGTTACATTGTTGCAACTCCTCTTTTGTTTGTATTCAGCTGTACAATACCTATAATTATTGCAGCTCATTCTATTGTACCTGGTTGATTCAAATTAATACAATTTACAGGCTTCCATCCCTGTTTACATTTGGTACCAGAGAAAATTGAAGTTTCTGACAAGGTTGGAGAAGGTTACAGAGGATGGAGAATTCGTGGAGAAGAATTTTGCTTCACCGGAGAGCTAGTGTTGCCTCCTGTAGCTTCCCAGACCTCCCTGCAAACTCATAACCACCTATGCGATCTCCAGGTAAACGGAAAGATTTTTTTTTTCCTCTGCACCAGGAAAATTTGTTTCTGGAGCTTATAATACAGGAATTTTTTTTAAAAAAAAAAATCAATTTTTCCCCATTAGGGGTTTTGTCACTAAATTTGGTGACAGTGTTAGATGTAACTAACACCAGTGGTACTGCCAAGCTTAGAGGACTCTATGCTAAATTTATCCTAGCTTTGCATTTGGAGGAAAAATTTTAGGTCAAGCTTACATTGACCGGTCTTTTGCATTGGACCAGGGTTTTTTGCCTCTCACCAAGTCCAGAGCCGAGCCATTAAAATACAAAGACCGATCCCTCACCGAGTAGTATTGCTACATCAAGTTCATAAAGGCGAGTTTCTTTTTCCCCCGATTGTTATATTCTCCTCTGGCCGAGCTATCTTCTATTGGCAAGTTATGTACCTATTTCAATACAAAAAAAATGGTGATCAAGCTTTGTTTGCATTACCACCGATTAGCCTCTCTTCATGAGGTTACTCTTGCACGTTGGTTTTTGCAAAGGACCACAAAAGCTTTGCATTGGAATTATGTTGGATTGAGCAAAGGCATGTTGAACTGGGCTCCACCCCCCACGTCCAAGCAACGACCTGCACATAGCCAAAGCGGTTCATTCTTTACACAGGTGGAGGCAATTTAAAAATACAAAGAGAAAGATGTTTCAATATTAAATAAGGAGATAAGAGCTCGATCCGGATTTCAAGGGGAACCCTAATCTACATGCAAATTTCTCCTCATAGCTCGTGCCACGCAAGCTCCATGCAAGCCTCCACTCTGCCAGGTTGCATTTTACAAAGGTGAGTCAAATTTGCATATATTAAATATAATATTCTTCATTTTCTAGCATGAGCGCTCATAGAGCCTAGTTGGATAATGAGAAAGCCTTGGCATTGGGAGGTGCATGGTTCAAATCACACAAAAACACAAGTTTTTTGAATTTTAAAAATTTGGAGGCAAAATTAGAAAAACGGCCACAGTTGGAGGCAGATTTGGTGAAAAAAAACCTTCACTAAACCTGTTAGTTATAACTAAACATGTCACTAAATATTTAGCGAGAAAAACCCTAATTTAGGGTAATTTTTTTCTTCTAATAGGCCTATTTTTTCATTCCGGGCAACATTTGCAAAAGGAAGACTATCCAAAAACTTCATTTTGGGCCACATTTTAATGGTTTTTGGCATCAAGGGTCGTATTGGGCTCCGGAGGCCACCTAGGCCTGTAAAACAATTTGTTTTTTCTTACCATTCAATTTTTTATAATTTTTTAAATGTAATCACATGCTTCAGTCATATTGTACTAATTTATAGCTTTCCATAGTTAACCGTAAACTATTGTAACTACTCAGAAAATGGCAGAAATATTCTACTCAAAATCAATAAAATTTGGTTCTATAACACATTCATGAGATCCTAGATCTCATTCGCAACATTCAATATATACAGTGCCTCTGGGAAGCGCTTACGGGGTAAATTCACCATGCGACTACTATTGCACTTAACACCTAATATAGATACAACAACGTCATTTGGGAATCGACCCTTTAAATCGATGGGGAGTAATAAGGTCACAATGCACACACTATGAGCCATCTCATCCATCTGTGAATGATTGCATGACATAAATCCAGAATGAGAAATTATCTGAGTATATAGCAAAGTTATGTGTGCATATGAGGGTATTTCTTTTGGGCCGGGTGTCAATAATTGCATACATCTCTTTCAGTATTGTCTTAGTACCACGTATTAAATTATTTCATGTTCATTAACACTTCTTTCAACGTACCACTGAGGTATATAGAAAGGGAGATATTATTCCACGTACTAATGGGTACATCGGAAGGGTACGTATATAGAAAGGTTTGGTATATTGGACTGATGGTATATAGATTACGGATACCTTATACCTAGAGTGATAAGAGCAAAACCCCTATCAGTGATTTCTATGAAATTGGTAGCAGTGCCCCCAAAGTTTTTCTTCCAGATTTCACAAATACTCAGAGGAAACAACTATGCTACCTAGAAGAAAAAAATAAAGACACAGCTTGAGTGTGAAGAGATCTTGTCCAGTATGTGACTAGTACTCTGACCGGATCAACAACTGATACAACACAATAGTGGCAGTTTGATAGAGAAGATCAGAAGGCCAAACTCATCATCTTGTTTGGAGTGTCTGACGATGTGTAACCCCATATTTGAGATTCCACAAAAGCCAAAGAAGCGTGGGATAATTTTAGCACAGTATATGAGGTTAGAAACAAGAATGTTCATACTAAATTTTTAAAGTCAATTACACACACTAAAGTTCAAGCAAAATGAGAAAAAATGAAGCTTTCTTAAGAAGAGTTGCAGAGTTGATGGAATCACTTCTATCCCTGGGAGAATCAGTCATAGATGATGCTATCATTCCCATTTTTCTGATAGCACTCCCCTCTTCTTACCACATATTTGTAACAACACTAAATGTTGTCATATATGAGAGTTAGTTTTGATAAGCTAGTAAACCTCCTACAATAAGAAGAAGTAATGCACAATAAGGATGATGAAGAAGGGACCAGGCAAATTTCTTCTCATCAAAAATGGAAAGGAAAAAGGTAAAGGAAAACTTAATTCCTATCACATGACACAAAATCTGAATCATTATCAACATCAAGGGGACAAACAACAAAAGAAGAAATGTCTAATCTGCAAAAGAGGACATGAATTAAAATACTGTTGGTATAACACATACAAGATAAGGTTCATCGAGCAATTTTAGACCTCAACACCAACAATCTCACAAGGGAAAGACAAACAACAATCAAAGGAAGAAAAAGGGGGAACTTGAAAAGAAGACCCCATTAGTAAGTAAATATTGCATGAGCATAGGAAGATCCTTCAGGTAATGAAGACTTTTTGTACATTACTCGATCAAGTGAACCATCCACGTCATCTAGTGATGTCTGGTATGCTGATTCAGGAGCCACTCGAAACATGACCAGCCAAAGAGACTGGTTTATTTCAATGAGGAACACGCCTTCAAAAAACCATGTTTTGTTGGGTGACGATTCTTCATATATAATTCAAGGGATAGGGAACATCTCACCCACCCCTTGGTTCACACAACTGTAGACTATTATGATGTCTTATATGTCCCTAGGTTGACTAAAAAATTTACTTTTCAGTTGGTCAACTTTTTGATCACAACCTTAAAAATTGACTTTGATAGTTATTCCATAAAGAAAACGTGTTTGATGTGAGATAAATCACAAGGCTCAAAAATAGTTGCAAAATCCTTCAATGTGGGACGCATGTTCCAACTTGATTTTGTTCCATAGAGATGATCACGCACTTGTTGTTAAGAACTCTACCTTAGCTCAGTTGTGGCATCAAATACTTGGTCATGTTAGTTTCACGTATCTAGAGACACTTTACCGGCGTAATATGGTACATCGGCTACCATCTATTTAGAAAGATATAAAAAAGTTTCCTCACTTCCTAACAGGCCGAAGACAACACAAAGCGTCATTCCAGAAAATTATATATTGAGCTCAAGTTAAGCTTTATCCGGTTCATACCAATCTTTGTGGTCTGATGTAACCAAGTCATTCTGGATTTTAGTACATCATGCTTTGTGTTGACGACTATTCAAGAAAAATGTGAATTTTTTTTCTTTGCAAGAAAATTGAAGCTTTTGAAACCTTCAAGAATTTTAAAGTAGTCCATTGAGATTTAAACTAATCATCACATCAAAACTCTTCACTCAGATTGAGGGGAGGGAATTCACTAGTAATGTAGTTCAAATACTACCTACAAGCTCATGATGATTCATTGACAAATTCCTCCCCCCACACACACCACAACAGAATGGTGTTGTTAAGAGAATAAATCATACTATCATGGAAATGGTGTGCAATGTATGATCGATGAATATAGACTTGCAAAGACATTATGGGAAAAAAGCAGTAAATACATTAGTGTATTTGTTGAACAGAGTGCTCCACAATTGCTCTTGACGGAAGTAACATCACAAGAAGCATGTTCGAAGAGGGAAACCATCTGTTTCACACCTTAGAGTATTCAGGTGTAAAGAAAGCATACACATACTCAAGATAGAATAGAAATAAAATAGAACATGAAGTCACAAAGACTTCATCTTCATTGGGTATAATGAAGAGGACTTTTGGGTACATATTGATGGATCGAAATACCATAAAAGTTCTACATCAGCAGATATATTGAGTTTTTTTTATAAGAAGGAAGTAAAATCTCCTCCTCTAGACTCACCCAATGTAGATTCTTTCACCAGTTGTAAAAACTTGAAGCTAATGTTCCCAAAGATGATGAAATTGATGATGGGGATGATGGTGTTGATCAGATAGAACCATGACCCATAGGAACAGTAGTTCAATGTATTCCAAAGTGGTGTACTATCACGTTATGAGATGCAATAATGGATGTTCCACTGGATACATCCACCCATAGACCACGGACTTGCTGTAATGAAAGAGAAGAATTTAACTTTACTTTGATGAGTAGAGTTATCGAGTCTTATGATCCCTCTACATTTCAAGAAATCCTTGCAATCAAAATCTTGGAAAGATGCAATGGATTATGAATATCAGTTAGTGATTGAAAAATAACACATGGAAACTTGTCGATCTTCCACTAAGGAAGAAAACACATTAGATGTAAATGGATATTCAAAACAAATTATAAATCAAATGGGGATAGTGGACAATTAAAAAGAAATACTAGTAGCAAAGGGGTATGCACAAAAAGAGGGCATTGACTACAAGGAGACATTTTTTCCCACATAGCTAAGATCAAAACGATCAGGATGATTTTTTTCTCTAGCTACACAAGTTTGGCTATAAATTCCATCAGATGGATGTAAAAAGTTCCTTCATGAATGGATATTTATAAGAAGAAGTCTATATGACTAAACATAATGGATATGCAATAATTGGTCAAGAAGTAAAGGTATGCAAACTCAGGAAATCTCTATATGGTCTCAAACAGGCACCTTGGGCATGGTGCATCAAAATTGATGAGAAATCTTGTACAACATGGATTTTTTATAAATCCATACGACCCCAATATCTACGTAAAAAAGGAACGGGGTGAGACTGTGGTTGTCATTGGCTATGTTGACAATCTAGTCATCACTGACAATTTCAATGAGGATAATCAATGCAATGAAGCAATATGTTAATCGATCGTTCGACATGAACGATTTCGGGTCTAATGTACTATTGTCTTAGGATTGGCAGTGTGACAAAAAGAGTATCATATCTTTTTTTCTCAATATGAAATATACCAAGACAATGCTCAAGAAATTTAGGATGATGGATTGCACACCGATTTCTACACTTATGGAGAATAGATTGTAGCTATCTTGTTCAGATCCATATCTTGAGGTAAGTGCCACTCTCTATCAGCAGTTGATTAGGAGTCTCATTTACCTAACCTACACTAGACCAGATATTAGCTTTGCAGTAAGATATCTATCTAAGTTCATGTAGGAACCCAAAGTTTTTCATTGGATAATAGCAAGGTGCATCTTGAGATATCTCAAAGGATCACTGGGTTTTAGTCTAGAATATAAGAAGAATGACAAATTCTTCTTGTCATGATATTCGGATTCAGATCATGCAAGTAATATTGATGACAGAAAATCCACTTCAGGATTTGTATTCTTTATAAGATTTGGACCAATATCATGGGGAAGTAAGAAACAAAACTTTGTTTCTCGTTCTTCCACAGAAGTCGAGTATCATTCTGCAGGAGAAGCTTTCTATGAAGCGATTTGTCTACGTCACATACTCGAATGACTTGGAATACCAAAGGAAAAACCGACCACCATGTATGTTGACAATGAAGGTGTTCTCAAACTTAATTCACAATCCAGTGTTTCATGAAAGAACAAAGCACATTGAGGTACAAGTTCATTTCGTACGTGAGCATGTGTTGAAGCACAACCTCCAGCTTAAATTTTGTCCAACAGCTGAACAACGAGAAAATATCTTCAAAAAGTCACTTACACGTGACAAGTTTGAGTTGTTCAGAGAGTTCCTCTCCTCATCCCTTGAGGCAATGCAAAATTAAGGGGGTGGATGTTAGGTTAATTATTATTTACCTAATATTATTAATTATGCATTGTATAATTAATTAATTATTGTTGTATTTTGTTATATGGTTTTATCAACGATATTTGGCTTATTATTTTCACAGGTATAATTTTTATGTAGTTATAAAAATTATGTGGTTCCTGGATGTAATATTGGAAGTTATTGTATTGGTTATTGCATTGTTATAACTCCTCTTTTGTTTGTATTCAATTGTACAATACCTATAAGTATTAACATCTCATTCTATTGTACCTGGTTGATTCAGATTAATACAATTTACAGGCTTCTGGACCCTTGTTTACAAATCCTTCAGCATCTGGCTAAAAAAATCCACTGGTTATTCCAACCCTTGTTCATTTTCTTGTCTTAGGATAGCAACAATACTTACATCAGCGCCATAAGCATACAGGATGAATTTTTTTGAGTAATTTGGCTTGATGAGTGTTGGCACGCAAGCAATCTCTTGCTTGATTTTTTTGAATCTCTCTCTTCCTTCTACAGTCCATCTGAAGGCCGCATCCTTCTTAAGCATTAGGGTGATGGGTCGAACCACTCCTACAAAGTTAGGGATAAAACACCTAAAAAATTGATCTTGCCAATGAAGGACTGTAAGGATTTCTTGTGTGCTGGTAGGGAAGAGCTAGATGGTTGAAATGTGCTCAGGATCAATTACAATGCCATCCTTTGAAACCACATGGCCCAAGAGCTTGCCCTATGCCACTAAAAAAATACACTTCTTGGGGTTAAGAGATACCCCATACTTATGCACCTCTCAAATAATTTTCTCCAGGTGCGCCATATGATCCTCGCTCTACTTTGAGAAGATTATTATGTCATCAAGGTAAACCAACAGGAACTCATTGATGTAACATTTGAAGGCAATATCCATGACGCGCTGAAATGTGGCACCTATGCTTGATAGACCGAAGGGCATCTTCTGATATGCATATGTTCCCCACTTGGTTATAAATGCTATTTTGAATTGATCCTCTTCCTTGACCAAGATTTGATTGAAACCTGAATACCCATCTAACATTGAGAATCCTTGCGCGTCGGCTACAGTCTGCAGAATCTACTCCACTGAAGGTAAGGATAATGATCCTTTAGAGATTCCTATTCAAATCTATGAAATCACATAGAGTTTGAATTCACCATTCTCTTGCGCACTAGAACTAGATTCGCGACCCATTAAAGTTTCTTTATGGGAAATATTTTTCCTTACAATGAGTTTGTATTCCGCTCAGATCAGGGGGGGGGAATTCACCAATAATGAGTTCAAAGACTACCTAAAAAACTCATGGGATTCATAGAAAAATGCCTCCACACACACCGCAATAGAATGGTTTTGTTGAGAGAAGAAATCATACTATCATGGAAATGGTGTGATGCATGATCGATGATTCTGGACCTGCAAATACATTCTGGGCAGAAGCAACAAAAATAACAGTGTATTTGTTGAATAGAGTGTCCACAGTTGCTCTTGAAGGAGTAAAACCATAAGAAGCATGGTCAAAGTGAAAACCATCTATTGCACACCTTAGAGTATTCGGGTGCAAAGCAAGTATGCACATACCCAAGCAAAACAGAAAGAAATTAGACATGAAGTCACATAAACTTGTCATCATTGGGTACAGTGAAGAGAATCTTGGGTACAGATTGATGGATCCTAAGACCAAAAAAGTTTACACCAATAGAGATGTTGAATTTTTTGAGAAGAAGGAAGCAGAGTCTCCTCCTCCAAACTCACTAGATATAGATCTTTCACTAGTTGTAAAAATTGAAGTTGATGTTCCCACACATGATGAAAGTGAAGATGAGGATGATGGTGTTGATCAGATAAAACCACGACCCATAGGAACATTTCAGCATATGCGCAATTGGTGTACTAGCACATTACGAGATGTAAGAATGGATGCTCCACCAAATACATCCACCCCTGGACCACGGATTCGCAGTAAAGCAAGAGAAGAAGTTAACTTTTCTTTAATGACTAGAGTAATTGAATTTGATGAGCCCTCTACAATCCATGAATCCCTACAGTCAAAAGCTTGGAAAGATGCCATGGATTTTGAATATCAATCAGTGACAGAAAATAACACTTGGCAGCTTGTCAATCTTCCACCAGGGAAGAAACCAATTGGATGCAGATGGATATTCAAAATGAAGTACAAAGCAGATGGGACAATGGACAAGTATAAATCAAGACTAGTAGAAAAGGGGTATGCAAAAAAATAAGGCATTGACTATGAGGATACATTTGGTCCCATAGCTAAGATCAAAACAATCATGATGATATTTGCTCTAGCTGCAAAGTTTGGTTGGAAAGTCCATCAGATGGACGTAAAAAATGTCTTCCTAAATGGAGATTTACAAGAAGAAGTCTACATGACTCAACCTGAGGGATATGTAGTACCTGGTAATGAAGCAAAGGTATGCAGACTCAAGAAATCTCTGTATGGCCTCAAACAAGCACCCCGAGCATGGTACATCAAGATTGATGAGCATCTCATACAACATGGACTTGTTAGAAATCCATACAATCCCAATCTTTACCTCAAAAAGAAAGGGGGGAGATTATGATTTTCGTTGTCTATGTCGATGATCTAGTCATCACTGGTAGTTTAGTGAGGATGATCGATGCAACAAAGAAAGATCTTAATTGATCGTTTGACATGACCGATCTCAGGATGATGCATTATTGTCTTGGATTGGAAGTATGGCAGAAAGAGAATCACATCTTTGTTTCTCAAATGAAATATACCAAGACAACGCTCGAGAAATTTAGGATGATGTATTACACACCAATTGCTACACATATGGAGAACAGATTACAGTTATCTCATTCAAATCCATCTCCTGAGGTAAGTGCCACCCTCTATCTGCAGTTGATTGGGAGTCTCATTTACCTGACCTACACTAGACCAGATATTAGCTTTGTAGTGAGCTATTTATCCAGGTTCATGCAGGAACCCAAAGTTTTTCATTGGAAAGTAGCAAGGTGCATCTTGAGATATCTCAAAGGATCAGTGGATCTTGGTTTAGAATACAAGAAGAATAACAACTTCTTCTTTTTAGGATATTCGGATTCAGATCATGCAGGCAACATTGATGACAAAAAATCCACTACAGGATTTGTGTTCTTTATGAGATCTGGACCAATATCATGGGGAAGAAAGAAACAAAACTTTGTTTCTCGTTCTTCCACAGAAGCTAAGTATCATTCTATAGGAGAAGTTGTCTGTGAAGCAATTTGTCTATGTCGGATACTCGAAGGACTTGGTATACCAAAGGAAAAACCGACCACCATGTATGTTGACAATGAAGGTGTTCTCAAACTTAATTCACAATCCAGTGTTTCATGAAAGAACAAAGCACATTGAGGTACAAGTTCATTTCGTACGTGAGCATGTGTTGAAGCACAACCTCCAGCTTAAATTTTGTCCAACAGCTGAACAACGAGAAAATATCTTCAAAAAGTCACTTACACGTGACAAGTTTGAGTTGTTCAGAGAGTTCCTCTCCTCATCCCTTGAGGCAATGCAAAATTAAGGGGGTGGATGTTAGGTTAATTATTATTTACCTAATATTATTAATTATGCATTGTATAATTAATTAATTATTGTTGTATTTTGTTATATGGTTTTATCAACGATATTTGGCTTATTATTTTCACAGGTATAATTTTTATGTAGTTATAAAAATTATGTGGTTCCTGGATGTAATATTGGAAGTTATTGTATTGGTTATTGCATTGTTATAACTCCTCTTTTGTTTGTATTCAATTGTACAATACCTATAAGTATTACATCTCATTCTATTGTACCTGGTTGATTCAGATTAATACAATTTACAGGCTTCTGGACCCTTGTTTACAAATCCTTCAGCATCTGGCTAAAAAAATCCACTGGTTATTCCAACCCTTGTTCATTTTCTTGTCTTAGGATAGCAACAATACTTACATCAGCGCCATAAGCATACAGGATGAATTTTTTTGAGTAATTTGGCTTGATGAGTGTTGGCACGCAAGCAATCTCTTGCTTGATTTTTTTGAATCTCTCTCTTCCTTCTACAGTCCATCTGAAGGCCGCATCCTTCTTAAGCATTAGGGTGATGGGTCGAACCACTCCTACAAAGTTAGGGATAAAACACCTAAAAAAATTGATCTTGCCAATGAAGGACTGTAAGGATTTCTTGTGTGCTGGTAGGGAAAGAGCTAGGATGGTTGAAATGTGCTCAGGATCAATTACAATGCCATCCTTTGAAACCACATGGCCCAAGAGCTTGCCCTATGCCACTAAAAAAATACACTTCTTGGGGTTAAGAGATACCCCATACTTTATGCACCTCTCAAATAATTTCTCCAGGTGCGCCATATGATCCTCGCTCTACTTTGAGAAGATTATTATGTCATCAAGGTAAACCAACAGGAACTCATTGATGTAACATTTGAAGGCAATATCCATGACGCGCTGAAATGTGGCACCTATGCTTGATAGACCGAAGGGCATCTTCTGATATGCATATGTTCCCCACTTGGTTATAAATGCTATTTTGAATTGATCCTCTTCCTTGACCAAGATTTGATTGAAACCTGAATACCCATCTAACATTGAGAATCCTTGCGCGTCGGCTACAGTCTGCAGAATCTACTCCACTGAAGGTAAAGGATAATGATCCTTTAGAGATTCCTTATTCAAATCTATGAAATCAACATAGAGTTTGAATTCACCATTCTTCTTGCGCACTAGAACTAGATTCGCGACCCAATTAAAGTTCTTTATGGGAAAAATAATTTTTTCCTCAATGAGTTTGGATAATTCATTTCTCATGAGGAGCTCTATCTTTGGATTGATTGGTCACTACTTCTGTCTGACGGGCTTGATACTAGGATCAAGATCAATGTAGAGTTGAGTAACACTTGGATCAAAACATTTGAGGTCTTTATACTTCCATGAAAAGATATCACTATATTTTTGACAAAGAGAGATGAAGGCCTATTTTTCATCATGTGCACAAGTCTTACTGAGCAGTAATTCTTTCCCGCGCGCAATAGTGACTTGGGAGCAATCTTCTTGCGTGGCGCACATGTACCTTTCTTCACCCTTGAACTCATCATTGGGGCTAAACATTTTTTCTAAGGTGACCAGCCCTTTAGGCAGCTTGTTTGTCTTTAGTTGTAACATTTGGTCCCCATAGCTATCATGTAAGTCAGCTTGCATGATTGATGAGAATTCAACTTCATTCTGGAGGAACTAGACAATCTGAGTGTCATTCTCAAACAATTTCCAACTGGTGTTGTTGTCTTGAATGGATGGTATGATCACCATCTTGATGTGCTATGTGTTTCCTTTGAAAAATTCCTCAGCAAGAGATAACTATGAACCAAACATGACCATTTGATCGGCTTCCCTATTCATTTTTCAGTGGTACCACCTACAAATTTAGAGCATCAAAGATCTCAAGGAAGTCCCAAACTCCATTTTTATAAGCTTTTATAATCTTATTCTTTTTCCTAGACACTTGTTGGTAGCATGGCAAATAACCAATTTGGTATCCTCTGAATATCTGCAGCACCCTAATCCCTTTGTTCTTAGCAATGAGAAGTCCATACACCAGCACTTCATAGTCTACCATGTTGGTAGAATAGGTGAACAACAATCTGTGCGCGTAGAAATAATTTCTCACCCTTGGGGGAAATGAGAACAACCCCTGCTCCTATGTCATTTCTGCTTCTAGAACCATCAAAGTATAACTTTCATAGACCAGTGTTCTCTTCATTTTACTTGAATGTGCTTTGGTAGGATAGATTCTTCTTCAAGAATGCAGTAAGTACCAAGCCTAATTTCATAGGCTTCTAGTTCTTAAGCATATGGGTCAAATTTATGGTGCCTCTCCGCCCACTCATCAAGTATTAGATCAAGAATAAAAGGTGGAAGAGGATGCTCTTCAGGAACTTGAAGCTGTATTCTTGGATTAAACAATTAGCTTGGAGAGGGGATGAGACATATGACTCTACATGATAGGAAAATATTGGCTCAACTTGTATGGTACAACCGGGGGTACCATACCATGTCTTGAGTAACATATGAGGCCAATCAGAAGATAAGATAACCACCTGACTTTTGTGGTAAATTCTCTTGATAGACATAGGGGAAAACAAAGGATGTAAGTCAATGATAGATATGTCTTGAGTTACAGCGAGGCTTAGACATGTACGAAGGGTCAGCTCAAGATCCTTGATGACTTCTAAGGAAGTAATAGTTGAACCATCTAGTTGTAGGAATCCTTTTAATCAAGGGGCTATACCTTAAGACCTAAGAAATCGGCTATCTTCTATAGGCATGACAGAAGTGCTAGTGCCCGAGTCTATCATGTAAATTATGGAAAATATGTGTTTGCCTATGATCAAGAACATGTAGAAGGGTAGGGTTTTAATAAACTTTACTTACTTGATTCTCCTCATCTAGGTAGATGTTGATAAAAATGCACGCAGACTTGTGAATAGTTGAATCAATAGAGTGAAATTTGTGCCACAGGGCCTCATATAATATGGTCACATTAGGATGGAATAGTCAGGGCATCCTACATCATGACATTTATGTTTGTTCTTCTTCATTTAGTACACAATATTGAATGGAAGACCTGAATGACTTGTTAATTTAGAGGAATGATAGCCTTCCTTATTGACTGTTTAAGTGTAGAAATAGGGGCTTTAGCCGAATCTAAGGCTTGACCTATTAAAGGATGGGAGCATGCGCCACTTATAGATAAGCTTTACGTGAGGATCTATTTTGTAGGGACTTGAGCATTTTTATCATTAGATTCCCTGGTTAGATCCTTCTACTTTTTTTGGTCCGCTTGTGTTACTGGAATTGTGACATGCACACCAGGCTATGAACATTATCTTCTTGTATATTATGTTATCTGCAACTTGGATGTGCAGTCTTGCGTGCATCTTCTGCAGATTCGTTGATTGCACATAGAAGTATTCAACACTGAAAGAACATCATATTTTCCTCAGGAGGATACCTCTGGACTTTCTTGGTTATCTCTGCTTCTGGGGCACTTGTAGAAGGCTCATAAGCTGGAAGCATTCTAAATCATGTAAGCTTGCACACATGTGTGTAACATTGGCACAGTGATATTGATTGTGAGGCATGTTGTAAGGGAAGCACCATTCTAACTCTTGTGTCCAATTTTTCTAATCTAGAACAAGTGTCACTTGAGCTTACGCTGGGTACTAGAAAAGAGGGCGTGGGTAGGATAAAAATTACAAGGGCAGATGTGCATTCGCATGCCATCTATCATTTTGCATAGTTGGGCACATATACCTTTAGTTTCCATATTGATTCTGCCAAGGCTGATCTACTTTGGATATGCACCTAATTAGAACCTACCTTTATAGGCTTGTGCATGTACTTGTTCGAATGATATGACCTTGTTAGACAAGTTACTAATCAGGGTCTTCAATTCTTCATGTTCCTTTTTTTGCACTGGAGAGTAGGATGTCGATGTAACTATGTTGTGTGCTTGGCTCAAGAATAAGAACATAGGGACAAAAGAAGGCTGGGGCACTTGTTACATTTTTGGGAAAAAAGGTCATAAGAAGTCCAGGAACTATCTTTCCCACCTAAATAGGACTATTTTCCACCCTTACTTGCAATATTATAAACAACTGGTTAAGTCCTACCTGCCATAGATTGAATCGTCACTAAGATATCATTATTTAACGCCTTTAGATAATATAGAGAAAGCATGTTGGGTTGTAGGTCTTACCACCAGAGGGATTTTATCCCAAAGTCTTATGACAATCTGATATTAAAATCAATCATCTGCTCGTTAGGCGCACCCTCCTTGATGTTGTCAATTTGCTCCATTAGAGATAGGTGATATGAACTTATCTTCAAAGTAATATGCAAAGATATTGTTCCAAGCTCATCCTATGTGGTAATAGATCCAATTCTCGAGCCTCAGTACTATTTAAGCACTTTACCTTTAAAAGAGGCCTGTAACTAGCCTGACTTCTACATCTTCATGTGTAATCAAATAAAGTGAACATGTGTTTGCTACATCCTGGATATGCTCTTGAGAAGTGAACTTGATTATCACTAGTAAATTATGGAATACTTTTGAGTGCACCTTTTCGGCATATTATGTTGCATGGAGCCAAAACTAGGGGACCTCCTCTAGGTGAAATTAGCAAATTTCCTTAAGTAGAGGGGGTGGCTGATGTACCCTTGTAGGGTGTGTTGGTTTTCTATTATGAGGAGGAGTTGAGATGGGAGCGGTGACGTGTTGTAGATGTAGATGCATACACAAGATTTTCTAGAATGAACTACTTCTCGGGGATACCTGGAGGTATTTACAAGAGTCTTCAGCTACTACACTTTTTCCTTGTATACACACTTCTCATGAAAGGCACTCAGGGCTGCTAAAACAAAGATCTGTAAATGTTGGGAGTTTCCGTATGTGTTGAAGTGAGCCTCTAGAGACTGAAATATTAAGTCCACACACCAAAACTTGGCAATGTGAAATGTAAGCTTTCAATGCAAGTCCCATCGGGCGTGTGCTAGAAACTATTGGTCGTCAAACTTGCACCCGTGTCTTGGATCCAAAAGATTATCGATTCATTTGAGATCACAATGGAACCATCTCTAAGTTATGGGACCTTGCCCACTTGATACGGATCTCCGGAGAAGGTCATTTCCTCTATATATTTCTATTACTACTACTACTTTTGGTGCTGAAAGGGAAGACTAAGCTAATAATGCCAAGGGACCAGGGATAGGAGGGTAACATGAAAGGAAACTACACTAAAAAGGTGATATCACTAGAGAAATAGGGATGAACACTATATATTATTAGCGAAAAATGAAAGGAAATGTGTGAAATAAGGATATGCACGTGTAGCACGACTTAAAATGTATTTACCAGATCAGTCTCACGAAATGCAACTAAATAAGGAACTGCAAGGTACATAAAATGGCATAAAAAGCATGCAGTGAAAAATAAAAGGAAAGAATAAGGAATGCAAACACGTTAGGAAAGGATAATATTCACAAAAAAATGACTTCTATTACTTCTAGAAATGCACATAGTTGTTACAATGGCAAAAGGGGCCGATATTAACATGCAAGAATCAGATCTAGAGGTCTGTAACTCAAAATACATAAAAATATGAAGTCCTTAGCAGCAAAATGTGTAAGGATTCAAAGTATCCAATGTTAATAATGATCCCAGCTCTTACATTTATAGATGAATTTATGAAAGAAGAAGAGAGAGGAGGTAAAAATCTAAATTTGAAATGCAATCACCAACAAGAAGCATTTAATGCCTATAAATATGCCTAAGAATCTATCAAATGTACTTCCCCAGGTCTTTTTGGTGCATGTTGAATAAGGAAGGAGGGCGAATCAAATCAAATCAGGTAGTTGGAGATAATTAGATCTACCCATTAATTCTCTAGAAAGACATTTTCACATTTGTTACATACCAGATCCTCCAAGAATTTGAATTTGAATGTTTAGTATTGTAGCCTACGTCAACAGCAATCGATCTGACAAGTCCAGGAGCGCACCAATCGAATATTTGTAGTAATATATACCGCTATAAAATTTTTGTTCAAAGTCATCTGACGCATGCAAGACACATGAAACACGCGTGGATTGGATGAAAGGATGACCAACTATGAAAATGTTCCTATCGTTTCTACCACGTGTTTCACTCATTGACTTGTTACAAGGATTTTGATGCCCTGTTGACGCGCTTTGAACTGGTTATATGTGACATACTCAAGTGCATGTCAAAATGATGAAATGGCACGAAAATGGTCGCAGAGGAGGGTACAAAGGTAGGCACACTGGAAGAATGATGCTCAAAAATAAGACATAAGGGAGGCGCGTGTAACACACATGAGGAAATAAGGCATACTGTTGAGTGGAGAATGCATGGTCAAGACACAACTATTACAAATTAATGTATAGGGTGCACGCGAAGGCTAAGGACTTGGTTGATTGAAGCAAGTGCAAGGTGCACGTGCACATGATGAAACAACTGCTAGGAGGAAGGCAAATGTGTAGATCATGCACGCAAGGGGAAGAGTGGAATAAAGAAGAAAAGGAGAGTGGAAAGGAAGAAGGTGAATCATGCAAGGGCACATGAGGAAATGTAACCAAGGGAATGTGCCAAGTGAACTTGAGTGTGCGTAACCTTGCAATTAATAGTTCAGAGCTAGAAGATGTATATAAGTTACCCAAATAACTAGGAGATTTATTTGGATAACATGCTGCTAACTCTTTCAATTTCAATATTTCTAATGATGGTTCTAATTCTGGTAATGAGAATATAGTAAATGGTCATGATGATGTTTCTTCTGTTAATAATATGGATAAATCCCCTGTCTCCTTAGCTAAGAAACCAAAATGGGCTCAATCTATGTTAGAGAGTTATAATCATATTAACCTTAGGAAAATGACTAGAAGCCATCATACCTACCATGCATTAATGACCTTGTATGAACCTAAGCCGTAAAATTTTGAAGAAGCTTCTTGAGATGAGAAGTGGATCAATGCAATGCAGACTGAATACAATGCCCTAATTCAAAATCAAACTCGGGAGTTGGTTCCACCTTTAGAAACACTAAGTATTATAGGGTCTTGGTGGTTATACAAAGTAAAATAGAATGCTGATGGTAGTATTGAAAAACATAAAGATAGACTTGTTGCTAGAGGTTTCACTTAGAAACATGACATTGATTATGTTGAGATATTTTCCCTTGTAGCTAAAATGAGTACTGTTAGGACCTTATTTGCAATTGCCGCTCAATTTGGGTGAGAAATCCACCAAATGGATGTGAAAAAATATTTTTTGAATGGTGATTTAAAAGAATAAGTTTACATGTCTCAACCTTAAGGATTTGAAGAATAAGTTTACTATGTTTGTAAATTGAAAAAATGCTTGTATGGTTTAAAGCAAGCTCCTAGAGCTTGGTATGTGAAAAATAATTCTTTCTTTAAATAGTTAGGATTTGTTAATTGTTCTTCTGATAATGATCTATTCATCAAGCAAGAAGGATCACATATTCTCATTTTTTGTATATATGTTGACGATTTGCTTATGACTAGTGATAATGCTACTTTAATTTGTAGAATTAAAGAAATATTGAAACAATACTTTGAAATGAATAATTTAGGTCTCTTACATCTTTTTCTTGGCATGGTTGTATTTCAAGATAAACATTCTATTGTTGTTTCTCAAGCAGAGTATGCAACCAATGTACTGAAAAAGTTTAATATGATTGATTGTAAACCAATTTCTACTCCTATGGAAGTTGTACTGAAATTTGATCCTAAACCTGCATGTGAATTTTTTTATCCTACTTTATATAAATAGTTAGTTGGTAGTTTGATTTATCTAACTATCACGAGACCAAATATTTCCTATGCAATAGGAACTCTTCCAGGTTTATGCAGGAACCTTATAGAAATCATTGGAATCTTGCAAAAAGGATTCTTAGATACATTAAAGGAAAAATCAATTATGGGTTGCATTAAATACTAAGAATGAAAATGCTAACTTATATGGATTTTGTGATTCTGATCATGGTGGTGATGTATTGGATAGAAAATCTACTTCTGGTTATGTGTTAAATTTGGTGTAGGTTCCATTACTTGGTGCATCAAAAAGCAACCAATTGTTTCTATCTCTTCAATAGAAGCTGAGTATAGAAGTGCAATGGAAGCTGCAAAAGAGGCTCTATGGCTAAAGAGGTTATTCGATGAGATAAAGATGAAGGATATAGGAAGTGTTCCTTTGTTCTACGACAACCAAATCACCATAGCTCTTACACATAATCTAGTACAACATCAGAAGACAAAGCACATTGAGATACATATACACTTCCTCCGTGATAAGGTGTTAAGCCATGAGATAGATCTGAAGTTCGTGCCGACTGAAGAGTAGGTTGCTGATATCTTCACAAAGCCCCTGAGTGTTGCAAAGTTTTGTCACTTTCATGAAAAACTTGGATTTTTGGAGTTTCCATTGAGGGGGAGTGTGGATGACAATGTCACCTCATAATGGAACTTGTTTAAAAAAAGAGACCTTCGAGCATTTGTAAAAGACCTTCAGAAAAGCGTAAAAAGGTCCTTCAGGCAAGTGTAAAAAAGACCTTCGAGAAAGTGTAAAAAGACCTTCGGGCATGTATACCTCCTCAAATTATTTTTTAGAAAGAAGTGTAAAAATATCTTAAAGGCGCTCTTCAGTAAACTCTTTAGTATTATTGAGTTTATTGGTAAACATCCAGCAAAAGTATATTATTAAGGAGGTCCTTGGTTATAAAATGCTCCTATATGCTTAGTGCAATAACCTTTTATGAGAACCTGTGAGAATATGTAAAAATCAGAAATCATACTTAGCCACTGATAATGGGATGATCTTTGGGATTCCAAATCCTTTTGTACCAAAAGGTAACTTGAGTACGATGACGGTGTTATAATTCCTTCACTCGATATGCTAGCCTAAAACCTTTATGGTTTAAGGATTGTAAATCCTGTAGTGTACCATGAGAAGGTAATATATTGGCATATGTTATCCCACTAAACATTAAGGGGGAGTGTTGGAACATAATGATTAAGTGGTCTGGTCAACCCTTAATGTATATGGGTCCATCACTAATATATATAGGTTAATATTTACTAATATGAAATATTTATATTTCTATTATTAAATATGCTAACCTAGGTATATACTTTCGGTTAAATATTTAATATCATGAAATGATTATATTTCTAATATTAAATATTATAAACCTAAGTATATTTGTCAACTGATAAGGTTAAAAAGGTGGGTCGGGAGACATACCTGATCAGCTAATATAAAAAGGACTATAGGTTCTCATTTGATATGTTTGAATGAAATATCAAATGTGAACTTTATTTTACCCTTGTGATTAGGGTTGAAAGAAGGAGGTAAAAGTTACTGGATGTAAGTTTGGTTCTTGGAAAGTAAAAGGTTATTTCACAGTGGTTTTTACCCTATTTAGAGTTTTCCACTATAAACACTGTGTTCTTAGTTTTGGTATGTATTACTTAATTAATATGTTATGTAATTTTATTTATTATATTGCATAGTGTTTAACATTTAATATTTTATGGTTTATGTAAGAATTTAAATGCATTGGGTGATTAAATTCGTAATAATTAGAATCCTCTAAATTCTAATAGGAAGAAATCTAAAGAGGAAATAAGCGTGTACTGGAAATGTGTGGAACTCACGAGGAAAGGAATGCGCAAAGGAACATGTAAGAGACTTAGCCAAATTGGAAGGCAAGTCAGGGTTATGTGCAAGAAGTGCATGACACTTAGAAAGAAAGTGGAGTCACAGAAGGAAGGGGCAAAGGGGAAATGAAAAGAGATAGAAGACTTCAGAGGGAAGCAAATCACATGAAACAAGGATGAGAAGAAACCTAGGGAAAAAGAAGCACAAGGAAAAATTAGGAAGGGCATGCGAGGGCACGCAGAAGAAATGCAACCAAGCAAACTGTGCCAAGGGGACAACCGGAGTGCGCGCAACCTGAAATGTTGAAGCCTTAGAGTCGGAATAAGGATAAAGTTGTATAAATAACTGGGGGGGGTTATTTTGGAAACATTCTCAAATTCGAAATGCCACATCATTTGTTATATTTTCTAAACTACTACCTATCATTTTGGGTCGGCCTTTTTAGTTGTTAATGATGAAATTCAAACAGGGGAATCATATATACATGACTTACTATTATTAGGGGTTGGAAAATTTGGGCTATTACTTACTATCTACTACTTGGGAAAAGGGAAACATTCAAGGACTGCATTTGGGATGCATTATTCACTGCACAAGAGGGGAAATTTATGAATTCCACCTCACACATTCATCTTGTGGGAAAATTAGTTTTAGCCTGCTGTGTTTTTTTTATTGGCACAAGGGGAACCTAGCTTCAAGGGACATGATTCAATCACACACACATGTCTAGAACTACATAGAGTTTGAAATATTGTGTAACTCTCAATGACAATCACATTGGGGTGACATGTGAGGTCATCCTAACTCAAGAATATGAATTATTTGTTTCATCTAATGTTTTTTTGAGCCTTATGCAAGTAGTTAGGCTTTTTTAGTAGGTTTAGGTGCAAGAGTGGAACCCTAGAAACAAGCTAGAGCGACAAAGAGTGAAAGGAAGAATACTAGCTCAGACCCTAATAAGATGAGAAGAAGAGCATTTAGTAGGACACTAACACCTATTTTAGACACTAGTGCCCGAGAGGTCTTGTCCTGCTTTAGGAGGTTTTGTTTGAATGTTTTTCACATCACAATTTCCCATATGAATCTTATTAAGTCCTAATCTAGCTTGCTCCACTTAGTTTCATACCCAGAATTAATCAAGATATTCTAATACAAATTAAGTCACTCTTATATCCCTATTTTACACACTTTCTTGTTTCTTACATGGTAGATCTTTCTTGTTATGGTTATATCCATTTGATCTCAGTCTATGATTAAGCCCTAATTCTGTTAAATCATAAGGAGATAAATGCCATTTTATTGCATAAAAGTGACAAAACAATTCATAAAAAGGAATGATATACTTGACTTAGTCGTAAACATGTTGCGATTGTGATTCATAAAAAAGAAGAAGAATATTGTTAGACATATGAGTGCACTGTGCATATATGGGTGAGATGATAAACATCTATAGTGTATTGGGAATGCAAATGGGTAGTTGTGATGGAAAATGTTCATAGACCTTGAATCATTTGGTGAAACCATTAATTGCCAAAATCTTAAACTATTTGGCTTAGGTCAGGTCTTATCCCAAATCAAGTCTTTCCTCTTCAACAAGTGTTCCAATTAAAGGGTTTTTTCACTTATCAAATCTATTCGTGCCTAATCACACTTCCATAATTTTCTCCTCTCTTCCTCTATATCTATTTATATACCATGGCTTATCCATTTGCGATAGAAATATTCGATCATAATTACTCAAAGTGTAAGGTTCATTTCCATCAAGGCGGTTTGGGCTACCTCCCTTTTACCAGATTCATGCCCCTCCTCAGTGTGAAAGAAATGAACAACCCCACAATAACACATGTTTTTATACTCATTTTATATAGCTTAGATATACCCCCATCTATATCAATGTTAAATATGAGGTCATCCATGTTACTACTCGATTTTAGATTGATTGTATGCATTCATTTCCCCACCTCTCCCTCATTCTAAACATTATTCTAGCTACCATCTTCCCGCACTATTCACCCTAAGCTAAATTTAGGATATGCGGTGCATGTTATCAATACATGCTAAGGAATGCCATTTTCTAGAGGAAATCAACCTCTTCCTCTACTACCTTCTACTTTTACTTCTAGATCTAGTGCTCCATAAAAGGTTTATGACATATTGAATCAATTTGAGAAATACACATGCTAATATATCTGTTTTAGAATTACTCAAGTGATCACTTACAAGGAAATTCTATATGAGACATTACAATCTACTACTCTTCCTACTAATACTCAACCACCTTCCTTTGCTTCTGTCGTGAACACGTTTAAAAGCATGGGTAAGACTATTACTTTTGGTTCTACAGAATGACCTCCTAAACATATAAGAGATCAATCTCAACATCCACTTGTTACAACATAGATTCATGAGTTTGTAATTGAAAAGTTACTAATTGATAATGGATCTGCCTTAAATATTTTCTGTAATTCCTTTCTCCATTGTACAACAATCTTTTATAGTACCCACTGCAAGTGTCTTTCATGATAAGATAAAAAAACAACTTGCAGGTTAAAATTCCAAAAAGAATAGACTCAATAGACCCTTAAGCATGAGTCTTAACGGCCTTCATAAAAGAAAACAATAATTTTCCTTTGGTCCATACACAATATTTTTTCCACTCAAGCTTTATTTATAGAAAAACAATAAATGGTATATTACAAAAGAAAACAATACGGACGTGGCTTCATGGCTTTTGAAAGGTATTCATTGGTGTACAATGAATTTGGACAGGGTAGATGTGAAAGGGAAACTTTAAACCTCTTATAATTAGTAAAAATAAAATAGAATGCATGTTACAAACATTGTTAATATCCTGTATATGCTATCATACCTAATAAGTGGTTAATTTTGTTTTTTGTATTGGGAATTTGGTACTATAAAATACTCCAAAGGGTCTCATAAATTGTCTTTAGTGTCCACTTATCATACATGTTAAGGTGTTGTAACCAGTGATTAAATTTGAAGTTGTCACTATCTTTCAAATATCTTTTAATTTATCATAGAAGGGTGTTTAAGAATTTACACTTCAAAAGAAAAATAACATTTAAAATTACACGTCAATATTGAAAGTGGTCACTTGTGTTAATTTTTCATTAGAAGGACTAACTAGAAAATATTTTTTCATACAAATATTATGCTATATTACTTTTTTTAAATATTAAATTAATTTTATTAAATAAATTATTATATTAATAATAAACTAATTTATAATTCATACTTTATTTCTATTTTCTATGTTAAAATTTTTACTTTAAAACATACACAAAATCTGGTAATAAGGATGTATCACTACAAAATTAACAATTAGTTGGGTGATTCTATCAATATTAATTGTTTAGTTTTTTCCATCCTATAGCATAAGACAAAAATAAAAAAGTTTTCATGATCTACATGATTTTTTTTGGTGGATTAGGAGCCTAATAAAGTGGAAGAAATTCATCTTAAAATTTTAAGCCACCGTTAAGCAGAAAGAGCATGTACAATTGCAGTACATAGATTTTCTTGTGGATTTAATATAAAGCGTATGATTCATATCAAATTCACCACCGAAGGTAACAAAAAACAATTCTTTTATTTTTGCTGAATTTTCAATTAATTGTTTGGAGGGATGAGGACTGACTGAAGGTATAAAGATAGGTAAGCATCTGGGGTTCTGGGATTTTTTCAGTCAATAAGTTTTCTTTTCGACTAAATTATATGAGTTCTATCTAGTGAAGGCTTCTGGACATTCAAGTACCCAATTCTTTCCATGAAGAATATATGACAGGCACATCTAGGCACAGTTCTTTATAAAAAAATTACCAACCCATTTCCAATTTTTCTACAGCTGGATATTAATGGAGTCTACCCAATCGTGATGGACCCATCACCAGAGAATTGGCACTTCATGCTGCATTAGTCCAAGGAAGCACTCCCGGGAAACTCAAACCTCACAAATCTCCTTCTCCAGCACTTTATAGACATTTCCCTCAGCTTTCTGCTCATGATTATCCTGTTTTCACACCTATAAGTGCTTTATTTTATCTTGCAATTTTGTAATCCCTTTAAAAAATGCCCATTCTTTCTATGCATTGTGCATGGCTGCAACATGTAAGAGTTCTCAAGAAACTGCTTGATAAGGTGTATATTCTACACAATAAGACCATAAACCTTGCATCAGCTGCATTGAGTTCTCAAACCTTAAGTATCTGGCTATCAACATCCTATGTAGTCTTTAGTTATATATAGAGTTATCTGAAAGCTGGATAGTTTTAGGCTTTAAGCAGGTGTGTCCATAAAAACATAAACCTATAGTTGCTTTCTGTTTTGATCTTCTGTAACTCCAGACTTTGCACAGCAGTTGCCGTCTCTTGTAGCCTTTCTAATTTTTTTAGCAGTAGTTGTCTTTTCTAGCCTTCCTGATTTTTTCAGCTGTTGCTGTCTCTTACACTTTTTTTGATTTTTTCTTCTTTGATTGGTATATATACAGAGATTAAATTTGAAGGGCTCCCCATACTTTAATTTAAAAGGCTAGGTTAAGCCAAACCCTTCATAAGTGAGATTAAAAAATAGATTGCCCTTCAATTGCAAAAAGAAAATCTTAATTATTTTTTCATATATAATTGATTCTTTTATATAAAATAAATATGAAAAATGTTAAAAATTCTTAAATATTGAACAATCAACCAATTTTTTTGAAAGGTTGTTAAATAAAATAATCAAGATTCAACAAAGTAATTACATATTCAACTTGTATTGCTCAAAGGAAGAAGTCTTTGGGGTTTCATTCTTTTCCATTCGTCATAGACCTCATTCCAATCTACTATATCCAAATTTTGAGGTGCAGAAAGACATAAAAAATATTAATGTGTCTAATGAACAAAGTCTAGACCTCTCAATTGTATTTGTGTTACAGGTGTCTTGAAGAAATGTTTTACAGAGACCCTTGCTTCTAATACAATTTGCAAAAAAGTTTCTATCATGGATTCGGTGCTGACAGACAATGGATTTGGTGTATTAGCATCATCAGGATGTCTACATATGGTTGTATATTCAAGTTTTCTTATACCATTTCTATAAATATTTGCACTGCTGCCATGTTGGACTTTCTGAATCAATGCATGTTTGAGATCCTTGCAGTATAATTATAATTGCCTTAATTTCTTATCAATCTCATCCATGGATGATCTCATGCACTATAGTGTCACTGTTCTCATTGGCCTCACCAATTTTTTGCTTCAAGGATTCTAATTTCATTTCCCATTCCTCTCTGCTTTGATAAAAGACAGTAGGCTCGGCCTTGTTTGGAGAAGAGAGACTTTTATTAGTCTTTTTTTAAGCTTGGAAAAATAGTTAAGATTTGAGTAGACTATTGGTAGATTTCTCCTTTTGAGGAAACTCCACCACATCTTGGGACTCTGTCAAAGGGACCACAGTTGTGTTCTCTCTACCAAGAGCTACATGCTTACATCCATTCCAGGAAATGGTACTCTCTACCTCATTTGGTGCTTTTTTCCTGTCCATAAAATCGATTTCTTTGGGTCTGGACATTTGGAGACTACAGTTTCTTGTTAAAGAAGCGATTCCTCTACTAAAGAACCTAGAGTTTCTTCTTGTAACAATCAAAGGGATTCCTTTGTCTGTACATATGCTTTCAACCTCATCTTCTTGTCCCTCATCCCAATTCAAATACCTTCATCTCGGATCCAATTGAATTTGTTGATAAGTAGACACTGCTTCCTCGTCATAAGTATATAATTTAAAGATGAATTTTAGATTTATGATGAGGAAGCAATTCCTTTTTATCAGAAAATTTAATTGGATCCGAGACGAAGGTCTTGAATTGGGATGAGGGACAAGAAAATGAGGTTGAATGAATATGTACAGACAAAGGAGGCCTTTTGATTGTTAAAAGAAGAAAATCTTGGTTGTTTAGTAGGGGACTTGCTTCTTCAACAATAGACCAGACACCGTGCATGAATTCCTCAACTCACCATGTTGCTGGTTTTCTTACTTCCTTCGCAAACAGTAGTCTCCAAATGTCTAGACCCAACGAAATTGATGTTATGGACAGGAAAAAACACCAAATGAGGCAGAGAGTACCATTACCTGGAATGGATGGTAGCCTTTAGATCTTGGTAGAGAGAACACAACTATGGTCACTTTGACAGAGTCCCAAGATGTGGTGGAGTTGCCTCAAAAGGAGAAAGCTACCAATAGTCTACTAAAATTTTGGCTATTTTTTGAGCTAAAAAAATAAGTCACTCTTGTCCAAACCAAGCCGAGCCTGGTGTCTTTTATGAAAGCACAGAGGAATGGGAAATGGCATTGGAAGCCTCGAAGAAAAAACTTGGTGAGGCAAATGAGAACAGGGACACTGCAGCGGCTGAGGTTACAGGGCTGAGATTGTCCATGGATAAGATTGAGAACAAATTAAGGAAATTAGAATTATACTGCAATGATCTCAAACATTCATTGAGTCAGACAGTCCAAGATGGCAGTAATGCATATTTTGATAGAAATGGCATAAGAAAACATGAAAATATAACCACATGTAGACATCCTGATGATGCTGGTAAAGAAAATCCATTCCCTATCAGCACCGAAGCCATGGTAGAAGGTTTGTGAAAATTGTATCAGAAGAAAGAGTCTCTATAAAACATTTCTGCAGGACACTTGTAACTCAAATATAGGACCTAGATGGGAAAGCAAAAATACGGTCCATAGAAAAAATATGATAAATACGGTAATTGCATTTATAAAAAAAAATGGTAATAATTGTTGAAAGGTGTGGAAAATAATTGTTTTTAACCTCCTGCTGCTCGCTATACACTCTCACTGTGTAATTGCCTTTAATTAATAGTAAATTCTAAATACCAACGGGCTATTATAATAATAGAACCATCAGTTCCTAACAAATTTGCTGGATTCTAGGTGACTGTTGCCGCAGTTTTTGTTAGTTGCCTCAGTTTTTGGCTGTTGTTTTTTGGGAAACAGATTTACTATTTTTTTAATTATTTACAGCTACGCTTTTTCTAAATTTTTAACAAATTTTCTAAATTTTTAACAACCAAATCCCGAAAGTTTTGCAGTTTCATATAGTAGACTCAGGAAAACGAAAAAATACAGTAAATTTGTAAAAATAGTAACTGTGCAAATAAGTGGTGCTTACAGAATTCTAATTGAAAAGAAAACTTATTGACTAACAAAATCAAAGAACCCCATATGCTTACCATTCTTTATACCTCGAGTTAGTCGTCACCCCTGCAAACAGGTAGCTTATACAATTGATTCTCAAATTTAATCTACCAAGCCACTCGTTTTGAAGAGCTCCATTGGAAATTATTGAACATGGGTTTTTTAAGATCCTTTCAAAAATTCAGCAAAAATAAAATGAATGATTTTTGTTACCTACGGTAGTGAATTTGGTATGAATCATATGCTTTATATTAAAGCCACCAGAAAATCCATCTACATTGCAATTGTACATGATCTTTTTGCTTGACGATGGCTTCAAATTTAAAGATGAATTTCTTCCACTTTATTAGACTCCTAATCAAACAAAAAAATTAATGCAAGAGATCCATGAAAGCTCTCTATTTTTGTCTTATGCCTTAAATTTCTACTAAATCAATTTGTTGTTTTTTCTGATAATAACGTTATGCCATTGCCTTTAAATTGATGAATAGATGGATTATTTGAGGACTCCTTGAAAAATAAATTACCCTTGTATCCCAATAGTTAAAGGGAATGTAATAGTTTAGTTCATTTAATTTTTTGAGGTCTGGAAAATTGATCTATTTTATAATTATTTGTATGTAATAAATATATTATGATGATTATTACAACATTTATAAGATTTTCAATAATTAGATGTTCACTACAAATAAAAGATCTACCAAAACAACAAGGGATGAATCATGAAGACTCTAGTTATTAGTGTATAAAATTCATGTTTAGATCAAAATCTCAATTGATAATTGATGAAAAACAAAAGCCACTCCATCTACTTAAATTTACCTTTCCATTTTACTTTGGTCAATGGCTATACTAAATTCTGAATCTCTTATTTTTCCACCTAGCAAATACAGGGAAAGGCGAACGGATTTCATTAAAGAGTATTTGTGAATAAGAAGAATTTCTGATGAAAACATGCAAATCTTCCAATACACCGGCACCCACCAATAATAATATATGGGTACGACATTGTGTGGGACATCCAAACTCCATTTTGTCTCCTTGATCACCATGTGACTTTGGTTCAGGTTGATAAAGCCATCCAAGAACTCCATTACCAACCTTGATGGATTAATTGAAGAATTTAATGTGGAGGGAATCTCACTACAGATTCCAGCTGCATCTTTTCTACACTTAACCATCTAGTTACGAAGCCCCTTGGAATCAATAGTTTTACGTAAGATTTACATATGGAATCGAACATGACTCTTTTCCTCTGATTGTTTTGGGACTTGTCACGAACTCTTTATTGAAATTATCCTCTGGAGTCTACACCATCAACATAGGGAACATCTGGCTTTTCTCGACCATTTGTTTTTTGTATGTTTGAATGCTTTTTGATGCCCTCCTATTCCTACATAGGATTCCTCTTTTCAACTACATTACATAACTCTTCTTTCAATATTTATCATTTTTTAAATATTGCAAGAATTGACTTAATGGTGAAGATGCTTGGCTCTTAAAGAGTCCATTAGGGTTCAATTCTCGCTGCAAGCGAAGTCAAGAGATGCACTGTAATAAGGGATGAGGTCAGGATCGTGCCCCGGGTGAATTTGACGGAATGGATACCCCTCAGTCTTTGGCCACTTAGCCTAAGAAATCTACTCACTTCACCGTGGGGGAAGGTGGTCCGAAGACTTGCCAGATTTCAATAAAAAATATTGCAATAAGGGCATCGTCCTTTTGTTACTAGATACGAGCCAATGAAACCTTCTCTTTGGCAGCAATAGACTATACACATTTCTACAAAATCTCTTGGATTTCCTTGGGCTTGGCCTCAAAATCCTTCTCTCTCCTCCATGCCTCAAAATCCCTCTCTCTCCTCCATGTATCTTCAAGCTTCTTTTGTAAATTCATTTCTAGGGAAGAAAAATGCTAATGCAACTCTTTCCATTGAACAATGTACTTAGTCAAAGCTTCAAAGCATTGACCTTTCCATTTCAACACAATTATCAAATGCATTTTATGGAAAATATTATTGTAACGATTGATTATTAATCAATATCATTACTAAATTACTAAATTTTTGAAATTTGTGTGGAAATGCAAATTTGATTGTAATGTAGTCAAATGCATTTTATGGAAACTATTATTATAATGATTGATTATTTTTCAATATTAATATCATTTAATTTTTCATGATATTAAATTATTTAACCTTTTGACTTAGTCATTATAGATACTAATTATATTTTTTATTTTTATTTTTTATTTTTTTTATAGAATTTAATTTTTATTTATTTGAATTATTGTTATAATTGATATTTTATTTGAGTATTTTTTAATAATAAAAATATAATTGAACTTATTTTGTGTATAAGTATTTGTATGTATTTATTAATGATAGAGGAATCATGGATTGTAATCAGTCATGATCCTTCTTCCCTTTTTAACTTTTTTTTTGTTGTGTAATGTATAAGTTACATGTGCAAACATTAATCCATGAATTCTTATTTTTAATATTCTAGATTTTTTTATTCATTATTTTAAAATATTGCTTGCCTTATAATTTGAAGATAAAATAAATTGGTCTTCCAAAAAACATGGGAGACAAACAACTCTTGTTGATGCATTCAATTTGAAACAAGATTCATCGTCTTCAAATGCAGTTGATGATAATGACTATCTCATCAACATTGATGTTGATAATATCGAAGAAGAAGAACCTTCATACCTGAAGAAAGGTAATTTGACCATTATTAATAGGAAATTCAAGCCTTTGTGGAAGTTTGGGCATAAAGGGTTTTATTATGTCAAAATACTAGATGGAAAAGAAAGGATCAAGTGTTTGTGGTGTGTCAAATACAACAAAAAATACACCATTTTCCATAGAGGGTAGTACTACATTTTAGTTGAGTGGATTGAATGAACATGCACGTTAAGAGCCCATAAGAGAGAAAAACCGAAAACCACGTTTACCAATTACAAAGCACGTTGAACTCTTGGTTGATTTTTAAAAATCAAGAATAATCAATGTTATGGAGACAATGTATTTTATAGCTATAAAGGATTTACCTTTTGAAGTTTATAAAGACATGTGTGATTTACATGGATATAAAGTAAATCCTAACATGCCATTATCTGATGAATATTCAACATATACAAATGGTGCTTCTGGTAAAGAGTTTTTATCTACTGCAAAAAATCTTTATTGGGAAAAGCTTAAGGCAGAAATATTTCGCAGTCCCTTTTATTCTATTTTGGTTGATGAAAGTACATATAGGACAATGGAAAAACACCTTATTACCTATGTTAATTATTTGATAAATGGTGGGAATGGATCATGATTGACTATATTTCTTTCTCCTTAAAATAAAATATGGAACTACACAGTCTATGTATGAATCCTTAAAAAAATTGTTATCAGAAATGGAGCTTCCAAAACACAGGATGGTAGGATTTGCATCATATGAAGTATCCACTGTGAGAGGTTTACATGGAGGTTTAACTACTAATTTAAATCAGGAAATATCCCACTTGATTTCCATTCGCTGTGTTGCACATTGTGAAGCTTTGATTGTGGTAGATGCTTCACATGCTTTCCCTGAAATTGAATAATTTATAAATTTTCAAATAAAATATATTCATGGTTGGGGTTTAGTTAACAAAAAGACATGGTGAACTCAAAGAGTTAATGGAATTATTTCAAATTGATAGGTTGCAAGCTCTTCAAATCCACCAGCTTCATTGGTTATTTAGAGGGAAATTTATGGTCATACTTGTTAAGATGATGCCAACATTACTAAAATAATTCAAACATGGTGGCACAAAATTGTATGAAATTGGGACAATGTTTCAGGTTCAATTTTGTATGCATTTGCTTGCAAATGTTCTTGGTGAGTTAAATAAGCTAAGTCAATGATTTCAAGAGAAGAATATTGATATAACTATCATTGGTACTCAATTAGATGTACTTATTGAGCTTCTAAAAAGGATATTTCTTAAGTAGACCTTTATAACAAGTTCTCAATATGTTTCTAAATATCTCCAAAAGGTTGAAAATGGATGTTTGGAGTTTGTTGATGGCACATGTATTTCACATGTACATAACCTCAGGTTTGAATCTATACCTGAGATACTTGGATCTGGCACTCTAGAGGACAACATTCATTTGGGTAAAACATTTGTTCAGAAGATAATTGATTGCCTCAATATTAGGTTTGTTGGCATGCAAATTGTTAATGCTCGAAAGATTTTTAGTTCTTATTGTTACTTTTATGAAGAGGATGGGTGAGAAATTGAAATACAAAGGTGGTTAGAAAAGCTATGTAAAAAATATGATGTTGGTGATGCTCTAATAATTGACACAGAACAATGTCAAACAGAATTAGACAATTTTGGTGTAAATATACATAAAGCACATCAAAACAATACTATGTTCAAGGCATGGGAGCAACGTGGAGATGATGAACTGCAAAAAGATTCATTCCGTAATTTAATGAAATTATGACACATAGTTCTCACACTTCCAACAAGTACATAAGCATGTGAAAGAGGATTTTCTAAGTTAGATCACATTAAAACTATTGAGAGGTCTACAATTTATTTCGATACATTAGAAACATTAATGTTTTTTTTTATCTCTTTCGGCACCTCAAAATTTTGATATACTAGATTGGAATGAGGTATATGAGGAATGAAAAAGAATGAAACCTCGTGACATCTTCCTTTGAGTAATGCAAGTTGAATATGTAATTACTTTGTTGAATCTTCATTATTTTATTTAACAAGCTTTCAAAAATTTTAGTTGATTGTTCAATATTTAATAATTTCGACATTTTTCTTATTTATTTTATATAAAATAATCAAATATATAAAAAAGTAATTAAATTTTCTTTTTTCAATTGAAGGGAATTCCATTTTTTAATTAGTCACTTATGAAGGGTCATTCTTAACCTACAGGGAGCCCTCCAAATTTAATCTCTGGTTGTAACATGTAATAACATAGCCATGAATCCAACTAAAAGAATTAGCTCATATTTTAACTACACATAGTAGCCAGAGCTAGAATATATCAAGTGCAAAAATTGATAAGAAAAAGAACATACAAATAAGGAAGCGAGGGTTTTACATTATTTCTACATTTAGTATGGTATTTGAATGGGAGGAAGAAACAAAATAAAACATAAATATATTTTACTAGTTAGTATAGAGATTAGATATATTTGTTATTATTTTTTATAGAGTTTAATTTTTTTAATATGAATTATTGTTATAACATGTTTCATTCAAATCATGTTATCTGACTTTCACTTTAAAGTGCACTGAGAACAACAAAAGGATTACCTATTCATTCATAGTGCAGAATCCTTAAATTGTTGGACGTTCACCGATCCAGTAGCATTACTAGCAGTTGCTCCATTTTTTTAGGGGAGAAAATATACGCCGTGTAGATGAGTGTGGGTGGTCTAAACGATGTGTAGTTTTATTGTTTTGGGTGTAGTATTGATAATTGTGAGAGAGCAATCCTCTGTTGTAGATTGTTTGTTAAACTTAAAACTGAGTTGATTTCTTTCTTCATGATGTTTTTTCAGTAGAAATGATGATGGCAGTCAAGTCCATATGGTAAAATGATCCTCCAACATGGAAGGCATTTGATCCTTGCTCCACCCAATGGCACGACCTTGTCTGCACTCATTTTTGTATGTTCACATCATCATCTAAAATTCTGTGAACAGGGCATTACCTAAAATGAATTTGTTGGGAACCCTTGCTACTGAAATTGGGTTTCTTAGTGGCTTGCAGACTCTGAGAATGCTTGCTACTGAAATTGGGTTTCTTAGTGGCTTGCAGACTCTGGGAACGTTTGCTACTGAAATTGGTTTTCTTAGTGGCCTGCAAACTCTGTAAGTAAACATTAAAAGTAGTCGGTGGTAGACAATATACTTGCATTTACACTCCTCAAGCCTAACCATTTTGACATTTTATCTTAAAATTATGGTGTTTTGTTATAGAGATTCATCATACAATAAAGAATTGACTGGACCCATTCTAAGCATCCTAGGAAATTTGATCAATCTCAAAACCTTGTAATCCTGGCTTCTCACATATACTATTAAATCATCATTAACTAGTTTTCAAAAACTTAGTAGTAATTCGTTTTCAAAATTAGTCCAGTTTGGTAAACACGTTGCATCTTCAGGGTGTTGATAGGTTGTGGCTTTACCGAACATGTTCCATAATTGTTCCATAAATAGCTAATTCAATGTTTTCTTAATACTTGATCCCCTGTTGGTTTCAATGAACATGAAGTACCTTTTTAAAATGGTTTTCAACTTTTCATGGTGGATTTGGGTAATAATCAACTTTGTGGATCGCTTCTAGTATCAAGTTTAAATGGGTTCAGGTTGGACAGAGTAATTAAAGAACAACACTTACTTGAATATACTCAACCATGATTCCTCTTCAAACAATAGTGCCATTTCCTGTAACTTAAGCAAGATATGATTAGTGTTTAAGCTTCTGCAATCCATGTTTGATTAGGCAAGTGCTTCAAGAGAAATTTCATAGCAACAAGATAGAGATTAACAGCTTTGTGGCCCATGATCAGGACCATAAAGTAAGGGTAGAGATCAAATTTCCCATCTACTTTTCATGGTAATTTTTGACAACTCTTCATGATCCCGGTGATGGTCTATAGAGTACTTGATCTCTCTCCTTGTTCTATGTTATTTGTGCTGAAACATTTATCTAGTTATATGTTAGTGTCTCACTGTAAACAATGCCGAAGTTAGAGAGACCTCAAAAATCATGTCTACATGGTCTACATAGCTTATCCAGTTTAAGGAATAAACAAATGGACAACTGTATTGAGGATGTTTTGGAGCCTCACAAAATAGCCTTATGGCCCATGACAGCTAATATGCAAAAGACTCATGCGTAATTATTTTGTATTAGACCCCATAGATCCTCTAGTGTCTCTTGCAGATCTAAATATATCTTCATTCATTCATTTCAATTCAGTTCATTCGGATTTATTTTTAATTGACTTCATTATGAATTGAACTTCAAAAAAATTCCTACCTGTTAACAGAGCAAAACACCCAGTTTATAGAGCAAGGTGGGGGAACAGACAAGGAAATGACAAATTAATTCCAAAAAATCATAAAACTAAATAGGTTCACCAATTTTATTTAGCCTAATTTACCCTAATCAATCCAACTATTTATTTCATTAGCTAACCCTGAGAACAACATCATGTTTCTCCAAATGAATTATCTATACAAGGCACACAAAACAACAATCCATAAACATCATTCATTCTGATGATGGATTGCCATGATTTAAAACATTGATTAAAATTATGCAACATTTTTTCCTCTCAAAAACTCATTTTTCAAGTTCAATTGACATAAATACAAAGAATTTAAAAACCGACATACTTGACCTCGGTGTGCTTTCTCTACGTAATAAAATCCTTTCACCCAGACAGTTATATTATATCACTATATGTAACAAACAAGTCTCCAACCTTATCAAATTTATATTTTCTAGTATACTCCTAGCCTGTGCTGAAATGGGAGCTTTGGAAGAGGGTATGAACACCCAAAAAAACATAAAGGATAGAGTAATTTTATTAGATGTTATAGTTGCAACTGCCGTAGTACACATGCATGCAAAATGCGGAAGTCAAGAGAAGACAAGTGAATTGTTTGACAGAATGCCTCAAAGAGGTTTCTGCATAACATTGACTGCAAGAAGCAGGAAAATTGGAATACAATAAATAAATGAACCACCTCCTCAGATCTAATTACGAGCACACAATAATAATAATTCCTAACCATTAATGAAAGGAAAAATACATATGTGGCTTGCAAAACAAAATTACATGTAGTTGTAATAGATGGAAGTAAAATAGACAAAGCTGCAGACTTTGGGCTGGGAACATTTGTGGATGGTTAAACCCCTTTCAAATAACAATGTCTAAAGAATTACATCCTTATTGACATATGCAGTTTATGAATATGAAAGAGTAATGGTCCAATTTGGAATTTTCAGAGAAGTTCGTCTTCCTAGAAACTACTATGTTTGCTATAGATTGTATTTCTTATGTGAGAAAATTCCATATTACTTGGAGTTCTTTTTGTTTCACTCTAAACACTTTCAGTCCTATGGTCAAAGTGGCTTGCGAATGAGCTCAGAGAAGAGGCCAACCAAAACCGTGGATTTATTTGTAATTTTCAGATCACCAGATGCCTAGCTCTATATTATAATTTCAAGAAATAATGACAGTGGCTTCAGGAAAAGTGAGCTAGATAGAAATCCTAGAATCCAAGTAGTTTGAATTCATTTCCAGCTCCAGAATATTCAATTTCTCTATGCTATGGAATGAAAATAATTTTAAGAATTGCAAACATGTTTCACAGTGTGCAAATTCCTAACATACATAGATGCCTAACTCAATATATTTCAAGAATTCGTGACAATAATTTAAGGCTTTAGGATTTTCTCAACCATTGCACTCTATGACATCGTATTACTTCAAGGCATTTTGTCAAATAGTTCATAGGTCTTGTGCTTTTGCACACAGTTGTAGGCCAACAACAACATTTGCAAATGGAAATGGACAGAAAATTAAGCTACTGTACATAATGACAGGCTGAGAGTTGTAAATGAGGGGGTGTTGCACTCCAATTTTTAATGTTTCCTTTCCTATATAACAAATTACAGAAGCATCAAAACAAATGTAGAAATAGTATGAATATAAGTAGGCTAGAAGGAACATATCCAACCAAAGAATGTAGAATATATCAAAATATTCGGTAATAGAAGATCTTCAATCTCCTAAAGTAGTATAGACATAAACCAAAAAATATATTTGTAGCCAATCACTTTGATTATAGACACAATATCTCCAATCTCCTCAAGTAGTAGTGATTAGGTTTCATTAAATAGTAAGTAGTATAGAATAGTAAAGTGATTAGGTTTCTAATTATCAAAGTGGCTTGCGAATGAGATCCTTTTTAAAGGTGTGAGGTTTTATTGAGAAATAGTAACCACCAGTTAAAAGTGATTAGGTTTCATTAAATATAAGATTATAAATTAAAATCAATTATAAAAACGTAGACACATTTTACTAATATAATTGGTGTAAAATAAATTAGAATGATTTGAAACCATTAAAATAGTTGGAAAAATTAGAGAATTGAGATTTTTGGGATAATAATCAATTGACATTTAATTTAGAGAGAGTCATCAACAATATATAGTAAAAAATAGGTACAAAAATCACAACATGTACTACAACTTTGATTAAAGTTTTATAAATATGGTTTTGTTTGTGTAAAAATGTATGAGAGAAAAATGGTTCCCTCATTAAAATGTGAAATTGATATTGATTCTGATACTCTAGGTGTGAGCTCCACAAAACACATTTTTGTTTTCCGAATATACTGCAAGTCAATGAAAATTCACATCCCTTTCTCAAAATTATGACATCATTAATAAAGGTGGTCAAAGATTAAAAACTAGGGTTTGGATTTGGGGGTTTGTCTCAATCAAAACCCCTCGAAGCATAAATTTCTTTAAATCAATCTCAATGTAAGTTAACAAAAAAGACTTCGAGTGCATGCAAGTGTCACAATCTTTATTTTAAAAATATATAAGCAAATAGTTTTTACATTATATGATCTTTAAAGGTGTAAATTTTATTTTTGGAATGAGATTGTTACTTGAATGTATAAAGGTCTTTAAATAAATCTCAATGCAAGTCAACAAACAAGACTTTGAGTGTATGAAGTGTCACAACCATTATTTTTTAAATAGATGCAACAAATAGTAATTATGTTATATGATCTCTAAAGGTTTAAATTTTATATTTGGGATGGGATTGTTCTTGAAACAAAATATTTCTTACAATTTGTTATCTTGTTTTTATATAAAATGACTTTAGTTGATTGTTCTAGATGCACAAATGCACTCATATATTTATAAACCTTTGAAGTTGAAATTATGATGTCATTAACACACAAACCAACATATCATGGGTAAGAAAAGATAACAGCATGAATATAAAATTATGGAAAATTCTGAAACAAGGTATGAAAGGGCATTTTGAGATAGGTTATAGAACCATACAAATAATACAAAAGACTTGAATATCTAGAAAACAGGGTGGAGTACAAAACAAATGGAAGAGAGAGCGACATGGATAAACAAGAAATAAAAGTGAAGTATGAAAACTTGGTTATCAGAAAAAGAAACACCAAATATGAAATAACATAACACATAAGAAGAAAAAATCAAAATTTAACACGTAACAAAAAGAATCAAACTCAAAACAATGATCAATAAACTTATAAATAGATTGATTGGTTGTGTGAGGAGTATGTTTGCTTTCTAGTCCTTTCCCTGTCTTTCTTTGTAACTTCAATTTAAAAAAAAAATCTTCCAAAAAATAAATATACATTTTTGATGTAGTTTGGAAGCACTTCTTTGTCTCTTTTAAGTATTCACTATAATCTGTACAAATATTTTTTAACAAAATAAAAGAGATAAAAAGACTGTTTAGTGCTGAGATTGTGCAAACAAGTGGCCAAAACTATTGAATGTATTGTACGAATGAGTATCTGTGAATTTGAACCATTAGTTATTGAAGGCCCTATCTAGCCAGTATGTTCACATTATTTTCCACACCTTTTAATAGCAAATGATTAAAATCATGACTATTTAACACTTTTTGTGGGTAGTTGTATATTAAACTACAGACAATCTCAATGAACACCTAGGTTTTTTACACTAGTAATGTTTGATGTAGTTTTGAAATGCCTCTCTACACATGCATGCATCTTTGCTTTATCTGTATCAAAACAAAGGATTTACAAGCACTTAATATGTAGTAAAATGAATAAAAAATCCTTTAAATCAATTTCCCAACTTGTTTTGTATGTCATTAGTAAATGTAGTGATTTGTTGATCATTCGTAAACACCTTCCATCTTGTGTTATCTGGAATTGCTGGCCTTACAATCACATGGATATGGGGCTACGTTCTATCTCTTTTAATACTATCAACTACATCAAATGTTGCTCCAACTGTTACAAGCCTATCTACAACTTCATTCTTCTTCTTGGGTATGGACTCAATGTTGAATGCTTCAAAGTCTTCAATTAGGTCCCATACTCTATTTTTGTAGTTTTGAGTAGGTCATTTTTCGTAGAATGTTGCCCTCTGACCTGGTTAACAATCAACTCACTATCCTTGAATACATGTAAGTTCATTATGTCTCTTTTTCTAGCCCAATGAAGTCCATGAATCAAAGCCTCGTATTCATCTGTGTTGTTTGAACAAGAAAATTGGAAATGAAAAGTTGAATAATACTTGATGTTCTATGGTGAAACCAACATTGCACCCCCTCTGACACCTTGTTTGCTTCTTGATCCATCAAAAAATTACTACCAAACTTCATTGTCATTCTTATTTTCCGTCTTGGTGATATTATGAATGGGTGATTTTTATTTGTGTACGCAATAAACACCCAATTCAGATTCTTCCATTTCCTTGTAGGGATCAAAAGAATGTCTTTTATTTTCCCATTCATCGAGAGTTAAATCTGGAATGCCCTCAACTTTGGTACTGGTTTCTGGATCATTTGAACACTCTTCCAGATCAAAGGCTGAGCAATTTACATTGATTGGGTTTGACACTTGAGGCTCAATGTGGAAATTGGCAATTGGTTTTGACCTGATTGTTGCTTTGGCCCCATACCTCATCCTGAAAAGTATGTACGACCAATTTTCTAATAGATATCCACCAATTTTGGCTGTGAAGTCTCTTGACAAACACAAGGAAAAGAGTGATGGTAAGTCAATTACGGAAACATCCTATAAGATAGTGACATTGGGACATGCATGCAATGTTAGGCTTAACCCTTTGATGATCCCAACTATTCCAACTATTGTTCCGTCTAGTTACACAACTCCTCTTAGCACTGGATCATACTTTAGACCTAACTGATCTTCTATTTGCTTCAACATCACTGAGCTACTTGCCCTCGAATCGATCATGCAATTGTGTACCAAGTGGTTTTCGAAAATCAATGACACATAAAATGGTGGAGGCTTTAAATTCTTGTTGGGTTGACCCCCATCTTATTACACTGCATTAGTGAGAACTTTCTCCTGTCTTTGGTTTGATCCATTTGAGGCAGACCAATTGGCCATTGCAGCTTGCAAAAAATCTCGTTGTCCTAGGATTGCCAGTGACTCCCACATGGAAATGTTCACATGTGTTTTCTTCATCTGATTGATGATGTTTTAAAGGGGAATGTATTATCATTTTGTTGTCCTTTAGTGGGCACAACCTTTTTTGAAGAATGAATAGGCACATGTGCTGCTGCAATAGGTTCCTTAGGTTGATTTGATACATCTGGGGCTACACTTGTTTTATCCGCACCTTGTGGCGTGAGACTGGTTTGAGAAAGTACAGGGTTAGATGAATTTCCTTCCTCAATGTTCCTCTTCTTTGACCATGTATTGACAGCCACACCCTGTAAAGGAGGTTGATTAACTCCATAGAAGTCCTTTATTTTCCAATTGACCAACGTGGTTTCCATTGGAGGTACCTCTTGTTGGGTTCTTTGCTATTGATTTCCTTCCTCACTTGGTTCTTGGGGACACGCTGACGGTCCGCACCATTAGAGCCTGATTCAGTGCACCATTAAAACACCTTGATTGATTATGAGGTAGATTGTAGGGGTATCACCATTCCTACTCCTATGCCATGTTGTTTTGAGTTGGAACCAAGGATTTTGATGTTGAAACTGCATTTGGATCATATGGTCAGAATGACCTGGCAGCTTAAGGTTGTCCTTGGTTTGGATTTTGATTCGTAGTCTAATTTGGTTGTCTATTTTGCTGATATGGGGGCCTAACTTGATACTAAGCTTAAGGCTGATACGGTCTAGAACTCTGAGCTTGTTGTCTCTTGATAGTCACTAGCTCATTCCCTAGGTTCTGGAGTTGTTCCATAACCTCATGTAATTATTTTGAAGTGATTGAAGAAGTAGAAGCTTCACTGTTGCTTTGATTCCTAGGAGCTGGAATGGGATTGAACTCAAGTACTTGATTAGTTGTAGGAGTTCCCATATCCAGATAGAGAGGCATTGGTAGGCCCTTGGAAGCGTTGTTCCTCCCATTGATATGATCATCATAGAAATGTCAAAATTTATAGCCTTCAAGAAGTAAAGAAATGCACCTTCTGCTATTGGTCTAACAACTATCAGAATCCTATCCCATTTCCGTTGGAAATGAAAATTTAAATTTGCCATTTTCTCGTAAAGAGCCCTTTTGATTGTTGTCAATTGTTCCAATAAAGAAAGATTATCTTCCCTCTCTCCAAAATGGTTGTAAAGAGTTGAAATTTTTTTTGATTCCAATTCTAAACAGACCCTGCTGTTAGGCTCCTAAACCATTTTAGGGCCTTACCCTTGAAAGATGAAACCAACAACTTGATTGTAACATCCATTTAATTAATTTTGTGAATTTTACAGACATTTGCAATGTCTTGGATGTGGCCAATAGGAGTTGTATGATTTTCTCCTATGAAATAGGGAATTATTTTTAGTGCTGCAAATGGGATGTGATTTTGAGCATTTAGGGCAAGTGGACTGCTTCCAATGAAGTTGACAAAGGGATTCGGTGGTGGTTGTTGTTGTAGATGTGCCATTATGATTGGCCTTAGAAACCTAGTTGATTAGATAAAGGGTCTACCAGGTGGAGGTGTAGAAAAAGTCCTGTTAGGTGGAGATGGTGATCTTTGTGGTCTTCTTCCTCTCATTTCTTTGCTTGATGATAATTGCAAGTAGACAAATAGTCCCTCTTCTCTAGTATCAGACCTAGTTCAAATTCTTCTCATGTACTTAGGAAACCTGTGCTACTATAATGCTGAATTCTATCCCTTCGGAGTCGCCAGATCTGTGTTGGGGAATTATCCTTAAAAGGCTAGGGTTTTACCAAGTCACACACCGAACTCGACAAAATTACAATGAAAAATTTGAAGGACATGTATATTTGATATTCTGGAGTTTGAAAATTGCTTTGAAATGACAGTCTCGAAAACCCAAAAATGCAAGACCTCAGAATGTCCAAAACCCCAAAACCCGAAAGTTTGAAATCTTGAGATGTTCGAAATCCTGAAATCCCAAAACCTGAAATTTTAAAAACCTCAAAATTTCAAAAAAAATAATTCAAAAAAAATAAAAAAAATACCCTTTTGAAGATTATCCCCCGATCTATCAACTAGTAAAAATTGGACTCGTGTTGAACAAGTTAAGCCCTCAAAAATTGATTTCAGAGTTCAGCCTAAGAGGTGAAAGGTCCGAAATTGGAAATCTACAGTTTTCTAAGTCTGAATTTCTTGAAAATTTCTTCAAAGCTCATGGAATTACTTCTTGGTCCCACCGGGTGTGCTAAAACTATTATGGTGAAATCACAGCATCCCTGAAAGATCGCAAGTGAATGGTTAAGGCAGTTAGTGTGATTCATCAAACATGGAGTTATCCCAAACTACGGGACTTTACAAATGGGATAACCCTCCGGATCAAGGCCGGATCATATTCCTCTATTCTGATGCACACATCCAAATTGTAGAGGATCTACTCTAAAATATACTCCAACTTGCCAAGGAGACAGGGTTAAGAAGATCACAAGAAACTAAATCTAAACTAATAGAGGTGATGCACCAAAAGGAATGTTGAACACCTACTTTGCATGGAGATGGAAACCAAAATTAGATTAAGAAGGATGAAAATAAACCACATATAAATCCTCAGATGGGAATCCACTAACCATTAAACACAAACCATTAAACATGTAATACAATAACCATGCAAAGATAACCAAGATTGCAATGAGAGATTAGAAGAAAGCAATGAACATAAGAGAGGGTTGAAATTTATCCACAGACTTGTATTATTGCTCCAAATATTTTGACACAGTGCATTACAATGGCCAAGAGGCAAAAAATTTCATTACAACTTGAATGGGAGGTTTGAACTCCACAAATTCACTTACAGACAAGAGAATAAGGGAGGGTGCAAAGCAAAATTTTCTAACATTAGAACAATGCCCCTCCTTACAATATATGGGAAGATTGAGAGAAGGGAGAGAGGGAATAAACTCGAAATATTACTTCAACAATCCTAAAATGCATTGAATTCACTTGCAACAATGATGGGTGCCACTGTAAAACCCATGCCTCCTTGTACTTTTTCCATGTTGGAGAAGAAAGGATGCCCATACTTCATCATTGTGGTAGGTGAGAAACCTGGAATGTTCTCTAAAATGGCGGAATTTATTTCTTCATTTTTAATAACTTAGTCTCACTTAAATTAAGATAACCAGTCATATTTATGTAGAGGATGATGAGAGCTTTCCAAAAAGTCCTTTCTTGTGCAAATTTGAACTCCTAGTCAAAAGTTATGGCCATCTGAAGATTGGGGGTGCCATACTACATTAATGGCGAGTCGCTGGCTCTATGTCTTCAGACTCCAAAATGCCTTGCAACCTCCAAAAATCCAAAATTTAGGACTTTAAAAATTTGGGACTTCAGGAATTGATGCTTCAAAAGTCACTAGCATTGTTCATTGGCAAATCGGCTTGAGAGTTCCGAAACTCCGAAACCTGAACCTCCGAAACTCTGAAGTCCGAAATTCAGAATTCATGTTTCAAACCTTGTGCCTTTTGGACTTCTCACCATATCAAGCCCGAAACAAACATCCAAAACTAGTACCTCCAAAATTCTAAAATCAGAACCTCTGAAAATTCAAAAATTCCTTCTGCGTTGACCCTGAAGTCAAGTTTGACCCTGAAAATGCCAAACCCTTTCGGACTTCGACATTTCAGACTTTTAGGCTTTCGCTCACATTTTTTTCATTTTTCTTGGCAAAGACCCGAACCTTCGAAGTCCAAAATTTAGACTTTGGATTTCAAACTCCGAAATGCCTTGCTCCATGGCACTGTTGACCCCAAAAATGTCAATCCTTTTCAGACTTCGGGGTTTTGGGGTTTTGGGCCTTTTCTTTATTTTTTACTTGCTTGACTGCCGAAACTCTGAACTATAAAACCTCCGAAGTCCCCAAAACTTCAAAATTTGGGCCCCCCCGCTTTTTCTTAGCTTGACTCCGAGATTCCTTCAATTTCTTGCCTCCAAGATAACTACTATTTCCGAGCCCACCTGTAACTTGTTTGGCCCAATTTTGAAATACAAGCTGCCATGACTAAATCGATCCATCCATTTTCTCAGTGTGCAAGTTCATGTTTGTCCAATTTCACCCGAGGAGTAAAACTAGATAACACATACTAGTAGGCATGCTTTAGCTAGGTTTTGAATTATATTCATGTAAGTATTTTAAAGCATTCCATTAAGCTTTTATCTTTGATGTAACTATTGTTAGATTCAATAAGCATTAGCTCAATTAGAATATGTGGTGTTAGTATTAGCATTTTTTGGAACTTTTAGTAGTCTTCACTACTTTCTATATACCTAGTCTACGTGCACTTTATCCTTTGCAACACCATTCTTAGGTAGATATCAACTACCACTTTGTTTTCCTACTGTTTATCTTTCTTTCTGAGTAGTTGTATAGATTAATACATTGAAAATGCCTTTCCTACTATCCCATGTATACCTTCACAAGATTTTATCTCTTTCACCCTTCCTCTACGTGAAGCCCTTTGTTTACCCATTCCCGGCTCCATGTTGAAAGGGTTGGTTGCAAGGAGGGCATAAAGTGGGTTGGTTGAAAAAGCCTTAGAAACTTCAACTACATACAACCACAAACACCTACCTTACAAACTGTGAACAACCGGGCAAGGACATCCAACAAAGCATAAAAACCATGTTATCTTTCTAGATATTGTAGTTACAAGTGCGCCAAGGAAATTAGTTTTAGAGTGTGTAGGTAGATGTGAAGGGAAGATGGTTGTTTAAGGCACAGAAAGAAAAAAAATGCAATTTAGCACCATGGAATGCCTTAATTGTTGGATATGCACGTTTTGGGTTTGTTGAAAAAGTTTTAGAAATTTACAAGAAAATACAAATTAGAAAAGGAAATCCATTTTTCCATGGTCATTGCTAGTATCCTCTCTGTTCTGTGTCAAATGGGGAATTTGGGGCAGGTCAAAGAACCACATATCCCTATGACATGGCGTTTATTGGCAAAAATAATAGCTTCTTGAATGGATATTTGCCATGGTGAATTCATTTTTTGGCAAGGTCTATTGGAGTTTGAATGTGGCAAGTGCTATGTTTTTTGGGAGATAATGTGTTGGGATGGAAAATGTGTATTTTGAGGCAAGTTGCTTTGGTTGGAAGTAGCGAGATAGTTGATCTTATGGAAAGTTCATTGGCTTAGTGGAGCTCATCGTGTTTAGTGGGATATCACATACGTGGCCTTCAATGTTGTCTTGAATAGTACAAAATGGAGGGGTTGTGGATGCACATGAACTATTCTATAGAATTCTAAAAGAGAGTTGGAGCCTTGTGGCATGTGAGAGAACCCACTTGGAGAACCTCTTGTGCTACAAACACTAGTATTTTCAGGAATGGTCTCCCTTACCTTCATCTTCTATATTTTTGTAATTTTTTTTTTCATTTGCAATATAGTAGGAAAATTAAACCACTGGATAATTTTACAATTGGATATGTAACCAAACTTAAAGAGTGTAAAGCAATAAAACTTCACCTTTTGATTTATGAAACCGATTTACAATTTGAACATCAATTGTGGTTTCTACCATAACCTTATACGTTGCTAACCCAAGGTATTAGAAATAGGTGCTCGTATCTGTGGTTACTAGTGGGAGTTAGAGTATTCATCAACTAAACATAACCTTTTTCGTTTACTTGCAAAGTTAGAAAAAAACCACATTCAAAGACTTGTAAAACAACATTTTGAGCCCCATAAAAGAGATGTCAAACATCGTATGTGTTCCTTATTATGTGAAGAGTTGCATTAGGCATTAGATCGACCTCAATTGACCATTTTTTTCTCTCTTCATTTCCCCTCTAGAAGAAATGTTACCCCATTTTACAATTTTAGGGAGTTGTGAAAACTGAAAAGTTTGTTTTCATTTCGTCTCACCATTTGGACCATGAGTAAAGGAACACCTTTCCGCCTTCATAAACCTCTAGTATTTCTACTATAAAATTGCTTACAACATTTAGTTTATGGAAAACACATTTCCAGATAGTCTAGCAAAGGGGTTTTGTAGGCCTCTAGTCGCAGTTTGACTAGGTCAAATTGGACCAATTACGATCTGTGGCTTTGGAAAACCCGTCACCGTTTGTAACCTGTTTACCAGTTCTCATTTCCATCGACTCTGGTGAATTATCCATATGTAGGAGAACTTGTAGGAAATTTTCTGTTGCACGTTCATCCATTGAATTTCAATTTTGGACATGGTTTTCTAATCCCTCGAGCTTAAATTGTGGTCATTTTACACCTAGGCCAATTACAACCAATGACCTTAGAAAACTAGCCGCAAATGGTAAATTGTACACCAGTTCTGATTTCCGTCAGATTGTGTAAATTCTTGGTATATAGAATTATATGGAAGAACTTAATGGTTATACGTTTTCCCATCAAAAGACATTACTCAAACGTGGTTCCTTAGCCTCCAAACAAAAATTAGACATTTTCGCAAATAGTAGGAAAATGTAAAATAAGGTCGTACTACCTTAGTCAAGACAATAAACCATCATGAAAAATTATTGAAACTTATAAATAACTGTATGAAACTCTCCCTTGTGGCTTGTTGCGTGAAATGTGAATTTTGGAAAAACAGTGTTTTTCTCTATTCACGGTCACTTCCCTATCTCTTTCTTTCTCCTCCCTTTGATAGGAAATAAAATAAAATGGAAATGAATATATGTACCTAACCCTCTCATGTTGCGTGCGCATTTTTATTATTATTATGTAAATGGAAAACTAAAGATAATAATTATACTGGATTTAGGTGGATGCCATGCCAACGATTTTCGCTGACTCATGCTCACATGGTTTTTACAAGGCGTACAAATAAGATAAGCAAATGACATGGTTGTAATTCATTTGTGTACTGTTGTAATTTATATATGATAATGAAAAAAAATGTATTACTAAGTTTATAGTAAATTTTCATTTTTCTATTGCATTTTAAATATAAGATCTTTCCCTTTTCGTGCATGAATTTTGAATAAAATTGTAATGGTTCTTTGTTATCAAGTTTTATTAGAGTTATCTCAAATATTACTTAATCATCGTATTGACTTAATTTATAGCTATGTTGTGAAAACTTATGTAATGTATGGTATAGAAATAAGCTATCTTTTTATAAATTAAAATGGAATTTTTCTTTAAACATCTTTATTTCTTCATCTTCCCTCGAGTATCACATGACTCGAAGGTGAAATTTTACTTTATACGATTGATAACAACTTAGAGATTTCCTTCCATATTAAGTTGATTCTCCACTATGACCATGTCCATCCTTAGGTACGGGTGCTAGTGTTTATTAACTAATGGCTCTTCTCTTAAGTGTTGGTGGTTCGATAGAATCTCGTGATGATTGGTTCGTTCCATTGTGTTTCGATTTGAAAATCTCGTATATAGTATAAACAACTAAAATTGGTCGTAATGAGGTGTTGAAACTAATGTAAATCAAAACTCAATGATTCATCCCATATACTTAGCGTTAAACATGTTATGTACTTATGAATTGAAGGAATTAGAACACGGGTGTAATCCACGTCATAAGATATCTATATATGAAACCTTTGATTTTGAATCCCCGTCTCTTCACAAAGTATGGGTGTTATCTTGGCAGGAGTCCCTATAGTTTTGAATAAGCTACAAGATAGGCATAATCTGTTTTATCTAGTTATTTCCTATTGGAATGGTGTAAGCCCTTTTAGGTGATAATGGAAATTAGCCAAAAGTGGACATCTTATGAGGAATTCAGGATGAATGACACACACTAATATATTTTTTCCATTTATAAGGGTAGTTGCCCGAAGATCATAGGGTGTATAAGAATTATAATTGCATATCACATTGTAATACACATCTAATACTTAAATTTTCTACTAAATAATCCAAGCTTGGTTAAGTGTTAAATCATACTCGCTTAGGATCCCTCGTGATTACAGTAAAGGAAAAATAGTATATGCACCTTATTTTTTTTAACATGAAGTCATCTATGAAGACAACATAGTGATGTAAGGGTTACAAGAAAACGAGAGGAGATTAAGGAAACTCATTGTTTAATTGTCGCATTTACACTTGTTTGATGTCAACATTCTAAGAGGACTAAGCTGATTTTTATAACAAATAAAAAACTAAAATAATGTCTCGTTAGTGACATTTCATCCTAGTAAATGGGGAAACTTGTGATATGTAAGGGAAAAACATGATCACCTCACCCCTCAACTGTGGGTTTAAACAATGTTATTAAATGGATTAAAATTAAAAGAAAAAAGAAAAAAAAATTTAATTTGAGGATTGACCGTTTTGACTCAAGGTAAATCCTCTAATGAGTTATCTTGATCAATGCAAACTAAGTATCTAAGGGAAGTAGATAGATTATATGGTCTAGTTGTAATAACTTAAAGAAAAATAGTTTAACTCGTACTGATCAAATTATATTATGAAAGGAAGATGTAATCCATTTATTCTTGAACTAATAAACTTCCTTTATGTCATGTGAACATCCCTCTTTGTAAATAAGATTAGTTATAAAGCCAAGAAGCATGCCTTTAGGAAATAAATCCTTAGAATACATTACACTAGTAGCATCATATGTGTACATATGTTCCTTTCAACAATCAAGCTATATCATTTTTTTGTGATAAGGGAAAACAAGAAAAATTAGATGGAATCATTACAAGTAAGATGTTAAGAAAAATACATATAATGTAGTCTAGTTTAAAGAAGAATGAAGGACAACATCATAAGTTATTTTCAAATAATTAAGGTCAATAATGATATATCACTATCATAAATATGTAAAATGGGAAAGTGATTGTGTCATGGATGGTGCCTATATGGGATTTTATATTGTAGCTGAATCGTTATGTTGTGCCTTGTCATTTGGGGAAAATTGGCCTTGATGTGAATCAAGTAATTTCATGTTTTCTATATGGGATAATGTTTGTGCAAGCATCTCATGTGTTATGTGTTTTCTTAAGTGACCCCTTTTGTTGTCATGTATCAAGCAATGTAAGTAAAAAACAATTATGGTATTTTTATAGATGTATATGTGTGTCAAATATGTGGGCGTCACACAAATAAAGCATTAAAGAGCAAAATCAGGGAACAAATTTCCAAAAGAAGAAAGAAAATAACAACCCTGTAGCACCACATCAACACTAAAGCTGCATGAAACATACAAAAACAAAAAAATAGGGGAGAAAGAGAGATTTATTCCTTATTCAATTTGTTGATATATTTAAGTTTGGCGTGCTCTTTCTTTCTCCTATCTACCATTGTCCACTCCTTGTTTTCTTGTTTCGTAAAGGCCAAGAAAAAAAATTCAAGAGTATTAATAGCAATGTGGCCCTAAAGAAATGGCACGCTATCCTTCAGAAATTCAACAACTTGGTTAGAGGAATCCTGTGTCATCTTAGCAAAGTCTAGAAGATTTGGGTTTTGTGGCTCCTTGTTTGAATGTTTTGGGAGGGGAGTGACAATCATTGAAGGCCTATCCTCAACCAGATTTGAATGGGAATTGATTGTGAGATGTTCATGAAGGGAGTCCTTCCACCACACTAGTTTTTCACTTCTCTTGGGTCTCAATTACTCATAGTTATCTGAGCATTGCCCCATTTGAAAGAAATAATAGCATCTGAAGGCTTAACCATCATAGTCAATATTTTGCAACCAATGTCTGTCATCGATTTTTAGACTAATTTCTACTGGAAGGTCTTGGGATGTGTCAGGATCTACCAAGATTCTAGTATAAGTTGTGTGAATTTTCTCACCAGTTTTATCATCATATTTTTGAAAAGAACATAAAGTATTGCCTATAGCAATAAGGCATGAGCTATTCTAGAGTTGTAATTAGATTCCTATATCAAAGGTTTCTTTTAGAGGATCAAAATATGGATACTAGGGCTTGGACATGAGCCCATGTTCACCCTAAACTCAATGTTGTCCATAAATTAAATCCCTTTCTTCAGGTATTTCAAAGGAAACAATGAAATAAACTTTAGAATAGGGATAAAACTCAATCTTACCTCTAATATTTTCCTTCCATCTTAGTGAAATCCAATCATGGAGTTGAGATATCTTTGGCAAAAACTTGTGAAACCTATAAATGAGGCCAAGTTGGGAGAGATCCACCTACTCCTTGAGAACCTTTTGTAGTAGATCCTCCTCTATCTTCAAAACCGGAATCTTCTGCGAGGTTTTTGAAAACCTGTAAATATTTTTAGTGTTGTCTTTTGCATGTTTGGAGACCATGACAACAATGGACTTGACATGACCTTTGTTGCCACCATTAAGAGCATCACTGCAAGTTATGACCTTTCCGTGCTTCAGATCATGACATCAATTATTTGCCAATTTGGAAGGGGAGGCATTTTTATCGGGATCTTTGTTTCAATCATTTTCATTAGTCATAAACATTTTATTTCGTACAAAATTTCATTGTATATTGTATTCTTAGTTTATTTCGTTCTTTATTAATGTAGTTGGTTTTTAATTTTTTTTATTTTAAAAACTTATAAACTACAATTATTTTTCATGATAATGTTTCATTATTTAATTATTTCTTTTCTATGAAGTTTATAAAAATATGCATCTGTTGTAGACTAAAATTTATACAATTTGTTATGGACACTATTGCAGGGTAACTATTACATGTTATTTAAGTCTCTATCACTTTTTCTATCAAAACAAAAGTTTTCTTAAAACATAATTCAATTTTTTATCCATTTTTGGTTTATTTGTTTATTCTATTTAATTGTATTAAATATTTGCTAATTATATATTTTAAAGATAATTATTATATTCCCTAATAAAGGGGTTCGTACAAATAGTAATGCAGAAAAAAGTGTCAAATGGAAGCCACCCCCAAATGAATTTATCAAATTCAATTGTGATGGAGTGACGAAAATCAATCTTGGAAGGGTTGGGGCAGGTGGAATTTTCACAACTTATTGGGTAATACTTTCTTTGGCTTTGTTGAATCTCTTAGGAATCGTTCCAATAACCTTGCGGAAGCCAAGACTCTATGGCATGGCCTTAAAATTGCAAAGGAAAAGCATTGGGATAATCTCATTATTGAAGGTGATTCATAGATCATTATCAATGCAATAAAGAAGGAACAATTAGATCATTAGAATCTGAACCGCATTGTGGAGGATTGTATCACTATTAATAATTCAAGTAAAATCCTTGACACTTAGAGGAGCACTAATAAAATTGCTGATTATCTTGCCAACCTTGGGACTGATCTAACTTTCAAATATGAAAATATAATTCATGATATGATCTATACACATATCTCTCCCCGCACAACGTAATTATTTCCATAATGTTTTACGTTGGGAGAGCAACTTTTTGGCACGTGTGAAGATTTTTTAATCACTTCCCACCTTTTTTTCTTCTCATTTGACTCTAGCAATCTGATTAAGGAGGTCTCACGAGTCTGCGGGTGGGCAATGAAGACAGGGAAGAGTATGGTACGGCTTGCCAAGTACACCAAGGCTAGTAAATGGAAGGTAACTACAAGAAACACAGTTCATGAAATGCAGGACAATATCATTAAAAAATAAACCATCGATGATATCCACCATGCTTTCCTTAGACTGGTGAATGATCTTAAATTACAGAAGCTTTGGAATGAGGGATTTTTACTGCACAAACGCACACATGTCACTGCCAAGGTAGGCATGGAGTTTTTGTAGAATAGATTGATTGCATAAGTGAAGGACCCTCGACTGATAAGATGGATTTCCACCAACCTTCTCCGTGTTCAGCTATTGACCTGACTGGAAAGCTCGGCTACGGTGGATGAAGTGGTTAAAGCCATGGGAGACACGAGACAGTCCACAGCTCGGATTGATATGCTGAAAGGTGCTTAGATCAAAGGGATTCCAAATTTTCTTCTGGGAGTGAAAAAATCCTTCGAAATACATGAGGATATAGAACGTATGGGATTTGACATCGGGCTTCCAATGGATCAGATTTGGATTCATTCCAAGGCTCAATCTCTGGAAAGCATCTCTCAAGGAAATAAACTAGATGTTACTTGCGCCACTCTTTGTATCTCAGATGATAATTACGAAGGCTCTAACCTGTAGAAATGAATGAAAGCTCTAATAATTGAGGAGGCCAGATGTGCAGAAAAGCCAACAATCATGGTTTATAACTCTTGGAGGAGCTTGATGTCTGTTTTAATTTTTTGTTAAAATTATCTTAATCATTACGCCGAAGGCATTCCCCCTATGGGAAAGGCCCTTGCGGATGTTTCTCCAACTATGTAAAATTTGACGGCCGTTTAGACGTTTTGGACGTTTTTCGTTTTTTCGGGTTATTTTTTACGGTTGTTTTTTGCATGTAATGGTTTTTGCGAGGTTTCAGTCGCATGAATACGTTTCCCACCTCTGGTAGGCCTATCATATGATTTTCCTAAATGGTATTTCACATCACCTGTTTCGGTGTAAGTTCCAACTTCATCAATCGGCTTCGTGCCACCACTAAACTCACTGAAAATCTGTCTTAACGGCTTCCTGACCACATTGCCCAGGACATTCAATCTTCCTCTATGAGACATACCTATAACAATGCTTTCCACACCCATGTCAGCAGATCTATGAAACATCTCTTTCATTCCTGGAATCAAGGTCTCAGCACCTTCAAGACCAAAACGTTTTGCAGTAGTCCATTTTGTTGCCAAAAAATTCTCAAATTGTGTGCTCCAAATTAGTCTATCGAGTATAACATGCCTTCGTTCCGGGCCATACTTACTGGGAATTACTGTCTCAATTTTTTCCCTCAGCCAATTGCACTTATCACGGTCAGGTATGTGCATGTATTCATACCTAATTGTACTGATTGCTGGAAATTATGTGGCGTCGAGTGTAAAGATCGGCCATGTGGAAGGATCCATAGCAATGGTCTTTTCGTATGCGAGGACTGCTGAGCCAGATGGACCCTCAGTGCTATCCTCAATAAACCAGAGGAAAGCCTATGAAAAGGCATGGCCGCTAAATCCAGGGGCTTCTGAAGTTTCCTTAAAGCATCAAAACCCTGACTAAGATCAAGAAGACCAAAATTTCACAGACTTTTGAACTACGGGGATTCAATTCTCAAGCCCTATTTTTAAAATTTCTAAAATTGAATAAAAATTAACAGACGCACTATAGAAATTAAGATTTCGATAAAGGATCGAATTCACAAAATCTAAAATTTCGTTTTCAAAATTAATCAAATTTTAAATCCATTTTTGAGTAACCCTAGTGTTTTGGTAGAAGACCAACCTCCTGACAAAAATAAAATGTTCTATTCTTCAATGTTCTGTCAAAATTTACAGCAGCTTTACAAACATTGGATGCAGTTTCAGAATGAGGCGTCCCTTTTACTACAAACTATTTTGCATAACAAACGTGTTCGAGTACAATCTATATTTACAAAAGTTTTGAACAAGGTTCGTATTGGAAATTCAATAAGGATCCAATGTTACCTGAAACAACTGTGTTTTTTTTCAAAGAATTGAGAGAGGAAGATATCATGGCCATTTCCTTGCCATGATTTGAACTATTTAGTTTTCCATGAGACTTACGACATTTAGATTTACGTGGTCCCTTTCATCTGAGAACGCTTCTTGTGAAACTTCCAGCAAACTGAAGATTTTACAGAAGAGCGTAATAAGTATCCCGATGTCCAGCATCTTGAATTAACTTTGTGCTTAGCTTAATATCTTTATTACGCCAAAGGCGTTCCCCCTATGGGAAAGGCCCTTGCGGACGTTTCTCCAACTATGTAAAATTTGACGGCCGTTTAGACATTTTGGACGTTTTCATTTTTTCGGGTTATTTTTTACGGTTGTTTTTGCATGTAATGGTTTTTGCAAGGTTTCAGTCAGCTGATCTGTAAACCTAACCCTAGATATCCTCCCTCTTGTGATTGGTTTAGGGTTTTCCGTGAAATGGAAGTTGCATGTTTTATTGCTGAGAGAGAGGAGTGATAGAAGAGTGAGCGCTGTGGAAGTCAGATCGTCCACCGTAACATATTCACCTCGAGAAATAGCAGAGGCGGTAGTGCCCTGAGAAGGAGGAAGCGACCTGGCTGCCCTGTCCGTCAATCATATTTGGAACTGTATATTTGATTAATGCATGTTAGTATACATGGGCACCTACTCGGAATGACCTCCACTCTCGTGCCAGAGACTATACATAGTGGGTATTTATTGAAATCTACATCTTCCCCTAGCGATGGTTGAGGGTCACTGTTTCGGCACTGTGGAGGATTGAATAGTAGATAGAGCCTCCTACCATGGTTGATCAGTAGTTCCACGCCCAGGGATTAGTGTTGAAGGGTTTGTTCTCCAACGCGCCTGAGATCCGGTAAGAGCTCTCCCTCTGTCTACAGTGTTGTTAACCCGACCCATGTTGTTTCCACATGCCTCTCTTGCTAGCTGTATTGGAGTCATCATAATTTGTGAGGAGAATATGCACTTGTTTTGTGAATATTGCAGTCCATGGGTTGCCCTCCGCTTCAGACATTCCATTAAGCTGTTAGATGTTACTTGCCAGTAAATCAAATTACGTTGTTAATCAAATTGCATTGTTGCATTGTTGAAAGTGGCAGTTTGTCCTCTGACCATGAATCTGGTAAGTATTTACATGCTTCATTAGGGTCTTAATCAGCCCCTGCAAACACGTATTGAAAGAGAACTTATTTCCCCAATAGTTCTACTGCTTCATATTTAAATATGAGGCTTACAAAGCTCTCTTATTGAAGTTTTTCCACTTTGCACGTTATGTCACTGTAGGATAGTAGTATGATGGTAGATCTACCCTGGTTTGTAAACTGTATTGGCATATCTTCATAAAAATTGATTTCAGGTGTTTGTGTAAAGCGTTATGCTACTGTAGAATAGATTTCTGAACGGTGTTTAAGACATTTTTTTCCATTTAAATTGCCGGTTGTCAATGAGTAAGATTGTCATTTTGTTAAGTAGAGTTTATGGGTGGGTTTTATGGATTCTATTGAAGGGAAGAGGGTAGCTAATGAGATTGATCTGAGAGAGCGACATGGGGTTTGAGCATTGAACATATTTGAAGCACCCACAACATGCTTTAACACAAAGGTGTGCTCTATTCCTATTTTAGGCTGAATTTGTTCTTCTTTTTTAGTTCTATGGACAGAAATTGGGAATATGGGCACTTCCTAATTTGTACCCTTGAATTTTTTCTCCTGCTCTATAGGTCTATGCACTGAAATTGGGAATATGGACACTACGTAATTTGTACCCTTGAAAATCTTCTCCTGTTTTTAAGGTCTATGGATTGAAAATAGAAATATATAAGCACTCACTAAATTGTACACGCTCACAATACTCAGAAAATATGCAGAAACAAAATTGTACCCTTCGGCAATAATAAGAATCTATAGAGTTTTAGGATTGGGATCAAAACAGCCAGTTACTAATTTGTACCAGGGTGGAAGTTTTTGGATACAACCACCTGATACTAATTTGTACCTTTACAGAGCCCTTTGACAAGCTCTTTATGAGAAAAGATAATAGCAATCTCTTGAGCTCAAGAATTGGAATTAAGATAACCTTTACAGTAGAAATCAATAGGATCGAAGATGGACTTATTGAATCCAATAGCTTGCATAATGCATGACGTTTCACAAGAAATAACACCTAACCAATTGGCAAACGATAGTTTAGAATGCCGTGACCCGGAAAACTAAGATAGCCTACCTGCAAATACAAACAAAATAGAGATTAAAACAGGTCCACTTAAAAGAATAGAGAACTATCTGCTCAATAAGTTTGATTAAGATGTCATTGCAGTCATTAAGACCAAATATATTTCAGGCATGCATTTTTTCGAACAGTTCGCATGCTTCCATTTCTTACTGTGCCCTTGGATTCAGCAAGAACACCATTGGAGGACAGAATGGTAGATTTTATGTGTTCTATTTGTTTATGGTGATTGAAGGTTGAGGAGATCACCAATACCAAGCCCAATGGTATAAAAAAGATGCAGGGGAGAGGTATTTACTCCAATGGACGTTTCTACAACTATATTAAATTCAAGAACTTAATATGTTTTGTATCAAAAACCTGGAAGTTCTGGGGCCCTGAATATCCTCGAATTCAATCTAATGAAAGCCAATTGTAATCAGTAAATACAAACTAGTGAATGGAAAAATGTATGCCAACGAAAAAGCTATTCTAATATAATTTTAGGTCTTATTAGTTGTACTCTAGATAGCTTTTAGAGATAGCTATTGCCATAAAAATGGGATAGCTGATGTCTAACAAATAGAAAAGAAGACGAAAGCATATGGAATAGTTAACCTCGACAGCAACATTGATGACAAGCTTAGACTAAAAAGAACATAGATGAAATTCTCCACAGGTGCTAACAGGAACAGTTTGGTAAATGATATATGAATATAATTAATTTAGCCCCATTTTCAATGAAAGAGTAAGAAAGCAAGTAGCTTCATGACTAAGAGTGAGTGTAAGTAATTTTCAAAAAGAAAACCAATTCAATAAATCTTTATAATGAGCACTGTATTTTTTTCATCATAACTTATATAAAAAAATAACAACATAGATATTATATATCCCAAAAATCATAGCGAATCAAATGGATTTTAACTCTGGATTGGAATGAATTCCTTGTTTATACAAGTAAGGTAAATTTCTAAAAGTGATTATGGGGTAAGGCTTATATCAATGATTTGAAACTTTCAAGTTGAGAAATTGAACTTAACTTCAAGAAAAATTATAAAGTCTCTCTATTTCCCATACCATTCATGAAATCTAAATTCAAGACTAATACTAAATTATTAAAGAAGAGGATTCAGACTTAGCATTGCAACCGGGTCTTGATCACATCAAGTGGCGTTGTCACAACACTTGCTAGAGCTCCAACTACCCCCACCTGCAATGATGTGAGCAAGTAGGTGCTCTTCACTTGCGTTTTCTGGAGAAAATTTGGTGAGGACTTTCTTGGCAGCTCATAAGTTGCAAAATGAACAGCAGTGAAAGGGGCATTCATACCACATAATTTGCATGCTTATCCAACCTGTATTGTAATTTTACTTCATATATTTTAATAATGAATGATCTGAATGATATCTCTTCCGTGGATCTAAGATACTCCCATATACTATTGAATTCTTTCCTTTGATTCTCACCAAATTGGATTTAGAAGCATCTCTCTGTGATTTGCTTGCGGGTATTGCCTTTGACCAGTCTTCCTCTTTTATCCTTGAAGCTTTTACAACAATCTACATTTGATGTGCTAACATGATGGGCATTTTGGTTCCCACCCACAATTTCACTACTTCCTTCTAAATCTCATAATGTGGCATAGGAGCCGGTATACAACAACAATTGTTATGAAACATAACATTGAATCTGGAATCCCTCCAACAATCAGGGACAACCACTGACATTTTCTATGACACATCAATGTTACCACCAACATTACCTTTATTTGTTATTGTCAAATTTGATAGATACAATGGCCCATGTTGGGATCCCTCCAACCCGTTACATATTTGGATACCCCTATTTCATGAGGGAATCAAAGACAATTGCCGAATAAAATGGCCTGATGATTAACTATCCACAAGTCCCAGGGACTTACTTTGCATAGAGCAACTATCAACATTGGAACCACTGAAAGGCAAGGTTTGACATTCACAACTTTCTCCATAGTTCCTTAACTTTTAAATATGTGCATTTCACCTCCTTTTTCATTCAAAAGGTACTCAAAAATGGCACACATACCAACACTCAGAGCAAGAAGAAAGGAGGAGTCAAGACTACTATCCCTCAACCAAAACAACCCGTCATAAATACTACCCTCTACTTTGATAGCACCTCCAGTACTACTTTAGTCAACACTTATTGTATCCAAAGAGGCAATTCCATTCAAGGGGTATCAAATGTATTCATGTTTAGTGGAAATAAAATTGGCCACAAAATGCTACCATTCATGATATAAATTCTCTAAATGTACAAAGGTCTTCATGTATTCATGTTTAGTTCATATATCATGATATAAGATTTGCAACTGCATATCTACGATTTTGTAACAAATTTAAATGTATACACAGAACATTTCGATGTAATATTTCATATATAATCCAACACTTCCACTATCAATCACACCCCTTATCAACATGTTATCGACAGTATAAAAATGGATTTTTCAACAGCCAACCAACCAAACAACCGATGTAACCATGGTCTCAAACACGTTGCAACACAAACACAATTTCCCCCCAAATAATTACAAACCACATTAACTACAAAAGTAATTAACTATCACTCATGATATAAGATTTGCAAATGTATATGTACGAATTTGTAACAAATTTGAAATGTAGAGATAGAACCTTTAAATGTAATGCTTCACCTATATTCCTACACTTACAAAATCAATCACACCCCTTATAAACATCAACTACAAAAGTAATAATTATCCCTCTAAATCAAATAACATATGTCATTCGGCGTTCACATTGTATTTTACACATGCGATTGCTAGTTTTATGATATCACCACATGCAGGTGGTGGTAATTTTCAAACTCATACCTTGTTCACCAAGTCTTTTTGTATAGATACTTTAAATACTGGGGCCTCGTGCCCCTTTTTTTGACTTAAAAAAAAAACGCGATTATCATATTCATTTTTGAATGTTTTTTCTTAATTTTTTTTAAAACAATTTTGTACATGATATTTTATTTAATTTTGATTTTTCTATAGTTTCATTTACTTGAAACAGTATAATTTATTAAATTAAGTCTTCAAAAATTTTAATATAGAAAATGTTTTTAAAATGACATTTTCTATAGTAATTATTAAGACATAATCTAATAGGTTGATAAATGATCAATCCATGACGAATTGTCCTTTTGACAGGAAAGGATGAGTGTTAAATTTTGTGGTTTCTCGGTAGAAAGGATTCAAAATGTGTACCTTTCACATAGCCATCATTATTATGTATATTTTTTCATTATTGGAATTGTGAGACCAACATGCTTTGTAATATTAAAATGTCAACCCTAACAAATCTCTATTTGAGTTTCACTCAAATTTATTTTGGGAAACAATATAATTTTAATCAAGATTGAATATTTTCATAGAAAATTTTATCTATGAAGATTCATATTTAGTATATATATATATATATATATATATATATATATATATATATATATATATATATATATTTGGATCAATTATATTTGGAAAATTAAGCTTGGCATTTATTTCAAACAATTAATCATTGTGCACTTAAGTGAATAGTTCACATAGGCATTTTTTAGCACTCACAACCACAAGGTCAAAATTATTACTCATCATTCAATAACAGTCAATAATTTAATTTAAGAGTATAGATAACATCTTTTGGACATATAACTGTGAAATCTCTAACTAGCATAATGTAATTAGCACCTTAACAATATGATGTCACCATGATAGACAAAATTGTTGAGATGGCTTTTTATTGAGCTGAAGACTTCATCCTCCAAAGCATTAACAATCATTTTTTCCAAAATCTTATGCACGAACATAATGGAAAATGGGTCTTTTACGAAATATAGATCAGACATCTCGCTGCATAGCAAAAAGAAAAATTCAAACACATATAAGAAATTATCATTGATTCCCAATGGTTTTACAACATTGACAAAACAAGAATGGTTAATGATGAAGCTTATAGACTTTATATAGACTTTAGTTTATTCCCACATGTACCTTTTTTCGTCTAGTTTTTTGTAGACTCGACCATCTCTTTCTCTCATCTCTTAAATTGTCCTCCTTTATTTTTCATTTCTTTGTCAACCCTCTACCCATTTTATATGTATCTACCTGAACTATATTGAATTATCTAGATGGAAAATTTTCCATTGGAATAATTTATATTCTTATAAATTTAATTTTTCTAACTAAATATCTAAGCTAGAACACCATCCTTCTATTTATCCTTCTATGTCATTAGATATGTTTTTTTATTTGATATAGTTGACTCACCCCATTGGTAGATGCTTATTAAATACCTCATCATGAAGCTTTATCCTCCTTTGGTGTAAAGCATATAAAGTTAGTTTACATTCATTTACCTTTTTTCGTGCCTTATAATATGCTTTGTTATCTAGCGAAGTTCTCTACACAATCCCTATGTAGACATTGGTCATATAATCTATTCTTAAAAATGTTACATAATAATTAGACATAGCACTTATGTGCAACACACCTGGTCATACTCCTACCAAACTTTGTGCATGCTTTGTTTGTATTCCTTACATACTCATCTTTGTGAAAATCCATCCAATCCTACTTATGTACAAATGACGCATCGAATTTACACTCACTATTCACTACTTATTAATGCACAAACCCTATGTATATTTCCAGAATCATCCATTATTTGCTTATTCGTCCTTATTCCATTTGTGCTTATTAACCTCCTTATATATATGTTCCTTCTCAAACATTATAATACAAGATTTTGTTATACCATGGATGCTCCTAAATTAAACATCCTAGGTAATTAAAGCTTGCAATCCAACTCAAAGTGGATAAAGTGAGTAGTAGAATCACCCTTAATACTATTAGAGATGATATTCCAAGATTTCATATCTAGTGAGCCTCTATTTGTCCCTCGTGCTTCTTCCTTCTTCTCTTCACACTTTTTGTCATCTTTCTACTATGAGTTCTTTGAAATGGTTTTTACATGCATATGGGATTAAACCTTTCATAAAATCACCACCTCATCCTAATGTTTCTCTTCCATCATTTTTCTATGACTTATGACTCACCCTTGTTCATCCACCACCTCCTAAATCCTTCTTGGATGAAATTCATATGTTCCAAAATCAGTATTAAGATCCACTCTTTTGTTCATTTATTTCCTTGCACACTATTTATCTTCCTATCTTTGAAGGCTCTCTTTGTCTATTCTCATCCTTATTTTTTCCTTATTATTACATTTTCTAGGACACAAAGGTATATTTATTTAAATCTTGATGGGTTGCAATACATCTATGTTTTTCTAACTATGACAACATATCTTAGTTGACCTATGCAAAATTCCTCTCATCTTATGTCCCTACAACCATATTCACTCTCCTTGCATGTCTTTTCCTCATCTTCTCCTACATAAGCTTATCCTTGTATTCCATATCTTTTGTCATTTTTTCTCTTCATGCATGCCTATCCATATGTATCGAGGTCTCTATTATGATTACATAAATTTTCTCTTTTACATTCTTTGTCAGTTTATTTCTCTTTGTTGCGTGAACCTCCTTTTAGTTATTTTAGAATTTCTTTCTCTCATGATATTTACATATATTTATTTCTTCTCCTCTTATATCTTTTAGATTTTTCCTTTATTAAATACTGAAACCTCTTTTATAATCAATTCTTGCAAAGTTTCCTTAGGGAAATTTTTGATTCCTTGTAAAGTATAGTTTTACTACCACAGTCACATTTATTGGAAGGATGCTCCACCTTTCTTCATCTAATATTTTCACTGATATATTCTCCTAATATTGCACTCTTCAGTTTTTGAAATATCTCATTTATATTATCTAACAAAGTTTCCTCAATTTCCTTTATGGTAGACTTCACCTATCATATATGCACATAGTTTCATATGTACATTGTTTTTTCTCTTCTTCCTTATAATATTTATTTTTCAGTTCACTCTTCATCACTCCACTATGTATTTTGGGCCAAAAATATCTACATCCACTCCTCCTCTATCACCTCTATCTGTATCTTAGGTCCTTTTCCCCGACCTTATCATATTTTACCTTATCCCCCTCTTTCTTAGGTGTAATACTCTTTCACATTGTCTTAAGATGAAATTTACCATCTGTGCTTCTCCTCATTGTGGTGTCCTCTTCCTATGTCTATACTATCGTGTGAATCCATCTTCACCTCTTACTCACTGCTCAATTATTGAGATTTTTAATCATCCCACTATGGCTACACAGTACTCTATTGTTTCACTGTGTTGGCATCATCTTCACCTGTTTCTCCTTTGTGCAAAACCATATGGCTCTGGTACTTTACAAATTTCTCTTATAATGGTAACAAATAATGTGTTTCCTCTTATAGTGGTACAAAATAAATTATGATGCCGATGGGGTCTGGGTGGAGTGGTTAAGACAGATGGTTGTATCCAACTCCACCTAGGTTCAAATCCCACTTAGACATGACCCTCGTTCGGGGTGGTAATGTACGAGGTGGCATGGATGGAAAGATGATTTAAAAGAGGTGGATTATGGTTCAAGATTTCCTACGCTAGATGTGTGTTCAATTGTGGTGGTTCTTGTTTGTTAATTGTTAAGCTTATATGTTATATCTTGGTTGAATGTACTACGGTTCATATCTTTGGTCAAAAGCATTTATCTATTTAAAAATAAAAATAAATTGTCTTTAGTACCCACGTATCATACATGTTAGGGTGGTGTAAAATGTAATAACATAGTCGATAATCCAACTAAAATAATTATCTTATATTTAAACCACACATAATAGGTAGAGATATAATATTACAACTGCGGATACACAAAGAAAAAGAACATACAACTAAGGAAGCAATGGTTTTTGGGCATTATTTCTATGTTTAATATGTTATTTGAATGAGTAGAAAAACTAAATAATTCTTACATAAATTTTAGGGGAGAAGGAAAAATAACTTGAATTATCAAGGCAAACTCATAACAAGAGAAACATTGTTGCGAGGTACTACTTCAAAAAAAAATTGTTAGTATTTATGCAATGGAAGTGACAAGCGACATGAAAATTTGTAATTTACACTTGCATGAAAGAATCAGTCATGAAAATAATTTTGAGTTGGTATATAACATTAATTTTAAAATTCCGGACATGAATTACATGAGCCTTGATTCCATGTTGAGATTAGCACAAGACTTCCAATTGGAAAATATGATTGGTATAATCTAATGTAGACTATTAATCAACATGGATTATTCTTTTCAATCCGCGTAAGAATTGTCATAGAATTACACATCTCCTTTTAATGGAAATCCCACTGTTATTGTTATTGTATATATGACCATAAGACATGGTTTTAACAGTATACATTGTCTGTGTTCAACTGAAAAATGGAGCCTGAAATAATTCAATTTTGGAGGTGATGTGAGACCCATTTGGTTGTTTTGGATCAGATAATCCCCAAATGTGGCTACTTGTTTCGTAAAAGGTGGTTCTATTGTTGAGCTCCATGTTGTTGTTGGTATTCCCTCTTATACTGCTGCTACTTACCGCAGCTGTATAATAATTTTCCCAATATGTCTGAGCCATGTTCATGTAATTATTGTCCAAAGAGTATTGATTTCCCACCAAGCGGTTAGAATATAAGAATTAAGAGAGTCCAAGCTATGGTCTATTAAACAAAATGTATTTCCCATTATGAGATTATTGTTAAAAAAAGTCACTCAAAGCAGCAAAATTTGAATTGGTGTCCATAGTAAAATTATCCATGGTATCCTTCGAATGCAATGACAACCATTTTATTTCATTGGGGATCTTGTAGACCTGAAGCGGGAATTTTAAGAGTACTGATTGAGACTTGTGATCTTACGATCACTTTTCATGAAATGCCCCAAATTTACCACAATAAAGTCCAAGACAAATAGTCCAAAGGGAACTCCGAATTAGGAGGGACTAGTTTTGGTTGTTGTCTGAGTTAAAAAATCATGTGTTGACACAATAGTTAATTCTCTTACTATTCTTGTTGGAAATAGCTAATTTTGGCATCTATTCTTGATAAAGACTGTAGTTAACTATTATGCATGTGTTCTATTTAGTTTGTTTAGATCAATTTAGTTCTATTATTAGGAAAGCTATTAAAAATATAATGAAGAACAAATTTCTTTTGTAAAAAAGAGTCTATTTTGGTGCATGCGTAACATGCTTATTTTTGGGTTTATTCAGTTTAGTTTCCGCTCTCTATATGAGGCATTGTAATTGTTGAATAAAGGTTGTAAGAAGTAAAAGCTGAAGATTTTTAAGAAAAAATAAAAGAGCACAGTAATGTAATAATTTTATTCTGGTTTAATATATGTGTTTTAATTTGATGTCATTAAATTTGTGTTTGCTGGTTTTATTGTTAATTATTCTACAAATTGGTTTCAAAGCATGTGTTTTTCAAGCAGGTTATTAAATGAACATATAGTAATGGATTCTATATCAGGTATGAAAACACCGCAATTTACAGGGAAGAATTATGAGTATTGTTCATTAGCAATGAAGGCGTTATTCAGATCCCAGGATGTGTGGGAGATCGTCGAGAATTGGTACATAGAGCCCACACATACAACAACGTATAACACACTTTCACAGATAGAAAAAGATTGATTGAATTTATCATAAAAGAAAGACAAAAAATCTCTATTTTATATTCATCAAGCCATCCATGAAAACATCCTTCCTAGAGTGGCAACAACCAGTCAAGTAAAAAATGTATGGGATACAATTCAAGTTGCATATCAAGGTAAAGAGAAAGTAAAAAATCACCAAGCTACAGTTGCTTCGTAGATATTTTGAAAATATGTCAATGAAATATTTAGATTCCGTAGAATCATTCTTTACTTTCGTAGTTTTCCTAGTCAATCAAATCAAATCCCATGGAGAAACTATTGAAGACAGAAGGATTATTGAAAATTTTCTTAGGATTTTTCCTGCTAAATTTGATGCTTTTGTAGTTGCGATTGAAGAAACTAAGGATCTAAGTCAGTTTTCAATTGATGAGTTACATGTATCAGTAATAAATCATGAAAAGTTTGAATAGATCACATCTAGTTGTAGGTCAATATTTTTCATCACATTTATTAGGAATTCATGGAAGAGGAAGAGGAACCTTCAGCCCTAGAGGTAGAGGAAGAAGTTCATCTAAAGGGCGCAATAGCGGTCCATCAAACTTAAGTGGAAGAGAACATATTCAAGAGCACAATCATAGTAATTTTTTTGTTAAGAGACATGATAAGTCGTATGTGCAGAGTCACTATTGCAAGAGATATGGGCACTCTGCTTATGGTTGAAGAAAAAACTAGTATGATTAGAACAAACAAAATCAAAATCAGGTTGAGATTTCTACTCTAACCTCCATGTTTATTGCATGCACAAATATTTCTAAGGAGACACCTTCTTTATCATTTATTGACTATAATCTATCACAAGAGAGTCCCGGTGATGCATGGTATTTTGATTTTGGTTGCAATAATCACAAATCAGGTAACTTAGATTTATTTGAAAATTTAGATGAGTTAATAAAGACAAAAGTTACCCTTGGGAATAATAATATAGTGTCTCTAAAAGGAAAAGGAACAATCAACATTCTAACTAAAAAGGGGAGTAAAATATTATGCAGGATGTTGATTATGTTACAGGTTTCAAGCACAATCTTATGAGCATTGGACAATTGGTACAAAAGGGATATAGATTTTATATTGAAGACACCGAATGTGTGAATCTGATTGCTAAAGTGAAGATGAAAAGCAATAGAATTTTTCCTTTGAAGATTAGACCAACCACATCTTGAGCTCATACTACAGATTAGTCTGGAGCTAAAGAAATTGAATTAGATTTTTAGTCAATTGAAAAATATGTATCGTGGAAATGACATCTCAGATTTGGTCATTTAATTTTTGGTGGTTTGAATTTATTACATAGGAAATATATGGTTAAAGGTTTTCCTTCGATTCATAAACAAGAAAGAGTTTTTGAAGGTTGTATTTTTGGGAAGCAACACAAAGAATCCTTCCTAGTTGGAAAAATAGCAAGAGAAAGTGCACCACTTGAAAATTTTCACCTAGATTTATGTGGACCTATGCAAACAAGTTCTATTGGAGGTTGCTCATATTTTATGACATTCATTGATGATTATACAAGGAAGACATGTGTGTACGTTTTGAGGCACAAATAAAATGTTTTTGATATATTTCAGCAATTCAAGGCCTTAGTGGAAAAACAAAGTGGATACTACATCAAAACTCCAAGGACAAACAAAGGAGGTGAGTATGTTTCCAATGCTTTTTAATTTTTTTGTGAATATCATAATATACAAAAGCAATTTACTACTAGGTATACACCACAACAGAATGGTGTGGTTGAGCAGAAGAATAGAACTATTATGGAAATGACAAGAAGTATGATGAAGCCAAATAATCTTTCAAATGAGTCTTGCGCAGAAGAAGTAGGAACTTATGTTTACATTTTAAATAGGTGTCCAATGTTCAAAACATGGTTCCTCAACAAGCTTAAACTAACATGCAATACAATGTTTCTCATTTCAGAATTTTTCGTTGTGTGGCATATGGAGAAAGAAGTTAGACAAAAACAGAGAAAATTGCATATTTGTTGGATATTCAGAGAATGAAAAAGTGTATTAGTTGTTTAATCCAGTTACCAAAAAATTCATAATCAACAAATATGTATAGTTTGTTGAAAATTATGCATGGGATGGAAGTATAGAGAGAACAGTCAATGTAGCAACAACTATTCTGCATGATGATATTATAGATGACACTATAGAGTAGCAGGGTATTGTATCTTCTTCAAATATTGGTCATGCACCACAAGTTTTAGCCCAAGCTACACCTCCATCTACATCTAGGATATCTATAAGATTTCAGTCATCTTCAACCATGCAAGAGACACCAAATACAACATTGGAAGCAAATCCTTAGTACAAAACAGTCTATCATCAGATAGATATTTGTAGTGGAAAATAAGGAGTCTTAGTGAGATTTATGATGTTGATACAACTAACACCTTTTTCAGTTTTTTCATTATTTTCTCAAGCTGTAAATCCATTATATTTTGAAGAGGCCATAAACAATGAAGTTTTGGTTCAAGCCATGGACGATGAGATAGAGGCCATAGAGAAAAGTCAGACATGGTAATTAGTAGATCTTATAAAAGGAAAGGACATGATAGGAGTGAAGTGGGTCTACAAGACCAAATATACTGCTGATGGTAAAGTACAGAAACATAAAGAAATGCTGATTGTAAGAGGTTTTTCACTGTATGGAGTTGATTACAATGAAAAATTTGCACTTGTAGCACGTTTGGACACTGTAAGAATAATTATAGCAATTGCATCTCAAAATGAATGGCCTATTTATTATATGGATTTAAATCAACATTCTTGAATGGTTTTCTTGAAGAATTAGTTTATGTGAATCAACCAAAAGGTTATGAGATTGAAGGTCATGAAGGAAATGTATACAGGTTGAAAAAAGCGCTCTATGGTCTCAACCAAACACCTAGAGATTGGTATAACAAAACTGATTCTTATTTGTTTCAAAGTATTTTCAATGGGAGAAATAGTGAGCCTACCTTATAAATCAAGATAAATGAGAAAGGTAAGATTCTGATTGTTTGTCTATCTACAGATTCATTCAAATAATATACAAAGAAAGAATTTGAGATGACAAATCTAGGTCTCATGCACTAATTTTTGGGCATTAAAGTTCAATAATCAAAAGATGGAGTTTTTTATTTCACAAGAAAAGTATACTAATGATGTTTTGAAGAGATTTAACATGTTAAATTGCAAGCTAAAACCAATACCAGTTATAGTAGGCTTGAAGTTAAGAAAATATGACAACGGGTCATTTTTGGATCCAACATTATTCACATGTTTAGATGGAACTCTCATGTATTTGATGATGACAAGAGAAGATATTATGTATGGTGTTAGCCTCATCTTAAGTTTCATGGAATCTCTAAAATATTCACATTGGCAAGATACAAAAAGGATTTTAATGTATGCATGTGGAACTAAGAATCATGAAATTTCCTATTTAACATCTGATGAGTTCAAACTCGTAGGTTATACAAATAGTGATGGTTCCAAAAGTCTAGATGATAGTTTAAGAACATAAGGCTATGTTTTTCAGTTTGGAACAAGATTAGTTTCACGGGCATAAAATAAGTAGCCCATAGTCACACTATCTTCAGCAGAAGCAGAGTATGTAGCAGCCATAGGAGCAGTATGTCACGCTGTTCGGATGAGAAGAGTGTTGAAATATTTGAAGCAAAATCAGGAGGATGCTACATAAATTTTTTGTGATAACAATTTCACAATAACATTGTTCAAAAAACATGTTTTTCATAAGAGGAGCAAGCATATAGACATGATGTATCACTTCATCAGGGAGTTGGTTAACAAGAAGAAAATTTATCCTGAATTTTATAGATCCGAAGATCAATTTGTTGATATTTTTACGTAATGTTTAAGAAATGAAGTTTTTTTAGTATTTGAGAGATTGTTTGGGGGTTTTTGATAAAAAATATGTTAGATCTAAAAGTTTTGGTTCAGCCCCAGAATAATGAAGTTTAGAAGTAGATTTTAAGGGGGAGTGTTGTAAATAGCTAATTTTGGCATCTATTCTTGATAAAGACTGTAGTTAGCTGTTATGCATATGTGACCTATTTAGTTTGTTTAGATAAATTTAGTTCTATTATTAGGAGAACTATTAAAAATATAAAAAAGCACAAAAACCAAAATTAAAAAAATTAGTATGTGTTGGTGCATGCGTAGCATGCTTATTTTTTAGGGTGATTTAATTTAGTTTCATATATCTATATGAGGAATTGTAATTTTTGAATACATGTTGTAAGAAATAAAAGCCAAAACTTTTTAAGCAAAAAGAAAAGAGCACAGTAGTGCAGTAATTTTATTCTGGTTTAATATTTGTGTTTTACTTTGTTGTCATTAAATCTGTGTTTTCTATTTTATTGTTAATTATTCTACAATTCTCTCCATTACATGCTTGCAGATAAAATTTGAGGATCAACCATTGTTATTTCCATATGATTACTTGCATGGATGCACCGAACTGACTATTTTAAAGATTTTGTCTCATAGTCATTTATTTCCCGATTCTGCTAGGATTATTTCCATGACCCAAAATAATTTTAATAAAACTTTCCATTTAATAATTTCATTTAATCTCTAAATCTCATTAGCTTTGATAAATTTTAATACCAAAATTTAACTTAGTATTCATTTTGCACCAATAATCTTTTTTCTAAGAAAAAGAGAGGGAATGTAAATCCCATTTTATATTTCAACACTTATCCTTCATTTAACAAAATAGCACCGAAATAACCTATTTTTCTGCCATAGAGATTATGGATCTGGTTCATTTGCAAGATGCATGACACTCTTCCTGTGGAGGCTCAACACTAAAATTTTCCTTAATACCATTATTTATTTATTTGTATCCAACTAGGGTATTTCTCCAATCTACTCGCACGTTTTTCTTTAATTTGTTTGTTCTTGTAGGTGAAGGTGAGAACATTCACATACAGTAAAAATGATACAATCATATATTTGTTCTATATCATTTTATTTCTATGAATTTTCTTGTTTAATCAACAATTACCAATTTTACAAACTTATATTCATTCATTATTGATTTTTATTTGTGCATGTTCTTGTTTAATTTTTCATTTACTGAAAACTTTATTGATTCGTCACATTTTGAAATTCCGTACACATTTCTACATTGGTTTATTTATTTTAATTTGTCCTAAATAATTGCAGGACACCATGGTATTCAAGAAGAGGTATGAAAGGAGGAAGTCACAAATTGACTCTAAAAAAGGGTGTTAAACTTGATTATATACCTGCATTATAGTAAGACTTAGCCGAAGCTAATAAAAATCAACAATTTCAGCCTAGTACAAATCAAAAATAGATTCAAAACCAACACCATGGCTAGAGCTAACTACTCTTGTCTATGGGAAGTACACAACAACATCTAAAATACTTTTTAAGAACTGAGTGGATGACTGCAAACATTGCTAGAGAAACAAAAGACATTGAAGAGAACGAGTATTTAATTAGAGGTTCTTCAAAACATTGGGGTGTCTTAGCTAGTTCATTATCTAACTGGATGAATGGTATCACTGGTATGAAATGTAAAAGCCCCCAACCATTTTAACATCTCAAGAAGAGTATGAAATTATACAATATGGTAAACATGCAGCTAATATGGTTCATATTCTACAAATTAACTCATTAAAAGCTTGTGTGGCACACATATGTGAGACAAGGAATACTCAATTTACTGATGGTATTCCTGGAAGATCTTAATGGGAAGGGTTTATAAAGAGGAACAAATATTTTTCCTTAAGGACCGTAGAAGACCTTGATTTTTATAGGGTAGTTATGCTACAACCTGAAACAATTGTTTTTTAATGAAAATGTGGATCAAATGTATAAAAGAGATAAATATAAACCAAAAATGGTATAGAACTACGATGAAACTGATGTGCAAGTTGGTAGGAATTGTGGGATGAGTGTGATTGCAAGGATGGGTAGTAGAATTACACTCAACATCCTACCAAAGAGTAAGGAGTGAAGCAAAATACTTTGTTATGTTAATGGAACAAGGAAGAGTATACCTTGCTTCTATATTTTTAAAGCGCAATGACAATTAGCTAATTACATTTCCAGTTGTGAGTTTAGTGTATTAATTTTATCCTAACGACACACATGGATGAAAAAGGAATTATTTCTAAATTGGCTGCACTAGTTTACTAGATCAACTTCGGGTGGTGTTTCACCACAATATAGACATTTTCTCATTTTTTATGGTCGTGTAAGCCATGTGGAATACGTGAAAATCCAAGGGGAAAGAGCACTGGGTATTGACCTAATCGCTTTTCTTGCACACACTAGCCACCGGCTACAACCTCTAGATGTTAGCATGTTGTTTCCATGTAAAATCGACTTCAAGGATGAAATATCATAATGGATAGTCAAACATCAAAAATTATATTGATAATATTTGAATTGGAAGCTCTTAGCTACAAGGATATTAAGAGAGCATTAATTCCAAGAAAGATGCATTTTTCAATGACATATGCCCTAGTAATGCATTAAAGGTTGAGATAACAGAGCATGAAACAACTGTGGAGAGAATTATGGAGATGGCTGGTTATAAAAGAGATGAAATTGAAAAATTTGTTAGAGATAATGGGGAAGCAATCCAAAATAATTATGATCAAATATAACAAAAACAATGCATGCATCCAATAAGAAGCTGCTATAATTCAAAATTCAAAAGTGGAGGTGACAAAGTTAAATCAACAAGACACGACAACATGTCTAAGTTAGATTGGTCAAACTTGTCAAGTTAGAATCCAGGTTTAAGTTGAACAAAGAACACCAACTCATTTTACTCAGAAACAAGAATCCATAAAAAATGAATACAAATGAGTACGCCAACACTAGTTACCCAACCTGAATGGCTGAAATAAAATAATATGAACTTTGGGATTCTAATAGACCTTTTGAATGAGAATATTTAACTTTCCATGCCATCCCCTCCTCTGAGCATGCCAAGTGGAGTAGTCCAATAATATGCAAATTATAATGCATGTAAAAATGAAAATTCTAGTCATCTAGATGGTGTAGATTTGGGGTGTTTAGAAAAATTTGTACAGAACAAAAGAGAACAACCATGCAATGGTGAAGAATGAAACCAAGTTAGTGGTTCACTGCATAATTTTTTTAAGCTTCCAATTGAAAAGATTATTGAGATATCAGAACTTGCAAACAGAAGGAATCTAAGGTTGAGTAGGTAATTACAAATTCTCACATTCATCTACTATTGGAAATTTATTTACAAATCAAAAGCACGAAAGAAGGAATCAGAGGATTTGAAAGCAAAAAAGAAAGAGCAAATCGAGGCGAGGACGGAAAATAAAATCATTGCACAAGGAAAAATGGAAGCGAAAGAAGTTGAAAGATAACTTAAAAGCAGCAAGAGGGAAAAGAAAAAGGTAAAATGAAAACATGAAAACGAGAAAAATGGAACATGAGAGTATATAATGAGAGAAGGAGAGGATAGAAAAATAAATCCAAAGGTAAAGACGATTGTGTAGTCTAAAAATCCTATTCCTTCATGACATCCAATTAAGATGGATTTCTACAACATTTACACTCTGGATTTTCCAAATGTGGCCAATTAACATGTGAGTATCACATTTACTTTTATAAAAAAAATACAATTTATTTCAACACCAACAATGCAATTTCTAACAACACAGTCTCCTTCAACTGCAAAAAAGCAATTCCCGACAATACCGATTAAGTTTTCTAATGCATATATATTATCCACCTTTTTGAAAGTACAACAGAAAAGTAATTTCCTACATCTAGATTCATGCATGTGAATTCTATTAGCCAAATGTTGTAATGCCCACATTTTACACACAAAAAAATAATAGTAAAAATACTGGAATAATTTTTTTTACTTACGTTGAAGTTTACACGACACTACATGGGATCACATCAACATGATAACAAATATGCACTAAGTGGCATGCACAACATGTGCATTCATAATATCACAATTATAACACTGGTCACATCACAACATCTATCGCATTACTCTTCCAATCTACGCCACCACCATGCAAAAATCATCACCACTCCAATCCATCCCTGAGGTTCGAGAGTATGAACCTCTACTTTAATACCAAGTCTAACGCCCACATTTTACACACACAAAAGCAACAGTAAAAATACCAGAATAATTATTTTTTGACTTACGTTGAAGTTTACATTTCACTACATGGGATCACTTAGAACAACACACAACACATGATATGTTTACACAAACATTAACCCACATAGAAAACATGAATACACATGGTGAACATCAAGGCCACTGTACGTACCCAAAATTGTAAGGTACTGTACTGCGGAACGGTGTAATAAGTGCCCCAATGATGATACAGGTCTCTTCGCAAGGTGTTCGGGATCCAGAAAAGCCTTACGGATATGCGTTAACATCCCGCTTAGCCCCTGCATGCTTTGTTTTCCGTATTTTTCCTCTTTTCTTGGCCTTTTGGTCTTCAGTGACGAAACCGCCGCCCTGCCTGGGCGGCGGTCTCGTGACCGCCTCCCTGAACAGGGCGGCGGTCCTGTAACCGCCGCCCTGAGCAGGGCGGCGGTCCCCGTGCGCGTTTTCCAGAACGTGCTTTTGACGGAACGCACGCAAAGATCAACGACTCACCAGCTTTTCTTGCCGACTTAAGCTTGCATTAATGTTTTGGTCCCCTGGAATAGTGTTTTTCTTTTGTTTAATGTTTAGGAGTTCAGTTTGGATTTGATCTTTGCATGTTTGGATTCCTATAAATGCATGGTTTGTGCACATGCAAATGGCCCCTGATTTTAGTTCTGAATTTTGCTCCAAAGCTTGTTTTAAATTTCTTGTTGCAGTAGATTTAGTTTTCCTTTGCTTAGGTTTCTAGTTTTCCATTAAGTGCCTTGGTTAGTTTTGTATTGCAGCTGGTAAGCCACATATCCAACTTGTGCAAGTGCAAACATCATTTGGACCACCATTTTCAATCCAACCTTCATGTTTTCAGTACCATGGTCGTTTTAGTTTGCTTAGGATTGGTAGAACAGTTTATTGCAGGTTTGTTTTAGCTTTATGTTACTGTTGGTAAGCCACAAACCCAACTTGTGCAGACAGCATTATTGTTTTGGAGTAGAACGGTCTAGGTAGCCATTAAAGTTGCAGGTTTTGCTCTTCATACAGGCTAGTCTCAGGTTCTGGACGCTCTTTGTTGCATGATTCGCAGTAGACCCCGCTAGGAATTGCATAGGCCAAGCTCTGTACTCTTGTGCTATCCCTCTCCTATCTGCATTCTATTCTGTCTGCATTTGGAAGGCTGTCCATTGATCCAAATATTTATTCCTGTTGATGCAAGCATTTCACGCTTTTCTGGATTCACGTGAGCACAAAGAACGTGGAGATCATACTGAGGGGACAAGAATATACATACCATCGGATTCGCCACTGTTCTGCGAAATCCAGGTTCCATCTTTCAAAGTTATAGTTAGAACTTATCAAATAAAGTAGTTAATCGTTTTATTTCAGTTATTTCCCATTCTCGATATTGCCAGGGAGGTTGTGGGGATTGATAGTTTCTGAGAAACTATGATTCATTCCTCACTTCTGAGGTAGGATCGAGAATCTTGCAGATAGATTAGTTATTTCATTGTTTAGAATAGATATACAAAATTGCACAGACAAATAGCTACACTCGGCTATTTTGTTTGTTTTACTTTGTTAGTTTAGTTGTCAATTCTAAATATTTTAAATAGCTGCTTCTTATAAATTGCCAGAAAATACAAAAAGAAATTATATATGTTAGAAATACACTTAAAGTTTTACTTCATTATAGTTTGTCTCATTTCCGCTTTTGCATGACAATTACGGGACCCAGGGAGCCCAGGGAATACATTTTCGAGCCAATTGTGCCCCAGCCCAATACCGTAGTGGCAATAACTGATATTGACCAAAACCTTAGGATACAAGTCTTCCAAACAACAACAGACTTCCAACAGATCAGGTCACAGTTGAGAGGGTTAAATATCGAAGACGACCAAGCACATCTGTTTTGGTCAAATCAGCCAAACTACAGGTTATCCTAGAAAACATCCACATGACTGTAGAAGGATTTGAAAAAGAACAAATATTCGGGTGCGATCCTTTAGTTCCACAGCCAGACGCTGGAGACACCCTAGTAGCTATAGATACCAGCTTAAGAATCCAAGTCGCTAGAACACCTGTGAGGTATTCTGAGAAAATCACACAATTGTTGATTCTAAACGTGGAAGCTGAAAAGGCTTATGACTACTGGATACTAGGGATCAGAACTTGATCTCCCGTATGACCATAACGGGACCGCAACAACCAAAAGTCTATGGTTGTGATCCCCAGATCCCACAGTTCAATGAATCCACAAATCAATTAGATATAGACACTGGCCTACGCACATTAGTATTTCAGTCCACCCCACTTCCACCTATCATCGTCGAACAACTGTCCTTACTAGATATAGCGGCTAACGAAGCTAGGGAATTCTGGACTAGGCCAGAAATCGTCCATAGAGTCGACTATTTTCATTGTCTGCCATATGACCTTATCAGGAGATATATACGAAACAATCCCAGGTCACTTCCCACGTATTCCGCAGCCCATAGATCGAATCACGCCAGAGCTCGATATTGATTGGAGCCTTCGAGCAGTCATCCTCGCTGATCGATCTATCACACCAGTCCAAGTAAGAAGGGCCTTCTTTGCCTTAGATTCGCAAATACCATTAGTGCATGTCGAAGACATTAGATTGCCTAATTAGCTTGTAAGCATATTCTACCCCCCTACCGGCTGTCTCGGCACGACCTCGGGAGGTCGGGTACGCAGAAGAGTTACTTGTCGATTCTCACGCTCGCCTGTCACTTTTCCGACGTACAGCCACTCTTCTATTTTTTCCAAATAACAAGGCATGATATAATGATTCACAACATATTGATTCAACTACAGAATAAAATTGTAGATAGGGTCATTCCCACATGTTACAAACATGTTTCAATCTTAACTTAAGTTCTAGAAAGACTCATAATGTGTTATTCATACATTCCTCTTCTCCTTTTACCAAATTTATTTTATATTGTTTAACATTTAACTTTTAGTGTATCTTATTAAATAATGATCATCTACTTTATTTCAATTACTTGTTTAATTTTTTCATTAATTAATAGGATATTTATTTACACACAGGGATATGTATATACACACATTGCTACTAGGTCTTGTCCCTAGGATTCATTCCCAAGGGCATGCATCATGATCTTATATCCTAGCTCAATTAAAAAATGGGATAAGTGTAATTACAAAAGAGGTGAATTTCACTCATTTTTTTGTTTAAGTATTTAGGGTCAAGTTTCTTTCATCCATTTATAAATTGATAATTGAGTTAGTACGAAATATGCATTATATGAATTAGTTTCTTCATCCATAGAAAGAGGGTTTAATCAAATTACAAAGAAGGTCATGTTTCAATTTCTTGTGCAATAACATCCCATGCTTACACTTCCCAAGGCCAAACATCAATTATAAGTTTACTATAGTTATGATCCAATAATTAGTTAAGGATTTGAACGATCTAAACATGGAAACGTACTTCCAACTTATTTTCTTGATTCTAGATTAGGTTTCCTGAGTATCGTTTTATGTCGTATTTTCACATCATACATCCACTACATAAAAGGAAAATTGTTAGAGCAAGATGGAGTAGTCCATTTTCTAAAGGGTTAAGGTCACATAGATTTTACACAACCTGGATCCCTTTTCTCACCAAAAGATGGATTAAACATGTTATATGGGTAATCTAATTTTCAACTTTCTCTGAGCACATCATCTTACGATTACATTTACACTAACTAATCATAACTTAATAAGCTGCTAAGTTTCAAAATTAACACATAGTATTTAACCATTAAAATGATGAAAGATATTGAGTATCGAGTCCATTTATGATCCCAACATTTAAAAATAAATTCCAAGGTTAGTTGGCAATCGTCACTAATCAACATGTATGTCTGACTTGAAGAGAACACATTCTCCTTACTACACACATGATAACCAATCCTAGAAAGGGACCACATACTCTAGATAATGTTTGACCATGTCATTCTTAACTAATGGGTTCATGACGATGTCGCTAAGTATATAGACTATGATGATAAACACAAAATTATGATCTTATTTAATTAACTACAAGCTTCCATACACTGTAAATATTTTAAGTTCATCCTCAGTTTTTAGCCTTCTATGCTAGGAAGAGGCACATAGGAAGGGTAGTTATACACGAAGTTTATACTAGGGTTGAATGTTTCATTTAGATATCTTCAATCCATTTTCAAGGTAAGAAACAAAACACATGAATTTTTTGATTCATCAATTGCACACTGGATTTCACTATAAGCTATTATAATCAATTTTATTTAACATATATATCCATTTTTTAGAATTAACAAACCAACGAACAAAATAATAATCATGTTTAAATGAAGATTTCCCTTAAACACTAGCATCTTAAAAATGTTACAAAACTTCACTAATAAACCTTTCAATACTTCACAAAATGATGAAATATCCTCTACGATTTCACTTAACATATATATCCAACCCTTTTTTTACCATATTCAAACCTAAATCAAAAGAACACCTATAGTTAAATGTCTATTTCCCAAAGCACCCCTAAACTAGTATCTCATACATACTACCAAACTACAATAATAAGTCTTTCAATATATTACAAACAGTTGGTTCAACGTCTACAATTACATTGTTTCAAATATAGATTACAATAATACAAAGTGAATTCCAACCACGTCGTTTCACCATCTTACTTGCATCCTTCAAAACCGTGTGATCATGAAATCAGCGATAAATCACTCGTATGGCATCCACCTAAATCTAGCATTATTAACATTATTGATTTTCCATTTACATGATGATAAAATACACACGGAACAAGAGATGGTTAGGGAATATATTCATTTCATTTCATTTCATTCGTTAACTAAGGAGAGAGAGAGAGAGAGAGAGAGAGAGAGAGATAAGGAAGAGAGAGAAACACTATTTTCTAAAAGTCAAATTTCACATGTGAAGCCACAAGATAGAGTTTAAAACAATTATTTATAATTTTAATAAGTTTTGATGACGGTTTTCTAACTTGACTAGGGTCCTACAACTTTCTTTTACATTTTCATGCTAGGTGCAAAAACGTACAATTTTGGCTTAGAGGCTAAGAAAGTGCATTCAAAACCTATCTTCCGATAAGAAAATTCATGACAAGAAAATTCCTACATGTCCACCTATATACCAAGAATCCACAGGGACTGACGGAATTCAAGAACTGGTGAATGGTGTACAATTAGCGAATGGTTTTCTGGAGCCACCAATCATAATCTACCAAGTTTAACCTAGTCAAACAATGACCGGAGGCCTATGAAACCCCTTTTCCAAACTAACCAGGAATGTGATTTTCCCAAACTGAAGGTTCCAGGAAATTTTCTACTAAAAATACTATAGGTTTTCAAAGGTGTGATAAACATTTTTTTGTTTAGGGTCCAACATGGTGAGCCAATATGAAACCTAACTTTTCAATTTTAACAACTTCCTAAAAGTGCAAAACTGGGTAAAAGGCTCCTAGAGGAGTGGTGAAGAGAGTACAAATGGTCGATTGGGGTCAATCTAAAGCTTGATGTGAACTCTCCTCATAACAAGGAGCACATACGATGTTTTGCATCAACTTTTTTGGGGTTCAGAAAGGTGGTTTTGTGAATCTCCTTGAATATCATGTTTTACCAGATTTTTTAATAAGGAACATGATTGACATGGCTTTACAAGGAACTCAACCTCAACTTATCAATAAAAAAGGTGTTGTAGCTAATCTAATTTGGTTATGAATTTTGTCCAGATCATCTCAAAATGAGGGTTTAAGTCCATGGTTTGACTACCAAGGGATTATTCGGATTACATAAGTTACTAGATGACGATGTTACTATTTTGCAAAACAAAATTTATTTAAAATAATCAAATGTATGATAATCCTAGGGTTTTAAATTTTATTTCATTACAAATGGAAAACTAAAAGTATGAGAATTATGAAGGATGAGAAGAGATGAACCATGCCTGTATAAATATTTGTGTTCATAGTTTACGAGGTACTCCAGGTGGGTTCACCTCGTTCCAGAAGGATTCAACACTTGTTGCATAGCATTCCTTCAAATAGTTCGTGTGCTTCAAAAACTCCTTAATTTTGCACATTAAAGTCAACATCCTTTTCCATAGTTATTTCAATCCTTTCATACCAAGGTTGAACATTTGTCATGGGAATCTATGTTGTCATTGGATTAACTCCACCATCATAATCTATCTCAAATAACGAATTTTGTTGATACAGTTAGAAGTGTGAAACATGGTAAAGATGAAATATGAATAGGTCATAGAGAGTCTATAATACCAAATTTATTTAATGAATTTTATGAAATAGTTTGACAGTTCAACTGAAATGGATCCCCATTGCTAGAAAATAAACAATACATCTGAGTCTTATCACACCTTGCTTCACTCAATTCACTAATAATTGTTACAAGATGGATATTTTTTTGATAGCGTTATGGGAGGACATAACCCACAACAATGAGCATATCCTGTGAGGCGACTATGATTGGTAAGCATGTCTCTTGAGGTGAAGAGTCTAACAACCTCAAAAATACCATTTTGTATATATCCCTGAAACCAAGACGTAAAACTGTTATGCATAATAGGTTGAGCGCCATTGACAAAGGAAAAAAAATTAATGTTGACACCTAATATTTGCATCAAAAAAGAAACTAGTGGAGGAAAAACTAAAATCATTGAAGCCATTTCCCTGCAAAAAATAAGAAATAGTCAGGTGCATTCCATATGAGACCAGTGTTCCCTTTAATAATTTGGGATTTCCAATCTAGAAAGAAAATTTGCCTTTTGTATGCACCCATGGATGTCCATTCCCTATTCTAAATCATCTATTTTGGCAAAGGGTAAGGATGTTACAAAAGGCTTAAACCTATCTTTGCATTTTCTTGAAGGTTCCAAGACCTTTTCAACAGCTCCATTTTGTACATATCCTACTATCATTGCAGTCCATGAGGCAACATTTAGGAAATTGAGTCAAAATTCACATGTCAAGCACATGCTTCCATATTTTGCATACATATATCTAACAAAGCACTTGTAACTATAACATTTGACAAAATTCCTCTCTCTTTTATGCTTTGATGGATGTTCATACCTTGTTCTAGAGCTCGTATTTTGGTACAGGTCAGGAGTACATGGGAAAATGTAAACTAATCAGTTTGAGACCTGTTTTGTTACATTGGTGAAAACATTGTGACTATCCCTTGAGGAAACCCATGTATTCTGTAAACTGTCATTTCTGTAACAAACAAATACTACTAAATTCCAACAGAATTTGGGTCATTCTTTCATTCAGTTAAAAATTCTACCTCAATAAAGTTATTGCTAAATTTACAATTAAAATGGGTTTGAAAGGTTAAGAACTGTGTCATTCTCCAAATTTTGCAGGGAATGACACTAGGTATTCTTCAAACACCAAACTAGAATCCATGCCACCCATATCAATTTCCATTACTACCAACTAACACCACTCTTAATACCTTCACCTTCCAAGACTAAATTTCATTCAAGTACCTTATTCCACCAAATTCAAATATTTTTATTTCACTTTGTAATATTGTTTTATTTATTTATCTATAAATATGATTCATTTATTTTTCTTGATGCGGGAACTACATTTCCCTCCCCTTATAAGAGCATCATCCTCGATGTTACACAATGCCGAAGGGTAGAAAAAGTGATAAGAAATGAAGGAAGCTAATGATGACAAGTTCTTTTAACAAAACAACTTGTCATTACAACATGACCATAGGGAAGTCAAATTAATTTTACAATTTCTTAAATTCTTAATGTTCTATGAAGATTGTTATTTCTACTTTACCTTATTACTTAGTTAATATTTTCCTTTACAGTATTCTTTATATCAATTCTTAATATTTCATTGTTTAATATTTTAGTTTATTCTTTTGCTCGTGGGTGCCCAAAATAAAATAACATCACAATACCACACAGGCTGAACACAACACCAATAGTTCACAAGACATCATGATATGTACCCATCACAACAATACCACATCATAAGAACTCAACCAAACTATGAAAAGGAACATACATGATCCATCACAACATAGTACTTATTACACATTCCCCTTGACAAAATAATACTCGTAACATAAGAAGGACTACTACAACATGGAATTCCAAATAGTACACATATGAAGGTTTCATAAAATGCAACACCATAAATGTAGTTACATAGTGTCAAAAGGGAATAAAAAACATACCCTCAATGAGGAGCATTAATCCTCAACATTAAAAAACAAAACCAAACCCACATGAGTACACATAAATCATATTACCAACACCATACACCTTGCAAAAACATCACAAAATAACTCCATATACCTCCCGAAAGCATCACAAAACAACTCCATGTACCTCCCAATAATTAAAAAAACTCTACATACCTTTGAAACATCAAAAACAACTCCATATAACTCCCAAAGCTCACAAACCAACACACATATACTTCCCAAAGCATCACAAAATACTCCATATGCCTCCCAAAGCATTCCAAAACAAAACCTCCAACTTCTTAATCACACCCTCAAGTCTCTTATCCCTCCCTCAAGTCACTTATCCCTCCCTTAAGTCTCTTATCTCTCCCTCAAGTCACTTATGCCTCCCTCAAAGAGGTCAGTCATCATATGGCCCTAGGCACATAGAGTCTAGACACCCCTAACCCAAGTGACATAATAACTCGTGGTTCAATAACCCACTAGTTATGTATAACTCCTTGGGGTAAACCCCCATACAAAGAAGTGGGTCCATAGGTTCAACCACTCCATGGTGAATCCCATGACCCTATTCCAACACATTATGACATTAGAACCAGCTTAATAATCCATTTCAAATTCCAAGTGGTAAAAATCCCAAGCCTTGGGCTAGGCTATAAACAAAATTTAAACCTGGTATGCAAATTTTAAAATAAGAAAAACAAATGGCCAAATAGCCATAGTTATAGTTAAAAACCATATGTTAGTGTAACAAACAAATAAAATGCCCAAAATATAAGAACACATCAATCAAGAAAATTATTGGTTATGACAAGAAAAGAGATAATGATCAATTTATGAATAAAATACATAAAGAGAAATAACACATGAAAATAACTCTGTGGCCTCGTACAACCACCAAAGGGGTACTCATCAAGTTGCTGGAACTCATACATCAAGCCTTGGCTCGTAAATAATCATAAAAAACAATAAAAATGTCATAACCCCTTCCCAAATCATCCCTACATACTCCCGCAAGGCTCAACATAGTCAAAATCACATAGGTTTGTTTAATGGATAACTCAAAAGGAGAGAGCAAGGGATGCTAGTTTGTATAAGTTGAGCATCAGGTGGTACGCATCCATAATATACTGAGAAATATCGAAGTATACTGAATAGATAGAAGTGGATTTTTAGTCTATATAAGACTCCACTTCCTCACTCGTACTTTGCTCAAGACTATGAAAAACTAGTCCATGCCTCCTCTCTCCACACATACACTCTTAACGATTGCTCCCCTTAGGGTAGTCTAGTGTAAGGTTCACAACATAACACATAACTACATCACTAAAAAAATGGTGATGTGTCTTACGCATGGTATATGTTGGTATCCAATTTTTTTCTCCCTTTCAAGTTGAGCAACATCACAGATTTGGCATGGAGCTTAGAGACAAATAGATCATGATGTGTGTTGTTTTGTAGCTGGGGATGAGATCTAACTGGCCCTTTGTCACTCAGATTTGTGGAGAGATGGATAGCACCTTCAAGAGGATTTGACCTATCCTCACTGCTTTAGGTCGTGCCTTTCGACCAGGGTGAGAGGACCCATAGTGTAACCTTTGTTTGATGAAGAAGATGGAGATATCATTCTTTTGCACAAATTTTATGAAGAAAACATTGGGAAAATATGATCAATAATCCATAATTTAACTCTCAAGAGTTGTCACTTCTAAAAGATGGAGATAATTCAAAACAGGGCTAAGGTTACTAAAGACATTATGGAATCTTGATTGTTCTGCATATTTTAGTAAATAGATTTTGTTCATTTGTTGATATACAAGGAAAACATGGGAGGTTCATGATGGATTCATGGTTTTTTGAATAATTTTTGTGGGAGATTAAGTAAGATGAAATTGATTATACCAGATCATTGAGATACTTCACAACAAATTGGAAAGCTAAATGACAGAAAGCTTCAGAATAGCTAAAATATTCCTTTAACCAGAAGGTGTACATAAATGGAGGCCCATATTTGCATGGTTTCACACAAATCTCCAAGAATTTAACATGAAGGCTCAAGCTAAAGACTCAATAAACCATCAAAGACCCTTGGTTCCTCACGCCTAAGATACACTTGAAGGCTTACGAACAATCTTTATGAACAAATGATAGTGAAGTGATTTTAAATTGTTTATCTCATCACAAGATGAAGGCTCTTCTTGAAATGAAATTGCAAATGCCACTAAACTATCACATGGATGAGATCCTGTGTGATTTAGAGGGACTTTAACACAAGATTGCAATAGTAATAAGAAAAACTACTTGCAGACATTCTAAAATAAAGCAGACACAAATTACTCCAAAATTGACATAGATTAAATTCATCAGCAGGGGAAAGTTTCTTAGAACAGTCTCAAAGCTTGTCAATGGCTGTACACTCACAACCAACTTGACATGATAGAAAATATAACATAGAATAAATTAACCAGGTATCTCAGATTGGTCTCTCAGGAAGACGGGCTCTCTCAAATTTTCTCTTAAGGATTCAACCCCCCGACTATTTGCAAAAGTATTCTGATTGGATTTATACATTTCAATCACTCACTCATCCCAAAATTTCCCCCAAAAAAGAAGAATATTCAAGGGACCTTTGCTTATTACCAATTTTCCTCAGATAACGACGTTTAACAAATTCACATCTGAAAGTTTCCAGGTGGACCAATTATTAATTGATCATGCTTCTTAGACACTCGACTAATGACTAGGATGCCATGAAACAACCTTTTTGACAATCCTCTTAATCATTCTGATTTTGTCATGCGAGAAATCCCCATTTTAATCATTCTTTGGAGGCTTTGCACAGCTAGATCTGACAAGAAATCCTTTTTTCTCTCAAGGCAACACCTTTTCCATCCATTGCACTTGTAATTTTCATCATTTCATCCTTTTCCCTCATTTTCCTCTGCAACTCTACCCCGCATCCATCTTCTTTGGTAATTCACGTTTTTGCAAGTGCCCAGGTAATTCTAACTTCAAAATATCAATCCTAACAATCTTTGGACTCACAATTAAGTTCTAAATCCATTCAATGGCACTTTGCAGACAAAAACGACAAGGAATTTCATCAAAAATGATGAAAAACAGTGCGTATTCACATCTCCATGAGTCTTGGAGCAAAAATGATGGGAAAAAATAGACACAATGGACAAAAACCGTTGATTTTACCTCTTCTCCACTTTAATTTATAACCTTCCACATGTTTCCTTGGTGCAAATGCAAAGGAAAATTATAGGGGTAATTTTCCAAATAAGTGTGGGCCTTCCACACTCCCTGGGCCCTAGAAAAATGCCTTTTGGTCTCTAAAAAAATGTCTCAGCAAAAAAGGAGCCAGTGGAAGCATCCACATGTCTCAATGGCACACTTTGAGATGGTCCCCAAAAGTAAAGACCCCAAATAAGCATGGGCTCACCATGTGTCTCAGTTTGACAGAGTTTTTAAAAAAATTCAAGCATCAGTGCAAGGCGCCATGTGTCTAGGGTCCGAGACAGTTTTCTTTGGTTGTTGAAAATTACAAGCATGGGAAGAGCGAGCGGAAGACTCCAAGTGTCCTCCCGATGCTTCTTCAAAATAAAATTTAGGGGCCAGTCCCCAAATAAGCGCGGTCCCTCCACGTGTCCTAGGCCTTTCAAAATTGCTTTGAAAAGTCTAAGTATAGATCGGAGCCTGGGGAAGCCTCCACATGTCTCCCTGTCGTAATTGTCAAGGTGGGAACCTAAGGCAGATCCTCAAATGAGTGCTATCCCTCCATGTGTCCATGGTCCACAAAAGTTACACTGGCCACATGAAAAATTTGTCTAAGTCTAGGAAAGGTAGCGAAAACCTCCACATGTCTCCTCGGTGAAACTCCGAGGCCAAACCAAAAGGAGAATTTTCATATGAGTGTCGACCCTCCACGTGGAATTTTTTTTAGTTAAAGTAAGCCTTATAATTTTCAAAGTGCCCCGCTGAGTTACATCTAACCAGAAAGGGCCACGTTTCCATAGATGTTGAGATGTAAATTTGACGGGGAAAAACACACCCATCAAATCGTAAAATACAGGAAAATCAGCATTTGAGCCCGGAAATGAATCTTTCTTCACAGAAAAAGAGTTTGGAAATGATATAAGGCCCAAATGTGATCCACTAAGTCGCATATAATCACGTTTCCACAGATATTTGGGACAAAAATGACAGGGAGAACAAAATGTGACTGTGGAAAACAAAAGGAAGGGAAAAAACCCAAGTTTTCACCCATGTTACAAACTCTTTCACACAGACAGAGGAAGGAAAAACAAATTCTGGACTTTAAAGTGATCCTTGACCAAGGAAGGGAATGATCATGGAAACCAAATGAAGGACATAGTTTTTATGCATCAATATGGGGGAGATAGAGAAGATGACAGAGCCCGCACACTAGAGAACTTTAAGGACAAACGGGGCGTGACCAAATTGAGCACCAACATTGGCTTCAACTTAGGGATGGGCACTCCCTGTGAGTGCCACAAGAAAAAATAGCTGACCAAGTACCAAAAGAAAACCATTGGGCAACAGAGTCAAATAATAAGCTTGCAAATCGGAACAATAATAACCAACTCCCCCAAGGACGAACCGAGAAACCAACAAAACGAATGCCAAGGACCAAGACATACAAAAATAGAAAAACAAAAAAGTAGAAAGAAACCAAAAGATTATACACTTTACAATGGAGTACACTGATTCAAAGAAAACAATCAAGGAAAATCTATAAGTGCCTGCCATTCTAGATATGACCATGTTGAGTAGTTCTAATATGTCTTTAATAGCTGGTCATATGATTGTCTCTCTTTTCCATCCAAGTCGCTATCTAACCACATTTTTTAGGCTTACCCCTTGTGCTTAGGTCAAGTATTTTAACATCCTTCGAGGCTGCATCAAACATCAAAGTCTAAAGAAAATAATCCTGCTCTTGATACCTGCATCAATCAATTTCATATTCCTTGAAAGCAACATAGCTCAAAGAGTTATCAATATCAATATTTGCATGCAATACTTCATAAGAAGAATTGTTGGGGTCCTCAATAAGATATAAAATTTTCTTTTTACAAGGTAACTTCACAAGGGTGACTTCAATTGGAATGGTGGAAAAAGACATATCCATCTAAACACTTCCACCAACACTTGCAGCCCACTTTCTTGATAACAACATACCCCATTTGGTAGGGCAATCAACAATAACAACATCAATTTTCAAGTTCTTACCCGGATAAGATGTAAGTTGTACCACCAAACCTTTTACACATCCTTCAACTGGAACCTCTCTAGAATCCGTTGCAGTACACTTTCCATTAGCTGTTGTCACTTTAATGTTCGATTCATTCATGACATTTAGAGGCATAACATTACATGATGCTTCAGACTAAAATATACAATTGTGCAGTAGTCTGCCCTTAATAATCAGTTTTGTACAAAATGGATCAACATTTAATTGAGACTCAACCAAAGATGTTCCCAACTAGACTTTAGGTGGTTCACCCATCTCCTCCAATGCTGGTGGTTTTTCTAGGTCTGTCTGGTTGGAGGAGGAGTTTTTACATTATTTATATTTCTGCCTTGGGTACTCTTATCTTCTTCCAATCCCAAATACTCAAAAGCCCTCTTCTTGTGCTCAAGAATCCTAAGCAGTTCAACAATTGGGACATAAATCTTGATTTGACTCAAGACTTGGGCAATGTCATAAGGAATGTATTTGGGAAAAGCAACATTTGGATAAATATTGAAAAACTAATCAGATGGCACAAGATTTTTCACATTTTGGGCATGGGTGGGAACACTAGTTCCAATTGAGATAACAAGGCCTTTGCCAGATGCATCTTTATTTGGAGTTTCTTTTGGGACATTGGTGAGAACTGGGGTCTTTGGTTTGGCTTGAGGCCCTACCCCTTTGACATCTTTACTTCTTGTGTTATACTCTTTTTCTTGGGAAACACCAACATTCATTAACAATAGTCTATCCTCTTCTGATGGGATTCGTCCATCATACTTCTAAATCATTAGAGCTCTTAGGTACTCAAAATCATTATTAGGAAGTTCAAAATCTTGTACTATATCTATTTATAAAACATGAGAGGGAGGAAGAAGAGGTACCCGGTGAATGTAGTCCCAAAAACTTGCAACATTTCTTGCACTTATTACTTCAGTTGAAGTTTCTCCTTGTTGTGATCTTGTAGAGTAGTCCACCATGCATGCATCATCATCAATGCTATCATCATCATCATCTTCTTCAATTTTCTCATCTACTTCACATGGAAGGTGGGATAAGAAACATTTTTCACACCAATCAATTTCATTGGTCTCTTCAACAACAACAACTTTGACATTTAGAGGATCAAGAACTACTCTATTTTCCCTAGCTTGGGGTTGTCTAGCTCTCATGGGTCCTTTACCTCTGTCATCAGATATCTGATCATTTATAGGATGATTTGCAAATCTATCTTTTCCTTGTTGCTAATGCTAACCTTGAGAACCTTGTCCAATTCCTTTCTCTGCCCTAGCTAGCTTATAAGAGATTTCTTTGAAAGCTTTGGCCAAAGTCTTTACAACTTCCTCAAGATCCACAAGCTTACTTGATTGGGGATTCTTTGGGTTAATCAGTTTAACACCCTCCCTCTTAGGAGGTTTTCTAAATGCTTTAATGTTGTTCTAAATTTGCAGAGCCATGGTAAAGGCTTGCCTCAAATTTCAAAGGTTCTTATCCCTCAAATAGTAAGCAACTTTCTTATCAAATGCATTTGATCACTTTATCAGACATGATTCATCACATGGCCTCAAATTAACAGGCAGTATTCTCAATGTTTTGTTAAATCTTGTATTGAAATAATGCACTAATTCATTAAGATTATTTTTTATATTTTCAAATTCTGATAAAAGAAACCTAGGGTCTGTTTTATCCCCATACTGCATTCTAAAAGCATTATTTATTTCAGTCCAAGAATCAATGGAATTATCTGGCAAATATTTATACCAGTCCCTTGCATTTTCTTCTAGAGTATGGATAAACAATTTAATGTTCACATCCTCAAATTCTATTTCAAAGTCCTCCATCATATTGACAAAGAGCTTAAAGTGCTAATCACCAGTGATTGCATTATTTCCTTGAAACTTAGGCAATATATTTCTTACATCTTGTGGCACAACATTTGGATAGCCAGCCATACCTCTAAAATTGATGGGACCAAAAGTATTAACAACAAATGGAGGTCTGGGTGGAGGCTAAGCCATATTATTTTGAGGAGGTGACCTTGGAGAGATGTAAACTGATGAGGAGTGAGAAGTGTGTGTGGTACAGGGATGTAATTTTCAAAATGATTGCCCTCTAAAGGCTCTATTTCTTGGAAAAATCTATTAGATTTGGAAAATACTGGGGCAGATTGACAAACAAATGTTTCAAATACAAAAGAAGGACCCTCTCCAGATGGAGAATTCAATTCGTCAAAGAGACTACCTGATTCAAAAGAACTTGAAGAAGTATTGCAATCTTCAATCACAGGATGATCAATTTCACCAATGGATATCTCTTTTCTTAATGCTTGACCTTCAACAACATTCCAAATTCTTCTTCCTTCTAAATTAGACTTTCCCAACTCTTGAAACAACCTTCTACTAGGGTCCTTGGTAAAGAAAGATCTTCTTCCTTCCAGCTTTGCAGATATTAATGATAAATCTTACTTGATATATGTTAAGACACTGGTATTTATTAAAAATTTAAACAACACAGAGTCACCACTAAGGATTTTCACCTTAGTTCGTGCAAATGCACTATGAAAGACCTATCAAATGTCTATCAATACTAGATTCATGCAAAGCTTACAAGATCTACTCTTCTTCTACCCAAATTTATCAATTGATGATACAAACATTAGTTCAGTAACTGTATAAGTTGGAAATATTGCACTCAGAACTTACAACTTTGAACAATTCTTACAGATCTGAATAGATAATGATGTTTCAGCAATGTATTTGCACTTTAAAATTTTTAAGAAGCATTACTAGGGTCTATATGTGTTGCTGATGGTGTTCAAACTTTGCACACAACTTCATTTCCCTGGCAACGGCGCCACCAGTGTTGGTATCCAATTTTTTTCTCCCTTTCAAGCTGAGAAGCATTACAAATTTGGCACAGAGCTTAGAGATAGATAGATCATGATGTGTGTTGTTTTGTAGCCGGGGATGAGATCTAACTAGCCCTTTGTCACTCATATTTGTGGAGAGATGGATATCACCTTCAAGAGGATTTGACATATCCTCACTTCTTTAGGTTGTGCCTTTCGACCAGGGTGAGAGGACCCAAAGTGTAACCTCTGTTTGATGAAGGAGGTGGATATATCCTTCTTTTGCACAAATTTTATGAATAAAACCTTGGGAAAGTATGATCAATACTCCATAATTTAACTCTCAAGAGTTGTCACTTCTAAAAGATGGAGATACTTTCAAAACAAGGCTAAGATTACTGAAGACATTATGTAATCCTAATTGTTCTGCATATTTTAGTAAATAGATTTTGTTGCCTTGTTGATATACATGGAAAACAAGGGTGGTTCAGGATGGATTCATGGTTTTTGAATAATTTTGGTGGGAGATTAAGCAGGATAAAATTGATTATACCAGATCTTTGAGAGACTTCACAACAAATTGGAAAGCTAAATGATAGAAAGCTTTGGAATAGCTAAAATATTCCTTCAACTAGAAGGTGTGAATCAATGGAGGTCCAGATCAACACATTTTCACACAATATTTGAGAATCTAACACGAAGGATCGAGGGAAAGACTCAATAAAACATCAAAGACCCCTGGTTCCTCATGCCTAAGATACACTCGAAGGCTTACATACAATATTTATCGAAAAATGATAGTGAAGTGATTTTAAATTGTTTATCTCATCACAAGATGAAGGCTCTTCTTGAAATGAAATTGTAAATTCCACTAAACTGTCATAGGGACGAGATCCTGTGTGATTCAGAGGGACTTTAACACAAGATTGCAATAGGAATAAGAAAAAATACTTGCAGACATTTTGAAATAAAGCACACACAAATTGTATCAAAATTGACACAGATTAACTCGAAATTGATTAAATTCATCAGCAGGGGAAACTTTCTTAGAACAGTCTCAGAGCTTGTCAATGGCTGTACACTTGCAACCAACTTGATATGATAGAAAATCTAACACAGAAGAAATTAACCAGGTATCTCGGATTGGTCTCTCAGGAAGACGGGATCTCTCAAATTTTCTCTTAAGGATTCAACCCCCCAACCATTTGCAAGATTATTCTGATTGCATTTATACATTTAACTCACTCACTCATCCCAAAATTTCCTCCCAAAAAAGAAGAACATTCGAGGGACCTTTGCTTGTTTCCAATTTTCCTCAGAAAGCAATGTTTAATGAATTCACATCTGAAAGTTGCTAGGTGGACAAATTATGAACTGTTCCACTTCCTAGACATTCGACTATGAATAAGATGTCATGCCACAACCTTTTTGAAAATCCTTTTAATCATTTTGATTCTTTCATGTGATAAATCCCTGTTTAAATCATTCTCTAGAGGCTCTACACAACTGGATCTGATAGGAAATCCTTTTCGCTCTCAAGGAAACACATTTTCCATCCTTTGCACCTGCAACCTTCATCATTTCATACTTTTCCCTCTTTTTCCTCTGCAACTCTACCCCGCATCCTTCTTCTCTAGTAATTCACATTTTTGCAACTTCCTGAGCAATTCCAACTTCAAAAATATGGATCTTAACAAGATCCTTGGACTCACAAATTATGTTCTAAATCCATTCAATGACACTTTACAAACAAAACTGACAAGGAATTTTATCAAAAATGATGAAAAACAATGCATATTCGCATCTCTAGGAGTCTTGGAGCAAAAATGGCAGGAAAAACAGACACAATGCACAACGACCGTTGATTATGCCCCTTTTCCACTTTATTTTATAACCGTCCACGTGTTTCCTTGGCGCAAATATAAAGGAAAAGTACAAGGAAAAGTTTCCAAACAAGTGCGGGCCTTCCACGTGCCCTAGGCCCAAGAAAAACGCCTTTTGGTCTGTAAAAAAAAGTCTAAGCAAAAAAGGAGCCAGCAGAAGCCTCTACGTGTCTCAATGGCACACTTTGAGATGGTCCCCAAAAGCAGAGACCCCAATCAAGCGCAGGATCACCATGTGTCTCAGTCTAGAAGAGTTGTTAAAAACATTGAAGGATCAGTAGAAGGTGCCATGTGCCTACGGTCCGAGACAGTTTTGCTTGGCCATTGAAAAGTCCAAGCAAGGGCAGAGTGATTGGAAGCCTCCAAGTGTCCTCCTAATGCTTCTTCAAAATAAAACTTAGGGGCATGTCCCCAAATAGGTGTGTTCCCTCCACGTGTCCTAGGCCTTTCAAAATTTCTTTGAAAATTATAAGTATAGAGTGGAGCCGGCGGAAGCCTCCACATGTCTCCCTGTCGCAATTGTTAAGGTGGGACCCTGAGGCGGATCCTCAAATGAGCGTTGGTCCTCCACATGTCCATGGTCTGCCAAAGCTGCACCGGCTGCATGAAAAATTTGTCTAAGTCTGGACAAGGCAATGGAAACCTCCACGTGTCTCCTTGGCACAACTCCAAGGCCAAACCAAAAGGTGAATTTTCATATGAGCGTCGACCCTCCACGTGGACATGTTTTGAGTTGAAGCAAGACTTAGAGTTTTCAAAGTTCCCTACTGAGTTGAATCCAACCAGAAAGGGCCACATTTCCATAGATGCTGAGATGTAAATTTGAAAGGGAAAAACACACCTGTCAAATCGTAAAAAGTAGGAAAATCACCATTTGAGCCCGGAAATGAATCTTTCTTCACAGAAAAATAGTTTGGAAATGATATAAGGCCAAAATATGATCCTCAAATTCACATCTAATCACGTTTTCACATATATTTGGGACAAAAATGATAGGGAAAATAAAACATGACTGTGGAAAATGGAAGGAAGGGAAAAAACTTGATTTTTCACCCAAGTTACAGACTCTTTTACATAGACAAAGGAACGAAAAACAAATTCTAGACTTTAAAGTGATCCTCAACCAAGGAAGGGACTGATCATGGAAACCAAAGGGAGGATCAAGTTTTTATGCATCAATACGAGGGAGATAGAGAAGATGACAGGGCTCGTAAATTATAGAACTTTAAGGACAAACGGGGTGAGACCAAATTGAGCACTAATAGTATATATATAACAACACAATCATTAATTTTATGGGTTACGATAAATCATGTTTCCACATAATGTAGCCAAGGTGCAAGTAATTCACAATAGGGGTCATACGATCCCCATATGCCTCTATTCACGACTTGAATAATCTCATATTACACAAATTACATGCATGATGAACACAATAAATAACATTACAACATAGAATCAATTTCAATACATTATGGTGACACACACAATTCATCACAACAAGGTGATGACATCACGATACAATCCAATTCATTCTTCACCAATTTTGTCATGCAACAAATCAAAACACCTTCATATCATATCATAACAAAAATCTCCATCACTCCATAATTCACAATAACATTCATTTCACACACAACCAGGAAACACATCACACATGAAATCCTCACTGAATCCAAGAAAAGGAGAGCGTATAATCCCATCACAAGGACATCAACATGATAAAAAATATACACTAAGTGACATACACAACATGTGCGTTCATAATATCACAATTACAAACACTAGTCACATCACAACATCTATCACATTACTCTTCCAATCTCCACCATCACCATGCAAAAATCATCACCACTCCAATCCATCCCTAAGGTTCAAGAGCACAAACCTCCGCTCTGATACCAAGTCTAACACCCACATTTTACACACACAAAAACAATAGTAAAAATACCAGAGTAATTTTTTTTTGACTTACGTTGACATTTACACGACACTACAGGGGATCACTTAGAACAAAACGTAACACATGATATGTTTGCATAAACATTAACCCACATAGACAACATGAATACATGTGGTGCACATCAAGGGCACTCTTCTATTTTTTCCAAATGACAAGGCACGACATAACAATTCACAACATAATGATTCAAATATAGAATAAAATTGTAGATAGGGTCATTCCCACATGTTACAAACATGTTTCAATCTTAACTTAAGTTCTAGAAAGACTCATAATGTGTGATTCATACATTCCTCTTCCCTTTTACCAAATTTATTTTATATTTTTTAACATTTAAATTTTAGTGTATCTTATTAAATAAGGATCATCTACTTTATTTCAATTACTTGTTTAATTCACCAGCTTATTAATATAGTACTAATTTACACAAAAAACTACTAGGTCTTATCCCTACGATTCACTCCCAAGGGCAAGCATCCTGATCTTATTTCATACCTCTGTTAGACAACGAAACAAGTGTTAGTACAATTGAGGTGAAGTTCACTTTTTAAAAAGGATTTAGGATCATGTTTCTTTCAATCATTTAGAATCGGATAATTAATTTAGTACCTAATTATTATTATATGAATTAGGTTCTTACCCAAATCAAGAGTGTTTAATCACATTAGATGGAAGACCATGTGTTGATCCGGAAAAATCATTCTCATGCAGGTGAACACCGAGACTACAAGCCACAAGCAACTCTGAATGATAGAGGGCTTAGGACCTCAGATGCAGATATTGATTCTGGATACAGGCGTAGAAAAAATATATTTGTGAGAAAGAAGATAGATCTACAAGATGGAAATAGATAAGATTAGATAATGCTATATGGGGGCTACCTAAAAAAGTAGATCCGGGAAGCATTAACTTCCTAGGTGGTTTTCAACCCCCGTGTTCACAAGAAAATAATGAATATCTAGTGATAAGATGACATGCCAAAACTAAAGAGATTTGCAATATGTTGAATAAATAATATAAATATGATACCAAGCCAATATTTTGATATAACAACTTAATTGTTAGACTGACAATATGAGACTGATAGAGCTCCACCTCCAAACACTCCACAATATGATTCAAAGCTCCACAAACAAATATTATGAATTTTTAAGATTGATAATTTCAAAAAAAATTCTCCTCCTTTTAGAGGGGGAGAAAGAGTCTTATTTATAATTTGAATGTGGATTACAATAAAGGATTAATGAATAACTATAATTTTAAAAATCAATCTTGATTAAGAGGACATGATGAAGAGTTGATTTGATGGTGCGATTCATGATGTGAGAAAAGGAAATGATGTGATGTGGAGTGGGGACATGGTTAGGTGTAATAGTGAAGTCATGTGCTCACTTTACACTATTGAATTTTGGATTTGTTGTCGGATAGGGAGATTTTTGAATTATTGACTTCATGGGTGGGGTTAATAATTTAATAATTTAAAGGGATTGAATTTTTAGGTGGGAATTGATTTTGACTTAAGTGGGGAACATGTGGGATTGTTGATTTATATACATATTTTTGAATTATTTAAATATTAAATAGGATGATATGACTTATTTAAAATAAATTATTTAACATAACATAGTTTTGGCATGTAATAAGAGATTAACATGGTTATAAGATTAATTAACTGAATATGAATTTTCAGTAAGAAACGAGATTTCAGTAAGCCTTCTGAAGGGGACCAAAACAAAGGGTGATACCAAAATATGGTGTCTACATTTGCCCCTTTTTGTTGAGTGGTTTGTGAGAGCAAACCACGAGACAAAAACAAAAAGGGTTAGATGAAAGATGTGTTTGAGGATGGATGAAGACATGACCAAAGACAAGATGCCCCAAGAAAAAAAGGATCGCAATAACAATAAAAAAAGTATGGCGGTGACTCCAATATCACATCAGTAGAGGACAATTGCGGTCTCCACAGAGACAGATGACAACGTTCTACAGACCAGTGAGTGGGTAAAAACCACTGCAGTATGGATGTAAACTAAGATGACCAATGGGTCATAGGAAAACATCAAAATATGTGCAACTGAATGTGAAAGATGTGCGTAATCCTTTGTTTGCGATGAATTGTGTGAAAAATCATGTGTCCACAAAAGGGTCGTGGATGAAGACAATGATGCCCCAACACAGGGCATGAGAAAGACACAAAGTGATTTATATACGCCGATAAGTAAAAGAATGAAAAAGGTTCCCCATGATAGGGTACGAAGATGACATAATGGAAGATGGATATGTAAATAAAATTCCCCAGGGGGAATAACCATAAATGTGCATATGATGAGAAGATAGGATAAAAGGGTGAGATAGAATGCCCTAAAGGTGTGATAAATATGATGACAATCATGTTTCATAAGAAATATGCATAAGTGTTAGTAAATTATAAGGTAAAATCAGTCTTACTTGTTCAATAAGTAGGACAAGAAGTAAAGATACTTTTGCGACAAAACAAAAGTAGAGAAAGTATGCATGGAAGAGTATAAGTTCAAATAGGTGTTGGCCATTATGGTATCCTCTAAGACAAAAATGTCCCAGGAGGATGGGATGAAAGATGTGTATGATAGATGACAGAGATAAGATAAAGTGGACTTGGTTCAAGTAGAAAGGACATGGTGGAGGAGAGAGGTCAAATAGTAGAGAAGGACAATAAGAGAGGTGAGAAGATAGACGAAAGCACAAACAGAGAGAGAATAATATTCAACAATAGGGTAGTGGGAAAAGATAAGGGGGAAATAAATAGGTAAGGTATGAGGGACCTGGAGAAAAAGAAAATAGAGAAAGTGAGCAGGAGAAGAAGAGAGGGAGGAAATTTAAACAAGAAGAAGATGAGATGAGGAGGAAAAAAGAGATTAGAAGGGAAGTTGAATGTATAGAGATATATCATAGTAAAGAAGCAGCAGAGATAATAAAGAGGAGAAATGGTGGAAGAAAGAAATGATGAAGGAAAAAGAAGAAGACAAGAAAATGACAGAAGAAGGGATGAAAGGGAGATGGAGATCAAAATAGAGGGAGAGAAAGAACGGATTACATGAAAGAGATGATAGAACTGAGAAAGAAAAGGTGTGAAGAATATGAGAGAAGGATGATTGGAGAGATGAATATGTATAGTAGGATGGAAAGATGAAGGAGATGAAGAAGATGAAGAAGTTAAATAAGATGGGGGAGGAGGTAGAATGGAAAAGATAAAGAGAGGCACCATGACGAGCTAGGAGGATGGGGGTGGTAGAGAAAGAAGCTCAGTAATGGGGGAAATGAAAATAAGAGGGAAAGAAGGGATGATATAGCCAAAACAGGAAATGAATTGAATATGAAATCTGAACGTCATGGAAATGCATGTGGATGGTGAGATGATTAGGAATATGGGACAATGCTGGTGAGTCAGGTTATCAACGGGGAAGTACGATGAAAGTGCGAGGAGAAGAGGAGATGAAGATGATACAAATGATATGAAAGAAAACCAGAGGTAGAAAGGAGGAGAGGACAACAAAGAAAAAGGTGCAAAGGTAGTATGTGATGAAGATAGTAGAGATATTGAGAAAGGCGAGTGGGAAGATGAAAAGGCAATACCAGTAGAAGGATGCTAGGAGAAATCCTCAGATGATGATTATAGGATCACAAAAGGAAAAATGGAGGAAGAGAAAATCAAGGAGGTAAAAAAGAGTGAACCGATATTAGTAGACTGAGGGAAGAAACGAGTTTTAGGAGAAGTCCACCAATAATTCTTAGTGTGAGAATGGAAGATGATGCTTACATAATGTCAAATGAATGATGATAATGACAAGTAAATATGGTGATAGATATGGGGAAGTATTATAGAAAATGGACCAGAAAGAGTAAGGAAAGGAGGGCTAATGATATGTAAGAAGATAAAGGTGAGGAGAGAATGCAATGGACGAGGATGTGGATGAAGATGACAGAAGTAAAGATGAAGGAACAAGACATAGTAAGAGAGGGTATGAAGTAGTCAAGCTGGATTTTAAATGGGGGGTGACGGAGATGATATTTGATGAAGTTTGAGATATTTTGTGCGAGGAAAAAAGATAAGGGAAGAGGATGTGTTTGTGGAGAATGAAGGAAAAATATCGGATGATGGGAATATGAAGGAAAGAGGAAAGGCAAGGAGACAGATCATTCTTAAGAGAGACTCTTAAGTAAGATCGTCATGCTGTAGGAATAGTTAAGTAGGATTGCCAAGCCGAAGAAGAAGAATGATGAAAAATACTGAGCGGTGTACACTAAAATGGAATAGGAAATGAAAGCACGTGCAATAACAAGGAAAGAAAGGAATGTGAAATGAGTGGATGGGGGAATGTATGCAGTGCAAGATGGAGAGTGTAAGGAAAATTCTTAATTAGGATGCCTATGTTGTACGAGTGATGATGTCAGAGTGTTAAGCAAGAATTTATGGATTAGAAAGATGTTTCTAGCGTTGAAGGGAACAAAAAGCAATGAAGGAGTTTCTACAGTGGTAGAATATTAAGAAAGAGCTACATTTTGATTAAGAAACTTACGTGGAATGGATGATTAAGTAGGATTGTCAAGTTGAAAGAAGAATGAAAGGGAAATCAAACAATAAAATAGATGGCAGTAAAAGGATATTAAGAGAAAAGCACAAAATTAATGGCTCAGGTGGATGACACGTGAAGTATTGAACAAATAATGGAGAAGGACGAAGTGGGTGAGAAGATCAGCGGAGAATGAAATTAGGTGTATTTTAGGAGAAAATTGGGTTGATAAAGGGGACTAGGAGGAATGAATGGTCAACAGACATAATCATGAATGAGACCTTGTCCTGAATGATAGGGTCTACTTCAAGTAGGTTTTCTGTGCTGTGCGGGGCATTATGTAGATGTGCCAAGCTGGGGGTGAAAGGTCTGAGATGGTGATGAAGAGGATAATGAACAATGGTGGGGGATGAGGAGATCTACCAGATAATGAATGCTACCTGAGAGTGTTATCCTCAAGCAGAATTCACAAACTGCAACAGAAGGTCAAGTAGAATTCCCAAACCAAATAATGCATTAGAAAGATTGTTTGAAGATAATAATGGATTTCATGGATTTATGGATGATGTTGAGAAGGGACATCTTTAAGAGTAAACATATTGATACAGATTTTATGACATGAAATTTTATTTCTAAGGAGATAATTGTGATGAAAGATGACTTTGATGAAATGAATGTTGCATAACCATAACAAGGGTCAAGTAAGAAAGTCATGCTTTTAACTCTGATAAAAAGTAAACAAGAAAGATACTACTCAAAGCATTGCACTTGCAGCCGATAGCAGGTATTACTACATAATTAATGAGATTTGATTACATCACAAGACCAAGAGGAAGATATGGATGAAGTATGCTCATAATCCTAATGTTGACATGACAAAGGAGTTGGAGATGTAGCTTGTATGTGGGAAAAAGGTTCTCCAAAGATGGTATTTCTGATTTCTATGCCCCAGCTCTGGGAAAGAGGAAGAATAGAATAAAAGAAAGTTGATCAATGCGGGAAGATTTCTGGGAATGTTGATAAAAGGAAGGTTGATCAATGTGGAAAACCTTCCCAGATGCCATAATAACAGAGTAGCCATCCTTCTAGAGTATGGTCTACTTTAAACATAATATGAAGGGCAAGAATAATATATATATGATAGCCGTCCTTTGAGGGATCGGTCTATTTCTCTTGATTTTGCCTTTGACTTTGCATTTGCATATATATATCACAATTGTCCTTCGAGGGATTAGTCTGTTTCTGATAACCTTGATCTTTTCTTTTCACATAGACATGAATTTGTATCTTTTCATAGGGAAGAGCTAGGGATAGCTAGGTAAACTACCTAGGAGGGGAGAATGAATGTACAAGAGACACCCCTAGACCCTCTACATGAGTAAAAGAGGAAAATGAGATGGTGATGGATGTAATGATCATGGGGTTCTCACAAAATGGGAGAACTTATTCACAGTGAATATGCTACGAGTAGAGTCGTGATACTCATATTCAAGGTCATGACTAGTAGTGACGGTAGACCACATGATTCAAAATCATTACGACGATAGATGGAAGGGGGATACTGGTGGAGGAATCAGTCTAAAGATAAGATTATACTCATAAGTGTATGCACTAACAATAGAATGGTCCATAAGTGCAATGCATTAAGAGGTTCAATCTCTGGTTTACAATCAGGGGAGGCTAAACGATAAGCCCCAGACCCATACTTATGTGTGATAATATATGGTTTGATCCAGTTAGGAGAAAATTTTCCGCGTTGACTTCTTTCTAAGGTAGTGACATTTTGATTTTATTTTAGAACCAGGTCACCTATTTTTAAATTGCACGCTCATTGATGTGTTTATTTTAAGCACATTGGATATGATCTTGATAGACATGATGGTGCTCAAGAGTGAGAAGATGACGTTCGTCTAATAACTCAAGTTGCATTAGCCGTTCATGACAATAATCTTCATTAGACATGAAGTTGTGAAGAGACACACGTAAAGATGGAATTTGAACTTCAAGGGGAAGGATGGCCTCGGAGCTGTATACCAGATAAAATGGAGTAGCTCCTGTGGAAGTGTGAATGCTAGTGCAATAGGCCCACAGGGAAAAGGGAAGTTGGAGATGCCAATTTCGTCCTGCTCGATCATATAGTTTTAGCCAAGATATTTCAAAGAGTTTTATTAATAGCCTCAACTTGACTATTAGCTTGAGGATAATACGGGGAAGAAAAGCTAAGCTGGATTTTAAATTTATCGTTGATCTTTGTAAGGTATTTGTTTTTAAATAGGATTTTCCATTGTCCATAATAATTTTATGAGGGACGCCAAAGTCAGCAAATGATATGATGATATATAAAATTAATGATTGGGCCAGATTTAGTAGAGGTGAGTGGGATTTCCTCTACCCATTTAGTAAAATATTCAGTAGTAGTAATAATAGAATGATGTTGTTGTGATGAATAGAGGATTTATTAGACCAATAAGATCAAGACCCCATTGTGAAAAGGGCCATAAATCTTGGGCAGGCTGTAAAGCCTAGCTAGGAATACAGATAAGGTTAGAGTGTTGTTGACATCTTAGACATTTCTTGACATATTCAGAAAAATCATGATTTAAAGAAGGCTAATAATAGCCAAGACAAAGAACACGTTTGGCAACAGATAATCCACATGAAATTCCCACCACAAATACCGTCGTGAACTTCTTGGATAGCTATAGAGGCTTCATGGGATTGGAGGCATCGGAGAAGGATACCATCAAACCCGCGTTTGTAAAGAATACCGCCAAGGATTACATAACGAGTAGCATGTTGGATAAAATATCTCTTAGCATTTTTAGAAAGATCAAGGGGAGTAATGGATTTGGATAAATAATAAAAAATTTGTGAATACCAGAGGTCTGAAGAATTAGATTCGAACTAGATGAATATGAGATATGCCATAGAATGGTTGTTTACGATGATGTATAATAACTGAAAGCTGGGATTCTTGTGTTGTCCATGGGATAAGATCCACAAGGGATGCCATTATATCATCAAAACGATTGGTCGAATGCGGGACATATTGAATAGTGTAAGAATCGAAGGATTTAAGAAGATTATGAAAAATATCACGATATAGTTGTAAAATATCATTTTTACACTGATATTCACCAGTGACCTGCTTTATTATTAGTTTAGAATCACCAAAAATGTCAAGGATACGAACACCAAGAAATATAACAATTTCTAGTCCTAGATATAAGGGCTTTGTATTCTGCCATATTGTTTGTACATTCAAAATCTAATTTGAAAGATAAGGGGATTGGGGAATCCTCAAGGAGGAATGAGAACAACTCTTGCCCCTCTGCCTTGCTAGTCATTTAGAACCATTGAAGAAAAGAATAATTTTAAGGGGATCATGATAAAATTGATTGATTGATTCATCTGGGAAATGATTAGAAGGATTATGTGTATTTGAAAGAGGGGAGTAGACTAATTGATCCACAATAGCTTGACCCTTAATTGTTTTTTGAGGAATGAATTCCAAGTCAAGCTCGGCCATGAGAAGGAGCAATCGGGTGATGCGATTATTTTGATATGGCTTAGAATGCATCACTTTGAGGAGTTGAAAGCTAGTAACAATGTAGGTTTTATGATTAAGAAGATAGTGTCGAAGTTTTGATGCAACGAAGAAAATAGTGCAACACAAATTTTCCGCTTTAGAGTATCATGTTTCACAATCATGGAGAGTACGACTGATATAATAAATGGCTTGTTCACATCCCTTGATTATCATGGTGTGCTAACATAGCTCCTAGAGCATGATCAATTACAGAAACATATAAATAGAAGGGTTCTACTTCGCGTGGAGGTGTGAGTACTGGTGGAGATAAAAAATATCGCTTAAGATCTTCAAAAGCATTTTGGCAGTTTTGATCCCAATCAAAGGTTATGTCTTTTCGAAGAAGGTGATGAAATGGCTGACAAGTGATTAGAAAGTTGCAATATGAAGAGACAAATAGATTAGAAGTCGACCTTAAAGACTGTGAAGTTGTCTTGAGATTGGAAGGAGGAGGCATTTCAAGAATTGCTTTGATTTTTTTGGGGTCAACTTCAATGCTTCTGATACAGACAATGAAGCCCAAGGAGTTTTTTGGTAAGAACTCCAAAAACACACTTTGCCAGATTGAGACAAAGGGAGAAATGAATGAGACACTTGAAAAGTATCTCAAGAAATGAAATATGGTCACATCTATGTTTAGATTTTGCTAAGAGATCATCAACATGGTCCTTCTACAGTTTGATGTAAGAGGTCATGAAAGATATATGCCATGGCTCGTTGATATGTAGCCCCAACATTCTTTAAACCAAAGGGCATGACATGATAACAAAAGGTACCCCATGAGGTGATAAAAGATGTCTTGTGCTGATCTTCAGGTGCAATCAGAATCTGATTGTAACCAGAAAAACCATCCATTAAAGAGAGCATCTCATGCCCCGCTGTAAGATCTACAAGTTGGTTGATACTTGGAAGAGGGAAATCATCTTTAGGACATACGAGGTTAAGATATAGAAAATCAATACATATACGAAGCTTTCCAGATGCTTTTGCGATGGGTACAATGTTAGAAACCCATTGGGGATAATCAATGGGGATAATGAAGTTGGCAGATAGGAGACGTTGCAATTCTTCTTTCACAAGAAGAGAACCTCGAGGATGCATTCGATGAAGCTTCTGTTTGACTGGTTTGGCATTTGGAGATAACAACGATGTTGTGAATAACGATGGAGGGGTCGAAACCTGGCATGTCCAAATATGACCATGCAAATGCTTGGCTATGCTTGGACAAAAATGAAGTGAAGGCTTCGAGCTCTTGAGGTGTCAAATACTGGCCTATTTTAAGGATGTGGTGCTCCTGAGGCGCTCCAATAGTAATGTCGATAGTGGATTCATTCAAGAGATTTGATTTTTGTGGCAGATGAGTTTTCTGATCTTAAGAACCTTTAGCTCCCATGTAAGAGAGAATGGAAGTGTCATCATCGCATTGAAGAATGTCAATGATAGGGGAATCTTCCTCTACCATTTTTGGATATTTAAGGGGAAAAGACTCGTGTTTCATTTTTGGCTTGATAAGTCACCGGTCTGAGAAAGATGGTTGAAATAAATAAAAAAGTTAGGGGGAATAAGAACCGTATCGCCTTGATATGGATCTGTGAGATAATTGGATGGAGAAAATTCATTATCTGAGCTGGAAGGATAGTTGGAAGGAGATGAGATATTATTTGAATCTGGATAGGATAGTTGGAAGGAGAAGAAATATGTTTTGAATTGGTAGTATATTCTGATGGAGAAGAAATGGATGAATCAATATGGATGGGAGAAGACACATATGTTCTAGGAGGGTGTATGGTGGGATCGTCATATCCCAAACCAAATTTTTGACATGATTCATGGGCTTGAGAAAAGATATTACCGTGAGGCCCTTGTTCATAGCACCCCAAACAAAACCCCTTCCATGCACAACGATAGAGGTATGTGTGAGCGAAAGATGGTTTACTAATAAATCCGAAATCGCCTGTATATCTTTTGGCATGAAAACAATTTTTAGTGTGAAAAGAAGGTTGATCAAGGCCGCCATATACTAAATTGGTTTTGAGGGAAGAAGGGCCAAATGAGATGATTTCCCTAATATTTGATTGATACATAGGGGCTTTATCGGGGTGGCCGAGGCGATTAGGAGAAGGAAGGGTATTGAGAGTGAGGAGTTGATATTCCCCTAAAGCAATATTTTACGTTATTGGATCAGAAGAATATGTTTGAGGCATGGTAAATGGAAGTATAAAAGAACTGGTGGATGCATCAGGAGAAAAATTGGTTTTAGGAATAAGGACATCTTTAGGTCTATAGATCATGCGACATGTCTTGGAAGGGGGGATCTCAACTGGAAGAGCATAAGTATTCCCTTCAGATTCATATTTGATACAACGATGAAGAGTAGATGGAACACAATGAATAGCATGAATCCAAGGACGTTCCAGTAAAATATTATATTGGAATTCTCCTTCAATGATGTAGAAAATTTCGTGGAGGATTTTATGGCCAACACAGATAGGAAGAAAAACCATTCCTAACAGGGGTGTGACAACATCGTTAAAGCCGCAAAGAATGGTAGGAGATTTGGCAACAATGGTATTGGGAAATTTAATCTGATTGAAGGTATGAGAAGAAATGATATTAATATTGACACCATTGTCAATCATAGTTCAACGGATGCAGGTGTCATCGATATAGACTGTGATGAATAATGGTAGATCATGTTCTTCTTGTGGTATCCTAGGGATTTCTAAACTTTCAAATGATACAGTAGTAGATGTTGCAAAGGCATGAGCTAAAGCCGTGAAAGGTTGGGGCTCATAAGAGGATACCGAGATCTATTACAAGACCTCCATAAGATCTTGTTTATGATGTGGAGAGCTTTGAACAAGCTCATAGAGTGACATTTTGATGGGGGCCTAGTGAAGTTGTTTAATAATGGTATATTCAATAGAGGAAGGATTTGGGGTGGCTAGAATAGATACCTTGGTTTTAGAAGAAGATGAAGGCATTGTTGTGGGATGATTGGTAGGAGAAGCGATGACAACCTTTTTCCGTGATGGAGGTGTGGAGGAAGCGATCTCCTTAGGAGGAGGGATAGCGAAATAAGTCTTAGGGGTAGATGGTGAGGTGGAGTCAGAGTTATATGGATTTAAATGGGTGGTTATCTGAATAGCATTGACTACAAGGAAAATCCTTAGGATCATCCTCTTTTGATAATATGTTGGTGGCATTGGTGGTTATATCTCTATTTGGTAGTGGAGTACTGACATGATTTCTTAATGAAAAGGGTGGTTGAGATGTTTGAACAAACACATGTTGGGATGTCAAATTTGATGGAGGAGATGGTAGAATTGGTCTTTTATCGTTAATATTTTTACTAAAAAAAATGATGCATGATGGATTGGAGAGATTTGCAACATTCAGTGTTATGTCCAGGGGCACGGTGAAATGCACAAACAAGATTCAAATCAAACCAGGAAGCTCTTTGCATGTTTGGATCGGAAAATTTAATTGGTGGTAAAGTGATGGTTGAGGCTTGGAGTAGATGGTGAAACATAGTGGTATAATAACCTGGTGTTATCGACGGAGAACTTTGGAAGGATGCATGGGAAGGTGATGATGTAATAATGGATTTAGACATTGTTTTGGATTTGGAAAAGGTAGATGAATGTGCTTGATGCGGGATAGTAGTGGAAGACACAGACGCCTTTGAATTTTCTTTAAGATATTGGTTAGAAAAGGGTGTTTACATTGTTCTAGTGGTAGTATGTGTTGCTGGTGAAGGGAAGGTTCCAAAAATAGAAGAGGAAGACAAGGGGTGTGATCCTAAAAAATAAGGAGATGATGTGGTTTCCGAGGAGCTTCTATCGGGAATAGTGAGGTCTACTTTAGGATGAGGATGTGTGTTATCCTACAAAATTGACAAGGGCAATTTTGTAGGTAACCATACCAAAATTTCATTTTGGTCCCCTGAAGAAGTCTGACAACGTTCAAAATGGCCTAAAAATCCATTTCGAAAATCAAGTTTTTTAGAACTTAGCCATTTTGAACTTCTTTAAAGCCGGTGCAGTTTTTGAGGTGTCAACATTTCAAAAATTGTGCCTTTTTATACTGGACGCAGGAATTGACATGTCAACATCAACGAAGTTGCACCCCTTTGGTGCAGGAACAACATCATTAAACATGAGCCAAGTATGTGCACTAAGGTGCTAAAATTATCATGTCAACATAAAAAAATGTGCGCTTAAGGCGGTGGAAGAGTGGTGTCGACATCAATGAAGCTGCGCTAAGGCGCCCTTTTTGTCATGTTGACACTCTCAAAGCTGCGCCAAAGAAATTTGGTGAAATAATTAATGCCAGGTTTTCTATAAATAGGCACTCAACACCTGTCATTTTCACAAATTGAAAATTGTGAAAAGTGTTTTCTCTGCACCTGTCAGCTGTCCTTGTCCCCCCCGCGTGCCGTTTTTCGAGCTTGTGGACCCCAACATCTTCCTTTGTCCTTTATAAAACCGAGTAAGTGGCTTCTGTCATCCTTGTTGTTATTATGGTTTTTGTTTCTTGGTTATTGTTAGGTTTTAGGGTTGTTATAAACAAAAAGATCAAATCTTAAATGAAAAACCTAACAATCCATAACCATCTGGAAGCCCCTTTTCCTCTCCTTTCAGATCCGTAAATTTGGAAGGCCCCTGCCTCTAAAAAAATCTAAGGCCTCCTTTTCACTGCTTATTATCTTGTTACAAAACCTCTCTTTACCATTTGAAGAAACCAAGAGAGAGAGGAAATATGAGAAATTGAAAAGAAATCACCAAAAAACCTCAGCGCACTATTTTTACATGTTGCAACCCTCATAGTTGCGCCTTGGCACACTGTCCTCACTTACAACATATCCCTAACCCGTGCCCAGTATAAAAACACTTAGCAACTTTGTAAGGGCGCATGCGCATCCTGCACAACATCAACATATGATGCTGTGAGCTTCAAAACCATGCCAAGTTCTTTTCCCCTTGTCACATTGATTTCCTTTGTAGCATATTCAAAAATTGCACCTTGGGTGCACTTATAAGCCATGCAACACCATCCTTTTCAGCACCCAGCTAAAGTAAATTTCCAAATGCGTAAGCACATATTCCTTGACATCAACATGACATGTTGTATGCTATAAATCCGCGCCCTGCGCTTTACCCTTTGGTGCCGCCTTCTGTCATGCAACACCCCTCAAAAGTTCTCCCTTTATAACCTTGGTACAAATTTTCTCCTGTCAACACTGGAGCAACCTTTTACATGTTGATCTCTCCAAAAGTGCGTCTAACCTTTTTAAGCCTCTTTAGCATGCTTTGAACTTGTGCCTTGTACCCTAGGCCTTATAATTGCTCATTATTCTTTCTGTAATATTTTTTTATGAATAAATTGATGGTTGACATGGCTCTTCTGTGTTGGACCTCCTTGATTCTCCTTGTAGAACAACAATAGCCATCCTCCAGCTCACACATGTCTTCATCAAGCAAAAATCCAACAAAGTCTAAAGGTAAAGCTAAGCTGACAGAATAAGAGATGAAGTACAAATATCAAAAAGTTAGGATGCTTGACTCATATGCAGATAGTGATCTCGACATCAGAGACTCCGAGCTTGGGCATATTGATATGGATGACTTCTGGGTGAGAACCAACCAGGAAACTAGTGGCCCATGGATGAACAAGCTAGTAGGAAGCAGATTGCACTTTGTATTTTGGTCCCCTGAAGAAGTCTGACAACGTTCAAAATGGCTTTAAAATCCCTTTCGAAAATCAAGCTTTTTAGAACTTAGCCATTTCTAACTTCTTTAAAGCCGGTGTAGTTTTTAAGGTGTCAACATTTAAAAAATTGTAGCTTTTTATACTGGGCGCAGAAAGTGACATGTCAACATCAATGAAGTTGCACCCCTTTGGCGCAGGAAATGACATGTCAACATCATTAAACATGCACCAAGTATGAGCGCGAAGGTGCTGAAATTATCATGTCAACATTGAAAAATGAGCACTTAAGGTGCTGGAAGAGTGGTGTTAACATCAATGAAGCTGCGCTAAGGTGCCGTTTTTGTCATGTCGACACTCTCAAAGCTGCGCTAAAGAAATTTGGTGAAATAATTAATGTCAGGTTTTCTATAAATAGGCACTCAAAACCTATCATTTTCATGAATTGAAAATTGTGAAAAGTGTTTTCTCTGTGCCTGTCAGCTGTCCTTGTCCCCCCCGCGTGCCGTTTTTCGAGCTTGTGGACCCCAACATCGTCCTTCGTCCTTTATAAAACCGGGTAAGTGGCTTCTGTCATCCTTGTTATTATTATGGTTTTTATTTGTTGGTTATTGTTAGGTTTTAGGGTTGTTATAAACCAAAAGATCAAATCTAAAATGAAAAACCTAACAATCCATAACCATCTGGAAGCCCCTTTTCCTCTCCTTATAGATCCGCAAATCTGGAAGGCACCTGCCTCTAGAAAAATTTAAGGCCTCCTTTTCATTACTTATTATCTAGTTACAAAACCTCTCTTTACCATTTGAAGAAACCAAGAAAGAGAGGAAATCTGAGAAATTGCAAAGAAATCACTAAAAAACCTCGACACACTATTTTTACATGTTACAACCCTCACAGTTGCGCCTTGGCACACTGTCCTCGCTTACAACATATCCCTGACCCGTTCCCAGTATAAAAACACTTAGCAACTTTGTAAGGGTGCATGCGCATCCTACACAACATCAACATATGATGTTGTGAGCTTCAAAACCACGCCAAGTTCTTTTCCCCTTGTCACATTGATTTCGTTTGTAGCATATTCAAAAATTGCACCTTGGGCACACTTATAAGCCATACAACACCATCCTTTTCAGCACCTAGCTAAAGTAAATTTCCAAAGGCACAGGCGCATATTCCTTGACATCAACATGACATGTTGTATGTTATAAACCCGCACCCTGCACTTTACCCTTTGGTGTTGCCTTCTGTCATGCAACACCCCTCAAGAGTGTGCCCTTTATAACCTTGGCACAACTTTTCTCCTGTCAACATTGGTGCACCTTTTTACATGTTGACATCTCCAAAAGTGCGTCTAGCCTTTTTAAGCCTCTTTAGCATGCTTTGAACTTGTGCTTTATGCCAAAGGCCTTATAATTGCTCATTATTCTTTCTGCAACATTTTATTATGAATAACATGACGGTTGACTTGGCTCTTCTGTGTTGGACCTTCTTGATTCTCCTTGTAGAACAACAAAAGCCATCCTCAAGCTCACACATGTCTTCATCAAGCAAAAATCCAAACAAGTCTAAAGGTAAAGCTAAGCTGACAGGAGATGAAATACAAATATAAAAAAGTCAGGATGATTGACTCATATGCAGAGAGTGATCTCGACATCAGAGACTACGAGCTTGGGCATATTGATATGGATGACTTCTGGTTGAGAACCAACTAGGAAACTAGTGGCCCATGGATGAACAAGCTAGTAGGAAGCGGATTGCACTTTGCATAATTGTCCCCTGAAGAAGTCTGACAACTTTCAAAATGGCCTAAAAATCCATTTCAAAAATCAAGTTTTTTAGAACTTAGCCATTTCTAACTTCTTTAAATCCAGTGCAGTTTTTGAGGTGTCAACATTTCAAAAATTGCACCTTTTTATACTGGGCGCAGGAATTGACATATCAACATCAATGAAGTTGCACCCCTTTGGTGCAGGAAATGACATGTTAACATCATTAAACATGAGCCAAGTATGTGTGCTAAGTTGCTAAAATTATCATGTCAACATCGAAAAATGTGCGCTTAAGGCGTTGGAAGAGTGGTGTCGACATCAATGAAGCTGCGCTAAGGCGCCCTTTTTGTCATGTCGACACTCTCAAAGCTGCGCCAAAGAAATTTGGTGAAATAATTAATGCCAGGTTTTCTATAAATAGGCACTCAACAACTGTCACTTTCAAGAATTGAAAATTGTGAAAAGTGTTTTCTCTACACCTGTCAGCTTTCCATGTCCCCCCCGCGTGCCGTTTTTCGAACTTGTGGACCCCAACATCATCCTTCGTCCTTTATAAAACCGGGTAAGTGGCTTCTGTCATCCTTGTTGTTATTATGGTTTTTGTTTCTTGGTTATTGTTAGGTTTTAGGGTTGCTATAAACCAAAAGATCAAATCTAAAATGAAAAACCTAACAATCCATAACCATCTGGAAGCCCCTTTTCCTCTCCTTTCAGATCCGCAAATATGGAAGGCCCCTGCCTCTAAAAAATTCTAAGGCCTCCTTTTCACTGCTTATTATCTTGTTACAAAACCTCTCTTTACCATTTGAAGAAACCAAGAGAGAGAGGAAATCTAAGAAATTGCAAAGAAATCACTAACAAACCTCGGCGCACTATTTTTACATGTTGAAACCGTCACAGTTGCACCTTGGCACACTGTCCTCGCTTACAACATATCCCTGACCCGTGCCCAGTATAAAAACACTTAGCAACTTTGTAAGGGAACATGTGCATCCTGCACAACATCAACATATGATGTTGTGAGCTTTAAAACCATGCCAAGTTCTTTTCCCCTTGTCACATTGATTTCCTCTGTAGCATATTCCAAAATTGCACCTTGGGTGCACTTACAAGGCATGCAACACCATCCTTTTCAGCACCCAGCTAAAGTAAATTTCTGAAGGCGCAGGTGCATATTCCTTGACATCAACATGACATGTTGTATGTTATAAACCCGCGCCCTACACTTTACCCTTTGGTGCCGCCTTCTGTCATGTAACACCCCTCAAAAGTGCACCCTTTATAACCTTGGTACAAATTGTCTCCTGTCAACACTGGCACAAATTTTTACATGTTAACATCTCCAAAAGTGCGTCCAACCTTTTTAAGCCTCTTTAGCATGCTTTGAACTTGTGCCTTGCGCCCTAGGCCTTATAATTGCTCATTATTCTTTCTGTAAGATTTTATTGTGAATAACATGATGGTTGACATGACTCTTCTGTGTTGGACCTCCTTAATTATCCTTGTAGAACAACAATAGCCATCATCGAGCTCACACATGTCTTCATCAAGAAAAAATCCAACCAAGTCTAAAGGTAAAGCTAAGCTGACAGAATAAGAGATGAAGTACAAATATCAAAAAGTCAGGATGCTGGACTCATATGAAGAGAATGATCTCGACATTAGAGACTCCGAGCTTGGGCATGTTGATATGGATGACTTCTGGGTGAGAACCAACCAGGAAACTAGTCTCCCATGGATGAACAAGCTATTAGGAAGCGGATTGCACTTTGCATTTTGGTCCCCTGAAGAAGTCTAACAATGTTCAAAATGGCCTAAAAATCCCTTTCAAAAATCAAGTTTTTTAGAACTTAGCCATTTCTAACTTCTTTAAAGCCGGTGCAGTTTTTGTGGTGTCAACATTTAAAAAATTGCGCCTTTCAATACTGCGCGCAGGAATTGACATGTCGACATCAATGAAGTTGCACCCCTTTGGCGTGGGAAATGACATGTCAACATCATTAAACGTGTGCCAAGTATGTGCGCTAAGTTGCAAAAATTATCATGTCAACATCGAAAAATGTGCGCTTAAGGTGCTGGAAGAGTGGTGTCGACATCAATGAAGCTGGGCTAAGGTTCCCTTTTTGTCATGTCGACACTCTCAAAGTTGCGCCAAAGAAATTTGGTGAAATAATTAATGCCAGGTTTTCTATAAACAGACACTCAACACCTGTCATTTTCATGTATTGAAAATTATGAAAAGTGTTTTCTCTGCGCCTGTTAGCTGTCCTTGTCCACCCCATGTGTCATTTTTCAAGCTTGTGGACCCTAACTTCGTCCTTCATCCTTTATAAAACCAGGTAAGTGGCTTCTGTCATCCTTGTTGTTATTATGGTTTTTGTTTCTTGGTTATTGTAAGGTTTTAGGATTGTTATAAACCAAAAGATCAAATCTAAAATGAAAAACCTAGCAATCCATAACCATCTGGAAGCCCCTTTTCCTCTCCTTTCAGATCTACAAATCTGGAAGGCACCTACCTCTAGAAAATTCTAAGGCCTCCTTTTCATTACTTATTATCTAGTTACAAAACCTCTCTTTACCATTTGAAGAAACCAAGAAAGAGAGGAAATCTAAGAAATTGCAAAGAAATCACTAAAAAACCTCGGCGCACTATTTTTACATGTTACAACCCTCACAATTGCGCCTTGGCACACTATCCTCGCTTACAACATATCCCTGACCCATGCCCAGTAGAAAAACACTTAGCAACTTTGTAAGGGCGCATGCGCATCCTGCACGACATCAACATATGATGTTGTGAGCTTCAAAACCACGCCAAGTTCTTTTCCCCTTGTCACATTGATTTCCTTTGTAGCATAATCCAAAATTGCACCTTGGGCGCACTTATAAGCCATGCAACACCATCCTTTTCAGCACCCAGCTAAATTAAATTTCTGAAGGCGCAGGCGCATATTCCTTTACATAGATGACATGTTGTATGTTATAAACCCTCGTCCTGTGCTTTACCCTTTGGTGTCACATTTTTTCATGCAACACCCCTCAAAAGTGTACCCTTTATAACCTTGGCACAACTTTTCTCCTATCAACACTGGTGCACCTTTTTGCATGTTGACATCTCCAAAAGTGCGTCCAGCCTTTTTAAGCCTCTGTAGCATGATTTGAACTTGTGCCTTGTGCCCTCAGCCTTATAATTGCTCATTATTCTTTCTGCAAGATTTTATTATGAATAACATGATGGTTGACATGGGTCTTTTGTGTTGGACCTCCTTGATTCTCCTTGTAGAACAACAATAGCCATCCTCGAGCTCACACATGTCTTCATCAAGTAGAAATCCAACCAAGTCTAAAAGTTAAGCTAAGTTGACAGAATAAGAGATGAAGTACAAATATCAAAAATTCAGGATGCTTGACTCATATGCAGAGAGTGATCTCGACATCAGAGACTCTGAGCTTGGGCATATTGATATGGATGACTTCTGGGTGAGAACCAACCAGGAAACTAGTGGCCCATGGATGAACAATCTAGTTGGAAGCAGATTGCACTTTGCAGCTGGGCTGCCCCTAAGTGCTGTAAATAATGAGTTCATCTTGTTGGTCGCTAGGTGCTATACCAAGTACACTAGATGTGTCGAAGATAAGGAAGGAAAGGTGATTATCGACCTCACAACCTGTCACTTTAAAATAACTCTAGGCATTCCTCATCACAAGCAATATGTCGCAATAAGTTTAGAAGACTGCAAGAAGTCCTGGGATGACAACGAAGATAAATGCATGCAAGTGATGAATGAGATTTAGTTCAAGAACAAAAATCTGGTTAGCAGATGGCCTCAGACCATCCACTGCAGTGACTTCAATGAGGAACTGAGTGATACAATCATCTTCCTAAACAAAGTATATGGGCTTTCTGATGCCCATTATTTCCAAAAATGGATGCTGAGGTACTTAGCGACCATGAGCAAGAATGTGCCTAATAAACATTTTGGCTGGGGGAAATCATCAGCGACACCATCTCTCAGCAGCTTCAACATGTCCTAACAACTGGGCAGTTCTATATGAATTCCTACATTGTATACACTGCAGCATTAACGAGAGATTTCACAGGCCTAGCTTGGAATCAGGTATGGCCCCAGGTCAAAATATATGAATTCTACCCAGAACTGAAGCTCGAGGAAAGCATCTCTCAGTTCTCCAAAATCAACGACACCTTCTTCTATAATATGATCTTCTTATTGAGGCCGAATATGAGACATGGTCAGACCAACTCGAGCGTGACTGCTGTCATGAAGAAATGGGGAGCATTGTTCACACAATTCCCCACATTCACGTATCTCAAAGCGGTGAATTTTGAGGGTGAACTGACAAAGCTACCAAGGTATGCAGGGCCAAAGCTGATTCTCTTAGAGTTGTCAAGGCAACTAATCACATACCATGAGAAGTGCATGAAGAGAAAGAAAGGAGGAACTCCATTACTCCTTACAGTTGGCCGATACACCTGCACCACACTGGCCAAAGCACAGGAAATGTATGCCGAGCTTGAATTGCTGAATGTAAAGAACAACTTCCTAGCAAGGCCCACCTTCAATTTCCAGAGTTGCCTCCCAAAGGTAAAAAATGATCCCATCCATGTCCCTGAGATCGAGGACATCTACATCGACCTGACACATGAGATAGACATCAGGTGAAAGGATCACTCCTAGTTGGCTCTAGAGGATATCATCCATTATTGCGTTGCCATCGTTCTAAAAGGATTCGAAGAGCCTAATCAAGAAATTGATCAAGTTTACCTTGACACGGATGGGGAAGATTGGCCGTTCGCAGAGATCGACAGAGCCAAGGCACCAAAGACCATTCAAGAAAGGGTCAAGCCCACGTTGTAGTGCACCGAACATTGGTGCAAACAGAATGGTCTCACCTACCTCGAGGTAGGTTTCACTACTTCCCCTTCAAGTAGAGCAACTCCAAGAATGGCCCAGGTGCTGAAAGGAAAAGGAAAAGACAAGGAGAGAGAATCAAGAAAACAAGAAGAAGCTCCCCAAAGCCCTCCTACTTTTGAGAAACAAGTGGTCGATCTGGTGTCTCCAGGTAAAGAAGAAGAGACCACTGAAGCTCCAAAAAATACATCCACCCAAGATGTTATCCCAGCTACAACTATTGAGGTACCCACCATTCCTTCTTCCGCACCTTCTCCTCCCCCTATCATTGAAGAATCTATTCTTATGGATGTTTCTTCTTCTCTCCCTTCCTCCCTTCCATCTCCCACCTCTTCCATCTTCTCCTCTCTTGTGGATCTTTCACCCAGTGTTCCCTCTATCCAATTACAGATCCCTTCTACCTCCATGTCCTTTTCTTCCTCTATAGTAACTCCAGGCCCCAAAAGCAGCAACACATTGGAATCCTTATCGATGCCACCACCAAGTGTCTCAACGTTCTTCCCTGTGGACTTTATAGTTGCTTCCCCTTTCACTCTCGTTTCTTCTTCCATTCCCTCTACTCCTTCTCCCATAAGTCCAAGCTGGATTTCTGACCATCTCGGTCAGCACAAGAGAAAGGTTCTCATTGTACCCATGGACTTCTCCATCATTCCGAAGAAGGGACCTAAGAAGTAGAAAGTGATAACTCGCTTGTCTAAGAGTACTTTAGGGGAGAGAGTCATGGAGATTGCATATCCAAATCCCACCAAAGAAAAGAAAGATCTATCTCCTATAGATTTCACAGTGACTCAAGTCACGATGGGAACCTCATTTGAAATCCTACAAGGAGAGGCCTTATTTGTTGTAGATGCTCTCTGTAAAAAGCTTCAGGAAGAGAATGAAGAGAAGAATACTCAAGGAGAAAAACAAACATCTCCTCCAAGATTTGCAGAGAATGGGCAATGCTCCACCTGTCATTGCTGTCGAACCTACTGAAGTTCTCATTCAGGATAAGATAAATGAATATGCCAAGGTTGACGAACAAGGCACGGTAATATCCTCCTAGATAGAGTGAATCCTCATAGATAGTGAGGAAATGATCAAGAAATTCATAGGACTCTATCAGGATATTGACTAGGAAAATAAGGAGCTACAAGCAGTAGCAGTTTCCCTCTCTGAGGAGTTGGAAAATTCCAGGTTGCAACATGAAACATTCCAAGCAATGGCTAACTACTCCGTCGACCACCTATTAAAGGTCAGCATCATCGATCACCCATGAGCACATAATAAATATCTTGTCACCTTAGATTATCGAGTTGATCAAATGGAATATATCCTAGAGAGGATAGATAAAATCAAGGATGAAGCCCTAGATGTAAAATACAACATGGAGCATATGGTTACAAAGATGTCTCCAGGGATGCTCAGTGAATCATTCACCTTAAGGGAGGTAGATGATACAATCTAGCTCTTCAAGGCTATCGCAACCTAAGGTTTGGCACTAGAGGTCACTTTCAACCGAGAGTCCATCAATAACCTTCTGGTTTGTTGTAATTTCATCAGATTCTTGATCGATGCATGTGAGGAATACACCGGGTTACCAGAAAAGCTCAAGAATGAAAAAGAAACTTGTGAAGTCATTGGTGACCATTTCAAGGGTCTAGATCATAATTAACTTCAGACAATGATTAGCAAGTTTTGGAATATCGAGCTTAGTGTCACATAGCCTCTCCTGATCAGAAGCAAGACACTCCGTTTAAACAAAGAGATGATGAGGAGTAGTTTCTCCTCTTGTGTACGCTTCGATCATTTTTATAAAAATATTTTAAAATTATGTTGGCATTTATGATGACATCATCCATGTTGCATCATGGGATGTTGCCATCCAAAAACTTACCCAAAGTCAACTTTTGACTTTTTAGATATTTTGTAAGGTGGTTGGTTTGTTTTTGTCTTATTTCCTCTTCTCCTTCTATAATACTGGAATACTTGTTGTATTTTGGGTGGACATTTTTTGTATGAAAAGAGAAGTGAGGAGAGGAAGACTTTGTGCTTTCTTGTAACAGAAGAAATATTAATACATATTCTCAGACTTTGTGCTCAATATATGTGTTATTTGCATCAGATCTTTCTTAAGTTAGATCTATGTTTTTATTCTGTTGGATTCTTTCCTATTATCTTCATATGTTCATCAGTATTGCTTTATTTGTTTATGTAAGTAAGTTTGGCTCTGTTTACTACCAGTCCAAAGCATAAACCTTCTGACCTTTCTGTCTTGGAATATATTTATTTTCTTCCTTCAGATCTATCTTCCTCCATCCCTTCCTTCCAAAATTTCTGTTTGTTGTTGGAACTACCTCTACTAGGATGAGATCCCAAACCCCCTGAAGTTAGAATAGTGTAGATTTGCATAGATTCCTTCTTGATAGAATAGCAATAAACTAGTTTCGCTATTGTGTCTCAAAGAGGGGCTATGCCCTGCACACTATTGGCCTATTTCCCCATGACCTACCTAACCAATATATTTTCAAACCAAAAATGTGAAAGAGAACACTTGGGAAATGGGGGTCTAGGTCTTGTATATGAATGTGGATCGTTAGAGGGAATGAACAAAATCTCTACAGATGGAGCTGAAGATATCAAAGTGGATATTTATGGGGACTGCGCTGACGTGTGAGTGTCTAATGGTATAGAAGAAATGGGATGACAATTTGAAATTAAGGAATGCTGGAATGTTTGCCAAAAATCATCGAGTAATGACATGGCCATGGAAGAGGGAGATGAGATAGGTGATTGTAAAATAGTAGATGTTGTAGGTGTTGGTAGAACTGCAGAAAGAGGGATTGGAAGAGAAGCTAAGGATGAGATAATAGGTAGAGGTGGGATAATTTTTGACAAGATGATTGGGTTTAATGGAGTAGATGTAAGGGGAAATGATACAAAAGTGATATTTTCATCTGAGGAGAGGGAAGTAGGTGTTGAGAAAGATGTGAGTATAGGAAAGGGTACTGACATGGGCATGGACGTAACCAGTGTTGATGCAGAGAAGAATGTTGATGCGTTTGGGGATGTAGATAATGTATCAAAGGGGACTGATGTAATGGTTGCTGAAGAAGGTAAACTTGTGGGGAAAACTAGACTTTTATCACTGACATGGATAGTGTTTATGGTGTGGGTACCAGGGTTTTGAGATAAAGAAGTATGAACAGTCTGGTTTATGGATGTCGGTGTATGATTTGGAAATGGTTGTTTAAAAATATATAAAGGTTGATTGGATGACGAATTCGGGTTATCCACTTGAAGTTCTCCCTGATTGATGAGCCTTTGGATAGAATCCTTGAACATCTGACATTTTTCTATGTCGTGTCCTCAGACTTGATGTTACTTGCAATAGTGATCCTCTCGATACCACGCAGGTCGTGGCCTAGATTCATTAACAGGTTGGATAGGCAGTAGTGTGATCAAGTATGTTATTATCAACTTGTCAAAGATAACACTATATGATCCTCCTAAGGGAGTATAATTGGGCATTGGCCGTGTGAATATTTGTTGAGTCACTATAGATGTCAAGGTAGATGATGATCTAACAATGAGGACATTGGTAGTTTTCTTTGACTTATCATTTGATATGGACGGTCTAAAAAATTCAATTTTTAGCTTATTGGTCTTTAATTTTAAATGCCATGTTTCTAAGGCACATGTCTCAAGCTTGCGGGCCATGGTAAAAGCCTCTTCAAAAGTGTGAAATGATTGGATTTGCAAGTTAGAGGAAATATGTTTGGCATAAGAGCGCGCAAAGAGCTCGATGAGATCAGTTCGAGGTAGTGGAAAAGATAATTGATTTATCATATTATGCCATCGTGTGACAAAATCCGTGATGGATTCATCTTTAAATTCATAGATAGTATACATGTCATTAATGGTTATTTTACGCATGATATTAATGGAGAAATGCTCAAGAAATAATTGTGCAAGCTGGGAAAAATAAAATATGGAGTACTGGGGAATATTATTATACCACTCTAAGGTAGGATCAACCAAAGACATGGGGAAAGTACGAATCATCAAGTCTTGGTCATGTGCAATGAGATGTTGTTGAGTGTCCTCCTTGTTGTTAGACTTGGTGAAATTTGGCAATTCCCAGTGTGGAGGATATGGTTTCATGGGCACAGATGAATGGATGGGTTCATTACATATATGTTCATAAGACAATGTGACTTTGGACTCTAACGTAGTAGCCTCTAGGTTGGCTAACATACCTATCAAGATTTGCATGGGGCCATTAGGAAGTGTCTGTTGAGTAGTGAAAGGTGGTGGTTGGACTTTTGTATGTGTGGGTATCTGAGGAACTTGGTATGGGTGAGTGTAAGCTATGTGTGATGGTTGTTGATAAAATGGGTGTTGGTGAGAAATAGGGGCATGGTGTGATTATTGAGATTGTGGAGGTTGTGGAAGTAACTGTTGAGTGGGGATGTGAGTATATGCGGGTTGATAGACTGGAAATGACACTATGTGTTACAAAGGTATGGTTGGAGGAAGTTGAGAAGTAAGGGTATAGACTTGTGACGTAGAAGGAATTTTCTATTTAGATAAGGGATTTGACACATGGGATGGTTGAATGGAGGTAATATTGACCATCAGAGTTGTTGTAGTGGTATGGATGGAAGTCACAATAGTCGTGTTGATGTGAGGAACATTGGGCAGAATGGGCATGACTACCTTGGTGGTCTGGTGTGCCGATGGGTTGGCAAAGGATGATGTAAAATCATGTAAGGCCATGGATTGAGGAATTTTAGAACCAATATTATAAGGATAGACCTATTGCAGGCCATCTAGAGGGAGGTGTATGTATCTTTTTAACAGATAGTCTTGAAGGGCCACAGGGTTGGTGTCAAGAATCTGTCTAAATTTTGGGTCCCTTAGAGGGAAGAATGAAGTACCAATAGGCTCTGATCTGACAGAGGGTGGAGTGGCTGGCCTAGATGGGATGGAATGTTAGTCTAATGCCGTAGTGTGGGCGAAAGGTATTGAATGAGGAATATTAGTGAGAGAATGGGTGCATATGAGTGAGATAGGAAGAATCAAGGATGATGAAGTTGTTGATGTAGTGATTGATTGGGATGAAGCACTGTGTGTGGCGAGGTTGTGTTCCATCTTTTCAGTAGTGGATCGAGTGATTACGGGCATAAAAAGGAAATCTCTATTATATCAACAAACAAGCCAGGAAAACCATTTTTTTTAATCAAGAGCGTGTGTAAAGATAAAAAATAAAATGGCTGAAAGGGGACCTAGAAGAAGGTAAACTATGTTTGGTTTCAGATAATTTATGGATGGGAAATGTCTAAAATGGTTCTGTTGGGAGATCAAATCCCAATCAATGAACCAGGTGCGAGGAATATTTTGATGTGTTGATTAATTTGTGAAATTTTAGGTAGTGTGTGATGCAAATACTTAAACTCCTAGTTATACTATGTGAGAAAGTAGAATGCACAGGTTCGTTTTACTCCAAAATCGAAATATGAAATTCGATGCTGACAATCAACTAGGAATGGGAAAGTACAATGCAGAAAATCGAAAAGAGGTAAAATTAAAGAATACCTGTATATCTCTTTTCGGTTTTATCTGACAGTAAGTTGAGCCAAACAAGGAGTGTGCTTCGAAGAATCAGGTGACAAGTTGCAAAGTGAGAAAATGAAAACAAATTCTAAAGAAGTATTGAATAATGCATTCCCTTGTTATTTGATTGCATGTAACGATGGCGTACTTTTGAAAGCACCACTCAATGATCTGGAATGCCCGGGTACCCTAAAATGGCACCATTTACGATTGCGGATGAGGTCGATAAAAATGTTTTTCACGATGTGTTTGATTTCGATATTGGTCTTTGAAAACATTATTTTGTGATCGCAACATTGTAGACGTTATCCTGCAAAAAGGAAAACAACTGTAAGACACTAGGCCGAAAGTAGTCTATTTAAGTAATAAAATATGGTGGTTGGAAATGATTTGTGAGATGATTTTCAAATGATAAAAAATAAAAATGATGTTAAATCAAAATATTAAAGACAGAAAGCGAACCAATAAACTATCAAATAATTTTTAAAAAGTGAATAACCTCAGTTAACATTTCTTTTCACTTTTTTTTTTGCGTATGATGGCCAAGTTACTAGAAATGGTAAAGTATTCTATGAGCAATGGCAAGCCAATTATTATAAGGAGACTATGAAGTTACTTCTATTCGCAATACTACTTACCAAAGCATTCTTTATAGATATATTCTAACGAATTGTAAGGAAATAACTATAACTAGACGGTAAAATTAAATTTTATTGACACTATTCATCATGAGCACCATTTACAAACATGATCTAAAGAATTGTCGATTAATTGCTACAAAATGTAAAGCTTCTGTGGATTTGAAACTGTGTTAGGAACGAGTGAAAGCATTCAATGTTGGAAATTTGGTGAATCAACCACAATGGAACCAGTTTGAAAAAGAAACCTTTTTATCATTGAACCTTACTTCAATTTTGAACAATATTATCTATCCACTGTATGTTTTAAAAAATTATAAACCGACAACTGGATTTTAGTGGAATTTCTTATCAAGGGTGCCGCGTATCAATTATTTTAAAGGGACCGTATAGTCGCTACCATTCAGAGTCTTGAGCCTACACAAGTACAATGAGAAATGGTACATAGACCTGGCGCTTCTACAATGAAAATCACAAAAACTATAAACAAGAAACGAAATGTTATGAGATGTAACTCTAAGGGTCAATGTGAGGTTGTGAGGACTCAAACGGAGGAGAGAGGTGGATGGAAGGGTGAAAGGAATGGCTTAGTTGGCGTAGAGGTCGAAGGAAGATGAGAGCTTCGAGAGTAGGAAATGTCCGGGGAGTGTGGGTCAAACAACAAGCCAGGTGTTCAGTCAAGGATAATCGCATGAGGAGGAAGGAAGAACTTGGTGAAATGAATAAAACTGAAAGATGTGAGCTCAGGTGAAGTGGTAAGCGGAAGGGTGATATGGAAGAAAGAGGACTAGCATGTCAAATAATGTGGTAAGGAGCTCATGTGGATCGCGGGGAGTGAAGAGAAGTGGTCAACCGTGGGATGGAGAGTAGCGCAGATAAGTCTATGTTGAGGATATGGGATCTCAGGTAGGAGAGTAGGGTGTATGCGTGGAGAGGGACGTGGGGTTCAACAAGCAAAGGAGATAGCTCGGATGGAGTGGAGGTGGCCGAGTGAAGAGGTGAGGAAATAGTTTAGGATAATAACAATAACAAAAAAGAGTTATATATATATATATATATATATATATATATATATAATATATGTTTGCTTTTGATATTTATGTACTTTCCTATTTTTCAAGGGAAATAATAATAAAATTTTATAACTATTATAAGCAAATTAAATAATAACCGTATTCAAAATGACGAAAACCACTTACCTCATGGCAAAGACAAAAAATGACTATATGTATAAAGGACACCACACTAGTGAAGATAATTAAATCCTGCAAACAAGTGAGTTTCCAAATGAAATATTCACAAAATATCTGTCAAGTAATGATAACCAAAAACAAATGAGATAACCGTCATATTTACGATATCTGCACACAACAAGTTACTCAATAAAAAATGACCAGATCTCGGGTCTAGTCCCACCAGGCATGCCAAATGTTGATCTGGAAAACTCATTCTCACACGGGTGAACACCGAGACTACAAGCCACCAATAACTCTGAATGATAGAGGGCTTAGGACCTCAGATGTAGATATGGATTTTGGATATGAGCGCAGAGAAAATAGATTTGTGAGAAAGAAAATACATCTGTAAGATGGAAACATATAAGATTAGATAAAGCAATATGTGGGGGTTGCCTGACAAAGAAGATCCGAGAAGCATTAACTTCCTCGGTGGCTATCAACCCCCATGTTCACAAGAGAATAATGAGTATCCAATGATAAGATGGCATGCCAAATACTACATAGATTTGCAATATGTTAAATAAACAATATAAATATGATACCAACCCAGTGTTTCTGATATAACAACAAATTGATTGTTAGACTGACAATATGAGACCGATAGAGCTCCACCTCCAAACACTCCACAATATGATTCAAAGCTTCACAAACAATTTTGACAAAATATTATAAATTTTTAAGCTTTAGAATTTCAAGAATTTTTCTCCTTCTTTTAGAGGGGGAGAAATAGTCCTATTTATAATTTGAATGTGGATTAAAATAAAGGATTAACGAATAACTATAATTTGCAAAATCAATCTTGATTAAGAGGACATGATGAAGAGTTGATTTGATGGTGGGGTTCATGATGTGAGAAAAGGAAAATATGTGATGTGGAGTGGGGACATGGTTAGGTGTAATAGTGAAGTCATGTGCTCACTTTACACTATTGATTTTTGGATTTGTTGTCGGATAGGGAGATTTTTGAATTATTGACTTCATGGGTGGGGTTAATAATTTAATAATTTGAAGGGATTGAATTTTTAGGTGGGAATTGATTTTTAGGTGAGAAGTGATTTTGACTTAAGTGGGGAACATGTGGGGTTGTTGATTTATGTGTGTGTGTGTGTGTGTGTGTGTGTGTGTGTGTGTGTGTGTGTGTGTGTGTGTGTGTGTGTGTGTGTGTGTGTGTGTGGATTATTTAATTATTAAATAGAATTATATGACTTATTTGAAAGAATGAATTATTTGAGCATAATATAGTTTTGGCATGTGATAAGAGATTAACATAGTTATAAGATTAATTAATTGAATATGAATTGTCAGTAGGAAACGAGATTTGAGTAAGCCTTCTGAAGGGGACCAAAATATGGGGCGATACCAAAATATGGTGTCTACACCATGTTCAATTTACCTGAGGAATAACATCTCGTGCTCATGCTCCCCAAGGCCAAGTGTCAATTATAGTTTGACTATAGTTATGTTCAAACAATTAATTAAGGATTCAAAGGCTCTTAACATTGCAACATAATTCCTTATTTTTGTTTCTAGATTAGGTTTCCTCAATATCGTTTACATCCAATTTAAGAGGGTTTTTTTCCCTAACTAGGTTCAAATGAATTTCTTAATGAATTGTGTAACCTATTTGCTATAAGGGGCATTTGAATCTTTGTGAGGCCACTAGTTCTTGTCTTAGGGGATTTATCTCTAAGAACTTGATAACAATTTCACATCATACATCCATTACATAGGACAATTGGGAGGAAAAGATAAAGTAGTCCATCGTTTAAAGGGTTACGGTTCACATTAGAGTTTACACAACATGAATCCCTTTTCTCACCACAAGATGGTTTGAAAACCTTATATGATCGTTTTAAATTTTACCCTTTTTTTTCAAGCACAACATTGTTTTATTACATTTTCACCAATTAATGATACACTAAAATATTGTTAAGTTTCGTAATTAAATCTTAGTATTTCACTATAAAACCCAAATGACAATTGATATTTGGTATTGAGTTAATTTATGATCCCATCTCTTAAAGGTGAATTCCAGGGTTAGTTGGTGATCTTCACTACTTAGTATGCATATCGATCCAAGAGGATTTTAAATCATGTTTAATGTTGGTTTCCCATAGCTTTCTACCTTAAGAAAAATAACACTCTCCTTACTACCCACACAACTATCAATCCGAGAAAGGGAACCATGTACTCTAGGTAATGTTTGACCATATCATTCCTAATTTTTGGATTCTCAACAACGTCGCTAAGCATACAAGTTCTACTAACAACCCAATACTTGGGTTCTTAGTTACTTCAGCTAAAGGGTGTTATCAAGTGTAAAGATTTAATTTCATTCTATGGTATTTTAATTTTCTATACTGCAAGGAATCACACATGAAGGGTACGTATACACACATTTTATACCAGGTTAGACTATTTCATTTAGATCGATTTATTACATTTTTGAGGTAAGAAACACAACACACCAATTATTTGATCATCAATTACACACTGGAATTGCACTATAAGCTATTAAATTCAATTTCACTTAAAACAATATCAAAATTTTACTAAATAAAAATTGGAATAAAAATAATGCCCATACTTAGATAAACATTTCCCTTAAACACTAGCATATTAAAAATGTTACAAAACTTCACTAATAAACCCTTCAATACTTTGCAAATTGACGAATTATTCTCTACAACTTCATTTAACATATATATCCAACCCCATTTTTACCATATGTAAATTTGCACATGAGAAAAGGAGAGGTTGGTTTAGCCGCACAAGCTCACATTCGATCCCAAAAAATCAAGTTGTAGGAGAGATCGATAATTGAGAAGCAAGGTCAGAAAATGAGTGGAAAAACAATGTTGAAGGAGATTTGAGCTCAAGAGAAAGTGTTGGCATCCTAATTTATTCTCCCTTGGAAACAAAGCAACATTAAAGATTTAGCACAACACTGAGAGACAGATAGATCATATTATGAGTCATTTTGTAGCCGGGGAGGGGATTTTTCTAAATCTTTATCACTTAGGCATCGGAGAAATGGACAACACATTCATTAAGGATTTGATCTATCCTCACTACTTTAGGTTGTGCCTTTCGACCATGGTGAGAGGACCCATTTTGTAACCTTTGTTGGTGAAGGAGATTGAATATTTCCTTCTCTACACAAATTTGAAAGGGGACCCTAAGAAAATATGATCAATGCACCACAATTTAACTCTCATGAGTTGTAACTTCTAAAGAATGGCAATATTTCCTAAACAAGGTTAAATATTACTAGAGACACTATGGAATCCTGATTGCTTCTACATATTTTGGCAGTAGAATTTATCCATTTGTGGACACATGGGGAAAACAGGGGTAGTTCAGGATGGATTCACTGTTTTTGAATAATTTTGGTGGGAGATTAAGCAGGATAAAATTGATTATACCATATCTTTGAGAACAATCACAATAATTGGAATACTAAATGACATAAATCTTCAGAATAGATAAAATATTCCTTCAACCAGAAGGTGTGCATTAATGGAGGCCCAAATTTACACATTTTCATGCAATCTCCAAGAATTTAACATGAAGGCTCAAGCTAAAGACTCAATTAAACATTAAGACCCCTGGTTCCTCACGCCTAAGATACACTCAAAGGATTACATACAATCTGTATCAACAAATGATAGTAAATTTATTTAAAATTTGTTATCTCATTACAGGATGAAGGATCTTCTTGAAATGAAATTGTAAATGCCACTAAATTGTCACAGGGATGAGATCATGTGTGATTCGGAGGGAATTTAACACAAGATTGCAATAGGAATAAGAAAAATTACTTACAGCCATTCTGAAATAAAGCAAACAAAAATTTGTCCAAGATTAACACAAATTAATTTGAAATTGATTAGATTCATCAGCAGGGGAAAGTTTCTTTGAACAGTCTCAGATCTTGTCAATGGTTGTACACTCGTAACCAATTTGACGTGATTAAAATCTAAAATACAAGAAATTAACAAGTTTCTCGAATTAGTCTCTCAAGAAGATGGGCTCTCTCAATTTTTATCTTAATAATTCAACCCCCATGACCCTTTACAAGAGTATTCTCATTGCATTTATACATTTCACTCACTCACTCATCCCAAATTTTCCCCCAAAAAAGAAGAATATTTGAGGAACCTTTGATTGTTATCAATTTGCCTCAGAAAGTGATGTTTTACAAATTCACACCCGAAATCTTCCAGGTGGACAAATTATGAACTGATCACATTTCTCAGACCCTCGGATAATGACTATGATTCCATTCCACAACTTTTTGAAATTCCTTTTGATCATTCTTATTATTCTGTCACATGATAAATCCCCGTTTTAATCATTTTCTGGAGGCTCTGTATAGCTGGATCTGATAGACAATCCTTTTCACCATTGAGGCAACCCGTTTTTCATCCTTTACACCTATAACCTCCATCATTTCATCCTTTTCCCTCTCTTTCCTCTGGAACTCTGCCCCACATCTAGCTTCTCTGGTAATTCACATTTTTTCAAGTACCCGAGGAGTTCTAACTTCAAAATATCAACATTTACAATCCTTAGACTCACGAATTAAGTTCTAAATACATTCAATGGTACTTTGTAGACAAAAACGACAAGGAATTTTATCAGAAAATGATGCAAAATAGTGTGTACTCACCTCTCTAGGATTCTTGGAGAAAAAATGGTGGAAAAATAGATGCAATGCACAACAACAATTGATTTGTCCCCTTCTCAACTTTAGATTAGAGTTGTCCATGTGTTTCCTTAGTGAAAATAAAAAGGATAAGTATAGGGGAAAGTTTATAAACAAGTGCGGGCCTTCCACATGCCCTGGGCCCAAGAAAAACACCTTTTTGCCTTTGAAAAAGTCTCAGTAAAAAAGGAGCCAGCAAAAGCCTCCATGTGTCGCCTTGGCGCACCTTTGGTATGGTCCTCAAAAGAGGAGACCCAAAAAAAGTGTGGGCTCACCACATGTCTCAGTCTGGAAGAAGTTGTTGAAAAAGTTGAAGGACCATTCAAAGGTGCCATGTGTCTAGGGTTTGAGAAAGTTTCATCGGCCGTTGAAAAGTCCAAACAAGAGCAGAGTGAGCGGAAACCTCCAAGTGTCCTCCTGGCGCTTCTTAAAAATAAAATTTTGGGGTAGATCCCCAAATAGGTGTGGTCCCTCCATGTTTCACAGGCATTTAGAAAGTTTCTTGAAAAATTTAAGTATAAATAGGAGCCGGTGGAAGCCTCTCCATGTCTCCCTGGCACAACTTTGAGATGGTCCCCAAAAGCGGAGAATGTGAACAAGCGTGGGCTCACTAGTTTTCCCCTTGGTGTAACTACTAAGGTGGGACCTTGAGGTGGATCCTCAAATGAGTGTTTTCCATCCACGTGTCCATGGTTTGAAAAAGCTATAATGGTCGCATGAAAATATATCTAAGTCTGGACAAGGCCAGTAGAAACCTCCACGTGTCCTTCCTGATGTAACTCCAAAGGTCAAACCAAGAGGCGAATTTTTGATATGAGCACAGGCCCTCCACGTGGAAAAAATTTTAGTTGAAGCAGGCCTTAGAGTTTCAAAGTGTCCCGCTGATCCGTATCTAATCAGAAAGGGCCATGTTTCCATAGATGCTGAGATATAAATTGATGGGGAAAACACTACCTGTCAAACCATAAAATGTAGGGAAATCACCATTTACACCTGGAAATGAATCTTTCTTTCAGGAAAGAGAATTTGGAAATGATATAAAGCCCAAATGTGATCCTCTGAGCCATATCCAATTAGAAAGGACCAATTTTCCATAGGTATTCGGACAAATATTGACAGGGAAAACAAAGCTTGACTGTGGAAAAACGGAAGGAAGGGAAAAAACCCAATTTTATGCCTAAGTTACAAATTCTTCCACATGGACATTGGAATAGAAAACAAATTATAGACTTAAAGTTATCCTCAACCAAAAGAAGGACAAATCTTTCATGCATTAATATGGGGAGATAAAAAACATGACTGAGTCCACAAACTGAAGAATTTCAAGGACAAACGGGGTGAGATCAAATTGAAAACCAACAGATGATAGATGTGATAACAAATAGATGTGCAGTAAACAAACAAACACACAAGAAAAGTTTAACAAAACTAAACAAATATACACCTACAAAAACACACAATAAAATACAACTAGACATGAATTCGTGCAAATCCTAACAATAGATTCAATTGGCATTCAATATAAATAAGTAAAATGTATCCTAATAGATGCATACAACAAACGATGTAAATATAACAATATCTTACAAGTATGAAAAATAAAAATGAATTCAATCCAACACACAATTAAATCAAACAAGATCCAATCTAAGGTAATGCCTTACTAAAAAAGGTAATTGATCTAGTGTACTTTAGCTTGTCTCTTTGTAATGTCTTACTCAAAAAGGAAATTGGTCTTTCAGCTCCCTCATCATCCTTCTGTAACAACACAGATGCAATAGTACTTTCTAAAGCAAAAGAAAACATTTGGAAAGCCTTCTTATAATTTGGAGTTGCTAAAATAGGGGCATTCTTTAATGCTTCTTTGATCCCAGCAAAAGCTTGAATAACTGCTTCTTCATATTTGATACTCTGGTCTTTATTCAACATGCTAGTGATTAGGATAGTTAGTTCAGAAAAGTTGGAGGTAAATCTCCTAATAATATTAATCTGCCCAAAAAGGATTGAATTCCCTTCTTGGTCCTTGGAATAGGGACTTTGCTGATAGCTTCTACCCTCTCAAGATCAATCACGACCCCTTCCTTTGACACAATGTGTCTAAGAAGCTTTTCCTTCTAAACTCCAAAATGACACTTCTTGGGATTTAGTGAAATACCATACTACCTATATCTTAACAAAAAATTTTCTAAGTGTTGCAGATGGTCACTCCTTTTTCTATAGAAAACAATCACATGATCTTGATATACAACAATGAAAACACTAATAAGCCAGAGAAAGCTACATCCATTGCTCTTTAGAAATTGGCTCCAGCATTCATTAGACCAAAAGGAATTTTAACATATACATATGCTCCCCAAGGAGTGGTAAAGGTAGTCTTGATTCATTCTGATTCCTTCACAACTACCTGTTTATATCTAGAAAAACCATCCAAGGTGGATAACAATTCCGAACCAGTAACCAATTATAACATATTGTCCATATTTGGTAGAGGGTAGTTATCCTTCATTAATGCTGTATTCAAGTTTCTAAAGTCCACACATAGCCTTATATCTCCATTCTTCTTTTTGATAGGTACCAAGTTTGCAACCCATGATGAGTACCTTGTGGGCTATATGATTGCTCCATCCCTCAAATTTTTGAATTCTTCTTGCATCATCATGGAAAGGAATGGATTTATCAGCCTCTATTTTTGTCTAAATGGCTTGGCAGAAGCTTCTAATGGAATTTTGTGATGGAAAATATGTTCTCTGTATGCTTTTAGTTCAGAATAAGACCATGCTAAGCATTCCTGGTATTTCTTCAACAATTGGACATACGACTGACTTTCTTCCTTACTTAGATTGCTACCTAGCCAGATATTTCATGGGTTATCCTTTGTGCCCAGGTCATGCTCTTCAACATCCCTTGAGGCTGACATGTGTCTGTTGAAAATGCAATCAAAATTATCAAAGTTTGATTCAAGTGCTACTAAACCTATGGGAATAGTATTAGTATTCAACTAAATGATGTCTTTTCCAAATAGAGTCTCCTTTCCATCATCTGCACAAACCATTAGCTCCCGATCTATACGTTGATCAATAAATTCTCCTTGGTTCTGCAAAAACCTTTGCACTTGGGCATCGTCTTCGAAGAATTGCTAGTGTTTAACATTGTAAGGAGCATATGGCCTAGTCAATACCTCAATATTATACTCACAATATGGGGATACAACATAATTTTCAAATATGGATCCCAATACGGCCAATTTGTCTACTAGAGTAGTGTACTTCCTATTGTGATGTATTATGTTGAAGGAGTCAAACATCTCAATGAAATCCTAGACGGCATGCTTATACTACTTCATTCTCTTATTTTTTTTGCATATAGTTTTCTAACCTGCTTAACAATTAGCTCTGAATATCCTTTAACAATGATGTCTCTAATACCATATTTCCAAGCAATTCTTAGACCCAATAACAGTTCTTCATATTCAACAATATTGTTAGTACACTCAAAGTTGAGTTTAAAAGAGAAAACAAACTCTTCCTGACCTGGAGATATCAAAACAATACCAGCACCATTTCCAAATTTAGAGCAAGCCCCATCAAACAAAAAAGTCCAAGGAGAACCTACTTGATTAATAGACTTGCATTGATCAATTTTGTGCTCTTTACCATAAGAAAATCCAACAAAGTTATCAGCATCAGTGTCAATGTATAACACTTCATAGGAAGTATTATTGGGATCCTCAATGAGATGTAGCATCTTATTTTCACCATACAACTTTGCAAGGATTCCCTTAATAGGTATAGTGGAAAAAATACATATCCATTTACACACTACCACCCACACTGGCAGCCCACTTTCTTGATAACAACATTCCCCATTTGGCAGGTCAATTAACAATAAAAACATATAGTTTTAAGTTCTTTCCTGGGTAAGTTGCAAGTTACACTATTAGACCCTTGACACATCCCACCACTAGAACCTCCCTTGAATCCATGGCAGTGCACTTCCCATAAGCTACTTTCACTTTGATATTTAATTCATTCATGACCTCAAGAGGCATAACATTGCATGATGCTCCAGAATCAAACATACAGTTGTGTAATAACCTGTCTTTAATAATCAGAGTAGTGAAAAATGGATCTACATTCATTGGGATTCAACCAAGGATGTTACCAAATATAATTCAAGTGGATCATCTAGTTCTTCCAAAAATTGGGGTTTTTTCAACTCTGAAATGGTAGGAGGAGTCTCAACAGTGTTTACATTTCTACCTTGGGTAATATTTTCTTCTTTCAATCCCAAATAATCAAAGTCCCTTTCTTGTGCTAAAAAATCCTAACCTGCTCAACAACTGGAACAGAAATCTTGATCTGACTCAAGACTTGGGCAATGTCATAAGGAACATATTTGGGAAAGGAAGCATTTGGAGGAATACTGAGGAACTCATCTGATAGCAAAGGATTTTTCATGGTTTGAGCATGGGCAGGGATACAGGTTCTTCTTGGGGACACAAAGATTTTGCTAGAAGTATCTTTCCTAGGAGTCTCTTTTGAGATATTGGTGAGAATTGGAGTTTTTTGGTTTGGCTTGAGGCCCTGCCCCTTTGAAAAATTTACTAATAGTGTTATATTCCTTTTCATGGCCAACTACAACATTCATTAACAACTTCCTATCCTCCTTAGAAGGGATTAATCCATCATACTTTTTAATCATTAGTTCCCTTAAGTATTCAAAATCATTACTAGGCAATTCAAAATCTTGTACCATATCTATTTCAAAATTATGAGAGGGAGAAAAGGGTAATATCCAGTGGATACAACCCCAGAAATTTGTAGCAGTTCTTGCACTGATTAATTCAGTTGAAGTTACTCCTTGCCGTGATCTTTTAGAGCACCCCATCATGCACACATCATCATCAGTGTCATCATAAAATTCCTCAACTTCTTTATATTCTTCACATGGGGCATGTGGAAAGAAACATCTATCACACCACTCAATTTCATTGGGTTTTTCCACAAGTAACTACTTTGGCAGTCAAAGGATCGGGAACAATTCTATTCTCACAGGCTTGGGGTTGTCTGTTTCCTGATCCCACGAGTTCTTTGCCTTTGTATATCTCTAGTCACCCCTAGGATGATTGGAAAATATTTCTTGACCTTGTGCTTTATGATGACCTTGGGAACCTTGTCCAATCCCCTTCTCTTCCTTGGCCAGTTTATCGGATTTTTCCTTAACATCTCTGGCCAAAGTTTTCACAACCTCCTCCAGATCCATAAAATTACTTAACTGAGGCTTCTCTGGATCGATCAGCTTAATACCTTCCCTCTTAGGAGGCTTACCAACTGCTTTGATATTGTTTTTAATCTACAAATCCATAGTGAAGGCCTACCTCAATGTTGTTGGGTTCTTGTCTCTTAAGTAATAGGCAACTTTCTTATCAAAAGCATCAGGGTATTTTATTAACAAGAAACATCACTTGGCCTCAAGATCACAGGTAGCCTATTTAGGGTCTTATTGAACCTTGTATTGAAGTCATGAATAGACTCATTAGGATTATTTTTTATATTTTCAAATTATGATAAAAGAAACCTAGGGCCTATTTTATCTCCATACTACAATCTGAAAAAATTCTTCATTTCTGTCCATGAATCAATGCAGTTGTCTGGAAAAGATTTATACCAGTCCCATGCATCTTCCTCTAGAGTATGAATAAACAAATTTATGTACACATCCTCAAATTCAATCTCAAATTATTCCATCATATTGACAAAAATCTTTAAGTTATAATCAGCAGTAATAGCATTATTTCCTTGAAATTTAGGCAATCTACTCCCAACATCCTGGGGCACATCATTTGGATATCCATCTATACCTCTAAAATCTATAATACCAAAGGTGTTCACAACAAATGGAGGTCTTGGTGGGGGCTGGGCCATATTAATTTGGGGAGGTGATCTTACAGGAGAAACAAAATGATGGGGAGTGAGGGGTCTATGGGGCATAGGAATGCAATCCTCAGAATGAATATTCTGTAAAAAAATGTTTCTTGGAAGATCCTATCAGCTTTGGAGAACAAAGGGACAAAATGAGATGCAAATTTTTCAAACACAAAAGAAGGACCCTCTTCAGATGGAGAATTCATATTTACAAAAAGACTACTTGATTCAGAAGCACTTGAGGAAGTATGGCAATCTTCAATGACATGATGATTGATTTCCATAATTGATAACTCTTTTCTTGATTTTTGATCTCCAAAAAATTTCAAGATTCTTCTTCCTTCTGAATCCATCTTTCCCAGCTCTGGAAACATCTTTTTGGTAGGTTCTCTAAAAAATAAATATCTTCTTCCTTCCATCTTTGCAAAGATTAGTGATAAATTACAATTGACAGAGGTTAAGACACAGGCATTTATCAAAAATTCATTCAACACAGAGTCGCCACTAAGGATTTTCACCTTAGTTATGCAAATGCACTAAAATCGGTCTATCAAATGTCTTTCAACACTAAATTCATGCAAAGCTTCTCAGATATGACCTTCCTTTACCCATTTTTAACATTGATGATGTAAACTTAGTGTAAAAACCAACAGAAACTGGAAATATTGCACGCAGAACTTGTAACTTTCCTCAATTCTTACAAATTAGGATAGAGGATGATGTTTCAACAATGTATTTACACTTTAAAATTTGTAAGAAGCATTACCAGGGTCGGTATGTGTAAACCTTAGTTTAAAATAGTCCCTAATAGTAGATCTATTCTAGTGTTGGTATCCAAATTGATTCTCCCTTGGAAACCGAGCAACATCAAAGATTTAGCAAGACACTGAGAGACAAAAATATCTTATTATAGGTTGTTTTGTAGCTAAGGAGGGGATTTGTATGACTCGTTGAAACTCAGGCATCAGAGAAATGGATAACACCTTCATTAAGGATTTGATCTATCATCACTACTTTAGGTTGTGTCTTTCGACCAAGGTGAGAGGACCCATTTTGTAACCTCTGTCGATGAAGGAAAATGAAGATATCCTTCTTTACACAAATCTGAAAGGGGACCCTGAGAAAATATGATCAATGCACCATAATTAAACTCTCACGAGTTGTCACTTCTAAAGAATGGTGATATTTCCTAGACAGGGCTAAGGTTACTAAAGAAATTATGGAATCCTGATTGCTTCTACATATTTTAACAGTAGAATTTATACATTTGTGTGTTATGTTTTTAGAGCTTGTTTTCATGTTAGAGTGTGGTACACCTTCTATGTGCTACACTCGGGTATTTTTATAGTGGTACCGCTCATCGGTGAGTGGGTCAAGGGGGTTCGGGGGAAAAGCCCCTGAAGAAAATTTGCATGGGTGGTTTATTCACCCATGGGTAATGGGTAACTGTTATGGGTTATTTTTGGGCCCATGATTTTTTCAGTACCCATTGTTTTGATACCCACGGTTTTTTCCCATTGTTTTGATACCCACGGTTTTTTACCCATGGTTTTGATACCCACGGTTTTGTATCAAACTGCTTAAGAAATTGTCTATTTATATGGTCTTATGGATATTATAGATAGATAACCAAATGTATTGCAGATGTGCTTTGAATTCAGGAGTGAATTTTTTAGAGTTTGTTGAGCATATCTCCAAACGGATCTGGGTATTGTATTGAGAGAGTGGAGGCTTGTAATAAAATTTGAGCAAGTGATTCTTGGTGGACGTAGCCCAAATTGGGTGAACCACGTTAAATCTTCTCTCTGTGTTGTGTTATTTATTTTGCATTTTTATTTGAGATCTGTAATATTTTCTGCATATTATTTTCTACTGTTGTGATTCTCTAAGGGATTATTCTGCATATTTTATCTCTTATTTCCTAACAATTGGTATCAGAGCCTAGTTTGGTTTGCTAAAGTGTTGAATTGTAGGGAAAGTTTTTAGCTTGAGTGGGAGCTATGGCAGATGATGGAAGATCTAGGGTTGATAAATTCAACGGGTAGAATTTCAGTCTTTGGAAGATGTAGATGGAATATTTCCTTTATCAGAAGGATCTTTATACTCCGTTGTTTGAGAAGGTGAACAAACCCTCGAGTATGACATATGCGGAATGGGATTTGTTGGATCAGAAGGAACCTAGAATGATCCAGCTGTGTCTTGTATCTTTGGTATTATTTAATGTTTTAAAGGAAAAGACTACAAAATAACTGATGGATGCATTAGGAAAGTTGTATGAAAAATCCTCTACCTCTAATAAGATTTTTTTAATGAAAAAGTTGTTTAATATGAAGATTTCTAAGAATGGTTCAGTAGTAAATCATCTAAATGATTTTAATACGGTTGTAAATATGATAGATTTGGTTACAATAGAATTTGATGAAGAAGTTAGGGATTTATTAGTTCTGTGCTCTTTACCTGAGAGTTAGAATAGCCTGGTAATGGCGGTAAGTAACTCGGTTCCTGCTAACTCAAAGTTGAAGTTTGAGGATGTTGTAGGGGTGATTCTAAGTGAGGAAATGCCAAGAAAAAGCTCTGGTGAATCTTCTACTTCAGGGAATGCTTTGACAGTGGAAACTAGAGGGAGACAAAAGAATAGAGGAAACTGTGGAAAATCAAAGGATCAGGCAAGGCCAAAATCCAAAAGCAAGATAGTATGCTAGCACTGTGGAAAGTCTGGGCATGCAAAGAAGGACTGTTGGTAGCTTCGGGACAAGAAGAAACAACAGGAAGAAAACAAGGAGGCAAATGTTGCATCGGGTAATGTATGCCAGGATTCTTTGATTCTTTCTTTACATAATATTACTAAATCTTGGGTTTTAGATTCAGGGGCTTCTTTTCATGATACTCCAGATAGGCATATTTTGTTGATTATGTTTAAGGGGATTTTGGGCATGTTTTTCTTGGTGATGATGAGCCTTGCAGTATAGTTGGAAAAGTTCGTGTTTAGGTTAAGATGCAGAATGGGAATACATGGATATTGAGGGATGTCAGACATGTGCCTACATTAAGGAGAAATTTGATATCGACGGGGCAATTGGGAAGTGATGGTTGTAATGTGATATTTACAACTAACTCTTGGAAGGTTACCAAGGGTGCTCTTGTGGTGGCAAGAGGTAAGAAGTTTGGAACCTTGTATTTAACCACTGATAGTACTAATGATTGTAATCTTGTGGCTTTGGATGCATATACAACATTATGACACTATAGGCTCGGTCATATGAGCCATAAGGGCATGAACATCATAAAGAAGAATTTTCCTGGATATACAGAAACATGTTTGGATTTCTTTGAGAATTGCATATATGGGAAATAGAAGCGAGTAAGGTTTCTCAAGGTCGGACCTACGAAGAAAGAGAGTAAGTTAGAGCTAGTACATTCTGATGTGTGGGGGCCGGCTCAGGTTCATCTTTTGGGGGCTCAAGTTATTATGTTACTTTTATTATTGATGCAACAAGGAAAGTATGGGTTTATCGTATTAGAAACAAATTTGATGTATTTGATACTTTTGTTAAATGGAAACCCTTGGTAGAGAATGAAACAAGTCTTAAGTTAAAATGTCTGATATCAAATAATGGAGGGGAGTATTGCAGCAATGAATTTGATGATTATTGTTCTAAGAATGGAATCCACAGGAAAAAGATGGTTCCAGGAGCCCCACAATAGAATGGGGTGTCAGAAAGGATGAATAGATTAATAATGGAACGTTCTAGGAGCATGAGGATACATGCAGGACTGCCTCTTTATTTTTGGGCAGAAGTGGTGAGCACAGTTGTGTACTTGATAAACAGAGGACCCTCAAGTGCCTTGGATGGAGGCATACATGAGGAGGATTGGTACGGTAAGAAAGTCGATTACTCATTTCTTAGATTCTTTGGTTGTGAGGTGTTTGTTCATATTGACAAGGATGATAGGACCAAGGTAGAGGCTAAATCAGAAAAATGCACTTTTATTGGTTATGGTGGTGATGACTTTGGATTTAAATGTTGGAGTATTAAGGACAAGAAAATCATTCGGTCTAAGGATGTAGTCTTTAATGAGAAAGTCATGTATAAGCAACAGTTGAAAGAAAACAGGGAAGAATCCAAGAAAGAATATGCAGTGGTAGAGGATCTTTCGGATGGGACAGTGACCCATGAATTAGTTTAGGAACCTACTCAACAAGAACCCCAAAGTCCTACAGTGAGGAGGTCTTCTAGGGTAAGAAAAGAACCTGAACGTTTTTCTCCTTCTCTTTATTATTTATTACTCACTGATAGTGGAAAGCCAGAGAGCTTTGATGAAGCAATGCAGGTAGATGCCAGTAAGAAGTGGGAGAAAGCCATGAATGAGGAGCATAAGTCTCTCATGGAGAACCAGACTTGGAATTTGATGAAGCTACCGGAAGGAAAAAGAGCATTGCAGAACAAGTGGGTGTACATAGTTAAAGATGAAGAAGGAGGAAAGAAAATATATAAGGCCCCATTAGTGGTCAAGGGGTTTGCACAGAAACAAGGTATAGATTTTGATGAGATTTTTTCTCTTGTAGTAAAAATGACTTCTATCAGAAGTGTTCTTGGAATAGTGGCAACATAAGACTTGCACTTAGAACAGTTAGATGTAAAGACTGCATTTCTCCATGGTGATTTGGAGGAGGAGTTATATATGCAGCAGCCAGAAGGATATGAAGTCAAAGGTAAAGAGGAGATGGTGTGTAAACTGAAGAAGATCTTGTATGGCCTAAAACAAGCTCCACATTAATGGTATAAGAAGTTTGATAGCTTCATGATGGATCAAGGTTATATTAGATGTCATTTTGACCATTGCGTGTATACAAAGAAATTTGAGGATGGAAGTTATATTATCCTATGTTTGTATGTTGATGACATGTTGGTTGCAGGTCAAAACATGCAGGAAATAAAAGTGCTCAAGAAAAAGCTAAGTGAATTCTTTGATATGAAGGATTTGGGGGTAGCCAAACAAATCCTTGGTATGAGGATAACTCGAGATAGGAAGGAATGGAAGCTGACTTTATCTCAGGAAGAGGATAGGAAGAAGGTATTGGATAGGTTTAACATGCAGGATGCTAAAACAGTTGGACTCCTTTGGCAGGCCATTTTAAGTTATCAAAGGAGCAGTGTCCCAAGACAGAGCAGGAAGGAAACTAAATGTCCAAGGTACCTTACTCATCAGCGGTTGGTAGTTTGATGTATGCTATGGTGTGCACTAGGCTTGATATTGCCCATGCAGTGGGATCTGTGAGTAGATTTATGAGTGATCTAGGTAAAGAGCATTGGCAAGCAGTAAAGTGGATCCTTCGGTATTTGAGAGGGACCATGGGGACAATTTTTTGCTATAGTGGATCAAACACCACTTTAAGTGGTTATGTAGATTAAGACATGGTTGGAGATGTTGACAACAGGAGGAGCATGATAAGTTATATTTACACTGTAGGTGGGACAACAGTGAGATTGATTTCACGACAACAAAAGTTGGTGGCTTTATCAACCACAGAGGCTGAGTATGTTGCTGCCACAGAGGCAAGCAAAGAGATGATTTGGTTACAAAAATTGCTTGAGGAGTTGGGGCATAAGTAGAAGGAATGTAAGTTGCATAGTGATAGTCAGAGTGCTATACACCTAGCTAAGAACTATACTTTCCACTCCAGGACAAAGCATATATAGTTGAGATATCACTTCATTAGGATAACTTTGGAAGAAGATAAGTTAAATTTGGAGAAGATTCATACCAGTTAGAATCCTGCAGACATGATGACCAAGGTGGTCACAAGGGATAAAATAAAGCTATGTTCAACTTTGCTTGGCCTTCGTGGATGACAGTGAAGGGTTGAGAAGCTTGCTCAGTGGAAATCAATCTCCAAGTGGGAGATTGTTATGTTTGTGGAGCTTGTTTTCATGTTAGACTATGGTACACCTTCTATGTGTTACACTCGGGTATTTTTACGGTAGTCCCGCTCATCGGTGAGCTAGTCAAAGGGGTTCAGGGGCAAAGCCCCCGAAGAAAATTTTCATGGGTGGTTTATTAACCCATGGGTAATGGGTAACTGTTATGGGTTGTTTTTGGGCCCATGGTTTTTTCGGTACCCATTGTTTTGATACCCACGATTTTTGCCCATTGTTTTGATACCCACGGTTTTTTGACCATGGTTTTAATACCCATGGTTTTGTATCAAACTACTTAAGCAATTTCCTATTTATATGGTCTTATGCATATGATAGATAGACAAGAAAATGTATTGTAGATGTGCTTTGAATTCAGGTGTGAATTCTGTAGAGTTTGTTGAGCATAGCTCCAAATGGATCTGGGTATTGTATTGAGAGAGTGGAGGCTTGTAATAAAATATGAGCAAGTGATTCTTGGTGGACGTAGCCCAAATTGGGTGAACCATATTAAATCTTGTCTCTCTGTGTTGTGTTATTTATTCTGCACTTTTATTTGAGATCTTTAATATTTTCTGCATATTAGTTTCTACTGTTGTGATTCTATAAGGGATTATTCCACATATTTTATCTCTTATTTCCTAACATTGTGGACACACAGGGAAAACATGGGTAGTTCATGATGGATTCATTGTTTTTGAGTAATTTTGGTGGGAGATTAAGTAGGATAAAATTGATTATACTAGATCTTTGAGAGAATTCACAATAACTGGAAAGCTAAATGACAAAAAGCTTCAGAATAGCTAAAATATTCCTTTAACTAGAAGGTGTGCATCAATGGAGGCCCATATTTGCATGGTTTCACACAATCTCCAAGAATTTAACATGAAGGCTCGAGCTAAAGACTCAATAAACCATCAAAGACCCTTGGTTCCTCATGCCTAAGGTATACTCGAAGGCTTACAAACAATCTTTATCAACAAATGACAGTGAAGTGATTTTAAATTGTTTATCTCATTACAGGATGAAGGATCTTCTTGAAATGAAATTACAAATGCCACTAAATTGTCATAGGGACAAGATCCTGTGTGATTCAGAGGGAATTTAACACAATATTTCAATAGGAATAACAAAAACTACTTGCAGACATTCTGAAATAAAGAAGACACAAATTGCTCTAAGATTGACATAGATTAACTCAAAATTGATTAGATTCATCAGTAGGGGAATGTTTCTTTGAATAGTCTTAGAGCTTGTCAATGGTTGTATACTTGCAGCCAACTTGACGTGATTGAAATCTAAAACACAGGAAATCAACATGTTTCTCAGACTGGTCTCTCAGGAAGACGAGCTCTCTCAAATTTTCTCTTAAAAATTCAATGCCCGACCATTTGCAAGAGTATTATCATTGCATTTATACATTTCACTTGCTCACTCATCCCAAAATTCCCCCCCAAAAAGAAGAATATTTGAGGGACATATTCTTGTTACCAATTTGTCTCAGAAAGTGACGTTTAAAAAATTTGTAACAAAAAGATTCTAGTTGGACAAATCATGAACTGATCACATTTCCCAGACCCTCGACTAATGACTAGGATGCCATGCCACAATTTTTGAAATTCCTTCTAATCATTCTCTTTATTCTGTCATCCAAGAAATCCCCGTTTTAATCATTTTCTGGAGGCTCTGTACAGCTGGATTTGACAGGTAATCCTTTTCACCCTTGAGGAAACATATTTTTTCATCCTTTTTGCCTGTAACCTCCATCATTTCATCCTTTTCCCTCTCTTTCCTCTGCAAATCTGTCCTACATCCAACTTCTCTACGAATTCACATTTTTTCAAGCACCCAAGAGCATTCACCCTTAGATGATCATGAAGTTTCGAGGGGAGTATGCAAATGTGTTTCCAAGTGAGCTTCCAGGGTTATGACCCCACAGAGAGATGGATTTCACCATTGATTTAGTGCCAAGATCTACACCAGTTTCTAGGGCACCCTATTAGATGATGAATCCAGAGCTTCATGAGCTCGAGATTCAGTTAGAGGAGTTGTTGGAGAAGGGTCTCATTCATCCTAGTGCATCTCCTTAGGGAGCACCTATCATATTTGTTAAAAAGAAGGATGGTTCTCTCAGACTTTGTGTAGACTTCAGGAAGCTCAAAAAAGTCACCATAAAGAACCATTATCCACTCCCCAGGATTGATGAATTGTTTGATCAGATGCAGGGAGCTAGAGTGTTCTCAAAAATCAATATCAAGTCAGGGTATCATCAGTCACGCATTTCAGACGCATACATTCATAAGATAACTTTTCACACATGTTATGGGCATTATGAGTTCACAGTTGTTCCATTTGGTTTGACTAATGCCCCAATTTTCTTCATGAGTCTCATGAATGGAGTATTCAGAACCTTTCTAGATCAATTTGTCTTAGTGTTCCTAGATGATATATTGATATATTCTCGTTTCAAGGAGGAACACGACGATCATTTGAGATAGGTACTATAGGTTTTGAGAGAGTAGAAGTTGTATGAGAACCTGGGAAAATGTAGCTTCTTTCATATAGAGATTCAGTACTTGGGTCACATCATATCAGGAGAGGGTATCTCAGTGGATCCCTCTAAGATACATGCTATCATGGATTGGCTAGCACCCACATTAGTCATTGAGGTGAGGATTTTTATGGGTTTATTAGGTTACTACTGTAGGTTTGTTCAAGATTTCTCTAGAATTTCTCACCCTATTACATCTATTCAAAGAAAAGGGAAGAAGTTTGATTGGTCAGAAAAGTGCGAGCAGGCATTTTAGTTGCTTAAGGAAAGGTTAACCATAGCATCCATCTTAGTAGTTCAAGACCCGACAGAGGAATTTGTTGTTTGTACTTATGCATCACTAGAGGGTTTAGGATCTGTTCTTATGCAGAAGCATTGGGTGATTTCCTTTGAGTCGTGTAAGCTCAAAGACTATGAGCTTAACTATCCTACACATGATTTAGAGCTTGCAGTAGTCGTTCATGCGCTTGTGCATTTGCGTCATTTCCTTTTGGGTAGACCTTTCATTTTGAGGACTGACCAGCATAGTTTACAGCATATCTTCTCACAGCCGAACCTCAATGCTCGACAACGACGTTGGATGGAGTTCCTATGTGAGTACGACATGGAACTGCAGTACATCAAAGGAAAGGAAAATGTCGTTGCAGATGCACTTAGAAGGAAATGACATGTGCTTGCATCTTTGACCCTACAGTCATATTTGAGAGGCAAAGTTCTTGAGCATCTTCTAGAGATAGGTTTTATGAGGGAGCTAGATAGATGTTGGAGTCACAGGGTTCATTTGAGGGTAGATTTTCAGGGTGCATTTTAGAGATAGATGGTTTACTCCAGTTCCATAGGATCATTTATGTGCCTAAGTCAGGTGATCTGCATAGCTTCATCCTCACAGAGGCTCATCGAGCTCCTTATGTGGCACATCCAAGAGTGAACAAAATGCACGCCGATCTGAGGGAGTTATATTATTGGCTAGGCCTTTGACGAGACATAGAAATTTTTTTTGCATGATGCGTTGACTATCAGAGGGTCAAGGAAGAGCATTCTCATCCCGTATGACTCTTACATCCTCATGATATTCCTGAGTGGAAATGGGATGTGATCTCCATGGACTTCTTAGTAGGACTCCCTATGTCTTCTTACCATCATAATGCCATTATGGTCACTGTGGATAAATTGACAAACGTTGCACATTTATCGCCAACCAAAGTCACCTATAATGCACAGGACATCGCCAAAGTATTTGTGGAGGACATTGTTATATTACATGGGATTTTGAAGACCATCATCAATGATAGGGATACCATTTACAATTCAATTTTCTGGACTTCCTTTCAGGCTGTTCTTGGTACTCGGATTAATTTCAGCTCAGCATATCATCCAGAGATAGATGGACAGATAGAGAGGGTTAATTAGGTACTGGAGGACATGTTGAGGATGTATGTGATGGACCAGTAGAAGAAGTGGGAATATTATCTTCATTTAGTTGAGTTTATATACAACAACTATCACAGTTCAATTCGTATGACTCCTTACCAAGATTTGTATGGACGACCTTGTAGGAAACCTCTGAGTTGGGACATACTAGATGACAGGATTATTCTTGGGCCAGCTTACCTACAAGACTTAGAGCAACAACTTGTTCTGATCAGGTAGTGTCTTGATCATGCTAGAGCACGCCAAAAGGCGTATGCAGACACTAAGAGGACTGATCGTCACTTCTTAGTGGGTGACAAAGTTTTCTTGAGAGGTCATCCTCATAAGAGCCCAATCTGTTATGGAAAGGATTCTAAGATATCACCTCATTTTGTGGGGCCTTTTGATATTTTAAAGGTCATCGGTCTAGTGGCCTATTGCCTAGCTTTGCCACCATGCCTTGCGCAGGCCCATGATATTTTTCATGTTTCTATACTCTGTAGATATGTACCAGATAATTCTCATGTTTTGGATTGGTCGGCATTATAGGTAGAGGACAGAGGGCAGTGGAGGCTGGAGCCTGTACACATACTGGAGCACCAGAGGTTGGCCCTTTGGGGTCGAGACTTGGACAAGGTTAGAGTGCAGTGGGACATATATGATGAGACAACAATTACCTAGGAGGATGCTACACCTTTGAAGGCCAGATATCCCTATCTCTTTCAGTGATTTCTAGGATCAAGTCTAATTTTAGGAGAGGGGGATGTAGTGCCCACATTTTTATAGCCTCAGTTATTTGTTGTTCTCTTTACTCATAGACATGTTTTGGCAGGGATTTGATATATTTTGGACATTATATTAGGATATTTGACTTTCTTAGACATGTATGGAGATTTAGGTGTATAACGCCAATTTATCTTGATTACTATGTTGACACCTTATCTTATGATGTCACGGATACTAATTGATATGATGTTGTTTGGACCATACTTATATTTGATGGATACTCATTTTAGTTACATGTTTGGACTTTATGGATGTATGTCACTTTATCATTATGTCTAACTCATGGTGAATTGTGTATAATTATGCATGTTGTCGCATTTTTTATTCCAGAATGATGATATGCTAGCATATAATTCTTTTATCATTTATTGAGTAGTTGATTCACATTTTATTGAACAGGTGCATTTAATGTGTGCAATGAGTGTGCAGGTGATAGGTCACAAGAGAACGTGGGATTCAGGCCAGCTACATAATTTTGCACAAGCAGCCCATGGGGCTAAGTCCTAACCGTGTTTATTGTATGAGGCCTTAGTATTATATTTCATTATTTTGGGCACCAGGAGTGACCCTCATTTGTAATGTAGTATGTCTTGTAATATTAATCTTGCTTAGGACATTTAGTTTGCTTTATAAACTTTATTTGGGGACTTAATGGTCCCCACTCACATTAAATTTTTTGTTTGGTTAGTGATGCATTTAATTAGAGGATTTTAAGGTCACATGTGAACCCTTGGGTGGGCCCCACATCCTCTACACTTGTGCCCAAATGTGCCAAACCCGAAATTGGGCTATTTTAGGCATTTTAAGTGACCCCTTTTTAGTTTGGGAGTTTACTTAGCATGAAAATGGGCCCTTGGACCCTACCTAATAGGTAGGGGGGCTTAATTCCAAGGCATAGAGGGAGTTTCCCTCCCATTTTTCCTCCCTTTGGTCACATCCATGTCAGGTGGATGGGTATGTGTGTTTTGTTAAAATTTGCACAAGTTTGTTTTGCTTTTCATTTTGGGTAATCTGGGAGAAAAGGGTTAAAAGCTATTTTATCTTTTCTCTTTTTTATTTTGAGAATCTTTGACCTTAGGGAAGAGAGGGGTGACACATGTCACCCCCTCATTTGTGAGGATTTTTGTTGGCTTCTCTTGAAATTCTTCCTCATGGGGATAGAAGAGAACTTTTTTTTTGGGAGCTTTTGCTTGGAGGCTTGTGGATTTTGGAGCTAGAGCTTGCTTGGATAAAGAAGTGGAAAAATTGGAGTGTTGGAGATCTTTTGGAGGTAGGCTCTTTGAGTTCATTTTTGTGTTTTATATCATGTTAGATATTAGTCTTGTTTGTTTAAAATGTGTGTTGCTACTTGTGTGTTGCCATTTGTTGATTTTATTTGTTGTTTTACTTTTTTCTCCATCCATCATATGGCATGATAGATTTTGGAGTTTGTGGGGGAAGAGAGAGGGATTTTCCCCTCTCAATCCTCATGGCTTGATGGGAAATCCATGTAGGATTTTTGTTTCTCCCCTCAAATGGTTTGAGGTGGGGAAGGGGGTTCAAATAGTTTGAACCCCCTTCCCCATTCTTGGAGAGGAAACCCCTTTGCATTTGAAAATCCTTCCAAGAAGGATTTTGGTGAATGGATGGAGAAATAAGGAGAGTTTTTTGGACTTTGGAGGAATAAAGAGGTTGTGGAGATTTTTGTTTATTTACAACCATTTTTTGCTACAATTTTGACACTTGGAGATCTCTTTCTTCTCTTCCCCATTTTAGAGGTAGAATATGGTTTCTCCTCCCTTATTTGCAAAATTTGGTGTTTTTCTTAGTGCATGGTCTTGGCTTGTATGTGAAAATAAAAAATAAAAAATGTTGGATTGTCTCCCTTAACCTTGTGCAAAATTGTGGAAGCTAGTCCTATTTCCCATGGGCTTGGGGGAGGCTGGCATGTCTTCCAACCTTGGAAAGACATGTAATGATTCCTAAAGGTTGGGTGGTTAAACAAGCTCTTTCTCCTTATGTTGGTCCTTTGGAAACTTTTGGAGTTGGAAAGCTAGTGGAGGACATATGAAGACACTTTTCAATTTGGAATTCTCATTGTCTCCTTCACCATTTTATGGACTTCATTTTCATTGTATCTTTAAAGGAATGGCTATGTGGAAGTTTTTTTTTTTATTATTGGCAAATAGTTTTTTGAAAGGGACTATACCCTTGAGTACAAAAGATGGCCTAGGAGCCAGAATAGGAATGAGAACTAGAGAGAAAAGGATCATAATCCAAATGTGACAATGAAGCTCAAAGTAGCCAAAAAACAGCTACCCAATCAAGACAAAACAACAAAAATACTGCAAAAAAGTAGTAGAGAGACCGTAAAAAAATAGCATAAAAACATACAAGAACAGCTAAAGCATCTACAACTACTTTTTGGCAGCTTTGTCTATGCTGGTCTTGATATTCTTCTAGGAATGGAACATACCCAAAGTTGTCATGTGGGCAGCGTCAGTATTATCCAGCTGCTCAATGGTCCTTTTGCTTTCCTTATCATTACCCCAAAGTGTTGCCGGAACTCCGCTGAGGTTGGAGACACTTTTGACATGTTGCTCAATGAACTCCTCAATTTCCCTAAAGATGGCCATGTTGTAATCATGTCGAGTTTTGGCCTTCCCTAAACGGGAGTCTAAGGAGTTCAGCTTCTTGTAGATATCATCAATCTGGCTGCTATCAATATCCACCTCCTCCTCCTTTTTCCTCTTACCTTTCTGTTTTGCCAAGTTCTTAACCTCATCCTTCAACAGTTTCATATCAGCCTCTAAGGCTTCCAGCCTTTTTGAAGAGCTTTCCATATGCACATCCCGGGGACTGGCACTGCTAATATTCAGGAGGTCATGTGTAATTTCAATTTCATGAGGACCCTTCTCCATAGCAAGAGTCTCAAGGTTAAGCTTTCTAGAAGCCCTGGTAACCGGTCTGTTCGAGGTGGAGGTGAAGTGGGGGGTGGGAGAATTAGTAGGGGGAATGGAAGAAGAATCCTGGATGGCTGGCAGGGGGGTGACAGTAGTGGTGGTGGGGGCAGAGAATGGAGAAACAGGGCTGGTAGCAGCAAAACCCGGCAGAGGGGGAACCAAGCTAGGAGAGGATGGGAGACCAGGATACTTAAGAAGAAAACATTTATGTAGTAGAAAAATAAGCCCCTGGTGTAAAGGAACCACCCAGGTATGCTTTTGAAACTCCAAAATGGAGCGCTCAAGAGAGTTCAGCAAGTAATGGGGGAAACAAACCATGCAATTCCTACGGAAGTGGTTAAGAAAGATAAGGTGCTTAGCAGGTACAGTGACAAACCTTCCTTCCAAGGAGATGAACCGTATCATCATGTGAGTAACCTCATCATAAGGTGGAGGGATTGAGCTAACAAGCAGGCCCTACTGTAACGTAGATCAGCTTCTCAGATCCCTCCACAAATCTCCTTTCTTCAACATCTCTGTCGACCCTTTTGTTAAAGAAACGGTAGCCCTCCAAGCTAAGGCCGGTCGCTTCAGCAATAAGTTCTTCATTGACCAAGATCTTCTGCCCCCCATATTCTACAATCCACTCCTTCCAATCCTTCACAAAATGCACAGAGATGTTTTGATCATGCCCCTGAACCTTCTCCATGAAGTTGGTGATGCCACCCTTGCTGAAGAATGCTCCATAGCTCAATATTATCCTTCCAGTCCGGGTCCGCACTAGGCTCAATTTGGCAAGGGGGACCCCCCATCTTCTCTGTGCTTAACTGTTTGCAACAAATTCCCAAATTCTTGTGAGCGCTGAAGCCAGTCTACTTTTTGCTATTGTAATCCACACAATATTGGAAATGAGAGCCGTTGCTTTTCCCACGAACGGCTGCGTGTCTGCTGATCTGAGCCTGTGGAAAATCACATGTGGGAATAGCCCGCTCCCTGTCATCAATCACATTACTGTTGTCTTCGGTTTCCGTGGAGCTTTGTATCCAAATTTTAGCAGTCGCAGTGCAGCCCGCATGCGCAATTTTCAAATCAATGTAACTCCACTTGGAATTCCCCATATAATTCACACTATCTTGATTATTTGACATGATTTACATAATCATATTCTTTAAGTCAACACATGTGGGAGTATTATTGATGTTGATCCACACCCAAAAATCATAACTCAGCTCTAGATATTGCTTGCGTATAGAAATCCACATGAATGTTGTTTTGAAGCTACTTAGGGATGCTATTATTATCCTAAACAGTGAGGTTAACATTAATGCCATAATTAGCTAGCGCATCTGCCAATTTATTACCCTCTTGGTAAGTATGCATGATCCTGATGCTATTGAAAGTATGACTAATACTTATGGACTCTGAGATAAAATCCTTGATGCTCCAACTTGGAGATGAGCACTGTTTAAGAAGATTAATGATGTTCAGGGAGTCCCCTTCAATAATGAGGTTCTGAATATTTTGAGTCTGGGTAATTCTCAGGCCCCATAGAGTAGATAATGCTTCAGCAAAATGATTAGTTTGAATTCCCATTTTCCCAGCATACGCAGCAATCAGATTACCTTTATGATCCCGTATCACTCCTCCCCATGCCGCAATCCCAGGGTTTCCCTTAGAGGCCCCATCAAAGTTCAACTTATACCAATTAAAATCAGGAGGATGCCATTTAATCAAGGATCTATCAATGCTATTCCTAGGATTGCTCCGACTATTGACAGTTCCTATCTGCCAATTGGATAAGATGTATTCTTCATTCTCTGGATATCTCTTGTTCTTGGGGGGTTTAAATCTAGCAATATTCTCTTTGATACCATTAGAAATTTTACCAATACTAAGTTTATAGTTTTGCTTCTTATTTCTGAAGATAATATCATTTCTATCCTTCCATATCCTCCAGATTAAATGAGGGATAACCAACTTCTAGATCCTTTTAACAACACAATGCCTAAAGGGTGGGTTCCATTGAGTCCATAGCTGATTAAGATCCTTCGGCAACACCCAGAGAGCTTCAAATTTAGAGAGGGAAAAACTCCATATTCTGGTGGCATACTCACAATGTATGAACAGGTGGCTGATATCCTCAGAATATTTCTTACAAAGATGGCACCTATTAGGGATTATAAATCCTCTTCTCATCAGGTTGTCAGTGGTAAGAATCCTGCCTCTGATAGCGAGCCAAAGGAAATTTTTTATTTTGGGAGTTAATTCAGACATCCAAATCTTGTTCCAATTGAACTCTGTTTGACTACTGTGGAAGAAATTATTATATCCAGTTTTGACAGAGTAATTCCCATCATTGGAATTATTCCATACCAGCTCATCCTTGGAATCCAGCTGACTTAATGGAATAAGATCTAATTGATCTTGAAGGGAGGAAGTAATTTTCTTCAGATCATTTCTCTCCACAGTAAGTTTTTTCCAATTCTTGCTGGTACCATTTCCTTCAATATAGTCCTTGATTTTAATGCCATACTTGCTTATAAGACTGTCCTTAACTGGCCCAAATCTATCCATGAGATTTCCATTAAACCAATTATCCTCCCAGAAGTTTATGTCCCTACCATCCCCCACTTTCCATTTACTGCCCTGCTTGATGAAATTTCTGCTCTTGACCAGATTATTCCAAAAAATGGAACCATAGGGGAGGTGCTCATCTTGTAGGAAAGAGTACACAGTTTGATGATTTAAATATTTTGCTTTGATTAAATCAATCTAGGGTTGTTTCTCAGACAGCATTCTCCAGCCCATTTTAGTAATGAGGGCCTCATTCATTTTCTCAATATCTTTTATACCCAGACCTCCCATAAACTTCGGGGTGCAAACCTTATCCCAAGCCACTAAGTGAAATTTGAACTTCTCTTCCATGCCTTGCCATAAATTTTTTTTTTGAATCCTTTCAATCTTATCTCTGAAGGAAGAGGGGATCTTGTAGAGTGACATGACATAAATGGGCAGATTTTGAAGAGTACTTTTAATGAGCAGGACTTACCAGCACTAGATAGAATGGCTCCTTTCCAACCAGCCATTTTTTTTTGGAATTTTTCCAATAAATCATCCCACACCTTGCAAGAGACTTTCCTAGTGCCGAGAGGAAGGCCCAAGTAAGTGGCTGGAAGCAGCACTTATTTTACAACCCAGAATTTTAGCAATTTTAAGTTGCCTTTCCTCAGGAGTGTTGAAAAAGAAGATGGTGCTTTTATCATAATTGATCTCTTGCCCAGAAGAAGATTCGTAGAGCCACAGTAAATCCTTGGTATCCTTGGCTTCAATGACTGACGCCAGAAGAAGAAGGATAGTGTCGTCCACAAATTACTAATGGGAGACAACTTGACTGATGGAAGTGGGCTTAGAGCCATTTAAAATCCCGTCATTAACCGCTTTGCCAATTGTTCTACTAAGGCTGTCAGCCAAAAGAATGAAGAGTAAGGGGGAGATAGGTTCCCCTTGTCTAAGTCCTCTGCTGCTAGTGAAAAAACCCACAGGCTCACCATTAACTACCACAGAGAATCTGGCTGTAGAGATACAAGCCTTAATAATTCTTCTAAATTTTTCCAGAAACCCAAATTTTGTTAAGACTTTGTCAAGGAAAACCCAAGAGACCTTGTCAAAAGCTTTATTCATATCAAGATTGAGGACCATATTTGCCTTTTTATTATTTTCCATAGAATGTATGGTCTCGTGAACCATAATCACTCCGTCTTGTATAATCCTGCCTTTGATGAAGCCACTCTGCTGCCTTGAGATAAGTTCATTCATAATGAGTTGAAGCCTAGTAGTAATAATTTTGGTAAAAATTCTATAGATGGCATTCACAAGGCTGATAGGTTTGAAGTCCTTGAAATCTTTAGCATCCATTTTTTTTTGGGGCCAGCACAATGTGAGTGTTATTAAGCTCTTTTAAAAGATTTCCCATTCTATAGAATTCATTCACCGCTCTGAGAAGATCCTCTGAATAGATTTCCCAAAATTTCTGGAAAAAATTTATAGAGAACCCATCCGGACCAGGAGCCTTGTCACCCTCTAAAGCAAAAAAAACTTTTTGTAGCTCTTCAAGCGTGACCGCTTTGGTGATACTTCTAAATTTCTGATCCTCAATTTTATTTTGGGGAATGGCCTCCAACATAAAAGAAATAGCTTCAGAGTTGATGATATTCCTCTCCTCAAGAAGTTTTTTATAAAAATCAAGCACTTCTTTCTTGATGCTATTAGGAACTTTTATGATATTTCCATTGTTTTTAGAAACTTCTAAGATCCTATTACAGGCTCTGTGCTTTAAAGGGGTCATATGAAAGAACTTCGTATTCCTGTCTCCCTCTTTAAGCCAAATAGCTCTAGATTTAAGTCTCCATAAAGATTCCTCTCTGCTGCAGATCGTATGCAACTCTGAAAGAATATATTTTTAATTAACTTCATCTTCAGCCGATCTCCCCATAGTATCCATTTTTAATTCCAGATCCTGAAGTTTTTTTTTTAACTTTTTTTTTATTGTCAAATACATTACCAAAAATGCTTTTATTCCAGATTTTCACTTGCTTTTTGACATTTTTGAGCTTTTGAACCAATCTAAATTGAGAAGTGCCTTCGCCATTCCATCCCCACCATTCTTTTATCTTGTCATAGATATTGTCATGCTCCATCCACATCTTTTCAAATTTGAATGAGCTTCTGGTGGGTTTAGTCCAATTGAGAAAATTTAAAGCAATCGGATTGTGATCCGATCCAACTCTGGGCAAGGAAGAGAGGTGGAAGTCTTGACTGAGAATCCAACTCGCTGAAATTAGTGCCCTATCCAATCTCACCTGAATAAACTCCTTTCCCAACCTTCTATTATTCCAAGTGTATTTATTCCCATGAAGATCCACATCTAAGAGGTTATGTTCAACAATAAAATCAACAAAATCCTCCATACTAGTAGAAAAGCTGGAGGTACCTCCATACTTTTCACCAAGGTTTAGTGGGGAGTTGAAATCCCCCATAATAAGCCAGTTAGCAGAACAATGCTGGTTTCTAAATGTTTTAAGGTCAGCCCAAAACTTCCTTCTACCACTAACCGTATTGGGGGCATAAATGTTAGAAAGGATCCATTCACCATTATTCTTAATAGCAACAAATTTGATTGCAAGATGATTAATACTAGCATTGAGAACCATACCAGTACAGTGTCTTTTATCCCAAAGAGTAGCCAGTCCTCTAGAAGCTCCCTGGGAGTCAACAGCCACCATTTCAGAGTTATCCCAAAAACTCTTTTTAATAGTTTCTAGGGTCTTAGCTTTCATCTTAGTTTCTTGCAGAATCAAAATACTAGGATTACTGGAATCCCGTAACTCCTTGATGATTCTCTTCTTGGATTTTCCATTTAGGCCTTGGATGTTCCAAGAAATAATCTTCATTTGGAATGATTGGTGGTTGGAATTGCCTGATGGTTCAACTGACGTTGAACTCCATCTGCAATGTCCCTCTCCGTTCTCTTAGATCTAAGAGCCTTTTTAGAGGGTCTTCCTCTTTTTTTACTTCCTCCAAAGTCAACTATTCGTCTAGCAGAAGATCTAGTTGTTTTGGATGTTGAGGTGTCACAGTTGTGTTTTTTCTTTTTCTTATCACTGCAAAGTGATTCTGGGATCATTTCAAAACCTTTCATTCTTTTTTCTTTTTTTAAATGACCTTTGTGAATCCAGAATCTGGATCCTCCTCATCCATGATAGGCGTAACTTCTCCCTCTTCACATTCTTTCTTAATCCTGTCAGGTGTGTGTGTATCAGCTGTTGTGGTGCTGAAGCAAGCAGGTGAAACTGCTGATATGTTGCTGGAACAAGGAGGTAAATCTGTAAAAGAATTACCATCTCCCCTAGGAGAGTTTTTCTGCAAAGGTTCTTTAAGAGCCATACAGTCCTTGTTTGAAGTTTCCTCAGTGATGCACAGCTGATTATCTATCTCAACTACCTTACTGCTCTAAAATTGCTCAATAGGGACTATATTAATCTTCACATAGCCTTCTTGCTCGTTCACCACCATGGATACCTTCACAGGATTTTCCAAGTCTTCTTTGCTAGGTGCTTCAGGAAAGTTGATGCTGAGACTTTGGGATGCCAGACCAGATGTTTCCTTATTTGAGTTCTAAAACCCATTTTTTTACCCTTTTATTTAACTCCAACTCCTTCTGACTAGGGGCTTTGTCTTCATTCCAGCTATCTGTGCTAGGAACCCTACTATCCTTGTTTAGAACTGAGCCCTCCCCAGGCTGTTCAGCTTCCAATGTAGGGGTCTTATTCTCGGAACAACTTTTGTTAGAGTGTCCAATGCTATGACAATGTTTACATCTCAAAGTTTCAACCTCAATTTTTCGGGTCCATATCCCATATCTAGATTTCAAGATTATGTGCTCTAGAAACTCCTGTTCCATTGCAGAGAAAATGCAGAAATGAGCAAAAGCAAGTCTGGATCTGTTTCTCGTGGGCCCATCCAGCCCGATAGGGGCACCTAAGGATTTTGCAATATTTAGCATAATTTCATCATCCAAAAAATGAAATGGTAGTCGAGGTAACCTACACCAGATTGGGATGGTGTTTATATTTTCAGTATTAGGGTCAAATAAAGGCCCATATTACCCAGCCACCAAGTTCCTCCCAGAAGCACCGATTCCAAATCCTCTTGCTGATTAAATTTTGCCAGAAAAAAGCCTTTTGGCATGATGGTAATGCTCAGGGCTCCCTTAGGTTTCCACTTTCTCAAAGCCCATTTTCTAATGACATAAATATTAGGTCTAGAGACAAGAAACTTACCAACGAGGGAGAGATTTGATTTGCTTAAGGCTCTATCAACACATCCATCTGGGACCCTCAGGCAGGTGGCACCCTCGTTGTCCTTTTCCCACGTGAACTGACCAGTAATTTTCGGACCCACCTTGATGTTAGGGCTTTGAAGCAACTTATTCCAGGCCATAGGTGTGGATCCCAGCATTTCCACATTTTCATTTATAACCGTCCAATTTTGGCAGGAGATCTGTCTCTCCTCAACATTCTTAGGTTTAGTGCGCAGACTTTTTGCGGTCAGAACTACAGAAACTGCACTGACAGTACCTCCAGTGCTTTCTCCTTCGCTCGTACTCATGCTTACAATCGTTTGATTCTGGCCACAGATTAGCCTCTCCTCAGCAATTTTAAGCTTAGTGAGCAGACATTCTGCAGCCAGAACTGCAGAAACCTCGTTGCCATAGTTTTCTCCATCGCTTGTGGTGGCCATAGTTTTCTCGTTGTTTCTCGTCGTTGATGGCTATGTGGAAGTTTTCATTGTCATGTAAAATTCTCTTTTGTATATGGGACCACTTATAGAATTGAGTCAAATTTACTTGTGCAATCTTCCTTTCAACCTTGCATAAAATGGTAATGATATTTCTTAAGTAGCTCATGTATTTTGGAGACATGTTAGATTTATGAGCTTAAGCAATTGAAAAAAAAAGGATCTTGTAAATTAGTTGATATTTTTTTACTATGAATTGTTGGCAATCCATTTTGAAAAGAAAGTTCATAGTTTGAAAGTATGTGTTTTCTTTTTTCACAAAAGGATGTATGCAAAATGTTATGTTGAGAACACCAAAGGAAAATGTAATATTCTTGTTGGATCTCTCTTTTTCTTAAAGATATGAAATATGAATTTCCTTCTTGTTAGCTTTAAACTTATTCCTATTCTCTCACCTTTTTGGAACTATCTTATTTTACTCTCTTGATTCATTCCATAAATGAGCAATATCATTTAATGAATATATATTGCAAAGCATTATATGTAAACCACTATTTTATGACATTGTATATTGGAGATCTCATAACAAATGAAATGAATATGTTAGAATATTTTCCTTTAGTTAAATTTCAGAATATAACTAAAATGTTTCTTTTAAAAAAAAAATTGTTTATTATTGTATTTACATACATTGTTACAATTATAAGTCTTAATAATAAAATTATACACACACACACGCACGCACGTACGCACGCACGCACGCACGTGCACACACACACACACACACACATTATAGTGAATGATATATTATGCATATACCTCAAAATTTTAAGAAATGATAAAAATGAAAAGAAATATAAATAAATAAATAATTACTAATTAGTATTAATTAATATATATTAATTTTACCATATATATAAAACAAGAATTTATGCTTCTATAACAAAATAAATAACTAAAATAACTATGTGGAAATAAAATAAGAGCCCTATCTGAGGAGATATCAGACGGATAAGCATACAAAGAGAAAATAATGCAATAATATCAATCTCATTTTCATCAAGAGAGAAGCCCCCATGAATTCCATCTCTTCCTTAACTCCTCTACAACCTGCACATGCAAATAACAACACAAAGCAAATGAGGAGAGGAAATAAAGGAAGAGGAAACATACAAAAGTTTAGGGCAACTTTAGGGTAAATTTGAATTCAATGGTCAAGATTAGATTTGATCCAAGGGTCCAAAGTCAATCCTACATACTTTAAGTCATGGGCACTTTATGGGAATGGGAGATAAATTTAAGAGAGGGGTCTAGGAAAATTAATAAACAAAAGGGGAAAAACTAATTATGTTATAAAGGGGTGTGGAATCTTATTTGTAACCCTAGTGAACTTAATGGAAATAAGTAATTAATTACCTTGGGTTAATGATTTATTTAATTCTAAGTAAATATATAAATTAACTTAAAATAATCTTTAAGGGAAACGGTTTGGCAAACGTATTGTTATTAATTAGACTCTCTTCAAAAAAAATTTATTACCCATTTTCTTTAGTGGCTTTCATAGTATTTTTCCAGTGTTCCAGGTGGGGCATTACAAATCCATGTGTTTTCTTGGTGCAACTATAAAGGTGAGGTATAGAGGCAAGTTTCCAAACAAGTACAGGCCTTCCACGTGCCCTGGGCCCAAGAAAAATGCCTTTTGGCCTTTGAAAAATCTCAGTAAAAAAGGGTCCATTGGAAGCCTCCACATGTCGCCCTGGTGCACCTTTGGTATGGTCCTCAAAAGTGGAGACCCCAAACAAGTGCAGGCTCACCACATGTCTCATTCTGACAGAGTTGTTGAAAAAGTTAAAGGATCAGTAGAAGGCGCCATGTGTCTAGGGTTGGAGACAATTTTCCTTGGCCGTTGAAAAGTCCAAGCAAGGGTAGAGTGAGCAGAAGCCTCCAAGTGTCCTCTTGGTGCTTCTTCAAAATAAAATTTAGGGGCTGGTCCCCAAACAGGCGTGGCCCCTCCACGTGTCCCAGACCTTTAGAAAGTTGCTTGAAAAGTTTAAGTATAGAGAGGAGCTAGCGGAAGCCTCCTCATGTCTCCCTGACACAAATTTGAGATTGTCCCCAAAATTAGAGACCTTGAACAAGCATGGGCTCACCACGTGTCCCCTTCACGCAACTGTTAAGGTGGGACCCTGAGGCGGATCCTTAAATGAGCACTGACCCTCCACGTGGACAAGTTTTGAGTTGAAGCGGGACATAGAGTTTCAAGGTGCCACACCGAGCCGCATCTAACAAAAAAGGGCCACGTTTCCAAAGATGCTGAGATATAAATTTGAAGGAGAAAACACACCCGTCAAACCGTAAAATGCGGGAAAATCGCCATTTGCACCTAGAAATGAATCTTTCTTAAAGGACATAGAATTTAGAAATGATATAAGGCCCAAATGTGATCCGCCAAGCCACATCCAATCAGAAAGGACCACTTTTACATAGGTATTGGGACAAAAATTGACAGGGAAAACAAAACGTGACTGTGGAAAAATGGAAGGAAGGAAAAAAAACTGAGTTTACGCCTAAGTTACAAATTATTCTACATGGACAGAGGAACAAAAAACAAATTCTAGACTTAAAGTGATCCTCGACCAAAGGAAGGGACTGATTATGGCAACCAAATGGAGGACAAAGTTTTCATGCATTAATACGGGGAAATAGAAAAGACGATAGATCCCACAAACTGAAGAATTTCAAGGATAAATGGGGTGAGATCAAATTGAGCACCAATAGGAAGACAATGGAGAAGGCTCAAAATTTTAATTTTTTTTTGCATTTTTGACGCTTCGAAGAAATAGGGAAGAAAAGAACTTAAAATGTCTGAAGTTTGAAACTCCAAAAGTATAAAATTTCAGACTTTCAGGTTTTAGGGTTTAGGAACTCTCAGATGCAAAGTTGAAAAAATCGGCCCCAAATGTCTGAAATTCTGAAATTTTAGAATTTTGGGATTTCAGGGTTTTGGGAATTTTGGGAATCGTGATAGAAAAGTAGCGAGTAAAAATCCTGAAATCCTGAAAGTCTAAATTTTCAAACTTTCAGATTTCGAAGGTTCAGGTTTTCAGACTTCAAAGTTTCTGAAGTCTCGAGCCCCATAACAAAAAAATTACAAGTTAATGTCCAAAATTCCAAATTCTGAAAGTCTAAAATTTTGGGCTTTCGGGTTTTTGGGTTTCGGGCTTTCAAAAATCTGAGGTCATTTTGAGTGATAAACAGTGTTTCAATCTCTGAAACCAAAATTTCTGAAATTTTGAATTTCAGGATTTTGGAGGTTACATGCATTTTGGACTTTCAAAGTTTTAGAACTCCCAACCCGCTATTTTTGCAGAATGACAGCTCCGATCTTCAAATGGCCATAACTTTTGACTGGAAGCTAGAATTTGAGGACTTTTTGGATATCTTTAAATTAGTGGGACTAAGTTCTTAAAAATGAAAAATACAGTCTGCCATGTTTAGGCTATCAAGCTTCTCACCTACCACCATAATGAAGTATGGGCTTTCTTTCTTTCCCAACAAGGAAAAACACATGGAGGCATGGGTTTTTTTGTGGAACCCATCATTGTTGTAGGAAAATTTATTGCCCTTTTGGGGTGGTTAAACAAAAATTTGGATTTCTTCTATCTCCTTCTCTAATTTTTCATATATATTGTGAGGGGAATTTTCCAAAAGGTTGGACATTTTTGCTTTGCACCCTCCCTTCTTCCCTTCTTTGCAAGTGAATTTGTGGATTTTTCAAACCTCCCATTCGAGTTGTAATGCAATTTTTTGCCTCTTGGCTATTGTAATGCATTGTATCAATTTTTAGAGCAATAAGATGAGTCTTTGGATGATTTCAACCCTCTCTTGTGTTCATTGCATCATCCTGACCTCTCATTGTAATTTGATTAATTGTGCATGGTGATTGTATTGCATTCCTATGGTTTGTGTTTAATGTCAAAGAAGGTTTTCAACATTTCTTTGGTGCATCACCTTTGTTAGTCTAGGTTTATTTTCTTGCATCTTCTTAACCCTGTCTCTTTGGCAAGTTAGATTAGGTTAAATAGTAGATCCTCTACAATTTGAATGTGTGCATATGAACAGAGGAATAAGAACCAGCCTTCATCTAGAGATCTTTCCCGATCGCAAAGTCCCACACTTTATGAAAATCTCCATGTTATGAAATCACACTGAGAGTCTGAACTCACCGAGTTGTAGAAATTCAGGGGTGCTATGATTACACATCAATAGGAACACCTATAGTTAAATGCACACTTCCCTAAGCACCCCTAAAACTAGCATCTCATTCATATTGCCAAATTTCAATAATAAGTCTTTACTTTAACATAACAATACATAAAATTTTCTTTCCATTAACATACATAAATTACAATAATATACAATGAGTCACAACCACGCCGTTTTGTCATCTTACTTGTACCCTACAAAACCATGTGAACATGAAATCAACGATAAATTGTTAGCATGACATCCACCTAGATCTAGCATAATTAACATTTTTATTTTTCCATTTACATAATAGTAATATTTTGGATTCGAAAGGAGAGGGTTAGAGACATATATTAATTTCATTTCATATCTAAGGACACTGAGTGAGAGAAAGAGATTAGGAAGAGAGAAAAACTATTTTCCGAAAGGTCAAATATCACATGTCAAGTCACAAGATGGAGTTTGAAATATTTATTTACACGTGTTAATAAGTTTCCACGTTAGTTTGCTAACTTGATTAGGGTCCTAAAAATTTATTTTACATTTTTCCTGCTAGTCGCAAAGACGCCTAATTTTGGCTCAGACGCTAAGAAAGTGAGTTCAAAACCTATCTTATAATAAGAAAATTCAATATGGGTGAATTCCTTCGTGTCCACCTATATACCAAGAATCCACAAGGACTGATAGAATTCAGAACTGGTGAATGGTTTTCTAGAGCCACCCATCGTAATCGACCAAGTTTGACCTAGTTAAACCATGATTAGAGGCCCTATGAAAACCCTTTGCCAAACTAACCAGGAATGTGCTTTCCCAAACTGAAGGTTACAGGATATTTTCTATTCAAAATACTAGAGGTTTGCAAAGGGGGAAAAAAAATTTGTTGATAAGGTTCCAAACAGCGAGCCAATACGAAACCCAACTTTTCAATTTTAACAACTTCCTAGCAGTGCAAAACAAGGTAAGATGGATCCTAGAGGAGCAACAAAGAGAGTAAAAATAGTCAATTGGGGGTCAATCTAAATATTAATGTGACTCTTCTCATAAAAATGAACACATAAGACTCTTAACATCTCTTTTACAAGGTTTAGAAGGCTGTTTTGTGGGTCCTTGAATATCGTGATTTGCTAGATTTTACAATGGAACAGTTAGTGGGTTCTTGAGGAAACAAACTCATCTTTTCACTAAAAGGGTGTCACAGATGTTTAATATGGTTATGAAGTTTTCCAAATCATGTCTGAAAGAGGGTTTAAGTTATGTTTGACTACCAAGTGTTATTCGGTTTACATAAGTGCTAGATGAAATTTATTGTATGCCAAAACAAATATGATATAAAACAGTTGAATGTATTATAATCCAAGGGTTTTAAATTTATTACATTGTAAATGGAAAAATAAAGTACAAGAATTATGAAGGAAAAAGTGAGATAAACCATGCCTGGGAAATATTTACATCGCAGTGTATAAGGTAATCTAGACAGCTTCACTCACACTCCACAAGGATTCATCCCTCTATCAGGTATTCCGTCAAATGGTTCATTTCTTCTGGAACACTCCCCTAATTTCCTTTGCTTGAAAGTATCAAGATTCACTTCAATAAAACCATTTGATTTTATGGGCCCATACCAATTCCAACACATTTTCCATGGTTAAAACCAAGACTTGCATCAAGAACCCACTTCATGGAGTGTATTTAATAACTTAACGCATTTACCAAATCCAACCAATAAGAAAAAAGTGAAAAAACCCATACAAGGATCATAGTACACGAGGTCCATTTTCCAAGTTTCTTTCAGTGATTTGTGAAATAGTTTATTTCTTGTAGGTAGCATCCACATATTTCAAGAAACACTAAAAAAAACATACAATGCCAACATCATCCACTTTCAAACTCAACCTCACTACACTAAGAATGTGTCTAGATGGGGGAAAAGGAGTTGCAACGGTTGTGGAGTCATGCTTTAAACCTGGAAATTGCATTACAAGAAAGTTCCAACACCTTTTCAACAAGACCATTGTGCATATATCCTGCAACCATTGCAGGCTTGAGGAAAAATTCAAACAATCCATGTGAGCTTGGGTTTACATCCCTCTTTCACGCCGTAACCAAAATCAAACAATATCAATGTCATTCACCGCCAATGTTATCCTCAAAACAAGGAAGACCGGCCAACAACAAATACATTAACAACACATTATCCAATTATCATAAACTCCATTTGAAATAGCGAGATGCCTGCCTTATGTAGGTCCCAAATTTAGTATACACGTCTACTAGAGAAATTACGATTGCAACATCTAAAAAAATTCCCCCCTCTTTTATGCTTTGATGGATGTCAATTCCCTTTTCTAAATCCTCCATTTTGGCATAGGGTGGAGGATGCTGGCAAAGGCTGTGAAGTTTGGCTTTGCATTTTCTCGAAAGGTTCCAAGGCCTTTTAAATAAACCCATTTTGTATGTATCATGTTATCATTGCAGTCCATGAGGCCACATTTCATGAATTTAGTCAATGTCAAGTGCATTATTCCATATTTTGCATACATACCTACCAGAGTGCTTGCAACTACAACACCTAAAAAATTTCTCTATCTTTATGCTTTGATGGATGTCCATACCCTATTTTGGAGCTAGCATTTTGACACAGTATGGGAGTACGTGGGAAAATGTAGAATAATCAGGTTGGAGACCTGTTATTTACATTGGTGGAATTGTGTGACTGTCCCGCGAAGGAGCCCATGTCTTCTAAACAATGCAAAAAAATGTATTCTATGAGAAGCTACCTTGTTCTTTCATTCTATCAAACACTGCAACAATGAAAAGTATGCTAAATTTATAGTGTTAACACGACTTCTGCATGGTTAAGGCCTATGGGTCTCAAACAAAGTGCAAGAAATATTATGCACGGAAGAGACACTAGGTATCCAAGTTTTTAGGAGGCCCATGCCTTTTTTTCAAGAAGACCACGTGGCTTCATGTGGAGTCCATCATTTCTTCCACCCACTCCCAAACAAATGCACTTCATAATATGTTTTTAATTTTATTTCAATATTATTTTGTACTAGGCACTATAAATGTAATTATTCCATGCAAACAATCAACAACTCCCATCACCAAGCACAACTAGCATGTTAATGACACCCAAAATGGAGAATGGAACAATACAAAACAACATAAGAAGTTACACAACTGACGGAATTGAAAAGAATTCATTTTTAGAAAAATTTAGATGTTACCTTATTATGTAATTGTATTTATAATTATAATATTATTATATGTGCAGGTTACAACATTCATGCAGAAAATATGAACTTAGTTTTGTATGTTTTTTGTGAAATCCTATAAGCAATATTTCGTTGCTTCCGATCATATCATTACACATAAGTTTATATGTAGGATATTCCATCATATCAATGTAAAATATGTTTTGGTAATGTGTAAAAACATGAATTATCTTCAAATACGTGTTTATAAATTTTATTATTCGTTATTTTATAAAATAATGACTGAAAATGAAAATAGTTCAGTACCTAAGTAAGGTCATAAATGACCTTACCTATGGCCCATGCCACCATTACTATATGTGTCACATCTGGGGATAAAGTAATAAAACTTGAACACCACTATCAAGAACATGCCTTGATATGCAGATTGAGTAGATTTTGGCCAAGCTTACCAGTCCTTCTTGAATGGATCTCCAAGTATTAGATCCCGCTCCTCACTGGAAGGTTAGACCTTTGTCCCTATCCAAAAGGAACTTTTATTGTGGTTTTTTGTTCTATAGCTGATAAATAAAAATTAGGGAGTAAACTCTTAATTTTTCAATCATGATACCTTGTTATAAAACCCTTGTTCCCTTCTTTCAACCTAATCACAAAATATTTCTCGTGTAAACCTATTTGGATTAGGCTATCTCATTTACCTTTATAGTTTCTAAACTATGACTATCTAATCTCCGTTGACAATATATTGGGTACTATTCTTTATATTTATTCGCAAACCATCGATTTCACCCACACAACATATGCCAAAATTATTTTGGATCTTAACACCTCAAAACACCTTGCAAACATTGAGCTCAAAGTGAAAAACAGAACATGGAATCAACCTTTACACTACGAAGGTTTACCCTTAAGATGTAACAATGAAAGAAACAATTTTAGGAAAAATATCCTCCCTAAGAATTTGGCATTTAAAGCTAAGGAAGACTTAGATTCAATTGATGACATGGAAGAGGTGGCTGAAGTGGTCTCTGAAACCCCTTTTTAATGAAATTTAGAGAAAAAATATTGTTGATCTAATAGCTTGTAAAGCGATTGAGGAAAATATTCCTCCTCACTATCCTATTGAGAAAAGCACATTTATGCCAAGAGAATATATTAAAGTCTTTCTTCCAATTGAGGAGTTTGTAGATGATGTGAAATAAATATATTGACTAATCTAAATGATCATCAAATACATTAAACTCATAGAAAAATGGAGATACAAAAAAATTTATAGAGGACAATATAATATTGCAGAAGATAAACACAACAATGTTTTTTATTAATAAAATTTGGAGAAATTTCTATTGAATATGAAAGGTCATTTTATACAATTGTTTTCTCTTAAAATCACGGAGTCAAGTCTTATCATTTTATCCCCATATCTCTCCTTCATTCCCTAGTCTTACTCTCAATCCCAAGATATTCTCACACATTCCTATCTCTATGAGTTGTGCATGACAACTAATTGTGCACATTCACATAGTATTTAAATATTAAATAATACTAATATTCAAACCATATGTTCACACTATGAACACTAATTTCCTAACATTCACCCCCTTAGTGTGAACATGGGTGAGTTATGTCTAGTACCTTTTCATGTTCTACAATAGGATGCTTTTCAAAGAGTACCATAAACTCCAACAGGGTTTCTAGTGGAACCATTAACCACTTTGTATGTGATTTTCTAAGAGATTAAAAAACTCTCAAATTGGTTTTCTATTGGACCACCAACCACTCCATAGCAGCGTACATTTTTCCCCACCCTCATCCTTACATTCAAGGGAAAATATAAGAAATATCGCTCACGCAAGAGCTCAATTATTACAAGATTGAATAGGAATAAATCATTTGTTCTTATTACAACACCCAATGAAAATTAAACACAAAATTAAATTCCAAAAATTCATTGTGTGGCCCCTTCGCTTGCGGTTGGTGAGAGGTCATTGATTAACCTCCTTCCTCCATTGCCTTCTTCCTCCATCGTGATGTTGCTAACTCATTCAAATTTGTCTTTAAGGCTTATTTTACAATTCTATTGGGTGTCGGTTTCAACCGATAATGCACCCTTACAATAATAATCAGCTTTACATTTAACCAAAATAATAAAACATATCAGAGTTTTATTGCTAGAAATCACTCACTAGTTTTTTAGAGAATAATCAGAAACGTCAGAATTGTTTCCATAATTTATCTTAGAATACGAGCTGGGTTTCTGTAACTTTTTTACAGAGGTTTCCCATAATATAAATAAACAAACCCAAAAAATTTCACAAAATTATGAATGTGGGGTTTTGAGAAAAACGCAAATTACCAGTCGTTTGTTTTAAGACCAGAATCTAGAACATGGTGACAGAAGCTTCAAAACTCTCAGATCTGCATTTTAAAGGCTGCGGTTTTGTCTTATAATGACTCTCATAACTTGTCCTAACCTTCTCTGATACCAGATGACATAAAATAAATAGATTGGATAATCTAAATGAGCATCAAATACATTAAACTCATAGAAAAATGGAGATACAAACAAAATTACAAAGTACAATATAATATTGCAGAAGATAAACACAACAATGTTATTGATTAATAATATCTGGAGCAATTACTATTGAATATGAAAGGGAATTTTATACAATTGTTTTCTCTTAAAATCATGGAGTCAAGTCTTATCATTTTATCCCCATATCTCTCATTTATTCCCTAATCCTAGTCTCAATCCCAAGATATTCTCACACATTCCTATCTCTATGAGTTGTGCATGACAATTGTGCACACTCACATATTATTTAAATATTAAATAATACTAATATTCAAACCACATGTTCACACTATGAACACTAATTTCCTAACAGGATGGAAAGAAATACAAAGCAATAAAAAATCTTTCCTCAAGAAAACGGTTTGTCCTACCTAGTTGTTTCATCGCTGTTGGGAAACTCTTTCATTTTTGTTCTTGGTGTGTCAATGCTTTATCAAGGTTTTTAGGCATTTTAGTACCTAGGTAGGGCCCCAAGTCAAAAAACCTTTATCCTTAATTTAAAAATGACCTTACATGTAGAATGAAGCATTATTATTTCCTAATGATTAAAGGTGTCAGAAGACACAATTCGGATATTATCATCTCCTTGTTTGACGTGATATTCCTTTATGATTTTTTTTTGATAGCGTATATATGAAAATGGACCCATGATCAATGAACACATTTGTAAGAAACACCAATATCAACACCCATATATTCAATCTATGTTCATTAATTCCAATGTATATTCAAACATACACTAAAATAAAAACTATGTTCACCTTATGTTTTTCTTTGCATATGAACAAATTGAAATTATTGAATACACATTGAAAATAAAAATGTAGTCGTGGTGCTACATGCAAATGTTCTCAGTACATGGAGAAAATAAAGACGAGTTGAGATTGCAGGTTGGAAGGGATCAATAAGTGCTATGTAAAGATGTTAGCAAGTAGCAGTTTCTCTCAATACCGAATAGACTCGTAGTTACAAATGACGGATTAGGAATATAGATTGATAGGATCCGGATATGAAATAGGTTACGGTAGGGTGGGTGAAAAAATATTAACTGCATAAAAAAGAAAACACTTAGCTATTTTAAGATATTCTGTAGATGTTAAGGTACAATTCGTTTGCATATAAATAGCATATGAACTAGACATTCTTCGTGTATTTAAGATTATGTCTATCTTATGAAATTCCTCACATATTCAGGAATTATTTCAATGCCTTGAATCCTAAAAAAGCTAATTTTCTTTTATTATATGAGTATGCGGCTTCCCTTGAAATATAAATACATATATTCATTAATAGCAATATAATAAGAACACCCAATCAACTAACAACATATTCAATATTTTCAGTGCACATAAAAGGTTTGAATGTGTAGTACCAAATGAAAAAGTTATAACCATATATTCAATCTCTGTTAAGTAGTTCCAATATATATTCAGCCAGTCAATATAAATTTAATACTAGATATCCAAATATTAATTGCACAAACAACATTGTATTTTCAATGAATGAACAAATGCACTGAAATAAATGAATATACACTTAAAAATAGTATTTCCACGTGATTGGTTGGAAAAATAATAGGTTTGGATGAAACCCATTACTCAATAAAAACATTGTATGTTCAATAACAACACTTTATTTTGAATCTGTAAGATGAATGGCTGAAAACCCTTTTTCTTTTACAATCACTATGATGCATTAGAAATGTTTGTGGAAACAAAGGAATAAATAGAAAGAACTAAAATAAATGAATATACACAGAAAAACAATAGTGCAATGTGCTTGGTTGGAAAAACAACATGTCAGAACGAAACCCATTACTTCATAAAAACTATGTATGGTCGATAACACCACTGTATTTTGAAACAATAAGATGCATGGGTGAAAAAAAATGATTTTTGGACAATCATACATTATATTAGAATAGTTCGTAGAGAACAAAGGAATAACAAGATGTACTAATATTATGAAAATACTCTAAAAAATTAATGGTTCAAAGTGCATTGTTGAAGGAACACAAGTTAGGAAAAAACCCATTATTCAATAACAATAGTGTATGATCAATAACAACCCTGCATTTTGAAACAATAAGATGGATGGGTGAAAAAAACTATTTTTTGGGAAAATTTCTGTGTTGTAGTAGAAGAGTTTGTGTCAAACAAATGAATAAACAAACCGCAATGAAATTATTTAATATACACTAAAAAATAATAGTTCAGCGTACATGGTTGAAAAAAAAGGTAGAACAAAACCTATTAACAATAATAAAACAATGGGTAAAATGTGTACAAAACACCGAAATGTGATGAATTAACAGATTTTTTGCCGAATGAAGGATTAAACAAGAACATGCACATAGAAACTCAATAAATAATGAATATACATTTGTAAAATTTGTAATGTTTGGCTAAACAAGAATATGCACAGAAAAAACTCAAAATAGAATGAATATACGACTATAAAACTGGGGATGCTTGCAAATGCGCTCATTACATAAAACTTGAAAATGAGATCACCTCATCTTTGGCTCCGTTGTAGGGTGTAAACGGTGTTTACCTCCATTGTAGGGTGTAAATGGTGCTCGACTCCATTGCAAGGAAAAGAAAGGGTGTTCGGCTTCGTTGCAGGGTTGGGATGGGAGGGAATGTTCAACTTCTTCACCGTATGCACACTACCAAATGTAATGACATGCAATTAAACACAACATTGAATTCTGAAATGACAAACAAGCTAAAGTGGTTAGTGGAGGCTAGAAGAGGGATAGGAGATTATGTGAAGTTAATTGAATGCGGCTTTTGGGAACATATGCTAATTTGTCCTCTTTCCACGTGGGTAGAAGCAATTTTTTGTGTGAGAAAGATGATTTTTGGTTCACTATGCATTTTTTTTCAATGTTTTGTATAAAGGGCTTGCCACATGGCGATTTACATGGCATTAGAGTGGCTTTCCCATTTTTTATATGTTATGAATTTTTTTTCATGTGTAGAGAAAAATTTAGAACCCCTCATCGTCATGAGATTACTCAGGACATCATTGAATATAGAATACTCAACAACCGACACCTTTTCCCCATTATAATAGGATATTAAGTATCAATAATCTATAGTACCTTCTACAATGCAATATTCAGATATTGATGTGACACGAGAGAGCTGATGTAACACCTATACTAAAATATGAAAGTCTTTCAATTCTTAGAGAGAAAACATTTAATATATCATGTTCTATTTTTTTTTTTTAAATAATAATACTGTGAGATTATATTTGACATATCTTAATTGATGGAGTAGAAGCGAGTGCTTACAAGTACAAGCGAGGAACTGACCAGACAACAACTTTCTTAGTTGCCACTTGAGTGGTGAATCAAGATTTCATATCTGAAATGATGAATTTTTTACATACAGTTATAATATTTTTTAAAGATTAAACTTTTGACTTTTGGAGTGGTGAATCTCAACGTGATTGTATCCAAAAAAAAAAAAAAAAAAAACATGATTTAAATGAAACATTCAATTGTTGAGAAAGTGCGTTGAGCACAATGAAAGGATTACATAGTCATTCATAGTGGGGACTCAAAATGTTGGACGTTCTCTATTCAATAGTATTATAAAAAGATATATTTGGCAGTTCTGTTTGCTTCATTCTACACAAAATAATTTTATAATACTGTAGATTGGAAAGTGGTTTTATAAAGAATTAGTAACCATAAGTTAACAGATAATTAAGTTTAATTTAATATAAAATGATAAATTAAAATTAATTATAAAAATCTAAGCACGTGTCATTAATATAGATAATATAAGATAAATTGAAATTAGTAAAATAGTTGGGAATATTAGAGAATTGAGGTTATCGGGATAAGAGTCATTTGACATTTAATGTGGAGAGAGTTATCAACAATATATAGTAAAAGATAGGTTTAAATATCATAATATTGTTTTATAACCTTAACTAAAGTTGTATAAATATAGTTTTAACTATTTCAAAAATGTAGGAGTGAAAATAATTAAAATTGATATGATGAAATGTGGGCTACACAAAGCTCACTTTCTTTGTCTTATTATATTGCAAGTCAATGGATATTTGTTCTCATTTCTTAAAATTTCAACACAATATTAACTAGCAATCACACGCGAGCAGTGCAATGTGAATGCCGTAAGGGAAGAATAGAGAAAACCAAAACTAGAGTAGAGTAATAAAGAAAGAAGTGAATTTGAATAGTCGAAGGTAAAAGAGTTGTTGGTAATTGGAAAGAAGCTCAAGAAATACATTAATATTGAAAACTTTGTTAGAAGGGGTATATGAAATTTGAGTGAATGTGAGTGATAAGATGATTTGGAAAATGTAGCGAGACAACATGGAGACCAAATAGAGGATCAAACGATTTGAAGAGTGAAGAAATATTTTGCTTTTTGTTGTTCAGCTCAACCATGAGGAAAACATTGCAAGAATTGATATTTACAAAGAAATGAGAGCATATCAACCATGAGTTCTGAATGTAAGTGTTGGAGTATGCAGACATGCGTATCCATAATAAACTGTAGATAAAGGTTACGGAATCAAAAGATGTTGTTGTGCAATAAGAGAAAAGAGAAAAAGAAAGATTCGTAGTGCAAAAAAGGCAGATTATATTTTAGAAATGAAGTCACATTGTTTATATTTCTATTCATGGTTTGAATTTGACATAGAGCTAGATGTTTTGTATGATTCTTAACCGTAAAATAGTTAAAAATATTTTATTTGACTCTCTCATACAACTTAAATATTTAAAACATGTCCATCATTTTTTTATAAAGAGTTACATGTAAAATGTATTAACATACAACATGTTGAGTATTGCCGAGTGTTGATTGGGGAGGGAGGAAGGGGACAATTTTGTTTTAAGAGGGTGGGCGGGGGGGGGGGGGGGGGGGGGGGGGGGGACTTGTGGAGATAACTTGGGTGTGCATCTTCATTTCTTTAGACCAGAAAGTAGAGGGGCATGAGCCATTATTGAGTATTGCCCATAAGAAGAAAGAGGAAAAAGGTAAAGATCTGTAAGGGAGGGGAGTATAGAGATAAATGTAAATAGAAGACCATGTTTCTCGGTGTTTCCAATTTGAATAGTGGCCTTCTACAAAGTAAGGATGTCAGACTTGTGGATAGTTAAAGATGAAACCAATTTAATATGCAATTTTTTTGCTGCAGCCTTTGGAAATTGGTGGCATTGGAATATGCAACATTTTCTTGGGATTTCAACATGGCCAATATTGAGTACTCAATATTTGTCGAATTTGATGACAAGTAAAAGTGTATTTTTTTAAAAGTAGAACTTTGTGTTACAATTGATCATCATCGACTTTCATAAATGAGTCCATTGGGTAATTTGTGCAATGGACTGGGCAATTGTAAGGTTCAATTTTTTCAACATGTACAGGTTGTGATGGTCTGTGTGGCCTTCCTGTTTTTGCAAACGAGTTGGGTAAATCATTAAATAAATGAATTTCATGTTGAGAGAGGTGTGAATAAGTGCAAGACATAAGGAATTCCAATCCTAAAAATGAGAAACAACCATGAATGTAAAGAATTATTTGGCGAAAAGAAACATATGTGTAGGTGCAATCTTATTGTCAAAAAGTCTATTAGCAAGGAGACTGATGTATGAAATCCCCTCTAAAGGCTTGTGTCATATAAGTGGTTTGCATATAATGGAAAGTCCATGACAGGCCGAAATTGGCCTACGTGACCAACTCGAATTTTTGTCCCAAAACTATGTCAAATTGTTTGAAAGGATATCATTGGTATGAAGTCCTTAACCCTTTTGCAAAGCTCCCGAGGATACCATGTTTGAAACTGTGTCACGAGTACTATATGTGTTGCCCATCTGTAAAGCATCTAAACTGTGGATGGGAACTAAGGCATCGTTGTTGGTGGTGACACCAAGTGTACAACGTATTCATACATACAACTCACCCAACTTGAACAAAGAAAGAAGCAACACCTTACCAAGGCATGTCAATGAAAAATTCATTAAAAGAATACCTAAAAATTTACATCTTCGATCAAATTTCTAAACGTGTTTCTCAAAAATATGAATTGCTTAATAATCTATATTATAGACTGTATATGTGTAAAATATGTCGCGGAGCCTTAAGTTTATACCTTTGAGAAGAATAGATATTCCAATAGTGGAATTCATGTTTACGTATTCATGTGAACTGGAGGCAATTATTAGTGGCTCGTATACAACAATTGACAAAAAATTCTCTTAACAATTCACAACAAGATACTTTTTTACATATAGCATTCTAATGGCTTCTTACATTATAATGATTAGATAAGTTGATCATTCAAATTATGTCTCCGTATTCATGATAATTACATGGCATCTGAGAAAGTAACTTTGGATGACAACCCATATATTTTGTAGATAACATTTTAGTGATTTCTACCAAATGTTATTTTTATGTCCAATGTTATCTATATTCATTCATTTTAAGTTCAATTTATAGAGTGGAATAATTATAATTTAGTATAATATAACAAATTTCAAGAATTTATCTTCTTATTACAAAGCCATATAAATTATCATTTCACGTTATCCTTTAGGTATTAAGAATGCGATGAAGATTCCCCACAAAAATGAGTTTCTGGCAAGTTCGGATTGAGCTACCAGCAAAGTTGGTTGATGAAGGAAAGTTGGCTTGTTGTGTTAGAAAAATTCGTGGATCGAGTTGGAGGTTAAATGTATTAGTGAGTTCACGTTTAACGTTGCATTGACAAGCAAGTTAGGAAATCAAAGTATTGTGACTGGTGAGGTGTGTAAATGAGCCAAGGTTGTCACATAGGATGAACTACATTAGAGCTGAAGATCTCTCACCACCGATCCATGTCACAAATGAGTCAGAGCCGAAAGAGAATAATTTTACATTTTGAGGCATGCAAATTTGTATATTTCAAGTACCTATATTTACATTGATTTAGAATGTTCAACAATTCTCCTTAGTAGAATCTAATATAGAAAAACTGAGAATCTCGATATCTTTTGTTACTTCACAATATATCCTACTAAAGCAAACATGCTACAATAATCAACTCATTAGCTACGTCAAACCAAAAAACACCAGATCCTTGTAGAAAACATGTCACCCCATTCTACCAATCATCATATGCCTTCAAACAAGCTGCAAACAATCAACCTCGAGTCATATATTTTATTTTTTCACAATTTCAACTAACATAGACATCCACAAGTAGTGATCTAAAACAACAACGAAACACCAAATCCTTGATCAAAACACCTCATCCTAGTTTTTCAAATGGGTATAATTGTCAGATGCCTTCAAGCATGCTACAATAATCAACCTTTTGACATATATTGACTTTTTCACAATTTCAAATAACATAGAAGTCCACAAGTAAAGATCTAAAACAACTCTTCTCATGAAAAGCAATAGAAAAATTCTGACTCAAGTTTTGGAATGACTAAAATCTTCAAACCACAAGAATTATCTAATGGGGTTTTCAATAAAAGTGAAACCTTGCTTAAGGTTATGTACAATGAATAGGAAAAAAGAGACTATACATAAATGTAAGATGTAAAAGCACTTCAAATGCCATTGTAGATACACAAAAATGACGGTGTATCTTATGGACAAAAAATTCTTATCTACCAACACCCACAAGATTTGGTTTGTCTATTTTTTGCGTCAATTTTTTAGGAGGCACTACATCTTTCAGATTTCTACATATATTTAATATTTTACATTTCATTGTTCATGTGGCTGCCATACATATGATATAGGAATACAAAAAAATTTAGAATATATCATCTAGATTTTACTCAAAATCAAGTTATTTTGTGGTGATTAGGGTGTTTTATTTTATTCATTTTATTTTTAGGGTTTGGTTTTAGTGATTAGAAAAGTCAAAAAATAAATAAAAACTTGAATTAAAACCTTTAAAAGACGTATTTAGGAAAGGATACGCTACGAATACGTGTGGGTACCTCTTGGATACATCACAGATACGTGATGAAATATCCATGACGTATCCGAGAGGTACCCACATGTATCCGTGGCGTATCCATATCAGTATCTGATACGTATAAGATAGGATTCATGGGGGGTCAAGGCGTATCCTAACAAGGTAGTTGAAAATGATGAGTAAACTAGGTAGTTAAAACAATAAACTTGAATTATAGTCACATTAGTACAACTGAAGCTACAAACATGTCCCGATGCCCCTCTATAAAATCAGAAAAATTGTAGAACATGGATATTTAAGCTATAACACAGAGATTTATTTTCTTCATAGTTCACCTTCACAATTTCCATATCACTATGCATCTCCACCAGTTGACAAATATGCAAAACCGATCTAGTGATGAGAATTTTTAGATCATAAATAAACTATAAAATTCCATTTAATATAACTGCTACTCAAGACATAACATAACATTTATTTTGGGATAAAAATTTTCAAGCCTTGTAAAAGGAAAGAAGCTTGAACAAAACTACACACTTTTCATTGCAATAAATGTGATTGCATACTATGGAAAACTAATGGAAGAAAATGGTTATTATGTCCTTGATCAAGTAGAACTCTGTTGGAAGTAAATGGTCTTTAAGTCCTAACCTGATGATGGAAACCCGACTGAAAAACATAAATTCATTATGTACCTCTACACTAAACATAATGCTTTGTTACTGATTACAACTAATAACAAAACATGGACATAATCCTCTTTACTAATCAAATCTAATAACAACTTCAAAGAGGAAAAAATATGATGGAGAGACAAATATTTTGTTAGGTTTGTGGAGCCTGTTTTCATGTGTGAAAGTGTTGAAGATTGTACACTAAGAGTACTGTACAATTTTTTTAGGCATAAAATTTTTTTTGGCCTCGAAAAATGCACCCGACATATCGGGAAACGTGCTCTTCTCATGTGGGTGAGTTTTTTGACCCATAGGTTTATGGGATGGGTTTTGCCCATGGTTTTGATACCCACGGTTTTGTAAAACTGCTTAAATAGTTGTCTATTTATATGGTCTTATGCATATGATAGATGCATAAGCAAATGTATTGCAGATGTGTTTTGAATTCTGGTGTGAATTCTATAGAGTTTGTTGAGCATAGCTCCAAACAGATCTGGGTATTGTATTGAGAGAGTGGTGGCTTGTAATAAAATCTGAGCAAGTGATTCTTGGTGGACGTAGCCCAAATTGGGTGAACCACGTTAAATACTGTCTCTTTGTGTTGTGTTATTTTATTCTGCAATTTTATTTGAGATCTGTAATAATTTCTGCATATTAGTTTCTTCTGTTGCGATTCTGTGAGGGATTATTCCGCATATTTTATATCTTATTTCCTAACACCAATTGTATCTTATTTTATATTTTATATTTTATATTCGATACTTAGCGTGACAACTGGTATCAGTACATTTGAAGCGATGCTCTCTCTGGTACGTAGAGCACAATAAGCATTGGTGCTGGAGTTGGGAACAGAGTGTAAACCAGCGTGAGTAGTTGGCAAAAGAGCTCTCAACTTCAGGTGTGTGGGATGTTGATTGATGAACGAGTTGGCAGACTAGGGAGCCAATGCAATCAACATTGTTGGTGATCGGATGGGCGGGACACCAACGCGGTTGGGTGGAGCAGAAGTAGACTGGTGTGTGCTTGTGAAGCAGCGTCAAATTGAAGTGCCCAACCTAATGTGCGGCTGAGCAAAGTCGTGCATGTTTGCGGGAGTTGGTTGTTGTACAAATTGGATCAGGAGTGGAGTCTTGTGAAGATTGGCAATCAATGGTGTTGGCGATCGGAAGGTGGGACACCAACACAACTGGATCAAGAGGAGCAGTGTTGTTCCATGTAAGAAACAAACTGGTGTGTGCTAGAGGGAAACGTCATATCAGATTGATCCAGTGGAGTATCAGGGTTGAGTTGAGCCTTATTGATGTCATAGTGGAATGAATGAAGCCAATGAACTTTATCAATGGTAGACCAGAGGGTTGATGAGGAAGGAGTCATGTAGTTGCGACAGTGGTCGGCATGGCGTTCGGTGATAAGGGTATTGTAGACCGATACAAGTGTCAACAGTTGGCACTTGTGCAATGCAAGTAAGCCAGTGCAGGTTACTAGAGACTTTGTGGGAGAAGAAGGCCAGTGTTGAACGGATCTCAGATGTAGAGGAGGCAACAGGAATGCATACCGTGTGGGCTGGGTAAAGTCACTGAGGTGGGCATTTCATGTGGAGGCTGGTGCAGAACTTACTCCTAGCAGTTTTGGGTGAAGAGATAACACTTGGTAGAGTTCAGGTGCAGAGGCAGAGTAACTTGAAAACTCAGTAGGTGCGAAAGCACTGAGTAGCACGAAGACTCCCTAGAAGTTGTTGACAAAACTTGTACATCATGCAAAATTCCTAAGAGGTTGTGGGAATTGTAGAGGGGGTATCCCATCAGACATTGTGTTGGATGTTTGGTGAAGTGTAGTTTAGTGGAAGGGAGCTACAGCAATAGAAGTGTTGAGTGACTTAGCACTTTTTGTCCTGAGCATAGTGAGATGTTGAAGAGACTGAGTTGTGTTATGTCAGCAGTGACCGAAGTGTTCCGTGTGTATTTGCATGTGAGTAGTGCATTTGCATTTTTCCCCAGTGTTGGGAACACTGGCATCCTTTGTGTAGGCTTGCAAAGTCTAGCATCGGCACCGTGGGTGTCGCCACTTTAAGTGGGGAAGAATATAAGGGGGGCACGTCTCCATACTCATAGAGCGACCACCTCCCCCAGGATGGGCAGACCCCATCCATGCAGGGTAGTGTACGAGGCGCTATCCAGGGAGCCAGAGGGACTCCCGGCCTAGGAAAACGGTTGGCTAGGCATGGGTTGGGGTTGACGACCTCACATGCATTGGCCTACAAAATATCTGGCCAAGTTGGATGAGTTAAGCACGCAGGCTGAAAATGGGTGACCTCCCAGGAAGTTCCTGGTGGGGCACCAATGAAACTCTTGAAGGCTATGTAGTGAGAAAGAGTTATGCATGGGGGATTTGAAAGGACCATGATGTGAGCCCAAGGATGTCTCAGAATCAAGGTTTATCTGAGGCGGGTTGGTGAGAAAAGTTGGTTGCACTTAGGAACAGTGCAGGGTGTCTTAGAGCAAAGAACATACCCAATGTATGCGGAGCGAGTTGGGAAACTCATGTGGGTGATGCAGAGGTAGAGCAGGATTTGGTTTGAAGCATGAAGACCTTATACGATAGAGGCTTTGCGTTGTGAGTGTAGCGCAAGCCTAATGAGCCTGATGATCATGGCAGACAATGAGACCAACGTGGTGAACTCACAACCCCCACCAAGTGGAGTGTGGAACACTTGGTGCACTGGAAATTCAGAGGATGGGGTGTTCAACAGACCTTGGAGATATACTCTACCCTTGCAGAGTATGTCCATGCATAGATGTGCATCGTGGATCAGCAGTGGGACTCCAGTGTTAAGTGACAGTGGACTTGGGGAGACCTTTGAGGTGGCAACGTCCTTAGAAGCAGAGTTCATGTGGGAAACAACCAAGAGGCATGATGGAGTGAGACTGGGATCCGGAGGTCAAAATGGAGGAGAAGTAACTCAGACGCGAGCGAGCCAAGTGTGGCGAGCTCCTTAACCTTGCAGAGGTTAAAACAACACAAATGAGTTAAGTGCTCACGTAGATGTATTAGAGGCAACGGAAGTGTGGATGTGGAGTGGGTGCATAAGCAGTGGCCGAGACTCATGATGTGGATAGAGGATGGTTCACATGGTGATGCGGGACATGGTGGGCTGAGTCAAGGACATCATGGATACAGTTGCAGTGTGGTGAGCTGACAACTAGGGCAGAAGACTTGAGAAGTCAATGCGGTCTGGACACGGATGGGTGCCTCGAAGAGTAGGCACACCGATGTCAATGGCCATGGAATCGGGGTGAGATTAAAGGTTAGATCGAGCCGAGGGAAGAAGAGTACCTCACCCGCATGTGATGCGGTCTACAAAGATGGCGAGCTTGCAGTGCTCCCCGCAGGGATCTTTGGTGGTGTTGGACTTGGGTGATAGGACAGTCAACAGGTCGGGGTGAGTAGAGGCTCACACCCAGGAAGGACTCAAGAGGAGGACTTCTCCCGTCGGTGCACGTGTAGGTGACCAGCGCGGAAACTCAGGTAGACTCATGGATGGATGACAGAAAGGGGCATGTGATGTTCCTTAGTGGCCTTGTGCATAACAGTTGGATGTTCGACAGTGAGCCGGCCAGTGGCGCAGAGAGCTGGTTCAGTGATGAGTTAGGAGGCGTGAGTTGTGCATTCCCTCAGGTGAACTTAGAAGGCATATTAAGAGCTCCCGGTGGTTGTATGGGCAGCCATGGTATTCGACGCGTGGTCTTCTGGAGCAGTTGTATGGGCAGCTGTGAAGGGTGTTGGAAGGGTTCACTTGTGCATTAGTTGGAGATGTAGTTGGGAATGGGTTGTGGATGAAGATGGAGAAAGGCGTAGTCTGGGACTACTGGAGTAGCTTGATCCTCTAAGGCGAGTGAAAAAATTAGTGTCTCAGTGCCACACGTTGGCTAGTGAAATCCGCTGCATAGCTGAAATTCTATATCACTATGCATCTCCACCAGTTGACAAATATGCAAAACCGATCTAGTGATGATAATTTTTATATCATAAATAAACTATAAAATTCCATTTAATATAACTGCTACTCAAGACATAACATAACATTTATTGTGGGATAAAAATTTTCAAGCCTTGTAAAAGGAAAGAAGCTTGAAAAAAACTACACACTTTTCATTGCAATAAATGTGATTGCATACTATGGAAAACTAATGGAATAAAATGGTTATTATGTCCTTGATCAAGTAGAACTCTGCTGGAATTAAATGGTCTTTAAGTCCTAACCTGATGATGGAAACCCTGTTGAAAAACATAAATTCATTATGTACCTCTACACTAAACATAATGCTTTGTTACCGATTAAATCTAATAAAAAAACCTGGACATAATCCTCTTTACTAATCAAATCTAATAACAACTTCAAAGAGGAAAAAATATGATGGAGAGACAAAGATTCAATTGATCCTATATCCATCCTAAGAAAAAATATTTTTCATGTGCAAAAAACTTGCACACAGTAAGCTGGCCAAAACTAGTATATCGGCCTTGTGAAAAGAATCAATGTCCAAATTGTAGTATTCAATCAGAACAAGAAAATGGAAGGGTGATTATTACCTAATAAAAATATTAAATAATGAAAATACCATAGGATACAAAGATCTACAAGCCCTACACCTTGGGGCGTAGAAACTTAAAACAATGACCTTATCTCTGACATTTACAAGAGAATCAATTAATCCCTGCACTGAGTGAGCTTCTCTTATGTTGGGTGTGGTCCATTTCTCCCACCATTTCAGTGTTCGAGGTATACAGGTTTGTGTTGCATAAACTTGACATGAAATCACAAAAAACAATCAAATTCTACTCCTTTTAATGGAAAGAACATATATACAACTAAAAATCTAGGCACCTTTGTAAAATAACCCGATGGGATGATAGAAGACAATTACAAAGAGCATAGAATATGTGCCACTAAAGGAATCTAGAGTAACAATTAACATGCAAAACTTGCAAGAAAAATTAAATACTCGCTAGTATAAACAATTTGGGGGAAAAATGCAATGTTGTGTAACACCTACTTAGATTAGTAAACACCCAGAACAAACCCCAACCCTCCACAAATTCAGGATGGAAAAAAAGTCTACCAAGCTTAGAGAAACTAGCCAAACCCCATGTGAAGATGACCATTCTAATAAATCTAAAACCCACATGCAGTTCTTCAGAGAATGACATTGACCACAAAAGTGTGAGCTGCTGAGATGTCTGATTCCTGATTGACCAGGATACAAGATTCCATGTCCATGGCTATAGAGTAGGAATTTTTTTGGTTTTTTAATGTTCCCCACAGTAATGTTTTTGTTCTCAAAGGGCATCAGATTTGGATTAAGTTTCAGGGGGATCGATTCTACTTTCATGGTGGTGGAACCTCGTTTCAAAATGACACAATGAAGTACACTGAGAATATTGGGGGCTAATTCCTGTAAAAGGGGGGTCTGTAAGGAATGCTCTTGATAATGGCTATGGGGTGAGTACAATGTTTCTTTTCTTCTGTGGATATAATATTTTATTCAATTTTAACATTTTATTAATTATCCCAAGGATTTAAACTTTCATATTAAATCAAAATCAAGGCATGTGCTTGACTGAAGTTAACCTGGGGACTGCATAAGAGCAACTTCTTAGAGCGAATATGTATAGAAGTAAATTAAGTCATTTCGTGTATTCTCTTTAAATTTCTTAGAGTGTAATCTTGGACATTTTTATATAAATTTATGCAGGTGTCAAAATACTTTCCACTGTACTGTACCAATAATTATTTATCATACTTTGGGTAAGATACCATCCTTTTATTATCCTACACTGACATACCGTGCAAAGTGGAAATCGACATTACTAACCCTATTTTGGTGAATAAGGGTCAAATTATGAGTACAGGTAAATATTAGTGTAAAATTTAGTATTCCTAATTGGAAAGTATGTTGCTTAAATAAGAGTCCCATTGGTTTTAAAACCTGGGTGTATTGAGAAGGCACTTCTCCTCCATTTTGGGTAGGGAAACTGAAGTGAAAAATGATAATCTATGTCTTACTTCACAGTTCGCACTAATTGTTTAAAATGAACACACAAAAATGTTGTTGCAAACTTATAGTTATAGCTTTATTCTTAACTCTAAAATCTAAACTCAGTAGTGATGGTAAAAAATAATGAGATCAATGCTTCTTCTCAATGCTCAATTTAATTGATGTAGCTTTAGGCTACATGAATCATAAAAATTATATAGTCTAAAGCTATAAGCCACAAAGAAACATAAGCTCACATTCACCAATATTTCAAGAGACTATTTTTATTAGATATTGTGTAGAGAAAGTAATTAGATCTCACCGTATCAATGGCCAATTTTCCCCTGCACGCTGAATATAGAACATATCTAGAATTATGAAGCAATAGGGAGAATATCTAGGGTTTCGTCTATAGATTGGGGCACTAAAACCTTGCAAAAAACATTACATGCAAAGACGAATAAGAAAATATAATCACAACAAACCCGCATCCCATGAAAAATTAAATCTAAACATAGTAGAAAATGAAAAATCAACTATAAAAAATAACCCAAAAAAATGAAAAACGTCCAAAATGTCCAAACGGCCGTCAAATTTTACACAGTCGAAGAAACAACCACAAGGGCCTTTCCCATAGGGGGAATGCCTTCGGCATAATAAAGGTTGCATTGAAAATCAAGATTCAGATTTTAGGATTTATCTTAATTAAAATTGGTAGGAAGAAATTTACTTTTAAATCAATCTCAATCTAAGTCAATAAGCAAGACTTTAATTATATGCAAGTGTCCCAACCTTTATTCTTTTACAAACATTTTAATATATAATAAAATGAATCTAAAATACATTAAACTAATCACCTAACTTATATTGTATTGTAAATCATTAATGAAACTTCCATATACACAACTTAATTACAATCTTAAACAATCTTTACAAAATGAGATGGGTTCTTCTAAAACAACTCCGCGTATGTTTCTTGGACTATATCTACATTTCCCACTATAGTGCCAACTTCCCTTTGACACCTTTTGATATTGATCATGATACTTCTGACTATATATATATATATATATATATATATATATATATATATATATATATATTAAGGGCAAATAGTTTTGAAGGGAATATACCCTGTATACAAAAGGGCTCAAAAGCCAGATAGAAAAGAAAAGAGAAGAAGCCCAGAGAGGGGAAAAACAGTCACCCAAGCAGGCTCAACAGCCAGATATTAAAGTATAGGTGAAAATTGGATCAAGACGTACAAAGATCCAGATCTAAGAAGACAAGATCAAAAAGAAACCAAAAGAGAAACATAATAACGAGCTCCGCCAAAAAACAACAGCACAATAGCCCGTTACTTGATGGCCCTGTCAATCTTGGTCTTGATGGCCTGTAGTGACATGAAAAAAGTAATGGCAGTGGCCTGAGAGGGGTCCTTCATGTCTGCTTGGGATATTGCAATGTCCCTATTCGCTTTAGGGCCCCATATGTCTTCATTGATTCCACTTAAACTGCAAACACTGTGGACATGTTGTTCAATGAAGTTATAAATGCTTTTGAGGGCAGATAAAATGCAGTCATTGCGGCTTTTGGCATTCCCCAATCTGCCATCAAGGGACTATAGTTTCTTGAAGACTTCATTGATGACCCCCTCTTCCTCCTCACTTTGAAGGATCCTTTTACCCTTAGCTCTCTCCATGTTTTTTAGAGCTCCTTTGAGCTCTTGAATCTCCTTCTCCAATCTGTCAACCCTCTCCAGCAAATCCTCCTCTTTGCACTTCTCCACAGGCATGCTAATATGCAGGAGGTTTTCAGCTAATTCTAAGTCCTTGTGGCTCCTAAGGACTCGTTGGGAAGAAGGGATTTTAGCTTTCTTGCTTTTCTTACTGTAGCCAACATCATCATTCTTCCTTTTTAGCAGGGGTGGAGTGGGAGCAATATGGGCAGGTGGGGGTGTGAAGGAGGGAGGTGGGATAGGGTTCATGGGAGGGCAGCTAGAAAAGTGGCAGTGAATCAGGAGGATAAGGCCCTGGTGCAGAGGGACAGCCCTAGAGTGATTTTGAACTTCCCTTATAGATTTCTCCAAAGAGTTGATCAGATAATGAGGAAAGCTAATAATGTTATTTCTACGAAAATGATTCAGAAAAATCAGATACTTGTGAGGAATAGTCACATATCTTCCTTCAAGGGTAACATACCTTACCACCATTTTGGCAAGTTCATCAAAAGGAACAGGGATCGACTCCACCTTGAGGCCAGCTATTACAAACTCAAGATTCTCTCCCTCATCTAGAAATTTCTTGGTTTCCACCTCCTTGTCGACCTTCTTATTGAAGAATTTTGTGCCTTCCAGGCTGAGACCCATGATCTGAGCTATGAGCTCTTCTGTAATTTCCATTTTCATATTACTATACTTGACAATTCTGTTCTTCCATCCCTTGGCGAATTTGATGGAGATGTCTTGGTCGAAGCCTTGCATCCTCTCAATGAAATTCGATAGGCCCCCGATTTGCAGGTACTCCCAAAGCTCCGTGTTCTCTTTCCACTCAGGATTGTGGGTCGGCTCGGTTTTGCATGGCAGACCCCCCATGTTTCCTCTGTTCCTATTCCTGTTTTCAACAGTAAAAAAACTTGCAATGTGCGAGACAGGTCGAGCGGTGTTTTTGGTATTTGAATCTGTTCTTCCCGTGAAAGACGACTTAATTATAATGCTACATTTGTTATTATTTCCCCACTCCCCAGCTTTCCTCCCATGCCAAGAAATGATGGCAATCCAGTCTGCACAAATCGCAACAATCATCCAAATCTTTTGTGATGTCATCATCATGTACTTGGGGATCCACACCTTAACATCTAAAATACAGTCGTTAGTCATGATTTTCACTGCCATGAAGATCAATGATGATGGCTTTATTGACATGAGCGGGCAGAACGTCCTCGCCAATCCAAGTTTGAAAGGAATTACTAACACCTAAGTTAGCCAAACTGTCGGCAACCCTGTTTCCTTCCCAATAAGTATGGGTGATGTGGACATTAGCAAAGCTTTTGCATATATCTATAGCTTCCTCAATATAATCCCTGATAGACCAGCTGGGGTGTTGCTTTTTGTTCAGAAGATTTATAATATTTAGAGAATCACCTTCAATTATGATATTTTGAATATTACAATCTCTGGTAAGTCTAATACCCCAGAGAGCCGCCATGGCTTCAGAATAATGATTAGTCTGTCTTCCCATTCTTCCAGAAAAAGTAGCAACATAACAGCCTCTTTGATCCCTGATTATGCCCCCACCACTAGAGTCATCCGGATTGTCTTTTGAGGCCCCATCAAAATTTAACTTGTGCCAATCAGTGGGGGGTTTAATCCATCGAACTGTGTTTCTGTCAGTACCGTTTTTATTTCTGTTGATAGTGGCTATATTCCATTCAGTCAGAATGCATTCTTCATTCTCCGGGTAGAGTCTATTTTTAGGGGGTTTAAATCTAGCAATATTATCTTGCACAACAATGATTATTTCCTTATAAACTTTGTTACAAGCCTGTCTATTGCTTCTGAAAATACTATCATTACGAGCCTTCTAGATTCTCCATATAGTGTGTGGCAGAACAAGTTGCCATAGTCTTTTCACCATGCAATGTTTAAATGGAGAGCTCCATTGCTCCCAAGTCTGAAGGCAGGTGAGGGGAAAAGTCCATCCAGATTGAATTTTGCAAAAATACGCTGCCAAATTTTGGAAGCAATCTCACAATGGAGGAATAAATGTTTTATATCTTCAGCCTCTTGCTGACACATGCAACATCTATTAGGCATGATGAATCCCTTCTTAATGAGGTTATCATTAGTTAGGATTTTGCCATTAATAACTAGCCACCAAAATAAGTTCACTCTAGGGGTTAGCTCCGGCATCCACAACTTGTGCCACTTGATTTCACTTTGCATGGATGCAAAGAAAGAATTATATCCTGATTTAACAGTGTAATCCCCATCAAAAGAATCATTCCAGATGAGCTCATCTCTAAGATTTTGATTACTTAGATGGATTAGGGAAAGTTGATTCTGGAGAGATATAATATCAACCTGAATACTATCATTCTCCACTTTTAGCTGCTTCCATTTTCTTTTGTTTCCATCCCTCTCAATGTATCCTTGGATTTTGTGTCCATACTTTGCAATTAAATTATCTTTCATATGATCATAAACAGAAATCTAGTTAGACTCAGTCCACTTATCAGTCCAAAAGTTTATGTTTTGCCCATCTCCAAGCTTCCAGCTGCATCCCTGAAGGAGAATGTGTCTGCTGCGAAGAAGGTTGTTCCAGAAAATAGAACCACTCGGAAGGGACTGATCATATATGAAGGAAATCTTGTTTTGATTTGAAAGATATTTGATCTTAATCAGCTCTGTCCAAGGTCTTTTCTATTTTATCAATCTCCATCCTAATTTTGCAGTAAGGGCAGTACTCATATGCTTAATATCTTTGATGTCTAACCCCCCTAGTCACTTGGGTTTACAAACCTGTTCCCAAGCCACAAGATGATATCTGAATCTTTCCTCAGTACAGTGCCGCAGAAAGTGTTTTTGAATCTTCTCAATACTGTTCATCACAGCTGTAAGCATGTTGAACATTGATAGTATGTAAATAGGCAAGTTTTGAAGCGTGCTTTTAACCAAAAGGCACTTACCTGCACTTGAAAGGACGGCTCCTTTCCATCCTACCAACTTTCTTTGAAATCTCTTAATAAGATCATTCCAAACCTCCACTGAAATCTTGCCAGTGCTTAAAGGTAACCCTAAGTAAGTAGCTGGTAGGGTATTAATGCTGCATCCAAGAATATTAGCAATCTTTCTTTGCCTCTCCTCAGGAGTATTGAAGAAATAAATAGAGCTTTTGTCAAAATTAACTTTTTGTCCTGAGGCTTCCTCATAAAATCTAAGTACAGTTTTAATGGCCTTTACTTCAATAATAGAAGCCATTAGAGGCAGCAGATTGTCATCAGCAAACTGCTGATGAGAGGAGGTCTGATTACTAGTAGTTGGAGGGAAGCCTTTTATCATGCCAATGTCAATAGCTTTGGATATAGATCTGCTTAAACTGTCAGCCATAATAATGAATAAAAGAGGGGAGATTGGGTCACCTTGTCGTATACCTCTATTACTAGCAAAAAAACCCACAGGTTCCCCATTAACAACCACAGAGAATCTAGAGGTAGAGATGCAAGAGTGGATGATTTATCTGAATTTATCTTGAAAACCAAATTTGGATAGGACCTCATCCATGAATCTCTAGGAGACCCTATCAAAAGCTTTATGCATGTCAAGTTTGATGGCCATCCCCGCCTTTTTACTTTTATCCATAGAATGTATAGTTTCATGAACCATGATAATTCCATCTTGGATAATTCTTCCCTGAATGAATCCGCTCTGCTGTTGTGAAATGATCTCCATTAGAATAGGTTGCATTTGAGTGGTGAGAATCTTTGTGAAAATCCTATAAATGACATTCACCAAACTGATAGGCCTGAAATCTTTGAAGTCTTTTGCATCCAACTTTTTTGGGGCAAGCACAATGTGTGTATTATTTAGTTCTTTAATCAGATTTCCCATTCTGTAAAATTCATTGACAGCTTTCAAGAGATCTTTAGAGCATATTTCCCAGCATCTTTGGAAGAAGTTAGCCGAAAAGCCATCTGGACCTAGAGCCTTATCCCCTTCTAAAGCAAAGACAACCTTTTTTAATTCCTTGATGGTGACTGTTTTTGAAAGACTTTTAAATCTCTCAGCAGGCATTAGATTATTAGGAATGGAGTCTAAGAGGAAAGAGGCCACTTGTTCATTATAGGAGGTGTTTTCAGTGAGGAGGTTCTTGTAAATATTAAGTGCCTCTGATTTGATAACCTCAGGATCCTTAGTAATGTTTCCATTTCCTTTAGTAACCTCAGAAATTCTGTTATAAGCTCTATGTTTGATGGTTGTCAAATGAAAGAATTTAGTATTTCTGTCACCATCCTTAAGCCAAAGGGCTCTAGATTTCATTCTCCAAAAGGTTTCTTCATGACTGTTTATATTATGTAGATCAGACAGAAGTATTTTTTCCCACTGATGATCCTCCAGGGTCATACCTTTCATGGAAACATTTAGCTCAAGCTCTTCTAGCTGTTGCTTAAGTTCTTTATTCTTTTCAAAAATGTTCCCAAAAACCTCTTTATTCCATATTCTAATTTTCTATTTAACATTCTTTAACTTCTGAAGAAGTCTGAATTGGGCTCTCCCTACGCCTTCCCAAACCCACCACTCTTTAATTCTGTCCATAATGTCTTCATGTTCGAACCACATTTTCTCAAATTCGAAATTACCATGGAAAGGTTTTGTCCAATTGAAGAAATTGAGGACTATTGGATTATGATCAGATCCCGTTCTGGGGAGAGAAGAAAGATGGAATTTCTGGTCCAGGATCCAATTTGAAGAGATAAGAGCTCTGTCCAGTTTAACCTGAATTAAGTTTTCCCCTAATCTTCTATTGGACCATGTAAATTGATTGCCATGAAGCTCTATGTCCATAAGATTAAGAGTCGAGATGAAGTCAGCAAATTCTTCCATGCCAAGGGAGAATTCGGAACTTCCCCCAAACTTTTCTCCAGGATTCAAAGGAGTATTGAAGTCTCCCATAACCAGCTAGTTCATGTTTTCCACCATGCTTTTGAACAAGATTAATTCTTTCCATAGACTTCTTTTACCAGTAGCAGTATTGAGCACATAAATATTAGACAAAATCCAGCTAAGATTATTTTCAAGGCTTTTAAAGATAATAGCTAAATGATTCTGGGTGGAGATGAGAACCTTACCGTCAACCATATTTGTATCCCAAAAGATCGCTAAGCCTCCAGAAGCCCCTTGAGAGTCAACAACAGCAAAGGCAGCGTGCTGACTATATTATTGACATTGTTATAGTTTTGATTTATTATGATGTTAGATGTTAGATCATGGATTATTGTTGACTTTGATTCATATATGATGCATGATGTTTATTGGAGACATTTTATACATCGATGTTGATATACTGTTTGACAGGGTTATATTATAGATGTTGATCAGACATGTGATATTTGGATATTTTGAGTAGACCTAAAAAATGGAATTTATTTGATGATGATATAGTTGTTGATAAAATTACAAATGATATTGTTGTTTCCCTGGATGTTTTTGTGATTCATATATATAGATAATTTTTGAATTATATTTAAATATTAATTTTGGATGTTTGATGAGGCCACAAGGCCAAAGGAGGTATTTGTGTTTTTTAGGTTAAAATATATCACAATAAACATCGGGGGATTGGAGACTAACTACATTGGAATTCTAGATGAATTCAACAAGGTCACCATGGCAACTTGTAATTTTTTGTGTGTGTTTGATAGTTGTTTGGGATTCCCATGGGGGGGATCCACTTTGAATGTGATCAAGGGATTTATATTTTCTTTTATTTGGTTCCTTTGTTTAATGTTTGCATGTGTTTATTTAGTGGTGCATTGACCCCTTTCATTATTTATTAAATGGTGTGTAAATATTGTGAGTAATCATGTTGTTGAGTTAATTAATTAAATGGGTCATGAGAATGTAATTAATAGAGTTGTTGGCTCTTGGTTTAAGTGTTTTAAGAGATGTGTAAGTTAATTTTGGAGTGTGGAACACTCCACCTTCTTTGAAATTCGAATTTTTCATTGGAGGCTGAATTTGGAGGCTTGTGGGACAAGTTAGACTTGTTCCACACCTCTTAAATTCATATACAAACCTTACCTATGGTTGGAGAGTTAAATTTAGACTTTCATAAATGCATTTTTGTAAGTAAAGTTGTATGTTTTAATTACACTTTCTTACATATTTTTAATTTCATTCCTTTGGGTGTGGGATTGTTTTGAAGTGTGTAAGTAAACTATCATATTATTCACCCACCTATTTATTATCCATTGGAGAATGAAGTTGACTTAGGTGTTGGGGTTAAGGATGTGTGATGTGGCATCCTACATGGATCCACCTCATTCTCTTCTCTTCCCTCTTCTATAAAATTCAAATTCCTTACCTTGTTTTCAGGTTGCTTCACTTTTGGATACTTCATTTTGGGGGTGGATTCTTTCGCTATTGGTGCTCTTATTTTGGAGAATTTGAAGTTTGTTGAATGCTTGTGCTTTTTTGATAATTTGGGCTGCTTGCATTGGAATAGCTTGTTGTTTGGAACTTGGAACAACTCCATCATGGAGAGGTAAGAACTTAGCTCTTGGAAATACTCTTCTTTACTTTTTATGAATGTGTGAATGGTTGTTTTTTTGTTTGCTTGATGGCTGGTTGGGTAGACTACCTAAGGATGGTGTAGGAGAAGACTATGGGGTATTTTGTGGGAGGCATAATTGTTTTAGGGAGGTATAAGTGTGGTGGGAGTTGGGATTTGGGTTCCACCTTACAAATAAATAACTTTCATTTCTTTACTCGTTATGGGGTACCATAAGAGGTTATGGAGGCATAAGGAAATGTGAGGAATAAGAGGTACTTAGGGGAGGTATAAGGGCATGTCAAGGTTTTGATATACTATATTTTTGGTGGTTTGTAATTAGGTGGTGATACCTATTTCCCCTTTGGGAGGCATAAGTAGCATCCCCCATAGTTCTTGCTCCTTTGGCTTGCATGAGAAACCCTGAGTGTTGTTTGTTGTCTTTTATCTGTGGTTGCAAACTGCAGTTTTGTTTTGGACTATGTTTTAAATGTGAAATTTAATGTGTGTTGTGGAAGCCTATTATTGCCATGAGTTGAAACACATTTCTTATTGAATTGTGGTTGGGGCTCGGGGGCCAATGAAGAAGGATGGTTTCTCCTGTTCATTGTATGTCTTTGTTCAGTGGAGAGTGTTTGCTTTCCCCTGCCTTTGTTGTGATCAAAATGGAAAATGGAGGAACTTCATTTTGTTGTTTTGGAACTGAGCAAGAAGAAAAAGTTTTGGTAGTCCTTTGTGAGACTTCTTTTTGTAAACCTTTTTCCCACTTAAAGTGGATGACTTGTAATATTATTTGTATTGGATAGTTATTCTGTTTTGGAAATGAAATCCTATGTTTAAATGAGAAAGAGATATGCACTGAAATTTGTACTGTGTAAAGAAACGTGAAAGTGCATTTGAATGAAAGGAAAATAGAAAGAGTTATAATTTGTAAAGTCGTATTTGATCAATATAAATAGAATTTTATTCGTTTCCACAAATGGAGCTACTGTTGTTTAAAATATGTGTTGAAATATATTGAGGAGTTTCTGTTTGAAAGAAAGAAATACGTATGAAGAAGATACATTACTTTGTTTTGTTGAAAGACATGATTTGAAAAATAGAATATGCATTCTTGTTTCTACTTTTGATTTAAGGAAATATGAGTATCTTGAACTAACTTGGAAGGAATTCAATGTTATATAGTATGGAAAAGAAAGAGATTAATCTATGTTTTTGAAATGTATAAACTTTTTTTTTAATTTCACTGTAAACTTTGCAAATCTTTATCAAAATGAACAGAACGACCCTGAAGACCATAGAAAAAAAATGAAATATAAATTTGACATTTAGTATGATCAAAACATTTTTAATCAAACTAAGACACTTTAGAATTTTTCATTGAATCTTGCGAAATTGGGCAAAGGCAAGTTGCTGACATTTTGCTGTATAAAATTGGTAATTTTTGTTTACAAATCAATCAAACAAATTGACCTTTATTTTCTACCTCAAATTTTTCCAAGTGAAATCCTCCATGCCTATTGGGCATGTTGAGAAAGATTTAATGGAAAATTTGATCAAAATTGATAAGTTAAAAAGACCAGTTCACTTCCTAAGTGACAGAAAAATGTTTTCTCAAAATTTACCCTTCAAAACATATCAAAGTTAAAATCTTAAGATTCTTGTGAAAAAGGACTTCGAGACCTTACCAAAAAGTCCTTGTTTTCCAAAAAATGAGTTCCCAATCAAAAGTTATGGCCTTCTGAAGTTTTTACTTCATTTCGGGCTAAAAAAAAATCTAATTGTCAAATTTAAATTATAAGAAGATTCCCTGGTAGACCTGCGTGTTAAAACCTGCATTTTTCATTTTTCCCTAAAGGGCGCGAAATTCATGAAGTTCCTTGCTGCCCCGCCGACCCGAATCTTCTTTCCTCGACAAAATTTTTTTAAGTCCAAAAATTTCTTTTGGAAAAAATTTCTCCGCGGCCCCGCATCCCCACAACCAATCATTGAATGACACGTGGCTTACAGAGGCATTGGCAGAGGCGCGGAACCTTTTTTTTCCTTAGCACTTCAAAATAAAATTTTGAAAAATTCCCAAATTTTCCCCTTAGACCCACAGATGATGGCTGGCTGACATGTGTCTCCATGACGTGTCGGCGAAGGCACGAAATGTCTAGAAGCTTTACGCTTCAAATGTCAACTTTTTAGCGATCTGCATCTAATGAACACATGACATGTGGCATCATGAAGCACTGAGAAAGGTGCGGGTGGTTTTTAATCCCTTGTGCATTTTTAATCCTTAAGGAAAAACTGCATGTTTGTCCCGCTAACTTGCTTCCCCGTGTTGGCTTAGAACGTGCCATGTGTCCCTTGCGACCCGGGGTATAATTTCATTTTCGGGCGCGGATTCTCACTGTGGACTCACAGACATGCGGGGGTAAAGTTATCTCCACAACATAATGACTTAGCAAAAAGGAAGAATAGAACTTTGAAGGAAATGGCTAACTGTATGATGCAGTCTAGAGATATACCTCCTATCTATTGGGCAGAAGTAGTTAATTGTGCTAACTATATTCAGAATCGCACACCACACAAAGCACTTGAGCATTTGACTCCAAAGGAAGCTTGGTCTAAAACTAAGCTAGATGTCTCTTTTTTTCGAGTCTTTGGGAGCCATGCTTGGGAATTTGTGCCAAAGAAGAATAGGACAACTTTGGATAAGAAGAGTAAACCCTTGATCTTTGTAGGGTATTGTGAGGACATGAGAGCTTATCGTCTTTTAGATCCTGATACACATGATGTTATTTTTCGAACACATGTTCAGTTTGATGAGCATTTCACTCCTCATGATTCTTCATTTTCTTTCATTCCTTCTTCTTCTTCATCTCATCTTGAGGATCCTTTCTTTGAGGATATTGATGAGGAGGTTATAGATGTCATTGAGGATCATATTTTCACTGATGTTTTCACTATGCGTAAGTGGGATTGTACTATAGTTTCTAAGGCTGCACCTTTCATAGAGGATCTTCCACCCACTAGGCATCATCACACACATTCTACAGGTTCTGGAATTTTTTGTCAGGTAGTTTCTCAGGATCCACAGTATATTCAAAGGCTCATGGGATACAGGAGTGGGATGATGCGATGACAGCTAAGTATTCTTCTTTGATGAAGAATCATACTTGGGATTTGGTATCTCTTCCTAAAGGAAGAAAGATGGTTAGGTGTAAGTGGGTATACCAAACCTAATATGCAGCTGATGGATCCATTGACAAGTATAAGGCTCATCTTGTTGCAAAGGGTTTTTCACAAGTTGAAGGTATTGATTACTCTGATACTTTTGCACCCGTTGCCAAGATGGATTCTATACACCTTGTACTTGCTATTGCTGCATCACATGGAGATCTCCAAGAGGAAATATATATGCAGTAGATGGTTGGATTTGTTCAGGATTCTTCCCTTGTTTGTCGGCTCCGAAGGTCTCTCTACGGTCTTAAACAAGCCCCTTAGGATTGGTATGAGAAGATGGATTCTTTTCTTCTATCTACTGGTTTTGTTCGTTGCCACTCCGATCATACAGTGTATCTCTAGCATGTTGGTGACGATATTATGATACTTGTCTTGTATGTCAATGATATGTTACTTACTGGCAGCTCTTCTTCCCATAATCAGAGTATTCAGAGGGCTATTTCTACACAGTTTGCCATGACAGATCTTGGGCTATTGCATTATTTCCTTGGTTTGCATATTTCTCAGGAAGATTCAGGGATTCATTTGAGCTAGCAAAAGTACACCCATGATCTTCTTAGGTGCTTTGATATGGCTGATTGCGAGCCAAGTCCATCTTCTTTTTAGTCTGGAGTTACTCTTACATCGACATGTACCACACCACTTTTTGATCCTACATTATATAGGCAGTTGGTTGGGAGCCTCATGTACTTGACCCATACTTGCCCTGATATTTCGTTTGAAGTAGGGCTTGTATCTCAATTTGCACATTCTCCTCATAGTAGTCATTGGCAGGCTGCTAAAAGGATTTTGCGCTATTTACATGGCACTTTCCACTTTGGCCTACACTACACTAGGGGCTCTACTTAGTTGGTTGGGTATACGAATTCAAATTGGGTAGGTTCTATTGATGACAGGAATTCCACTTATGGCTATCTTTTCTATCTTGGTTCTTCTCCAATTGTTTAGGCGTGCAAAAATCAACAGGATATTACAATTTCATCTTCAGAGGCAGAGTACAGGGTAGTAGTTACAGTGAGTTAATAGATTCTTTGGCTTCGTCGGTTATTGACAGAGTTCAGATTCCCACAGGATTCACTGACTATACTTTGGTGTGAAAACCAAAGTGCAATTCACATTTTTCGCAACCCAGTTGAGCACTAGTGGACCAAGCATATTGAGATACACATCATCTTCATTCGTCAGCACATTCAGGGTGGAGTTATTTGCTTAGAGTACATTCTGACTCAGTAGTAGGTTGCAGACATCTTTATGAAGCCTTTTGCATCACCTCGCTACCTTGAGTTGCGTGGAATGATTGGGGTTTCGGAAGTTGTTCTTGGGGGTGTTTGTGAGAACATATTCCTTCTTCTTCTTCTTCTTTCTCTTTCCTTCTAGTAGGATTCTTTCCTTCTTTTGGTTCGAGATTTCTTCATGGATATATTGTACATGAGTACCTCATTAGGCCTAGTTGTTGGGACTCATACTGTGGACATGCCACTTCTATCTTGGCCCTTGGCTTCACTTGAAGGGGGTGCTAGAGTAGGTATTTACCTTAGCTCATGTTCACCTAGGTACATTATTATGTGTGTGATATCTCTTTTTATTTATTTAGATATTAGGAGATATTATCTAGTTGTTAGGTATAGTTTTTCCTTGATCTATGGTATTGACTAGTTATTTCCTAGATCTATGGTATTGACTAGATCCGTGATGTCTAGTTATCTCATAAATCTATGAACTTGACTAGTTCTTTGATGACTAGTTCTTTCCATGATTTATGGCTTGATCTACGACATTGAATGGTTCTTAGATTGTTATTCCTCACCTATATAAGCAAGGCCCATTCTCATTGTATTTCATTGAGTTCCATAATAATATATGATATTACTGCTCATTTGTTTGTAAAGGTTTATGTAAAGTTATTCTAGTGAATTACTTTCATCTTATTGATCGTGGTGTTTGATTAGCATCTTTGTTTTTGGCTTGGCACGATTTGGTTATCATTCCTTTTAGGGCTCAGAGGCCAATGAAGAAGGATGGCTTCTCCTTTCCATTGGATGTCTTGGTTGGATGGAGAGCATTTCTTTTCCCCTACCTTTTTTGTGGTCAAACTGGAAATGGAGGAACTTCATTTTGTTGTTCTGGAACTGAGAAACAAGACAAAGTTTTGGCAGTCCTTTGTGAGGCTTTTTTTTGTAAACCTTTTTCCCACTTCAAGTGGATGATTTGTAATATTATTTGTATTGGATAGTTATTCTATTTTTGAAATGAAATCCTATGTTTAAATGAGAAAGAGATATGCATTGAAATCTGTACTGTGTAAAGAAACATGAAAGTGCATTTGAATGAAAGGTAAAGAGAAAGAGTTGTAATTTGTAAAGTCATATTTAAACAATATAAATAGAAGTTTTATTCATTTCCACAAATGGAGTTACTGCTATTTAAAATATGTGTTGAAATATATTGAGGAATTTCTATTTGAAAGAAAGAAATACGTATGAAGACGATACATTACTTTGTTTTGTTGAAAGGCATGATTTTAAGAATAGAATATGCATTCTTGTTTCTATTTTTGATTGAAGGAAATATAACTATCTTGAACTAACTTGGAAGGAATTCAATGTTTTTATAGTATGGAAAAGAAAGAGATTAATCTCTATTTTTGAAATGTATAAACTTCATTTTTTTTTAATTTAACTGTAAACTTTGCAAATCTTTATCAAAATGAATAGAAATACCCTGGAGACCATAGAAAATAAATGAAATATCAATTTGAATTTTAATATGATCAAAATGTTTCCAATCAAATTATTTTGACTGACACGTGGCTTACAGAGGCATTTGCGGAGGCACGGGTCATTTTTTTGCCTTAGTGCTTCAAAAGAAAATTTGGAAAAATTCCCAAATTTTCTCGCAGACCTGCGGCCGATGGCTGGCTAACACGTGTCTCCATGACGTGTCGGCGGAGCCACAGAGTGTCCGGAAGCTTTACGCTTCAAAAGTCAACTTTTCCCGAATCTCCCCACTGACCTGAATCCAATGAATGCCTGACACATGGCATCATGAGGCACCGATGGAGGCATGGGTGGTTTTTAATCCCTTGTGCCTTATTAATCCTTAAGGTAAAAATGCATGTTTTTTCCCACTAACCCGCTTCCCTGTTTTGGCTTAGAACATGCCAAATGTCCCTTGTGGCTCAGGGTATAATTTCATTTTTGGGCACAGAGGCCTGGCACAGAATCACAGGAATGTGGGGGTAAAGTTTGCTGTTTTCCCCAAGTGCCAAGAATCCAACTTTTCTTCCTAGCTCCGCCGACCCAAACACCCTTGGGGAAAAATTTCTCCCCTAGGCCCGCAGGCCTGCCTTTAGGGAAAATTTTCCTCCCAAGGTCCGCCAGCCCATAACTTGAGTTTATATGGAGTTAGAGGGAATTTCTTATATCTCTAGAAAGGGGAAGAAATTTCCTATCTAATGGAATTGTGTTTAGTAGTTTTTGAGTGTGGGAAATATGATAAAAATTAGTCTGAATCTTTTAGGTCAATATGTGAGTGGGTAAGAGGAAAATTACCTTCCTTATTTTCAATGTGTATTTCTAAAAGCATGAGTTGACCTTTCTGGGACTACCTTATGGGGGCAAAGGAATGTTTTTCCTAACCCCTTGTAATGAGAGCCTTGTTTTATTGATTTGGCCCCTATAGCCCTCTAAGTGTAATTAAGAAATATTTAACCCTAGTGTTAATTTAATCTGATTATTAAATTAACACCTAAAGGAAATTAAAACTATACTTGGTTAATTATACTCACTAATTGTAATGTGGTGTTTTATATGTTGTTCTAATGGAAAACCTTATCTTCTCAACATGATTGACCTTGATTTACTTCCTTCTGTCAACTATTGCTTTGAGGCTTGTTTGTAGTCTCACGTTGAACAAAAAAAATATTATTCGATAATTTCTCTAACTAACCTAGGTTGTTCTTGGGTCTCGGGTGGGAGTTTTTGTGGACGTTACACTTGGTATCATAGCCATGGGTTCAAAATACTGGACCCTTAGGAACACTAGAAAACTTGAGACATGAACATTTAAAACTAGTGCAATATTAAACCTAGCACACTTTTAAATCTAGAGAACAACTTTGTGTGAAGATTACATATTTTAGTAAACATGGAAAACTGAATAAAACCTAGAATAAAGAACTAACTATCACCTTGGTCTGTGCATGAGGCATGGACAAGACGAGGGGTATTTTCACATAGACCAATACTTACCACCACTAGATCATGTTGTAGCAACTATCCTACCATAGATTTTACATACACTTCAGGATAATAATGTTTCTCTACGCGGAGGGACCGTAAGAGCACATTCAATCAGACATGATAGGGTGACATCCATTGAGGGTCATGCATCTCCTCGGCAGAGTAAGGAACATAGAGAAGATAACTCCCATGAGGAGTCAGTCAGATTAGAGTCACCACAGAGGGGACAGGGTGACTGAGTTTGAGGACACAAAGATAGGTCTCGGAGCCCTAGGCTTAGAGATGAGTATGTAGAGAGGCCTAGGGGTCATCAAAATACAACTGTAGATCACATCAGGGAGATCCTGGAACTACGTCCAGCTCATTATTTTGGTGACATAGGTGGATTTCAGGTAGAGGCCTAGTTGGTGAGCTTGAGTGGGTGCTTCAAGCTCTGCCCTTGTTCTAGCAACACGAAAGCTCGTGTTGCCATCCATCTACTGAGGGATGGAGCAAGTGTCTAGTGGAGGACAGAGGAGTATAAGCTCCATGTTGCTTCTGAGACAATTACCTGGGAGCTCTTTGAGGAGCAGTTTAGGAGTAGATATTTATCTCAGAGGTTCATACAATAGAGGATTGACGAGTTTCATGACCTCCGGAAGACATCTCTTACAGTGGATGAGCATGAGAGTATATTTCTGGATCTACTCTAGTATGTTTATTACATGTAGGATGAGAAGGTGCGGATCCATAGGTTCATCCAGGGCCTGAATCTAGACATTGGAGGTGCAGTGCAGATCCATTGTCCACAAACATTAGCTGAGGCCGTTGAGAAGGCCTATATAGTAGAGGAGACTAGGGAGAAGATCCAGGAGGCTAGAGACCGAGTCCAGATCCACATCCAACAGATGCAGGATAGTAGATCGAGGGGGTCAGTACCTCTTCCTTGTGGTGGATAAGGTTCAACACAATCATATTTTAGACCACATCAGCAGAAGTCCCACCCACCTTATAGACCTCCATAGAGATTCAATGCTAAGAGGGGTAGGAGTATGGGGCCTTCTCCTAGGGGTCCCATTAGGACACAGGGTGTCCAGAGAGATCAATCAATAGGAGCTTGCCAGCAGATACCTCAACAGTCGAAATCTAGATCAACGGGATCCACACCACATGGCTCTAGAGTACCGACCGGACCTGCTGCACAGGGGAGAGGATTGGGTGGTTGTTTTGGTTATGTTTTTACTGGACATTTTTAGAGAGACTACCCACAAAGCCCTAATAACAAGGGTAAGAAACAAATCTCAGAGCCTACTATTGGTGACATGGGGCGCAATAATTGGATCTACACAATGGTCGAGATCCTCTAGGATGAGCATCAAAGTACCGTGATTGAGACATAGGTAGCATTGGTGGTGTTCCTACCATCGTTTTATTTGATTCTGGTTCTTTTGATTCTTTTATTACACCTTCTTTAGTAGAACGATATAGGCTAGTGGCAGCTAGGCAGGGTCATAGTTGGGACATGGAGATGGCTTCGGGAGCCAAGATCTCTATAGAATCCTTAGTTAAGGAGTGTGTAGTGATTTTGGGACCTTTTACCACTACCTCGTATCTTCGTATCCTTCTGTTGGGCTCGTATGAAGTCATCTTGGGTATGGATTGGTGTCTACACACAGGGCCAAGATGGATTATTACCACAAGACTATATCTTGTGCAGACGATCTAGGAATTGAGTCGGTGATTTCTTGGGTCAAGAGACCCGTTTCTATTTGCACCATCTCCGTTAAGCAGCTTAAGCAGTGTGTGCGATGGGGTTTTCAAATGTATGTTGTTACAGTAAGTGAAAAATCAGAGGATGGGTCTAGTGGTCCATCGCTAGATGACCATCCCATTTTGAGAGACTTTACAAATGTCTTTCTAGGGGATCTACCAGGGTTACCACCACCACGTGAGATTTATTTTCATATAGATATGGTTCTGGCAGTAGAGCCTATCTCACGGGCACCTTATCGGAAGACCACCCCAGAGATTTGTGAGCTCAAGTTGTAGTTAGAGGGCCTTCTAGAGAAAGGCATTATCCGTCCTAGTGTATCCCCTTGGGATGCATCGATTATTTTTGTGAAGAAGGACGGGTCATTGCGGTTGTGTATTGATTACTGCCAGCTGAACAAAGTAACTATCAAGAATTGTTACCCCCTTCCGCACATTGATGATTAGTTTGATCAGATGAAGGGAGCCACAATTTTCTCTAAAATTAATCTTAAGTCAGGCTGTCATCAACTGAGGATTACAGAGGTAGATATTCATAAGACTGATTTTTGTACGAGATATGGGCACTATGAGTTCACAATGGTGCCTTTTGGTTTGACTAATGCCCCCACAATGTTTATGAGTTTGATAAATGAGGTATTCAGGACTTTCTTGGATCATTTCGTACTCATATTCCTTGATGAAATTTTGATTTACTCACGTATGAATGAGGAGCACGAGGGGCACCTTTGCTAGGTTCTTAAGAGTCTTTGTGAGCAGCAACTTTATCATAACTTGGATACATGTGATTTATTTCAGACAGAGGTGCAATACTTGGGTCATATCATTTATAGGGAAGGTATTATAGTCGATCCTTCCAAGATTAGAGCTATTATGGATTGGCCAACACCCACTACTGTGACAGAGGTGCACAACTTCATGGTATTGGCAGGATATTATAGGAGATTTATTTAGGACTTCTCTCGGATTGCACACCCCATCACTTCCCTTCAATGGAAAGGGAAGAAGTTTTTTTGGTCAGATAGATGTGAGTAGGCCTTCAGGAAACTGAAGGGATGCCTCATGAAAACACCTATTCTTGCATTTCCAGATCCACAGGGTGAGTTTTTTCGCTTGCACAGATGCTTCTTTAGCAAGGCTTGGAGGTGTGTTGATGTAGGAGGGTAGAGTATTTACTTTTGAGTCTCTCAAACTCAAATATTATGAGATCAATTATCCAACTCATGATCTTGAGCTTGCAACAGTTGTTCATGCCTTGGTTCGTTGGAGACACTTTCTTCTTGGTCGGAGATTCACACTCAGGAAAAATCACTTGAGTCTTCACCACTTCTTCATGCAGCCCAATATTAATGCTCATCAGTGGCGGTTGATGGAGTTGCTTTGTGAGTATGATATGGAGATAGAGCATGTGAAGGGGAAGGAGAATGTGGTTATAGATGTCCTTAGAAGACATACACATGTGGTTATGGCCACCTCAGTGAGCACATATTTGTAGAGAAAGATTCTACAACAACTTCCTCATGACAACTTCTACATTGAATCTAGGGAAGAGATCGAGTCTCAGAGACCCCTTGGGGGGAAGTTTGATGGTTTTTCTTTAGAGGCAGATGGCATTATCAGGCATAGATGCCAGATTTATGTTCCTAGAGGCATAGAATTGAGGTAGGACATCTTGACAGAGGCATATTGTGCACCCTATTCAGCCCATCCTGGGGTGAAGAATATGCACACTACCTTGAGAAAGTTGTATCACTGGAGAGGAATTCGTAGAGACGTGGCTCAGTTTATGTCACGCTGTTTGGAGTTCTAGAAAGTGAAGGATGAGAATCAACATCCAGCTTGCCTTCTCTTTCCTCATGCTATACCAGAGTGGAAGTGGGACACCATTTCCATGGACTTTGTTGTTGGGCTACTAATGTCGAGATACCACCACGACGTAATCATGGTCACGGTGGATAAATTGACAAAAGTGGCTCATTTTTTCTAGTGAATACCACTTATACAGATAGTGCAGTGGCACTGGTTTATCTAGATGAGATTATCAGGTTGCACATGATTCCGTGGAGTATTATTTGTGACCGCGATCATTTGTATACTTCCCATTTTTGGAGTACCATGCAGTATGCCCTTGAGACGAGGATCAATTTCAGCATTGCATATCACCCTGAGATAGATGGATAGACTGATTAGGTGAACCAGATCTTAGAGGACATGCCAGGATGTATGTTATGGATTATTAGTCTAGATGGGAGGAGTACCTATACTTTGTGGAGTTTTCCTACAATAATAGTTTTCAGAGTTCTATAGGCATGGCTCCTTTTCAGGATTTGTATGGCAGAGAGATCAGGACACCTATTTTTTGGGATAGGTTAGAGGACAGGGTTTCTCTTGGACCAAATTTTTTACAAGACATGGAGCAATAGGTGGTTATGATCAGACAGAAACTACAAGAGGCACAAGATAGGAAGAAGAAGTACGTAGATCAGCATAGGACCGACCGTAGTTTTGATGTGGGCATGAAGGTGTTCTTTCATGTTAGGCCACATAAGAGCCCTATCCGTTATGGAAAAGGTTCTAAGTTAGCTCTTAGATTCATTGGTCCTTTTGAAATCTTGGAGCGTATCAGACCTTTGGCATACTGTCTAGTGTTGCTACCTAGCTTGTCTAGCGTCCATGATGTGTTTCATGTTTTAGTTCTTAGGAGATATATTGCAGATCCTTCTCATGTTTTGGATTGGACCTCATCACAGGTTCAGAATCAGGGGTAGGTGATGGTGGAGCCCATTTGCATTATAGATCTCATAACCCTGGGCCTTTGAGGCAGAGAGATTGACTAGGTCTAGGTGCAATGGGACATATAAGATGAGACTACAGCTACTTGGGAGGATGATACATTGTTATGAGTTTAGTTTCCACATCTGTTCCAGTGACTTCTAGGAGGAATTCGAGTCCAAGGGGAGGGTAATGTAGTGCCCACTTCCCTTTTACACCTTTTGATATTGATCATGATACTACTGACTATTTTATGGACATTTTTATAGTTTTCATTTAGTATGATGTTAGATGTTAGATCATAGATTATTGTTGACTTCGATTCATATATGATGGATAATGTTTATTGGAGACATTTTATAGATTGATGTTGATATACTATTTGACATGGTTATGTTATAGATGTTGATCGGAGATGTGATATTTGGATATTTTGAGTACACCTAGAAAATGGAGCTTATTTGATGATGATATAGTTGTTGATAAAATTACAAATGATATTGTTGTTTTCTTGGATGTTGTTGTGATTCATATATATAAATGATTTTGAAATTATATTTATATTAATTTTTGGATGTCTGATGTGGCCACAAGGCCGAAGGAGGTATTTATTTTTTGCAGGTTAAAATATATCACAATAAACATCGGGGGATTGGAGACAAATCACATTGGAATTGTAGATGAATTCAACAAGGTCACCATGGCAACTTGTAATTGTTTGTGTGTGTTTGATAATTGTTTGGGATTCCCATGGGGGGGATCCCCTTTGAATGTGACCAAGTGGTTTATGTTTTATTTTATTTGGTTCCTTTGTTTAATGTTTGCATGTGTTTATTTAGTGGTGCATTGACCCCTTTAGTTATTTATTAAATGGTTTGTAAATATTGTGAGTATTCATGTTGTTGAGTTAATTAATTAAATGGGTCATGAGAATGTAATTAATAGAGTTGTTGGCTCTTGGTTTAAGTGTTGTAAGAGATGTGTAAGTTAATTTTGGAGTGTGAAACACTCCACCTTCTTTGAAATTTGAATTTTGCATTGGAGGATGATTTTGGAATCTTGTGGGACAAGTTAGAATTTTTCCACACCTCTTAAATTTATATACAAACCTTACCTATGGTTGGAGAGTTAAATTTAGACTTTCATTATTTATTTTTGTAAGTCAAGTTGTATGTTTTAATTGCACTTTATTACATATTTTTAATTTCATTCCTTTGGGGTGTGGGTTTGTTTTGGAGTGTGTAAGTAAATTATCATATTATTCACCCACATATTTATTATGCTTTGGAGAATGAAGTTGACTTGGGTGTTGGAGTTGAAGATGTGTGATGTGGCATCCTACATGGATCCACCTCATTCTCTTCTCTTCCCTCTTCTACAAAATTCTAATTCCTTACCTTGTTTTGGGGTTGCTTCACTTTTGGATACTTCATTTTGAGGGTGAATTCTTTTGCTGTTGGAGCTCTTATTTTGGAGAAGTTGAAGTTTGTTGAGTTCTTGTTCTTTTTTGATATTTTTGGCTTCTTGCCTCCATCATGGAGAGGTAAGAGCTTAGTTCTTGGAAATACTCTTCTTTCCTTTTTATGAATGTGTGAATGGTTGTTTGTTTGTTTGCTTGATGGCTGGTTGGGTAGACTGCCTAGGGATGGTGTAGGAGAAGACTATGGGGTATTTTGTGGGAGACATAATTGTTTTGGGGAGGTATTAGTGTGGTGGGAGTTGGGATTTGGGTTCTACCTTAAAAATAAATAGCTTGCATTTCTTTACTCGTTATGGGGTGTCATAAGAGGTTGGGGAGGCATAAGGAAATGTGAGGAATAAGGGGTACTTAGGGGAGGCATAAGGGCATGTCAGGGTTTTGATATACTATATTTCTAGTGGTTTGTAATTAGGTGGTGATACCCATTTCCCCTTTGGGAGGCATAAGTAGCATCCCCCATAGTTCTTGCTCCTATGTCTTGCATGAGGAAGTTTGAGTGTTGTTTGTTGTCTTTTATCTGTGGTTGCAAATTGCAGTTTTGTTTTGGACTATGTTTTAAATGTGAAATTGCATGTGTGTTGTGGAAGCCTATTGTTGCCATGAGTTGAAATACATTTCTTATTGCATTGTGGTTTGGGCTTGTTAGAGTAGGTATTTACGTTAGCTCATGTTCACCTAGGTACATTATTGTATTTATCCTCACCCACTTATGTGTGTGGATATTTAATTTTATTTATTTAGATATTAGGAGATATTATTTAGTTGTTAGGTATAGTTCTTTTCTTGATCTATGGTATTGACTAGTTCTTTCCTTGATCTATGGTATTGACAGTATTTTGTTTCATTTGGAAAAGTGTGACTCTCCTTTCAAAATATGGGAGAAATTGGAGGATTTATTTGGTAAGGTGGATCATATGATAGGCATGCAACTTCACATTGAGATCACCTCTCTTCATCTTGAAGATTTTCCAACAATTATAGACTATCTTACCAAGTTCAAGCAATTGTTAACACAGTTGAAGGGGAGTGGAAGAGATAAGAAAGATGAAGAGTGTGTTTACTTGATTCTATCCAAGTTGAGAGGACCATTCCAAATTTTTTCTTCTACCTCTTTCTCTAGCATGGATTCCTTAGGTGACACATTTAAAATGCCTAACTTATAAATATTTTGTGAAAGACTTACTAGGGAAGAATCCAAATTGTCTCACCTTGAGTCTTCCACCTCTCAAAAGGAATTAGTTGCATCTAATTCTAAGGGCAAGGGAAAACCAAACAGTAAAACAACATCCACACCTTCTCCATCTCAAAATGCTCCTAAACCCAAAAAAGACAACTCAAATCCCAAGGAGTCTTCTAAATCAAAGAATAAGTCTATCCGTTCATGATCTTTTTGTGGGGGTAGTAATCATGAAGAACATAGGTGTTATAAGTGAATGCAAGCCTTAAAGGATGCAGTCAAGAAACACAAAATTTTTATCTCCACTCCACCTCCTTCTAATCAACATGGAAAAACACTTAATGTTGTTGGAAGATCTCAGTCACCACTTACAGGTAGTTGGGTTATAGATTCTGGTGCTTCTCATCACATGACTTCTTCCAATGAGTCTTTTGTTTCTCTAGGTTTGAGTTCTGCTTCAAAAATTGAGGTTGGAGATTCTTCATTCCTTTCTGTTGAGGGAAAAGGTGATATATAACTTGATGGTGGAAATATCCAAGATACACTCTATGTTCCTAACATCACTACAAATTTTCTTTCTATATATCAAATTTGTCATTCTGGCCAAAGAAAAATAGTGAATTTTACACCATATGGAGTAGAAGTACGAACTTTGTTGGAGCCTCATTCACTGGTTGTTCAGGGTATTGTTCATCATAGTTCTAGCCTATATCACTTTGAGGGTTATTATGACACTTTTTCTATAGGGACAGGATTCGTTTCTCAAGCAGATTCAAAGAGTAAGCTTTGGCATGAAAGATTTGGACATCTCAATTACAGATATTTGAAGGAGTTGAGCACTCATGGTATGGTAGATGGTCTTCCTAGAGTTTCTTGTCTTGAGGGAGTTTGTCATAGTTGTGCATTAGGGAAACAACACCAAGATCCTTTTCCTAATAATTTATCTAAGAGAGCTTCTTCACCACTTGAGCTTGTGCATAGTGACTTGATGGTTTTTCCTACCCCATCTTTCAATGGAGCTAAGTATGCACTTACATTCATTGATAATTTCTTGAGGTGTACTTGGGTTTATTTTCTCAAGTACAAAACTGATGTTTTTTCACACTTCAAAGCTTTGGTTGAGAAACAATATTCTAGTAGCATAAAGACCCTTCGTACTGATAATGGGGGGGAGTACTTTAGCAATGAGTTTTCTGACTTTTTGGCAATTCAAGGCATTATTCACCAGCATTATGTTCCTCATACTCCACAACATAATGATTTAGCAAAAAGGAAGAATAGAACTTTGAAGGAAATGGCTAACTGTATGATGCAGTCTAGAGATATACCTCCTATCTATTGGGTAGAAGTAGTTAATTGTGCTAACTATATTCAGAATCGCACACCACACAAAGCACTTGAGCATTTGAATCCAAAGGAAGCTTGGTCTAAAACTAATCTAGATGTCTCTTTTTTTCGAGTCTTTGGGAGCCATGCTTGGGCCTTTGTGCCAAAGAAGAATAGGAAAGCTTTGGATAAGAAGAGTAAACCCTTGATCTTTGTAGGGTATTGTGAGGACATGAGAGCTTATCATCTTTTAGATCCTGATACACATGATGTTATTTTTCGAACACATGTTCAGTTTGATGAGTATTTCACTCCTCATGATTCTTCATTTTCTTTCATTCCTTCTTCTTCTTCATCTCATCTTGAGGATCCTTTCTTTGAGGATATTGATGAGGAGGTTATAGATGTCATTGAGGATCATATTCTCATTGATGTTGTCACTATGCGTAAGTGGGATTGTACTATAGTTTTTGAGGCTGCACCTTTCATAGAGGATCTTCCACCCACTAGGCATCATCACACACATTCTACAGGTTCTGGAATTTTTTGTCAGGTAGTTTCTCAGGATCCACAACTTATTTTTCAAAGGCTCATGGGATACAGGAGTGGGATGATGCGATGACAGCTAAGTATTCTTCTTTGATGAAGAATCATACTTGGGATTTGGTATCTCTTCCTAAAGGAAGAAAGATGGTTAGGTGTAAGTGGGTATACCAAACCTAATACGCAGCTGATGGGTCCATTGACAAGTATAAGGCTCATCTTGTTGCAAAGGGTTTTTCACAAGTTGAAGGTATTGATTACTCTGATACTTTTGCACCCGTTGCCAAGATGGATTCTATACGCCTTATACTTGCTATTGTTGCATCACATGGAGATCTCTAAGAGGAAATATATATGCAGTAGACGGTTGGATTTGTTCAGGATTCTTCTCTTGTTTTTCGGCTCTGAAGGTCTCTCTACGGTCTTAAACAAGCCCCTTAGGATTGGTATGAGAAGATGGATTCTTTTCTTCTATCTACTGGTTTTGTTCGTTGCCACTCCGATCATACAGTGTATCTCTAGCATGTTGATGACGATATTATGATACTTGTCTTGTATGTTGATGATTTGTTACTTACTGGCAGCTCTTCTTCCCACAATCAGAGTAATCAGAGGGCTCTTTCTACACAGTTTGCCATGAAAGATCTTGGGCTATTGCATTATTTCCTTGGTTTGCATATTTCTTAGGCAGATTCAGGGATTCATTTGAGCTAGCAAAAGTACACCCATGATCTTCTTAGGTGCTTTGATATGGCTGATTGCGAGCCAAGTCCATCTTCTTTTTAGTCTAGAGTTACTCTTACATCGACATGTACCAAACCACTTTTTGATCCTACATTATATAGGCAGTTGGTTGGGAGCCTCATGTACTTGACCCATACTTTCCCTGATATTTCATTTGAAGTAGGGCTTGTATCTCAATTTGCACATTCTCCTCATAGTAGTCACTGGCAGGCTACTAAAAGGATTTTGAGCTATTTACATGGCACTTTCCACTTTGGCCTACGCTACACTAGGGGCTCTACTTGGTTGGGTATACGAATTCAGATTGGGTAGGTTCTATTGATGACAGGAATTCCACTTATGGCTATCTTTTCTATCTTGGTTCTTCTCCAATTGTTTGGGCGTGTAAAAAGCAACAGGATATTACACTTTCATCTTCAGAGGCAGAGTACAGGGCAGCAGTTACAGTGAGTCAATAGATTCTTTGGCTTCGCCGGTTATTGACAGAGTTCAGATTCCCACAGGATTCACTGACTGTACTTTGGTGTGAAAACCAAAGTGCAATTCACATTTTTCGCAACCCAGTTGAGCACCAGTGGACCAAGCATATTGAGATACACATCCACTTCATTCGTCAGCACATTCAGGGTGGAGTTATTTGCTTAGAGTACATTCTGACTCAGTAGTAGGTTGCAGACATCTTTACGAAGCCTTTTGCATCACCTCGCTACCTTGAGTTGCGTGGAATGCTTGGGGTTTCGGAAGTTGTTCTTGGGGGTGTTTGTGAGAACATATTCCTTCTTCTTCTTCTTCTTTCTCTTTCCTTCTAGCAGGATTCTTTCCTTCTTTTGGTTTGAGATTTCTTCATGGATATATTGTACATGAGTACCTCATTAGGCCTAGTTGTTGGGACTCATACTGTGGACATGCCATTTCTATCTTGGCCCTTGGCTTCACTTGAAGGGGGTGCTAGAGTAGGTATTTACCTTAGCTCATGTTCACCTAGGTACATTATTATGTGTGTGATATCTCTTTTTATTTATTTAGATATTAGGAGATATTATCTAGTTGTTAGGTATAGTTTTCCCTTGATCTTTGGTATTGACTAGTTATTTCCTAGATCTATGGTATTGACTAGATCCGTGATGTCTAGTTATCTCATAAATCTATGAACTTGACTAGTTTTATGATGACTAGTTCTTTCCATGATTTATGGCTTGATCTACGACATTGAATGGTTCTTAGATTGTTATTCCTCGCCTATATAAGCAAGGCCCATTCTCATTGTATTTCATTGAGTTCCATAATAATATATGATATTACTGCTCATTTGTTTGTAAAGGTTTATGTAAAGTTATTCTGGCGAATTACTTTGATCTTATTGATCGTGATGTTTGATTAGCATCTGTGTTCTTGGCTTGGCACGATTTGGTTATCATTCCTTTTAGGGCTCAGAGGCCAATGAAGAAGGATGGCTTCTCCTTTCCATTGGATGTCTTGGTTGGATGGAGAGCATTTCTTTTCCCCTACCTTTGTTGTGGTCAAACTGGAAAATGGAGGAACTTCATTTTGTTGTTCTGGAATTGAGAAACAAGACAAAGTTTTGGCAGTCCTTTGTGAGGCTTTTTTTTGTAAACCTTTTTCCCACTTCAAGTGGATGATTTGTAATATTATTTGTATTGGATAGTTATTCTGTTTTCGAAATGAAATCCTATGTTTAAATGAGAAAGAGATATGCATTGAAATCTGTACTGTGTAAAGAAACATGAAAGTGCATTTAAATGAAAGGTAAAGAGAAAGAGTTGTAATTTGTAAAGTCATATTTAAACAATATAAATAGAATTTTTATTCATTTCCACAAATGGAGTTACTGCTATTTAAAATATGTGTTGAAATATATTGAGGAATTTCTATTTGAAAGAAAGAAATACGTATGAAGACGATACATTACTTTGTTTTGTTGAAAGGCATGATTTGAAGAATAGAATATGCATTCTTGTTTCTACTTTTGATTGAAGGAAATATAACTATCTTGAACTAACTTGGAAGGAATTCAATGTTTTTATAGTATGGAAAAGAAAGAGATTAATCTCTATTTTTGAAATGTATAAACTTCATTTTTTTTTTAATTTAACTGTAAACTTTGCAAATCTTTATCAAAATGAATAGAAATACCCTGGAGACCATAGAAAACTAATGAAATATCAATTTGAATTTTAATATGATCAAAATGTTTCCAATAAAAGTAAGACACTTAAGAATTTTTCATTGAATCTTGCAAAATTGGGCAAAGGCAAGTTGCAAACATTTTACTGTATAAAATTGGTAATTTTGGTTTGCAAATCAATCAAAAAAATTAACCTTTGCTTTCTATCCCATATTTTTCCAAGTGAAATCCTCCATGCCTATTGGGCATGTTGAGAAAGAGTTACTGGCAAATTTCAACAAAATTGATAAGTTAAAAAGACCAGTTCACTTCCTAAATGACATAAAAACGTTTTCTCAAAATTTACTTTTCAAAACTTATCAAATTTAAAATCTTAAGTTTCCTATGCAAAGAGGACTTCGAGATCTTTCCAAAAAGTCCTCGTTTGCCAAAAACCGAGTTCACAATCAAAATTTATGGCCTTCTAAAGTTTTTACTTCATTTCGGGCTCAAAAATATTATCTAACTGTTAAATTTAAATTATTAGAATATTCATTGGCGGACCTGCGGGTTAAAACCTTCCTTTTTCACTTTTTTCCCAAAGGGTAGGAAAGTCATGAAGTTCCCTGTTGCCTCGCCGGCCCGAACCTTCTTCCCTTGACAAAATTTTTCTAAGTCCAAAAAGTTGTTTTGGAAAAAATTTCTCCACTGCCCTGCATCCCCGTAGCCAATCATTGACTGACACGTGGCTTACAGAGGCATTGGCGGAGGCACGGGTCCTTTTTTTTGCCTTAGTGCTTCAAAAGAAAATTTGGAAAAATTCCCAAATTTTCTCGCAGACCCATGGCCGATCGCTGGCTGACACGTGTCTCCATGACGTGTCGGCGGAGCCACAGAGTGTCCGGAAGCTTTACGCTTTAAAAGTCAACTTTTCCCGAATCTCCCCACTGACCTGCATCCAATGAATGCCTAACACATGGTATCATGAGGCACCAATGGAGGCACGGGTGGTTTTTAATCTCTTGCGCCTTATTAATCCTTAAGGTAAAAATGCATGTTTTTTCCCACTAACCCGCTTCCCTGTGTTGGCTTAGAACATGCCAAATGTCCCTTGTGGCTCAAGGTATAATTTCATTTTTGGGCACAGAGGCCCGCCACAGACTCATAGGAACGTGGGGGTAAAGTTTGATTTTTTCTCCAAGTGCCAAGAATCCAACTTTCCTTCCTAGCTCCGCCGACCCAAACACCCTTGGGGAAAAATTTCTCCCCTAGGCCCGCAGGCCTGCCTTTAGGGAAAATTTTCCTCCCAAGGCCCGCTAGCCCATAACTTGAGTTTTATAGGGAGTTAGAAGGACTTCTTCATATCTCTAGAAAGGGGAAGAAATTTCCTATCTAATGGAATGGTGTTTAGGAGTTTTTGAGTATGGGAAATGTGAGAAAAATCAGTCTGAATCTTTTAGGTCAGTATGTGAGTGGGTAAGAGGAAAATTACCTTCCTTATTTTCAAAGTGTATTTCTAAAAGCATGAGTTGACCATTCTGGGACCACCTTATGGGGCAAGGGAATGTTTTTCCTAACCCTTTGTAATGAGAGCCTTGTTTTATTGATTTGGCCCCTGTAGCCCTCTAAGTGTAATTAAGAAATATTTAACACTAGTGTTAATTTAATCTGATTATTAAATTAACACCTAAAGGAAATTAAAACTATACTTGGTTAATTATACTCACTAATTGTAATGTGGTCTTTTATATGTTGTTCCAATGGCAAACTTTATCTTCTTAACATGATTGACCTTGATGTACTTCCTTGTGTCAACTATTGCTTCGAGGCTTGTTTGTAGTCTCACCTTGAACAAAAAAAATTATTCCATAATTTTTCAACTAACCTAGGTTATTCTTGGGTCTCGGGTGGGAGTTTTTGTGGGCGTTACACCCGCCTTTAACACAACTTTGTATATTCCATCCTCTGCCATTTCCTCAACAAGTATTACCTCATCCAATTGCTTTTAAAGTGTTGAAATCATATGTTTACACATTTTAAAATTTTTAAAATATTTGTACAATAAATTTGAAGATATTAATATTAAACTTCAATGTTAAATTAAACATAGAGTTACAAGTAGCTTAATTTGTATACAAAATATTTACATAATTGTATTTAGAGCTGCAAAGATTTGACAAGAGAAGCCAATTTGCAGGCACTCTGAGCTCGTCTCTCAACGAATTACAGGACTTATTAACAAGAGAAATATCCCTTTTTGCATTGGAACGAAATGAAACCACTGAGCTTTGGAAACCATCCACTAAATGCAAATGGGCCTCCAAATTGTGGCAGCAATTCATATCTGCATTTTGTTTAAGCTAAAGAGAAATTTACTGATTAATCCTCAGCTCACTCCCCACATGACCGTATACCTTCTCCTTTAATCCATCTGCTGATTCCAGTTCATCAAACAGTTTTATGCGTATCCACTCGTTCAAAGAAAACGCCAAGGCATCTTAAGTATAAAATCATGGGTATTCACTATTCTCAATGTTTCACACCAATTTCTTCCATCCATCCTTAAAAACCAAGGTTTCCAATTGTGGGGCCTTTGAAGGAGCACTGCGACATGTGTGATTGGAACTTAAAGCTATTTTATGCTAATAATTTTCAACCAATTTGATTACGACTGTAGGGTTCTAGGAAGGCTCTTAATTCTTTTATGGGTTCCGTTGTCTCTTGACATAAATAATAGCGGGTTCGTTATAGAATAAAAATATATCCAATATGGTGGCTAGTGTAATGCATGTGGTGTGCTTCATCTAGTGACCTAATCCTTTGTTTAAATTTGAAATCCTTTGAAAATGCTTGGAGTAACTTACTTAACATAGTTCTAAGTCCTTTGCATGTTAACAAATAGAGGTTCAACTAAACTCTTTGACCTAGTTGAGTACTTCGACCTATAGTAGGGTATTCTCTAATAGATGTGCAGTTAATTTAAAAAGATTTTGGAGAGGTTTGGGTGTTTTTCGGAATGATATTTGCAGTGGTAGATTGTAAAAATGTGGAGTGACTTATGAAGTGATATTGACTTGTTTATATAGCTTTCTGTAGGTGAAATATTTTGATACAGATGAACATGGGAAGGTAAAATGACATGATATATATATATATATAAACTTAAATTCGATTCAAAGGATGCAAAAGGTTAGGGATTTACAAATATTCGAGGGCCATATTTCACATCCTAACAAAAACATATGGTCTAGGAAAAGAGAAGTGTGATGGAGAATCAAAATTTGTAGCATAATGCATAAGAATATTTGACTACTTTGATTAATTAATTTTTCTTGAATTTGTAATAGAGTAGACAGTAAAGATGAAAAAGTCACAAAATAACAAGAAATATGTACTGATGGACTTAGAATGCATTTATCTTAAAAAATAATATAGTTAAAAAAAAACTATTTCCAAAGAACAAGTTACTGAATTTTAGTGTTTGTGTGTGTAATAATAATAATAATATGATTATTATTATTATTATTATTATTATTATTATAAGATAATATAAATATTGGTAAAAAAATATTTTTAATGAAATTTGCATCATTTTTGTGCCACACCATTGTAGTAATAAATACAATATTGCATTGCTTATAGATTACATAAAATAGGTGCTAAAGTGATGCTAAGTGGATCTAAACTAGTACTAAACTAGAGCTAAGTGATGGTCCAATTAAAAATATCTGGTTGCACCAAGGTATCATCACATTTGCGCCACTTTCTATGATGCTAAAGTTCCTTAAATATACATAGCCTAAATCCCATAAATGGTCAATTTATGACATAAAAATTGACCTAGTAAATGGTGTTATTACTGGTTATTATTCAATAAATTTGATATTACTGAAGAAAGATCAGAGAATGAGGAAGAACAAGTAAATGAAGATAGTGGTTCTGAAGACTTCTTGTTCTGAGCATGAAACCAGAGGCAGGAGGCATCGGAGGTTGGAGGTCATTCAGCGACCTCTCGTTAGTCGCCAACGACGGGGGCCGCACAGATGGTTTGGTGACTTTTTTTGGTGTATTTGCTTTCAGCTTGTGTCGTGTGCTTCTTGTCATGTTTTTTCAGAGTTCCAGTATCAATGTTCTTGTTTGCAGTGTTCGTGATTGAATAAGTGGAAATTTCACATTGAGGGGGGGAACATGATCTCAATGTTCCTTTTCCAATTTTCAGTTTGTGCGTTAGCAACAGATTTCAGTAGAATTTCCTATGTTATTCCCTGTAGTGAGATATTGATGAGGGTTGATAATAGTACTTGGCATATCATGATGTGGTTGTAGGTAAACCACTTGAAAACCTTCATTTGTGGTTTGTGGTAAACTGATAGCAAAACCACCATTCTTGGGTTATTGGTAATCCATTTGCAAAACCATCACTTTGTGGTTTGTGGTTAACCAATTGCAAAACCACCATTCTCGGTTTTTGGTCAACCGTTTGCAAAACCATCCTTGAGGTTTGTGATCATCCTGTGAAAATCACCAAATCATGAGCAGGTGCAAGTACAAAGGCAAGTTTTCCCCATGTTCGCACTAAGGGGGGGAATGTTAGGAATTCATATAGTTAGTGCTCCACATTTATGTTTATAAGTTTGTGTGATTATTATTGGGTGAGTTGTTGAAATAACTCACGTATTATATTAGTTGAGCTGTTTGTGGAGAGAGCTATTATAGGGAGAGTTGTTAGAGCAACCTCCTTGAGTATAGGAGCAGCTTCTTCTTTATAATTGTAGTGTTCCGTATTGAAATGTGAGAACTGGAATACATTGAAATATATCATGAAGAATGATTATTGTTCTGTAAAAATATGAGTGTTGCTCTTCACAAAATGTGTGCAGTAGTGTAGAAGTGTCTTATTTATTATAATTTCGACATTAGTTTAATACATTAGTGCAAAATATTAATTAGATTAACCCTAGTTTTGATTTTACATTATGAAAAACCCACACGATCTATCAATATATGTAGCCTATGGCTGACTTTGTTCCTCACCCTTAGAGTTTCATATTTTAGTTCGATCCCACTGACCTTGGGTTTGATATTCTTTCTTTTAGAGTTATGTCAAAACTATTCTACATTCTTATGCTTACTTGATGTAGTGCATGACATAAAATACAGAGTAAAAATAATTAAAAACTAAGCCAATGAATGCATTTGGTTTTAAAAGTAATGGGAATTGGCATGTGGTTTTTGGGTGGCATGTGTAGCAGGAAGGGGACAACACATGGGATTGTGAAACAACTTTTTAACTTGTCTTTTTCCCTACATAATAATGCATTTCAATTTATTTGAGATCCAGAGACTTTACCCACGTCTAAACCCAGAATAAATTTGTAAATTTTAGCAGTATTGGGATAGTTGCAGTGCACATAAAAGGCTTGGGTTTCCTCACACGATAGCCACACCATTTCACCATTGCAGCAAATAGGTCTCCAAATGGATCAGTTCACATTTACTGAACGTACTCCCAACCTGTGTCAAACATGAGCTTTGGAACTTGTGTGGACATCTTCCAAAAGATTGGCACATATAAAGGAGTTGCTTGTGCGCTGGTATGTTTGGTTGTAAAGAAAAAATTCATGGAATACCACGGTTGCAGAAAATACCCAAAATGGGTTTGTTAAAAAGGCATAGAAACTTTCAAGAAAATTCAAAGAGAAGGTATCCACCCCAATCAATTTGCCTTTGCCAACGTTTTCTCAGCATGTGTGAAAATAGGAGCACTGGAATAGGGAATGGACATCCAACAAAGCATAAAAGATAGAGGGGTTTTTTCAGATGTTGTAGCTGTAAATGCTCTAGTAGATGTATATGAATAATGTGGAAGCATAAACATGATTGAACCATTTGACAAAATGCCTTAGAGAAAAACGTGAGTTCTGGGAATGCTTTGACTACAGGATATGCACAAAATGGGTTTGTTGAAAATTTTGTTAAAGCTTTAAGAAAATGCACTTTGTCAAGTGTAAAGCTAGGATTCCATCACCTTTTCCAGCATCCTCCCAAGTGTGTACTGAAATGGGATCTCAAGAGCAAGGGTATTGATATCCATCAAAGCATAATAAAATCATTTTTTTTTTGTAAGATGTAGTATTTGCAGGTGCCCTGGTTAACATGGATGCAAAAGGTGGGAGCATATTCATGACATGTGAACTGTTTCTCAGAGTTCCTCAAAGAAATTTGATTCATGGAATGCATGGATTGTAGGCATGCACAAATGGAGTGGTTAAAAAGGTGTTACAGGTTTCCATGTAAGGAAAATTGGAAGGGGGAAAAACCAAACTTCACACTATTTTCCAACATTTTCTCTTCCCATGCAACATCCCAATCATGCCATAATATGGGTTTTAGAGAGGGCATGAGGGGGTTCTCATAACAGTTTTTCCACCGCTTCACCAAACCAAACCAACTCGTGTCCAACCTGATCAATTTACCCTACCAACATTGTCCCTGTGTATACCGGATGGGAGCTTGGGGACCAAGCATGGAGATAAATCAATAACATGAATGTCTCGTCATTTTTCTTTATACAAATTAATTGATATGGACCTGTATTTGTGTCTGAAGCGGATTCAATTATCTCTGAGAGAAAACATAACTACTTCCTTGCATTTATTTGTTCGTTGTATACAAAAGAAGAAGAAGAAGAATAAGAATAAGAAGTTGGGGATTAGAAGGCATAAAATGGCTACCAACACGTGTGATTTTTCAGAGATCAAATATGAAGTATGAGATGGTGATGGGAAACTGCTTCCAGAAAGGCTTCTTAATATGCCTCAATGTTTAATCTTTGGAATAAAATGCAATGGTGGAATAGTGGATGCATGTTCACCATTTGATGGAATTCCTGGAAGAAGGATGATGCAGTTTCATGGGAGGATGGTGGAGAGGATTCTTGTAGTGATAAAACCCACATGCATGCATCATTTGTACCTTCTTTCTGTTATATGTTTTTATTACATGCATGGAATGACAATGTTGTTTAAATAATTGATTTATTATGACTATTGGCATCTGTGCTTGGGCTTTGTGTGGTGGTTTTGAACATTATCCTTGAAAAATAATATTGTATAAATATTTTCCCAATGGTTGAATCATTTTGCATAATTTTGGTCTTGTGAATATAAGCTGAAATAGTTCAAATTACTATATTGAGTTGTCAAGGGTTAATCCTTAAACTATACTAGTTCTATTAAGAAATCTAATCGAATAGTTTTATTGGCATTATGGAATATGGGTCGGGCATCATGGACTCTGTGATGCCTTCAGTGTGGTGTGAGTATTGAACATTGTTATGTATAAATACTTATGTGCTTGGGTATTCTGAGCTATAGATAGGATAATGAACAGAGTGTGTGATTTCATGGAAAACAAAGTGCAAATCACGACAAGCCTTATATCACCTATCTGGGTTGTTGATTTATGACTTATCACTATGATAGATGAACTAAGCATTGACTGTATATAGGATGTAATTGATATAATAATCATCAGTTAAATTCCTACATTGGGTTGCATGGAAATATTACAAACTGAGTACCCGCAGCAAACATGCTTATTTTCTATCGTTATTTTTTTATTACTATTTGATAGTCACGTCAGGTGTATGCCTTGATTAAATCTGGGGCTAGTTAATATTGTTCTAGGTACATGTTTAATGACTTAGCAGTAACGGGATGGGGTTATTTGGCTGATTTTTTCTTCTTTTACGTATTCCCTAAACATATGAGGAGGAAAAGATTTTTAAGACCTATTTGACATACATAAATCCCTTGCAGGTTATAAGAAATTTAGTGGAATTTAACGCCTTGTCTATTATCTTTGATCTACTTAGGTGTATAACACGCAAAAGTGTATAGTATATTCAATGATTATTATGTTGGTCTCGATTGGCCTTTGTAGATAATTAAAATAATCAGGAAGAAATGCTAGATTGTTTGTGTAAATTGTCTACGGACATATAAATATGTGTAGTGTATTTGTGTGGATGTTCATTACATTTTATAAAACATTATAACCACGAGATGTTTAAGTTGTAAGGAAAATCGTAAACTAATTATTTAATCCATGGGTAGGAGTATTGTAACCAATGATAGACAAACATTGATTTGTAAAGAATAATAAAAGTTGTTGCAAGTTAATAAAAGCTTAGTGCCTGCTAGGATAATTTTTACATGGTTTTCACTCCAAACAGGTCACAATAATAAGTGGGTTGGGTGATGTATCTAGTTGGTTTTTCTATAGAGATACACTTCTAGTTTGATAGGGTATTATAAGTTATATAGTTTGTATTAAGTTATTGAGTTTCCATTCACCCATACCGCTCACCCAGACAAACTACTCGATATTTATTCTGAGTGAATGAAGATAAAATATGACTTTTCATTTATTCACTTGTTACTCGGTTTATCATATATGCTTCTTGGCTAGTATGACTATTTGCCCTACTTGTTTGGATTATAATGTAATACATCTTTGTGTGTGTAATGACTGTTTTATAGTCTTTCCCATAACAGTTAGAACAAATGGTATTTTTGGTAACATTCCTTCAATCCCAGAGTGAGAAAGTTAGTTAGAGATGTAATTTTTTGTTGTTTGTCACTTACTGAAAGGAAATGTACATCTAGTTTTCAATGTAATAAGCACTTTAAGTTGATGGATAATTTAGCAAATATATCATTATAGAAGTACTGCTATCGTTATAGGAAGATTATTTCTTTTCTTTTAGATTTTTATAACATATATGTATTAAAGGCTTATTGTAGACACCTGTAGTTTAGATATTGCACTATTACGACTAATATTGCGCTAGTTGTGCTTCTCCTTGCAAACCGACAATACACCACCTGTTTGACCTATCTAGCTATCTTCCTACGACATCCCTTTTGTCGTTTTTCCTCTTGTAAACCATTTAAACAAGCTATGATAGTTTCGTTTTAACTACATTAGCTTCTTACTTTCTTCTAGTTCACTTCTACCACCTCCCTGGCCTATCAATCCATTTCATTGGATTGATCCAGCCCTTCAAAACTCTCTCCAAACCCTAATCACCTCTTAAACTTGTTTAACTAAGTTTAAACATGGTTTGTCTCTCCCTAAACCTAGTCAACGAAAGTTTTGACTTGCTAAAAGTGCTTTTTAGAATTTAGTATTCATCCCACATGCACCCAAGTTCCCCTTTTTCCCAAATAGAAAACTATATATAGGGCTAGACCCCCTCTCTCATTTTCAAGAATTCCTCCCTTCTTCCTAAGCATAGATTATAGTATTTTGCATTTAGGTTCTAGTTTTCATTTCTAGATTTCATTTCTAGTTTAGATATTGAGGTATTTACTTCACTTTTGCATTGTCAATCCACTTTGTAGAGTAAAAGAGAAGAACCATCGGCTCAAAAGGCCTATAATGGGGAGATCTCTTTCTCTTAATCACTAAAAATGATTTCTTAGGGCTTATTAGGTTCATTATTTTAAAGCTTTCAAAGAATAGATATAGTCTAATTAGCTTAAATTTGAATGTTTACTTCATAATGCATGCTAGTTAGAAGATCTCGTTCATTTCCTATCGGATGGTCCACTAATTTGTTGCTTGAAGCCTTTGGGGATTCTTTAGGAATTCTTACCCCAAATCCATGGCTCTCTAAAAATTTTCTTTGAACATATTTGGCATGCCCGGTGGGACTCTTATGTCCATCCTCCATTAATGGAGGTCCTTTGAGTCCTTCAAAGTCATTTTTCAAGTTTTTTAGTGTAAATCACTTGTTATTTTTCTTATTTCTGTTTTAAACCTTGGATTAATGAACTCTATTTACACACATTTGTGGGTTTAACATAGAAATAGGAAGCTTTGATTAACCAAAAACCTGTTTTCTTTTGAAAATTTGAAAATCTGTGTTTTTTGAAGGCATTTTACAGGGCACGCGTTGCTGTTTTGAACTAGCACGCATGCTTTGAGATATACGCGTCTCCGTCAAGAAATCCGCGTACCTGTCAGGGTGTCCTCTATTTTTCTGAGATTTTTTTACTGCAGGGATGCATCTGTGTCTCCGTTCACCTGTCCGCGTCTCCGCCTCTCTGGATGTGTTTGTGTAATTAATGTCACTATGTAAAATTTTACATACTTCTTTTTGCTTGGGCCGCGTATCCGTCAGTAGGATCACGTATGCATTGAAACCCTAGCATACCTATTGGATCAGGGTGCATAGGTGTTGCTAATTGATTTAAATTTTAACATACTTGCGTAGGTGTTGGTTTAGGCGCGTACTTGTTGGCTGAGGTGCGTACATGTCGGTTTGGGCGTGTAGGTGTTACTGTCAAAATTAAAAAAAATTACAGTTTGTTTTAGCTATTTTTCTGACATTTTTGTGCAGGTTTCTAAAAATATTGACAAGTTTTAAAACAGGACCTACTCTTCAAAAATTTTGGTTTTGCATGATTAAGTGTTTTTCATTCCTTAGCTTAAAAATAGGGTTTGTGAAACATGTGTATGCTCTCTCCTCATGCTTTCCAAAGCGATCTTGGAGATCAAAAGAACTTACAAAAAATCTATTTTTTACATGTTAAAAACACTTGCTTCTTAAGGATAAAGTAACATTTTTTATGTGCTTTTTAGGATTTCCACTTTGCGTATGCTCTTCCTTCACGTTTTTGGGTGATCTTAGGAATCAAAAGCAAGTGCGAGTTCTCTTTTACCTCAAATCAGCAAAACCGAAAATCTGTCGCGTGGACAGATCTATGGATAGACGAGCCAACAGTGTGCAGGGCTTAGCCCCTCTTTGAGACAGCAAAGCGAAACTGGTTTATTGCTACTTCTACTAGCAGGAACCTATGCAAGTCTCACAGATTCTGCCTTCGGGGGTTGGGATCTCATCCCAGTAGAGTGTTCTAGGCTGCGAAGAGAAAGGAATAAAAGAAGGAGAAGAGAAAGAACAGATCCGAAGGAAGAAAAGAAATGAGTTCCAAAGCGGAAGGGTCAGAAGATCTATGCTTTGGGCTTGGTAGTAAACAGAGCCAAACCTACTTGCATAAATAAACAAAGCAATACTGATAAACAAATGACGGAAAAGTAGATATGAATTCAACAGAAAAGACACATGCAGATCTAACATAAGAAAGATCTAATGTATAACACAGCTATTGAGCACAAAGTCTGAATAATTGTATTAATTGTTTTTATCTGTTACAAGAAAGCTCAAAGTCTTTCTCTCCTCACCTCTATTTCTATCTGAAAAATGTTCACCTCCTTGAATACAACAAGTATTCTAGTATTTATAGAAAGTGAGGGAGAGAGAAGGCAAAATGGAGCCAACCACTTATTCACAAGATATTTACAAAATATCCAAAAGTCATGTTGACTTTTACAACTTGGATGGATGACATCATCCCATGATGCAACATGGATGATGTCATCGTTTGTGCCAACACACTTCAGATATTTCGAAGAGAAAGTCGGAGAATAGAGAGGAGAAGAAGAAGAAGAAGAAGAAGAAGCTATTCATCATCATCATCCTGTGGCCTAAAAGGGGTCGCCTGTTTCTGATGCTGATCAGGAGATGAGATGTGGAACTGAGCGCGGTATTCCAAGAACTTGCTGATCATTGGCGCAAATTGATCCTGTGATGGATCCTTGTGCCTTTCACTAATTGCTTCGCAAGTTTCCCGCTCATCAATGAGCTTTTCGGGGACCCTGGAATAGTCTTTACCCGCCTCGATTAGGGACCCGATGAAGTCTCTACAGGCCAGTAGGTTGTTGATGGATTCGATGTCGAAAGTGACTTCTGGCCCTGTCCCTTGAGAAGCTAGCTCCTTGAAAATTCGGATAGTATCGTCAGCTGATCTCAAGGTGAGGGAAGGAGTGAGCAACCCTGGAGTCATAGATAGAACAATCTTCTCCATTTGATGCATCGCATCCAGGGCCTCTTCCTTCACCTTGTCTATCTTCTCTAACACAAATTCGAGCTGATCTATCCGATAGTCCAGAGTGGACATGATCTTGTTGAGGGTCCTTGGATGACCGAATACTCCAAACTTGACCAAATCTTCGACTGAACAGTCGAACATTTGTTGGAAGGCCTCGTGTTGGAGTCTGGCATTTTCGAGCTCTTCTGATACTGGACTTGCTAATGTTTGGAGTTCCTTATTCGCCTTCTCGATGTTCAGGTATAAACTAATATACTCGGCGATCACCTTTTCACTATCCTTAAGGATTTGGCTCCTCCAAGCAGAAACAGCCATACCTTGCTCGCCGATCTTTGAGTATTCATTGATCTTCTCCTGACTGAGCAGCTCAGGAGTCTCGGCGGCAGTTGTGGGAGGTGCACTTCCCATCTTCTGTAGGGCTTGAAGCAGGTATTTATTCTGCTCCTTCAGTAGCCTCTTTTCTTCCTTTGTTTCCTGAAGCTTTTCGCAGAGTGCATCAACTGCGGAAAGAGCTTCCCCCTGGAGACTTTCAGAGGATGTCCCCATTGTGACTTGGGTCACTGTGAAATCTGCCGGAGACAGATCTTCTTTTTCTTTGGTGAGATCGGGGTAGGCAATTTCCATAACTCTCTCACCTGCAGCGCTCTTGGAGAAGCGTGTAACCGGCTTGTGCTTCTTTGCTCCTTTAGCCGGAATGACTGAAAAGTCCATCGGAGCGATGGGGACTTTCCTCTTTGGTTGGCTCAGCTGCTGAGAGATCCAAGCTGGTCCTATTGAAGAAGGACCAGAGACAGAGGGGGAAGCAGCAACGGTAGAAGAGGGGAAGAACGTGGAGACACGCGGCGGCGGCATTGAAAGAATAGCCGAAGACATGCCCACGGGAGGAAGGGAAACCGCAGCTGTAGAAGACATGGGAAGGGAAGGGAGCCCGGAAATGAGGGAAGAAATGGAGGAAGACAAATCAGCGAGAGAGGAGAAGATGGACGAAGAGGCAGGGGAGAGGGTAGAAGAAGGGGGAGAAGACACAACCAAAGGAGTGGTTGCCGACATCTGAGGAAGGGGAGGAAGAGAAGAAGAAGGGATAGAAGGGACCTCTGTAGTTGTAGCGATGCCGACATCCTGGGTGGATGGGCGTATAGGACTATCCTCTGCCAATTCCTTCTCTGGCGAATCCAGGGTTATTACTTGTTCAGGCTCTGAAGGAAGAGGACTTTCAGGGGCTTCCTCCTGAATGGTGCTAGGCTCACCTTCCGCAGCTTTGCCTTTTAGCTGCTTCTTTGACCTTGGAGGTGCATTACCCAAAGGAGAAGTTGTAAAATCTACACCGAGGTAGATTAACCCATTCATGCGGCACCAATGCTCTGTTCTCCGCATAGTCTCCTTGACCCTCTCCTCGATTGTCTGAGGAGCCTTGCTTCTGTCAATGTCCGGGAAGGGCCAATCATCCCCTTCTGTGTCATTATACACTTTGTCTACTTCGTCTTCCGTGGTTTGGAAGCCTTTTGGGACAATGGCCACTCCGTAATGGATGATTTCCGTTAATGCTAAGCGAGAGTGATCCTTTCTTCTGAGTTCTACCTCATGGAGAACGTCAATGTAGATATCCTCAATCTGAGGGACATGAATCGGATCAAGCTTAGCCCTTGGTAGACAGCCCCTAGGGTCGAATGTAGGCCTTGCTGGGAAATCATGCTTTAGGTTGAGCAATTCTAGCTCAGCAAACATCTCCTTCGCCTTGTGATAGCTGGAGCATGTGTAACGGCCTACTGTGAGGGGGAAAGGAGTTCCGCCCTTCTTTCTCTTGAGGCACTTTTCATGGTATGTGACGAGCTGTCTTGATAGTTCCAATAAAATCAGCTTTGGTCCAGCATACCTTGGCAACCTGGTTGGTTCGCCCAAAAAGTTGACCGCCCTCAGATAGGTGAACGTGGGAAACTGGGTGAACAAGGCCCCCCACTTCTCTGTGACTGCCACTATGTTTTTGGTTGTCCGGCCATGAGTCAAATTTGGCCGCAACATGCACATGATGTGATAGAAGAAAACATCATTGATCTTAGCGAAGTGTTGGATGCTGTTCTCCAGCTTCAGCTCTTGATAGTATTCATATATTTTGGCCTGAGGCCAAGTTCCGCTTCGGTGCAGCCCTGGATAATCCCTTTCAGACGCAGCAGCATACACTACGTAGGAGTTCATGTGGAACACTCCTGTTGTAGCGAACTGTTGCAGTTGCTCGGATATTGTGCTGCTTATTATCTCCCCCCAGCAGAAACGCTGATCGGGCAGATTCTTATTCATTGTTTCCAGGTACCGCAGCATCCACTTATGGAAGTAGTGAGCATCTGAAAGACCGAAGACTCTGCTCAGGAAGGTGATTGTATCACTGAGTTCCTCTGAGAAATCACTCCGGTGGATAGTTTGAGGCCACCGGGTCACTACCTTCTTATTCTTGAGGTAGACCTCATTCATCAATTGCATGCACTTGTCTTCGTTGTCCTCCCAAGCCTTGAGGCATTCTTGCTGGCTAACAGCCACATAGTTTCGGTGGTGAGGGATTCCAAGCATCAACTCAAAGCGACGGGCAGTAAGGTTTATAACTACCTCGCCTTTGCTGTTCTCGACACATCTCGTGTCTTTGTTGAAGGATTGTGCAACAATCATCATGAACTCGTTATTCACAGCGCTGACAGGGATTCCTCCGGCAAAGTGCAGGGCGCTGCCTATCAATTTATCCATCCATGGACTCCTTGTCACTTTCTGAGTCCTTACCCAGAATTCCTCTATGTCAATGTGGCCCAGTTCAGAATCCCTGACATCCATATTACACTCTGCCTGTGATTCGGGCATTCTGACCCTCTGATATTTGTATTTCATTTCTTCTTCTGTTAGCTTTGCCTTCCCTCTTGGTTTGATGGGTCTCTTGCTAGACGTAGACATGTGTTCTTCAAGGCTTATCTGATGATCTGCACGTAGAAGGAGCGAAACCCAATCCAAGAAGCTTGAATTAGTCATTTGATCTTCCATTGGAATACTAGCAGAAGAAAGAGTTAGAACTTTTAAGGTTCGGGACGCAGGGCGCATGAAAAATGTATATAACAGGCTGAATAGTCAAGGCGCACAGGAAAAGGGTGCAACAGAGGTTAAGTTGGCGCCAAAGGCGCATGGCGCATGGATGAAGCAGACTGCATTATATAGAAGGGCGCACAGGAAATGCATGTTACATTGAGGTTTGGTGCGCCCTTTGGCGCATGGGCAGATTGTGCAACATGGAAAAAAGGCGCGCCAAAGGTATATGGCGCGGCGCATGGAGGGTCTACACAACATCATGTACTTGCAACGGAAGGTGCGCCCGCGCCTTGGAGGTTTTACACTTGCGCAAATAACTCTTGCGTTGCATGGAAGCTGGGCGCGCCCTTTAGCGCATAAAAGAGGGATGCAACAGGGGTAAAAGATGCGCCAAAGGGATATAAGGAGGCGCGGGTTTCGAGCGTGTTACAGGCCGAAAGGGTGCGCCTAGGGGCGCATGATTTTTAACTGCAGCATGCTGGGTAGACGCGCCGAGGGGCGCGACTGTCTAAGGTGCAACATGACGCGGCAACGCGCCATGGGGAATACTTGAAATACTTAAGCAACATTTCAACCTCCACTTCGAAAGGACGCTTGGCATCACTTAGTTTGATAAAATAGGATCAGACCAAGCCAAAATAAAACCATCCCTCCCTTTTCCATCAAATCCAGAAAGAGGGAGGGAGAGGAGAAAGAAAGCACAGACCAGGCAGGAGGAAGAAAACAAAAAGTTCAAGGATGGAAACAAGCCAGGCACAAATACAACTGATGAAAACCAGCAAGCAAGCACACACCAAGAACTAAATGAAAAGAGGATGAACCTCTTACCTTAAATATAGCCAAAATCCTTGAGCGGGTCCACAACTTGATGAAAATGACAGAGCAGGGGCTGACAAATCCAGAGCGATCACGTGCCTTGACAAAATGCAATGAAAATGACACGGCGCGCACGGGTATATATAGAAAATTTTGTCATTAATGCGCCACCAACTTTTGAAATGGCGCATGGAAACAGCTGTCGACAGGGGAAAGCGTGCGCCCTTTGGCGCATGGAAGGAAATGACAACAGAAGAATGAGCGCGCCTTTGGCGCATCAAACGAGTTGTCGACACGAAGCTATGTGCGCCCTTTGGCGCACCAAAACTTGATGTAACAAAGATATTACGTGCGCCCTTTGGCGCACCAAAAACTCACTCAACATTCTTTGGCGCACCGAAAGACGTGCTAACATGGAAAACCATGCGCCAAAGGCTTTTAAGGAGGCGCATCAAAAATTGATGTTGCAAGGCAAAACCATGCGCCCAGCCAAAAAAGGCTCAAAAAGACTAAGTTCAAAAACTGAATTTCCCGGGAAGGGATTTTACAATATTTTGAACGCGAAGGATCCCTAACGAGGGATCGAAACAAAATTTTCGGTAAGGTTATCGGTAAAATTGCCCTTGTCAATTTTACAGGATAACAGCTGGCTCTTTCTGGGGACTATCCCTGAGTGAAACTCGGGGGTAGAGAATCCCAGATCACATGTGCCTATCCATTGGGTACGGAGTCAAAAACAAGGGGGACCGGAGGGAGAACAAAGGAAACACACAAAAACCGAAAGCAAACACACGACTAAAGCAAACACACAACTAAAATAAACTGTACAAAGGAGAGAGCAAGCTCTACTTCCTGAAGATCTTGAGATGTTGCCCGCTGTAGGGAAGCGGGAGTTCAGCTCCATCCAGATAAGAGAGATAGAAACTATTCTCTCCATTGAGTTGCTTGATTTTGAAGGGCCCTCTCCATAGGGAATCAAATTTTCCATGCATGCCCTTTGGTTCTCTCCGCTTGTCCCAGAGAAGGACGAGATCTCCCACTTCAAAATTCCTCTGCTTGGCCTTCTTGTCGAAAAGCCTCTTTACTTGATTCTGATGTTCAGTGATCCTGTCGACCACCCTTACTCTCTTTTCTTCAAGTTCCGCAAGGTACATGATTCTCTTTTCCAGAGAACTTTGAAAAGTTTCATCTTCGATTGCTCGTGCCAAGCGTAGAGCAGGAAGTTCCGCTGAAATGGGAAGCTCGGCATCAGTGCCATATAACACTTGAAAAGGTGACATGCCGAGAGATCTCTTGGGGGTAATGCGGTCCGCCCACAAAGCGTCGTACAAAGACTTGTGCCACATCCGCTGATTTTCATCTACTAATTTCCGTATGATGGTCACCAAGTTCTTATTACTGGATTCTGCCTGACCATTTCCCTGAGGATAATAATCTGAGGCATGTGCTAAAGTTATCCCATATTCATAGCAAAAACTAATAACTTCCCGGGAAGAGAAGTTAGAAGCATTATCAGCAACGATTTTATTTGGAATGCCAAACCTGACAATGATATTCTCTTTGATAAAACTGCAAACTACCTCAGAAGTGGCATGCTTGACAGGTATGGCCTCCACCCATTTAGTGAAGTAATCTGTTGCCGTGAGGACATAGCTATGTCCAGCACTCGATTGAGGATTGAGTGCACCAATAAAATCAATTCCCCATTGCCTGAATGGTTCATTGATAATGACCGGCCTTAGGGGGAGGGCAGCCAACTTGGGCTTGCCGACGAATTGCTGACAGGGTTCACATTTTGCCACCCAGGTAGCCGTATCTTGAAAGAGCGTCGGCCAGTAGTACCTGGCTCGAATGATTTTGTGCGCTGTCACGGAAGAAGAAAAATGGCCTCCACAGGCTGAGTTGTGAAAACTTTCCAGCAGTTTTACTTGCTGGGGCCTGTCAACACATCGCAGAAAGACACCGTCTATCCCGCGCTTATATAAACTTTCATCCCAGATGACATATTTAGCTGCCCTGAGCTTTATAGTACGCTTTTCCTTTGCAGTGAGGTGCATTGGGCATTCGCCGTAGGTAAGGAAGAAAGCGATGTCGGAGTACCATTCGTCACTAGTTGAAACAAACAAAACCAGAGGTAGAGAATCAGGCCCTTCCAGAGGGCTTTGCATTTCGTTGGTGCAATCTCCTCTTTCATCAGGATTTTCTGAACCCTTGTTCTCAGCCATTAGCTGACACAGGCCTTTGCCCCTCACCAGCTTGGTGGGTTTAATATCTAGGTCATATTCCTGGACCTTTGCGATCCAATTCCCTCTTAAGCTTCCTAACTCCTGCTGAGTTAGAATTGACTTCACCGCAGTGTCGGGAACTAGCACCACCGTATGCGAGTTCAGAATGTAATACCTGAAATTCTTCACCGCTTTGACAACGGCAAAGGCGTGCTTTTCTAATTGAGTCATCTTCAACTCGTGGGGCTTGAGGGGAGAACTCATGAATGCAATCGGGGATTCAATATCCTCTGAATTCTTTTGCATTAGGATTGCAGACACAGTATGTTCGGAGGCGTAACTATACATAATGAAGTTCTTGGAGAAATCCGGACATACCAGGACCGGTGCATGAGCAACAGAAGTTTTTATCTCTTCAAACGACCTTTTCCCCTCTTCACTCCATCTGAAAGTGGGTGATCCTTTCATCATGTTCAGTATGTGGCGGGTCTTCTCAGCAAAATCAGGGACAAAACGCCTAAGAAAGTTCACCTTTCCGAAGAAAGAATGAACACCATTCTTGCTTGTAGGCAGAGTAAGGCTTTGGATAGCCTTAACTCTTTCGGCATCAATCTTCGTTCCTTCTTTGCTAACCACATGGCCTAGCAATTTCCCTTCCGTAACCCCAAAAACAGACTTTTTTGGGTTAAGGGAAATTCCATGTTCTCGGCACCTGGCCAATACTTGCTCCAAGTGATCACAATGATCACTTCGTCGTTTGGAGAACACGGTTAAGTCATCTAGATAAACTACAATGACTTTTCCCATCATGCCTTTGAATGCAAAGTCCATGGCCCGCTGAAAAGTGGCACCAGCATTGGTTAGGCCGAAAGGCATCCTGCTGTAGGCAAATGTACCCCATGGAGTAGTGAATGCTGTTTTGAATTGATCTTCAGGCGAGACTTCAATCTGATTATAGCCTGAAAAACCGTCAAGCATAGACAGCATTTCTGACCCAGTTACTGCTTGCAGAACTTGGTCCATTATGGGAAGAGGGTAGTTGTCTTTCAGCGAAGCTTGATTCAAGTTTCGGAAGTCTACGCAGATGCGTATTTCACCGTTTTTCTTGCGTACCGGCACAATGTTTGCCACCCAAGTGCTGTGATGAATAGGGAAAATGATTCTTGCGTCCAGCATCTTCTGAATTTCGGCCTGAATGGTGCCCGAAATCTTGGGATTATAATGCCTCTGCTTCTGACGGAAGGCTTTGGCATCTTCTTTCAGCGGTATATCATGCTGAACGTCCTTTGGCTTGAAGGACTTTAAGTCGGCATAGGACCATGCCAATACATCCATATATCTTTTCAGCAACTTGACAAATTTCCGCTTTTCTTCTGGCGTGCAACATTTCCCGATGTTCACGAATTGCGGATGTGCCTCAGAACCTAAATTGACTGGTTCTGTCTCTGGAGATGAGCTAGGATCATCTCGCCTTTTCCTTTTCACAAAACGGTCATGCCTGTCAAACAGGCGCTCCAGAGAAACCAGGCCCTTTGGAATTTTATTTCCCTTAAGCTGACAAATGCCATCGTTCTCCTTTGTTTCGTGGTTTTGACTGTTGATGGATTCACGGCATGGAGAGGTGGATCCTTCAAAATACAACTCATCAAAATTTTCTGCTTTTTCTAGAAAGGCAATGAGGTGATTATCATCGTTGAATACCTGCCAATGCTGAGAGTTGTCTGGCACGCTTGGGCGGAAAACCACTTCAATGGTGTACTTGTTCGTCTTCAAACCCGGGTGTGGGAGCATGAGAGATGCCGAAACAGCCAACGAATCAGCCATGTCATTTTGAGCTCTTGGAATCGCTCCTATTGAAAAGGCATCAAATTCCTCAATGCTGTCCCATACTGCATTACGGTAGTGCCTGAGCCTTTCATTTTTTACTTGGTAAATCCTTTTGACCTGATTTACAACTAGCTCGGCATCACCTTGTGCCTTTAGATTTTTAATTCCTCTTTCCTTTGCAGCTTGCATACCGAGTAACAGAGACTCATACTCAGCAGTATTATTAGTATTGAAAAACTGCAATTTGAAAGAGAGAGGAATGACCTCCTCCTCAGGAGATATCAGCACAACCCCAGCGCCACATCCGCTAGTTGCGCAGCTGCCATCAAATTGCAAGGTCCAGACCTTATTAAGGTCCTTTTCTTGAATGAAAACTTCCTTTGTATCCGCCTCGGTGGATAAGAAGTAGTTCCCCATCCCTGATGATTCAAAAAGGATTTGAGCTTTGGGGTCTTCAGAGCTAGTGACCAAGTATTTCTTTTGGGATTCCGGCTCCAAAGTTTGCATTACGCCTTTGACTGGAATTCTAGCTTTGGACCAGTCCATGTGAATTTCTCCACCAACTTCGCTGCAAAAACTCCTTCCCAGCAAAATTCCATAAGCTGCCGGAATGTCAGCGACAAGGACGGTCATCTTTACTCTCTTTTCAGGGAATGCTGCGAACGCGAATTGCGCGTCTTTGATTTGACCAATCAATGGCACTTGCTTGGTTTCCAATGAGTAACATCTGCCGAAAGGCTTGGTAAGAGTGAGGCCCAAAGCATGAGCGACTTTCGCTGGCATGACGTTATCTGAAGCTCCGGAATCAATTATACAGTTGCTCAACTTATGGCCATTGATTAGGAGGGAGAGATAGAAAGGCTCTATCTTGCCTGATGCAGATGTTGAGGCAACATTTATGTGGGATTCAGGAGGAGTGGAAAGGATTCCTTTAGGGGAAGCCTGATTAACTATAACAGCTTGACTTTGGATATACTTAGTCAATCTTACAAGCTGTTCGGGGTTTGACTGAAGATACTCAGCTTCAGACATTTGGATCTTGGTCTTTTTTGCGTGATCTATTATATCAAATGCGGCCAAGGGTTGCGTAGGTAAAGGAATGAGTCCTTCACCCCGCGATGATGGAATAGGGTTACTGATCTTGATAGGAATATGAGAGGGCTGACTCGGAGGAGAGATAGGTGGAAAAGACTTCTTTGCAAAAGATTTAACAGGGAGTTGAGTGGGAAGAGGATTACCTCTTTTAACAATGGTTGGAGGCGCGTTTGACACGGCCTTCTCTTTCTGCGTATGGGCATCAACCTCTGCTTCTTTTCCTTGCGAGCGGGTAAAAACAGCGTAGGATTGTCCGCTTGCATAGCCTTGCGTACTCTCTTCTTCATCAGATTCGTCCTCATCAAATTCCATGTATCCAATAGTAGAGTCGCCAGTCGGTTCACCGACATCTTGATCATCTTCGCCTTGGAGCGAAGGTTCTTCATAGTATTGCTCTTCTTCCTCTTCAATTTCGGCCAAAGCATTGACCGGAGGAGCTTCAAGCGCCAACCGTGGAGCAGCTGTAGGCAAGCGCGGCCTTTGTGAAGCGTTGTTAGGAACAAAATTCCTCCGCGGGATATCCCGATACGAGGAACTGGGAGAGGCCTGGGCCAGCTGCTTCTTTAGTGCAAGCAAATCATTCGCCATTTTTTGGAATGCTGGATCAGACGAAGTGATAGGCGAAGGGCCCAAAGACTTAGGCTTTACTGATTCTTTTCTTAACTCGCCAGATATTATCAAATTGTCTTCTATACGGATGGCAGCAGCCTGAGCGAGAGGTAGAGTAGCTACTCGCTCTTGAAGGAGTAAGAAGCTAACTTTTGAACTCATGGCATTTACGAAAAAACACTTCTGGTTCTCCGGTGTTGGAAGCATGGCAGTAGGGACACGGTTGATTAGCGCATTGAACCGGGCGACAAAATCGCGCATGGTCTCATTTGCCTCCTTCTTCAGATGAGTGATTCGTGACAATAAAGTAAATGCATCCTCTGAAGGCTTATACCTGTCTTCAAAAGCGTCCCGCAAAGTTGCCCAACTAGTGATAGATCCGGCCGGCAAATGCTGAAACCATTCAGCTGCAGGCCCTTGTAGAGTTTCCAGAAAGAGGCGAACTGACACATCTTCATGAGTCACATCCAAAATACTGCATGACATAATGAAAGCAGAAATGTGGGAATCCGTGCTTTGATTTCCGCTCCCGTCGAATTTAGGAAAATTCTTTCGATTTCCGTGAGGGAGTGCGTGAACTGGATGTGGTAAAGCCAACGGACCCATAGCGTTTCCCCATGGTACCGCCATCTGAAAAGCCGGAAAGAGAACACGAGCCGGAAGTGTAGTTCCGCTGAGTAGCAAAGCACTACAAAGGGATGTGGATGCTCCCGGCAAAAGACTTTTTCTTCGTGAAGGCGAGACACTCCTGGATGACCGGCTAGCCGAGCTTAGCGCTGAAAAACGTGCCGGTGTTACGCTGAAATTGTGCCTCTGAAGCAGATCGAAAGTAGGATCGGCTTCTCCACGGGCTCTTCTGCTGCGCGTAAAAGGTTCACTCGCCAGTGTACCTTTCAGATCTGCAATATTACAGCGCAGATTTAAACTTTATTTTTGGGTGTACTTGCTGATTTTCTGGTTTTTCTGACAAAAACCAGCAGCATGCACTTTTCTGGATATTTGAAAATTATCCTCTTCAGAAACCGATTGCGGTTAAATGACAAATGACAGCGAGGATATGATGGCAGGGAAGATAGTAAGCCGATTTTTCGGATCTGGTTTTTAATTTTCAGAGGGTTTAGAACATTTCAGAAAATTGTTAAAAACTCAGATCTACGGAAAATGATGATTTTCGATAAAAACTCAGCGAACTAAAGATATGTAACAGGCCCAGATCTATGATTCTCAGAAGAAAATTTTCAATTTCGGGCACTTTTGCAAATTTTTGGATTTTCAACAAAAAGTTCAGATTTTGCAAACTGGCAGCAACCTGCTGATTTTTCCTGATTTTTTATTTTACTACCAGCATAGATCTGACAGATTTATCTGTTTCTGTTGGCGAAATCTGTTTAAAAATCCGATCCCCAGCGGAGTCGCCAAAAACTGTTGGTCCGAAAATCTGTCGCGTGGACAGATCTATGGATAGACGAGCCAACAGTGTGCAGGGCTTAGCCCCTCTTTGAGACAGCAAAGCGAAACTGGTTTATTGCTACTTCTACTAGCAGGAACCTATGCAAGTCTCACAGATTCTGCCTTCGGGGGTTGGGATCTCATCCCAGTAGAGTGTTCTAGGCTGCGAAGAGAAAGGAATAAAAGAAGGAGAAGAGAAAGAACAGATCCGAAGGAAGAAAAGAAATGAGTTCCAAAGCGGAAGGGTCAGAAGATCTATGCTTTGGGCTTGGTAGTAAACAGAGCCAAACCTACTCACATAAATAAACAAAGCAATACTGATAAACAAATGACGGAAAAGTAGATATGAATTCAACAGAAAAGACACATGCAGATCTAACATAAGAAAGATCTAATGTATAACACAGCTATTGAGCACAAAGTCTGAATAATTGTATTAATTGTTTTTATCTGTTACAAGAAAGCTCAAAGTCTTTCTCTCCTCACCTCTATTTCTATCTGAAAAATGTTCACCTCCTTGAATACAACAAGTATTCTAGTATTTATAGAAAGTGAGGGAGAGAGAAGGCAAAATGGAGCCAACCACTTATTCACAAGATATTTACAAAATATCCAAAAGTCATGTTGACTTTTACAACTTGGATGGATGACATCATCCCATGATGCAACATGGATGATGTCATCGTTTGTGCCAACACACTTCAGATATTTCGAAGAGAAAGTCGGAGAATAGAGAGGAGAAGAAGAAGAAGAAGAAGAAGAAGCTATTCATCATCATCATCCTGTGGCCTAAAAGGGGTCGCCTGTTTCTGATGCTGATCAGGAGATGAGATGTGGAACTGAGCGCGGTATTCCAAGAACTTGCTGATCATTGGCGCAAATTGATCCTGTGATGGATCCTTGTGCCTTTCACTAATTGCTTCGCAAGTTTCCCGCTCATCAATGAGCTTTTCGGGGACCCTGGAATAGTCTTTACCCGCCTCGATTAGGGACCCGATGAAGTCTCTACAGGCCAGTAGGTTGTTGATGGATTCGATGTCGAAAGTGACTTCTGGCCCTGTCCCTTGAGAAGCTAGCTCCTTGAAAATTCGGATAGTATCGTCAGCTGATCTCAAGGTGAGGGAAGGAGTGAGCAACCCTGGAGTCATAGATAGAACAATCTTCTCCATTTGATGCATCGCATCCAGGGCCTCTTCCTTCACCTTGTCTATCTTCTCTAACACAAATTCGAGCTGATCTATCCGATAGTCCAGAGTGGACATGATCTTGTTGAGGGTCCTTGGATGACCGAATACTCCAAACTTGACCAAATCTTCGACTGAACAGTCGAACATTTGTTGGAAGGCCTCGTGTTGGAGTCTGGCATTTTCGAGCTCTTCTGATACTGGACTTGCTAATGTTTGGAGTTCCTTATTCGCCTTCTCGATGTTCAGGTATAAACTAATATACTCGGCGATCACCTTTTCACTATCCTTAAGGATTTGGCTCCTCCAAGCAGAAACAGCCATACCTTGCTCGCCGATCTTTGAGTATTCATTGATCTTCTCCTGACTGAGCAGCTCAGGAGTCTCGGCGGCAGTTGTGGGAGGTGCACTTCCCATCTTCTGTAGGGCTTGAAGCAGGTATTTATTCTGCTCCTTCAGTAGCCTCTTTTCTTCCTTTGTTTCCTGAAGCTTTTCGCAGAGTGCATCAACTGCGGAAAGAGCTTCCCCCTGGAGACTTTCAGAGGATGTCCCCATTGTGACTTGGGTCACTGTGAAATCTGCCGGAGACAGATCTTCTTTTTCTTTGGTGAGATCGGGGTAGGCAATTTCCATAACTCTCTCACCTGCAGCGCTCTTGGAGAAGCGTGTAACCGGCTTGTGCTTCTTTGCTCCTTTAGCCGGAATGACTGAAAAGTCCATCGGAGCGATGGGGACTTTCCTCTTTGGTTGGCTCAGCTGCTGAGAGATCCAAGCTGGTCCTATTGAAGAAGGACCAGAGACAGAGGGGGAAGCAGCAACGGTAGAAGAGGGGAAGAACGTGGAGACACGCGGCGGCGGCATTGAAAGAATAGCCGAAGACATGCCCACGGGAGGAAGGGAAACCGCAGCTGTAGAAGACATGGGAAGGGAAGGGAGCCCGGAAATGAGGGAAGAAATGGAGGAAGACAAATCAGCGAGAGAGGAGAAGATGGACGAAGAGGCAGGGGAGAGGGTAGAAGAAGGGGGAGAAGACACAACCAAAGGAGTGGTTGCCGACATCTGAGGAAGGGGAGGAAGAGAAGAAGAAGGGATAGAAGGGACCTCTGTAGTTGTAGCGATGCCGACATCCTGGGTGGATGGGCGTATAGGACTATCCTCTGCCAATTCCTTCTCTGGCGAATCCAGGGTTATTACTTGTTCAGGCTCTGAAGGAAGAGGACTTTCAGGGGCTTCCTCCTGAATGGTGCTAGGCTCACCTTCCGCAGCTTTGCCTTTTAGCTGCTTCTTTGACCTTGGAGGTGCATTACCCAAAGGAGAAGTTGTAAAATCTACACCGAGGTAGATTAACCCATTCATGCGGCACCAATGCTCTGTTCTCCGCATAGTCTCCTTGACCCTCTCCTCGATTGTCTGAGGAGCCTTGCTTCTGTCAATGTCCGGGAAGGGCCAATCATCCCCTTCTGTGTCATTATATACTTTGTCTACTTCGTCTTCCGTGGTTTGGAAGCCTTTTGGGACAATGGCCACTCCGTAATGGATGATTTCCGTTAATGCTAAGCGAGAGTGATCCTTTCTTCTGAGTTCTACCTCATGGAGAACGTCAATGTAGATATCCTCAATCTGAGGGACATGAATCGGATCAAGCTTAGCCCTTGGTAGACAGCCCCTAGGGTCGAATGTAGGCCTTGCTGGGAAATCATGCTTTAGGTTGAGCAATTCTAGCTCAGCAAACATCTCCTTCGCCTTGTGATAGCTGGAGCATGTGTAACGGCCTACTGTGAGGGGGAAAGGAGTTCCGCCCTTCTTTCTCTTGAGGCACTTTTCATGGTATGTGACGAGCTGTCTTGATAGTTCCAATAAAATCAGCTTTGGTCCAGCATACCTTGGCAACCTGGTTGGTTCGCCCAAAAAGTTGACCGCCCTCAGATAGGTGAACGTGGGAAACTGGGTGAACAAGGCCCCCCACTTCTCTGTGACTGCCACTATGTTTTTGGTTGTCCGGCCATGAGTCAAATTTGGCCGCAACATGCACATGATGTGATAGAAGAAAACATCATTGATCTTAGCGAAGTGTTGGATGCTGTTCTCCAGCTTCAGCTCTTGATAGTATTCATATATTTTGGCCTGAGGCCAAGTTCCGCTTCGGTGCAGCCCTGGATAATCCCTTTCAGACGCAGCAGCATACACTACGTAGGAGTTCATGTGGAACACTCCTGTTGTAGCGAACTGTTGCAGTTGCTCGGATATTGTGCTGCTTATTATCTCCCCCCAGCAGAAACGCTGATCGGGCAGATTCTTATTCATTGTTTCCAGGTACCGCAGCATCCACTTATGGAAGTAGTGAGCATCTGAAAGACCGAAGACTCTGCTCAGGAAGGTGATTGTATCACTGAGTTCCTCTGAGAAATCACTCCGGTGGATAGTTTGAGGCCACCGGGTCACTACCTTCTTATTCTTGAGGTAGACCTCATTCATCAATTGCATGCACTTGTCTTCGTTGTCCTCCCAAGCCTTGAGGCATTCTTGCTGGCTAACAGCCACATAGTTTCGGTGGTGAGGGATTCCAAGCATCAACTCAAAGCGACGGGCAGTAAGGTTTATAACTACCTCGCCTTTGCTGTTCTCGACACATCTCGTGTCTTTGTTGAAGGATTGTGCAACAATCATCATGAACTCGTTATTCACAGCGCTGACAGGGATTCCTCCGGCAAAGTGCAGGGCGCTGCCTATCAATTTATCCATCCATGGACTCCTTGTCACTTTCTGAGTCCTTACCCAGAATTCCTCTATGTCAATGTGGCCCAGTTCAGAATCCCTGACATCCATATTACACTCTGCCTGTGATTCGGGCATTCTGACCCTCTGATATTTGTATTTCATTTCTTCTTCTGTTAGCTTTGCCTTCCCTCTTGGTTTGATGGGTCTCTTGCTAGACGTAGACATGTGTTCTTCAAGGCTTATCTGATGATCTGCACGTAGAAGGAGCGAAACCCAATCCAAGAAGCTTGAATTAGTCATTTGATCTTCCATTGGAATACTAGCAGAAGAAAGAGTTAGAACTTTTAAGGTTCGGGACGCAGGGCGCATGAAAAATGTATATAACAGGCTGAATAGTCAAGGCGCACAGGAAAAGGGTGCAACAGAGGTTAAGTTGGCGCCAAAGGCGCATGGCGCATGGATGAAGCAGACTGCATTATATAGAAGGGCGCACAGGAAATGCATGTTACATTGAGGTTTGGTGCGCCCTTTGGCGCATGGGCAGATTGTGCAACATGGAAAAAAGGCGCGCCAAAGGTATATGGCGCGGCGCATGGAGGGTCTACACAACATCATGTACTTGCAACGGAAGGTGCGCCCGCGCCTTGGAGGTTTTACACTTGCGCAAATAACTCTTGCGTTGCATGGAAGCTGGGCGCGCCCTTTAGCGCATAGAAGAGGGATGCAACAGGGGTAAAAGATGCGCCAAAGGGATATAAGGAGGCGCGGGTTTCGAGCGTGTTACAGGCCGAAAGGGTGCGCCTAGGGGCGCATGATTTTTAACTGCAGCATGCTGGGTAGACGCGCCGAGGGGCGCGACTGTCTAAGGTGCAACATGACGCGGCAACGCGCCATGGGGAATACTTGAAATTTTCACATTTCAACCTCCACTTCGAAAGGACGCTTGGCATCACTTAGTTTGATAAAATAGGATCAGACCAAGCCAAAATAAAACCATCCCTCCCTTTTCCATCAAATCCAGAAAGAGGGAGGGAGAGGAGAAAGAAAGCACAGACCAGGCAGGAGGAAGAAAACAAAAAGTTCAAGGATGGAAACAAGCCAGGCACAAATACAACTGATGAAAACCAGCAAGCAAGCACACACCAAGAACTAAATGAAAAGAGGATGAACCTCTTACCTTAAATATAGCCAAAATCCTTGAGCGGGTCCACAACTTGATGAAAATGACAGAGCAGGGGCTGACAAATCCAGAGCGATCACGTGCCTTGACAAAATGCAATGAAAATGACACGGCGCGCACGGGTATATATAGAAAATTTTGTCATTAATGCGCCACCAACTTTTGAAATGGCGCATGGAAACAGCTGTCGACAGGGGAAAGCGTGCGCCCTTTGGCGCATGGAAGGAAATGACAACAGGAGAATGAGCGCGCCTTTGGCGCATCAAACGAGTTGTCGACACGAAGCTATGTGCGCCCTTTGGCGCACCAAAACTTGATGTAACAAAGATATTACGTGCGCCCTTTGGCGCACCAAAAACTCACTCAACATTCTTTGGCGCACCGAAAGACGTGCTAACATGGAAAACCATGCGCCAAAGGCTTTTAAGGAGGCGCATCAAAAATTGATGTTGCAAGGCAAAACCATGCGCCCAGCCAAAAAAGGCTCAAAAAGACTAAGTTCAAAAACTGAATTTCCCGGGAAGGGATTTTACAATATTTTGAACGCGAAGGATCCCTAACGAGGGATCGAAACAAAATTTTCGGTAAGGTTATCGGTATTGATCTACACCCATGCATTCTTACTTTCCATGTTGAAAGTCGAACAGAGGCATACTTTACGTGTCATGTCAGAGATAGTGCTAGCTGCTTTTTTGTACGTTTACACTCATCCATGTTTGCGGTTGGGGTGTTAAATGACTAAAGCAAGTGGGTACGTTTTTACGTCTTTGGTAGTCCTACGATCTTGGTTTTAGGATCTTTGTCATTATTACAGGTTGGTTTTGTCATTCTATCTCTCCCTAGTTTGTTGACTTTTGCTCACATTTTAGTTGTTTAGTATTGGCATTTATGTTTCGTCTCCCATTCTTTGGGCACGTAATTATAGATCCCTCTATTACATGGTTACACTGCTTGCATCATCGCAGACTTCTTGCTATACCTTCTACTTGGTTTTAGTTATTGACATCATCTAGGTTTTTTGTTTTGATAAGTGTTGATACGCATTATATATATCATCATGATGTTGTCTTGATATCGACGCCTTGCTTGCTTGGTTGAGATATCTTGACAATGTTGTTGTGCTATATCTAATTGTGACTTCCGCTTTCAAATACACTTGGCTTGTTGTCAGTACTTGAGTCAGTTCTAGGTATACCTTGTTGAGGGACTTTGATAGTATTGTGCTGATATTCAAGCCTTGTTAGATTTCTAACTTCGGCGCACATATCTGGTACAAAATTGTCATTCATCTTGGTCTTTTAAGTATAGATTTGACATAACAGAACTTAGGTGGGGTGATACATTTTCATCTATCCATATCGGTATCCTTTGAAAACTAGTAAACATAGTGTTGCATCTGAGTATTGGCTAGTAATGCCTAGACATTTTTCAAAATGGCACAAAATCTGGTAAGCTTAATGCAGGAGCTAATCCCTTCGATGATTCCCCTTTAGTGGAAACAATTTAGGACCGATTTTCTCTCAAGTCAAAGATACGAAAACGTTAATCGATCATAGTGGAGAAGAGTCAAACTCTTCGAGAGAACAACAAAGGTTAGACCTAAACAAATTTGACGAGATCTTATATTATAAAAAGATCAATTACTCGCAAAATTCTTAGCATTAGGAGCTAAACTTCTACACAAGCGCGAAGAAGAAAACAAGCTCATTGACCCTAACTTAGGAGACCAGAAATTCATCTTAATCACAGATATATCCTTTCGATGTGGGATATGTATCCACTTTTGGGAAACATAAGGCCACTGTTAAGGGTGAAACATCATGTAAAACTTGCTTTAAAGCTTTGCATAAAGTAAAAACCAAGCGGAAGGCCTCCCCTCCTCCGAAATTTGATGAAGGAGAAGATTCCTTGGTTGAGGAGGAAAACCCTCCAAAAACAGATCTTGAAGTTGAGTCAAAAATTAGCGAGCCTAGGTGCTTCAAAAAAGAACATAGGTAAAGAAAAAGACAAAGGTAAACTTAATGAGGTTCAGGTTGATCCGCATATAGATTATACCTTTAAGGCAACTCAGGCTCACAGGTCGATATCACCTACACCTACTAAGGAGCAACTCATTCAGGATGAATTGAAATCTATGAAAGACACGATCAAAACCTTACAGCAGGGAAATATAGGCCAAAATAGAAAGTATCTCTACAAAGAACTATGTCCTTACATCCCCTTCAATAAAGACATGTTATTGCAGCCCTTTCCTAAACATTTCACTATTCACTATCCCAAGCTCGACAAGTATAAAGGAAAAGGTGATCCCCATGATCATGTCAAAGAATTTTACATGGCTTTTCAAGAGGTCACCTACAATGATAATTTTCTAATACGACTCTTTCCCTGTAGTTTGGGAGCTTTGGCGATTGAATGGTTCTCTGTAGCATACCTAAAGGATCTTTAACAACGTGGGTAGCACTAGTAGAAAAATTTGTGTGGCACTATTCTTTTAATATCGAAAACGATGTCACGATGAATGACCTTTGCAATGCAAAAGAAAAAAAACTAATGAAACCTTCGCGGGTTTTTACAATGATGGAGAGCGCTGGCTAGTCACTTCCCTTGTGCTTTACCTGAAAAATAATTAGTGAGCATTTTTGTTCCTAATTTAAATACAGAGATAGCCTTCATCTTCAAATGCACTGCTGGATCTGACTTCGAAGAAGTTATAGAGAAAGGTAGTCAAATTGAAAAGGATCTTATTACTAAAGGAACACTTAAACCCTTTCTCAAAAACAAACATGAGGTCAATCTGTAGACAAACCTAAGTTCTTTAATAAGAATAAGCATGTCATCGGTGATGGAATTACTAAATCCAAAAGTGTCCAAGTTGTGTAGACAGGTCTACTTTTGAAGCTTTCGCAAGGGCCCTCGTCCCAAGGCACCTACAAAACATACGTTCACACAGCATTGAACGAACCCTTGACTAACCATATTAAAAAATTAGATGATGCTAAATGGTAGAATATCCAGCAACATAGTACCATTCCCAGGAAAATGCTCCAAAACCTGGTTGGTATAAAGACCAATGAATATTGTGACTTCCATCGTGTCAAAGGACACAAAATAGATAGATGTCTACGACTAAAGCACTTTATACAAGACTTATTGAAGAGGGCAAGATTTCCATAGAGTTGCCCTCCTGATTCAAGACAAGGTCCTAATGAAAAAATGGCATATACAAAGAACCTTTTCTCCAATCACGTGGATAACAAGAAAAGGGGAAACAAGATCACAAGAAGGCCTCTAATGACTATCGCACGACTGCTACGTATGTTTACCCTAGTAATAGTAGTCCATTTGACTCCCTTATAGGTACATCCGTTCACCTGATGACTAAGTAAACACAATCCAAATTCTTGAAAGAGTTTTGTAGTTAGAAGCACGACGTGCTTGCTTAATCATACTTGATCCAATACTAGCTAGTCAAAATCTAGTATAAATTACTAGACCAGTTAGAGAAAACACCAGCTAAAATATCCATTTTGGACCTTCTTAAAATCTCTACTGCTCACAAGGATATATTGTACAAAACATTACAGAATTCTGGAGTCGCTCTATTGAGGTAGATCTCCCGTGCTTGCAAGCTATGATCACCCACCTTGACCCGTTGATCATATCATTTTTGATCACAACGCTATCCCCACGCACAACCCTAAGCATAATTTTTCCACTCTATTTAGAAGTGGTCGTTACCCTTCATAAGATTAAAAGAGTGCTTGTGGATGGGGCATCTGGTCTAAACATATGCACATTGAAGCTGGTTAGGTAGCTAGGCCTTTCAGAAAATGGATCTAGGAGCTTAAGACCATCACCATCATAGCGTATGATAAACGAGGAAAGAGAATCCCTAGGTACTATTATAGTACCCATGGAAGTAGGTCCAACTTGTCATAATACAACCTTCCATGTCCTGGATTTAGATATCCCATATAACATGCTCTTTTGGGGCATCCATGGATTCATGCCATGCAGGCTATCCTTCAACTTTTCATCAATGTATCAAGTTGTGTCCCATGAAGGCGTATAGTCACTATCTCAGGTGATCCTAAGCCATTCACTCACTGTCAAGCGTTGCATATTTTCTCTCATGCAGCCTATGAGTTCCCTTCCACCGATGTTGTCATCCCCTCTTAAAACATAATCTATGAAGAATTGGGTGGACTCAGAGTCGCTCACACCTTATAATCAAGACTTTCCTTCTTTGGTCAATCCTTTTACATCTTGGGAGGCTACATCAACAAAATATGGACCACGAGAGCCCTTTCCTCTTAAACAAGCATTATTAATTTCAAATTTATCAGTGTCACCTAGGACATGGGGCAAGCCCTATTTTCAATTCAAAAGTACACGAGGACCATGTTCAGAACCATTGAATAAATTTGTGCATAGTGGCCTCCTATCTAAAGAAAAGATGCTAGAGGATCCCATTAGTAAGGTACTGGAAGGAACAATGGCCTCATGCCATCAAGCACCTCAGTATACTAAAGGACACCGCATGATGTTCATCATGGGTTATAAAGGATACAGATGCGGATCCAATGCACAAGGCCACCTAGAACCTATTCCTACTCGTTGTTTCAAATCTGAAAATCATGGTCTTGGGTTACAATCCTAGGATGCTCAACCCGTCGAGGTTGACGCTACCTTTTTTGAGTGCGAGGACATTTTGTATAATGACTATAGCGATACAAGTTCCCAATGTAGCCTCTACAAATATTTGGCTTCCACAAACTTATTTCTTGAATCAGCCGTCCTTACGCTATCTGAATCCATCCCTTCAACTAATTATCAAGTCACCCTAGTTTATCCTGAACTTGTAGATTGGAACCAACATCTTTACATACCACTTGATGTCTTCAAGAATGATGAAGCGTTCACGGAATTCATGGGACTCAGGGATTTTCTTCTTGCTGGGGACCACAAGAAAGGATTCCAAATTCAGTTAAACACATGTGCATACTTCAGAGAAGAGGCAGAGATGTGTGGCTTCTTGGGTAATAATGTTGTGAATAAAAGTAAAAATACTTCAGAGCAGCCTAGTACAAAGAATAAACGGAAATATCACAGCGACAAACTCTTTGAAACACTTATAAAAGAACAAAATGCAAAGCACATGGATAAAATAACTTATCCATTTGAAGATGATAAAGAGTTTCCTCAAGAGGTTGATCTCACCCTCCGTCCTGATCCTACTAGAATGGAGGATGCATCCAAAATGCTCATTGAGGAAACCATCAGTGTTAACATTTGTTCAGAGGATTTACCTAGGATGATCAAGTTGGGGGCTTCACTCTCAGCTCAGGAACATAAAACCTTTGTGGAACTCTTAAGAGAATACATTGATGTTTTCGCATGGACATATTCAGACATGCCTGGCTTGGATCCAGCACTAGTTGTGCACAACCTTGTTGTGCACCCAAACGCTAAGCCCATTAAACAAAAAATACAGAAGATGCATCCTACAGTTGCACTTCTTATCAAAGAAAGATTGGATAAAATCTTGGCTGCATATTTTATCGAACCTATTGATTACTCAGATTGGATCTCCAATATAGTTCTGGTACAAAAGAAACCTGTTGGCATTAGGATTTGTACTGACTTCCCTGACATCAATAAAGCATGTCCTAAAGATGATTTTCCTTTGCCAAACATAGATATGATCATAGACTCTACCGCTGGCTATAAGATGCTATCCTTAATGGATGGCTTCTTGGGGTATAATCAGATAAGGATAGTAGAAGAGGATCAGCACAAAACTGCCTTCATCACCCCATGGGGAACCTTTTGTTACAAAGTCATGTCATTCAGACTCAAAAATGCCAGGGCCACTTATCAACTTGCTATGACTGTCATTTTTCATGATATGATGAATGCTATCATGGAGGACTATGTGGATGACATATTATTTAAATCAAAGAGCAGACAAGAGCACCCAGAAGTGCTTAGACGTATCTTTCAATGCCTCAGGGACTACAAAGTTTGTCTTAACCCTAAGAAGTGTGTCTTCGGTGTATTATCAGGAAAAATATTGGGATTCATTGTAGCACAGAGAGGGATAGAGGTGGATCTCGCCAAAGTCACTGCTATTACAGACATGCCTCCACCCACCACTCTTAAACAACTCAGAAGTTTGCAAGGAAAGATCCAGGCTATTCACCGTTTTATTTCTCAGCTCACGGATAAATGTCACCCATTTACACATATTTTGAAGAAAGATGTTGCTTTCAAGTGGGGGGCCGAATGTCAGAAGGCATTTAATCTACTCAAGAAATACCTTGTAAATCCACCTGTGCTGATGCCACCTACTCCTGGAGAACCTCTCCTTTTATATATTTCTATTACCCAATTCGCTATTGGTGCACTGCTTGCCCAATATGATCTTAACCATAAAGAGAGAGCTATTTATTACCTTAGTTGTACATTGATTTCCTATGAATTAAACTATCCACAGATTGAAAAGGCCTGTTTGGCAGTCATCTTTACATTTCAAAAAATTCACCATTACCTCCTTAACAATAGAACTAAACTTATTTCCAAGGTTGACCCTCTTAAGTACCTCTTATCCAAACCTGCCTTAATAGGCTGAGTGGCTAATTGGATCATTCTTTTGAGTGAATTCGAGATAGAGTTTGTGAATCAAAAGTATTTAAAAGGATAGGTATTGGTAGATCAGTTGGCAGAAGCACCTTTACCAGGAATAGAGCCTTTGTGTTTGGATCTCCCAAAAGCATCTATGATGTATATCGAAGAATCGGCTTGGAATGGTAGGTCCATTTTGATGGATCATTTAATTTTCATGGATCAGGGAGCAGGAGTGGTGCTTATTACTCCCACAGGAGATATTATACCAAGAGCATTCAAGATTGGGGTTTCCTTGTACCCAATAACATTACAGAGTATTGAGGGCTCTCATTGCTGGCCTTAAAGCTAGCTATCACTTGGAACATCAAACAACAGCGAGTTATTGGAGATTCTCAACTTATCATTAAGCAGGCTCGATGATGAGTACAAGGTCAAAGATAAAAAACTTATTTCCTATAAGAAGATGGTTGAAACCCTAAAGGAATATTTTTCAAAACTCATATTCGAACAAAAACCCAGATCACATAATAGATCTGTGGATGCCATAGCTACCATCGGGTCTCTCTTGTGCATCCCGCCTAAAGGAGAGTAAGATGCATTTCTTTGTGGAACACTTACAGATACCAGGACATATTATATACCTGAATCCTATTTAGCATGTGAAGTTTTTGGTCCCCATATCCCCCTGGTATGACCCTATTTACCAATACCTACAAGATGGAACTTTCCCAACTGACATTACCCATTCAAAGAAAAACCCCTTATCCACTGCATAGCCCATTATACCTTCCTAGGAGGCACACTTTATTGTCCGTGGCTATGACGGGAACTTGCTTCAATGTCTAAATGTTATTGATTCGATTCATGCAATTAAAGAGGTACATAGTAGTATATGTGGGGCACACACTAGTGGAATGGTGCTAGCTAAGAAACTTTTGAGAGCAGGCTACTATTGGCCTACTATGGAATTTGATTGTTGCAAATTCGTGAAGAAATGTGAACTTTTTCAAAAGTATGATAATCTCATACATGCACCGGCATAGGCTTTGTAGCCTATTGACAATGCCTTTGCCTATTTCAAAGTGGGGTTTAGATCTCATAGGGAATCTCCACCCTTCTTCATCATATGGTCATACACACATCATCACTTCCCCACCGAGTATTTCACTAAATCGCTGGAGGATTGTTCCTCTTTACCTATGTCACCGGTGCACAAATATCTAAGTTTATCATGAACCATCTTATATGACTATGTCGTTACGGTATCCCCTTGGCCATTATCACTGATAATGGTACATCTTTCAAAAACAAGATGGATCAAAGCCTTGTGTCAATGCTTTCATATTCAAACTTAAACGGTCCATCCACCTATTACCCTCAAGGTAATGGGAAAGCATAGATGCTACAAAAAATAACTCTTGTGTGCATTATGGAGAAAATGGTTAGTAAAAATGGTCGTAATTGGCACTTGCAGATCCATCCCACCCTCTGGGCGTATTGAACCTCCATCCGCACCCCTACTGGTGCGACCCCATATTCACTTGTCTATGGCACCGAAGCCATCATACCTTTGGAAGTGGAGCTTCCCTCCCCTGAGAATAATCTCTCAGGGACTACCTCGATAAATATGAAGACTACAGAGTTACTCACCTGGCAGAGTTGAGAACTGTTAGATGAATGGCGTATCAGAGCACTTAATCACCTCAGAGTATATCAAAAATAGAATATCTAGGGGATACACACAAATGCATCATTCATAGGGAATTTGATGTGGGTGATCTTGTACTGAAAGAAAACCAGAAGAATACCACCAAAGATAGGGAACAAGAAAGGTAAATTTGAGGCCAATTGGCTCGGTCCCTATGTGGTTACCACTAAATATGTGATCAGGGGCATATAGACTTACCTATTCAGATGGTGAAGAGATTCCTGAGCCCATGAATACCATTCACCTCAAGCACTTCTATGCTTAGGTGTGGCTATAATATTGAGATACAGACAACTAAATAAAGTAGAAAACAAAGAAAAAAAAAGTAAAAAAAATTGAAAAAATTGAGAAAAAGTAAAGAAAAAACAGGTCATCCTCATGTGAAAACCATGCAATTGTGGTGCAGTGGGCATGTCCTTTTGTGAAAACTAGTTCTTCGGTAGCACTCAAGGAAGGTTCCTCGTACACAAGTCACTCTTGCGATAGGATTGGTAACTCTTTCCACTTGGCTAAACTTCCACAGTACCCTGGCTAGGTCTAGGAATCCAACCTTAAGTTCCCTTGTAGGACCTGTGATCTGGTTTACTTACGTTGCTATATGTGTGATGGATGTGGCCTATTTGTATATTCCCCACATCACGCTGGGGGAACATTCACATTACACTTCATTATACACTAACACGTGGCATTTGACCCTTTGTATATTCCCACATCATAGTTGGGCGGGCATTCCACGTTTCTTTAAAAGCTTGTACATTGCTTTCAAGAACATGACCTTGAAAAATACAAAAAAAACATTTAAAAAGGGTAGCACAAAATCCTAAACATCTAGAAAATTTCCCTTTTTCAAGGATAAATCTACATTCCTGTCTCACAATGTCATCTTAGGGAAACCTAGACATTAATGACGAACACAGCTATGAAAACTTATCCTCGTGATAAATCCAAAAACATTAGAAAATATGTCAATACTGTCCCGCAAAAAACAAAGTGGTAGTTAGATTGCTTTTAGTTGTTGGTTTGAGAATAGTTTTTATGTACTTAGCTTGTTGTGTTGTTTTTTCTTTGAATGATTCTTTTTTGCTTACATTATATTAGATCTTGTTAGGTTTAATTTTGTGTTAAATTGCATGGTCATTATTAGGACTATTATGCTTATAATAAATTGTTGTATGTTTCTTTCATTGCTATGTACAATTGTTAGATCTCATTTTTTACTTGCTTAGATTAAAGTGTTAGATTAATCTTCATTTGAGTTGCATTGCAATTGTGTTGCAATGTGTATATTTTGTTTAGTTTTGTATCAACTTTTTCTTGTGTTTTTGTTTAGCACATTTGTTTGTTATCACATCTATCATCTATCATTTCATCACATTTATCACCATCATCTACTACATCATATATAAATAAAATGCTAAGTATTACATTATGCATGTATGCTAAGCTAATCATCACATATCGTATCATCAATGGGAGCAAGAGGGGTTGCGCATAATCACTAATATATCACCCCCCCACACCAAATATCATCTAGTATCATCCCAAAATTCTAGCCATGTGGAATCAAACAAATCATAAATTAAAATACATGATATCAAATACATGAAGTATATCATCACTATGAAAGAAAAATGGGTCCATCTCCACATCTGAAAGTATATCACATACATAAAAAGGAAAAGATACAACTTGAATATCAATGAAACGTAATTACCATGATAATATATCAATACATGACAAGATATACAAGAAAGTGTCCATATGATACATGTATAATCAATATCTCAGTGTCAAATTCTGTCTACATACAAAATGCTTTGTGCATCTGCCATATAAAAGGGGTAGGGATCAGATACCAAGCCTGCATACAGAGGCATGGTGGTACATCAAAAGTACATACATCGATCAAAATCGAGCCTTCATCTAGAGGCATCCACAAAAGAATCAAAAGAATCTATACATGGGGCAAGACCCGCCTTCATAAGAGGCATATAAAAATGAATACATATACAAATGGCATGAGTAGGAGACTCAGCCCGACAACTCTCACCCTCACCGGGGCTGCTGGGACCATGTCCTGGGGGACGGAATAATGGAGGCCATGATGGGCCTGCCCCTGAAGAACCTGCCAACTGTGAGGAGGGACCCTGTGTGCCCCTCTGCTGTGTACTCAACTGGGTGGCCGGCTATTGTACTGACCTCGTCCGACCTCCATGATCTAGAGCCTGTGTGGCTCACATCAGAGCTGGAGCATATGGCGTCACTCACTCCTCTGCTGGAACTGCTCGCGAAATAGGTTGTCCTATAATAGAGAGCCTCACCTATGGCCCTGATGGTGTCACGTATCAAGTCCTCATCTCCTATGGCCAAAGCTTCCTGTAGGGTGGCATCACGCTTGCCTATCAATCAACCTCTATCTACATCATCCTGCCTAGTAGAGGTGGCCTCTCGATCTCTCTCCAGTGTAACAGTCTATAAATCATTGTGGGCCTAATCTCTCTCTATCAAATAGCCCTATCCCTCGGCCTACACCTGGTCATGCTGGACCATGACACTATGTAATTGGCTCTATGCCTGGCCTAAGGTACCCACTAACTGAGCACCCTATGCTACCAACTGAGAAATCTGACTCTGCACATATGGCCCTGCCACTGTCCTATGACTGAGACCTAGCTGTGGTCTCTCTCGGCAGTCAAAACCTGAATCTGTGCTCTAGCCTGATATCTCTCTGTGGCCACCTGAAGCTGTACTCACTATAGTGGCCTGTAGTTACTATCTGTAATGCAGCAAGCTATCCATCATCACCACCCCCTGGAGCCTGAGGAGGTGGATCCTGTCTATGGTAAAACCTACTGTAGTGGGACATAAATACCCACTGGAATGCCTACTGGAGGCAACTGATCAGCTGGAGCCTGGTGTACCTATCTAGGAATAGGCCTAGGGCCCTGTACCTATGGCTGTGGAGCCCAGCCTCTAACCTGATGATGTGCATCAGGGCCACCCTCATCATCAGAATCATCATCATCTAGTGCCATCATCATCACTAGGTAGCCCCACTGGGGGAGGCCTCATGCCTACCTCATATGTTGCCCTCAGAATGGTCAAACCTGTGTGGAATCATGCCATGGTACAGGGTGCGTACTCTATTGTGCACCCTGGATCTCGAACCTACCTCAAGGGTACCCATACAATGGGTACCACCTATGTAAAGATAGCCCAGGCTCTGTCATAGGCTATCTAGTGGCCCCATATCAAAATACTCACGCGCCCTCCGCATGTGCACCACATGTCAGGCCCGGGAACATCCTGTGTGGTGGGGCCAAACTACTCACTGGGCACCTATCCACTCTATAAAACTCCCGAATATAGCTGTGGCTTACCCATGATAAAATGATCAACTCCAGGCTATAGATAGCTCCCGGGCATCCTCCAGCCACTGGAAATGTCGATATGGCCTCCATACTACTGCCAGCCTATTGTAAGTCATTCAGCTCTTGACGATAGGGATAAGGATCACCCCTGTAAGGTCAAACATCATCCTCAGAATAGGGACCCAACCCATGGTAGATGGCTCCTCTAGAGCCTGAACTCTCAGAGCACCTAAGGGGTGCCCGATAGCAATGTGATCCCAGGCCCATATCATGAGGAGCCTGGCTGGACCTACCATCTTCTGATGGTAGTAGGTAATAAGATGAAGATCCCAATAAAGATGCGCTAGAATGCACTGGCCCCAGCAATAAGTCTCTCCCTGTATCAATCCAAGAATGACTCCAAGTAGTCTAAGAGGGAATGAGGAGCCGGTCTTGTCAGGGAGTAAAACTCCATTGACAAAGGCCATCATATAAACCATGACCCGATCTAGAGACAGGTCGTCGATGCAGCGTGACAATCTCACTGTCATCCCACGACGAGGTATCGTCGGGACTCCGAACAGCTATGTAATGCATCCATCCAATGCTGCTATGTCACTCACGTACTCAATAGGCTGGACCAACAATGGGAACATGCATGATGTGCCAGACATCCTCCAATGTAATGGTGATCTCCCCTGTAGGAAGCCAAAAACACTAGCTCTCACTATGCCATCTCTCTGCTATGGCCGTAAGAAGGCCGTGGTCTAGGGTGATCTAAGGCATGTCAGCCACATAGGCTAACCCTATGACATAAAGGAGGATATCTAATATCCCCCTATCTCCATCCTCGAACTGTACCTCTATCGTCTCGAGGTGGCCATATCTCTCCCACGTTTGGAGTGCGGGTAATCTACATTGCAAGATAAAAAACAAGTGTTAGGCACTTATCTAACTTCTAGCTATCTTTCTAAGGAAACATAGTCTATAGAGTCCTTGAAAGCTTACTAATTTCCCTTTTTCTGCTAAATTCTTCTAATTTTTCTCCTCTACACTTTGCTATTTTATTTACTAAATGTGTGTTTTATTCTTCCCGACGCATGCGCACCCATTTTTGATGCACACGTTCCCTTCTCGATGCCTACGTGCCCCCTACTTTTTCCTCTTTTTGTGTGTATGCCACACAGGATGCCAACACGCCCAGTGTGACGCCTACGTGCATCCCTCCTAGTGTGCACGCGTGTGCGCATCCAATCCTGAAAAATTCAATTTTTTCCCCAGCACCTACGCGCTTAGTTTGATGCACGCGCGCACGCATCCCCATTTTCCCCCTTTTGACGGATACGCATGCACATGTACATGTTTTTTCAATGCATACACTTGCACGTATTCACTTTTTCGATGCATACGCATGTGCACGTCCCACGTGTTTTTGACACATGCGCGTGCGCATGCATCTTTTTCCACCTAACCTACCCTAGAAATGACCTAAAAGTGCAATAAATGTGAAATTTAAAGGAGAAGGGATGAACTACTCACGAAGGGTCCATCCGCAGGGGTCTCTCTGGTACTCTCGGATCCGGTCTGCTGGCCTCCATCTCATTAGTAACCTCTGCATTGTGCTCCAGGCTCTCTCACTAACACGTCGTGGTAAAAATTTCGCAAGGGCTCTGGTACAAATGAATTGATCGTGATTGTTTTACCCCCACCTGGGTGGGTATATAAACTCATCTGCGATGCCCCTGGGGCATGTTTTCTCTGCCATGGTCATTCTAATCTTCTTCTATCCACCGTGATAATTATTTTTATTAATTTTCACATGTTGGGGCACTTTGTGCTACCCTGCGGACACTTCCTCTTAACTCTGGCATTGTTTACAAACCATTACAGGCGTTTTCCTCTATTTTGATTCCTCTTTTTCGATCTATCTACCTCCCATCATGAAAAATAATTATTTAAAATAAATAAGTAGTATCACCTTGTCTTTCTTTCCATGGGGATCCCCTTTTGGCTCTTTTTCGGCCTCGCCTTCCCCTGTTCGCCTCTCGTGCGTAATTTTTAGAAGATCTTTGATCTTTTGAATTCTTCTGACTGATCAAAAAATTTAAAAAATTGTTAAAATTGATTTAGAAAAATAAAAAACAGTATAAAACTTTGAAAAATGAACTAAAATCGATAACCAACTCATTTTTTGGCTGAAATCTGTGTCTTTTGCATGGCGCTCATCCTATATCCTAGTTGGCATTTTCACATGTTTTGAAACTACGACTTGCGAATCACCTTGATCTACAATCATTTACAAAAGACCGCTGCTTACTTCGTCTATACTACTGGGGCACATTAGTTTCCTGGTATTGTTTCGTCGTGCACGTTGCTTTTTCATCGAACCCAAGTGTCCTCCGTCATTTCCCTTGCATATGCATATTTCTTGGGGCATCATTCTTACCCTTGTCATTTATCAAAACATTTGGGACTTCAGCTTGATAACAAAATATTTGTGCAACCTTCTTGAACGTTGTTGGTTTAAGTGTGTGTGACTAGTACTTATTTCCCTGTTACATGAGTTTGTTTACTTCTCGTATTGCATTGCATGTCTGTATGTTGCATGGAGTCAGCATTTTAGCAATAGATAGTTGCTTTGTATCTTGGCTTTTCATGTCACTATATGCTTCTGTTGTATGCTCACATTTTAATAAGGACCGATGAGGAAGTCTCTAAGCAAAATGATGATTTCAATAGTGGATACAATTAATTTGTGGATATCTCAATATCTCTTTTCTTGTTTCTCATCCTCTCTCTTTGAATCCCACCCCTTCCCCTTTCTTATTTCTTCTCACCTTTTACGAGTGTCGATCAACTTCTTTCATCACCCCATCGACACTTGAGGGGGCATCCTTCTTCATCCTATTAATTTTTCTTCTATCCCTTCAAATTTTCTTCTCTTTTATATTTGTCTACTTTCTTCAAAGTGATGTCAACTTACATCACCTCAAAGAGGGGCAAATGTAGACACCTGTAGTTTAGATATTGCACTATTACAACTAATATTGCGCTAGTTGTGCTTCTCCCTGCAAACCAACAATACACCACCGGTTCAACCTATCTAACTCTCTTCCTACGACATCCCTTTTGATCATTTTTCCTCTTGTAAACCATTTAAACAAGCTATAATAGCTTTGTTCTAACTACATTAGCTTCTTACTTTCTTCTAGTCCACTTCTACCACCTTCCTGACCTATCAATCCATTCCATTGGATTGATCCAACCCTTCAAAACTCTCTCCAAACCCTAATCACCTCCTAAACTTGTTTAATTAAGCTTAAACATGGTTTGTCTCTCCCTAAACCTAGTCAAAGTAAGTTTTGACTTGCTAAAAGCACTTTTTGGAATTTAGTGTTTGTCCCACATGCACCCAAGTTCCCCTATTTCCCAAATGGAAAACTATATATAGGGCTAGACCCCCTCTCTCATTTTCAAGAATTCCTCCCTTCTTCCTAAGCATAGATTATAGTATTTTGCATCTAGGTTCTAGTTTTCATTTCTAGATTTCATTTCTAGTTTAGATATTGAGGTATTTACTTCACTTTTGCATTGTCAATCCACTTTGTAGAGTAAAAGAGAAGAACCATTGGCTCAAAAGGCCTATAATGGGGAGATCTCTTTCTCTTAATCACTAAAACTGATTGCTTAGGGCTTATTAGGTTCATTATTTTAAAGCTTTCAAAGAATAGAGATAGTCTAATTAGCTTAAATTTGAATGTTTACTTCATAATGCATGCTAGTTAGAAGATCTTGTTCATTTCTTATCAGATGGTCCACTGATTTGTTGCTTGAAGCCTTTGGGGATTCTTTAGGAATTCTTACCCCCAAATCCATGGCTCTCTACAACTTTTCTTTGAACACACTTATAGTAGGGGAAATGTTTAAATGGTCATGCCAGTTCTTCGAGACTGACGTTGCATAAATATTATATCAGTTTTGTAGGAGGTTTCTATGAGATCGGTATGAACTAGTTTAATGTTGTATTTAATTGATGAGCGTGCTGGAAATCGATTCTTATTTTCTTTTGTAAGTTTATTCATGGATGTAATAAGATTGTACGCCTACGTAATGAGATACTTGTATTAAATGTAAAATGAAGGTTGATTTTTCATTACATAAGTCTTAGTTTGAGATCCATTTAAGAATGAGTAAAACCATGTTGTTCGGATAGCATTGCTAATACTCGATACATAACTTACCTTTGAAGGCATGAAGCATAATGTTATTATTTTTAATCTATTGAGTTAGAGGAGGAAGATTATTCCTTCTTTATAAAACATTAACATTTTGATTATAAAATAGGTTACACGATACATTACAAAGGTATATGAACCTAGTTAAGGAGAAATAAAACCTCTTAAGCCATCCATAAAATGATTCTCAGGAAACCTAATCTTGAAACAAGAAAATAAGGAAGTATTTTTCCATTTAGAGCCTTCGAATCCTTAACTAATTGTTGGAGCATAACTATAGAAATTTTTTATTGGATGTTTGAACTTGGAATGTGTAATGGTGGGATGTTATTCCATAGGAAATTGAAACATGATCTTACTTGTAATTTGATTTGACCACCTTATTGTGGATAGAAGACCTATTTCATATGTAATCCTTATTGTGTAGTAATTCAATTATCAATTTATAAATGAGTGAAAGAAACGAAACCCTAAATCCTTAAACAAGAAATGTGAATGTCACATCCTCTGGACTTACACTTGTTCCCTTGTGTAATAGAGGTATGAAAAAAGATCAAGATGCCTTCCCTTAGGAGTGAATCCTAGGGATAATACCTAGTGGCCTTGTGTGTAAATAAATACCTTAATTACGAATGAACGGATTAAAGAAGTAATTTAACTAATTTCAAGGCTTGTTATTAAATGAGATACACCATAAGTTAAATGTTAAACAATATAGAGTCCAATTATAGACAAAGGAAAAGGAATGTATGATTCACATATCATGACTCTTTGTAAAACTTAAATAAAGATTGAAACATGTTTGTAATAAATATGGGAAGGGACCATATCTATAAGTTTGTTTCGTAGTTGAGTCATTATGTTGTGAATCGTGATGTTGTGCCTTTTTGGTTAAAAAAAGTGTCCTTTATGTGCATCATGTGTATTCATGTTGTCTATGTGGGTTAATGATTGTGCAAACATATCTTGTGTGGTGCGTCGTCGTGAGTGATCTCCTGTAGTGTGATGTATACTACAATGTAAGTCAAAAAAAATTATTCAAGTATTTTTATTGTTTTTTTTTTGTGTCTAAATTTGGGCGTTGCACTCAACTTTTTTATTTCTTATTGTATCAAAGTAAACTAGGTCTCTCACTTCCATTCGATAGAGTGCTCAAATAAGTGGTACCCATATTGACTATATTTAAGCTCCATTATTTCTACATTTTCCTAAAAGATTATAAATGTGTACCCAATAATCATGTCTCTTCATCTACAGATGACATTATTGACATAAAGGATGGATTTTTTTTTATATTGATGGTAATGACACACATTTCATTGAGGATAATTTATCATTGAAATCATATCTAATCATAATGGTGACTAATGAAATGAAATCGCTGATGGCGACAAATGAAATCAGCCGTGTTTCAGGGAAGAGCATATGCATGGCTACCTTACGTTTAAACTTTCCATGGTGTCATCCCCCAATGGTGAATTTAACATCACTTCTCTAGACAATTTGTCTAATATGGACATTGGCCACGTTTCAAAGCCTCCCATGACTCTTGCATAGATAATGGTTAAAATGTTTTTGATCTGGCCTTGGAAAATGGCAACAAATTTGAGGACAACTCATTTTTTGAGGAGGAAAAGGATGGACTTATCTCAAATTTTGTAGAGGATGTTGATGAAGGATTCACTGATAGCACGACCGCTGATAATAACGAAATTGTCTTAAATTTTGAAGAACATGGGTGTTTGGTCACAAAAATTAGTTCAAAGGATGAATTTTTTTAGGGTAAATCTTTGTGTTACCCCAATAGACCCAAATTTCTTGATTACCAGAAAGGTTCGCGTTATCATAAGTATATATTTAAAACTTTGAGATTCATGAATCATAATGAACCCATCGAGTACAAATTAAATGAAGAGGGATGGTTAAGGAAATAAAAAAGGTCTTCCCTTTCTCAAGGCTAATTTCCATTTCAATTTAGTATGATGCCCGAGTCAAGTCCATTTGACTCTTTGTTTTTTGTTTTTCAGTTCTCTATGAGCTTCATTGTAATATCTTTCTTGTAATGACTCTTGGAGCATTTTCCAACCATTACCCATAAAAAAAATAACGGTGACTAGTATAATAATAATGATGAAAAATATCATTTTTTCCAACTAATCCCACACAATAATGAAATTGATCGATTTAATCAAGTTATTCAAGGTAATCTTAGTAACATTGATGGAGTCTTAACAATTCTACTAGAAATTCATAAATACTAGAAATTACAAATATGAAAGATAAAAAAGACACCTTTTAAACTTTGAAGAGATACAAATTCACCTTCTAGTGACCCTTTTTCCTATCTAGAAATTAACACTAATTTTTTGAACTAAAATTTTCTTACAAATAATGTTCCTACTATGGGGGTATCTCATATGGCTCCCTAGATTACCATGACTATGCCTATACAACACATGGCCTACACTATGGTGCCTAACGCATCGTAAGTATTTTCAAATTATATTACCGGCTTCTTTGTTCGACAATTTCAATACATGTAAGACATTAATCAAAATGACCATTATTAATAAAACTAGAATTTTGGCAAAGAAATTTAAGGAACGTTAGAAATCCAAACATTATTTTTAATAAAATTAAAGGAAACTAACTTAAACTCTTTTCTATGTATGACTCATGAAAATAATGAAAAATATATGGGATTTATTTGAATGAAATAAAACAATAGTAGCTCAAATTAAAATCAATCCATAAGAAAACTATTTCTCATATGTAATTTTATTTTTGTTTGCTGGGCAACTGCTTCTTTTTGTATCTTGGTTTTTTTATGTCTTTATCTGGGATTTCAGGCTTCTATGTACCTAGGTAGGGCCCCAATCAAAATGCCTTTATCCTCAATAAAAAATACTTCTCCATACCTTAGGATCAATATAAAAAATCTAATGAATTTGAATCATTTTAGTAGGAAAGATGTAACTACAACCTCAACCTAAAATTTTACTAGGGTTTGGAAAAAACCATACAAGATGTGGTTTTCATGCCATGAAAACTATTATTTTACTTCTTTGTATTGAGATTTTCAAATCACAAGTAGAGGTTACATCACCATATCAAATAATGACATTTCACTGTACTTACAAACTTATGAAGGTGTTAGGAGTACTAAATATTGATAATCTACTACTTTCCTTTTGTAATGAAATTATGAAATATTTTCAAAACAAGAGGGTGTTGATGTAACAACTATACATGGGGGGTTCATTAGCAAGGCATTATTGATGCACTAATTTTAGCAGGAACTTGAAAATGCCATAACTTGTGCTCTAGGTATTCGTTTGAGTCCATTTTTTTAAACCACCTGTTTTAACAAGACGAACACACTAGTCAACCCACCATGATGGTTAGAGCATGTGTGGGCACATATTGGGCCACAAATCCACCATCTGGGGGCCGAAAATTAGGATTTAAGTTGTAGTTTAGTTTTTTCCTATTTTATAGCATTAGTTAATTTTAGTCTCTTGAATGTATGGTTTGTTAGAAAGTTGGCAATTCCTCTAATTTAGGAATGTAGAAGATACGTGGAAATTTTTGTGCCCGTACGAATAAGCATACAAACTTACTAAGAATAGCAAGTTCTTGTAAACTGCTAAAAATTATAAACTTCGCCATCTAGAGTAGATTTAGTCAAAGTTAGTTAGAGTTTGATGGGAAACTCGAGTTTTGAGTTGTTTTCCTTTATATGAAGCATTGTAATCCATGATTGAATAACAAATAAGAAGATGTATTCTCTTTTAGTTCAAGATATTTGCAGAGTAATGTGTATGTGTTAAAGTTGACTACATTAATTATCCTAGCACGTTTATTAATATTGAGATAATTAAAATTGATAAAATCAAATTCAATATACCGGTAAACATTAGGGGTGAAAGGGTTTAGTTTATTAATATTTTGAATTAGGTATTGGAGGTAGGTTAGAGATGTAGGCTAGAGAAGAGGTGGGGTTAATTTTAGTATAATCTAAAATATTTGAACCTTAGTTTTTAAAGCTAAATACATTAAAATTGCAAAAGGTTCATGGTCATAAAGTTATATTATAATTTATTTTTGAATAAATAAATTTGAATTACAATATTTTTAAGCAAGAAATAATAATATGGTAGAAAATTAGGATCGAGTATGTTTTTGAACACAAACAATATTATTTCACCATATTAGAAGAAATACTGATAAATGGTTTAATATTAACATTAAGGTAATGGGTAATAGGTGTTAAATGGATTTAAACTATCTTTATGTGTATTAAGAAAAAAATAATTTATTGCAAAACATAAAATATTTTATGTTTAATATATAGGGTATACATAACAAGGGGTAAATAAAATTGTAATGGAAAAATGGGTAAGTAAGGTATATGGAAAATATAGGGGGAAAAATTTCAATTTAATATTATAATTGAAGAATTAGAAGTAAAAACGAACATTAAGGGTGATTTGAATTTTTTTACTCTATTAAGTTATTCTAATTTTTTCAAAATAAATAAATAGAACTTTATATATTCTTATTTAACATAATTTTATGATAATGTTGTAGAATTGAGTGCTTACAAAATTACAAGTGAATTTGGGTGGTAAAGACACTTTCGTAGTTGTAATTTGAGTGGTGAAATAATATTCCATTTAAAAATGGTGAATAATGAAAATATTTGGATAATTAGAGAATCAAGGTTTTTGGGATGATATTCAAGTGGAATCTAATCAAGAGAGTGTCATGAACAACATTTACTAAAATATAGGTTTTAAAAGTAAAACATTGTATTAGAACCTTGACCAAAATTGTATAAATATTGTATTGGTTATGCTAAAAATGTAGGAGACTAGAAACGATTATCGCTCCATTGTGACACTGACATGATGATTATCAAATTTTAGTTATGACCTAAAAAAAAGATCACTTTATTTTATTAGAATATGGTACAATGATGCGCCAAAATTAACAGGACCTTGAAAAGGTCATAACTTATGCTCCAGGAGTCTGTTTGAGTCCTTTTTTTTGAAACCACATGTTTTGATGAGATGAACTCACTAGTCAAATTGACCTACCAGTTGAAGCAAGTTTCAACATATTTTCGGGCCCTAAATTCACCATCTTGAGGCCAAAAATTAGGATTTAAGTTGTAGTTCAATTTTTTCCTATTTTAGGGCATTAGTTAATTTTAGTTTATTAGATGCATTATGAGTTGGAAAGTTGGCAATTCCTCTATGTTAGGCATGTAGAAGATGCGTGGAAATTTTTGTGCCTGTACGAATAAGCATGCGAACTTACTAATAATAATACGTTCTAGTAAACTGTTAAAAATAGTAATTTTCGCCATCTAGAGTAGATTTAGTCACAGTTAGTAAGAGTTTTCTTGGCAACTCTAGTTGGGAGTTGTTTTCCTATTTAGGAAACATTGTAATTCATTATTTGGGAACAAAGAAGGAGATCTATTTTCTTTTATAGTTCATATTATTTTACAGTATATTGAGTCTATTTAGAATTTGGCTACATTATCTGGTATTAGAGCTAGTTTGGGTTTTACAAATAAAAATGGTAGGAAGAGGAAGAGGAAGAGGAAGTGGTATTTCCTAGATGAATAGAAATATATAATATTTGGAGAGGAAAGTTGTTGTGCTTGCTACAATGATAACCAAGAGAGGAAATCAAGGTGGAGATGAAACAAATGAAGAAGAAGTTTGTGAAGAGGAGGAAACACAAACACCACCCTTAGCTCTTGAAGAGAGGATGCTTCGAGCATTAGAAGGAAATAATTATGGAATCAGAGTTGATGTTTTAGAGTATGGAGGTAGTCTAAAACTAGAGGAGCTGATAGACTAGTTGAGTAGCATGCGAAAATGTTTTGAGTGGAAGGCTATGTCAGAAGAAAAGAAGTTGAAATTTCCATGCATGAAATTGAAATTTCATGCTATGTTATGGTGGGATCACCTACAAAACAAGCGGTCAAAATAAGGGGAAAGAAAGAATTAGGATGTAGAGTAAGATGGAGAATAAGCTGAAAGATAAATTTCTCCCTATGGATTATACACAAAACCTTTATAGGAGGTTTCAAAATCTTAGATAGAACTTAAAAATAGTGCAAGAATACACAGATGAGTTATACAAGTCTTCCATTCGTTTAGAGAATGAAGAAACCAAGGAACAAATGGCTGTAAGGTATATAAAAGGATTAATTTTTTTTATTCAGGATGAGATAAGCATGCACACGATTAAGAGCATGGAGGATGCCTATCAATTAGCCTTAAAGTCCGAAGAAAAAAAAGTCATCAAAGTTTTAGGAGATCACCTAGAATGAATAGGGGGGCCTTATCTTCCTTTCGGGGAGTTGGTTTCACCCAAGATAGGGGAGAATCACCTCGTGGAATGGAAAAGCAAGAAGATACAAGATAAGATTCCTAGAATCAACAAAGAAGTAGAGGATTTTATAGGGGCAGAGGATATGCTAGCGATAGAGGATGGGAGACTATCCAAATACCACTTGTTTGTTACAGATGTGGTGTAGAGGGGCATCAAGATTTTTAATGCCCGCATTATTATACACATGAAAAAAGCAAGCAGATGCTTCAAGAGTAAATTTTGTTGAAGCTGAACTAGTAGAAGATGAACAGGACCTAAAAATTCCACCAGATGTGGGAGAAAAATTTATGATCAAGAGGATGAAGATTGCTCCAAGAAAGGATATCAAAGGCAATGCATGGCTACGTACAAATGTTTTCATAACAAGATGCACTTCAGGAGGAAAGGTATGTAATGTAATTATTGATGGTGGTAGTTGTGTGAACATGGTTTCAAATGAGATGGTTGAGAAATTGGGTCTGCATTTTGAGAAGTATCCTAACCCTTATCGTATTGCATGGTTTAAGAAGGGTAATGAAGTTATTGTTGATAAGATATGTTTAATAAGTTTTTCTATTGGGAATAGTTACAAGGATGATATTTGGTGTGATGTTATTCCTATGAATGCATGACATATGTTGCTAGGAATACCATGGCAATTTATATAAAAGTTATTCATGATGGGGGAAAGTATACATATACTTTCTAGTAGGATGACACAAAAATAGTTTTGCTACCTCTAAAGGAAGAGGAGAAGACTGAAAATATTCTTTCTCCAAAGGAATTTTTGAAAGAGGCAAAGGCAACTGGTTTTTGTTATGAACTATTCGCAAATAAGGATGAACCTGCAATAACATAAATTCCAGTAGAAACAACATAATTAATAGAAGAATTTTTTGATGTTATTCCTAATGAGGTACCAGATGGATTACCACCCAAAAGAGACATTCAACACCATATTGGTTTGATTCTAGGGTCTTCACTCCCAAATCAAGTGGCTTATAGGATGAGCTTGACATAGCATGTAAAGTTGAATAGGAAAGTGGCAGAGCTCATGAGAAAGGGGGTTGTAAGGGAGAGCATGAGTCCGTGTGTAACCTAAGATTTATTAACACCAAAGAATGATGGAACATGGAGAATGTGCATGAATAACAGAGAAATCAATAAATTTACAATCAAGTATAGGTTCCCAATACCTCACCTTGATGATATGATGGATATGCTTGTTGGATCTAGGTATTTCACCAAGATTGATATTCGAAGTGGTTACCATTAGATTCGGATCAGAGAAGGAGATGAGTGGAAAATAACATTCAAGACAGGAAATGGATTATATGAGTGAGTGGTGATGCCATTTGGGTTATCCAATGTGGATAGTACTTTTATGAGACTGATGAACACCATGCTCTGGGAGTATAATGGTAATTTTGTTGTGGTTTATTTTGATGATATCTTGATCTTTATTAAAACTAAAGAAGAACATATGAGGCATCTGAGGGTTATATTTGAAGTGTTAAGGAAAGATAAAATCTATTCAAATATGAAGAAGTGCATGTTTATGCAAGAGAGTTTGGTATTCTTGGGCTTTATTATTTCATCAGATGGGGTGCAAATGGAATCAGAGAAGATAAAGACAATTATTGAATGGCATACTCTATGGAGTATAACAAAGGTAAGAAGCTTTCGTGGTCTAGAAATATTTTATAGAGAGTTTATTAAAACTTTCAGTAGTATTGTATCACCTATAATAGATTGCACAAAAGGATGGGAGTTTTTGTGGACAAAGGCAGTTGAGGATAGTTTTTTGTTCTTGAATAAGAAGGTGACAGATGCACCCATTTTGGCACTACCATATTTTGATAATGTGTTTGAGGTTAATTTTGATGCCTCACATGTGGGTATTGGTGTTGTTCTAAGTCAAGGTGGAAATCCAGTATCTTTCTTTAGTGAGTAAATGAATGAGGTAAGAAAGAACTACTCTACTTATGATGTGGAATTTTATGCAATTGTACAAGCATTGCGGCATTGGAGGAATTACTTAGTGCCTAATGATTTTGTGTTATTTAAATACCACATATCCCTAAAGTATGTGAATACACAAAAGAAGTTGAATAGTAGGCATGCAAAGTGGGTATCATTTTTGTAGGGTTATACTTGTTCTCTAAAACATAAATCAGGAAAACAAAATCAAGTTAGAGATGCATTGAGTAGGCGTGTGACTTTTTTTACCACTATGGAAAATGAGGTGGTGGGTTTTGAAGCAGTAAAGGGTTTGTATTCTTCTGATTCTGATTTCAAGAATATTGTTGAAAGGTTAATCCGTCCATTGTTAGACAATGCAGGAGATTTCTAGGATGAGTGCATTTTATAGGATGGCTATCTATTCAAGGGATGCCAAGTATGTATTCCAGTTGGGTCTATGAGAGAGAATATAGTGAAAGAGTTGCATAGCGGAGGATTGGCTAGGCATTTTGGTAAAGATAAGATGATAGCCTAGGTAGCAGAGAAATACTATTGGCCAAAGCTGAAAAGAGATGTGGTAAGATATTTGGAGAGGTTTCAAATTTTCCAAGTCTCGAAAGGCAAAGCACATAATACAAGGTTGTATATGTTGTTGCCTATTCCTAAAGGGTCATGGACAAATCTAAGTATGGATTTTTTTTGGGATAACCAAAAATACAACGAGGTAATGAATCTATTTTTGTGGTTGTTGATAGGTTTTCTAAGATGGTTCATTTTATTTCCTACAAGAAAACAAGTGATGCGACAAGCGTAGAAAAATTGTTTTTTAGAGAAGTTGTTCGTTTGCATGGTGTTCTAAAAACCATTACTTCAGATAGGGATACAAGGTTCTTAAGTCACTTCTAGAGGAATTTATGGAAGAATTTGGGAACTCAACTATAGTTCAGCAGTGCCTATAATCCTAAGACCAATGGGCAAACAAAGGTGGTAAATTAGAGTTTCGGAAACTTGTTAAGGTGCATAGTTGGGGAAAAGCCGAAACAATGGGACTTAGCATTATCGCAAGCTGATTTTACATGAAACAATTCCATAAATAGATCCACAGGAAATTCTCCATTTTCAATTGTGTATGGGAGTAATCAAAATGCGTTGTTATATTTGGTACAAATAATAGTTGATGATAGAGTTAGTGATGATGTAGTAGCATTTTCTGATCATATACAAAAATTGTAGGAAGAAGTGTGGAAGAAACTACAGAATAGTAATTATAAGGAAATAGCAAATGTGCAAAGACAAAGAAAGGTATTTACAGTTGGTGAGTTGGTTATGGTATACCTGTGGAAGGAAAGGTTTCCAAAAGGAACCTATAACAAGATGAAGTACAAGAAGATTGGTCCCTGTAAAATTGTGAAAAAAATAATCGATAAGGCTTATACGGTAGAATTGCAAGGGAATTTTGATATTTCTCGAGTCTTTCATGTTTTAGATTTGTATTCTTTTCATGGGGATAGTGTAGAATGGGATGTTATTGACGAAGTAGTAGATTTGAGGTAATAGGTTTCGGTGTTCAGAAGAAAGAAGAAGTGGACTAGGTTCTAGATAAGAAAACAATGGACATGCAACATGGGAAATACATCAAATATTTGGTATATTGGAAAGGACTAGAACAAGAGGAAAGTACTTGGGTCACAGAGTGGGAGATTAAGAAGTTGGATGTAGATGAATGGAAGTAATTTGAATAAGACAAATTGCAGGAGCTGCATTTTTTTCAAGCAGGGAAGAATGATGTGCCAAAATTAACAGGAACTTGAAAAGGTCATAACTTGTGCTCCGGGTGTCCATTTGAGTCTGATTTTTTTAAAACCACGTATTTTGATGAGAAGAACACACCAGTCAACCCTTCCTACTAGTTGGAGAAATTTTTGACACATATGTAGTCCCTGAATCCGCCATCTTGAGGCCAAAAATTAGGATTTAAGTTGTAGTTCAGTTTTTTTCTATTTTAGGACATTAGTTAATTTTAGTCTATTAGTTACATTATGAGTTGGAAAGTCAAAAATTCCTCTAATTTAGGCATGTAGAATATGTGTGGAAATTTCTGTGACCATACGAATAAGCATGCAAAGTTACTAAGAATAGTAGGTTCTAGTAAAATGCTAAAAATAGTAATTTCCGCCACCTAGAGTAGATTTAGTCAAAGTTAGTTAGAGTTTTGTTGGAAAATATAGTTGGGAGTTTTTTTCCTATTTAAGAAACATTGTACTTCATGATTCAGGAACAAAGAAGGATATCTATTTTCTTTTGGAGTTCATATTATTTGCAGTATATTGAGTCTGTTTAGAATTTGGCTACATTATTTGGTATCAGAGCTAGTTTGAGTCTTTAAAATAAAAAATGGTAGGAAGAGGAAGAGGAAGAGGAGGTGGTATTGCCCAGATGAATATAAATATGCAAGATATAGAGAGGCAAGTTGTTGCGATTGTTGCAATGATAACCTGGAAAGGAAATCAAGGTGGAGATGACACAGATGAAGAAGTTTCTGAAGAGGAGGAAATGCAAGTGCCACCCTTAGATTTTGAAGAAAGGATGCTTTGAGCATTAGAAGGAAAGAATGATGGGATAAGAGTTGATGTTTCAAAGTATGGAGGTATTCTAAAACCAGAGGAGCTGATAGACTGGTTGAGTAGCATGGGGAAATACTTTGAGTGGAAGACTATGTCAGAAGAAAAGAAGGTGAACTTTGGATGCACCTAATTGAAATTTCATGCTATGTTATGGTGGGATCACCTACAGAAAGAGAGGTCAAGAAAGGAGAAATCAAGAATTAGGACATGGAGTAAGATGGAGAATAAGCTGAAGATAAATTTCTCACTATGGATTATGGATAAACCCTTTATAGGAGGTTTTAGAATCTTAGAAAAAACTTACAAACAGTGCAAGAATACACAAATGAATTATACAAGTTGTCCATTCATATAGAGCATGAAGAAAATGAGGAACAAATGGCTGCAAGGCATATAAATGGATTAAAACTTTCTATTCGGGATGAGATAAGTATGCACATGATTAAGAGCATGGAGGATGCCTATCAATTAGCCTTAAAGGCTGAAGAAAAGAAAGTTGTCAAAGTTTTAGGAGATCACCTAGAATGAATAGGGGGGCTCATATTCCTTTCGGGGAGCTGGTTTCACCCAAGCTAGGGGAGAATCACCTCGTGGATTGTAAAAGCAAGAAGATACAAGACAAGATTCCTAGAATCAACAAAGAGGCTGAGGATTTTATAGGGGAAGAGGATATGCTAGCGATAGAGGATGGGAGGCTCCATGAATACCATTTGTTTGTAACAAATGTGGTGAAGAGGGGAATCAGGATTTTAAATTCTCGCATTCTTATACACATGACAAGAGGAAAGAAGATGCTCCAAGAGTAAATCTTGTTGAAGCTAAACAAGTAGAAGATGAACATGACCTAAAAATTCCACCAGATGTGGGAGAAAATTTGATGATCAAGAGGATGATGATTGCTCCAAGAAAGGATATCAAGGGGGATGCATGGCTGCATACAAATATTTTCAGAGCAAGATGCACTTCAGGAGGAAAGGTGTGTAATGTAATTATTGATGGTGGTAGTTGTGTGAACATGGTTTCAAATGAGATGGTCAAGAAATTGGGTCTGCATTGTGAGAAGAATCCTAACCCTTATCGTATTACATGGTTTAAGAAGGGTAATAAAGTTACTGTTGATAAGAGATGTTTAATAAGTTTTTCTATTGGGAATAGTTACAAGGATGATATTCGGTGTGATTTTATTCTTATGGATGCATGTCATATGTTGTTAGGAAGACCACGGCAATTTGATAGAAAATTTATTCATGACGGGGGAAAGAATACTTATACTTTCTAGAAGGATGGCACAATTTTTTTTTCCTACTTGTTAAGGAAGAGAGGAAGACTGAAAATAAGCTTTCTACAAAGGAATTTGTGAAGGACGAAAGGCAACTAGTTTTTGTTATGCACTAGTCACAAATAATTATGAACATGTAAGTGCATAAATACTAGTAGAAATAACAAAATTAATAGAATAATTTTTTGATGTTATTCCTCATGAGCTTCTAGATGGATTAGCTCCCAAAAGAGATATTCAACACCATATTGATTTGATTCCAGGGTCTTAATTCCAAAATCAATTGGTTTATAGGATCAGCCCGATATTGCATTGCAAGTTGAATAGGGAAGTGGCAGATCTTGTGAGAAAGGGGGTTGTAAGGGAGAGCATAAGTTTGTGTGCAACCCCAACTTTATTAACACCAAAGAAGAATGGAACATGGAGAATGTGCACAGATAGCATAGCAGTCAATAAATTTATAATCAAGTATAGGTTCCCAATACCTCACCTTGATGATATGATGGATGTGCTTGTTGGATCTAGGTATTTCACCAAGATTGACCTTCAAAGTGGTAACCATCAGATTTGGGTCAGAGAAGGAGACGAGTGGAAAACAACATTCAAGATAGGAAATGGATTATATGAGTGGTTGGTGATGCCATTTGGGTTATCCAATGCACCTAGTACTTTTATGAGACTGATGAACACCGTGTTGCGGGAGTATAATGGTAATTTTGTTGTGGTTCATTTTGATGATATCTTGATCTTTAGTAAAACTAAAGAAAAACATCTGAGGCATATGAGGGTGATATTTGAAGTGTTAAGGAAAGAGAAGCTCTATTCAAATATGAATAAGTGCACATTTATGCAAGAGAGTTTGGTATTTTTGGGCTTTATTATTTCATCAGATGGGGTACAGATAGACTCAAAGAAGATAAATTCAATTATTGAATGGCCTACTCCATAGAGTATAACAGAGGTAAGAATATTTTATGGTCTAGCAAAATCTTATAGAAAGTTTATTGAATCTTTCTGTAGTATTGTAGCACCTATAATAGATTGTACAAAATGAGGGGAATTTTTGTGGACAAAGGCAACTGAGGATAGTTTTTAGTTCTTGAAGAAGAAGGTAACAGAGGAACCCATTTTGACACTACCATATTTTGATAAAGTGTTTGAGTTTGATTGTGACACCTCACATGTGGGTATTTGTGTTGTTTTAAGTAAAGGTGGAAAGCCAATAGCTTTATTTAGTGAGAAACTGAATGAGGTAAGATATAACCACTCTACTTTCGATGTGAAATTTTATGCAATTATACAAGCATTGAGGCATTGGAGGCATTACTTAGTGCCTAAGGAGTTTTTGTTATTTATAGACCACATAGCCTTGAAGTTTGTGAATACACAAAAGAAATTGAATAGTAGGCATGCAAAGTGGGTATCATTTTTGCAGGGTTATACTTTTTCTCTAAAACATAAATCAGGAATATAGAATCAAGTTGCAGATGCATTGAGTAGGCGTGTGACTTCGTTTACCACTATGGAAAATGGAGTGGTGGGTTTTGAAGCAGTAAAGGGTTTGTATTCTTCTTATTTTGATTTCAAGAATATTGTTGAAAGGTTAATCCTTCCATTGTCATAAAATGCATGAGATTTCTAGGATAAGTACATTTTACAAGATGGCTATTTATTCAAGGGATGACAAGTATGTATTCCAGCTGGGTCTATGAGAGAGAATATAGTGAAAGAGTTGCATAACAGAGGATTGGATGAGCATTTTGGTAAAGATGAGATGATAGCTTAGGTAGCAGAGAAATACTATTAAACAAAGATGAAAAGAGATGTGATAAGATATGTGGAGAGGTGTCGAATTTTCCAAGTCTCGAAAGGCCATGCACAAAATACATGGTTGTATATGTCAATGCCTATTCCTAAAGGGTCATGGATAGATCTGAGTATGGGAGGTAATGACTCAATTTTTGTGGTTGTTGATAGGTTTTTGAAGATGGTTCATTTTATTACCTGTAAGGAAAATAAGTGATGCGAAAAGTGTAGTATATTTTTTTTTCAGATAAGTTATTCGTTTGCCTGGTGTTCCAAAAACCATTACTTCAGATAGGGAGACAAGGTTCTTAAGTCACTTTTGAAGGAATTTATGGAAGAAGTTGGGAACTCAACTATAGATCAGTAGTTCCTATCATCCTCAGACCGATGGGAAAACAGAGGTGGTAAATTAGAGTTTCAGAAACTTGTTAAGGTGCATAGTTGGGGAAAAGCTGAAACAATGGGACTTAGCATTACCGCAAGATGAGTTTTCATGAAACAGTTCCATAAATAGATCCAAAGGAAAGTATCCATTTTTTATTGTGTATGGGAGTAATCCAAATGAGGTGTTATATTTGGTACAACTACCAATTGATGGTAGAGTCATTGATGATGCAGAAGCATTTTCTTAACATATACAACAATTGCAGGAAGAAGTGCATAAGAAGTTACAGAATAGTAATTATAAGTATAAGGAAATAACAAATGTGCACAGACGGAGAAAGCTATTTACAGTTGGTGAGTTAGTTATGGTATTCCCACGGAAGGAAATGTTTCCAAAAGGAACCTATAACAAGTTGAAGTACAAGAAGATTGGTCCCTACAAAATTTTGAAAAAAAAATGATAATGCTTATGAGGTAGAATTGCCAAGGAATTTTTATATTTCTCAAGTATTTAATGTTTTAGATTCGTATTATTTTCATGGGAATGGTGCAAAAGGGGATGTTATTGATGAAGTAGTAGATTGGAGGTAGCAGGTTCTGGTGAAGAAGAAAGAATAATTGGATCAGATTCGAGATAAGAAAATAATGGACACGCGACATGGGAAATACAAAAAAATTTGGTACATTGGAAAGGAATAGAACAAGAGGAAAATACTTGGGTCATAGAGTGGGAGATTAATAAGTTGGATGTAGATGAATGGAAGCAGTTTGAAGAAGACAACTTGCAGGAGCTGCGTTTTTTTCAAGCAGGGGAGAATGATGCGCCAAAATCAACAGGAACTTGAAAAGGTCATAACTTGTGCTCCGGGTGTCCGTTTGAGTCCGTTTTTTTTGAAACCACATGTTTTGATGAGACGAACCCACCAGTCTACCTAACCTACTAATTGGAGCAATTTTTGACACATTTCTAGCCTTGAAGCCACCATCTTGAGGCAAAAAATTAGGATTTAAGTTGTAGTTCTGTTTTTTTCTCTTTTAGGGCATTAGTTAATTTTAGTCTATTAGTTACATTATGAGTTGGAAAGTTAGTAATTCCTATAATTTAGGCATGTAGAAGATGCATGGATATTTTTATGCCCGTACGAATAAGCATGCGAACTTACTAAGAATAGCAGGTTCTAGTAAAATGCTAAAAACAGTAATTTCTGCCACCTAAAGTAGATTTAGTCAAAGTTAGCTAGAGTTCTAGTGGAAACTCTAGTTGGGAGTTATTTTAATATTTAGGAAACATTGTAATTCATGATTCGGGAACAAAGAAGAAGATCTATTTTCTTTTTGAGTTCATATTATTTGTAGTATACTGAGTCTGTTTAGAATTTGGCTACATTAGCAAGTCAATGGAAATTTGTTTTTTTTTCTCCAACTCTAATTTAGCATCAACATCTTGAAAAATGATACAATCTATGGTTTGGACATGGGGGTTTGTTTGAATTACACCGCTTCATGGATAAATGTGATTTGATAATTTGATATCAACTTCAATGTAAGTTAATCTTGAGGCCAAAAATTAGGATTTAAGTTATAGTTCAATTTTTTCCTATTTTAGGGCATTAGTTAATTTTAGTCTATTAGTTGCATTGTGAGTTGGAAAGTTGGCAATTTCTCTAATTTAGGCATGTAGAAGATGCGTGGAAATTTGTAATGAAATTAAATGTATAATTCAGATTAAGAGCAACAATAGAACACCAAATAACACAATATTTCAGAATAATGATCTCAATATGCAATTAGAATAGCTTTGCCACTTCGAGGGGGCAACCTCCAAACCATATAATAAGACTCAAATGCTCAAATGATAATGAAATACTACCTATAATCCCCTATATATACTATTCATATGCTATGGCCATCACCAAGGCCGACCTATTAAGCATGAGAAAGTATAAATGATATAATAAAATGATATCGTAAGCCACAAGTCGGCTACTCATATCCTAATACAAGCAATAGGTTAAGGGCGTAGCATGACCTTTCCCTTCAAACCAATGTTGTCGTCAATGCTGAATAATCGTGGATGTTTCTGCAGAAAACCTTCATCCTCCCAAGTGGCGTCTTCCATGCTCAGATTCTTCCACTTGATCAGATATTCCTTAATGTCTCTAGTTATCAGCCTCTTAGTACATGTTTACATAATCTTCTCTGGCTCAAAAATGATTCTTCCTTCCTCATCAAGTTCTGGTAAATCTATTTGGGCTTCAAATTTCTGTCCAATAACCTTCTTTAGGCATGAAACATGGAATATTGGGTGTATGTGTGAAGATGGAGGAAACTCTAGTTTATAAGCAACACTACCAATTTTCTGTAGAACCTGATAAGGGCCATAATATTTAGGAGAAAGTTTGTTTTCCTTTTTCTGTTGCTTTAGGGACATCTGTTTGTAAGGATAGAGATGTACAAAAACCCAGTCACCAATTTTGAAATGTCTTTCACTACGATGTTGATATGCTTGTTGTTTCATCCTGTTTTGTGCTAATGCTAAATTCTCCTTCAAACTAGCCAAAACCTGTTGTTGATGTTGAATGTGTTCCTCAACATCTCTGAACTTAGTTTGCACACTCAAGGAGGAAGTGATAGAAGGTGGATGGTAACCATATAATGCTAAAAATGGGGTCATTTGAGAAGAGGTATGAAAAGATGTGCTATACCACCATTCTGCCAGTGGTAGCCATTTAATCCACCTTTCTTGCTTATCTGATACAAAACAACATAAATACCCCTCTAAGCATTTGTTGACCACTTCTGTTTGCCCATCAGTTTGAGGATGATAAGATGAACTGTGAGCTAGCTGAGTACCCAAACATGAAAATAATTCCGTCCAAAAATTACTTGTGAAAATAGGATCACGATCACTTACAATTATCTTTGGTGTTCCATGTAGCCTTTAAACTATCTCCAAAACAATAGCTGCGACTGTACTGGCTGCAAATGGATGTGATAGGGCACAACAATGGGCATAGTTTGTGAGCCTATCCATAATCACGAAAATAACATTCTTACCCTTTGAGCAAGGCAATCCGGTGATGAAATCCATGGAGACCTCCTCCCATCTCTAGCTAGGAATTGGTAAGGGTTGCAATAGACCTGGTGTCTTAATTGTTTCCCCTTTGTTTTGTTGGCACACTAAACACTCTGATACAAAATTTTGTACATCCCCCTTGAGTCCTTCCCAAAAGAATTCTCTTTTTATTCTATGATATGTCTTCAAAAACCCAGAGTGTCCTCCAACAGGTGAGGCATGTAGCTCTGCAAGAATCTTATGCTTTAACTTAGAATCTTTACTCAATTATAACCTATCCTTGTATCATAGGGCATTACCTTTCCACTCAAATTTGTTAGATGTCATAGATCCTTGCTTGATATTCTGTAATAGAGATTGTGTATCCTTATCTTGATTCCATTCCAATCTTGCTTCATCCACCCAATCGGTCATCAACATGGACATTTTACATAGTAAGGCATCTGCAGATGTATCCCTTCTAGATAACGCATCAACAAATACATTTTCTTTACCCTTTTTGCATATGATTTCAAAATCATAACCTGACATTTTTGTTACCCACTTTTTTTGTTCCTCGGATGATAACCTTTGCTCCAAAAAGTATTTAAGACTATCATGATCAGTTTTTACCTTGAAGTGTCTACCCATGAGATAGGGCCGCCATTGCTTGTTCGCATGAAGCATAGCCATCATTTATTTCTCATAGACAGGTTTGAGTAGATCTTTTCCTTTGAATTGGCGACTCTCAAATGCAATTGGTCTTCCTTCCTGCATTAGAACTACTCCCAATCCTGATCCTGAAGCGTCACATTCAACAATGAAGGTTTTTGAGAAGTTGGGAGTAGCCAAAACTAGGGTGCTGCACATGGCTTCCTTCAGCTGATCAAAGGATTTAGTGGCTACGTCTGTCCAATGGAAGGAATCCTTCTTTAGCAATGCAGTGAGTGGGGTTTCTATCCTACCATATCCCCGCACAAATCTTCTGTAGTACCCTGTTAGTCCTAGGAACCCACAAAGATTTTTGATATTTTTGGGCCTTGGCCATTCCACCATAGCTTTGATCTTTTGAGGATTAACTTTGACGCCTTCATGGGATACAATATGACCCAAGTACTCTACCTCTTGTACACCAAAAGAAAATTTGGATGGCTTTGCATACAGAGTATGTTTCTCCAAAACTTCCAACACGTTATTTACATGTTGTAAGTGTTCTTCACATGTCTTACTGTAAATCAATATGTCATCGAACAAAACTAATACAAATTTCCTTTAAAAAGGCCTAAAAATAGTGTTAATCAAGCTTTGAAAGGTTGAGGGTGCATTTGTAAGACCAAAAGGCATTACCAGAAACTCATAATGGCCCTCATGAGTCCTGAAAGTTGTTTTATGAACATCTTCCTCTTTTATCCTAATTTGATGGTACCCCGAATGAAGATCTAATTTTGTGAAATAAACAACACCATGTAATTCATCAAATAAATCATCAATTACTGGAATAGGAAACTTATCTTTGATGGTGTACTTGTTGAGTTCTCGGTAATCTGGACACATCCTCCATGTTTCATCCTTCTTACATACCATGACCACTAGTGAAGAATATGCACTCTGGCTATGCCTGATGATACCCGGCCTTCAACATTTCCTCCACCATTTTCTCGATCTCACTTTTCTATGATTATGGGTATTTGTATTGTCTGATGTTAGGTGTTTGGCTCCCTGGAATCAACTAAATGGCATGATCATGATCCCTAACTAGTGGTAGTCCCTTTGGAATTGCATCAAAAACAAATGAGTGAGCATCCACAATCTTCTGAAGATCGGGTGGCATTAAATACTTTGTATTTTGTACTTCTATGGAAAATAGCTTTGCTATAAAGCCATCCACTCCTTTTCTGAGAGCCTTCTGCATCTGATGAGAGATAATAATTTGTGGAGACTTAGCTACCATCCCATTCAATTGTATTGTCCTTCCATCTGAATGAAATCACATGAACAATTCTTGGAAATTCATCTCAATAGTACCTAAGGTTGTGAGCCATTGGCCCCCAAAACAATATCTGCCCCTCCCATAGAAATAGAAAACATAGGTGAGTCTAACATGTAGTCTCCCATGGAAAGCTTGATACTATGGCACTTTCATGTGCACTTTACTGTCCCACCATCCGCAATCATAACTTGCATTTCTAGAGCTGGGTAAATAAAACAATTGAGGCGGGTAGCTAACTTACTATTTATGAAGTTATGAGTACTCCCCAAGTCAATCAACACCGTCACCTTCTATTTTTTGAGATAGCAAATAACCTTGAGTGTTTGAGGAGTACTAATACCTGACAATGCATGGCAAAAAATTATAGGTTGGTGATCCTCTTCTTCATCTTCTATCGGTTCCTCAGCCTCTCCTATAATTTCAGCTTCCTCATCATTCTCATAACCGCCGTCAATATAGAACAACTTCTTCTCAGCACATTTATGTCCCGGTCCACATTTTCTATCACAGTTAAAACATAATCCATTTTCTCTCTTTTCTTCCATTTGTTGAGGAATTAGTCTAATTGGCCTAGCAAATGAAGGGGAAGAGATACTACGGTCTTTGGTGTTAATGAAAGGTGGCCTCCTACTACAAAGAATTTTTTCCTCTACACGATGTGCCATGATAATAGAATCAGAAATCTTGATTGAATTAAACATCCGTACCTCATGCTCGATGTGGTCCTTAAGACCCCCAAGAAACAAGTCATTCAGATTCTCTTCTGGAATATTCTCCACCCTTAAGGATAGATTTTGGAATTGATGCACATAATCTTTGACTGATCCTGTTTGCCGTAACTTTGCTAATTGACTAAAGTAGTTCTATGAAACACTGGAACTATAGTGCAATTGCAACTCCTCGATAAAAACTGTCCAAGTGACACCTAGACCATTCTTCTACCTCTGAGCACATAACCAACGATACCAAACAAATTGGTCGAGTTCAAGATATAGGGATGCCAATGTCACCTTTTGTCCTGATGGTGTTTGATGTAACTCAAAGAAGTTCTCCATTTGATTTATCCAATTTAGGGGATCCTTACCATCAAATTTTTCACATATCCACTTTCGGCATCATGTTCAGTGGTTGCGAATATGTTTGATTCTGATGGGACTAGAAAAGTGATCCAATATGGTTAGTTTGTCCATGATTTTGAACTGAAGGTCCTCCTTGGTTGATATGGGCCGGATTTGGGCCATACTGGTTACCCTTTACATGTTGCATGATATCATCCAACCGATGATTGATTTGGGCTATGTCTCCTTTAGAGGCCATCTCAGATTGTACATTTCGCAACTCTTACTCAAGTTGGCTCACCTTATGATCAACTGAGGTAAACCCTAGTGCTGAGGAATCTGTATTTACCTCTTCTGACTCCATCTCTTTAATCACTACCCCATCTTTATTTTGGGTTTTACCTGGGGTAACCGGATTTTTTTTTGCTCTTGTGGAAGGCCCCGTCATGATGTCAAATCTTAGGGTTTAGGGTTTCGATACACTTTCATCCGAACAGGAAAAAACATAGAGAAAATACTAATACTATTTTTTTGAGAGCTTTCCGAAAATGTAAAGAACTTGAAATTTATCTACAATTTGCACCCTAGGGATCGATTTTATGAAAAAACCTAAAGTTGTAATAACTTTTGCAAAATAAATAAAAAAAGTATGAAATTTTCATGGAACCTTACTTGAACTGCTTCTCAACTCTAGCAAAAATATCTCCCACCAATTCACTCTGGTTCGCAATATGTGGTGGAAACAAAAAATTTACGGTTTTTACCCTAATTTCGGCCCAGATCGCAGCTCTGATACCATTTGTAATGAAATTACTTGTATAATTCAGATTAAGAGAAACAATAGAACACCAAATAACAAAATATTTCAGAATAATGATCTCAATATGTAATTAGAATAGCTTCGCCACTTTGAGGGGGCAACCTCCAAACCATATAATAAGACTCAAATGCTCAAATGATAATGAAATACTACCTATAATCCCCTATATATACTATTCATATGATATGGCCATCACCAAGGCCGACCCATTAAGCATGAGAAAGTATAAATGATATAATAAAATGATATGGTAAGCCACAAGTTGGCTACTCATATCCTAATACAAGCAATAGGTTAAGGGCGTAGCAAAATTTCTGCACCTGTACGAATAAGTATTCGAACTTACTAAGAATAACAGGTTCTAGTAAAGTGCTAAAAATAGTAATTTCCGCCACCTAGAGTAGATTTAGTCAAATTTAGTTAGAGTTTTCTTGGCAACTTTAGTTGGGAGTTGTTTTCCTATTTAGGAAACATTGTAATTCATAATTCGGGAACAAAGAAGGAGATCTATTTTCTTTTGGAGTTCATATTATTTGCAGTATATTGAAGTTGTTTAGAATTTGGCTACATTAGCAAGTCAATGGAAATTTGTTTATTTTTCTCCAACTCTAATTTAGCATTAACATCTTGCAAAATGATACACTTTATGGTTTGAACATGGGGGTTTGTTTGAATTACACTGATTCATGGATAAATGTGATCTGATAATTCGATATCAACTTCAATGTAAGTCAACAAGAAGGACTTCCAACATATGCAAGTGCCCCAACCTTTATTCTTTAAATAGATGCAAGAACTAGTATTTATGTTATTTACGCTATATATTTCTCTCTAAAGATTTGAGTATTAAGTTTGTGATGAGATTTCTTTGGAAGGAAAATATTTCTTACAATATGCAATATTTTTGGTATATGAAATCACCAAATTTTATTGCTCTAAATTCACAAATACACTAATGTAGTTTTAGGTCCCTTTAAAGTTCAAATTAGGATGCCATTGATAGACAAGCCAACATACAATGGGTGAGAAAAGATGACAAAATGAATATCTAACCATGGGGAATTCATAGACAAGATATAATAGGGTCTTCAAAGTTTGGAAACAAAACAATAACAATAGTAAAAAGAATTGAACATTTAGAGAACAGGGAGTAAGAAACGAAGGGAAGAGGGAAGAGAGAGAAACATTGATAAACAAAGAAGAAAAGTTAAGAATAAAAAGTCGGGAAAAACAAAAAGAAATAAAAGTACAAAATTGCATAATACAAGAAAAGAACAAATTAAAGGTTGACACATAATAAAAAAAACCAAACTCAGATTAATGATCAATAAACACATAAACAAAATGATTAGTTGAAGGACAAGTATGTTTGTTTTCTTACCTTTCCCCTTAACTTTGAAAACTTTAATTTTTGTTAACAAACTTCTTTTAAATATACCTCTATAACACATCTGAAAATTATTTCCCATCTCCAAAAATTCTCACCAGCAAAATTAAAGCAGGCAACAGGCCAATACTATTCACTTTATTGTACAAACCAGTATATGTTAATTTAAACTATTAGTTATATTTGTTTTAGTTTCTTGTGTGTTTGGTCGTTAATCAAATTCCTATTCATTTTTTCCCTCTGGCTTCCGTATTCGCAATTTTGCTGTGATCTTCAATAATATTTGCAAAATGAGATGGGTTTTTCATTGTAAAGCTGTTGAATATGATCTCAAGCTCCTTCACAAGCAACTCTACGTGCGTTGAAATTGTTTGTTGTCATATCTTCAAGAGCTTATAAATTTGAACATATTTAATGTACAAATTTAATTATAAGCAATGTGTTTTTACAGTTTAATGTTCTGTGTATGCCACATAAATCCATATTGATTACGGCCACTTTAATTTTATGGTAACTGTTACTATCTTTCAGTTACATATATTATTTTCTAATCTTCAAATAACTCTAATAAGATTTTCCATTCATAACTTTTTCTTATCGATAAAACAAGCCTTCGCTTGATAAAATCATGTTTTTTTAAAATCGAAGTGATAGTATTTGAAAACTAATCTCAAACTCAAAGTCAATGAGCCCACTTTGAAGCAGACATTCACTTGTTGAGAAAACGGGTGCACTTTTGCCAATGCGCACAATGAGTGGCACTGGCGCTCATGTCTCCCTATTTCATCATGAATAACACGTTCGGCATTCACCATATTTGAAATGTTTGTACCACTAGTTAGATCTGATTTAGATTCAATTAAGAAGAGTTACAAGTAGTTTAATTTGTATAGAAACTATTCACATAATTGTATTTGGAACTGAAAGTGGAGCTGCGAGGATCTGACAAGAGCAGCCAATTTGCAGGCACCCTGAGCTCGTCTCTCAGCAAATTACAGGTCTTATTAACAAGAGAATGATCCCTTTTTGCATTGGAACGAAATGGAACCACCGAGCTTTGGAAACCATCCACTAAATGCAAATGGGCCTCCAAATTGTGGCAGCAACTCATATCTGCATTGTGTTTAAGATAAGGAGAACTTAAATGATTAATCCTCAATTCACTCCCCACATGACTGTATACCTTCTCCTTTAATACACCTGCTGATTCCAATCCATCAAATAGTTTTCTGTGCATCCACTCATTCAAAAAAATGCCAGGCATCTTGGGTATCAAATCATGGGTATTCACTATTCTCAATGTTTTCACACCAATTTCCTCCATCTTTTCTTTAAAATCGAGGTTTCCAACTCTGGGGCCTCCAAAGGAAAACACTGTTACAGGTATGTTGTGATTTGATGCTAATAAGGATTCTCTAATTTGATAAGCACTCAAGAGTGCCAGGGAGGCTCCTAAACTGTGGCCTGTAACTGTAATACTCAATTCCTCTCCCTTGTATAATTCAACCAATCTTTGCACTTCCTCCATAACCTGATCAGATGCACTCTTACTGCTGCTATTGGAAGAGTTGGTATAGAGGGATAGAAACCCATTCTCAACCTTAGGACAAAGCCCTCTATGACTTGAAGCAGAAGAATTATATAGACCGGGTTGAAATGGCATGAGATTAAGGGCTTTTAAATCACTCTTAAGATTTTCAGCCCATTCACAAGGGGTGATGGTGCCTCTCCATGCAATAACTATATCTCTTCTACCCAATCTTTTGGTCTCTTCCAAGTCATCACTTACACCAACAAACCCGATCCAGTTAGATGACTTCTTGGTGGGCTTCAATGGTGGCGGTAGTATTTTGGCAAGCCATTCATGGATTTGCACAGTGGGGGTGGCATAAATGTATTTGGTAACCTTATAGCCACTGTTTTTGAGCCCCACTGTGTCAAAAAATGAATTGGGATCATTGCAGAGGCAGTTAGCATAAGAAGTGGAATTTGGGTCAGAGTTAAAAGCATCATATGTTGCCTGAGCAAATTCTCCGTATTTAACAATCTCTCTTCTTAAGTTTTCATCGAGAGGGTCCAGAAGACCTTCCCAGTTGTTGGAACCATGGTATTCCCTCCATTTTCCTGCCAGGCTCTGCTTCGGAGAAGGATCAGATCTACACAGTTTCTTCATCCAATCATAATCCCACTGATTATTACTATTAACTCCAGTTTTCAATGGGCTGGAGTCCTTGAAGGTTGTTGATAAGCCCCTGTGACAAGCTGTTTGAACTTGTTGGAAGATTGTGTGTAATGGATTTGTCACTTGAAGTGATGGAGTGGTTAAAGTGCAAGTTATAGAATTGGAATGCTTACTGAGCATTCTTGTGGGTGACTTGGAATTATTAAGAGGTGTTGTTGAGGAATGGGCTCTTGAGATTGGGTGGGAGGGGACGGTGGAAATTTTCAAGGACGTTGGGAGCTTCATGGCGGTATGTTCCTAAAATAATAGCTTCATAGTATGGCTTGAGAGGATACCTGCAAGCATATATTGGAAGACATTGCCCGCGTTGAGCCATGAATCAACTTCAATCAGTCACTGCTTACTCGTTTCCTAAAATAAACAATCCCCTGTCTTACACGGTACTAACTCGGTAGAAACGACTAAATGGATCCATCATTATTATGTTTGTGACATTTGAGATGTGAGACAAACCATCTTCATAACGTCAAAATTTCTAACTGTTCCAAACACCCCTTTAATTTCACCAATATTTTTAATGAGTAGGCGGGAGAGTAACTCGTGTAATGAATTTTCTGTGGTTGGTTTTAATAGTAGTTTACCATCTTATTCCAGTATTAGTTTTTAGTATTTTAAACTTAAAAAATATAAATTTTAACATGTGTAAAGGTAATTTTGACTTTTTGTTCATGTACAAATCAATTTAATAAGTTTACATATTTTTTCAATGAAATCATTAATTAGAGGGATGACTCGGCATATCTTCTACTTTATATTTTGTTCCATTTAATTATTATATTATATTCTCAACTTTCAATATATATTTTTTTATTAACCCTGTACAATGAGTGGAGAAAAGGATATGTCACTGAGGAGTAAAAGAGGTTGCCTCTACAAGCGGTAAAGGGAAACAAAACAAAACAAAAGATCAAATTCACAAGCACAAAAAAGTAACTATCTTATTTTTGTGACCCCTTCCCATTTGATCTTACGTGCATCTTAAGGGGAGAGATAGTCCCTTTGTTTTTTCGGTTCACAACCCTCCGATCATTTTCTGTGTTTGGATTTTCATTTTAAATATTATGGATTGGAATCATAACTTCAATCTGCTCTTTCAAACTTTGGTTCCCTAATGAAGCGATAGGAAGGGAACATGTAACCTTTTTCAAAACCATTAAATTTGCATCATTCATACTATCATGTTTCAATGGGTCCATCCGAGGAGCACGAAGCACTTCCTCCTTTTCAGTATCTAAATCAACCGATTTCTTAGATTCAGAATCACAATCACAATCTGACGGGTCCTTTACAACCAGATGGCTGGAATTTGCATTCTTCCACCATGATCTTCTATTTTTAAAATATTTTCTTTCCATATGACAATCTGAAGCTAAATGGCCTAGAGAAAAGCGTTTCTACACCTAAAGGGAAACCTTTCGGAGTCCATATTTTGTATCCGAGCTCTATTATTAACTTGGAGTTCAATAGTGGTTGGAAAATCTATAGCAGTATCCATGTCAAGAAACGTTTTTGCAAATGTAATGTGCTCATAATCCTTAGTTTTTGAGTCAATTGCCAAGCATTTCCCCAAAGTGTTGCATATAGCGGTTAAGTAGCTCTTTGTCTAGAATTGGAGGGGCAATTAGGGTAGACGAATGCAAATTGGCTTAACTTGGAATGTATGAGTTACCGGGTTAAACAAGGAGAACCACGGTTTCATCAATAACAAATGGGATTCAAAATCGCAAACACTTCCAAAATTCAAATCCCTATATGATATTTCCGTAAATACTATTATGAAAAACCATGAGTGCTAGGATAAATTTCAATATAACTTCAACTTTCAACTTCAAAACTACTTCTTATATTTTACAATAATTTTATTTACATTTTACTTTCCAAATTTTTAAGTTATATTAAATACATTTTTCTTCTGACATTTTATGATAACTATGAATTTAGTTGCCAAAATATATTCTTAACTTTCAATATAATTTCACAACTACTTCCAAATTTTTATAATAATTTTAATTATATTTTACTTTTCAAATTATACAATTATTTTAATTACATTTTACTTTATTTTTTTAAAAATACATTTTAAAATGTTAATTCACTTCCATTTTAGAATTATACAATTTGACACTCAATCAAACATGATATAACAATTTTCAAGCACTTTGACAACTTCGCAGGTCTTATATTTTAGCCCTACTGCACAATTGTGAAGCACACATTATTTACATGGATACTTTTGCATTTATATGTGGAATTATGAGTCGTATTAGCCGAATTCTCTACTCTTCATGTCCTGCGAATCACATGTCCCCAACCATGTTTCTTAGTTGCGGTAGGGACTTTTCCCAAAAAGCCTTTAATTTCACCCCACCTATTACTTATCCATTAAGAAAATCAATTCCTCGTTAGAGAACCTTTGAATATGGTGAAGATTCATATTTAGATGAATTCCAGTAGTTTATACATTTTGCTACTTGAGAATAAAAATATTCGTACTTCTATTTATATCTTGTCTGTGCATACAAAATCTCAATCACAAATATTTCTCCATTCCAAACATCTTCTTATTTGTTAGTTTGTGAAAATCAATTAGTTTTATGTTCTTTGACTAAACAAGTTCCAAAACCTATTCATTTGACATGCTCCCATCTTTCACATGTCTAAGAGACATAAGATCAAATGGATAGCTTGTCTTAATCAACTTTACTGATATTTTAGTGTTGGGAGTGAGAAAGATAGCGGAAGGTGTTGTATTTAACCAAGTGCTCCTTAAGTCATTCCAAATATTTATAAATCTCATAACTTATTATAGATCATTAAAGACAAAAAACTTATTCTTCTTTAATATTTTGTAACGCCCACAAAATTCTACTCTCAAATCGAAATAGAAACTAATAATTTAATAGTAAAAATGAAGGTAATTTTTTTTTAAAAAAAAGAGGTTTGCAAGGTAAGACATTATCCAAAATTAATAAATCTCCCGATTAAGGAAGATGGAATTAAATTTTATTAATTTACTTCCTAAAATATTTACGGTTTAAAACATTTACCAAGTTCCATTAGTTTACTTAATTACCATGCACAAAGTTTACTTTATTTCCTATAACAAAATGTTAACTATTAAGTCTAGCCACTAAGTGGCCCAATTCACCCCGTTACCCAAACACTTTTATTTAAATTTCATTCCAACAAAAATACCTCCCACTTAAGTGATGTAGTGTTTAATCTGAGTCATTAGATCAAATCTATCCTAGCCATAGGATTTGGGTTTCCCTAAATATCCTTATGGGTCTCATTTTATTTCTATTTGCCCCAATTTCATCCTCATTTGTTCATTCTTATTTTGCAGGTTTAGAAGAGGAGAAAGAGGAGAAGCCATGAAAGCAAGAAGTGAAACCATGGAGAAATTTCCGTGGTTCTAGTTGCAAATGGAGAAAAATTCCTCCATTCTCCTCTTAATAGTTTAGTTTATTCAAGGGTTTGCTATTTTAATATTAATTATTTTCTTATTATAGAGATTCCACTGTGTATCTGGTTTTGCTATTTAATATAAACATTCTTTGAGTTCAATATTTGGGGAAAACCCCATTTCATTAGATCTATGAAATTTCACACATTTGGATGCCAATAAGAGGATTTATAAGCTTAAACAAATGAATTTGATCATTTACTAGTTGTTGGTAATTTAATTTTTGAAGCTTTAAAGCTTAGATTTTATTTAAACCGCTCTATGATGGGTGGTGGTTCAACCTGTATTTTTCACAGTCGTCATTTTTATTTTTCTGTCAAAAGTGATGAAACCACCGCCTTAAGCAAGCCAGCAGCCATGTGACCCACCGCCCTACCTAGTGGGTGGTTCACCAACCACCGCTCTACAACATCATTTATCTTCGATGGGTGGTGGTTTTGAAACCGTCGCTCTGCATAGGGTGGCGATTATAATTCCCAAAAATAGAGCCTTAAATTTAAGCATTTTTCAAACTATTATTTACTTAGGTTGGTTTTAAAGGAAACAAATTAACTTTAATTAAAGTGTCTATATTTCATTAGTTGATATGTTGATAGCATATCTTCATTTCAAGACTTAATTTGCTAAGTACATAGATTTTTCCATTCAAACATAAAACCTTCAACAATATGTGCCTATTTATATATATGTGAATTGAATGGGAAATGGCACCGGTTCGGCCCTCAAGAAATGTAAGTCCTTTTTATTAAACATACTTGGAATTTCTCTTTCCAAAGTAGAATACAATACAAATATGATACTTACTAGTTGCAATAACATTCTTTTATAATACAAGAATTTCAAATCCCTTTTCTTACAATAAAATTAATCCTTTCCAAAAAGGTATACAACAAAAGTTGTTTCTACATTCACCTAAATCACTACAACTTGGAATAAATGAAATGCACAAGACTTTCTCTCAAACATACAAAAGTTACAATGTTACACTCTAAGCGGGAACAATAATAAATTTTAGAACATGGAGAATTCTTCCAACAAGGTCAAAACACAATTCTTCTTTCCAAGTCATCTCCCAACTTCATAGCTTCCAACTTGCATCCTTCAACTCTTCAAAACTTGAATCACCATACAAATAAAGGGGTATAGGGGATGCTCTCTGCCCAACCTATAATCAAATAAGAGGAGAAGTCATCCCCTTATTGGCCCTTGAGCCCCAACCAAAGAACAATATGGGGTATTATGCAACAGTTAAATTTTTTTTACAAGAGGTTTCCAAACCAAACATTCTACAAGATAACACAATCAAATAATAAACATTTCAAGAGTCCATTCAAACAAAACAAGAACTTCCCCAACAAGAAAAAAGGCTTGACTACAACAAGCCAACAAGGAGTAATGGAATATGGGCACTACCTCATTTTTTCTCCCAAGTGATGTAGGAGTTCCACCCAAAAGCCTCCATGTGCACAACTCAAAAACATAATAAAATTCTTATTTCTACACTTGCAAAATGTAAAATATATCCATGTTATCATTTTCAATCCCCATAGGTGGAAATAAAACTCTAACTCCCTCCAAAATGCATGAGTCACATCTCCCTTTTCCCTCCACAATGGTCCCATAAATCCATCTCCCACACATAACTTAAGGAAAACTACCCATTAAAAATCAACATGACTATAACACTCATACAATATACAAACAAACATAATTTATACATCAAAAAAACATTAATACAAAAATGCCAAAAAGGAGGAGACCCTACCTCTCCATCAAGCTTCCAATTGTTTTGCTCAACAAGCTTTAGAATCCTTCACACCAAGCTTAATTCAAGATGCAACTCCAAATGAAAACTCCAAGTATGAAGAAAAAGACCAATTTTCAAAAGTGCAAGAGAAGAAAATAAAGCAAGTAACCCAAAATCCACCAAAATAATCTAATTAATAGAAAAAGGATGTGAGGATGGTGAGGTGGCTCTATATAGGATGCCACTTCATCATCCCTCCATTCCAACACACAAGTCCAACACCAAGCGCAAAGTAATTAAATGCACATGTAAGACTTGTGACATGCCCACATGACACTCCAACTTGCACACTATGTTTATCAAGGACAAATTTAAATGTGGTAGGTAATAAGTGTAATTATTTACCCTTTTTACACTAAAAAAATGCATTAAAATGGTCAAAATATGTCTCATACTTCATAAGTATGGTTGGTAGGAGAGTTTGAGATGTGAGGGACAAGGTTAAGTTATCCCTCAAGTCTCCAAAAGTGGCCAACAAGGCCAAATTCGAATTTGGGAAGGATGGTGGAGTACACACCACCTAAATGCATTTAACGAAATTCGCATCATACAACTAACAAGGAATATCTACCTAATTTATTGCCCACATGTCATATCTTCCCTTTTGTTTAAATTTAAGTTAAATTAAAGAATTAAGATACACTAACAAGAGCCAACGGGGTTTGGGTGGACCGATTAAGACAAACAGTTTTTTCCGGATCCACCTAGGTTCAAATCCCGTTGGGTGCAATCCCTTCGGGGTGGTTTATCAGTGGTGGCGGGTGTTACATCACTGGTGGTTATTGTCGGTGGTGGCAGACTTTGCATCATTGGCATTGGCATTTGTGACGGTTGATGGCCCTAAAAACGAAGGTAGCGAAAAATTACATCATTGGTGCTGGCTCAGTGGTTGCGGTTTGTGTTGGATTAATTGTAATATTTGGTCTTAAGAAATTGGTTGTAATGGGTGGGGTCCCATAAACCCTCTGATTCATAGCTCTGGTCAAAAGTGTTTAACGATAAAAAATAAGATACATTAGCAAGTGTTAATAAAGCAACAATATTTTCCCAAATAATTAAACACATGCACAAAAAATTAACAAAAATAAAAGAAAGGAAACACGTTACACCCATGACCACATCAATGAGGTTACCCTCCATAATAATCTCATAATAAAACATGCAACAAAAAAACATAACATTAATCACAAGTTGTAAATTTTTGGCCATGTTGCACAACAAGAGAAATCCTTCCATGGTTGGTGCCCTATCCCCTTTCGATGTATGTGATAAAATGTCCAGCAACACAAAAAAAACACCTCTTTGGCCTTATGGCTGCATCAAAAACATCAATAATAATATACATATAAAAATCAATAAGCGTCATCCAAAATTAGCAAATCTATCATCTATCATCATACAATTTAATTCGATTTTAACATCCATTAAATCATGATTCTACTCAATAGATCCAACATAGGTTATGCATCCAAAATATGCCATGTTAGTATAAAATCATAATACTGCAAATCAACATATATATCTATCAATCATCTTCATCTAGTGCATCATAATCAAAATGTAAATCACAACATAGCAATAGTTTAAATATCTAAATAGTATATCATCTACTGATCAAGATATAATAATCAAAATGTCTAAGTATCAATCCAATAGTAATATTATCATAATGAAAATAGTGTCGAAGAGGAGTGGGCACTACATCCCCCTCCATTTAGACTCGATGTCCTCTTGGAAGTCACTAAAATAGATGTGGAAACTGGGCCCGTAACAAAGTGGCATCCTCCCATATGGCTGCAGTCTTGTCATACCTATCCCAATGGACTCGCACTTGGTTAATCTTGTGGCTTCGAAGGCATAGGGTCCTACTCTCTATGATGCACATGAGCTCCATAATCACCTGCCCTTTCTCTTGCACTTGCAATGCGGTCCAATCTAATACATGAGAGGGATATGGAATGTATCTCCTAAGAATAAAAGTATGAAACACATCATGGATGAAAGACAAGTTAGGTGGCAAGGCTAGACGATAGGCTAAGGGACCGATCTGTTCTAAGATCTCAAATGTACCCACGAATCTAGGAGCTAACTTAGAGCCTTTTCCATAATAGATAGGGCTCTTATGAGGTCTGATATGAAGAAACACCTTCGTGCCTAGCTCATAGCTATGGTCAACTCTCCTCTGATCTACATATTTCTTTTGTCTATCCTGTGCCTCATGTAGTCTCTGTTTGATCAAAACAACCTGTTGCTCCATGTCTTGTAACAAATATGACCCAAGAGATACTTTGTCCTCCAATCTGTCCTAACTCAGTGGCATCCTGCACTCCCTTTCATAAAGTGCCTAAAATGAAGCCATACCAATAGAACTCTGAAAGTTGTTATTATAAGCAAACTCCACCAAGTAAAAATACTTCTCCCACCTCGAATGATAGTCCATAACATACATTCGAAGCATGTCCTCTAAAATATTATTCACCTTCTCGATCTGTCTATCTGCCTCTGGATGATATGTTATACTAAAGTTGATACTTGTCCTAAGGGCATGGTCCATGGTAGTCCAAAAATGAGAGTTGTATAAGGGATCGTGGTCGCAAATAATTTTCCGCAGAATCCCGTGCAGTCTGAAAATCTCATCTAAGTAGACTCGTGCCAATGCACTAGCTATATAAGTGGTATTCACTAAAGAAAAATGAGTAACTTTCGTCAATCTATCCACTATGACCATGATGGCATCATGGTGGTATCTAGATGTTGGTAGCCCTACTATGAAATCAATGGAAATGGTGTTCCATTTCTACTTCGATATAACATGATTTTAGAGAAGTCTAGCTAGATGTTGATGCTCGACCTTCACCCTCTAAACACTCCAAACAAAAAAGACATAAAAGAGCTACATCTCTCTATAGTCCGCTCCAATGGTACAACTGTCTCAAAGTGGTGTGCATCTTATTCATCCCTGGATGGGATGAATAATGTGCACGATGAGCCTTTGTAAAAATATCTTGTCTCAAAACTTGATCCCTAGGTACATAGTTCTAGCCTCTGTGTTTGAGAAGTCCATCTGAATTAAATGCAAATCCATCAAACTTCCCCTCAAGGGGTCTCTGAGACACAATCTCTTCTCTAGCTATAAGGTAGAAGCTGCCATGTGGAAGCTGTCGTAAAATCCTTCTCTGTAAGTCTACACCCACTGAACTAGCCATAACCAAATGTCTCCGTTGACTTAAAGCATCTACAACCACATTCTCCTTCCTTTTTAGATGCTCTATCTCCATGTGTTACTCAAAAAGTAACTCTATCCAATTCCGTTGATGGGCATTGAGATTGGGCTGTGTGAAGAGGTGAAAAAGACTCAAGTGATTTGTCTTGAGAGTGAATCTCCTGCCAAGAAGGAAATAACGCTAACGCACCAAAGCATGCGCCACTACTGCAAGCTCAAGTTCATAAGTAAGATAAGTGAGCTCATAATCCTCGAGTTTGCGAGACTCAAAGGCTACTACATGGCCAACCTGCATCAAAACACCTCCTAATCCTACCAAAGAAGTGTTAGAAATATCTATGTTGTAGTGTGAACATAGAATATTATGTGAGTGATTATATTATCTAGGATAATATAAAGTGTTGTAATAATTAATTACATTATTGAAAATGTAATTATGAGCGTGTAAGTAAATATTGTTATGAGTTGTTGAGTAAAAAAATTGTTAACAATATTAGTTTTGTGAGAAAACAAAATCTCACGTAAAATAACATGGAGTTGTTTTAGGAGTTTTGTGTGGAGACATTTGTGGAGATTATCTCTCCTTAAATATATGAGCTACCTCTCCTATATATATGGGTGTAATAATTTCTATGTAACAGCAAGAATGAAGAGTAAGATTTCAAATTTACTTTATACAATTATGATATTAAATTTTCATTTGGTACCAAAGCAGGTCTGATGCGGGAAATTTAAGTGTTTTCTTGATCGAATCTGTCTCAAAGAATAACTTATATTATTTGTTTATGGATTTGAGTGTTTCTATAATTTTTCACAATAAACCATGTTTTAGTCAGGAAATGACAGAAATTTTTTTAGCAGAACCCAGTTTGTATTTTTGAAGAAATACGGATTTAATTATGCAACTATCAAATTCAGCATATCAATTCTTCTACTGAAAGTTTTCTCCAATTTCCAATAATGTTGAATTGTTAATACAGAGCCTTTGCTTTATTAGAGGTTCAAAGTTTGAAGGAAAATATTTCCATACATGGAAACTATGGATGCAATTACATTTAATAGAAAAGGACTTATGGAATGTACTTAAAGCCAATGCAATTCCACCAATGAATACAAATGATCTAGCTAAATGGAATGCAAAAGATCAGAGAGCTTTGGGTACGGGTAAGTGCAGGAAGTTGATGGACAAAAATGGGGTCATCTGTGGACATCATATTGCAAAAAACAGTGAAATATCAACTTGTAGGGATTATTGGCAATACGCGCATTCAAAATTAGAAAAAAATATATAAATATGAATCATAGCATCTGGAATCTAGTTTCTAAAATACTAATTTTTTTTAAAAATGGACAAGTTTAGCTATATTAAACACTTAAAATTATATGACTGGGTTTTGTTTTTGAAAAAAACTTATAAGATTGTAGTCCATTTGCCCGCGATTTGGATGATGAAATCTTGTTTTTTTTTTTTTTTCATTTGGTGAAAAGTTAGATGTAGTTATCTATCTTGGGATGGATTTTATTTTGTATTTTTTTGAGCAATTTTTTTTTTTAATGATTTTTTCCATGAAAGTGGTCTGAAAATATTTAGAAAACGGATCGCTTTCTGTTTGCCCGCCATAACTATATCAAAAATATCAAAATAATTTTTTTTTAACGTGTATAGAATTTGTCCATGCTTGGAATGGTATAAGTTTTATCACATTTTGATAAGTGAAAAAAAAGTTACAGTCTTAAACATGGACATGAACATTCATGGGAAAATATGTCTTAAAAACCTATTGTTAATAAAAAATTATAAAAAGATATTTATCTTATTCTATTCACTTTAAAATCAATATTTCTACGAAACTAACAGTCTCCCCTACGCGATGGCACAATTTTTGTGAAATTTTTTCAGTTTTTTAGCATGGTTCAAGTCTTTGGAAGAGCAAATTTGAGGTTTTTTGATCTTTTACACTTCATAATGACCTTCCATAGCTTTGGTTGGGGGAAAACAAAGATTTCCCAAGGCTTAGGGTCGGCAGATAGATCCACGATTGTGGTTTATAAAGTGCGATCACGGTTTTTTAACACAAACCGTGAGCATGATTTAGAAACAGCGATCGTAGTTTATAAAGCGCGCTCACAGTTCATAAATCATATTTACACACATCCCAATGTCTGAATTACCATGTGATTTTTACTCTCTGACCTTACCATATGAATTACTGTGAAATTCTGTCTTTTTTTACATGTTTTTCTTATCACCGGAAGCAAAATATCATGGGAGACAAGAAACGAAGTAAAAAAAGGAAGTCATTAAGTAAAAAAACACCAAACGAATTAGAGGCCAACAAAATTCAAAATGCCGAGCGAATACGAAATCTTCATGAATCAAGAAGAGGTTCATCTTCAACTCCAACTATTGCAAGCAATGAAGAACCAGGTAATGTTTCTACTGTCAATGTTGAAGTTGAATTAAATACTCGTGATGAAGATGTTTTTACTATCAATGTTGAAGAATAATTAAATACTCATGATGTAGAAAATATTGAAATTGAAGGAGACAATGAAAATGTGAATAAAAAAATTCATGTTGAAACTATAGACAGGTAAAAATTTGACAAAAACACCTCCTAAGGATTTTACGTAAGAAACCTAATTTTTTTATTGAAATTGATGAAAACATTTTGAAACCAATGTTTAAAAAACTTTCTGAATGACAAATCAAAAGAAAAGCCACTGAAATTTGGGATAATCATTTTGAAATTTTAAATGATTCCCAAAGATGTCAGTTGTTGGTTAGTTTGATGAAATTGATTAAAATGAGACTTACATTAAACACCTTAGAATTGACAACATCTAATATACGTGGTCAAACCTCTACAATTGTTGAAAACCTTCATGATGCATATCACACTGTTGGTGTCAAGAGACGCACTAGGGATAGTAATATTGTGCATTGTGTACTTGCTACTAGTGTTGTAAGTGAATCAATAAAAAAACAACGTTTGATTACACAAACAAGTCGAATGTTGCAAGTTAATCGAAAAAATCTAATGAAAGCAATTGAAAGACATAATATCCTTCAATCACTCAATAACACCGATTTTTGGACATTTTCTGCTAGAGCACCGTGTAAGAACAAAAATAATTCTGATGCTATGAGAGAAGTTGTTATTCAATTTTGGCATTAATACTAGAGTTTCACCTAATACAAGAGATGTTATAAAACGGAGAGTTGGTTATACTAATCGTGAACCACATCCAAAGCATTTCTTAGATATGACTCAAACTCAATTTTTTTGTAAGTTTGAACAAGAGAATCTAGAAATTAAAATTAGTCAACGTTTTTTTGAAATGTTGAAACCATTCTATGTGAAAATCAACCATGCTCGCACCACTTGTTGTAGGCAACATGTTGAATTTGTGATGCATTATGCTAAATTTTTACGTATTCGTTCTATTTTTCATTCTAAAACTATGTTATCAGAATGTGGTGTTCAAGTTCCACCAATATCTTCCAGGGATTTCATTCATACTATATTTTGTGAAAAAGAAGTTGGACAATTTTTTTATAGTCATGATTGTTTAGATGGAAGTGTGTAGTACATGCAGCGGATTACCTAAATTAGAAAGTTACATCCATGAGAAAATTGAAGGTACAATAAAACATAATTTAGTTGAGTTTGATAAATATAAATCAATTACATACCAGTTGAAAGATGGAAAAGAGTCTAAACGGTGTGAGCTAGTTACAGAACAAATGTCTGTTTTCCCATTTTTGAGAAAATTTAAGGATGAAATTGTTTATGAGTATGCTAGGCATACACATAGAGCTCGATGGTTGGATGAATAGTTCAAGATATGCAAGGACACATTTCCTATTGGTACTATTGTTTTAGTGGTCGATTTTGTAGAGAATTACACATTGCAACCATAAATGGAGGTTCAATCACAACATTACAACTCAGTACAAGTTGCCCATTTTGTGCATATAACATTTCTACATTCTCTTGATAGTACAGAGAATGATCAAAACTTTTAAAGAGAGTACCACTTTTATATCAGTGATGATCATACTCATTCTACTAAATTTGTGCAAGGGTGTTTCTAGTTATTTTATAGAAACTTGTCTAATAGGGACATCCACTTCAAACAACATTATATATGGTCAGATAATTACACGTCTCAGTTTAAGAATGCACGAATGTTTTATTAGATGAGCAGAATGCACGTCAAGATGGGTGTGCAACATATTTGGAGTTCACTAAGGTTGGACATGGAAAAGGAGAGCATGACGGTGCAGGGGCATGTGTGAAAAGAGCTCTTGTAAGAGAAGAGTTGAAGTACAAAGATGGTGCTAAATTAAAAGATGCAAAGAGCATAGTGGAATGGTGTATTGACAACATGGCCCGAGGTTCTCAAGAAAATTCCACAGTTCGCAGATATTTTTGGTTGATAGAGGAACAACAAATTGCTAACTATGAGGATTGTATGACACTCACTGGGTCCAGTGATATGCACTCATTTTGTAGCTCAGACTCTACTTCATGGGCCATATGGACAAGAAAGTTGACATGTTTTTGTGCATCTTGTATCAAATTTGTCACTGCTGAGTGTGATTCACAAGAATGGGTGGATGGATGGATTTGTAGGCCTCTAACTCCGCTTCCTAGCTATCAACCTTCACAAGCATTATGACTTGTTTCTGTAGATGAAGTTGCAACATCCAAGGACTTTGACAAAATTTTGATTTTGGTGCGATAAGGTATTTATGGTTATTTATTTAATTTTTGTATTGAGTTATGTCCATTGAAATTTTAATATGTAATTTAAATTTGAGTTGTTCAACCTTTGTTTTTTTGGTAAGACATGTGTTTGTAGTTATTGCGATAGAAGACAATGAAGAAGGAACAGACTATTTCTTATGTCGTTGCATCGAGGAAAGAAAGAAGTTGAATTCTCCTATTATAGATGGTGAATATATTGAGTATCCTACAGGGTCAGTGGTAGTTACTGGAACTTGGCTTCGACGGTATCCATTAAAAAACTCCTCTGTTTGGGTGTTTGAAGACTTTGAGACACACAGGAAAATACTCTTATATTCGCATCTAGTTCTAGCGACAAATATTCAGCTGTATAGATATCGAGGAAGGCCTAATAACAAGATTCTTTGGAAGGTTCGAGAGTCAGATCATGAAGCAATATTGTCTGCTATTCAGAGTAGGTCTGATCCTGATGGTTCATTGGAATGAATTTACAATGCTCATTTCTAGTATATATAATTTTTTTGATATATATAAATTTGTTAGTTAGATAGATTTAAGTTCATATATTTTTTTTAAATTTGTGTATTTTGTATATATCTAGTATGTTTTTGATTTGAAACTTAAATTTCTTTGACTAACACTTTTATGTTTAGGTTAATGGTGCCAAAAAATCTTCCACCTTCACGTGGTTGGCACTGTTAGTAGAGAATTTTAAATTCTCGAAGCTAAGAGAAGCTTTCATTGTTTTACAAGAAAAGAGAAGCAATTAACAACGATTTATGTACCCGTAGAGGGGGTTCTTGGCTCCAGAGGAGGTAGCCCAGAAGCACCTGGTGCTTAGAGAACTGAAACAACTCCTCCCAAAGTGTTTACAAGACCATACCTATGCGTGTGCACAATCGGTTTGGTGCCACAATCCACCATTTGTAAAATATAGCGTTTGACAGCCTTACACTGGCTCAAACTGCACTATTTTATGCATTTGTAAACAATAGGGCAGTGAACGCACACTGATCTGGGAAAAAAACTAAGAGAGGCTATTGTATAGGGTCCCTACGTTAAGGTGTCAAATCAGATGAGACGTCTCTAGGTGCCACGGAGTCCGAGTAGTCACCCGTCGAAGTTGAACGATATTTTGGTCTCAAGGCTCTTAAGGGACTATGCCTGAACAAAGTACTTGTTGCTTCGCACCGAAACAACACCTCCTCTAGGATTCACCTGGCCACCCAGACATGTCGGTGCATTCGGTTTGGTGCCATGACCCACCATTTTAAAAATATAGCATTTGACAACCTTACATTGGCTCAAACAACACTATTTCACGCGTTTGCAAACAATAGGGCAGCGAGAGCACCGATCTGAGAAGAAAAAAACTAAGAGAGGATATTGTAGAGGGTCCCTACACTGAGGTGTTAGATCAGACAAGACATCTCTAGGTTCCATGGAGTCCGAGTAGTCATCTGTCGAAGTTGAATGATATTTTGGTCTCAGGGCTCTTAAGGGACTATGCCCGAACAAAGTAGCCCGGAAGCAACGACCTTATCGCACACCGAAACACCACCTCCTCTAGCATTCACCTAGCCACCTGGACATGTCAGTGCATTTGGTTCGGCGCCACGACCCACGGTTTGAAAAATATAGCGTTTGATAACCTTACACTGGCTCAAACTGCACTATTTCGCGCATTTGCAAACAATAGGGCAGCGAGAGCACCGATCTGAGAAGGAAAAAACTAAGATAGAATATTGCAGAAGGTCTCTACACTGAGGTGTTGGATCAGATGAGATGTCTCTAGGTGCCATGGAGTCCGAGTAGTCACCCGTCGAAGTTGAACGATATTTTGGTCTCAAGGCTCTTAAGGGACTACGCCCAAACAAAGTAACCCAGAAGCAACGACCTTGTTGCGCACCGAAACACCACCTCCACTAGCATTCACCTAGCCACCCAGAAGTGTCAGCACATTCGGTTTGGTGCCATGACCCACCATTTGCAAAATATAGCGTTTGACAACCTTACACTGGCTCAAATGCACTATTTCACATGTTTGCAAACAATAGGGCAACGAGAGCACCGATCTGAGAAAGAAAAAATTGAGAGAGGCTATTGTAGAGGGTCCCTACAACCGATATTTTGGATTAGACGAGTTGTCTCTAGGTGTCATGGAGTCCGAGTAGTCACCCGTTGAAGTTGAGTGATATTTTGGTCTCAGGGCTCTTAAGGGACTATGCCCGAACGAAGTAGCCTGGAAGCAACGACCTTGTCGTGCACCAAAACACCACCTCCTCTAACATTCACCTGGCCACTCGGACATGTTAGTGTAGTCGGTTTTGTTCCATGACCCACTGTTTACAAAATATAGCGTTTGACAACCTTATACTGGCTCAAATTGCACTATTTCGCGTGTTTGCAAACAATAACACATCGGCGTAGGGACCCTCTACAATATCCTCTCTCAGTTTTTTCCTTCCCAGATCGGTGCTCTCGCTGCCCTATTGTTTGCAAACAATAGGGCAGCGAGAGCACCGATCTGGGAAGGAAAAAACTGAGAGAGGCTATTGTAGAGGGTCCCTACGCTGATGTGTTAGATCATACGAGACATATCTAGGTACCACGGTGTCTGAGTAGTCACCCATCAAAGTTGAACGATATCTTGGTCTCATGGCTCTTAAGGGACTACACCCGGAAGTAAAGACCGTGTCACGCACCGAAACACCACCTCCTCTAGCATTCACCTGTCCTCCCGGACGTTTCGGCGTAGTCAATTCAGTTCCATGACGTCTTGAGGCATGAATTCTCACTCCTTGCCTCCGTTCATTTCCTAGGACTCAAAACATTCAATGTCACTTGTTTACCTTCCATCTCTCTTATTCTATTTGGACTTGCCTCTTTCCCCTTAGGTGCTTCATCACTATCCTTGCTTTTCTCTCTTGAGCTATGTTGTTTTTGTGATCTCTGTCCATCCTCTGCCGACCCAGCTATGTGCTTACATGCTCATTATGTTTGCATTGTAATATGGTCATGCTCTTGGCTACCTTGAAACTTTTTACATACTTTTCATCCCTTAATGGGTATCTAATACCCTAATTATCATGCTTTGAAGATTCACAAGAATAAAGCATTCCCTTTTTATTCTAATAGTGGATTAAGTATTTGAATATAGGTCAAGAAAACTAAATGGAGTTGAAATTAAATGAGCCATAATTGCTAGTGAAGCAAGAACTAGTGAAAAGTGGTGAGTAAAGGTAAGTCATGTTAAAGGAATGAAATGCATCTATTCATTGTTTCTAATAGTATGGTGAGAATGTGAACATATGAATAAGATTATCAATAAAATGCTAAGTCAAGTAGCTTCAAGTTTGAATATTTGGATGGAATTTTAGAAGGAGAGTGAAGTGGCCAATCAAGTCACTTATGAAGCATGCTGAAAGAAGTGAAGGAAACAAATAAGTGAGAGCCTATGAAGGAATAAGAGGAAAATAGTTTCCATGCACGAGAAACATGAAGAAGAGAAAATAATTCTCATAATGGAGAACATAGCAAAAGAAGAATAATGGAGGAGAAAGGAAGTGCAAAATGAAATGCTTAGAGAATAAATAGGTACTCATTCAATATGAAATGGGAAACAATAGGAAAGTGGCGAGAAAAGGTCAAATTTTAGTTTGAGGCAAGCATGTAATGGCTATGATCAATAAATGAGGAAAGTGAAGGAGAGAGTGAATACTTGTTGTACATGAGGAAATACAAAGGCTTGAGGAGATATTTATGATAGGATATTCAAAGCAACAAGAGACAAGTCAAGAGAAAAAAGAGTGAACAATGGCAGAATAAGAAGGAGAAAGAAAGAAGTCTTGAATATATGCAAGCAAATAAAAGGAAAGAGAGGATGGTAAGTCCAAGAAGAAAGAGACAAACAATGAAAATGAAAGATAGAAGTGAATCTACTTTAAATGATAATCAAATTGAATGTTTAACTTCTTAGTTGATTGGCATATAATACCAAATTATAAAGAGATAAGATGTGTACATCTATTGATTCCCTTAATTTCTCTAAAACAATGTAAATGCTTCCCTTAATTTCTTAACAATTGTACCATGAAATGTTGCACCATAAGTAATGTTATATTCATATAGTTCAAGATGAACTCTACCTCACTTAGTTCTATAAATGTTCACATTAGATGATATGTAACAGATGAGTGTTATCTTTAAAAGAAAAAAAAGTAATTACGTATTGCCCTTTTGTAGTTCACCTAGCATGGTTTTGCTTACTGGAATAGGTTTGCTTAACAATTATACCATGTAGTGCTCCGGGACATGGTTTTTTAATTTTAAATCAAACATACATATCTAGAACTAATAAATGGTTATGAAAACATACATAGAAGGATATCATACATGCAATGAAATCGAATCAAACATATAGTAGTAATATCATTATGAAAACCAACACACATGGATATATAAGAATCAAACAAAGTGTGCTCCAGACGCACGTCTCTGAAAAATATGTAAGTTCATAACATGTGTACATCTCAAACTAAGTGTTTCATACATATAGGACCACATGCGGTCGCAAAAGGCTATATATATACAATGGACTATATGAAGAAACATGTTCACTAGGACCAGATGGCCCATATATATATATGTACATCCAGGTGGACTATGAATCTACTCATGAAACATCTTCCCTCTCTTCGCCCTACTAGAAGTAGCACATCCACGACCTGGGGATGTAGTGGAGGGAGATGCCACTACGGATTTCATCTGTGTGGTCCTAGGCGTCTCTAAGGAGGTCTCCCAGGTCTGCAACCTAACCTGGACATTCATAAACAACAAGTTTTTAACACCCAAAATTTTAAAATACATTCAAAATTTAGAAACTTGTACAATTTAGTTAAAATGCATGTGAAATCTTACCGCAATGTCATGATCCCTATCAATTTTTATGTTGACGCATCACAGGGACAACAGTAGACTCACATTAGGGGTAAGCTACATACAAATAATTAATTTTCAAATTAAATATTTCACATACATACAAAATTTACGCATATTGTAGATTTAAGTAATAATGAAATAATGAACCTCCAAAATTTAACAAATTTGAAAAATTGTACCTCAGTTAGTGGATCTGCAACGATGCTATGGCAGAGTATCTACAGTTCAGCCTCCATAGTCTGCATATATGGAGGAGTCTCTCTGGCAAGTCATAAGCTATACAAAAAAAAAGGGTCATGTACAAATCAATATTAAAATCTACACTGTTCCTGCGAAACACCTGATTGTGCACCACATAACAGAGGTCCAAAGCATGTAATCCACGTGAACTTCCATTCTCCGCCCCCCGCCAATTAGAAACAAAGTGTAAAGAGAAACTAACCTGTGTAAAACTCATGTGAGGCATGCCAGTAGCCTTAGTTCCCAGAGTAGATGATGACCCGTCAGGCTCCATCTTTAGTGTATAAAAGACAAACATATTAATATGTACAACATACACGTGAAACATTATAATAATAATCTAGTGCAATCAAATGAAATTAAAAATGTAAGTTTGTACAACTTGAAACTTACGTTTGAAACACGCCCAGCTACAAGCCTAGCTAGCATGTCGACGCCAGATGTTTCCTTCACCGGCTCTTGCTATTTAAAATAAAATAAAAAATTAGTTTTTTACATGTATGTACATGACGTACAATCAAATACATATATATTAAAATATCAAACATGTGAATTAAACTATTGTATATATATATATATATATATATATATATATATATATATACATATTACATATTATATTTGAAATTTACCTGTGAAAGACCAATATCAGTGGCACCAGTTCCAAAAACATCCCCCAGCATCTCATCTATAGAAAAGAAATCATGTGAACCAGCAAATGATGTCTCACCCGTAGTGCATATGGCACCACATGATCCACAGTGGTGTGGTGCGCTAGAACTGGTGCCTCCACCAACATCACTAGATGTAATCTGGTCACTATGCTGGGTCAGAGTGACAGTGAGCTCCCTCAATGCATGCAGTGTGTCAATCTCCACAACCTCCTTCACTGTAGGAGGGATAACTGAAGGCAGTGGGGGTTTTGGGGCATGTGGGATCCTTGGTTGACCTACAGCGTGCACCAGGTCTACTCTATGCAGAGCCACCTCCTCGACCAGAAAATTCAGAAAAGTCAAAATAATTCAGGACCTCATTAAGCACGAACTCACAATATAATTTCTTCAAAAAATAGAAGAGGAACCTCATTGTTGTTGCATGGTGGATAATCAAAAACCATCCACCATCGGTCCCAAAAATTGTTTTTGATTCGGTCATCGTGGCACCAATGGATTGGGAACCATTTGTAAGTAACTGCGGGGGGGCATTGGTTCTTGGGTCAGTAAATAATGCACAAATGAAGGTCTTTTCCATTTTTTGTCTTTTATGGCCACATGGGATAATTTATCCGCATACCACCGCCTACAATCACCTCTAAAGGTATTCCATCTATGTATTTGGTTGGTTGCGGAGTCGACTTTCACCAATCAATGTTTGCAATGTGTTGGCTAAAGTCATGCGGGACGAATTTGTGGCATGATTTTGTCTTATAGTCTGAATAAGGTTCTCAATGACAATTTTATTTTCTCAGATTCTTCCAACGATATTATCTTGTGTTCCTGTTGGTTTCAGTGGGGACAGAAGGAGCCACAAGAGGTGGATCTATGTTTGGAGGAGGGTTTTGAGGAATGTTCGGAGGGTTTTCAGGAATGTTTTGACGGTTTGCATGTTATGTTTATGGAGCCTGTTTTCATGTTAGAGTTTGGTACACCTTCCATGTGTTACACTCAGATATTTTTATAGTGGTCCCGCTCGCCGGTGAATGGGTCAAGGGGGTTCAGGGGGGTGAGTTAGAGTGTGGTACCCCCCCCCCCCCCCCCCCGATAGGGGCTCGGGGGCGAAGCCCCTGAAGCAAATTTTCATGGGTGGTTGATTAACCCATGGGTAATGGGTAACCGTTATGGGTTGCTTTTGGGCCCATAGTTTTTTCGGTACCCATTGTTTTGTAAAACTGCCTCTTCAGCTACCTATTGATGTACTTATAAATAGATGGACATACAATAGGATTTATATGAGTGTGTTTTGTGAAGGTGAATAGTGTGTGCGGATTCAAGTGTGAATTCAGGAGGGTTTGTTGAGCGCATCTCCAAACAAGATCTGATTATTGTAACTGTGAAGACTGTTGGCTTGTAATAAAATCTGAGAAAGTGTTCTTAGTGGATGTAGCCCACATTGGGTGAACCACGTTAAATATTTTCTTTGTGTTGTGCATATTTCATTTCTATAATTCTATTCATACTTCTTATTATTGTGATTTTGAGGAATTATTCCACATTAGATATTATTAATTCCTAACAATTGGTATTAGAGCCTAGTTTGGTTTGCTGAAGTGTTGAATCACAGGGAAAGTTTCTAGCTTGAGTGGGAGTTATGGTAGATGATGGAAGATCTAGGGTTGATAAATTCAACAGGTAGAATTTCAGTCTTTGGAAGATGCAAATGGAAGATTACCTTTATCAGAAGGATCTTTATACTCCACTGTCTGAGAAGGTCAACAAATCCTCGAGTATGACAGATGCGGAATGGGATTTATTGGATTGGAAGGCACTTGGAACAATCCGGCTGTGTCTTGCATCTTCGGTATTATTTAATGTTTCAAAGGAAAAGAATACAAAAGAACTTATGGATGCATTAGGGAAGTTGTATGAAAAACCCTCTGCCTCTAATAAGATATTTTTAATGAAAAAGTTTTTTAATATGAAGATGTCTAGAAATAATTCAGTAGCAGATCATCTAAATGATTTTAATATGGTTGTAAATATGCTAGATTCAGTTACAATAGAATTTGATGAAGAAGTTAGGGCTTTATTAGTTCTGTGCTTTTTACCTGAGAGTTGGAATAGCCTGGTAATGGCGGTAAGCAACTCGGTTCCTGCTAATGCAAAGTTGAAGTTTGAGGATGTTGTAGGGGTGATTCTAAGAGAGGAAATGTGAAGAAAAAGCTCTGGTGAATCTTCTAGTTCAGGGAATGCTTTGACAGTGGAAACTAGAGGGAGATAGAAGAATAAAGGAAACCGTGGAAAATCAAATGATCGGGCAAGGTCAAAATCCAAAAGCAAGATAGTATGCTGGCACTGTGGAAAGTCTGGGCATGCAAAGAAGGACTGTTGGGAACTTTGGGACAAGAAGAAACAACAGGAAGAAAACAAGGAGGCAAATGTGGCATTGGGTAATATATGCTAGGATTCTTTGATTCTTTCTTTGCATAATATTACTGAATCTTTGGTTTTAGATTCAGGGGCTTCTTTTCATGTTACTCCACATAGGCATTATTTTGTTGATTATGTTCAAGGGAATTATCGGCATGTTTTTCTTAGTGATGATGAGCCTTGCAGTATAGTTGGAAAAGGTTCTATTTAGGTTAAGATGAAAAATGGGAATACATGGCTATTGAAGGATGTCAGACATGTGCCTACATTAAGGAGAAATTTTATATCGGCGGGGTAATTAGGAAGTGATGGTTGTACTATGATATTTACAGCTGACTCTTGGAAGGTTACCAAGGGTGCTCTTGTGGTGGCAAGAGGTAAGAAGGTTGGAACCTTGTATTTAACCACTGATAGTACTAATGATTGTAATCTTGTGTCTTCAAATGCAGATACAACATTATGGCACTATAGGCTCAGTCATATGAGCCATAAGGGCATGGACATCATAAAGAAAATATTTCCTGGATATACATAAACAAGTTTAGATTTCTGTGAGAACTGCATATATGGGAAACAGAAGTGAGTAAGGTTTCTCAAGGTTGGACCTACGAAGAAAGAGAGTAAGTTAGAGTTGGTACATTCTGATGTGTGGGGACCGGCTCAGGTATCATCTCTTGGGGGCTCAAGTTATTATGTTACTTTTATTGATGATGCAACAAGGAAAGTTTAGGTTTATTGTATTAGAAACAAATATGATGTATTTGATACTTTTGTTAAATGGAAAGCCTTGGTAGAGAATGAAATAGGTCTTAAGTTAAAATGTCTCAGGTCAGATAATGGAGGGGAGTATTGTAACAATGAATTTGATTATTATTGTTCTAAGAATGGAATCTGCAGGCAAAAGATGGTTCTAGGAACCCCGCAGCAGAATGGGGGTGTCAGAAAGGATGAACAAAACAATAATGGAACATGCTAGGAGCATGCGGATACATGCAAGGCTACCTCTTTATTTTTGGGCAGAAGTGGTGAGCACAGCTGTGTACTTGATAAACAGAGGACCCTTAAGTGCCTTGGATAGAGGCATACCTGAGGAGGCTTGGTACGGTAAGAAATTTGATTACTCATTTCTTAGAGTATTTGGATGTGAGGTGTTTGTTCATATTGACAAGGATGATAGGACCAAGCTAGAGGCTAAATCAGAAAAATTCATTTTTGTTGGTTATGGTGGTGATGACTTTGGATTTAAATGTTAGAGTATTAAGGACAAGAAAATCATTCAGTCTAGGGATGTGGTCTTTAATGAGAAAGTCATGTATAAGAAATAATTGCAAGAAAATAGGAAAGAATCCAAGAAAGAATATGCAGTGGTAGAGGATCTTCCGAATGGGACAGTGACCCATGAATCAGTTCAGGAACCTACTCAACAGGAACCCCAAACTCCTACAGTGAGGAGGTATTCTAAGGTAAGAAAAGAACCTAAACATTTTTCTCCTTCTCTTTATTATTTATTACTCACTGATAGTGGAGAGCTAGAGAGACTTGATGAATTAATGCAGGTAGATGCCTGTAAGAAGTGCGAGCAAACCATGGGTGAGGAGCATAAGTCTCTCATGGAGAACTAGACTTGGGATTTGGTGAAGCTATCGGAAGGCAAAAGAGCATTGCAAAATAAGTGGGTGTACAGAGTTAAAGATGAAGAAGGAGGAAAGAAAATATATAAGGCCCAGTTGGTGGTCAAGGGGTTTGCATAGAAACAAGGTATAGATTTTGATGAGATTTTTTTTTTTCTGTAGTAAAAATGACTTCTATAAGAACTATTCTTGGAATAGTGGCAGCAGAAGACTTGCACTTAGAATAGTTAGATGTAAAGACTGCATTTATCCATGGTAATTTGGAGGAGGATCTATATATGCAGCAACCAGAAGGATATGAAGTCAAAGGTAAAGAGGAGATGGTGTGCAAACTAAAGAAGAGCTTGTATGGCCTAAAAAAAGTTCCACGTCAATGGTATAAGAAGTTTGATAGCTTCATGATGGAGCAAGGTTATATTATATGTCATTTTGACCATTGCATGTATACAAAGAAATTTGAGGATGGAAGTTATATTATCCTATGTTTGTATGTTGATGACATGTTGGTTGTAAGTAAAAACATGCAGGAAATAAAAGTACTCAAGAAACAGCTAAGTGAGTCCTTTGATATGAAGGATTTGGGGGTAGCCAGACAAATCCTTGGTATGAGGATAACTCAGGATAGGAAGGAACGAAAGCTGAATTTATTTCAGGAAGAGTACATTAAGAAGGTATTGGATAGGTTTAATATGTAGGATGTTAAACCGGTTGGGACTCCTTTGGCAGGCCATTTTAAGTTATCAAAAGAGTAGTGTCTAAGACAGAGTAGGAAAGAAACCAGATGTCCAAGGTACCTTACTTATCAACGGTTGGTAGTTTGATGTATGCTATGGTGTGCACTAGGCCTGATATTTCCCATGCAGTGGGAGCTGTGAGTAGATTTATGAGTGATCCAGGTAAATAGCATTGGAAAGCATTAAAGTGGATCCTTCAGTATTTGAGAGGGACCATGGGGACATTTTTGTGCTATAGTGGATCAGACACCACTTTATGTGGTTATGTAGATTCAGCCATGGTTGGAGATGTTGACAGCAGGACGAACACGACAGGATATATTTACACTATATGTGGGACAGTAGTGAGCTGGATTTCATGACTACAGAAGCTGGTGGCTTTGTAAACCATGGAGGCTGAGTATGTTGCTGCCATAGAGGCAAGCAAAGAGATGATTTGGTTACAAAAATCTCTTAAGGAGTTGGGGCATAAGTAGGAGTAATGTAAGCTACATAGTGATAGTCAGAGTGCTATACACCTAGCTAAGAACTCTTCTTTCCACTCCAGGACGAAGCATATACAGTTGAGATATCACTTCATCAAGACAGCTTTAGAGGAAGATAAGTTGAAGTTAGAGAAGATTCATACCAGTCATAATCCTGCAGACATGATGACCAAGGTGGTCACAAGGGATAAACTAAAGCTATGTTCAGATTTGGTTAGCCTTCGTGGATGATAGTGAAGGGTTGAGAAGCTTGCTTAGTGGAAAGCAGTCTCCAAGTGGGAGATTGTTATGTTTATGGAGCCTGTTTTCATGTTAGAGTTTGGTACACCTTCCATGTGTTACACTCAGATATTTTTACGGTGGTCCCGCTCACCGATGAGTGGGTCAAGGGGGTTTGGGGGCGAAGCCCCTGAAGCAAATTTTCATGGGTGGTTTATCAACCCATGGGTAATGGGTAACCGTTATGGGCTGTTTTTGGGCCCATGGTTTTTTCAGTACCCATTGTTTTGTAAAACCGCCTCTTCGGCTACCTATTGATGTACTTATAAATAGATGGACATACAATAGGATTTATATGAGTGTGTTTTGTGAAGGTGAATAGTGTGTGTGAATTCGAGAGGGTTTGTTGAGCGCAGCTCCAAACAAGATATGATTATTGTAACTATGAATACTGTTGGCTTGTAATAAAATTTGAGAAAGTGTTCTTGGTGGATGTAGCCCACATTGGGTGAACCACGTTAAATATTGTCTTCGTGTTGTGCATATTTCATTTCTATAATTCTATTCATACTTCTTATTATTGCGATTCTGAGGAATTATTTTGCATTAGATATTATTAATTCCTAACATTGCATGATTTCGAGCTTGCCAACCAACTGAAAAAACAAGAAAATTGTATACATAAACAAACATTTCAAAAAACCCATAAAAATTCAAAAAAAAACATAAAATGTAAAAAAAATGATTAAAACTGGGGGCTTACCTCCTCATCTTGGCGACATGGTTGAATCTATCGTGATCCAGAAGTCCGATGAGAAATTTTGAGGTGGTATTTAAAGCTCCAGTGAAAAATGTCTAGGAGAAATCGTGGTTTGAAATGAAAAATGGGCAAAATGAGGACTCGTGGGACTACTTTATTTTGTCTTAGAATTCTGTGATCGCAGTTTATAACTGCGCTCGCAATTCTAAACCACGATCGTAGTTTTAGGTTCGGTTATCGCCAAACCTGCTAAATTCAGGAACCATGATTGCGGTTCCTGAATTTCAGGTTTTTATGTCCACAGAATTGTTCACCAACTTTGTGCACTTACCCGTACCATTGGTCTGGGCTAATCAAAAGTCTATCTACATCAAGTGGATTTCACAAAATTTGCAAAAGAAATTTGGGATTCTCTTAACAAATTGTTTTGTTCTGAAGCAAAAACAACAAAGACTACACTGAAGCAACGCTTGTACATGTTGAAAATGGAAGATCACTCAAAAATGGAAGATCATATAAGTAAGTTTCACTCTTTTCTAAATAAACTAGCTGGAATTAAAGAGTTAGTAAAATACTATGATGCTAAAGCAATACTCCTGAATAGTATGCCTAAAATTTATTCAAATATTGTGTTTACTTTAAGCAATGTAACAATTAGCTTAGAAGGAGTAATCTCCACATTACTTTATCAGAGTAATTATGAAAAATATGAAGAAATAATGTATTTACAAAATAAAGAAATTACTTCATCTAAGAAAGGAAAGTTCAAAGAAAATCCTTTCCCTTTTAAAGGTAAAATGAAATGCTATTACTGTGATGAATCGGGACATGTAGCTTTGAAATGTAAAAAGAGGGAAAAATATCTACTTGATGACTAAATAGATCAAAAAGCTCTTTTGGTTGAAGAAGAAATTGATTGGGATGAATACTCTAAAGATGAGGAACTTTCTTGTCCTAGTGACAAGGAATGCTTATGGTAAATAATTCACTTTTTGGAGGAAGGAGGAACAAGAGAAAGGAGGAATTTGAGGGCCTCTCTTCAATCATCAATGATGGGGTCGCATATAGCACCAGTGGTACATTTTAATAATATTTTCAGTTTTTTTCTTTGAGCATGGCTTTGAGTGACGTGTGTAGAAATAAAACATGTTCCTTGTCAAAGATTGAAAAGAGGAGGATGTACATTTTGGATGCTGAGAACATTTGTTTACAGAAGGGAAGCTTCTACGTATGATCCTCTAACTATCATACGGTCCTCTAACTACCGTAATTTATTGGAAGACAATCATCCAATGAATAGATTCGCGTGGAGAGGTGATCATGATCAGCTTATGAGCTAGAGAGGTGATCATGTGCAACAAGATCCATACAATAAGATTCAGTAGCAATTGCGGAAGTCTCTCATACTCATGTTTTCAGATGCTCCCATGTTCACACTAAGGAAGTGAACGTTAGAAATATCTATGTTATAGTGTGAACATAGAATATTATGTGAGTGATTATATTATCTAGGATAATATAATATGTGTTGTAATAATTAATTACATTATTGTAAATGTAATTATGAGTGGGTGAGTAAATATTATTTTTGTGAGAAAACAATATCTCACCTAAAATAACATGGAGTTGACTATGATACCTTCCCCAGAAATAATGTCACCCAAGTACTAAACTTATGATTGGATAAAAGGAACACTTCGCGAGGTTCCCGTATAGATGCTACTCTTGAAAAAAATCTAGAACTTGGAAATTTTTCTCCTTGTGCTCCTCATGCATGCATGATTAAATCAAAATGTCATCAAGAAACATGAGCACGAATCCATCCAAAATTGTCCTAAACACCCCATTAATCAAACTATTAAATACTGCAGGGGTGTTTGTCAGACCAAAGGGTACCACTATGAACTCATAGTGGGCATATCTCATGTGGAAAGTTGTCTTGTGGATATCTTCCTCCGCAATCCTTAGCAGATGGTAGCCTGACTTAAGATCTATCGTAGAAAATACATTAGCCCCCTTCATCTAATCAAGTAAATCATCTATCCAAGGAAAGGGGTAATGATTCTTGATTGTTACTTTGTTCGATTGTCTGTAGTCCACACAAAAAAGCAAATATCTATTCTTCTTCTTTACAAAAATGACATGTGCACCTTAAGGAGATACACTAGGATGGATTAGGCCTTTATCAAGAAGGCCCTCTAACTACAAATTGAGATCACATATCTTAGGTGTGGTCATCCTATGGGTAAGTGCAAGTTGGTGGACAATTAAGTGGACATAAAAAACTCAAAATTTATGTACCACGATTGCGGAATTATTTTCATAGGTGTGGTGATTTCTGAACCTAAAATTGGGATCATGGTTTAAAAGCGCGATCACAGTTTTGAACTGCGATTGCGGTCCTTTGAGACAAAAAAAACAAACCTGCGACTCCTCATTTTCTCCCATTTTCCCCTGTGAACTGCAATTTCTCCTAGACCTTTGGCAGTCGAGCTTTGAATTGCTCCTAAAATTTCTCCTCAAACATCTGGATCACGAAAGTTTTAACAATGCCACCAAGATGAAGAGGCAAGCCCTCGATTTTGATCAAATTTCTTTCATTTTAGGTTTTTTTTTGTGATTTTCATAGGTTTTTCAATTTTTTATTTATATATACAATTTTTTTTATTTTTTTCAGTTGCTCGGAAAGCTCGTAATTCTATAAAATGTCCAAATATTCCTCAAAACCCACATTCCTCAAAACCCTCCTTCAAATGTAGATCCGCATCATGTGGATCATTCTATCCCCATGGAACCAACAGGAACATAAGCTGATATCATTAGAAGAATCTAACAAAATAAAATTACCATTGCGAACCTTATTCAGACTATAAGACAAAATCATGCCACAAATTTGTCCTACATGAGTTTATCCAACACATTACAAACATTGATTGGCGAAGTCGACTCTGCAACCAACCAAATAGATATATGGAATACCTTTAGAGGTGATTGTAGGTGGTGGTATGCGGATAAATTATCCCATGCGGTCATAAAAGAAAAAAAAATTGCAAAATACCACATACGTGCACTATTTACTTATCTGAGAATCGATGCCCCCCGTCCCTACTTGCAAATGATTCCCAATCCATTGGTGCCATGATGACAGAATAAAGAACAATTTTTGGGACTGATGGAGGATGGTTTTTGATTATCCACCATGTAACAACAATGAGGTTCCTCTCTATTTTTTAAAGAAATTATATTACAAGTTCGTGCTTGATGAGGTTCCAAATTATTTTGACTTTTTTAAGTTTTATGGGTGAGGAGGTGGCTCTGCACAGAGTAGACATGGTGCACGCATTGGTCAACCAAGGATCTCCCATGCCCCAAAACCCCCACAGCCTTCAATTATCCCTCCTACAATGAAGGAGGTTGTGTAGATTGACACACTACATGCATTAAGGGAGCTCACTGACACTTTGACCCAACATAGTGACCAAATTACATCTGGTAATGTTGGTGGAGGTGTCAGTTCTAGCACACCACACCATTATGGATCATGTGGTGTCGTATGCACTGTGGGCGAGACATCATTTGCTGGACCACATGATTTATTTTCTCTAGATGAGACGATGGCGGATATTTTTGGAATTGGTACAAATTATCTTGGTCTTTCATAGGTAAATGTAATACACACACACACACACAATAGTTTAATTCATTTGATATTTTAATATATATGTATTTGATTACGTCATGCACATACATGTAAAAACTATTTTTTTAATTTTAAACAAGAGCCGATGAAGGACACATCCGGCGTCGACATGCTAGCTACTGCAGTTGGGCATGTTACAGATGTAAGTTTCAAGTTGTACTTACATTTCAAATTTCATTTGATTGCACTTTTATTATTATAATGTTTCACGTGTACATGTACATATTAATATGTTTATCTTTTATACATAGGAGCTTGGAGGGTCATCATCTGCTCTGGGCATTGAGGCTACTAGCATGCCTCATGTAAATTTTACGCAGGTTAGTTTCTCATTATAATTTTTTTTCTAATTGTGGAATTTTAAATGTGTATCTACTATTGTAGGAATTTTGGAGACTCAAGTAGTATCAAAGCTTCCCTAGAAGATCATTAAACCTAGATTCCTTGTTTTGTTACTATTAGCAAATTAATATGTATTGGTCTATTATGTGTTGATTATGCTTTGGGTCTAATTTGTGGTAGTCATGTAGATTAATATTGACATGTACATGTTTTTTGTATAGCTTATGACTGCCAGAGAGACTCCTCCATATATGCAGACTGTGGAGGCTGATGTAAATATTGTTATAGCATTTGTAGATCCACTAACTGAGGTACAATTTTTTAAATTTGTTAAATTTTGGAAGAATTTTTTCTTATTACTTAAATCTACAATATCAAATTTTGTACATGAAATATTTAATTTAAACTATTTATTTGTATGTAGCTTACCCCTCGTGAGTCTACCGTTGACTCTGTGATGCGTCGATGACAAATTGATAGGGATCATGATATTGTGGTAAGATTTCACATGCATTAACTAAATTCTAAGTTTTTAAATTTTGAATGTATTTTAAAAATTTGGGTGTTAAAAACTTGTTGTTTATGAATGTGCAGGCTAAGTTGCAGGCCTGCTTAGAGACACCTAATACCACACGGATGAAATCCGTAGTGGCATCTACCTCCACTACATCCCTAGGTTGTGGACATGCTTCTTCTAGCAGCACGAAGAGAGGGAAAATGTTTCATGATTAGATTCATATGATCTAGATGTATAGATATACATATGCCATCTGGTCCTAGTTCATGATTCTTCATATAGTCTATGTATATAGCCTTATGCGACCACATGTGGTCCTATATGTATGACACACTTAGTTCGATACATGTTATGAACTTATATTTTCAGAGACACGTCAAACACACTTAGTTTGATACATTATATTTGTGTTGGTTTTCATAACGATATTACTTCTATGTTTGATTTGATTTCATTGCACATGATATCATTCTATGTATGTTTTCATAACCATATTAGTTCTATATGTCTGATTTGATTTGATGGCCTCAATTATGTGACCATTATGGATATGATATATGATATGTTAAATGTTATTGTTAAATGATATATGATATATGATGTTATGTTATATAATGGTTTTGAAGGTTCTTGGGTGGAAGATCATTTTTTTCAAGAGATACAACTGTGGACTTATATCAATTTTCTTATTTTAAGCACGTGGTTAACACACTCCAAAGTGGGACAAAAAGTACACAATTAAAAATGGTCTTGAGGTATTTATTACAATTCATTTTATATTTTTTTAGTGTACTTACAATTTATTTGTTAAGTATTAGTCCAAATTAAACTTGTTATTGATGTGTGTAACAATAAGGTCCTAATTTGAATTTGCTTGTAAAACAATACAGAAACATTGTAGAACTTAGTTGACACAAGATATGAAAAAATATTTTAAAGAATCTATTGTGTATTTACATGCTTTAAAAAGAGATCATTTAACAATCATTAGAGTATTTACATTGTAATGTGTTAACCTTGTTGCAATCTCATTAATGCTATCCAAACAGCATGAGAAGTCATGCCCTGGGAGGTCGTGGTCCAGCAAACTGTCACTGCCAACGCGTTCAATTAGGGGTGTATATGTCTTTGGGTGCTATGGAGGGATCTAAGGAGGACCGGTTTGGAGTCATACTACCCGATCTGGAGCCTTCCTAACATTCCTTGAGCCTTCGTGGTATAATTGTTTACAAACTATCTTTTCTAGGCAGTCCTTGGAAATGAATGGAGACGAGTAGTGAGAAACCATGCCTTGGGATGTCATGGCACCGAACCAAATATGCCAACATGTCTAGGTGGACAAGTGAATGCTAGAGGCTCAGGCTTCATTCCGGTGCATGACAACGTCGTTGCTTTCGGGCTACTTTGTTCAGGCGTAGTCCCTTAAGAGCCATGAGACCAAACAACCGTTCAACTTCAACGGGTGACTAATCAAACTATGTGGCAGCTAGAGATGTCTCGTTAAATTATACACCTTGGCATAGGGACCCTCTACTGTCTCAATATTTTCTGTCTCCAATCGGTGCTCTCGCTGCCCTATTATTTGAATACACGTGAAATAGTGAAGTTTGAGCCAGTGTAAGGCTGTCAAACGTTATATTTTGAAAATGGTGGGTCAAGGCACCAAACCAACTATGCCAACACATCTAGGTGGCCAGGTGAATGCTAGAGGAGGCATCGTTTTGGTGCGTGACAACATCATTACTTCTGGGCTACTTCGTTCGAGCGTAGTCCCGTAAGAGTCCTGAGACAGAAAAACCGTTCAACTTGGACAGGTGACTAATCAGACTTCATGGCACCTAGAGACATATCATTAGATCCTACACCTTGATGTAGGGACCCTCTGAAATAGAATGTATCAGTTTTTTCTATCTCCAATCGGTGCTCTCGTTGCCATATTGTTTGAATACGCTCAAAATAGAGCAATTTGGGCCAGTGTAAGACTGTCAAACGCTATATTTTTCAAATGGTGGGTCGTGGCACCAAATTGACTACGCAAAAATGTCTAGGTAACCATGTGAATGCTAGAGGAGGAATCATTCCGATGTTGGAAAATGTCGTTGCTTCCGAGCTACTTCGTTCGGGTGTAGTCCCTTAAGAGCCCTGAGACCAAAAAACCATTCAACTTTGACGGGTGACTACTCGGACTCCGTGGCACCTAAAGATGTCTTATTGGATCCTACACCTTGGCGTAGGGACCCTCTACATTATCCTGTCTCAGTTTTTTCCGTTTCCAATCGATGCTCTCACTGCCCTATTTTTTACAAACGCATGAAATAGTGCAGTTTGAGCCAATGTAAGTCTGTCAAACGTTGTATTTTGCAAACAGTGGGTCGTGGCACTAAACCGATTGTGCACATGCATATGGATGGTCTTGTTAGCACTTGGGGAGGCATCGTTTTGGTTCTCTAAGCTCCCACTGCTTCTGGGATACCTCCTCCGGAGTCAAGAACCCCCTCCACAGGTACATAAATCATTGTTAATTACTTCTCTTTTCTTGTAAAACAATGAAATATTCTCTTAACTTCGAGAATAAAAAATTCTCTACTAACAGTGCCAACCACATGAACGTGGAAGCTTTTCTAGCACCACTAACCTGCATAAAAGTGTTAGTCAAAGAAATTTAAGTTTCAAATCAAAACCATACTAGATATATACAAAATACACAAATTTAATGAAATATATGAACTTGAATCTATAAATAACAAATTTAAACAATTCAAAGAAAAATTATATATCAGACAAGCTCAGGTAAATTCATTCCAATGTTCGCTATCAGGATGTGAAAGTGTCCAAGCTTTTTTGGCACCACTAACCTACATAAAAATGAACTAGTCAAAGAATATTAAGTTGAATCAAAACCATGTATACTAGATATATACAAAATACAAAAATTTAAAAACTTATTATACAAAATACTAGATATATAAAAAATACACAAATTATTTGGTTGAAAAATTTAAACACTTCAAATAAATTATATATACCAGACGTGAGCATGTAAATTCATTCCAAGGAACCATCAGGATCGGATCTACTCTGAATAGCAGACATGATTTCTTCATGATCTAACTCTCGAACCTTCCAAAGAATCTTGTTATTAGGCCTTCCTCGATATCTATACAACTGAATATTTGTGGCTAGAACTAGTTGTGAATATAAGATTATTTTCCTATGTGTCTTAAAGTGTTCTAAAACCCAAATAGAGGAGATTTTTATTGGATACCGTCGAAGCCAGATTCGAGTAACTACCACTGATCCTATAGGGTACTCAATATTTTTACCATCTATAACAGGAGAAGTCAAATTCTTTTTTTCCTCGATGCAACGATATAAGAAATAGTTTGTTCCTTCTTCATTGTCGTCTGTCACAATAACTGCAAACAAATGTCCTACAAATAAACAAAGGTTTCAACTCAAATTTAAATTACATATTAAAATTTCAATGGACATAATTCAATACAAAATTTTTGAATAACCATTTACCTTGTCACACCAAAATTGAAATTTCATCAAAGTCCTTGGATTTTGTAACTTCATCTACAGAAACAAGTTGTAATGCCTGTGGAGGTTGATAACTAGGAAATGGAGTTAGAGGCGTACAAATCTATCCATCCACCCATTCTTGTGAATCACACTCATCAGTGACAAATTCAATACAAGATGCACAAAAACATGCCAACTTTCTTGTTCATGTGGCCCACGAAGTAGTGTCTGAGCTACAAAAAAAGTGCATATCACTAGACCCTGTGAGTGTCATACAATCCTCGTAGTTAACATTTTTTTGTTCCTCTATCAACTAAAAATATCTGCGAACTGTTGAATTTTCTTGAGAACCTCAAGCCATGTTGTCAATACACTATTCCACTATGTTCTTTGCATCTTTTAATTTAGCACCATCTTTGTACTTCAACTCTTCTCTTGCAAGAGCTCTTTTCACACATGCCCCTACACTGTCATTCTCTCCTTTTCCACGTCCAACCTTAGTGAAACTCTAAATATGTTACACACCCATCTTGACATGCATCCTGTGCATCCAATAAAACATTCGTGTATTCTTAAACTAAGATGTGCAATTATCTGACCATATATAATATTTTTTGAAGAGGATGTCCCTATCAGACAAGTTTCTATAAAATAACTTGAAACACCCTTGCAAAAATTCAGTAGAATGAGTACGATTATCACTGATATAAAAGTGATACTCTCTAAAAAAAATTTGATCATTCTCTGTACTGTCAGGAGAATGTATAAATGCTATATGCACAAAAAAGGTAACTTGTACTGAGTTGTAATATTGTGATTGAACCTCCGTTTGTGGTTGCAATGTGTAATTCTCTGCAAAATCGACAACTGAAACAATAATACCAATAGGAAATGTGTCCTTACATATCTTGAACTATTCATCCAACCATTGAGCTCTGTGTGTATGCCTAGCATGCTCATAAAAAATTTCATCCTTAAATTTGCTCATAAATTGAAAAACAGGCATATGTTCTGTAACTAGCTCACATCATTTAGACTCTTTTCCATCTTTCAAATGGTATGGTACTAATTGATATTTATTAAACTCAACTAAATTATGTCCTATTGTACCTTCAATTTTCTCATGGATGCAACTTTCTAATTTAGGTAATCCACCTCATGTACCACAACTTCCATCTAAACAATCTTGACTATAATTTTTTTTTCCAACTTCTCTTTCACAAAATATTGTAGGTATGAAATCCTTGGAAGATATTGGTGGAAACTGAACACCACATTCCCATAACATAGTTTCAGAATAAAAATTAGAATGAATACGTAAAAATTTAGCATAATGCATCTCTAATTCAACATGTTGCCTACAACAACAAGTGGTGTGAGCGTGGTTGATTTTCACATAGAATGGTTTTAACATTTCAAAAAAACATTGACTAATTTTAATTTCTAGATGCTCTTGTTCAAACTTACGAAAAAATTGAGTTTGAGTCATATCTAAGAAATACTTTGGATGCGGTTCATGATTAGTAGAACCAACTCTCCGTTTTACAATATCTCTTGTATTAGGTGAAACTATGGTATTATCATGCCAAAATTGAATAACAATGTTTCTTATAGCATCAGATTTATCTGTTTCCTTACGTGGTGATCTAGCCGAAAATGCCCAAAAATTGGTGTTATTGAGTGATTAAAGGATATTACATCTTTCAAATTATTTCATTAGAATTTTTCAATTAACTTTCAACATTCACCTTATTTTCGTAATCAAACGTTATTTTTTATTGATTCACTTACAACACTAGTAGCAAGTACACGTCGCACAATATTACTATCCCTAGTGTGTTTCTTGACACCAACAGTGTGATATGCATCTTGAAATTTTTCAACAATTGTAGAGGTTTGACCACGTATATTAGATGTTATCAATCCTAAGGTGTTTAATGTAGGTCTCATTTTAATCAATTTCATGAAACTAACCAACAAATGACATCGTTGGGAATCATTTAAAATTTCAAAATGATTATCCTAAATTTTAGTGGATTTTCTTTTGATTTTCGATTCAAAACGTTTGTCAGACATTGGTTTCAAAATGTTTTCATGAATTTCAATAAAATAATTAGGTTTCTAACATAAAATCCTAGGAGGTGTTTTTGTCAAATTTTTCTTGTCTACAGTTTCAACCTAAATTTCCTTATTCACATTTTCATTGTCTCTTTCAATTTCAACATTAAGTACATCATGAGTATTTAATTCTTCTTCAACATTGACAATAAAAACATCTTCATCACGAGTATTTAATTCAACTTCAACATTGACAGTAGAAAAAATACTTGGTTCCTCATTGCTTGCAATAGTAGGGGTTAAAGATGAACCTCTTCTTGATTCACGAAGATTCTGCATACACTCAACACTTTGAAATCTGTTTGCCTCTAATTCGTCTCACATTGTTTTACTTAATGAATTCCTTTTTTGACTTCATTTATTGTATCCCATGATGTTTCTTTCAGTGATAAGAAAAATGTGCAGAAAGTGATAGAATTTCACAGTAGTTCATACGGTAAGATCAAATTGTAAAAATCACATGGAAATTCAAACATTGGGATTTGTGTAAATATGATTTAAGAACCACGATCGTTCTTTATAAACTGCGATCATAGTTTATAAAGTGCGATCACATTTTACAAACCACGATTGCGGTTCTATCTATACCATTAAATCTAACCCTAAGGCTCGGGAAATCTTTGTTTTTCTCCAAACAAAGCTATGAGAGGTCATTATGGCTTGTAAAAAGTAAAAAATAAATTAAATTTTCTCTTTCGCAGACTTGAACCATGCTAAAAAACTGAAAACATTTCACAAAAATGGTGGCATCGAGTAGGGGAGACTGTTAACTTCCTAGAAATATTGATTTTAAAGTGAATAGAATAATATAAATATCATTTTATAATTTTTACTAACAATAGGTCTTTAAGACAATTTTTCCCGTGAATGTTCATGTCTACGTTTAAGACTGCAACTTTTGTTTCTCTTATCAAAATGTGATAAAACTTATACCATCCCAAACATGGAGAAATTCTATACACATTAAAAAAAAATTGATTTCGATATTTTTTGATATAGTTATGGCGGGCAAATGGAAAGTGCTCCGTTTTCTAAAAAAATTCAGACCACTTTCACGGAAAAAAAAAAATATTGCTCGAAAAAATACAAAATAAAATCCATCTTAAGATAGACAATGACATCTAAATTTTCACCAAATGAAAAAAAAAAGATTTGGTCATCCAAATCGCGGGCAAACGGACTCTACAATCTTATAGGTTTTTAAAAAAAAAACCAATTTATATAATTTTGAGTGTTTAATATAGCTAAATTTTTCTGTTTTTAAAAAAATATTAGTAGTTTAGAAACTATATTCCGGATGCTACGATTCATATTTATATAATTTTTTCTAATTTTGAGTACACGTATTGCTAATAATCCATACAAGTTGAGATTTCACTATTTGTTGTGATATAACATCCACTTATGACCCCTTTTTTGTACACTGACTTGCTTCACTTACCCTAATATGGTGCGCGTGAGATAGAATCCGGTCTCAGAACCAAATCAATATGAAAATCTATCTCATGTGGGGGAGGTAACCCTGAAAACTCACTAGGAAAAACATCTGAAAACTTATTCAAAATGGGGTGGTCACCAAGTGATGGTCCATGAGTCTCATCCTATGATCGGTCACTAACAGTGATGGTGTATAACTGACAACCCCATCTCGTGCACCGCTTCAGATGCATAGTGGATATTGTGTGAATAGAGATGGGTCTCCTAACTCCAACTATCATTGACTCAACTCCCAAATAGTCTGCATAAGATATAAACTTGTTATAACAATCAAATCTAGCTCTCTGTGTAGACAACCAGTCCATGCCCAAGATAACTCCATAAGAACCCAAGGGAATGATAGTAAGATCCAATGTCATGGTGAAGGGTCCTAAGTCCACCACACACTCCTTAACTAAGGATTCCACTGAGATTTTGGCTCAAGAAGCCATCTCAACATCCCAACTAAGGCCATTCTTAACTGCCACTAGTCTACGTCACTCTACTAAAGATGGAGAAATGAAAGAATCTGAAGATCCTAAATCAAATAAGATAGGGGTAGAAATACCACCAATGATACATGTGGTCTCAATCATCGTGCCCTGGTGCTCTTCCTGGCGGTTATCGACCGTATCATAAATCATTTAGCTCCTGGCCATGTCACCAAATATAGGATCAGAAATAGGTTCCTTACCTTGATTAGCATTGTCCTAAGGGCACTCTATCCAATGATGACCATGCACACTACACTGATAGAAACTACCTGGTCCTCTCCACTGAAAAGATACTCCTCCAGGTGGCCTGGTAGTCTATGTTGTAGAACATGATGATCCTACCCTAGATCTGTGTGGGTGTTACATTGGACATCCTCCAGCTGACTGTTCTTGAGGTGGAGCCTATGTCCTATTGGGCCCCCCTGTTAAAGGTCCCATACTATGCCATCTATGAGAATCATGGTGTTGTGGAGGTCAAAAGGGTGGTTGAGTCTGCTACTGCTACTACTGAGGAGGAGGCCTAATGGAAGACTATTTTGAAGTGTGTCTGCCATGAGGAGGATGATTTGATCCCCTCGATCTACCATCATGCATCTGTTGTATAAAAATCCTCACTCTCTTTCAAGCCTGCTGAGTCTTCCCCTTGGTTTCTTGTGCAATGTAGGCCTTCTCCACATCCTCTGATAGTTTCTGCAGATAATGAATGCACAGTGCCCCACCTAAGTCTGAGTTCAGGCCCCTGATGAACCTATGAAACCTAACCTTCTCATCCTGAATGTAGTCTACATATTGAATTAGATAAAAAAACCGACCCTTATACTCTTCTACCCTCATCGATGCGTGTCATAGATCATGGAACTCATGGATCTGTTGCTGTATGAATCTTTTAGATATGTATCTACTCTTGAGACACTCCTCTAAGACCTCCCAAGTAACTATCTCAGAATCTACTTGGAACGTTTTCTCCTCAGTCCTCCACCAAACTCTTGGTCCATATCTCAGAAGGTGGATAATAACACGAGCTTTCATGTTGCTAATAAAAGGAAATAACTTGAAGCATCTTCTCAAGCTAACCAAACATACCTCAACCTAAAATCCTGTTGTGTCTCCATTAAAATGAGGTGGGTGTAACTTCGATATCTCTCTGATGTGATCTACCGTTGTCGACTGTCGGCCCATAGGTCTCTCCACATGATCATCCCTCATCCTAGAGCTCCTAGATATATCTATGTGCCCCTTAAATCTATCTATGTGCTCTCTAGGTGGTGACTCATGTCCAACCGACTCCACGTGGGAGTTCTCTACCCTATCCTCGGCACTATGATGTGAAGGTGCATGAGCCTCCACTGATAGCTCTTTGTCCTGTCTGATAATTCACCCTCTTAAGGATCCTTTGCGTAAAACGACATTAATATCCTCTAGTATGTAGTATCTGAGGCAATATAGCTACTCTTGCTTGATCTGGGGATGGTAGATCTAGGTTCATGTGTAATAAACCCTAGTCTATTTTGTGCCTCCTATATAGACCAAGATGAGAGTTAGTTTATCATCATCTAGGATTTGATTAAGTTTTCTAAGTTTTAAAATATCATGCAATGTTATGTGTTCAAGGTTTAGAGTTGTGTTAGATTTACTTGTTGTGTTTTGTGTTTCCAAGGGTGCCTAGAGTCCAAGCGTTGAACCCACGGCTCTGATACCAAGTGTAACGCCCAAAAAATTATACTCTTAAATCAAATTATAAACTTATAATTTAATAGTCAAAATGAAGGTAAATTTTTTATTTTTATTTTTTTTGAAAAGGGTTTGCAAGGTTAGACATTATCCCCAATTAATAAATTTCACGATTAAGGTTTCTAGATGACCTTACGGAAGATGGATTTAAATTCATAATTAAATGTTATTAATTTACTTCCTAAAATATTTACAGTTAAATTTTTTTACTATGTTCCATTAGTTTACTTAATTACCATGCACCAAGTTTACTTTATTTCCAATAACAAAAGTTTAACTATTGAGTCTAGCCACTAAGTGGCCTCATTCACCCCATTACCCAAGCACTTTTATTTAAATTTCATTCCCAAAAAAATACCTCCCACTTGAGTGATGTAGGGTTTAATCTTAGCCATTAGACAAAATCTATCATAGCCGTTGGATTTGGGTTTCCCTAAATATCCTTATGGGTTTATTTTTATTTCTATTTTCCCCAATTTCATCCTCATTTGTTCATTCTTGTTTTGTAGGTTTGGAGGAGGAAAAAGAGGAGAAGCCATGAAAGAAAGAAGTGAAACCATGGAGAAATTTCCTTAGTTCAAGTTGCAAATGGAAAAAACTTCATCCATTCTCCTCTTCATAGTTTAGATTATTCAAGGGTTTTCTATTGTAAGATTCCTCATTTGCTTATTGTAGAGATTCCACTGTGTATTTGGTTTTGCTATTTAATATAAACATTCTATAAGTTCAATATTTGGGGAAAACCCCATTTCATTAGATCTATGAAATTTCACACATTTTGATGTCCATAAGAGGATTTATATGCTTAAACAATTGAATTTTATCATTTACTAGTTTCTGGTAGTTTTATTTTAAATATTTGAAGCTTATATTTTAATTAAATTCGATCTATATTTTTCACATTCGTCATTATTATTTTTCTATCAAAAGTGATGAAACCACCTCCCTAAACATGTCGGAAGTCTTGTGACCTCCACCATGCCTAGTGGGCGGTTCATCGACCACCGCTCTACGCTGGGTGTAGGTTATGTTTCCTGAAAACAGAACCTTAAATTTGATCATTTTAAAAACTATTTTCTACTTAGGTTCGTTTCTAAGACAACATTAACTTTAATTAAGTTGTTTATAATTCATTAGTTGATAGGTTGATATCATATCTTCATTTCTAGACTTACTTTACTAAGTACATACCTTTTTCCATTCAAACATACAACCTTCAACAATATGAAATGTAAGTCCTTTTTATTAAACATACTTGGAATTTCTCTTTCCAACCACACAATATAAATATGATAATTACAAGTTGTAATAACATTGTTTTGTAATACAATAATTTCAAATCCCTTTTCTGACAATAAAATTAGTCCTTTCCAACAATGTATAAGATAAAAGTTCTTTTTACTTTCAACTAAATTACTACAACTTGGAATAAATGAAATGCAAAATACTTTCTTTTAAAGATAAAAAAGTTACAATCTCCCACTCTAGGTGGGAACAATATAAAATTTTACAACATGGAGAATTCATCGAACAAGGTGAAAACACACAAGTCTTATTTCCAAGTCATCTCTCAACTTCATAGCTTCTAAATTGCATCCTTCAACTCTTCAAAACTTGAATCACCATACAAATAAAGGGGTATATGCGACGCTCTTCGCCCAACCTATAATCTAATAAGAGGAGAAGCCATCCCCTTACTGGCCCTCGATCCCCAACCAAAGAACAATATGGGGTATTATGCCACATTTGACAACTTTTACAAGATTCTTCTACAACAAGCATTCCACAAGATAACACATTCAAATAACACATTCAAAGAATCCATTCAAACAAAACAACAATTTCCCCAACAAGTGAAATATGCTTGACTACAACAAGCCAACAAGGAGCAATGGAATATGAGCATAACCTCATTTCGTATCCCAAGTGATGTAGGAGTTCCACCAAAAATCTTTCATGTGCATAGTTGAAAAACATAATCAAATCCTTATTTCTACACTTACAAAATGTAAAATATATCCATGTTATCATTTTCACTCCCCATAGGTAGAACTCAAACTCACACTCCCTCCAAAATGCATGTCTCACATCTCCCTTTTCCCTTTCCAATGGTCCCATAAATCCATCTCCCACACAAAACTTAAGGAAAACTACTCAATCACAATCAACATGACCACAACACTCATACAATATACAAAAAAACATAATTTATACATCAAAAAAATATTAATACAAAAATGCCAAAATGGAGGAGAGCCTGCCTCTCCATCAAACTTCCAATTCATTTTCTCAACAAGCTTTAGAATCCTCCTCACCAAGCTTAATTCAAGATGTAACTCAAAGTGAAAACTCGGAGTATGAAAAACAAGACCAAATTTAAAAAGTGCAAGAGAAGAAAATAAGGCAAGTAACCCAAAATCCATCAAAATCATCTAATTAATAGAAAAGGGATGTGAGGGATATGAGGTGGCTCCATATAGGATGTCACGTCATCATCCCTCCATTCCAACACACAATTCAAACACCAAGCCCAAAACAATTAAATGCACATTTAAGACTTATGACATGCACACATTGCACTCCAACTTGCACACCATGCTTATCAAGGATAAACTTAAATGTTGCAAGTAACAAGTGCAATTATTTACCCTTTTTACACTAAAAAATGCGTTAAAATGGTCAAAATTTGTCCCATACTTCAGAAGTAGGGTTGGTAGGATATTTTGAGATGTTAGGGACAAGGTTAACTTAAAAGTGGTGAACAAGGCCAAATTCGAATTTGGGAAGGATGGTACACACCACCTAAATGCATTTAATGAAATTTGCATCATGCAACTAACAAGGACTATCTTGCCCACATGTCATATATTCCTTTTTTGTTTAAATTTAAGCTAAATTAGTTCATTAAGATACATTAGCAAGTGTTAATAAAGCAACAATATTTCCCCAAATAATTAAACACATGCACAAGAAATTAACAACAAAAATAAAAGAAAGGAAACACATTACACCCATGGCCACATCAATGAAGTTTCCCCCCCATGGGAACCTCCTAACAAAGCATGCAACAACACAACATAATATTATACATAAGTTATCAAATTTTGGCCATGTTGCACAACACCCGACATCATTCCGTGGTTGGTCCCCTATCCCCCTTTCGATGTATGTGATAAAATTTCCTACAACATAAAAAAAAATACCTCTCTGGCCTTACGGCTGCATCAACTACATGCAAAATAATATACATATAAACATCAATAATCGTCATCTAAAATTAGAAATTCTATCATCTATCATCATACAATTTAATTTGATTTTAACATCCATTAAATCATGATTCTACTCAAAATATTCAACATAGGCTATGCATCTAGAATGTGACATATTAGTATAAAATCAGAATACTACAAATCAACATATATATCTGTCAATCATCGTCATATAGTGCATCACAATCAAAATGTAAATAAAAACATATCAATAGTCCAAATATCTTGATATTATATCATCGATTGATCAAGATATAATAATCAAAATGTCTAAGTATCAATCCAACAATAATATCATCATAATGAAAATAGTGTTGAAGAGGAGTGGGCACTACATATTCAAAGATAAATCCTACATGAAAAAATATGAAAAATAATAAATCATACAAGGTTTCAAAGGACATGTTTTCAAATGCCAAATTTAAACCATGGATTTGATTCTAAGTGCATTTATTAGATATATCTAGTTACATTTCATCATAGCCTCATGGACAACTATACAAGTATCAGTCTCTTTTGGAGTATTGGTACATTTATTAGAAGGTTATGAGACCTCAAATAGTTCACAAAACCATGGTTTTGTTTTGTATCATGATATGATTTCACGAGTTTCTTCAGTATCATACTTTATGTATATGTGTATATCATGATACCCTAACTGCTCATGATACCATAGTTCAACACAATTTATAATGTCAACACTCTATTAAGTAGTTTCATAATACCACTAACTCATGATGGACTAATGAAAATATATGATTTAGTTGTAGTGTTTTATCTAACATCTTCATCTTCCTCCTGTTGGTGCTCAAAATAGTCTCGCCCCATTTTTCCATTAAAATCTATCAACTTATGGCCTCTGCCATATTTTATCCCCACGTGTTGTGCCTGAGAAGTCTCTGCCTTCCTTTTGTTGCCATAACAAATCCTTCCTGGGCCAAGGATCACAAATGGATCCATAATTGTGTCCTTATTTCTCTATTTATTTGGAAAGGGTCTGTAATTAGGGTCCCCGAGTTCTCTGTTCATCTAAAAGTTCGGGCTCTCCCATTCTTTCCATTTTCCACAGTCAGGATTTGGTTTCCTTGTCATTTTTGCCCTAAAAACTTGAGGAAAAATGAATGGATGTAGCTTGGAGGAATGTATTTGAGCCTTGTAACATTTCTAAGTTCTCTGTACTTGGAGAAAATTTCATCTCCAGGCTCAAATGGTGGTTTTTCTACATTTTATGGTTTGACGGGCGTTTCTCCTAGTCAAATTTACATATTTGCATCAACAAGAAACATGGCCTCTTTTGGTTGGACGTGGCTAAGTGGGGCACTCTAAAAATTCTATGGATCGTCTTGACCCAAAACTTGTCCACGTGGAGGAACGATGCTCATTTGAAGATTTTCTTTTTGGTTTGGCTTTGGAGTTGAGCCGGGAGGACACATGGAGGTTTCTGATACTTTTCCCAAACTTAGACAAAGTTTTATGCAGCTGGTACAATTTGGTGGAATAGGGACACATGGTGAGCTTCCGCTCATTTAGGATTTCCACTTTGGGTCTTTATGTTGAAATTGCGCCATGAAGACACGTGGAGGCTTCTGCCAGGGCTTCCTATACTTAGTCATTTTTCAAAAGTTTTTGAGAGGCCTGGGTTCCTTTGGGGCCTCCACCTTAGGACACGTTTCAGGCTCATTTCTCAAGGGCAAAGGTGAAGAGAAAAATATGAAAATTTTACATTTTTCCAGAAGTTGTAAAAGGAAAAAAGGAACCCACAGGCCCATTTTTAACATTGGATCTCCAACGTGGATGGTCCAAATTCAAAATAGAAATCAACGACAATTATGCATCTGTATCTAATTTTTCTGCCATTTTCACTCTAGAGCTCCTGGGGATGCGTATTCTTATGGTTTTTTATCATTTCTTAGAAGTCTCTTGCACGCCAAATGAAGAGGAACATTAATCTGGTATCCTAGTTTGGTGGGGAAAGGTCTGTAAATGTCTCTCACCATTAATATGTAATCTGACTATCAGATTCGGCCTGATTTTTTCTTTCCTTGGCACGTGAAAGACCTGTTGATATCTGGGTTTGGTGAGAAAAATCCGTGGACGTTCTTTTACCATTAAGATGAGAGTCTGACCTTTAGGCTTGATCTGATCTTCCATTTCTTCTTCCCAGGCACGCAAAGAACCAGATTTGATAGATTAGGGGTGGAAGTGGTTGATGAGTAAAGGGAAAAGTGATCTACCAGAAGAAGGAGTTGAATGCGGGAGATATTCAAAGAGATCTACCCCCTGAGCACCTGACAACTTTTTATAAATCTGATTCTGGGAATCACAATCGAGAATCATGGCGAGCACTGGTACACTCAATGTCTCTGGTTTTGGGGGAAAAGGCTCTGTTGTAAAATGTTATAAATAGGCATGATTTTGCCATGAAAAAGGGTTGGGATTGTGAATGAAAAGTGTTAGAGGTCAGAACTGATTTTCTAAAAGAAAATTTGATAGATCCCGTCTTTCTGAGAAATTATCTAAAGAAACCTATTTATCTCCTTTGTGTTAAATTTGATCATGTCAAGGTGGTTGCGAGTGTACAACCATTGACAAGCTCTGAGATTTTTCGAGAAACTTTCCCCTGCTGATAAGTTTAATCAAATTTGAGTTAATCTGTGTTATTCTTGAGAAAAATTTGTGTTTTCTTCATTTCTGAATGTCTGCAAGTAGTTTTTCTTCATTCCTATTGCATTCTTATTGAAATTTTTGTGAATCACACAAGATCTTGTCCTTGTGATAGTTTAATGGCATTTGCAATTTCATTTATCAGAAGAGCCTTTCATTTGATAGTGAAATAAACAAATTTAAAATCACTGTGACTCCTAGCATGACTATAAGATTGTTTGTTAGCCTTTGAGGTGTATCTTAGGCATGATGAATAGAAACTGATAATGTTTAGTTAAGTTTTCCAATTTGAGCCTTCATTTTGGATCTTGAAGTTTGTGTGAAAATGTGCTGATTTGGGCCTCCATTGAAGCACATTCTGGTTAAAGGAACATCCTAACTACTTTAAAAGCATTTATTGTTCGAAGCTTTCTCATTTTTGTAAAGTTCTCAAATATCTGGTATAATCAACTTTATCCTACTTCACCTCCCACCAAAAATTCATTTAAAAACAACCAATCATACCCATACTACCCCTGTTTGTCATGTGTGTATACAAATGCATAATTTTTACTACCAAAACATGCAGAAACAATCAGGTTTTCATTGTCTTTAGTGGCCTAAACCTTTCCTAGAAAATATCTCCATTATCTAGAGTGACAACTCGTGAGAGTTAGGTTTTGTTGCATTGATCATATTTTCTTCAAGGTCTTCTTAATAATTTCACAAAGAAGGATATCTCCATCTCCTCTCACAAACAACAGGCTACAAAAAGGGTCCTCTCACCCTGGTTGAAAGGCACAACCATAAAGTAGTGAGGATAGGTCAAATCCTCTTGAGGGTGCTACCCATTTCTCCACATCTGAGTGACAAAGAGCAAGATGCATTTCATCCCTGGCTACAAAATGACACACTACATGCTTTGCTTGTCTCTAAGCTTCCTGCCAAACCTGTGATGCTGCTCAGCTTCTGAGGGAGAATCAATTTGGGTACCAACACCTTACTGGCATTGTTGTCGGGGACATTGTGATTGCAGTTCATATTCAGACCCTGGTAAACACTTCTTATATGCTCAAAGTGCTAATACATTTTTCAAACATCATCTGTGTTCGGGCCTGTAAGAAGTATTTTAAAGTTGCTAGTGTTGTGTGCAATTCTTTCAGTTTCCACACCTAGTGCACTAGCTTTCATTGATAAATCTGGGTAAAGAAAAGTCAGATCTTTCCATTTCCAGTTTCTAGTATTGACAGACATTTGACAGATCATATTTTAGTGCATTTGCACAACTAAGGTGGAAATCCTTAGTGGCGAACTCCCTGTTGATCTGATTCTTGATGAGTACCAGTGTCTTAACCTCTGTCAAGTGAGATTTGTTACTAATCTTTGCAAAGCTGGAAGGAAGAAGATCTTTCTTTGCTAGGGATCCTGCTAGGACATTATTTCCAGAGCTAGGAAAAACAAAGTCAGAAGGAAGAAAATCCTGGAGAGTTGTTGGAGATCAGCAGACAAGAAAAGGGATCTCCATTGATGAAAGTGATCGGCCTATCATTGAAGACTGCCATTCAAGTGCTTTTGAATCAGGTAGCCTCTTTGTGGAATTGAATTCTCCAACTGGAGAGGGGCCTTCATTTGATTTTGAAAAGTTTGCTTCTCATTCTACCCCTGTCTTTTCAGAAGTTGATAGGGTTTTCCAAGAAACAAGGCCTTTAGGGGATATCCATTTTGAAAGTTATACTCTTGTGTTTCAAAGACCCTCTACCCCTTATCAATTTGTCTCCCCTCTAGGGTCACCTCCTCAAAACAACATGGCCCTGCCCCCACCCAGACCTCCATTTGTTGTAAACACCTTTGGTCCTATAAATTTTACAGGGATGGCTGGTTATCCAAATGCAGTTCCCCAAGATGTAAGAAATAGATTACCAAAGTTCCAAGGAAACAACGCTATAACTGGTGATCAACATCTAAAGATTTTTATCAATATGATGGAAGACTTTGAGATTGAACATGAAGATGTATATATCAAATTGTTTATCCATACTTTGGAAGAGGATGCAAGGGACTGGTATAAATCTTTTTCAGATAATTCCATTGATTCTTGGACAGAGATGAACAATGCATTTAGATTGCAGTATGGTGATAGAACTGACCCTAGGTTTCTTCTGTCAGAATTTGAAAACATCAAGAAGAATCCTAATGAGTTGGTACATGATTTCAACACAAGGTTTAACAAGACCTTGAGGATATTTCCTGTTAGCTTAAGGCCATGTGATGAATCATGTTTGATCAAATATTCAGATGCATTTGATAAAAAAACTACTTACTACTTGAGGGACAAAAACCCTACTAATTTGAGGTAGGCCTTCACCATGGCTCTGCAAATAGAGAACAACATCAAGGCAATTGGAAAGCCTCCAAAAAGGGAGGGTGTAAAATTAATTAACCTGGAAAAGCCTCAAACAAGTAAGGCTTCTGATTTGGAGGAAGTTGTGAAAACTTTGGTAGGGGCTGTCAAAGAAATATCATACAAATTAGCCCGGGTAGAAAAGGGGATTGGGTAGAGTTCACAAGGTCAACACAAGCAACAAGGCCAAGACAGGTTTACAAATCACCAAAGATCTGATGATAGAGGAAAGGGACCTATTGGATTTGGAAATAAACAGTCCCAGGCCAGGGAAAACAGAATGGTACCTGATCCTTTGGCTTCCAGAGTTACTGTTGTGGAGGAGACAAATGTCATTGACTGGTGTGATAGATGTTTTATGCCTCATGCTCCATGTGTTCAGAGAAATAAGAAGTTGAAGAAGCAGCAGATGATGAAATTGATGATGATGCCTGCATGATGGAGATCCCTGCAAGTTCACCAAGGGAAGCAACTTCAACTGAGGTAATAAGTGCTAGAACTGCTGCTATTTTTTGGGATTGCATCCACTTGGGTACCTCTTCTTCCTCCCTCTCATACTTTAGAAGTAGACACTGTACAAGATTTTGAATTTCCCACTAATGATTTTGAATACTTGAGGGCATTAATGATTGAAAAGTATGATGGAGGAGTTCCTTCAGAAGAAGATAGGCAGCTATTAATGAATGTTGTAGTTGCCCAAGAAAAGGAGCACAATACCAGAAGTAAAGCTGCCAAGGGGCCACAAGCCAAGTCAAAATTTCCATTGCTTACCAAAGAAACCCCAAAGAAAAATGCATCTGGCAGAGAGCTTGTTTCCCCAAGAAAAACTTGTGTTCCTCCCCATGCCCAAACTGAAAAGAATCCCATTCCATCTGATGAATTTTCCAATCTTTCTCCTAGTGTTGCTTTACCCAAATTTGTTCCATATGACATTGCCCAAGTTTTGAGTCAAATCAAAATTCCTGTCCCAATTGTTGAGCTACTTAGGATCCCTGAGCACAAGAAGAGGGCTTTTGAATATTTAGGATTCAAAGAGGAAGAGATCATACAAGGCAGAGATGTAAACAAGGTTGAGATTCCCCTTACTATTGCAGAGTTGGAAAAGCCACAAGTGTTGGAAGAGCTGGGGGAACCACCAGAGGTTTATTTAGGAACTTATTTGGTTAAATCCCAGCTGAATGTGGATCCATTCTTCACTACCCTGGTTATCAAAGACAAGTTGTTACATAACTGTATGTTTGATTCTGGAGCTTCATGTAATGTCATGCCTCTTGAGGTCATGAATGAATTAGGTATCAAAGTAACAACAACATATGGGAAGTGCACTACCATGGACTCTAGAGAGGTGCCAGTGGTGGGATGTGTCAAAGATCTAGTTGTGCAACTTGCATCTTATCCTGGAAGGAACTTAAAACTTGATGTAGTGATTGTTGACTGCCCTGCCAAGTGGGGGATGTTGTTGTCAAGAAAATGGGCAGCAGGTGTTGGTGGTAGTGTGCAAATGGACATGTCTTATGCCACTATCCCATTGAAGGAAACTTGGTGAAATTATATGGAGAGAAGAAGATGATGTACTTGATTGAAGACCCAAGCAATGCATCTTATGAAGTTTTGCAAGAAGATGTTGATCTTAACAACTTTGTGAGTTTTGTGGATTTCAGGGAGTATGAAAGTGTTGAAAACAGAGCTCCTAAGTATGCTATTTTTTCTAGGAATTTGGTCTATGATTCAGCCTTGAAAAATGTTAAAGAATTTGACCTAAACACAATGGAGGAGCTTCAGAGAAAATGGATGGTTTACAAACTGAACAAAGAAGAAAAAGAGGTATATTTCCAGTTGATGAAAACATATCAGAACCTCTTGGCATGGTCATATCTAGCATAAAAGACATTTGGAAATTTCCCTTGATTTGTTTGAAATCAAGGTGAACATCACTATACAGTGTATAGTTTGTTGGTTTGTTTTTCTATCTTTCATGTTTTTTGTTCGTTTTGGCCCTTGGTGGCCTATTTTTGTTGGTTTCTGGGTTCTTTTTTGGGGGATAATTCTGGTTTTGTGCTCTGCAAACTGACTCCTTTGCCCAATGGATATTTTGGCACTTGGTCTACCTTTGTTCTTGTGGCACTCACAGGGAGTGCCCATCCCCGAGTCGGAGCCAATGTTGGTGCTCAAAATAGTCTCGCCCCATTTTTCCATTAAAATCTATCAATTTATGGCCTCTGCCATATTTTATCCCCCCATGTTGTGCCTGAGAAGTCTCTTCCTTCCTTTTGTTACCATAACCAATCCTTCCTGGGCTGAGGGATCATGTATGGATCCATAATTGTTTCCTTGTTTCTTTGTTTATCTGGAAAGGGTCTGTAATTAGGGTCCCCCATTCTCTGTTCATCTAAAAACTCGGGCTCTCCCATTCTTTCCATTTTCCACAGTCAGGATTTGTTGTCCTTGTCATTTTTTCCCTAAATACTTGAAGAAAAATGAATGGATGTAGCTCAGAGGAATGTATTTGAGCCTTGTAACATTTCTAAATTCTCTGTCCTTGGAGAAAATTTCATCTCTGGGCTCAAATGGTGATTTTTCTGCATTTTACGGTTTGACGGGCATTTCTCCCGGTCAAATTTACATCTTTGCATCAACATAGGAATGTGGCCTCTTTTGGTTGGACGCGGCTCAGTATGGGCACTCTAAAAATTCTATGGATCACCTTGAAAAAGGCAAATGGTCCACATGGAGGAACGACGCTCATTTGAAGATTTACTTTTTGGTTTGGCCTTAGAGTTGTGCTGGGAGTGGAGGTTTTCGCTTTTCCCGGACTTAGAAAAATTTTTATGAGCTGGTATAGTTTGGAGAACAAGGACACATGGTGAGCCCGCACTCATTCAGGATCTTCTTTTGGGTCTCTATTTTGAAATTTCACCATGAAGACACGTGGAGGATTCTGCCGGGGCTTCCCATACTTAGTCATTTTTCAAAAGTTTTGAGAGGCCTGGGACACATGGAGGGACCACGCATGTTTGAGGACTGGCCCTTGAATTTATTTTAAAGAAGCACCAGGAGGACACTTGGAGGCCTCCGCTCACTTTGCATTTTTCTTGGACTTTTCAATGGCCAAAGGAGATTGCCTCGGATCCTGACACATGGCGCCTTCCACTGAGCTTTAAGCCTTAAAACAAATTTTTTCGGGCCAGGACACGTGGTGAGCCCATGCTCATTCAAGATCTCAACTTTTGGGGACCATCTCAAGATGCACCATTGTGACGCGTGGCAGTTTGAAAAGTCAAAGGGGTGGGGAAGTGGACCATCAGGGGGTAACTTGGATTTTTTACCTCTTAAGGATTAAAGTATCAAAATGGCCCATTAGCCCGAAAAAGGGAGGTCAAGGTTGGCTTTGAAAATTCAAAGGGGTGGGGAAGTAGACCATCGGAGGTAACTTGGATTTTTTACCTCTTGTTACAAAAGGATTAAAACATCAAAATGGCCCAAACCCGATGGAGAATAGTCAAAAATTTCCCTGGTCAACGGCAGAGGTGCGGACTTCCAGGGGAAATTTGGAAAATTTTCCTTTTGTGGAGAAGGGAGTTAAAAGTAAAAAAGGAAGCATGGTTCCGCTAGGACCCACATCAGAGACTAGAAGTGGAAGGGCGGAGCTGCGGGGAAAATTTGGAAAATTTTCCCTTTTCCAAAAAGGAGGTGAAATAGTAGAATTTGGCCATGGTTCCTTTGGGGCCCACCTTAGGACATGTGTCAGGCTCATTTCTCAAGGGTGGAGGTGCGGAGAAAATGTGAAAATTTTACATTTTTCCAAAAGTTGTAAAAGGAAAAAAGGAACCTGTAGGCCCATTCTAACATTAGATCTCCCACGTGGATGGTCCAAATTCAAAATAGAAATCAACGGTAGTTATGCATCTGTATCTGATTTTTCCACCATTTTCACTCCAGAGCTCCTGGGGATGCGTATTCTTATGGTTTTTTTATCATTTCTTGGAGTCTCCTGCATGCCAAATGAAGAGGAACATTAATCTGGTATCCTGGTTTGGTGGGGAAAGGTCTATAAATGTCTCTCACCATTAATATGCAATCTGACTATCAGATTCTACCTGATTTTTCTTTCCTTGGCATGCAAAAGACCTGTTGATATCTGGGTTTGGTGAGAAAAATCCATGGACGTCTTTTACCATTAAGATGAGACCTGACCTTTAGGCTCGATCTGATCTTCCATTTCTTCTTCCCGGGCACGCAAAGAACCAGATTGGATAGATTAGGGGTGGAAGTGGTTGGCGAGTAAAGGGAAAAGTGATCTACCAGATAGAAGGAGTTGAATGCGGGAGATGTTCGAAGAGATCTACCCCCTGAGCACCTGACAAATTTTTACAGATCTGATTCTGGGAATCATGATCGAGATCATGGCGAGCATGGTACACTCAATGTCTCTAGTTTTGGGGGGGGGGGGAAAAGGCTCTATTGTAAAATGTTATAAATAGGCATGATTTTTCCGTAAAAAGGGTTGGAGGTTTTGTGAATGTTGGAGTGTTAGGAGTCAAAAACTGATTTCCTAAAAGAAAAGCTTGATAGAGCCCATCTTTTTGAGAAATTATCTGAAGAAACCTGTTTATCTCCTTTTGTGTTAAATTTGATCATGTCAAGGTGGTTGCGAGTGTACAACCATTGACAAGCTCTGAGATTGTTCGAGAAACTTTCCCCTGCTGATAAATTTAACAAACTTGAGTTAATCTGTGTTATTCTTGAGCAAAATTTGTGTTTTCTTCGTTTCTAAATGTCTGCAAGTAGTTTTTCTTGTTCCTATTGCATTCTTACATTGAAATCTTTGTGAATTCACACAGATCTTGTCCTTGTGATAGTTTGGTGGCATTTACAATTTCATTTATCAGAAGATCTTTCATTTGATAATGAAATAAACAAATTTAAAATCACTATGACTCCTAGCATGACTATAAGATTGTTTGTTATCCTTTGAGGGTATCTTAGGCGTGATGAAATAGAGATTGATAATGTTTAGTTAAGTTTTCCAATTTGAGCCTTCATTTTGGATCCTTGAAGTTTTGTGTGAAAAGTGCTGATCTGGGCCTCCATTGAAGCACATTCTGGTTAAAGGAACATCCTAGCTACTCTGAAAGCATTATGTTGTTCGAAGCTTCCATTTTGTAAAGTTCTCCAAAGATTTGTGTATAATCAACTTTATCCTGCTTCACCTCCCACCAAAATTCATTTAAAAACAACTAATCATACCCATACTACCCCTGTTTGTCATGTATGTATACAAATGCATAATTTTTACTACCAAAACATGTAAAAACAATCAGGTTTTCATTGTCTTTAGTGGCCTGAACCTTGCCTAGAAAATATCTCCATTATCTAGAGTGACAACTCGTGAGAGTTAGGTTTTTTTGCATTGATCATATTTTCTTCAAGGTCTTATTAATAATTCACAAGGAAGGATATCTCCATCTCCTCCACAAACAGACAGGTTACAAAAGGGTCCTCTCACCCTGGTTGAAAGGCACAACCATAAAGTAGTGAGGATAGGTCAAATCCTCTTGAGGGTGCTACCCATTTCTCCACATCTGAGTCACAAAGAGCAAGCTACATTTCATCCCCAGCTATAAAATGACACATTACATGCTCTACTTGCCTCTAAGCTTCCTGCCAGACCTATGATGCTATTCAGCATCTGAGGGAGAATCAATTTGGGTACCAACACCTCCTTTGTATATTAAGGCATTCCTCTATTCTTGAGAGTAGGTGGATTAGTAGTTATAAAGAAAGAGTACACATACATCCTAGACATAACACCTCTAAGCAATGTTTACAAATCTACATCTAGTGTCTCTTGCTTATTTTCTTTCTTAATGATTGCATAAGCTCACTAAAACATTTGGAGAGATTAATGGAACATAAAGTATTTGAATACCCATCTAACCCTATGATTATATGAGGTATTGTTTTCCAAATATAGTTTTTTTTCAAACATTTTGATTAAGAAATTATTGATAGATGAATATAGCCTAATGTTAAGCTAGCTATATTAGTGTCAGATGACTAAATCGTGACCAAAGGATGAATATATCTAGAGAAACCAAAATAAGCATTAATTAGATTAAATTGGATATGATGCCTTAGCCTATTGAATATGGGCAATGATTACATTCGAGCCTAAATTTTCCAAACTCCATTCACAAGCTATCTAATATTGACAATGTCAATATCGATATCAATCACACAAACTAAGATAAGAATTAAATTATAATAGGTTTTTTTAATAGTATATTTCATAAAAATTAAATAATTTTTAATTTTAGTCAATGATTAATATTATAGGGATTCATTTTTAAAAATTAAAATATTTTTTAGCAAAATTCATATTTGACGAAGGTACAAGTTGGTTAAAGAATATGGCACCATGTTTACATGCTACAACAACACAATGCAAAAATCTAACATTTTATAAATGGTGGGAATTCTTGAATGCACACTATGTTGAAGCCTCATGTAAAGATCCATTAAAGTTTTTGTACAAGGCACTAAAATCAGGATGTAAATCCTCTTAGATGCAAAAACAACTTTCTAATTAACACTTAATGGCGGACTAAAAATTTTTACAAACACATGAATATTGCATCACCAGAAAATTGTATAAAAACTAAAGTTTGAAATCAAATTGACCTTTGATTTTTATTAATTTGACCAAAACTAAAATTTGAAGCATTAGTTTCCATAATTTTATGCAATTTACTAAAACATACCTAATTCAAAATAAATGATCAATTTTATCTAGCATATATCTAATTTATCATATGCAATTCATACCAAACAGCTACCATAAACATATTAACAACAATCTGATTTGATTCCTAATTGTTGGGAATATTATTATAGTGATTACAATTATTAACCTAAAAGATCATGAGTTTTCATCGAAACATATAAATCCAACTTACCTGGAATTATATGTGAAGTTGTTGTAAACAAATTGACGTATTTAGCTTACACTTTGCAACCAATAACTTCCTAAATTATCTTGGAGGTTGTTTTAGCAGATTTGCTTGGCTCATTTATTAGCCATGTATTGTGTGTAAAAATTGATGGAAAATCAATACGCTATTATGTTATTCTGAAAGTTGAACCTTTCATTTGGTAGCAGAGCGAGTTTGATGATCTGAGAATACTTTTGAAGGGGCAGTTGTAAGGATATCTACTTGTATGTGATCAGAACTGTATACAGTGGAATGTCGTGAAGAAAACCTTGGAGAAATTGGCAATATGCTCAGTGTAAGTAGCCGTGTCCACGCAGTTGGAGGATGTAAAAATCCAATGCAGCCACAAGTTTTGAGGGGGTAACCTGCAAACCATACGTTAAGCAGTCCAATACTCAATATGGAGAACGTAGTGAGTGACCGTCTAATGTCCCCAATATATACCATTCTAGCCCCTAGATGGCCAATACTGAGGCCGATCCTCAACTTTAAGCATAATAAATCAAAATGCATGCCATATACATAAATAAGGGGATTTTTGCAGAAAATTAAATCTAGGGCATCGAACATATACATCATAATGGATATTATTCTCCAAGGTGCATAGCATTGCCTCCCTCTCTTGACATGTTTGGTCCTTGCTAATACATAAGAAGAATTATAGAACTGAGTTGCTTCGGAATTTTTACAAATAACAGAATGCTTATGATCAGAAATTTACATGTGCCCTAAACAATGATAACATATCTGAACTAATATAATATCTTTTGCACTAGAGATTCCATTCATGAGCTGATAGTTTATCATCCTTGGATTCCATGCATAAATATGAAGAATTTAATATAACCAAAATATAGTTTTCACATGTATAACCAAAACCCTAAGGATTTTCCCTAAAAAGTATCGTCCAACTTCATAATTAGTTGCATCCAGTTTAGCTCCAAACTTGATAAGCTAGGGTAGATTATCTCACTACCAAAGAATGTATATGCTAGCTATTGGATGGATCTCTCATGTGCCGAAGCTAGGACATTCCTATGGGATCTTTTTCTCACAAGATGACGATGGATTTCAAACAGTAGTTGCACATAAAAGAATTGCAGTAAGCTACAAGCTTATGAACCTGTTTCTGAAAATATCAAATGGTTGGAATATTTTTCCACCTTCATTTCGATATTTTCTTTATAAAGGAAGAAGATGAATCATCATTTCCTTCTTTTTCTTCATATTCCAATTAGTTCCCAAGGATCCTTATTCCCTTCTGCTCCATATTCTAATATCATCCTCATGGTTAATATTGACTTTTCTTTGATTTGAACCAACAAGCTTGATATCCTGTAATGCAAGACCTTCTTCATTTTTCTAGGGGAAATACATTAAAATGGGCATTTATTTTTCATTTAATATTATTCCCCAATGTTTCTAACCAAGGACCTACCCACCTAGAACAATGGAAACAATCCATATTAAGGCAAAAAAATCTGAATTTAATAGTATATTTGTCCATAGTAAGTTATTATAATCTTCAAAATATTGAATTTTCTGTTACCATTCAATTGAGCACTTTGATAATAACTTTCTTGAATATGTAACTTAAGCCATATCCTTGTTGATGAAGTTTCTTTGCTGTTAGGGTTTATGGAAATAATTATATTATTCCTTCGAATGGGAAGGGGATCCATTAAAGTGAAAGTTGGTATCTTCCTATTTGTAAGCTAGCATATTTCTTCTAAGACAATCTTTTTATTTTCCTCTTCAGTCGCAGTTATATCTAATTTGAATAGAATTCTTATTAGAAGCATGAGGAGATATGTATGGACCATGGCATCTATATTTTGAATATGCTACACCTTCCTCATTCGCAGTATTTCCACTTGGATTCTTCAATATATTGTTCCCCATCATGGGTTGCAGTTTTCTTAGTTCCTCTTTGTAAAAAAACGTCCCATCTATCCAATTAACAGAGCATTGGATTCCAGCTGGCTGTCTTCCTCAATTGACCAAATTCCTGTCATTTTTTAAGTCTCAGAAAACAAATCCATGTAAGGGCCATGAAGATAATCCTTCACACAACAAATTCGGTTGTCATAAAGAGAAATGATATATTCTTAAGATTTTATCCACCATTGTTTAGCATTACCATTTCCATAAAAGTAATTTCTCTTTATTGACTTTGAAATAGTGATTTAATTCTGAAAATAGTCTTCCAAGATGGATAAAAACGTATTAACACCCTATCAAATTAGAGTCATTTTGTTTACAAATACAATAGTTGTGAAAAATACCACAATTTGCTTCGTTGAGAAGTTTATGAAAAACCTAATTTTCACACTTGGCGAATCAGTCCATCAAATGCAACTGACTTTGATTGAAAAAGATTTGACTTAATTCATGTGGTCAAATCAAATGTGACAAAACCAAAAAATACAATAGATCTCTTGTGCGATATAATATCAAGGATCAAAAGCCTTAACTATTGGTCTTTTGTCCTAATTTTGGCCGACAATCGCTGACTTGACAAAGTCTGTAAAGGAAATTTGGGAGACATTAAATAAATCAGAACGGATACAGAAGCAGAAAATGCAAAGACAACACTAAATGCATGACAATTATACGGGTCATATAATAGATTGTCCACTATAAAGGGGGCAGAACACATCAGCAATAGGGATACAATTTAGCGGCGAATATTCGTAATATGATGAAAATACAACCTTCTAGGAAATTTCTGAACCTATGGTGAATTACTCGGAGTGGGTCGGTGACCTCTGTTCGCATAATAATCATAAATAGTATATTTAATAAGATAAGGGGATCGTGCTTCGCCTTCATTTGAAAACATCTCCTATAAAAACCTAGCTGATTCGCTGGGTAGTATATCCTCAAGTAGCTTAGCACAAATTCTCAATCATCTTGCAGGTATTAATGAGAAGGTATCCCAAAGATGATGATGTCAATAGCAATTCTTTTGATATGAGTATTGCCTAAAAAATGATGTCTCAATATGGTTTTTACTTTGAGCAAGATTAGCCTAATTGGTTTAGAAGGAGTAGTTTCTACTCTTCAGATGATCAGATCATGAACCTTATTAGAACCAGAAGAAGAGGTCTTATATGTACACAATAAAGCTAGTATATCATCAATCTGAAGGGTAAGTACAATTCAAAGCACATTCCTACAATTTAGGGACAAATCAAATGTTACTATTGTAAAGAAGTGGGGCAACCTGTGATTTTAAATTGTAAAAAGTGGGCTACATTCATGATCTACTGAATGATAATATTGACCAAAAGGCTTATATTTTTGTTGAAGAAGAAACTGACTGGGAATGATTATGCAACTTGATGAAGAACTTTCTTAGCCCTATCGATGAAGATTATCTCTTCTAAAAATAACCTAAACTGGAGGTAGGGAGGAAATGGAGGATGGAAAGGCTACTCATAATGCCTCTCGTCAGTCGCCAACGACGAGGTTGTATTTTGTGGTGGTGACATATTTATTTCTAGTTGTGTGTTTATTTTATCTGGTGTGCAGAATAACAGAGCAACAGTTTGTGTATGTTGCTTGGTACATGCAAGTATTCCTATATGTTCTCTTGAAGTGTTGTGATGTGGCATAGAAGGTGTCAGTCACTGAAACAGTTGTATAGGAGGGCATCTGGTGTCCAGAGGAGAGGAGCAGTATGCAGACCTAAAAATATGCGTAGGCATATGATTCTGGTTTCAACTACACTTCACCCCATGTTCACACTAAGGGGGGATGTATGTTGGGAATATTATTATAGTGTAAACATTATATTATGAGTTGTTTTGGAACAAAAAATAATTACCTGGAATTATATGTGAAGTTGTTGTAAACAACTTCACGTATTTAGCTTATTGTTTGCAACCAGTCCTAAATTATAGGAGGTTGTTTTTCTATTTGCTTGGCTATTTATCAGCCATGTATTGTGTGTATGTTGATGGAAGGAAGATCAATATATTATGTTATTCTGATTTGAACCTGTCATATGGTAGTAGAGCGAGTTTGATGATCTGAGAATAATTTTGAAGGGGCAGTCGGTGATCTCTTGCCCCATGTGCTGGTTGTGTAGTGTGGAGGATGTCGTGTCATATGCGATAGAACGGTAGCTGTGCAGGTTTCTAAGTGCCGTGTCCACTTGCCACTGTGGAGGATGTACACAATCTGCCACGCAGCCACACAGTTTTGAGTCTTACTGCGCATCGTTGGAGCAGTCCACACAATTGGAGAACATAGTGAGTGACAGCTGGAGAAAAATAACTATTATGTAAGCTAGCAGTCAGTTAAGACTCATTTTATATTTTATATTTCAGTCGCAGTTTTATCTAATTGCATGAATAAAATTATTATTGAAGTCTGAGGAGATTGTATGGACACAACATATGTATTTTTTATATGCTACACAGTTCGCAATTCACAGTCACCACTTGGAGCAGTCACATTTGTTTATGGGTTGCAATTTTTTAGTTCTTTTTAAAAAACGTCCCAGACCAATTAACAGAGCATTGGATTCCAAGCTGGCTGTCTTTCCTCTATCGACCAAATATCCATCTCAAGTCTGAAGCCAGATCCTAGTAAGGGCGTGAAGAAGGGATCCTTCACACAACAAACGGTTGTATACAGCGAATTGAATTTTTTAAGATTGATTAAATTGTTTAGATTATTTAAAAAGTAATTTCCCTTTATTACTTTTTAAATAGTGATTTATTGATATAGTCTTCTTGTAAAACGTACTATATCCATCAATTGGAGTCGTTTTGTTTACAAATACAATAGTTGTGAAAATGGAGAAATCGAGTCTCGTTGAGAAGTTTGAAGGATGTGATTTTCACACTTGGCGATTCCAAATGCAAGCTGACCTTGATTGAAAAAGATTTGTGGGATGTGGTCAAACCAAATGTGACAACACCAACAAATCCAACAGATCTCATGCGAACTGGAATATCAAGGATCAAAAGGCCTTGGGAACTATTGGTCTCGGATTGTCTAAAGCGTACCTGCACCACGTAGGCTTCACAAAGTCTGCAAAGGAAATCTGGGAGACATTAAATAAACTGTTCGGATCTGAAGCAGAAAGTGCAAAGACAACACTGAAGCAAAAATTATACGGGTTAAAGATGGATGAAAGTATAAAAATGGCAGAACACATCAGCAAGTTCCGCTCTCTTCTCAATCAGCTTGCAGGTATTAATGAGAAGGTAAAATATGATGATGCCAAAGCAATTCTTTTGAATAGTTTGCCTAAAAAAATGTCTCATATGATTTTTAATTTGAGCAAGATTAAAATTGGTTTAGAAGGAGTAGTTTCTACTCTTCTTGATCAGAATGAACCTTCAGAACCAGAAGAAGAGGTATTATATGTACACAATAAAGCTAGTACATCATCAAAGAAGGGTAAGTACAATTCAAAGCACATTCCTACAAAGGGACAAATCAAATTTTACTATTGTAAAGAAGTGGGGCATGTGATTTTAAATTGTAAAAAGTGGGCACAAGATCTACTGGATGATAAGATTGACCAAAAGGCTTATATTGTTGAAGAAGAAACTGACTGGAAGATTATGCAACTGATGAATAAATTTCTTGCCCTAGCGATGAAGATTATCTCTTCTAAAAATAACCAAACTCGAGGTAGGAGGAAATGGAGGGTGGAGGCTACTCAGCGCCTCTTTTCAGTCGCCAATGACGAGGTCGTATTTTGTGGTGGTGACATATTTATTTCTATTTGTGTGTTTATTTTAGCTGGTGTGCAGAATAAAGAGAAACAGTTTGTGTATGTTGCTTGGTACATGTAAGTATTCCTATATGTTCTCTTGAAGTGTTGTGATGTGGCGTAGAAGGTGTCAGTCACTGAAACAATTGTATAGGAGGGCAGCTGGTGTCTAGAGGAGAGGAGCAGTATACAAACCTAAAAATATGCGTAGGCATATGATTCTGGTTTCAACTACACTTCACCCCATGTTCACACTAAGGGGGTGTATGTTGGAATATTATTATAGTGTAAACATTATATTATGAGTTGTTTTGGAACAAAAATAATTACCTGGAATTATATGTGAAGTTGTTGTAAACAACTTCACGTATTTAGCTTATTGTTTGCAACCACTCCTAAATTATAGAAGGTTGTTTTGCTATTTTCTTGGCTATTTATTAGCCATGTATTGTGTGTATGTTGATGGAACGAAGATCAATATATTATGTTATTCTGATTTGAACCTTTTAGTAATTCATACAAATTCCTCTAAATTAACTTAATTGACAAAATTGACCATGTTTTGAATTAAATAACCCAATGTAAATTTTAAAAAATTCAAATGAAATGTAACCTAAACACAACGTGACAACATAATGCCATTAGTGGGATCCACATATCCATTTTACTTTCCCAGTTAACACATTGAGTGATTAGTTGTATAAGCCCCTGAAATTTGATGTATCAAATACCCTAGAAGCCAACAAGATACAAATAGTACCAATGTGAAACTATAATCATGAATGTGACACCATAAATAAAATTAATTTGACCCAAATTAGCATTGTTTCCCTAATTTTATGAAAATTCACTCAATTTAACCTTAATTGTTATAATTCAACACAATTGACCAAAATGGACCCCATTGTGGCCGATTAATTTAATTTGAGCTAAACTTACCTAAATTTATTTAATTGACCCAATCAAACCTAAACTACCCTAAATTTATTCAATTAATGTGATTTCCCATAATTTGACAAAAAGGACCTAAAATAACCTAAGTGATGAAATTAATGTTATTTTGATGTAATTTCCTTAAATGACAGGATAAAAAAACACAAATGACACAACTAAAATACAACTAGACAATGTAATGTCTTTAAGGGGATCGACACATCCTATTTGAGTGCCTCAAGAAACACATCGAGTGATTGGTTTCATGATGAACTGAACCAAGACATATCAAACCCCCTAAATTTCAACAAAAAATGTAACACTATCTATTGACACAAAATCATGCACTTTAGACATTATATATTCCTGGTCTCAAACTACTATTTAGAAGTTCTTTGCATGAAGAAAGTACTAAGTAATCCTTGTCTTTTGACCATCTTCTCTTATTTTATTTCATAATTACTAACCTTTTACACCTACATGCCCAGTCAGTTTTCATCATCTACCGTCATTTTATCCCTAACTGGAGCGCCCATCCTAGTACTAGGGCACCCATTGGTGCGCGAGTCCCACCATGGGCACCCCGATTCATTTTGATCTAACCTGCCACTTTTTTGGCTCTTTCTAGATGTTTGAGGTCTTTACCTTTTTAGTGGTAAACCATTTCAGAGTTAATTATGAAATTATATCAAGACAACCCTATAAATATAAAGTTATGAGACCATAAAGAGGGACCAAGCACTAGTCAATACTATCATCCATCTAGAGTCAAGCATGTATCTATTGCATTGGAGATCACTTGGATCCAAATAGTTCCATCACAAGGCACAAGGCTAGGTCATCTGCATAAAAAACAAAATAGGGAGAGGATCCCATTCTATTGCATGAACACATTCTATTACATTTTTCTACATCTAGTTATTGCTCGTTATTTCACAAAGTGCGACTAGAAAAAGTTCAAGTAGGGTACATTATGCACACACTCACCAAAACTACATTTAAGTCAAAAATGTAGTGCAATTCTTAGTTAGTAAGCCCATTTTTGTGGTAGCTAAGGTCAGTTTGACCAACTCATTTTCATTCTTATTTTTTTTAGGGTTTTGATACTCCATGGTTTGTTGCATCTCTTTACATCATCTTGGAATATCAGTGACATCCATAGTAGTGCAACAAAATTAATGTGACAAACAACAAGGATTTTAGACCATCTTCTGAACTTGTGAAGATCAGTTTCAAATCCTTTTCATAGACCATTGTGCCCATTTTTAAGACTAGAGTGCCCGTAGGTACCCCAGTCCCTCTTTAGGCACTCCAGTCTATCCAAATAACCCAGATCCATCCTTTTCAGGGCTTCTCCACCATCATTCTTGTTTCAAAATTCTCCAGTCAACTCTATGACATAGTCCCATGAGCATCTTCCATTCAACTAGGTTCTTTCCTCTTCTCTTTTGCACATTAGGGTTAGCATTTCCTTTTTTATTGTTTCTTCTGTCATCTTTACATTTATTTACAACATCCATTTACTTTATTTACAGTTGTCCGTAGCTTAGATTAACTAATAGTACATATATTTACATTTTTTAGTTAATCATTTTGGTGAATCCCATGTTTCAACACTTCCTTGATTCACAATTTTAGTTTCTTCATTCATTTCTTATCATCCTTAGGTTTGGTAATCATGAGTATCTCAATCAATTAATATTTTCTTGCAAATCCTGATTTACTATGTAGAGTCCAACACTTTCTTTATACTACTCGCATTTGTGCTGACATACATCTAGAATCAATTTATTAAGCCTTTTCTGATGTTTTTTCTTCACATATATTATTCAAGTCTAACCTTCCCACCGACGTTCACTTTTTTCATAATGAACCACCGCTACATATCATCTTTTGTATTCATAATGTCATGATTAAGCATACTTTGATTGATAATGGCTCTAAACTTAACTTGTGTCCTATTTCATTCCTTGAATCTTTAGGTCCTTTCTCTCGTGAGGTTAGTCCATATTATTTATCAATGTGTGCTTATGATGGTTCAACCGGCTCATGTCTCTTCCATGTTATATTATCTATTACTGTTGGTAAAAAAAAATCCACATTGTCTTTTTCGTTCTTGATTTTCCATTATCCTACAACTATCTACTTGGCAGGCCATGGCTTTATTCCGTGCAAGGTTTTGCTTCTACTTTCCACAATTGTGCTAAATTTTTACATGAGAGAATTGAGTATACCATATTTCATTACCACAAGCCCTTTCAATATTTTGATAGGGATCCTAATATCAACCTTCCTATTCCATGCATAGATATTACAGATAAGACTCAACCTCAAGAAGAACCACCTCACTTACCACCGCTTGATGGTATAATTTTTGTGATAGATGTAGTTTCTTTTGTGCCACCTACTACTACTACTACTACTAATGTTGCTGCTATGGTTCCTTATCATGTGCATGCCCAGTCTATAGAAATCACTCTATTATACTCACCTTCAAATGTACCATCTCCCTTAGCATGCTAGCCATTTAATTGCACACTCTTCATGAATAATTCATACTGGTAACATATTACATTTGATCCTACATTTGATGACACTATTTGTACACACAATGGGTTGGCTCCCTTAGCTTTTTTTTGTGAGAACCTCTATCCTACACCATATGCTTCTAGTCTTTATTATGGGTATGTCATCCTCACTGCCACTTATGGTCTTCGTATCTTTCACCTCATGATATTTATCACATGCATGCCTCAATCCTCACCACTTACATTAGGACAATCATGGCTTGATTATATTGGGGTAACTCTAGATTCTGATTATATAGACATATCATTTCCTATGCCCTTTGGACATGTTTTCATTTGCAATAACTCTTTCTTAGGATACATTTAAAATATCACTCATTGGTATGCACATGGTTTTCCACTTCCCCCATTCACCGATGAGAAATATGTTATGGGCATGTACAACTTACACCTTAATGCCTCATTACATGATCAACCAAACACTATTTATTATCAATTCACTAATGCTTATCCATTTCACTATGATCCTACGAGCGATGATCTCCTAGATGACATTACATGATAGCCTATTTCATCACACATACATTGGGGGCATAGTATTCACACCCCCCTCTCTCATCATGACACATATATTATCTTTACATTATCATTCATTCGCATCCTTACACAGTTGTACATCACACTTCTTGCATTTGCACATACTACATTTTCACATTGTTATACATACATCCCATAATCATATGCTTTCATCACTGCATACATCGAATTACGAACCTTTTTTCTTCATTATAATTGGTTGTTTGATTTCACTCATATATACTTAGGGGCATTGCATCTATTAAAATCCCCCACTCAACCTATTATCTATAATATTTGTATTTGCATATAGGTATTCTCATCACATGTTCTTTCATTGACAACTTCCCGATGACACACTCTTGTGCTTCATTTCACAGTTTACTGTTGAGGTATTACTACATATGAACCCATACACTACACTAGAGGCATTACACATTGTGTTTCATCACACATCACGCGATGTACATCATACATAATATTAGTCGTCATTATGCATATATCATACTTCTATTTTCTAGTGTTGCATATTATTCATCATACTGTCCATTTATACATATGACGCACTTCATACTATTATGTTATCTATACATATTACAATTAGTATCTCTACACTACATCTCTAAACATATGCCTTACATCATACACTATGCATCTCTATGTCCTAGATATTCTACATATACGAGTTTAGCAATAAATTCTCCTACATACTACTTTACTAGTATCTCTACACATGTTACATTGCATTAAATTTTAAAACATTTCACGCATCTTACATTGCCTTCTACACATCAGGTATTTACACATGTTATTCATCATATGGTCCTTTCGCATTACTATGCATACTACATTTTCAGCTACATGTTGGACTCATTACCCTATGACGCACTTTAGTTCCTCGGTCCCATACTCAATAGCTGAAGGTTTACAAATCAAATGGACCTTACACTCATCACATATTTACTATTCAAAATGTTCATCATGCAACATTTATAGCTTAGTGACATACACTTTAGGATAAATCGTCACATATTCTGTCATTTTCTAGTGGTATACACCCTTAAGTTACATCACCACTCCATCTTTTTCATCTTGTAGTGATATATGATTTAGGGATAAATCATCACTCATCCATCATCATCTCATAGTGATATATGCTTAGGATAAATCATCACTTATACGTTCATATGATCGTGATATACACTTCGGCTATAGGGTTTCATACACACATCATCATTAGGTCACATCTCTTCACTACACTTACACATTCACCACAACACGTTAGACACACAACAAAATTTGACCATTTTCTTATGATGCACTCATGTTTACAGTTCACTCTTGACTACTAAGGGGGAAAATGAAATGAACCTCACTGCATACATTTCCATTCACTTTGGGGGCACATGGTTCCTATCACTCCATTTTGAATTCCACTCCATCCATCACAATATACTACATATTATGGTTTATCTTACTCTTGCTCACTTTTACTTATTCATGGTCACTTTATTTACACATGCTAGTTAGATTGTTTATATACTATTTATCTATATCATCCACACATGCACATTCATGTATCTTTCTAGTTGTGATCATAGATACAAGTATTTTACAGGTAGCATCGATACTTTTCTTCTACCCTTCTGACACTTGTCATTGGGGAATGCACATTCATCTCTTCATGGTGTTATTGTTTCATTTTGTACTTATCGCTTTACATTACTTGGTTATACACACTTTTGGCATGTTAGTTATCTTTCTAACATACTAACGGGTGCTTAATGTGCAAAATTTATTATGCAAAGGTATTTGTTTCCATAATTTTTTTCTACATTATCTTCCATTGTTTGATTTTGTTTGTGGACCTTACCCTATGTTTGGTGTGTACACTTGTATGTTGTTTGCGGCCATGATGGCATTACGCGTATTGCGACATCATGAGTGAAATTCTATGTTTGTAACCCACTTTTTGAGGATTTCTTGTCTTCTTGCATGTTTGCATTACTTTTCTTAGTAGCTTATACACTGTTTACATAGATTAAACACTATCTTTTATATGCATGCTTTTTCATATTACACTTGTCTTTGGCTTGCCATCTTGGTTTCTACGAAGCGCATTACCTTCTCCCTACAAGGAAGAGTTTTAGGGTTCATGCGGTTGGTCCCTATTTTTGGGCCACTTTCTCCTACCATCAATGTCACATGTATCCCGAAAGAATGGGGAATCATTTGGAGTTTTTATAGTCTACAAAAAACGTTTACACATTTAATTCAATTCCCTTTCTACCCTTGGCATTTTTGGTTTACATACATCGAGTGAGTTCAGACCAGTCTATGAAATCCATACACAAGTTATTTAACAGGACATGGAGTCTTTAGAATTTTGGGAAGCAGTTACAGGCTTAGAGGTTACAGTTGGTGTACCTCCCTACACTACTTCAGCCAAAGGCGTCAGATAGCCCCAAAAAAACAAGGATGGTACAAATATCTCTTCACCACACATTTTAGGGAAGCAGTTAAAGGTTGGAGGACACAAAGCATTTCCTTCCTATACTTCTTCTCCCTATGGCATCGGATCAACCAAAAAAAATCAGCATTAAAAGATATCCTTCTACACTCTTTCTCTCAACATGGATCAGGTGCACATGTTCCATTTAAACTTTTTCATTTCATGTACTTTAATTTTACATGTGTATTTTACATTGCGCTTTCACACACATATACATACATATTTTTCTAATTGATCATTTTCTCCTTGCATGACCGACCATATGAGAAACAAGATGTCAAATGGGGAAAACAACAATACTTTGCGGCAGCACACTTTGCATACTAACCATGCAGGTACACTACACACATCAGCATCAGCACACACGTTCCACCCTAGGTTCACTCTCATCATTATTTGTGTATTTACATATTTAGTTTCCACACTCCATCATCTTTTTGTCATTTCATGCTTTTTCTAGTCCCTTCGACCTGCATTCTTTGTTACTCTACATCATCATCAGCTATGCATCTCTATCTACTTTATGTTACCAAGATTTTGGATCACCAACATAAAGTGGGGGGAAAATGTAGACACAAAATCATGCACTTTATACATTATATAGTTTGGGTCTCATACTACTATTTAGAAGGTATTTGAGTGAAGAAATTAATAATTAACCCCTGTCTTTTGACCATCTTCTCTTATTTTATTCAATACTTCCCCGACCTTTTAAACCTACATGCATAATCATTTTTCATCATCTTCCGCCATTTTATCCCTTACTTGGGTGCCCAACCTAGTACTGGGGCGCCCATAGGTGCCTAGGTCCCATAATGGGTGCCTCGATCCTTTTTATTTTTCGTGCCACTTTTTTGGGATCTTTCTATCCATTTGAGGTCTTTAATCTTCTTATTGGTATGCTATTTTGGGCTTAATAAGGAAATTAGATCAAGATAACCCTATAAATATAAAGTTATGAGACCATATGAGGGACCAAGCACTAATCACTATTATCATCCATCTATAGTTGCATCCATCTATTGTATTGGAGATGACTTGCATCCACATAGCTCCATCACAAGGCACAAGGCTAGGTCATCTACATTACACACAACATAGGGGGTGGATTCTATTATATTCCATACACACATTCTATTAATTTTTCTACATCTAGTTATTACTCGTTACTTCACAAAGTGCTAATGACACCAGAGAACCTAGGGCACATTATGCACACACTCAACAAAACTACATTTGGGTTTGAAGTGTAGTGTAGTGCTCAGTTAGTAAGCCCCACTGTTGTGGTAGTTGAGGTCTGTCCGACCCATTTTTTTGCATTCTTGATTTTTAGGGTTTTGATACTCCTCCTTGGTCTATTGTAAGTCTTTTCATCTCTTTGAATATACATGACATCTAGAGAACTGTAGCGAAGTTAATGTGACAGAAAACAAGGGTTTTAGATCATCTTCCAAACCTATGAAGACCAGTTTCAAAGATTTTTCTTAGACTAGGGTGCCCATTTTATAGACTAGAGTGCCCGTAGGTGACGCATCCCCTCTCTAGGCACTCCAGTCTAACCAAATACTCCATATCCATCCTTTTTAGGGCTTCTGCAAAGTAGTTCCTTCTTCTTGATTCTCCAACCAACTATGTGACATACTCCCGCAAGCATATTTCATTTAACTAAGTTCTTTCCTCTTATCTTTTGCACATTAGGGTTACCATTTATTTTTTTCATAGTTTATTAGGCCATCTTTACATTTCAGCACCATTATGTTTACACAAGTGCATATACTTGAACTCACGATGTGATTGGATAACATGGGTACTATCTCCAAGTTGTGGGACTTGCTACTTGAGATAGACCTCCAGAGAAAGTTAGTTCTTGCTCCTAAAATACTTGCCACAATCTACTCTAATGTAGGGTAAACTAACTTTCCTAATCTATCTTTCCAAGGGACCAAGGAGGGAGAATGCATGAAAATGAAATCCTACACTAAAGCGGTGATACACCAAAAAAGGAGGGGTGTGAAAATCTATTTACCTCTATTTACAGTTGTTCATAGCTTAGATTAACTAATAGTACATATATTTACATTTTTAGTACATATATTTCATAGGTTGTTCATCCGTATGGGAAGTAAATGGTCAAAAATAATAATGTAGTGCCCACCCCTTTCTTGACCCATTACAATTACTGACTCATTCTATTTACTAGATTATAGATATTTATTTAAGAACTATTTAGATAGTATGTTTGTTGCATTATGGATTATCGATATTGATATAATATTATTTAAGCATTATATGATTTTGTTGTAAATTTATCTTATGACATAGGTTTTGTTTGAGGCATGTTGTGCAAATAGAATGTTGTGATACATATTACTAGTTTCTTATACCCACACTATTAAGGATACTAACAGGATGCTACGTAGTTAGATTTCAATACATATATGGTGGATGAATGCCGAATCTATTTCATGTTGTGATCATTACTTATGATGATTTTGCTTTGGATGTTATCATGGGATTAAATTGGATGAATTGTATGTTTTGATATACTATAGAAACATTTGTGGCACTTTGGATAGTTATCTCATTTGGATGTTGTTTGTTTTCTGGATTTAGATTGTCAATAATAAGTGAAATAATTTTCAATTGTTGTATAGTTGGAATGATTATCCATGTACTGATTTTTTTTTGTTATATTGTATTATTTATCTCATTTATTATTTATCAAACATGTATGTTTAATGTGTTAACTGAGTGGGGGAGATTATAGGTCACACAAGAGAATGTGGGTTTCAGAGTTGCACCTCAATTTGCACAAGTGGATGATTGGGGCTGAGTCCTTTGGCCTTGCTTGATCTTTGTGTAGCCTTGTGTTAAGATAGTTTAAGGACCTAATGGTATCTACATTCCTTAAGGATGTTTTATGTTAAATAATCTTGTTTTTAATGGTTTAGGACCACCTAATTATCATTTGGGTGGGCTCCACCACCTCTACCCTTGAGCCACTTTACACAATCTCTAATTTGGGCAAAATGTGGCATTTGTAAGGGCATGCATTCACTTTGGGGGTCTCCCTTATTTGGAAATGGACCCCTTGGACCCCTACCAATGGGTAGGGGGGTCACTTTTCAAGGTTAAATGGGGATTTTCCATCCTATTTTCCCCCTCTCATGTCACCATATTATAAGTGTGGTTGACTCTTGTGATTTCTTAAAAGTTGAAGTGTGTTGGCTTATTGGCTTTTAGGAAATTTGGGGAGTTTCTTCTAAAAAGTGTTTTGTTTTATATGTTGTTAGTATTATTGGAATCTTGTATTGGAGGATGAGATGGGTTACACATATCACACTCTCATTTGTGAGGTTTGGAGTTTGATTATTCTTTTAATACCTCCTCACGGAGAAGGGTATGGACCTTTTCTTGTCATTTTTACTATGAGATGTTAGAGAAAGCTTGGAGCTTGGGAGAGCTTGGTTGTGTTTGAAGTTGGATTGCTATTTTTGAGTTAGGCATTCATACCTCATGTTTTTGGTTTTTATAGTATAATGTGAAAAGAAAAATGGTTATTTGAATGTTGTATGTTGCTTGTTTGTTGTGGGTGTGTTTTTTATTCTTGTTCATTTAATTTTCTCCATCCATCCTATGTTTGTGGTGGATTTTGGAATTGTAAGGGAAGAGGGAGGAATGTTCCCTCCTACACACATGGCTTGATGGGAAATCCATGATGGTGTTTATTTTTATTCATCCCATCATATGGTTTGATGTGGAAGGGGACTGTTCATATGGTTTGAACCTCCTCTTCCATACTTGGCAAGGAAACCATACTTGGTTTCAAAATCCTTCCAGTTCCAAGGAGGAAGCTTGGTGTTTGGGATGGAGTGATAAGGAGATTATTTTTGAATGGAGAGATACAAGGGTATTTTGGATCTTTTTATAGTGTTCTTATGGTTGGTTCACATTATGGATTCTTATGGGTCCTGTGCAACTCTTCCCCTTTGAGGAAAACATGGAGTTCTCCTCTTGTGACTTTGTTGTTCATTTTATTGTTGTGTGTGTTGAAAAGTGTGTGTGTGTTGAGTGTCACCCTTTGTCCTAATTTACTTGTGAAAACCTGAGGCATGCATTCTATCTCTCCTATGGGCTTGGAGGGAGGCTAACATGTCCTCCATTTTGTGGAGATGGCATGTGATGATACCATTTGGTTGGGAGGAAACCGAGTCCCTTTCTTTTGTGCTTTGAATACTCTCTTGTGGTATAGAAGTTTGAAAAAAAATACACTTGGAGTATGGATGAAAAAGTTAGAAAATTTGGCATGTTGTTCCCCATTTTGGGGAGGCTTATCCTCTTGCAATTTAGTATGATATTGTATTGATGTTGTAATAATTGTTAAGTTATCTCCTATCTTGAGAAGGAGCTTGAATCCTTGTACTTGTAATCTTGGGTCATTTTACCCTCTCTTTGAGAAGAAGGATTGGGTTATTGTAAACTTGTTTCTACATGTTGTAGTAGAATCCTACCCTAGCATTTGTTTCATGTTTGTAATCCTTGTTTAGTAAAAATTTGAAATGTATTTGCATCTTGAAAAGGAAGGAATGAATAAAAGATGCTGGATTGGGAAATATATGTAAACTTATATCATTTTGGGTTGAAAAATTGTTGGATGCTTGAAGCTTAAATGAATGCATTTTGCTGGAAATAAAGACTCTTCTTGTGCTAAATTTAAGTTGAAAAGCATTGCAAGTTTTGAAGTATTAAAATGTACCTAGTCTTAAATTGATAAAGATGGGTTTGTGAAATGGAATCTTGTTTTTCTTTTTGGGGGAAACATTTCTTGAGGGAGAAAAGTTACTTCCTCATTGTGATTTTATTTGTGAAAGAAAATAAAAAAGAATTTTTTGTTATCCCTAAATATTTGTATTTGATATGTCTTCTTGATTATTGAACAATAAAGTAGGCTGTCCTAAAGAAAAAAGAATAAAAATAAAAATACTGGCTAGTGCTATTAGAGCTTCTATTTTTGTAAATTGTGATTGTCACTCCAATGAATGTGTAGGGATGTTTTTAGGATTAAATGCTTGTATTAATGAGAAAAAAAGTTTTACTACTTGAACTCTTACTTGAACATGGACTCAAATACACACAAAAACAAAAAAAGTATGTATTTTTTGTCTCTATGTAAGTGTGGATTATATGTAGCTAGCCCTGTTCCTTATCCTCTAGAGGATTTTTTTTTTCTCCTATGGTGTCCAAAGAAAATTGTAATAACAATTATTTTACCTCATAGTTAAATTAATTTTTATTATCCCCTCAAAATATTTTAGGATAAGTACAGGGTTGTTTTGTTAAAGGAAAACACCTTTACATATATAGGTAGGAATGGATATAAGAAAAACACATATGTATGAGATTTTAATGTATTATTTTAAAATTGCCTTTTTAATAAAATAGTAATAATAACACCCACCATAACGTATAGTTCTAGTATAAATTTATGACTCAAGATCCAATATCCAGGTATGGTTGGACACATGTATCTAGCTTTGTGGGTGTTACTTTTTTTGTTTTTGTTTTTAAATATTTAATTAATAAAGGGAAGGGAGGGGCCGCAGTTTGGTCGTGAACCCTACCTCAAACCCTAAGCTCCATCCTCCCATAACTGTGGCCACCTCTTTATTTTTTTTAATCCGGGGAATGAAGCTATTTTCTTGCTTCTTCAAATTTCTATAGCCATGCCTATAAGATAGAGTAAGAGAAAAAAATATATAAATTGTAGTCTAAAAATTTCTCTGTCTGCGCCTATCAGATAGAGAAAGAGAAAAATGAAGACATATACACCTGAAAATAGCTATATAATAGTGCATTCTTCCTCCCCTGCATAAATTCTGAAGAGGGTATCTTGCATAAGTAGAAAACTAATAAATAACAAAAGATTTACCCTCTCCCCATGAATGAATGAACGACACATAGAAATGTGAGTGGAAGTATTGGAAGACCAAATTTCATAAGGATATATTAGTGTTTCCTCCAACCTTAGAAAATCTATGATGGAGAAACATCTAATCCAATGACTCTCATTTGTTTGGGATGGGCTAATATTTAAATGGGTGTTATTAAGTGGCCATCTATTTTATAATACTAGCAATCGCACGCGAGGTGTGCGATGTTAACGCCGAAAGAAAAATATTAGCGAGTGGAAAACGAAACCGAAATAGACAACAAAACAATATGATATTTGGAGGAGGAAAATGAAAAACTACGAAGTAGTGGAAACTGGTGTGGAAGAAAATATCTATATTGCAGAAGAAGTGGAGCAATTTGAAAGGGAAGCCCCATTGGGGATTAAGAGGGAAGTGTGAAGGGTAGGGAATGACGTCGGAATTTTTCTTGTATGCATGATTAAGAAAGAGATGTTGAAGACATTTTTTTCATAACGGTTGAATGAAAAAGGGGGTTAAATTGGAAGGGTGGATATGGAGGGAACTCTTGATAGAGATGGGAAGGTAAACCCACCCCTAATGTCAGCAATGGGTCTCTGCAAAGTAAGCCCTTCAGATTTATGGATTGAGAATGCCCAAGCTATTTCAAGTGGTCATTGCCCCTGTGCACCTCTAGAAATTGGTGGAATTTGAACATGGGAAGGGTTTTCCGTATCCAATTGGGCCCCCGTGTATGGATCAAATTTGACGATGATGAGTGAAGGCAAACTAGGCGGGTGAAATGAAATGGTGCAAACAATATCGAGGATAGAACCAATAGCACCATTTAAAAGACATGTTCCACCCCACAAATTTGTAGAGAGCATGTCATTTTGGTTGACGCAGAGAAGAAGTTTGTGTTGTAATTGAACCATAATTAGCCTATCATGAGTCAGTATGCTCAGTGTTCAGAGAAATGAGGACTCAAAGGCCATAAAATTAATTTGATTGTTGATTCAATTGTTCCTTTTAGAATTAATTTTGTTTTGAGTTATGACTCTCATAAAACAATAACAACATTGACAACTCTATATTTAACATTTAAACTGTATAAGACACGCATTGACTGCGACTAAATGACAAACGTGAGAAACTTATCTAATATAGCTACAAGCTATTATTAAATAATAGTTTTTTTTATTATTAGCAAATAGTCTTTTTGGGAGGGACTATACCCCAATAAAATAATAGTTTTTTACACACACACATGTATATATTTACTAAGAAGATGAATAAATATCAAGTAAAACGAAGATCGTCTATTTGAGTTTATAAAGCTATAAAAATTAGACTAAAATTAAACACTACTTCGAGTCACCAATTTACATGAAAATAAAACCTATTAAAAATTACAAAAAATGTTTCAACCAAGATTTAGAATGAAAGCGAGTCACAGTGAATGGACTTGTATATATTACAACTGTGAAGTTTTACATGGGTTGATTAATCGATGTCGAGATGAACACATACAATGCAAGTTTGTTAAAATAGAAGATTCAAAAGGGTAACAAAAAAATATGGTTACAACTGTTAGAGCTTCCATGGAGATAGCAACCCGAGATGGAAAATAATAGATTTGAATCAAATTAAGGTGAATGTGTTGGCGAGTTTAGGAACTGATTTTACAAAGGATTTGAGTTGGTAGGTAAGGAAACTAATGCTAACTTGGATACTTCCATAAAATCAAAACGTAGACAATGATGTTGGTCTAATGCATGTATTTTTCATAGAACCATATGTAGACTTTAGTGATTACATGTTGGGTGATGACGTGGAGCAGTATAAGCTACTCAAACATAGATAAACCCACAATCATATGAAGACACAACTATTCTAAGCCAAGAGTGATTCATGCAAGATTACAAATACATGGCCTCCCAAGCTACTCAATTGCTATCAATATGTGTAGTTGTCAGGAAAATACATGATTTCTAAATAATTTTTGGTTTCTTTTTCTTTTGTGCATCACTTTTACGGTTTTTCTCCTCCTTTTTCTTGCCCTCTTTTTAGTTTCCTCGCCACTCCATGTCGAGCATCCTATTCTTCGTTTGCGTCCCACAATATGTGCATGCTCGATTTTACGGTGGATTTGGGATGTTCATAAATCAGAGGCCTAAAGTCCACCATTAAAAAGGCCTTTGATGCGACATTGCTCAGGTAATTTTCTTTGCTACTCACTCTTCAATCTATTTCCCTAAATTAATATTTTTTTGCAGGTTCATTGCTTCTTTTGCCATCTTGAAAAGCTAAAGAACTCTTGGCATGGGGTCCGAAAAGAAACTCAAAGTGTCCATGTAAAACATCAATGCATTTACAGCACAATCAGGTGATGTAATCGTTGCTCCTGAGGAAATCCATGAAGATTTTTTTTAGACAAAACCATGATTAAGGAAGAAAATGCCTTGTCGAAAAGCTTAAAAAATTAAATAAAACTAAACTCTACTTCTACAACCAATTTACATCAAACTAAAACCTATTAAAAATCACAAATAATGTGCCCATAGTGCAATTGCCAAAACATTCATCAAGCTCAATGTGCAAGCTCCATAGTTCGTTCTCAAAGTGCAATTGCCAAGACCCATTCAAATGCATAAACCCAGTCAAAGGCCAATATTTGTGGACTGCATGCCTTTGCCACCATTTCTGACGTCTTCACCATAGTCTTGCGAGCAGCAGCAAGATGCAAAGCCCGCGATGACCTTCACTTCTTCTCGAAAACCCCAGATCGATGAATCCAAGTAAAAAATTCTCGAGCGAGTAAATGCAAAAAATGGGGTGGAGCATTCTACATTTGCTAGCGTATTAAAATTTTAAGGTAGTTTAGATTTATCCTCATCGTCTACGCCATTATCAATATTTTAAGTTTAATGTAGTTTAAATTCATTCGATATAGATATTCCTTAGATTGATAACGTATGAATCAAATAGCTTTAAAATTTTAGGATTTTTTAGATTTATCCTCATCGCCTACGCCATTATCAATAGTTTAAGTTTAATGTACGAAATTTAGGGTTTGGCGAGTAAGAACACATTTAAAGGGCATTCAATATAAATATTCCTTAGATTGATAACATATGAATCGTATAGCTTCAAAATTATCTACTATTTGCTTCTCCATGTATTTAACAACAAAATAAAAATTAAATGAGAAAAAATACCCGTGTCAAACAAACCCACCAATCGGGTTATGCACTCTTCAAAACCCAGGGCAGAACATGGCGAGCGACGCACCCTAAATGGCCTTTTAGACCTGTCATTTTCCTTGCATAACAATACAAACACTTTATTTCAGATCCAAAGGCGTTAACCGAGACTCATCAATGTAAAATAATTTTAATGCATGAGTGACATTTGTTGCAACAAATGTGATCAACCAAAGTCTGCATTGGTTCGAGTTTGCAACAAATGTGATTCATGCATTATACAATGAGTATAGATTAGCACTTGGGTAGATGCTCTCATTATTAATGTGAGTTTATGTACTTATATTGAAGTATATATACAATGAGTATATATTGACTTGTGAGTTTAACACAACTCACAAATGAATGTGCTCATTGCGTATACTATTCACGCACGCTGTTAATGTCAATTTCTACAGACTTTACCCTGTGTACACATATTTAAGTATATATAAATTGAGTATATATTAATTCGTGAGTTTATGTATATATGCAACATATAGGGGGGTTCAGGTTGTCGCATGGCGTAGGAGAATGGATTGCTGTTATGTTCGAGATTGTGATGACATTTGGCCTAGTCTACACTGTATATGCCACAACCCTTGATCCCAAGAAGGGGGATTTATCCACAATTGGTCCCATCGCCATTAGGCTTATTGTTAGTGCAAACATTTTAGCTGGAGGGCCATTTTCACGAAGCATTTGGCCCTGCTCTGGTTAGCTGGGCATGAAGGCACCATTGGATTTACCAAGTGCGCCCTTTTGTTGGAGCCTGCCTTGCTGGGATCATTGATGAGTTTTTCATGATTCGATCTGAACCCACTCACCACCAGCCATTGGCGACTGAGGATTATTGAGCTTTCAACCAATGTTAAATGGTGCCTTTGTTTTCCTCGGGGTCGAACTCATGACCGGAGAAAGGAAAAACATGTTTTCTTATTGTTTGTGTATGGTGGATGTATATTTGGTCTTATTGTTTGTATTGTGTCTGTGTCTATCGCGAGAGTATATGTACGTACTTCATTTGCTATTGTAATGTGGTGGATTCTTATGAATAAAATGGACTCCTATTATGATTTATTAAATCTGGCACACCCTTGGTTTACATTTTCCAAAATATTTACAATTTTCTCAATGTTTTCCAAAATAATATGTATAATCGATTTACCAACACACACACACACACACACACACACACACACACACACACACACACACACACACACACACACACGCACGCACGCACGCACGCACGCACGCACGCACGCACGCACGCACGCACGCACACGCACGCACCCACACACACGCACACACGCATGCACACGCACACACACATGCACGCACACGCACACGCACACGCACACGCACACGCACACGTAAATGTTAAACTCACAAGTCAAGATATACTCGCTGTATATATACTTCAATATAAGTACATAAATTCACATTAATAATGAGAGCATCTACCTAAGTGCCAATCTATACTCACTGTATAATGCATGAATCACATTTGTTGCAAACTCGAACCAATGCAAACTTTGGTCGATCCCATCCTAATGTAGAGCTGGCACCGAGAGGTGTGATAGGGTGTAGCAATAGCGGCATCAACATCAGCAGCAGGCACTGGTTCCTCGTGATGAGCCGTCGCCTCCTTCGATTGTGGTGATCCCAAGCTCGAGCAACTCCTTACTTGAAGTCCAACGGACTTGTACCACCAGCAACCGTGGGCACAGCCGCAGCCCCAATCGCAAGACGATCACCACAAGCAGAGGAAGGGAAAAAAACCGGGCGCAGACGGGTTCCTCTCGGCGGACCCTCCCATGGTGATGGGTGCAAATTCACAGGAATCTGACGTCCGTCTCGTGCAAATGCTCATGGCCTACGCGGAAGCAGTTCAGGGAAACCGCCATCAATGGAAACAAATGAAACACCAAATTTAGTTCCATATATTTATTTTTATGGGGTTAATGGAAACTTGGTGTAGGATTTACAATGGAGAGATCTTAAAGATGTTGTGAGAGACTGCACTGCATGTGATGTTTTCAGTGCAATATTTGAAAATTTCATTGAAAACTTTCAAGACGACATTTGCTTCTCTGCAACGCCCTACACATTTTCCTCTTCGAAGAGTCGAGGATCTCACAAATTTATGATAGCCAATACCAAACAGGAACTCGCTGGTGATGAGAATATCCCCACTATTGAGTCTCCCTCTACTGCGTCTGTAGATTTGAAATCTTTGACGAAAGACAATAACAGTACTCAACTATGCGACCGTTGTTCCACCACCACTAAAATAGAATCGAATGGCCACAGTTTAACCAAGCTACCCATCCGGAGCGAAAATAAGGTATGAGTTTGACCAAAATTCCCTGTTCCAGTAAAAACCTCAACCTGCATACCATTTGGCAGTGACACGTGTACGACGGAAGATTGGACGTACTTCGTCGACCAAACGATCTCGGCCCTTGCTGTCGTCGTCCATGTCAGAGCCCCTCGGGGTTTCTAACTTAGAACACGCCTTTCGACGTAAAAATAGATCGGACACGTGGCGTGGCCGAAATGCATTAATTGGTTGGATAAACAAATCGATAAGCAAGATCTGTTGTCTTCTTCTTCTTCGAGGCCTTAAATTAACCAGTCTTTAAATCCATTTTAAGTTTTAATTGACAGTGACAGAGTGGGCTGATATGCCACGTGGTAAGCGCCTAGTCAACCACCGTAGGGGTTTAGGTTGTAGTGACAATGACAGAGTGGAAAGGCACGCCACATGCGTAAAAATAGATCGGACACGTGGTGTGGCTGAAATGCATTAATTGTTGGATAAACAAATCGATAAGCAAGATCTGTTGTCTTCTTCTTCTTCGAGGCCTTAAATTAACCAGTCTTTAAATCTGTTTTAGGTTTTAATTCACAGTGACAGAGCGGGCCGATATGCCATGTGGTAAGCGCCTAGTCAACCGCCGTAGGGGTTTAGGTTGTAGTGACAATGACAGAGTGGAAAGGCACGCCACGTGGAAGATGCAGAGTAGCAGCGCGTGCGGGCAATATGTTGGGGTGGTGGGCTTCCCACACGTGTGGCAGAGACGCAAAGGTTAAGTCGCAGGCACCGCCGGATGGTGAAAAAATGAGGGTGACATTAGCGGCGTAGTTAATTAATTAACCTTTTATTCATTTATTTTGCGCTTTTTTTAATTACACGCTTTTTTAAAACCTTTTTTACAATTACCGCGCCTAATTATTTCTGCGTAGGGAATCGATCTCTGATACACCGCTAGTCTTAAATTGAAGATGTGTGTATTTAAGCAGGTGTGAAATTTGTATTTGGATAGATTAAGCAGTCACTGTATCAATTTATTTTTGTTTTTACTTTTTTCTCTGCTTAGGGTTGGTACCTAAGCATTTCGAGTTCGAATCCGGTGAAGTCCCTAAAATTGATTTTTTCGGGACAAGAAAAAGTTTGCATTGATTTTTGGAAGGGTTTCGAGTTTGAATCTCATTTTGCCCTAGAATTCAAATTTGTGAGAAGAACAAAGGTACCTATTTAAGAAATTCGGGGTTCGAGTCGCACAGTCATGCCTCGGGATTGAAATGTAAAAAAGTAGTGGATGAGGTTTAGGCTTTGCGTCTCTCTCGTAATGCGGCCGCATTGGAAATGAAGGTAATTTTGTCTCGAATTCTGTAAGTAGATTGTGTGGATTTATTTTATTTTTGTTTCCGAGGGGCAGGATGATACTGCCATGGCTTGGAAAGTCGTCTGCGAAGAAGATCAGTAGTGGCAGTAAGAGTAAGAATAAGAAGAGCTTTAGGGAAAACAGTTTTTTCGATGCGTTCCATTTTAGGAGATCATCGAAGGGGGGAAATTCGAGCACATCGAAGGAGGATTCGGATGTAGATTTCGGCGTCCACTTCAACGTCTGTAACGCGATCCCAGAGCTTTTCTTATCCCGTGCCTCTCCCGCTGCCAGGGGGAATGACCCCTGGTATGGGGCGTTGCAATTCTGGAATGAGTGTGAGCCAGCCTCAGTCTGTAAAGGATAGATCTGGACGGCTCGCTACTTTACTTCCGTTGCCTTCGCCTGAATAGGTCATAAACAGGTTGGACATTGCAGATGGCGCGGCATCCGGTTCGGAATGTAGCACGAGCTCTGTTGGCAGTGACGATCCATCAGACCGTGATCTTTTAAATCATACCAGGTGAGCTTGCTTTTTTTATGCGATTGAATCAAATCACACAGTGCTGTGGCAATCGGAGGTAGTTTTTACACGTGTACGGAGGAAGATTGGACGTACTTCATCGACCAAATGATCTTGGCCCTCGCTGTAGTTGTCTGTGTCAGAGCCCCTCAGGATTTCTAACATAGAACACACCTTTCAACGTAATTAATAAACTCTCATTTCTCCCACATTGTAATTAGGAATGGGGTTTGGTCGTAAATATTTTAAACCTTATAATATAAGGACAAGTTATTTCAATACTCAAGTGTTTAAGTAAATATACTATGTTTCATGTATATACGTAATAACATAAAAAGTTGGTTTAAAAAAATAAAATAAATAAATTGTAGTAAATATTATAGTTTTGCTAGGGTATATTAGCAAAGACTACCTGACGTTGTCACTGTTTACCATTGCAACTGATCAGAATTACGTTACGAAGTGACAAAATAGGCTTGGAACTATCACAATTTTTTTAATGGAAAATTTTGTGACACCTTAAGTTGACTTAGCACAATGGCATGTATTCTCGACGCATCCGCTAATATATATATATATCGCAATGTTTGTACTTTTCTAGGTCATTTTGGCTTGGTTTTTATTAGTGAAAACTAGGGGCATTACAAACAACAACAACATTCTACGGTAGCACAGACCTCATACTAACATACAGGTACATAAGACACATTAGAAACTACACACACATTTGCACCCTAGGTTCATTCTCATCATGTTTACTCTTTTGCATCTTTAGTTTACACACTCCATATTTTTTTCACTCCATGCTTTGTTGAGTCCTCTAGTACTCTTTTTAAATGACTCTACATGGACATCAGGTACACATCTCTATCTACTTTATGTTACTGAATGTTCCACTCACTAACCTAAAGTGGGGGAAATGTAGATTTAAAATCACATACTTTGGGTATTATTTAGTCTCGGTCTCATACTACTATTTATATGGTTTTTAAGTGATGAAAGTACCAATTGACCCATGTCTTTGTCCATTTTTGCATTACCTATTATTGCCACTACCAACATCCCACATGTACTCACTCAGTTAGCTTTTCCATTTGGCGTCGTTTTATCTCTTACTGGGGTGTCCACCCTAGTACTAGGGTGCCCCAGATGCCTTAGTCCCATTTGGGGCACCTTGATCCATTTTACACTTTCTCATCACTTTTTGGGCACTTTCTAGCTATTTAATCTTTTTGTATTTTTAGTGGTCCACATTTTCAAGGTTAATTACGAAATTAGATCAAGAGAACGATATAAATATAAATTTATGAGACCATAATGAGGGACCAAGCACTAGGCACTACTATTAACACCTACGGTTGCATCTATCAAAGGATCTTTTTACATCCATTTAGCTCCATCACCAAGGAAAAGGTTGGTTCATCTGTATCACATTTCATAAGAGGGAACTTTATTCTATTTCATCCACCATTTTATTACATTTCTAAATCTACTTATTGCTTGATACTTTCACAAAGTACGATTGGCACAAGAGCACCTAGGGCATGATATTCAAACACACACTTAGAACTAAATTGGGTCTGAGATGTAGTGAAATGCTCAGTTAGTGAGTCCACCATTGTGGCTACTGAGGACAGTCTAACCCATTCATATGCATTTTTCCTTTTTAGGGGTTTTCTGTTTGGTTTAGAGTTTTATAGGTCTCATCTTCATTTCATAGTTACAGCGAGATTCAGCGCAGTCCAACGACATTAGGGGAGATGAGACAAATACAAGCGAACACACATGAAACCTTGAAGGTGATTTGTAGAGATTTTTCACAGACTAGGGTGCCCAGATATCAAACTAGAGCACCTCAGGTGCCCCTTTCCCTCTCCTAGAACCCCATTCTAGCCTATTATTCCAGATATTTGTTTTTTGGAGGTTTTATGTGGTTGTTCCTAGATTTTGTTTATCTAGTCTTTACTTCGACACAACCCCGAGTAGTCATCGAATAAGATAAGATCTTCCTAACTCTCTTTTCTCATTAGGGTTTCAAACTTCTAATTTCTTAGTGGCTTGGGTTACTTTATTTATTTACTTATCTTTTATTTACTGTTCTTAATATTAGATTAACTTAGAAAATCCCCATTTTTAGTATTCACCTACCACTAGTCAGTTCACCTCCTCAATGTGGTTTTTTAACCTTTCATCTCATTTTGTTTGATGTCCTTTCTATCCTCTCCATACGTAAATATACATGTATAAAATAAACCTACACACTCATTGAAAAATAAATATGAATAAATAATTCTCTCTGTTATTTTATAACAGTGATATCAGAGAAGAATATTTTGATGGTTGGCCTTCATGGAGAAACATGGAAGATAGGAATATATATGGGAAGCTAGTGAGCAATATGCATTTAGGGGATCAGGAGACATGTGGAGGTAGAGGACACGCTCTAGCAAATGTTATCCAAAATTCACCCCTAGGGTAATTTTGATAACTTGCACGATTTCTTAAGGATGGAGCAAGAAAAAATGGTTCAAGGCCCAAAATCAAGTTTTGAGGGATCCCTTGGATTTTATATAACTTCCATGTCTAAAGAAAAATCAAAGGAGTTAGTGAAAATTTGTAAAAATGAAGTCAAAGGCATTTTTTAGTGCAAATCGGGTCTGGCAGCTATGGATGGAACCGATGTGGGTTGTACCAGGGTTCGTCATACCAAGTTTGGGTCCAATTTGTAAAGGAGGTAGTGCATTGTGGAAAAAGTAGGAAAATTTGTCCCGTGCGGTCTGCGGGAAAATTGGGACGAAGGTATGCGTGGGACCCAAAAACTTGAGATGGCCGCAAGTCAATGTATTGCAGATATGACAGAAAAACATGTCTGAGATTGTCAAGTTGCAGAAAAAGCCATGGAAAAGGCCACAAGAAAAGCCATAGAACAAAGTGGCGTTGACAAAAGCCTCAGAAAATGCCGCAGAACAAAGCCAGGGAAAAAGCTGCAGAACAAAAGCCAAAGAAAAAGCTGCAGAAAAGCCGTAGAACAAAGTCCACAGAAAATTCCATGGAAAAAAGCGTAGAATAATTCCATAGAAAAATATGTAGAACAAAATCCATAGAAAAGGCCACATAAAAAGCCATAGAACCAAGCCATGGAAAAAGCCACAGGAAAAGCCGCAAAACAAGTGCCACATAAAAAAGTTGCGGAAAATACCGCAAAAAAAGCCGTAGAAAAAGCCGCCGAAAAAGATGCAAGAAAATCCATACAAAAAAAGCCACAAAAAAAGCCCCAAAATGCCTCAAAAAACCAAATCCACTGAATGTTGCAAAAAACTGAAAAATCCGCGGAATAAAGGAAAACGATAGTTTTTCGTGTGAAACTTTGAATGGGCATAACTTTTGCAATTCTTAACATATTTTAGCAAAATTGGTCTTGCTAGAATCATGATTCCAAGCCCAACACACAAAAATCAAGAAATGAAGAAATTGATGAATTTTAGATGTTGATTTTGCTAAAAACATGTCTAGGTTCAGAATAGTGTTTTAATTGGTAGTTGGGATGCATTTAATGAGGCATGTTCATCATTATCTCTTTGTTACAGCACATGAGAAAACCATGGGGAGCATTTTACAAGAAACATACCATCAATTACACTTCATTTATGAAAACTTGAAAGTGGTTGAAGAGACAAGTTTGGGATTTAAATTCTCTCTCTCTTTCCAATTCTATAAATTGTAATCTTTGGCTCATTTGTAAAGGAGTTGGTCTTGTTTATCTCCTTCCCCCTCTCTCTTTCTTCCCTAGGGCTGAATGTAGAGCTTAATCCTCTTCTATTTGCTTTGTAATGTCATTTTATTTCCTCTTTCCCACTAATGATGTACTGTGTAAACTCATGGAGCAATAAAATCTGTTGCGTGATGCATTTTTTCCATCCTTTGTTTAATTTATTGTCTCTTCTTGCCTCTCACCATTGCAGGGTATATTGTGCATATATTTTATGTCTATTACAGTTTTTGGAAGTTGTGTTGAATGGGTTTGAAGTGGTGTTCTATGTGAACTTTATCTTTGGTTTGTGATGCATCTTGTCCATCCTCTCCATTGCTCACCTCTCTCCATTTCAGGCAGTTGGAATTGTGATCAACAACCCTCCTTTTCTGGTGTATCACCGCTTTAGTGTAGGATTTTTTTTCATGCATCTCTTCCCCTAGTCCATTGGAAAGTTAGATTAGGATTAGATAGTTTTCTAGCCTGCATTAGAGTAGATTGTGGTAGGTAGTTTAGGAGAAAGAACCATCTTTCTCTGGAGGATCATCTCAAGCCCATGAGTCCCACAACTTAAGAGATGATCTAATGTTACAAAAATTACACTGAATTCCCCATTCAAATATAAAGCCATTCGGGGGTGCTGTAATTTCATGATAATAGTTCTAGCTCACCCGGTAGGAGAGGTTTGGACACCCTTACCACTTCATTTCATCAAGTTGATGTGTTCTTCGTGAGATTAAGCCTTTAGAGGCATATGCAAAGGACATCTAGCGACTCCATCTGATCAACAACCCATTTTATGTGTTGCAGACCTTTCTTTTCATTCATTTCCATCCATTTTTCTACAATCTATGAAGTCGTGCAATCATGATATCATTTCCATCATGTAACTCACACTTACAGTAGCAGCAGTGCATTCCACCTTGAATGTGTTTCACAACTCCTTGAGATCAGCATTATGATCAGATTCAAAACCATTATGCTTACCCCTATGAATAATGCCAAAGCCAGTTTGGCTATGAAACATATCAGGAGTAAGGGTATGCATACAATGATAGTAGTCAAATGGAGGACGTTGATCTGCTAGAGAAGATTCAAAGGATAAAGGTTGGCATGGTTCGGTCAAGGGCTAGAACACAAATGAAGGCATTCAGGATTGGTTTTAGGGCACCTTTTCCATGGGTTGGACCTTTACCAAGACATTATAGCCCTCAACAAAAGCTTGATTTCATGGTTGAGATGTTTCCTCAACTTGTACAGTGGATTGAGGAGCATATTGAGGCCTACGAACTTGGATACCAGGACAACCTTGTCAATGGGTAATTCCGCCACCTCATCAGATATTAATTTCCTCTCCATTCCCCAAGTCAACACCATCTGCAACCTGAGCTGTTATGTTTCCAATGTCTTCTCATCGTACTACTGCCCAAGTTTTGAATTCCCTTATCCATCCTCTAGTCTCCCATCCCATCTTAATTGCTCTACCCTTTTCCCTTTCAAATACCAATTCCCCTCCACAAGAGCTAAAATCAATACCTTCCCCTCTCCACCAAAAATAAAAAACAAAATAGTGTTGTAGACCTCACCTCACCGCTCCTCATACTGGTGTCTCAAGTCCATGTCAGGGAATAAGACAATCAAAAATCTAGTCAAGGAGAGCAAAAAAAACAAGAGCGAAGAAAATAAGAAATTATTAGAAGCTTGGTGATCTTGGCTCTTAGACTCAGAATTGAAAATATTCCCTCGTTGGTTAAGCCTATGGAGGAGGTCAAAGTTGAAGAACTAATGGTGGCTAAGGCTTATTTTGTAGCAGAAATAGAACAAGATGATCAACATTTTATTTTCTCTAAATTTACTTTCCATGTTGACACTTTAGTTTGAAGATAATAGATGATTCATATTCAAGATACACAATTAGTCCAAGTAGGAGGAATAAGTAGCTAGCTCCTAAATCCAAATGAAGAGGAGTGCATTCTGACTATATAGTTGAACCATACAAAATTCAGAGCCAATCGAACACATGAGCTAGGCTGTAAAAAAACCTTACAGTTCTCTCCTCCCACTTCAATCTCTCCTTAAGGATCTAATGTCAAAGAAAAGTTTAAATTTTCAAAAGCTTCATGTTAGAGGATGAAGCTTCACCACGGTGAGAAAGTAATGACACATTTCAGGAGATCATTATGGAGGAGAGAGAGACTTTACATGCAGTCAAGACATTGAAGGAATTATATTATCCTGTCACAACTTAGAGGATTGATTCGATGAGGAGGAGACCAAAAATATCACATCATTTCACTGCCACCATCATCCAACTTTCAAGCACATGAACCTCATGTCTATGGAGGAGGAACCATTCAAGGACAAGCATCTTGACACATTGCATAGATAGCCCTCTGGAACTAAAAAATCAGATAGATCCTAATCTTCCATGTTATTCTCACCGAACGTAGAGGAAGGGGAAGAGTAAGATGATGAAACCATTTCTCACATACTAGTCATCAAAAGGTAGAGGATCAAGTTGTCTTGTAGATGTGTAATGCAAGGAAAAAGATCGTGTTGCAGAACAACTTACTTTTTTCAATAAGTTCTAAAGGAAAAATCTATTTTTTGAGTTGAATTTCAGAGAAATGGGAAAACTTCATAGGATCAAACCATGCCTAATAAAATACTTGGCTTTATTAGAGCCAAAACAGAAGTTGCCAATAGTCATTCTTGCTCCTGAGCATGACGATGTGTATTCATAGTACCAAGGATCAATTGCAATGCCTCATTCAATCCAAATGTAGAGAAACTAAAAGAGGCATTCGTCTTGTTTCAAGTTGATACCTTGATGATTTGGGTGGAAGATTGACTTCTAATTCAGGTTTTTCACTCATAAGAAAATCCATCTTCAATGCCAAATCATATACATGACTACCTATTTTGAGAAAGGGAAGCTACTTCTGCCTGCCAGTTGCAGGATTTTTTTGAGTTGCCTTTTACTTCCATTTAGTGTATAGAGTAGGAATGTTTGCTTTCATTAGAAGAATTACTTTTGCATGCACTTTACATATTGCACTTGGGGAACGTATGATATTTCCCTGTTATACATAGTGTGTGTAGTAGTGTTTTGTTACTCGTGCACAATCCATTGGAGGTAGCGTTTGGTGAGATCAGATCTAAGTCCACTAGTGTTTCAAGTGGCTCAGGGACTAGATTTCAAATTTTAGATCAAATTTTTAAGTTTATCAGGCTTGACTCCATGCCCAATGGATACTTCAAGGCCACTAATCATTTCACCTAGCAGCAGGTGACCCCATGCTGAGTCGCCAAACTATTATCCAAAATTCACCCCTAGGGTAATTTTGATAACTTGCACAATTTCTTTAGGATAGAGCAATGAAAAATGATTTGAGGCCCAAAATCAAGTTTTGAGGGGGTCCCTCATATTTTCTCTAACTTCCCTATCTAAATAGAAGATCCAAGGAGTTAATGAAAATTTGCAAAAATCTTAAAAAATGATGTCAAGGGCCTATTTTAGTGCAAATCAGGTCTGACGGCTGTAGATGGAACATATGTGGGTCGTACTAAGGTTCATCATACCAATTTTGGGCCTGAAATGTAAAGGAAATAATGAAATGCAGAAAAGGAGGAAGACTTTGTCTCCGTGTGGTTTGCAGAACATTTGGGACGAAGGTATTCGTGGGACCCAAAAAAGCTAAAATGGTCCAGTAAGTCAGTGTATTGTGTATGGTGGAAAAAACATGTGGGAAATTTAGGCCATAGAAAAATCCATAGGAAAAACAGAATAAAGTGTAGGACAGTCCACAAAAAATGCCGCAAAAAAATCGTCGAAGAAAGCCATGGAAAAATCCACAGAACAAAGCCACATGGAAATACCGCTAAAAAAAAGCCGCAGAAAAAGTCTGTAGAACAAAGCCATAGAAAAATCCTAAAACAAAGTCCACAGAAAAGGCTGCAGAAAAATATTGGAAAAAAAAAAGCCGCACGGAAAAAGCCATAGACAAAAGCCGCGGAAAATGCCAAAAAAATCCACATAAAAAATCCGCTGAAAAAATCTGTAGGAATCCGCTAAACAAAATAGAAAACCAAATCTGCAGATCTACGAAATGTTGCAAGAAAACTGGAAAATCCGCGGAACAAAGGAAAACGATAGTTTTTTGCGTGAAACTTCGAATGGCCATAACTTTTGCAATTCTTAACGAAGGATTTTCACAAAATTTGTCTTGTTGGAATCGTGATTCCAAGCCTGGTGCACACAAAAATCAATAAATGAAGAAATTGATGAATTTTTTATGCCAATTTTTCTGAAAATGTGTCTAGGTTTAGAATAGTGTTTTAATTGGTAGTTGGGATGCATTTAATGAGGCATGGTCATCATTATCTCTCTGCTGCAGCACATGGGAAAGCATGGGGAGCCTTTTGTAAGCAACATACCATCAATTGCACTCATTTATGATAACTTGCAAGTGGTTGAAAAGACAAATTCGGGATTGTCCATTCTCTCTATTTTCTAATTTTATAAATTGTAATCTTGGGCTCATTTGTAAAGGAGTTGGTCATTTTTTCTCTCCTGTTCCCCCTCTCTCTTTCTTCCCTAGGATTTGAATGTGGAGCTTAAGCCTCCTCTCTTTGCTTTGTAATGGAATTTTCTTTCCTCTTTCCCACTAATGATGTACTGTGTGAACTCATGGAGCAATAAAATTTGTTTCGTGATGCATTTTGTCCATCCTTTGCTTATTTTATTGTCTCTTCTTAACTCTCACCATTGCAGGGTATACTGTGCATATCTTTGATGTCTATTATAGGTTTTGGGAGCTGTGTTTAATGGGTTTGAAGTGGTTTTCTGTGTGAAATTTATCTTTTGTTTGTGATGCATCTTGTCCATCCTGTCTCCATTGCTCACCTCTCTCCACTTCAGGCAGTTGGAATTGTGATCAACAACCCTCCTTTTTTGGTGTATCAATTCTTTAGTTTAGTCTTTGTTTTCATGCATCTCTTCCCCTGGTCCATTAGAAAGTTAGATTAGGATTAGATAGTTTGCTAGCCTGCATTCAAGTAGATTGTCGAAGGTAGTTTAGAAGCAAGAACCGAATTTCTCTGGAGGATCATCTCAAGCCCACAAGTCCCATAGCTTGAGCCATTATCCAATGTTACACAAATTACACGGAATGCCCCATTCAAATATAATGCCATTAAGGGGTGCTGTAATTTCATGATAACGACAACAACAACCAATGTTGGAAAAACCTATGAATACCAAGTGACCTACAACACAAGAAGACCAAGGGAACATGTACACTGAGTCTTACAAGGACTTGTAGAAGGAGAGACTTGGTGTGAAAATGAGTGATTAAGAATTTTTAAAATAAGTATTGTAATGCACAGTTAAATATGATTTAATTGGAGTAAACAAAAATTCAACGCAAACCAAAAATTCATTTGTTTCATCAATTCTACTATAAAGCTGCAATAGAAAAACATATTCATCTAGAATGAAAGAAACCACACAATAAGGTAAAGCTTATGATATCGTGAAGTAATCTAAGCGCATGAAAATTGTGACTGGAGATGTTAATAGTACTACAAGTAAGCATAAAGATGTGAAGCCTTTGGGATACCGAATGCAACCCCAAGATACTGTCGATTTCTAATTTGCATTGCATGAAAGTCTCCAAAACTTGCAATTCGAGGACATAGTGTTCTTAGAGCAAAAACATATTTACACAGGAAATAACACACAATAATATTATATTTTCTATATATTTCACACAATACAATAGCCTAATATATAGGCTGGAGTTTCCCTAGAATATAGGAAACTAACTCAACTACAAAATCTCAACCAAGCCTAATTATGTGGGGTGAGAATAACTCACGTAACCCACACATAACAATAAATATAATAATATATTGTTGAAACAATATATTATAACATCTCTAACAATAATAATTACACACGTAATTATTATTCACACACATAAATATGTGAAGCACTATAATATTCCTAACATTCCCCCCCTTAGTGTGAACATGGGGAAAACCTGCCTTTGTACTTGCACCTGCTCATGATCTGGTGATTTTCACAGGATGATCACAAACCTCATGGATGGTTTTGCAAACAGTTGACCAAAAACCGAGAATGGTGGTTTTACAATTGGTTAACCACAAACCACAACGTGATGGTTTCGCAAATGGATTACCAACAACCAAGAATGGTGGTTTTGCTATTGGTTTACCACAAACCACAAATGAAGGTTTTCAAGTGGTTTACCTATAACCACATCATGATATGCCAAGTACTATTCTCAGCCCTCATCACATCTCACTGTAGGGAATAACATAGGAAATTCTGCTGAAATCTGTTGCTCATACATACATAGAAAAAGCGGACATGCTAGAAATGGAACATTGGAATCATGTTCCCCCCGTCAATGTGAAATTTCCACTTATTGAAAATAGGATCACTGCAAATTGAAGCAAACACACAACTGAAAACAAATGCCACCAAATCATCTATGTGGCCCCGTCGTTGGCGACTGGCAAGAGGTCGCTGAATGACCTCCAACCTCCATTTACCTCCATCCTCCAGTTTCATGCTACTAACTCAGTTGGATTTGATCATGGAGCTCAAATGCATATGAAAGGACGTCGGATTCCACCGATAGTGCATCCAGTTGAAATGCAGGAAAAATTTTTATTTTTATTTTTATTTTTTGTAGCAAGTTTTCAATTCTTACAAAACAACACTTTTACAATAACAATACTTGACTTGACACAAGTGACACTTAACAATACAAAAAAATATGAATTTTGTTTGACTCTATCACAATCATTACAATGACTCAATTTTTTTTATTTTATTTTTTGACTCTTTGACAACAAATTTACAGACACAACTTTGATTCACAAATTAAGCTAGACCGAAACACATGAAAAGACATACATTTTAGAGGAATGAATCTTACTATGACTCAATTTTGAGAAATAATAAAACACAACGTAAATTGAATGGACAAAGACATGAATACTAATGACGATAATACTTTGAATTTTACAATAGTGACTTAGACTCGAAAAAATGTCATATTGACTTTTTCATGGACTAGATTTTTAAAACACAAAAGACTATATGCTCGACTCTTCTAAAAATTAACATAAAATTCTAACAGCAAATACAACATAGTGATAGGAACATTGCATTAGAAGTTAGATGACGGATGAAACCAATTCACCGTTTAATGACTTAGAATTTCGTGTGGAGGTCTTTGTTGGCATGCACAGGATCCCTATGCCGCTTTATCTCTTTGCATGGATGTCACTTGTCTGTATTAATTTTGTAGATGCCATTGGTAGTTCAAGATCAGTTGCTTCAAATGGGATCAGGTCATTGCAATCCATTTAGATTGCCTTGGATTCTTGCACTTTGATTAATGCAGAACACAATGAAAAGAAGTAGGTCACAGACTTGCAATGGCCAGAGATTTACACAATGTTGTTACAACTGTATGGATCCAAGTGCGTCAATGGAGGCTCAAAATTGCAGAACAGAATAGACGGCGATGCATAATGGTCTATCAAATCAGAGATGATGAAGACGTATGTAGTTGGGCATAGATCTAATAATAATCATTGTAGAAGATCCGTCAATTGATGCTCCGCAAGTGATGCAACCAATAACAATTGATATCAGAACCAATTCAGGAAAAAAATTGAAAGGTCGTGTAGCTATTGCTAATGTAAACAAATAGAATTGCTTCAGAATTATTATTCTATGCTAAAAATTCTCGCTCTAATATTTCATTCACTGGACAACGAAAAAAAAGGAATACCAGTTATCCGGATAAAACATAATTATTCCTCCATTGTAATGAACCGGCTCTGATATTTAATTTCTTAGATTCTGACATTGAATATCAATGGACCAACATGGAATAGTCTCACAGATACAACAAATACCAAATGATGTGAATTAGAGCTAGTGAATGGAAAATCAATATCCCTTGCACCGTAGTCAATACAACACGAACCTTTGATATTATAAATCCATCTATGGATCTCAATTGGAGAGCCAGTGACCAATAACCAGTAAGATGACCCCTAGAAAATCTATTACATCTCTATTACAGTGGATCAGACTTGGCTCTGATACCAAATCTTCGAGCAGCAACAGATTTACACAGGAAATAACACACAATAATATTATATTTTCTATATATTCCACACAATACAATAGCCTAATATATAGGCTGGAGTTTCCCTAGAATATAGGAAACTAACTCAACTACAAAATCTCAACCAAGCCTAATTATGTGGGGTGAGAATAACTCACATAACCCACACATAACAATAAATATAATAATATATTGTTGAAACAATATATTATAACATCTCTGACAATAATCTCTCAACAATAATAATTACACATGTAATTATTATTCACACACATAAATATGTGAAGCACTATAATATTCCTAACAAGTGTGTCAAGGACTACTTGACTGATTTTTATTTTTCCTATGGTCCCAAATAGAGAAGCTTCCTGCTAGGCTCGAAGAAGGATACAATACAAATGACAAACATAAGAAAGAACACCCCTAGAAGAATCCATGTCTCTTTCCACAAGCATACCAATCCCACCTCTTCATCCACAACTCAGAAAAAGAAAGAGCACCTGGTCACGTGATTCGTAGAATTCTATACGTCGTCCTTGCTAGAGGTAGCAGAAAGGACACGTCGCGACTCAACAAGATGGTCACTCAAATGAAGAATTACCAGAATTAGGAGAAGAAGATGATCTTTTGGGGCTACTTTTATAAAAATCAATGATATAACATGGGGGAATGTTGGTATATTCCATTCAAGTCATCATCTTATCTAACAAATAAAATTTCTTTGAAGACCATATCACAACATTATTTGTTGTTTCCCTTAAGTTTTGGTGGTTGGTTTCTCAATAATGCTTTCTAGTGGGAATGTTGCTGAATGATTTAGGGAAGTGGCTAGTCCCAAAATTTTCCTTTTCACAGGAACACCAAATCAAGGGATTGAACATCTATAAATCAAATGAAAACACTAACTAATTTCATTGATGCATTTTTTGTCTCTTAGTGGAGAGGATTACAATGATGAAAAAGATAAGAAATAGGGAAAATCATGAGAAACTTAGACACATGCAAGATTCCTATATGTAGGTGATGGTGAAGGAGAATATGAACACTAGGGTTAATTTCCCGAGTCTTTCCCCCTTATGCACGAGTCATCGTGGTCTCTTGGTATACTCTAAAGATCTCAGATTTGGAATATGGTAAAACATTTTTAACCTATTACCTCCTTTGATAGGCATGTGCATTATGTTTCAAGAGTTATTCATTCTTGTTAGAATTTTAGCAATCCTATTTGTAACATCATGTGGATTTAGTCAAGGTCCTTTATTTTTCTCATGACATACCATACCTCTATTTTGCATATTATTGTTGGCAATGAGCATTATTGTCTCGCATGTGCTATATTTTCCTTACTTCTTCATTGGCGCTCTTAGTGTTGAGCTCTCCATGGGAAAATAACTACCTCACCCAAATTTATTGTCATGGTTGTTAAAGAGGTGTCATGGAGACAAGAACTCCCATGCCACCTCCTTCTTTCTACTCTTCAGTTCTCGCATAAGATAATACTTGTACACACTATCTTGACCTGCTATAATATCTCCCATTGACAAAAATTCCATCTCACTTTCTCTCTATCTATCGGTCTCTAAGCCTCAAAGAAGCAAGATCTTCCCCCACGTCTACCTTGATTCACTCCGAGAAGATTCTTTCCAACATTGAAGAGCCGAGTCTATAAGAAATTATAAGGTGATTATAGCATTTGTATCCCATTCACCTTCTTTTCTGATAATACTACCTATCATGTTTATCTTTTAAAGGCATGTTCTAAATCATCCTTTTCTCACCCAATCCTTGTTATAAGGATATGTGAAACTATTGACATCATAGATAAAGAACGACATGGGTCTTAAAGTAAAAAATGTCTCAAGAGTCTATAGCCACCTACATATATTGTTGGCTTCTACATTCAAAACATAGTTGAAGATGTCTCACGAGGCCTCCTTCCACCTTAGAAAAAAATAAGAGCGATTAGGGTCTCTACATAGAGCTGCCTTTTTCATGTGGTTCAATATTTGCTTCTTTCTCTAGATTCAATAATTAATATTCCCTCCTTTTCAAATCAATATCTTCACTCTCTTGTACTAAAGCTTACATTTCCATCTAACAATCCTCCATTATATAAGGGACAATTTATTCTTTTACACATATTGGCGTTTCTACTAAACCTCTTCTAAGTAATTGATAGTTAGTAGTTCATTTTAGATATTAAACTCCTATGAAGCTACTATGCCGTCCTTGTTTTAGTGCACCCTTTAGTGACCCCCGGATGAATATGAAAAATCATGTGGTCCTTGTTTTAGTGCACCCTTTAGTTATCCGCGGATGAACATGAAAAAACTCGAGTCAATATCTTGACAGTGATGTTCTTTAATTGAGTTAAAGATAGTGATCCGATAATGAATATGAAAACCAGCGAAGTCAAATTTACCACGAGTGTTTAAAAGTACACGTGTTCTGAATATACGTTTTGTTGTTAAAGAAAGTGGGCGTACTTTTGCCAATGTGCACGATGAATGGTGCTCCTTTGCTCCTATATTATCCCACTGGAAAACCCTAAAAAAGTCGGACGTTCAACTTAGTGGTATATGATTTTTTTTTTTATCAATTTTAAGGTAGATGAAGTGGTATTCCCCTGGTATTATAAGGTAAGGAAATATATTTTGAGTTTAACTTCAAAATCCTATCTACGTACAAATTACTTAACCCAGCGAATGGTGCAAGGTACAAAACTTTTCATATTTTAATTTGTATATATATTATGTGCATATCTGAAAGTGGAGCTCCAATGATCTGACAAGGGCAGCCAATTTACAGGCACCCTGAGCTCCTCACTCACCAAATTAAATCTCTTATTAAGAAAAAATGATCCCTTTTTTCATTTGAACGAAATGGAACAACCGAGCTCTGGAAACCATCCGCTAAATTGTGGCAGCAGCTAATTCCTGCATTGTTTTTAAGATAAGGAGAACTTAAGTGATTAATCCTCAACTCACTCCGGACATGAATGTATAGATTCTCCTTTAATCGACCTGCTGATTTCACTCCATCATTCAGTTTTCTGTGTATCCACTCGTTCAAAATAATGCCAGGCATCTTGGGTATTAAATCATGGATATTTACTATTCCCAATGTTTTCACACCAATCTTCTCCATTATCTCTTTAAAATCACGGTTCCCAACTTTGGGGCTTCCTGTAGTGCCCACTTCCCTTTGACACCTTTTGATACTGATGATTTCATTATAGACATTACTATGTTTTGTATAGTATGATGGTTAGATGTTATATCAAGGATTATTATTGATCTGGATTCAGTTATTATACATGATGATTACTAGAGACATTTTCTATATGATGATATACTATTTGACATGGACGTATTATAGATGTTGATTTGGACATGTGACATTGGATATTGTGAATAGACCTAGTATGAAATATTATTGATGATGATATAGTTGATTAATTAACTAAGAATGATAATGTTGTTTTATTGATGTTGTTGTGATTCACATGTTTAGATTATCTTGAGATGTTTTTTATATCATTTTGGATGTTCTGATATGGCCATGAGGCCGAAGGAGGTATTTTTGTTTTGCAGGTTAAAATTATCACAACAATGTCGGGGAACTGGAGACTAAGCATATTGAAATTCTGGATGAATCCAACAAGGTCACCATGGCAACTGTGTTGTGTGTGTGTGTGTGTGTGTGTGTGTGTGTGTGTGTGTGTGTTGTGTTAGGGATTCCCATGGGGGGATTTCCATTATATGTGACCATGGGTTTGTGTATTTATTAATGTGGTTTTTTTATTAATGTTTGCATGTGTTTATTTTGTGATGTGTTACCCTTTTCATTAGTTATTATATGTTGTATTAATGTTGTGGTTAATCATGTGTTAAAATAAATAAATCAATATGTCATAAGAATGTAATTAATGAAGTTGTTGATCTTAAATGAATTATTGTAAGAGTGTGGAAGAAATGTTTTAAGAGTGTGTAAGAGAATGTAATATAGATTTTGGAGTGTGAAACACTTCATCCTCTTGAGAATTCGAATGTGTCCTAGGAGGCTATATTTGGAGGCTTGTGGGACAAGTTAAACTCGTCCCACACCTCTTACAATTATTCACCAACCATACCTATGGTTTGGAGGTTAAATTTAGACCTTTTTAATGCATTTTGAAATGACTATTGTAAGTTTTAATTGCACTTCTCTTACATGTTTTAAATTCAGTCTTTTTGGGGTATGGGTTATTTTGGAGTGTGTAAGTCAATTTGTCATTTTATTTATTATGTTTAGGTGAATGATGTTGACTTTAGTTTTGGGGGTTGAAGAAGAATGATGTGGCATCCCACATGGATCCACATCATCCTCTTCTCTTCCCTCTCCTTTAAAATTCAAACTCCTTGCTTGTTTGATGGTTGTTGAAACTTTGCTTATTTCTCTTGGGGTGAATTTTTCTTGCTTGTGAAAGGAGTTTGGATTCATTTGCATGCTGGTGTGTTGCTGATTTTAGACTGCATTTTGGCATTGGGAAGCTTGTTGATCTTGGGACAAAGTCCATTATGGAGAGGTAGGAACTTGAACCTTTTGAAAATGTCTCTTCTCTTTCTATGCATGTTTAAAATGGTGAATGTTTTATGTGTGTGTTGGCTGGTTGGGTAGACTGCTTAGGACATAGTGTAGGAGAAGGCTATGGGGAATCCATGTGTGGGGGGGCCTAAGGAATGCCAATGACATTAGTTTTATTGTGGAGGGAGTTTGGGATTAAGATCCACCATGGAAAATAAATAGCTTGTATTTCTTACTTTGTGGGGGGCATAAGAAAATCTGTGGGGGGCATAAGAAAATCTGTGGGGGGCATAAGCAAATGTGTGTGATGAATTATTAGCGGTTTATTTTTGGTGGATGCTCAATTCCCAATTGGGAGGCATAAGCAGCTGTTAGCTAATTAATACATTTTAGTTAACGAATAGTTTCATAACTATTTCTTTCACTCGTTTCCTCCCTCGCAGCCTATTTAAAGGCGTCACTTTATATCATTTTAATATAGCAATATATACAATCTTCTGTGTGCACCTATCATTGGTTTCAGAGCAGGTCGTGCGTGAAGGAAGAGAGGAAGAGCAGACTGGTGCGTGAAGGGAGCAAGGTTTGAGTGCCTGTCCCGCCGTGGAGAGTTCTTTGCTGGTGCGTGAAGAGAGCGTGTTTGGGTGCCTATCCCGCATGAAGGAGGAGTGCGCCTGTCCCGTGTGAAGGAGGAGTGTGCTTGTACCACGTTTGCGAGGAGACTGAGACCACCCAATTGCTGTGCGTGCGAACTGTGGAGACTGAAACTGTCCCGTTTGTGCTGTGCGTGGCGCTGGAGGTGCATGAGTTCGTGGAGACTCAACAAAGAACAAGAAACAATCTGCATTGAAGTGGAGCGACTGGTTTTTTGGCGTTTTGTACTCCTTGCTGGCGAGGAGATTCAAATCCAGCGTGCCTACCTACGTTGGAAGTTGAAAGTTGCAGACATGTATTGAAGAAAACAGTTTTTGGCATATTGTGAGCTGTGGCCGTGGAGGGACAGTTGAAAGGAGCCGCTGAGCGTGAAAGATATTTGCTTGCTGTGAGTGAAGATTCAGAACCCGTGCGTGACCTCTACCTGCAAGGAAGTTGCTTGCTGTGCGTGGAGAATCAGATCCCGTGCGTGAACTCTACCTGCGAGCAAGCTATGTGCTGTCCTTGGAGCGTGGAAGCAAATCAGTGTGTGCGCGTATGTCTCAAATTTCTGATGCACAAAGCACCGCGAGCAATGCACCAAATATTTGGGCATTGAATGACAATGAAGACGCCACTGGACTGTTCTTTGCCTTGATCAACGAGCTACACAACACTGGGAACATTCTCTTTGACGAGATTGTGTGCCGAGGACTGTTGGAATACTTTTGGTTTGACGTTCGATGTCAAGCACGGCGGATTCGTGTAGAACTTGAACGTGGTTATGATGCAGATGACGAACGCGAAATAGAATGCCCACAGGAGCGTCGGCGTCTCACTGCACGAGCCTATAGAGCCCATCTTCGGGATAGATTCCTTCAGTAAGCATTGTAGCCATTTTTGGAAAATAAATAAATAAATAAGATACATTTTTGAGTTTTTTGAAAATGTCTGCTCCAAAAATATTGCTATCCGATGCCCAACTCTTGAAAGGGCCAAATTTCGCCGCATGGAAAACCAAAATGCGGACGATTCTTCAATTCAAAGATCTTTGGGGGATTGTCTCTGGCAAAGACGCCCCTCCCACAGACGATGATCTATTGGAAAAATATGAAAAGGCTGATGCGAAAGCGCTAATGCTCATCACCCTGAGTCTTTCTGATGAGGTGTAGCCATACATTCGGGAAGCAACTGCTTCTTCTCAGGCATGGAGTGCATTGTGTACCATCTACGAAGCTAAGAATCTAACGTCAAAGTTGCAACTTCAGACAAAGCTTCATACGATGAGTATGCATGAAGGTGAATCAGTAGAAGCCTTCTTGCGGCATGTAGCTGAGTTACGTGCAGAACTCTCTTGCACTCGGTGAACCAGTGGACGACAAGTTGCTTGTCCCGCTCTGCGAGCTCTTCCTTCACGGTAAATCGGACACTGATCACCACGTTGACAAGCTACTCAATAGGAGGTGAGTTTTGCAATCTACCTGAAGTGAATTATCCTGTCAGCAGGAAGAAGCCATGCAAAATGTACAAGAAGCCTTCGAAGACAAGACTCTCATCATGAGGCAAAAACATAAGCCTCGGAAAGGGCAATCAGCCCCCTAGAATTAGAAGTTCAGCAGCCATCTTCACAGCGGCCACCACAGCGGCCACCCCAAAAGCAGCATAATCACAAGGCGGATCGGTGGTGCCACATTTGCTCCATGGATACGCACACGACTGCGAACTGTTATTACAACGGATCGCAAGTATGGAAATTCTGGCGAAGAGAGCACTTCTGGCCGAGGATATTCCAATAAATCCCGATGGCATGCTCGATAATCAGAAGCAGAAGGGCCACATTGCTGCTCAGTAGGAAGCCACCTCCGATGAAGAGGTACCAGATACGACTCATGTCTGCACATTGTTCTAGTCTCAGCAAGACTTCGCAGTCGTCTATGAAGATGTCTGGTTGATTGATTCAGGTGCCAGTAAACGACATGACTAAGCAATTAAGGAAGTTGATTCCATACTCTGAGTGACTCGGCCCACTGGAGATCGGATCACCATTGCAGACAATCAAGAGTATATTGCAGCAGGGATTGTGTGATGTCATCATTCCTCTTGGAAGCACGAAGATGTACACTGACATAAGGTGCTCTATGTTCCAGGTTTGACTTCCCACAATCTTTTGTCTGTAGTGAGTGCAACTTCTTAACCATAGAATGCAGGTTGAATTCTTTGTTGAGAAAGGGGTCAAGTCCTGCATCATTTCCCAGGGAGAGTCAGTCATATGCCTATAAGCATTTCTGAAGGGCCGTCTATTTGATACTGGATGACCAAAGTCAACTGTACATCGGAGCGTTTCTCTCTCTGCATCAACGGCAGAGTCCACTACACTGTGGCACTTTAGATATGGTCCGAGGTACTTTCTGCCTTTGGCTCTGCAGTCAACTCAGTGCGAAGGAACACTGGTAAGAGGGCTTCCTCCAGGGATCTCCAGACTCCTTACCTGTTTGCTCAGGATGTCGTTGCGGGAAAACAACATAGAGGTCCACTTCAAACAAAGCTCTTATCATTCTACAGAGCATCTTCAGTGTCGTTCACACCGATCTGTGCGGACCCACTGCCAGCTAGCTTTCAAGGTTTTGTGTACTTTCAACTCATCAGTTGACTGATTACTCACGGAAAATGTGGGTATATTTCCTTCAGAAGAAGAGTGAGGCACTTGCAAATTTCCAAACCTGGAGTACCAGCAAGCCACCAGGCAGTCTGGGAAGCCTCTTCTTCTCCTCCAGCTCAGATACGAGGGGGGGAATTTGTGTCAAAGAAGTTCGTTAGCATGACCTGAAGGAGCATGGCACTTCAGACATTACATTATGACTGCTCCCTAGTACGCCCCAACAGGAAATGGGATTTCCGAGCGCCATTAATTCAGGACTGTCATGGAGATGGCTCGTTGTATGCTCTCAACCGCCAAGTTGGAGGATCAGTTTTGGGCAGAAGCAGTCCAGACAGCAGTGTATTTACTCAACCGGGCACCCACGAAGATCTTGCAGAACAAGACACCGGAAGAGGTATGGACTGGTCGTAAACCTTCTATTCATCATTTAAGAGTTTTTGGTTGTACTGCATATATGCATGTTCCAGATAAGAGAAGGAAGAAGATTGATCCAAAGACACTGCCATGTATTTTCTTGGGGTATAGTACTACCTCAAAGGCATATCGTCTCATGGATCCTGAGACAAAGAAGATCTACGAGAGTCGAGATGTGGTATGTGATGAGTCGTCCTTTGACTCCTTGCCACACAATGGAGATCCAGTACCGACCTTGTCACATAGATTGCTCACACATCCAGATGATGAGCAAGATGATTCTTCTCAGAGAGAAGAAGAGCAGAGTGGAGATTTGTTCGTTGATCTTGGCACACTGGAAAACACATCTTCACATCAGCAGCGCCAACGTCCGAAATGGGTCCAGAGTATTATCAGGGATGCACACCTGAACTCACTTCCTGGTACTTCTACGGGAGTTAGAACACGAAGTCAAGCTAGACATGAGGTAAATTTTGCACTCATGAGTTCAGTTGTTGAGAGCACCGAACCTGACACTGTTCGTGAGGCATTAGACCAACCACAGTGGAAACAAGCTATGGATGCTGAATATGATTCCCTGATTCAGAATCGGACGTGGGAACTTGTCGATCTGCCTCCAGGTAAGAAATCCATTGGCTGCAAATGGATTTTCAAAACAAAATATAAGGCAGATGGTTCAATCGACAAACACAAAGCACGACTTGTTGCAAAGGGTTATGCTCAGCAAGAAGGAATTGACTATGACGAGACCTTTGCACCCAGTGCAAAGATCAAAACCATCTGAGTTGTATGTGCACTGGCAGCACAAAATGGATGGAAACTTCAGCAGATGGATGTCAAGAGTGCTTTTCTAAATGGTGATCTGCAAGAAGAAGTGTACATGGCCCAACTTGAAGGGTTTGTAGACGAGCATCAACCACACAAGGTATGTCGTCTGATAAAGTATCTTTATGGACTTAAACAAGCACCTAGGGCATGGTATATAAAAATTGATGATCATCTATTGCAGCATGGATTCACTCGTAGCCCCTCAGATACAAATTTGTATATCAAGAAGGTAGGAACAAAGATTGTCATTCTGGTTTTGTACGTAGATGATCTTGTGATCACAGGAAGTTCTGACAATCTTGTAGATGATGTAAAGAATGATCTGAAGAAATCCTTCGACATGACTGATTTGGGGCTACTTCACTATTGTCTTGGCTTAGAGATATGGCAGAAGAAGAATCATATCTTCATCTCCCAGATGAAATATGCCAAGACACTCCTGGAAAAGTATGGGATGTCAGATTGTAAACCAATGTCCACACCTATGGAAAAGGGTTTGCAACTATCTAGATTCCAGGATTCACCACAGGTAGATGGCACTCACTATAGGTAGCTTGTGGGGAGTCTCATTTACTTGACTTATACCAGACCAGATCTTTGCTTTGCGGTGAGCTATCTCGCCAGATTTATGCAGGAGCCGAAGAAATGTCATTGGATAGCAGTAAAGCATGTGTTGAGATATGTCCGAGGTACAGTTGACTTTGGTCTGGAGTATCAGAAGAACACTCAGTTCTTCTTACAGGGATATATAGACTCGGACTATGCAGGATCCGTTGATGACAGGAAATCCACTTCAGGATATGTTTTTCATCTCGGGTCTGGACCTATCTCGTGGATCAACAAGAAGCAAACTGTTGTTGCTCTTTCATCCACTGAGGCTGAATACCACGCTGCACGAGGAGCTGTGTGCGAAGCAATTTGGTTATGTCACATTCTTGCAAATATAGGGATTCCTAAAGAGAAGCCTCCCATCATTCACTGCGACAATCAAGGTGTGTTAAAGCTTGTGAAGAATCCTATTTTCCATGAACGAACAAAGCATATTGAGGTCGAATGTCACTACATTCGTGAACAGGTCTTGAAACACCAAATTCAGCTCCAGTACTGCCCTACTGATTCTCAAGATTGCAGATATTCTCACCAAGCCTCTCGGCAAGGTGAAGTTTGATTTGATTTAGGGGGTACATTTGTAAGAGCAATTTATTAAGGGGGGAATGTTATCTAATTAATACATTTTAGTTAACGAACAGTTTCATAACTGTTTCTTTCACTCGTTTCCTCCCTCGCAGCCTATTTAAAGGCGTCACTTTGTATCATTTTAATATAGCAATATATACAATCTTCTGTGTGCGCCTATCAGCAGCTTCCCCATAGGGCCTTTCTCTTGTTGGCTTGCTTGATGAAGCCTTAGTTTTGTTTGCACTTGTTTAATGTAGTTGCTAACTACACTCTTTTTGAAATGTGTTTTGAATGTGAAAATGTTGCATGTTTGTTGTGGAAACCTTTGTTTCCATGTGTTGTGTTGCATTTCTTATTTCAATATGGTTGGGGCTCGAGGGCCAATGAGGAAGGATGAATTTTCCCTTCTCATTGGATATTTTGGTTGGGTGGAGAGCATTGCCTTTCCCCCTTCCTTGTTGTGATCAAGATGAAAAGATGAAGAAACTAACATGTTGTTGTTTTTGAGCAAGAGGAATATACAGTTTGATAGTCCCTTCTTTGAGAAAATTCATTTTAATCCTTCCCACTTTGGAGTGAATGAACTATATAGCCATTGGTAATGTGAAAATATTTGTATTGATAATGGAAGATTGGAATGTGAAATGTAAAGAAGTTATATTCTACTCTCTGTTTTGAAAGGAAATGTGAAAAGATGTTACATGCATTGCATTTTGTATTTAGAAATCAAATGGAAAAGAGATAAATTGTAAATTTGTTGTTGGAAATCAATAAAGAAATGATCTATCTTCTCATACTTGCATGATTGTGTTGGATTTGAATTTCTGTTGTGAATCAAATCTCTGTTGGAAAGAAGAATGCGTATGAAGGAAAAGATAATGTTTTATTATCTTGAAATGAGTTGAATTTGGAAATTAGGTTTTGTATAATTGCTATTGAATGGTTGACCGAATCATTTGAATGCATTATAATAGAAAGGAAATTAATTCTCACACTTGGAGGATGGAAAAATGTTTAAGAACCTTTAATGTTGATCTCTGTTTTAATTTCCAAACCTGACAATCAAATTTATCAAAGAAATGAGCAATTCAAATTTGCACCAAGAAATAAGAGATGAAACATTGAAATTTAGATGTAACAAGTCCTAAGGAACTCAAATTGACCTTAACACTTAATAAAGGACACTCAGAACTTTATCGAAATTCAATTTGAACTTGTATAGCCGTTTTGCGGTCAAAAGATGGAAAATTATCAATTGCAACTCAATCAACTAAATTTAACCTTGAAACCTCTCTTAAATCCATCCAATAATAAGTCTCCATGTCTGATTGACATGTTGATAAAGTAAGAATTCATAATTAAATGAAATTTTATAAGTTAAAGATTACTAATTTGCCAATTAAAATCCTGCAGATTGTTTTTGTAAAATTAACCCTTTAAAACTTATCAAAAAGTAAAATTTATGCCTTATGTGCAAAGAGAGCATCGAGAGCTTTCCAAAAAGTTCTCGTTTTCCCAAAAATGAGCTTTCTAGCTAAAGTTACGGCACTTTCAAATTTTTGTACCTTGACGGGAAAATTTGGAAAAAATTTCCCTGGTGGGCCCGGAACCCAAAAATTTCCCATCATTGTGCCTTAGAACATTTTTTGGAAAAATGTTAGTTCAGGAATTTTTTTCTATTTTCCTCCGCCAGCTCGCAGCCAATTAGAGGGTGCCACATGTCCTCTTGGAGCTACAACGGAGGCACGGTTTGTTTTCAACCCTTAGACCCTTTGAAAATTTTGGAAACATTTCCATCTTAGCCCCGCCAGCCCGATGCCAATGAGATTGTGCCACGTGGCACCTTGGGGGTTGCAGTGGGGTGGGAGGACCCCTTTATTTTTTGGTTTTTGGCTTTGAGAAATATTTAACAAATTTTCCCGCGGCCTTGCATCACTGCCCCTACCTCGGGCTTTTCTTCTTCCGCAGGTGCATAGACCTGTGCGTCACTTTCTCCCTTTTGTCCTCTGTCAGGCACAATTGTGCTAAATCCTCCTACCGCTCCACCCTTCCCTTCCCCTCTCATGCCTTGAACCAGGCCTTAACACGTGTCCACCAGGGACCTGCAGAGGTGTGGAAGAAAATGAAAAATTGCACCGCGCAGGGAGAAAATTTTCTAGAGCCGCCTTGTGACCCGTCAACCTGCCAAAGGGGATTTGACCCCTATATGACATGTGTCCCCCTTGGGGAAAATTTAGCCCCAAAACTCCACCCGGCCTTATCTTGAGTTCTACAAGGAGTTAGGAGGACTTCTTTATATCAGTTGAAAGGTGAGAAACTTTCCTATCCATTGGGAATGGTTTAGAGAAATTTTGGAAGCGTTAAGTATGAGAAAAATCTAGTTGAAACTCAGAGCCTGCTAGAGAGTGGGTATGGGGGTAAATTACTCCTTGAACCTGACTAAAACATGTAACTCTAAAATTTGAACCTTGTGAACTTGTTAGTAGTTAATGAAGGAAACATATGTTTTGGTAAATTGGTGTTGTTCCAAAACCTGCCAGTGGTAAACTATTGTCTTGAAACCTAGTTGTGGACATTCCTAAACAAAAAGAAATTATCCCATAATTTTCTAGCTAACCCTAGGTTGTTTCTTAGGTCTCAAGTGGGTTGTTTAAACGGGCACTACACTTTTGAAGGAAAAAAATGGTACATGTATATTGTGATTAGAACCATAATTTGTTAAGCACTCGAGTGTGCCAAGGAGGCTCTTAGACTGTGGACTATAATTGTAATTTTAAATTCCTCACCCTTGCAAACATATGCAATGTTTAGGCTAAGTGATATTTTGATCTTCTCCATGTCATCACTTACACCAACAAATCCAATCCAAATAGATGATTTCCTAGCAAGCTTCAATGGTGGTGGTACTATTTCTATAAGCTATTTAGTGATTTGCAAAGTTGGGTGGCATAAATGTATTTGGTGGCCTTTTAGCCACTAGTTTTTAGCCCCACCATGTCAAAAAAAGCAAAGGAAGCATGAATTTGACAACTTTAATACTAGTATGTATTTTACAACTTTAATACTTCCAAGAAAAAGAAAGATCTGATGAATAAAGTGCTAACTAAGTAGTATGACTTAATTATATGATCCGGATTGAAATGGAACCCATGGGCAACACATTAACAATGGTGCTTAATGTCCTATGATGGTGCAATCTATAATGCAAGAGCAGTAAACAAAATAAATTTTATTGTGAATACAAATTGGAAAACTTCATGAGAGAGATGTATGCTCGGAGATCTATATCTTTATTCGAAAAATAACGAATTTAAAGTTATACAAAGAATATGAAGGGTTCCATATGGAACCAAAACATCATCCTGCATGGAGACCATTCATATCCACCTTAGGGGTGGATTTGAAAATACAAAAGTGAAAAAACTAAAGTATTTCCTATTATCACTTATTATTTTATTTAATGTCCCTTGATGGGGCCATATCTCTTAGCTTGTTGATCCATTTTACGAATCGAGTGATCCATTGGAAATAAGAGTGAAGCATGAAATTGGCAAGAACAAGGAAGCTACATAGTTTCGTAAGGTTCTTTGTCATATGCCATTTTTGAATAACCTAAATTTTCTATGGGTCAACATGGACTCCTTCTGCATCCATAACATACCCAATATACTGGACCTTCCTCATCCCAAATGTGCATTTTTCTATATTTGCATACAACTTCTGCTTCCTGAGGGTTCAAAGTACTTCTTGAACATGTTATATATGTTTCTCCCATGTCTGACTATAGATGAGTATATATTCTTAGTAGACAACCACAAAGGAATTGGTGTAGGACCGCAACATTCCATCCATCATCCTCATGAAAGTTGTAGGTGCATTGGTTAGTCTGAATTACATGACCAACCACTCGAATAGACCTTCCCAAGAATTAAATGTATTCTTCTAGAAATCCATGGGATTGATGGGAATCTAGTGATGGCAAGACTTGAGATTAATTTTGGTCAACAATTTTGCACCACAGAGTTGGTCCAACAAATCATCAATCCTTGGAAGGGGGTAGTGATTCTTCATAGTAATTTTGTTCTAGGATCTCCATGTTCCATCCTTCTTTGGTGCCAAGACAATTGGTCTTTTGGAGGGTGAAGATCTTGGCCTAATGTGTACCCTTTAAATCAATTCTTGGAGCTACCTCTTGATCTTGTAATTTTTAAGGAATAACCTGCGATACACAAGTCGATTAGGTAAAGGGGATTCCGAGACCAAATCAATAACATGTTTTACCTCGCACTGAAGTGGCACTCCTTTAGGTGACTGGAATAGATCATTTCACTCAGTTATGATTTGTTCCATCTACTTCTTTTATTTCTAATAATGTGTTTTCATGCGGTCGCAACAACTTTCTTTGTAGTTATTGGCTTGATCTTCAAGATGAGGAACTGCTTTGTTTACTCCACCAACTTCGTACATTTCTTGGCATCGATGAGGGGGAAAAATTGTGTGGATGACCTCGGGTATCTAGTAGCACAAAATCCTAATGGTAATGGTCACCCTTCGAGGTTGTGACTCATATATGCCATGTTTATCCCACATGAATGGCTAGCCCAGGAGCACATAACAAACATCTAATAGAGCATAATCACAAAGGACTTCATCTTGGAAAGGTTTGATTGCATATGGGAGGAGACACTATTTTGTTACATGCAGATATCTTCCTGAGTTTAACCACCTGATACTATATGGTTGAGGATGTGACTTTCAGGGAAGGTTTAGGATCTTCAAAATATCAATAGAAATTAAATTCTTTTGACTTCCACTATGAAGAATAAAATGTAGAGGCTTACGTTTTACCAAAATCTTAGAGTGAAATAGCCTTTCCTTCTCATCCATCTTCTTTACTTGTGAGGTGGAAATAATCACATTTGGTTCAACAGTTACATTTTCATCTTCTTCATCTTTTCCTTCGGGGTGTGTCACTAGTGGAGTAGCGGATACTGAAGGTGATTACTTGGTGAGAAAGGACTTGATGACTCAACATTATTCCTTGGAGTGATGATTAGTCTTGTGGAGGTCGCATCGCTTCCCTGTCTTCTCCATTTTTATTTTATTTCCTTGTGACTCTTTCTGTTTCAACCCCTGGCCTCAGGTCTGACCTTGCTTATCATTTTTTCCCTTAGAGGTTGGTTTTTTGTATTTTTCCTTCCATGTTTTTGTTCAATATTTAATGTGAATTTATGCTTCTTGCTGATGGTATGATACTTAAATAATTCCATCTCCTCCTATATGTACCATTGTAGGCCACCATGATATTTGAGGATTTTGTGATTTTTTATGTCTTGAATGCCCAATCTTGTAGATATAGAATGAAACTTATTAATGTAATCATGGAATGACTTGTCCTTATTTTGGCAGAGTTGTTGCCACTATATGTACAAATAATCATAGGCTCCAATAGGGTATTATTATTCCTTTATTGCACCCAAAACATCATCCCATGTGGGTTCCTCGATGATACCCAACTCATCATTATTGAGTCCTTTTTTGTACACCCCCACCAATTTTTAATAGAAAGTGATGATTTCAATAGAGAAAATGTCATCTTTTCTTTATTAATGAATTGATTAACAGAAAAATAAGGGGATAGTTTGTTCAACTAGTTTTCTATTACATGAGAATTTATTTTACCCTAAAAATAGGAATATCATAATTCACTGACACCTTGAATGACATCAAGGCGTTGAAGGGTTGGCTCATAGATGAAGCATGATTTCCCATTTGTAGTTGTTGATGGATCTTGGAAAATTTTTGTAACATATGATATTTTTGCTCCATGAGAGATTTGTTCACCATTTTCTTGATAGGATCATTCATCCCATTGTTTTTCTGCATTTGAGGTATCCTACAAGGAGTAGTCAACTATTCTGAAGCATCTTCACTAGGCCACCCAAACTTCTTATATCTCCACCTCGTTCTAGGGATCATACACTCTCAAGAAAACTTCGCTCTAATACCACTGATCAAAAACCTTGGGGTTTCAGACTTAAAGAAAAAAATAACAATTTTTCCATATGTAACAACTATCTCTAAAAAGAGATGTATATTTCTCGAAATAATGACATTAAAATAACTTTCTCTGGAAGGAGAGTCTTGTCTTTCCCTTGCGGGTTACATATGATTATATAATAATTTTAGAAATATAAAGAGGTGCCTATAAGAATATGGAAGGTCACTAGTCTCGAGGGAGAGAAGGTGTTTCATTTTCCAAGAATTACCATAGATGTGATAATTTTGTAAACGTACTAGTTTTAGAATTTACTATTTTTCAACAACACTACAAATATTGTAATTTGAGGCCTTTAAATGCAGATTTAGGGGGTCAATCTTTCCCAAAGAAATTTTTTCACCCTTTCATAATATTCTACATATTCCAATATTTCCATCACATTTTGAACTAAGTCAATCATAGCTATAGCGCACAAGCTATGACTCTCATAAATTGCACCACTACAATTGTTGCTTGGGTTATTGTTTGGATCATTTATTGTGTAAATGAGGGTTCAAATTTCCCCAATTGTGTTAAACAATCCATAATACATGTAAAACCCACACTTTTTACACGCTTATTATATTATTTAAATTCTAAGAACTAGTGAATTAGTTACAATACATGAAGATAGGTTCCATAGTGCATTGGGCATGCAAATCGTAGTTTATAGGTCTATTATTTGGTGAAAACATCAATTGATAAAATCTTAACCTATTTAGTTTAGGTTACTTTATCCAAAATAAATTCTTTCTTCTTCAATAATATATCCAATTAAAGGGTTTTCTACTTATCAAATGTATTTGTGCCTAATCCTAATTCCATAATTTTCTCTTATGTTCCTCTATATATATTTATTTACCATGGCTTACCCATTTGGGATAGAAATATTTGATCATGATTACTCAAAGTGTAAGGTTAATTTCAATCAAGGTGGTTTGGGATATCTGCCTTATAGTATATTCATGCCCCTCCTCAATGTTAGAGAAAGCAACAAACCCACAATAATACATGTTTTCATACCCATTTTATATAGCTTGAATATAAACCCATCTATATCAATGTAAAATACGAGGTCATCCATGTTACTACTTGATTATAGAATTCTTGTATGCATTTGTTTCCCTTCTTCCCCCTCATTCTAAAGATTATTCTATCCAACATCTTCTAGTAGTATTCACCCTAAGCTAAATTTAGGATATGCGGTCCATGTTGTTAACACAAGATGAAAAATTCCACCCACTAGAGGAAATCAATATCTTCCTCTACCACCTTCTAATTATACTTATACTTCTAGATCTAGTGCTCCATCAAAGGGTTATGATAAATAAACATGATAATATATCTATTTTATAATTACTCAAGTGATCAACTACTTACATGGAAATTGTTCATGAGACATTACAATATACTATTCTTATTTTAAATATTCAATTGCCTTGCTTTGCTTCTATCATGAACATATTAAAAATTATGGATAAGGATGCTACTTTTGGTCCCATGTAATTACCTCTTAACAATATGAGATATCAATGTCAATGTCTACTTGTTACAGCATAGATTCATGAGTTTGTAATTAACAAGTTACTAATTGATAATGGATCTACCTTGAATATTTTTCCTAATTCCTTTCTTCAGCATAGAACAATATTTTATAGTACCCACTGAAAGTGTATTTCATGATAAGATAAAAAAGACAATTTACAGGTTAAAATTTCACAAATAATAGAAATAAGAGACCCTTAAGCATGATTCTTAAGGACCTTCATCGAAGAAAACAATCATTATAAACATTTTTCATTGGTTGATACACAATAGTTTTTTCACTCAAGCTTTATTTATAGAATAAAAATGTATTGTGCATTACAAAAGGAAACAATACTATGTGTCTTTTGAAAGGTATTCATTGGTGTGCAATTAATTTGGACATGGGTAGATGCGAAAGGAATAATTTAAACCCATTAGAATAAGTAAAAATGAAATAGAATTCATGGTGCTAAACAATGATGATATCCTCTATATTGCAATTAGTATATATTGTCATACCTAATAAGCATCCCAAGTAGAGCTTTCAGGATGTGGTCAAGAAATCTAGTTCTAAGCCTATGACTACTATGAAATCCACCCCCTCTGTTAGTTTTGGAGCATAGGTTGTGCAATCTAAATATTTTCTCATGAGAAATGAGTTGATCTATAGATTCAAATTTTGTTGTTTGAACTCCCCACTCTTCATGAATGGATGTCAAGCCATTGGAGGCCCATCATGGAAGGTAAGCGTGATGTTTATCCTATTTGACATGGGTTTTTGATAATATTTTTTCCTGAAACCTCAAATAGAGATTTGATTTTTGGAAGAGTTTACGATTTTCAATCTCATCTTCTACTTATAAAATCGTGGTTCCCTTTATTTAACCCGGTGTTTGATATTTTCCACGTCAAGCTGGTTTAAATTCATCTGCCTTATTTTCCCCCTCCAATTCCTGGATGGAGAGCTGATTAACTTATATAGGTAACACATTGGGAAAATGTTTGGCTATTGATCCAAAGATTATAGATTATGAGTACCATACATATGTTTGAATATTGGTTGATATGGATACTTGTACTATATATTTTTAAGCCACTATTGACTCAAAGTTGAGGATATAATTTAGACAAAAACTATGGACTATGAATAATATACCTTCAAGTTAAAAACAAAAAAAAAAATATTTTGGTAATTTACCTTGAGATTGTCATATGGGAAGAAAACATGTTAAAAGTAGAAGCTCTTGGTGGAAGAAATCAAATCCTAGCCACCTAGTTGTAAGTGACCCATAGATAAGTGATGCAGATTTGAGTCTAAGAAAGATGTTGAGTTAGACTAAGAGAATGAGGAAGTGCTTCGTCCTATTCAGAAATATATATTGCAGAAATTTGAAGATAAGATAAAAAAGACATTTGCAAGTTAATTTTCACAAAGAATAGAAATAAGAGACCCTTAAGCATGATTCTTAAGGACCTTCATCAAAGAAAAAAATCATTATAAACATTTTTTCATTGGTCAATACAAAATTATTTTTCACTCAAGCTTTATTTATAGAATAAAAATGTATTGTGCATTACAAAAGAAAAACAATACTGTGGTCCTTTTAAAAGGTATCCATTAGTGTGCAATTTAATTTGGACATGGTAAGATGCGAAAGGAATAATTAAATCCCATTAGAATAAGTAAAAATGAATAGAATTCAGGTGCTAAACATGATATTCCTCTATATGCAATAGTATATATTGTCATACCAATCGCACCCAAGTGGAGCTTTCAGGATGTGCAAAGAAATCTAGTTCTAAGCCTATGACTACTATGAAATCCACTCCAACCCCTCTGTTAGTTTTTGGGCATATTTGCAATTAAATTTTTCCTCATGAGAATGAGTTGATCTATAGATTCAAATTTTGTTGTTTTGAACTCCCCACTCTTCATGAATGGATGTCAAGCCATTGGAGGCCCATCATGGAAGGTAAGCGTGATGTTTATCCTATTTGACCTGGGTTTTTGATAATATTTTTTTCCTGAAACCTCAAATAGAGATTTGATTTTTTGGAAGAGTTTACGATTTTCAATCTCATCTTCTACTTATAAAATCGTGGTCCCTTATTTAACCGGTGTTTGATATTTTCCACGTCAAGCTGGTTTAAATTCATCTGCCTTATTTTCCCCTCCAATTCTGGATGGAGAGCTGATTAACTTATATAGGTAACACATTGGGAAATGTTTGGCTATTGATCCAAAGATTATAGATTATGAGTACAATACATATGTTTGAATATTGGTTGATATGGCTACTTGTACTATATATTTTTAAGCCACTATGAACTCAAAGTTGAGGATATAATTTAGACAAAAACTATGGACTATGAATAATATACCTTCAAGTTAAAAAACAAAAAAAAATATTTTGGTAATTTACCTTGAGATTGTCATAATGGGAAGAAAACATGTTAAAGTAGAAGCTCTTGGTGGAAGAATCAAATCCTAGCCACCTAGTTGTAAGTGACCATAAGATAGTGATGCAGATTTTGAGTCTAAGAAGATGTTGAGTTAGACTAAGAGAATGAGGAAGTGCTTCGTTCCTATTCAGAAATATATATTGCAGAAATTTGAAGATAAGATAAAAAAGACAATTTGCAAGTTAAATTTTCACAAAGAATAGAAATAAGAGACCCTTAAGCATGATTCTTAAGGACCTTCATCAAAGAAAAAAATCATTATAAACATTTTTTCATTGGTCAATACAAAATTATTTTTCACTCAAGCTTTATTTATAGAATAAAAATGTATTGTGCATTACAAAAGAAAACAATACTGTGTCTTTTAAAAGGTATCCATTAGTGTGCAATGAATTTTGACATGGGTATATGTGAAAGGGAAAATTTAAACCCATTAGAATAAGTAAAAATGAAATAGAATGCATGGTACTAAAAAATGCTAATATCCTCTATATTGTAGGTATATGTCGTCATACGTAATAAGCATCCCTAGTAGAGCTTTCAGGATGTGGTCAAGAAATCTAGTTCTAAGCCTATGAATACTGTGAAATCCACCCCCTCTGTTAGTTTTTGAGCATAGGTTGTGCAATATAAAGATTTTCTCATGAGAAATGACTTGATCTAAAGATTCAACAATTTTTGTCCAAACTCCCCACTCTTCATGAATGGATGTGAAGCCATTGGATCCCCATCATGGAAGGTAAGTGTGATATTAATCCTATTTCACATGGTTTTTTCATAATTGTTTTTCCTAAAACCTCAAGTAGATATTTTATTTTTGGAAGAGTTTGACATTTTCCATCTCGTCTTCTACTTATAAAACCATGGTTCCCTTTGTTTAACCTATTGTTTGATATTTTCCATGTCAAGCCAGTTTAAATTCATCTACCTTATTTGCCCCTCCAATTTTGGATGGAGAGCTGATTAACTTCTATAGGTAACACATTAGGAAAATGTTTGGCTATTGATCCAAAGATTACAGATTATGAGTACAATACATATGTTCGAATATTGGTTGATATAGATACTTGTACTGTATATTTTCCAGCCACTATTGAACTAAAAGTTGAGGAAAGAATTTGGTCAAAAAATATGGACTCTGAATAATATACATTCAGGGTAATATATATATATATATATATATATATATATATATATATATATATTGGTAATTTAGCTTTAGATTGTCATATGGGAAGAAATTATGTTAAAATTAGAAGCTCTTGGTGCAAGAAATCAAATCCTAGCCACCTGGTTGTAAATTACGCATAAGATTGTGATGAAGATATTAAGTCTAAGAAAGATTTTGATTTAGACTATGAGAATGAGGAAGTGCTTCGTCCTATTCAAAAGCATCTATTGCAACAATACCTTAGGAGTTCTGCTTCGTCCTTATGAGTTATTTTATTTTCATTTTCCCTAATCTTATCTCATTTTGACTTTTGCAGGTTTGGAGAAAGAGGAGGAGAGGAACATGGAATCCATTGAAGAGCCATGGAGGCTTAGCACAACTCCAACACATTTTGTATTATTTTTGTGTTAAAATGAAAGATCTTCCTATTTCGTATTATGGGTTTTGTTTACCCATTTTATTTTATTATTATTATTATTATTATTTGTTTATTCTCTTTTCTATGGTATTATTTTACAGGTTAGATGAATATACAATGTATATATATTCCTATTTTGGGTGAAAACCATAAAACCTCATATGTTTATATATATATTCAAGAGACGTGACTGTGTTTATAATGGTCATGGCCGCAAGTTTTTTTAAAGAGTTTGGAAGGGAGGGGGGATATTTTTAAACTTAGGGGGGCTAAGCCCCCCCTCCCCCACTCATATTAATTAATTAATGGCGGTGCGGGGGGGGGGGGGGGGGGGGGGGGGGTGGGGGGCGGGGGGTTGGGGCGGATGTGAATTTGTTGTGTGTGTGTGTGTACATAATATATATTATATACATATACATATATATATATAATATAATGATAGTATATATATATATATATATATCTATATTATAATCTATCTGATATATATGGTATTACATATACCTATTATTATTATATCTATATGTATATAAGATAACAGATATGATAGGTATTATAGATGATAGAATGTATGTCACACACACAACAACAATATTGGCGGTGTTAAGTGAGGTGTCCTTACCTACAGACCATACAATACAGAATATAGATACATATACACAGGATATGAGTAACAGATACAACATAATAGACATGAAGAGAGACATATCATACATACAATACAACATACATACATACATTATATATATATATATATATACACACACATACAACATACATATATCCATATATACACACACCATATATAATATATACATATATAAGTCTTCTCTCCCTCCTATCTCTATCCTCCCTCCCTGTCTCTCCTCTCTCTCGTCCCTCTCTCTCTGTCCTATTCTCTCAGTCCCTATACTCTCTATCCCCAGTCCCTCTGCTCTCTCTACCTCTCTGCTCTCTTCTTCCATCTCTCTCTCTCTCCTTTCTCTCTCTCTCTCTCCCTCGCGTCTCTCATCTCCCTCTCCCCTCTACATTCTGTGTGTGGTGGTTGTTTGTACACACACACCCACATAAACAATATATGGCTGATGTGTTAATTGTTTGTGTCTGTGGTGTACACATATACATACATACATACATACTATATATATATTACCCACACACACCACACACACACAACCCACACACACACAACACACACACACACACATATATATCTATTGTATATCACAATATATGATATATATATAATTATATATATATATATCTATATATATATCTATCTCCTCTATACACAATATGGTATGTATATCATACATACATACATCCATACATACATGTATGTATGTATGTATGTATGTATTGTATGTATGTACACACACACACCACATAACAATTAGGGGGGGCACCCCCAAGTATTGCTAATTGGTTGTGTGGTGTGTTGTATATACACATACACATACACTATATACATATATATACACACCACACACACACATATATATGGTGTGTGTGTGTGTGTGTGTATATATATATGTGTATATATATGTATATGTATATATATACACAATATATATGTATATATATGTATTATACACATATAGTATTATATGTATATGTATATGGTATATGTACACACACACTCTATCTATATGTATGTATGTATGTATGTGTATATGTATATATAATACATAATATATGTGATTATAAATAAAGTTTTGATTTACACACACCGCATAATAAATTTATAAAGTTATATATATATATATATCTATATATATATATATATATTATATATCTATATATATATATATAATATAGTATATATATAATATATATATATATATTAAAATTAGAAATGTATATTTTGTTTTTCCTTATTCTAAATAAACAATCAAATTAGATTTAATTAGATAGGTATATAAGAGGATACATATGTTTGATAAAAAGGGGGTTAGGAAGAAATTTCCCAATTAAAGGAGAAGTGATTTTTTTTTCTCTTGTTAAACAAAGATTTTTTTGTATTCTAAATATGAAATTTCTCTCTAAATGTGACTCCAACTTGAATAAAGTTTACTAATTTATGAATTTTACAAGGAAGAATAAAAATAAAAACTCAACAGTATACAATCTTCCTTCATTTTGATCTTTTCCACTTCTTCAAATTCTTCAATTCATGGATATCATTTCAAAGAGAGGGGAATAGGAAACTCTCTCCACCCAACCTATAATCCAATAAGAGGAGAAGACATCCTCCTTATTGGCCTCCAAACCCCAACCAAAGAACAATGAGGGGTATAGTGGAACTTTGAAAACTTTTACAAAAAGGTTTCCACACCATGCATTCCCCAAAATAACACAATCAAACCATACAATCAACAATATTACAAATTTTCCAATAAACACAAATTCATGACAACAACAAGCTAAAAAGGAGCAATGGAATATGGGCACCACGTCTTTTTTCTCCCAAGTGATGTAGGAGTTCCACCCAAAAGCCTCCATGCACACAACACAAAATACTCAAGTACACCCTTATCTCTCTTCTTTCAAATATTCGAATATGTGTGTCCTTGTTTTCCTTTTCCCACCCCATAGGTGGAACTCCTACTCACACTCCCTCCATAATGCATGCCTCACAACTCTTTTTTACCTCCCCAATGGTCCCATACTTCAATTTACCACACCCAACTAAAGGCAAACTACCCATCAACAATCAAACATATGCAGAGCACTCCTACAATATTCAAACAAGCACAATTTCTACATCAAAATACATTAATACAAAAATGAAAATAAGAGGAGAGCCTACCTCTCCATCAAGCTTCCAAATTATTTACTCAACAAGATTTGAATCCTTCACACCAAGATCAATCCAAGATGCAACTTCAAAGTAAAAAAAATAACTCCAAGTATGAAAACCAGGACCAATTTTTAAAAATGCAAGGGAAGCAAATAAGGCAAGTAACCCAAAATCCATAAAATTCATCCAATAAATAAAAAAGGGATGCGAGGATGATGAGGTGGCTCCATGTAGGATACAAATTTATCATTCCTCCATTCCAACACAAAATTCAAACACCAAACCAAAAGGAATTAAATTCATATGTAAGACTTATGACATGCTCCCATGACACTCCAACTTGTACACCATACTTATCAAGGACAAAATTACATGTGGTAAGTAAAAAAGTGCAATTATTTACCTTTTTTATACTAAAAATGCATTAAAATGGTAAAAAAAATGCCCAATAATTCATAAGTAGGGTTGGTAGAAGATTTTTAGGTGTGAGGGACAAGGTTAACTTGTCCATTAAGTCTCTAAAAGTTAAAAGCAAGTCCAAATTCGAATTTGGGAAGGATGGTGGAGTACAAACCACCTAAATGCATTTAATTCAATTTACATTATGCATCAAAACAAGGACTATCTACCCAATATATTTCCCACATGTCATATCTCCCCTTTTTAGTTTAAATTTAAGCTAAATTAGTTAATTAAGCTACATTAGCAAGTGTTAATAAAGTAACAATATTTACCAATAATTAAACACATGCATAATTAATTAAAACAAACAAAACTAAAAGAAAGGGAAACACATTACATCCATGGCCACATAAATGAGGTTATCCCCTATGGGAACCTCCTAAAAAAGCATGCAACAACGTAACATAACATTATACATAAGTTGTCAAATTTGGCCATGTTGCACAACACCTGAGATCCTTCTGTGGTTGGTCTGCTATCCCCTTTCGATGTATATGATATAATGTCTTTGCAAACACAAAAAAAAAATACCCTTCTGGCCTCAAGGCCATATCAATATGTCATGGGAAATGAAGCATATAAAACATCCATCATATAATCCTCAACATACATCAAGCAATACAACACACATATATTTATGAATTAACATTGTCGTATAATGTAACGAAATCAATATCATCAAATTTATTAATTTTTATAAATTATTTGGCATCACTTAACATTTTAATTATATTATAGTAAATAGTTTACATTCATCAATAATCCATTTCACATCCTACAATAGTCATAAAATTATCTATATCTACTATAATTCCTGACTACTAGATACACTCAAGAACATATTACTGATCCCTAATACCATCATATTGTTATCAATTCACAAAATAAATTAGACCAAATGGTTACTCCAACACTCTGAATATAATTAATAGGTCAAGAATCCAAATGTTAGTATAAAACAAGGTAACCATTCTAGATTATCATCATATCCTTGAATGTCCATCAAGGTCCATAATGCATTCATACAGTCTAAAGTAATAATGAAAACATAATAGTAATCATTATGTCCCTCGTATTTTAACAACATGCTAACTACAATATGAAAATAAGGTTCAAGTCTCTAATAAACCGAAATTAGAGTCATAGTATAATTAGTGTCAAAGAGGATTGGGCATTGAATCCCCCTCCCCTTAGATTTGAATTCCTCCTAGAAGTCAAAGAAAGAGACCTTAAGGAAACAAACATAGAAAATTTATGAATAATCTCTACGATTTTAACCAAGTTATAACATAGACATTAAACATGAAATTTACAATTAAATCCCAAAGAATAACAACCAAGGTCGAAGAAGAAAAGGAAGGGTTACACACATATAGGGTCCATGTAGTTACTCATGGGTGCAACACATGAGAGAAGGGGAAGGTAATGAACAACACATTCAAATAACACACTCAACAAGAATACAATTTCCAAAAAACACAAAGGCTTGACAATACACAAAAAGGAGCAAGGAATGTGGGAACCACCTCCTTTTCCCTCTGAAGTGATATAGGAGTTCCACCCAAAAGCCTCCATGCACACAACACAAAATACTCAAGTACACCCTTATCTCTCTTCTTTCAAATATTCGAATATGTGTGTCCTTGTTTTCCTTTTCCCACCCCATAGGTGGAACTCCTACTCACACTCCCTCCATAATGCATGCCTCACAACTCTTTTTTACCTCCCCAATGGTCCCATACTTCAATTTACCACACCCAACTAAAGGCAAACTACCCATCAACAATCAAACATATGCAGAGCACTCCTACAATATTCAAACAAGCACAATTTCTACATCAAAATACATTAATACAAAAATGAAAATAAGAGGAGAGCCTACCTCTCCATCAAGCTTCCAAATTATTTACTCAACAAGATTTGAATCCTTCACACCAAGATCAATCCAAGATGCAACTTCAAAGTAAAAAAAATAACTCCAAGTATGAAAACCAGGACCAATTTTTAAAAATGCAAGGGAAGCAAATAAGGCAAGTAACCCAAAATCCATAAAATTCATCCAATAAATAAAAAAGGGATGCGAGGATGATGAGGTGGCTCCATGTAGGATACAAATTTATCATTCCTCCATTCCAACACAAAATTCAAACACCAAACCAAAAGGAATTAAATTCATATGTAAGACTTATGACATGCTCCCATGACACTCCAACTTGTACACCATACTTATCAAGGACAAAATTACATGTGGTAAGTAAAAAAGTGCAATTATTTACCTTTTTTATACTAAAAATGCATTAAAATGGTAAAAAAATGCCCAATAATTCATAAGTAGGGTTGGTAGAAGATTTTTAGGTGTGAGGGACAAGGTTAACTTGTCCATTAAGTCTCTAAAAGTTAAAAGCAAGTCCAAATTCGAATTTGGGAAGGATGGTGGAGTACAAACCACCTAAATGCATTTAATTCAATTTACATTATGCATCAAAACAAGGACTATCTACCCAATATATTTCCCACATGTCATATCTCCCCTTTTTAGTTTAAATTTAAGCTAAATTAGTTAATTAAGCTACATTAGCAAGTGTTAATAAAGTAACAATATTTACCAATAATTAAACACATGCATAATTAATTAAAACAAACAAAACTAAAAGAAAGGGAAACACATTACATCCATGGCCACATAAATGAGGTTATCCCCTATGGGAACCTCCTAAAAAAGCATGCAACAACGTAACATAACATTATACATAAGTTGTCAAATTTGGCCATGTTGCACAACACCTGAGATCCTTCTGTGGTTGGTCTGCTATCCCCTTTCGATGTATATGATATAATGTCTTTGCAAACACAAAAAAAAATACCCTTCTGGCCTCAAGGCCATATCAATATGTCATGGGAAATGAAGCATATAAAACATCCATCATATAATCCTCAACATACATCAAGCAATACAACACACATATATTTATGAATTAACATTGTCGTATAATGTAACGAAATCAATATCATCAAATTTATTAATTTTTATAAATTATTTGGCATCACTTAACATTTTAATTATATTATAGTAAATAGTTTACATTCATCAATAATCCATTTCACATCCTACAATAGTCATAAAATTATCTATATCTACTATAATTCCTGACTACTAGATACACTCAAGAACATATTACTGATCCCTAATACCATCATATTGTTATCAATTCACAAAATAAATTAGACCAAATGGTTACTCCAACACTCTGAATATAATTAATAGGTCAAGAATCCAAATGTTAGTATAAAACAAGGTAACCATTCTAGATTATCATCATATCCTTGAATGTCCATCAAGGTCCATAATGCATTCATACAGTCCAAAGTAATAATGAAAAACATAATAGTAATCATTATGTCCCTCGTATTTTAACAACATGCTAACTACAATATAAAAATAAGGTTCAAGTCTCTAATAAACTGAAATTAGAGTCATAGTATAATTAGTGTCAAAGAGGATTGGGCATTGAATCCCCCTCCCCTTAGATTTGAATTCCTCCTAGAATTCAAAGAAAGAGACCTTAAGGAAACAAACATAGAAAATTTACGAATAATCTCTACGATTTTAACCAAGTTATAACATAGACATTAAACATGAAATTTACAATTAAATCCCAAAGAATAACAACCAAGGTCGAAGAAGAAAAGGAAGGGTTACACACATATAGGGTCCATGTAGTTACTCATGGGTGCAACACACAAGAGAAAGGGAAGGTAAATCCTCCATTTAGGTAGAATAATACTTCAATGTTCATTATTTAGGAAAGGATAACATCTACCAATCATTACGCTCAATTTTTCATGAGGGAAAACACACCTAATCTTAGGTCTAGAAAATTTAGGACCACACAAATGAGGTTTAACAAGGAAAACACCTAAATTAGCAAATATTTTTACAAGGATAAATACTATTCATTGGAAGCACTTTTATAACTCGAAAGGACTCAATTAAATTTTCAAGGTAATACTAAGCATGGTCTTGGCCACAAGGTTTTCATAACATAAATTTGTACTCATATATTACACATAGAAAGACTAATCCAAATTTAGAAACCCCAAACACATTGATAATAACTCCACTAGAAAGAGAAATAATCTTTCCCTAGACTAACATATCGAAACAAGAGATACCACTCTCCTTGTCTAACAAAACATCATTAATTAATTTTAAATATACCGTGGTTATAGAGCCTTAAAACGTTCAAAAGCATAAAATTATAATCCATAGTAATACTCAAGCGAGCTAGGAGAACTAGGAAGCAAGAGAGGTCCAACTACAATTTACGAGAGGAACACACAAGGAATTCTTGTAGAAATTTATGCAGACAAACTTGCACCACTGTCTTCCATAATGGAGAAGGGAAACAACATAAATTTCCACCATATTAACATATGTTTCCTGAGATTTCTAGTAAGCCTAGTTCACTAATGACCTATTCCAAAGACAATGAGGATGCCTTTCTTAAGACTAGAGATAAATTATCACTCCTAAAACACAAATAAAACACTCACTGAGCTAAGAGGAAACAAGGTCAAAATGACCCGAAAGGCTCCAACAATGGAAATCACACACATTTAGGTTCAAGGGGGTACAACACAACTAAAATACATCACTATCAACAAGTTGTTTCATTAATCAGGGTAAGCGAATAGACCTAAAGGTTCAAATAGTTACCACCTTTGGCTTGATGGGACGTAGGGTCCAAAAAAATGAACATATCAATTAATCCAAAGTAACAAAGGGATAACATCTTTATGTACTTCTAAAACTTAGCACTACTCAAAGAGAGATTCAAAAATGACCTGACATGTACTTGTTTTATAACCATTTAACATATATTTATTTGTTTTGTATAACAAGGGGGTATAGAAAGTACTCAACCATATCACAACTTGAAAATATTAGGTTGCAAATGAGATTAGATAGTTGTACAGTAGTTCAAGGAAACCTTATAATTAGTTCAAACATTTCAGATTGTGTACTTTATAAATTTAGGGTGTGCAATAGCCATTTATACAATCAACATTCTTTATTTATACATTGTGCCCAACCTCATAAAATTAATCATTCCATAATCCAAATTATAAGACACAAGTTATAATTATGATCACTAAGCACATTTATTATAAAATTTCTTAATTAATAAATTCCTTATGTTATGAAATTACCTATTTTATGCCATTTAGGAACACCACAAATGTTGGTAAGATATCTCACCATTCTATATATGCGGTGAAATTATTCATTTTGCTCCTAGGGAAAGTATAAAAAGGTTTCTTGCTATTTTCACATAGTTTTATTTCTTCGATTAGACTTCTAGGTTACAGTAAGGAGCCATTTTCCTAATGTTCCAGTTTACTTATTAAGTTTCCAATTCCAAACCCCTTAATTAGAATCTTATTATGTTCAAGTTAATCATGTTACCAATTATATTCTAATGAGAAGGGAGATTAAAACATATCACATTATTAATTTTATAGGAACAAGAGATCAATCAACCAAAATGGAACACACCAAGATTACAAGAGTTTACCAAAGAATTAAATGCATACACAAGTATCAATAAAAGATATGATGAAGGTGCACATTAAAGTTACAAATTTGATTTTATAATTTCAAGGAGTTAGATAAGTATGAGAAGATAATAATGTTGGTGGTTTAGACTCAAAATAGGTTCACTAAATAGGAAAAGGAGAGTTTCATTATAATACTCATACTTCTACAAGATACCATCAACTAAGCAACAAGGTGACAATGAAAAATTTACTCCATGGACACCACACTTCCCCATAAAGAGGACACCAAATAAAAGAGGATAAACAACTAATTTACCCAAACATGGCCTCTACAACAAAGATTTATATCTTTAGAAGAAAGAGAATGACATAAAAAAGATAATATCATAAAATTAAGACCTATAAAACCAAAATATCTAAGACTAAGGTCCATAAGGACCCCAAGGAATCCATATCTACCTCAACCTAACTCAATAATAATAGATTATAGTGTGGTATACTTAAAAAAATAAGAGGTTAAGATAAGGGTAGGTTAATCTATGGGTCATCGAGAGAAAAACAAGCACACTTATTTATGCATTATGCCTGAAGGAGATTAAGTATATCCATAGTTACCTAAGGTTCATATAGTCCAACTATCAATCTTTTCTAAAATGAAACAAGGGGACCACGTTCCAACTTAATATGCCATCGGTGGAACATCACGTCCAAACAATGCGTTATCCAAAAAACCTATAATCATATAAGAATATAAGCCATCCCTAAGATATCCCATAATCCCACAACGAAAATCACATCTATTCTGATGAGGAGCAAGGCTCTTACCAGGGTGTGAAAGAACACAACCATTGTCAAAATTGTCAACTAAACAACATAACATGGAGAACTCTCTCCCTAGAAAGGTTGAGTAACGAAAGATCCACTCCAATATCCTAGACACATAAGGTTTGATCATTCAAAAATCAAAGGCATGACTTGAAGCACCTATGAAGATAATCAGGGAAACTAGGGTGTACCCCCATACGATGAGAGATCACAATACAAACAGTGTAGAACCTTCTCATTAGCAAACAATAAAATGATCACGTAACATTCTTGACAACATTTATTGAAGTGGCCAATGAGATAAACGAGATCCGAGTCACCAATCAAAGGTAAAAGAAAACAAATATCTGCAATCAAAGAAAATGGCTAAGTAGCTACATTGCAATCCCTAAAAATCTTGCACTAAAATAAATAATAATAATAGCACGAAGAGCCTCAGATCTTCTAAATCAAATCATAAATAAAATGATGGTCCCTGATAAAATAAATTAAGGTTACAAATATTAAACACAAAAATGTCCACATCATATTCACTTCGCAGCCCTTCATGGGCCGCCAGTAGGGGTACTTACAATGAGGTCATATATAAGAAAACATAAAAAATTGGATCAATTATGACACCATGGCCTGATATCAACTCTCCAACACTAGGATTTAGTCCACAAGCAAAAATCAAATGAACTCATCTAACCATTGAAGAAAAAGTGGAGATCTAACAACTAACCAACCCCTTGTTTTCCCCAAACTGACCCCTAAATGCTACTTCTAGCATTAATCCAAGAGAGTTCCACCACACAATAGCACTCAAATATGAGAAAGGGCCTCTAGAGGGTCAACACATCTTATGTCTATAACTGAGAGCCAGGAATCCACTAACTAACATCTTCACAAGGAACCAAGTTCCTGCCACTCAAGAAGTTCATAAGGATACCAAACTGAATTAGCATTTCATATTTATTGGGTACGAAAAGACACGCCCACTTAGGTGAGGTACAAAAATTCAATTTTTTTTATTATTATTATTATTAATATTTTAATTTTAGCGGCGCAAGTGTCCTAGATTTAAATTTCACTAACTGGTTGTTGTGTTTCTATGTTTTCCCAAGGCCTAAGTGTTAAACCCATGGCTCTGATACCAAGTGTAATGCCCACAAATTCGACGTTTAAACCAAACCAAGGTCTAATAATCTATTAGGGAAAATTTATGACAATTTTTTTTGGTTTTCAAATGGGCTAAAAACATTACTTGTGATCGATTAAAATCTCACAAATGAAATACACAACTTCGTAATGTAGTCGCATTCAAATTAATAATTAAATATCATTAATTTATTTCCTGAAATATTTTATAGTTTAAAACCCTTCCATAAATCTCATTGCTTTATTAGAGTATTTTCCCACCCGATTAATAACCATGGTCCAAATATTTTATTTATTTATACCCTTACTACTAATCATCGAAAACCCCCCTTTTGTTGATTATTTAAATACCAAACACCATGTTCAATTAATTCCTACCACAAAGAGGTCATAACTTGACCTAGCCACCAAGTGACCCCATTTAACCAATTACCCATGTCCTTTTTAATTTAATTATCATTCCCATAGAAACGCCACCCACTTAAGTAAATATAGGGTTTATTTTCAACCATTAGATGTGATCTATTTGGGCCATTGGATCTAGATTGTCCAAAGTTTCATTATGAGTTCTTTTATTTCCATTTTCCCTAATCTTATCTCATTTTCACTTTTGCATGATTGGAGAAAGAGGAGAGGAAGCCATGGAAGCGATTGAAGAGCCATGGACGGTTGGCTCAACTCCAACACATTTTGTATTATTTTTGTGTTAAAATGAAAGATATTCCCATTTCCTATTATGGGTTTTGTTTACCCATATTATTATTATTATTATTATTATTATTATTATTATTATTATTATTATTATTATTAGATATTCTCTTTTCTATTGGTATTCTTTTGTAGGTTAGAATGAATATACAATCTTTATATCATATTTTGGTGAAAAAAATAAAACCCAAAATGTTTAGTTATTATCATTTTTTTAATACACACACACACACATAGAAAATTTATATTGAAATTTATATTTAAGAGCCCCGCTCCCGCCCCCCCCCCCCCCCCCCCCCCCCCCCCCCCCCCCCCCACCCCCACTTATTTTAATTATTTAATAGGTGGAGGCATGGCAGGTGGGTTCGGCCCCCTACGCCCCCCTCCCGCCAACACGTTTTTTTAATTATTAATAAAACTTTAATAACTTTATTTTATAAGCCATTAGAGTGTATATTAGGTTTTATAATATATATATATATTTTTAAATTTTTTATTATAATATTTTTATTATGTTCAAGTTAATCATGTTACCATTATACTTTAAATGAGTAGGACGAGCCAGCATATCACATTATTATTTTTATAGGAATAAGAGATCATTAACCAAACATAGTTCACACCAAGATTACAAGAGGTTTCCCAAAAGTTACATGCATACAAAAGTATTATAAAAGATATGATGAAGGTACACATTAAAGTTACAAATTTTATTTTATAAGTTCAAGGAGTTAGATAAGTAGGAGGAGAAAAAACAAGTTGGTGATTTAGACTCTAAAATAGGTTCACTAAATAAGAAAAGGAGAGTTTCTAAATAATTATCATACTTCCACAAGATACCATCAGCCAAGCAACAAGGTGACAAGGGAAAATTTAATCCATGGGAACCACACTACCCTATCAAGAGGACATAAAAAACAAGAGGAAAATCAACTAATTTAACCAAACATGGCCTCTATGGCCAAGAGTTATAGCTTTTAGAAGAAAGAGCATGACATTAGCACAACTAAGATCGGAAACTTAAGACTTATAAAACAAAAATATCTAAAAACAAGGTCCAAAAGGACCCCAATATATCCATATCTATCTCAACATAACTCAATACTAATATATTATAGTGTGGTACACTTTTTCAATTTAAGATGTTAAGAAAAGGGTAGGTCTATCTATGGGTCATCGAGAGAAACCCAAGCACACCTATTTAAGCACAATGCCCAAAGGGGCTTAAGTATAATCATATTTACCCAAGGTACACATAGTTCAACAGTCGATCCTTTCTAAAACAAAAACAAGGGGACCACATTAGAACCTTGTATACCCATCGCTGGACTAAAACATCCCAATAATACACTATCATCAGAAACCTATAAATATCCTAGAGTTATTGCATCCCTAACAAAATACATAAGTCCACAGCAAGAATCACATCTATTCTGACGATGAAAAAAGTTCTAACCAGGGTGTAAAAGATACACAACCCCACAAAAAAGTACCAATTATACCGTGTGACACAAAGAACTCTCTCTCCCTAGAAGGGCTGAGTATCAAAAGAGTCACTCTAAGATCCTAGACACACAAACTTCCATCATTCTAAACCTAAATGTATGACTTGAAGCACCTAAGAAGATAATCGTGACACCTAGGGTGTACCCCTATACGATGAGAGACTGGAATACAACAGTGTAAAATTAAATCATCAATCAACAAGAAGAGGTTCATGTAACATTCTTGACAACATTTAGCCAAGTTTCCATCAAAACAAATGAGCTCTGAGTCACCAATTGAAGAAAAAATCTATAATGCCCACAAAATTTTATGTTCTAAAACCAAATTACTCCTTAAATAATTATTCAGAAAGGTTGTGACATTTTTGTTTTGTTTTAAGTTATAATGTTGCAACAGTGTCTAACCCTAATGTACGTTTAATTAATTTCTACTAGCAAGGTTGTATTTCATGGAATAGGTCTAGTCTAGATTATTAATTGATTATTCTTACACCAATTCTAATGTCCATTTAATTATCATTACTAAGTGTTCACTAATTCCTTTCACTAGGTTAATTGGTTTCCCCCTTAGGAATTATTATTCAACCCACATTAAATAAACCTTACCCTCAGTTACGTTAGTTCTCTTAAATCATTTTCCTTTAATCCCATTTAAATAATTATTAAAACATACTATGAACTAAATAAATTAATTTAACATACAAGGGTATTAAATGGCCCTATTCACCCATTTACATACCTTTAAGGATTATTTTAAAAACCCATAATATTCATTCCTACCTAACAATTGTAGGGTTGGTTCTTAACCCTTGGATCAAATCAATTGTGGCCATTAGATCCTAGGGTTCCATACTAACCCTAGATATCCTTAATAAATCTTATTAAACCATTTCATTTTCCCTATCCTCCCCATTTGGTCATTTTTGTTTTGTTCAAATTGAAGGTTGGAGAAATGGAAGCCATGGGAGAAAAGAAAGGAAGAACCATGGAGGAATTTACAAAATCCAGCTTAGTTTAGTCTAGGTTATGGATTTATTATTGTAAGGTCTTTCATTTGAAGATTGAAGGGGTTTCCACTCCAAATATGGAGTTGTGATTTAGTAAATTCCATTTTGTCTTCTATTTGGGCAAGAACCCTACTTTATTTTTTTATCCTTGAGATTGAATGCTTTTGAATACCCATTTAAAGATTTACAAGTTTGAAACATTGAATTTATTCCTTTATTTCTTTCTGGAGGTTTCCTCTTTAATTTTGTAGTCTTAAAATTTTAATTAAGCCAAGTTTAAATTTACATAGACGTAGATTTGTATTTTTCCACCGTCAGTGATGAAACCACCGCCCAAAGAAAACCGAAGGTCCTAGGACTATTGCCTTACCTGGGTGATGATTCAGGAATCACCACTTTTCCTAAGTGGTGGTTCAGAGACCATTGCTCTACATAGGGTGGTGGTTCTGTTCTTTAAAAATATAAGCTTAATTTCTGCAATTTTTCAAAAACAAAATTTACTAGAGTGTTATAAAGATCATCCTTAGCTTGAATTTATATTCCTAAAGTATTTAGTTGAATGGTTAATCCATTTATTCATTCTATGCTTAGGATTACTACATTTAAATATTGACTATCTTTATAGTGACAAGAAACACATCTATAAGATTATTTTTCCCACAAGAGTTTTTTCAACTCAAGTAAGAAGTGAAACTTAATCTAATTCTCATTATCATTGTTTTCCTTTACTCAAAAAAATGCAATTTATCAACAAGGTAACTTATTTCACATCCAAGTTTGTAGTGAATACACCATTAATATTTTACAACTTCTATGTTCTTCCTTTCATTTTTACAATAATGCAACTTTAACAATGATAATGACCTTTCCCTTTATTTTTCATTACAAGTAAACTTTTAAACATGATCTCTATTGTAATTCATTCCTTTACATACTACAATTTGAGGAGAAATTAAAATACATATTCCTTAAGGAACTTCCGTAAAAATAATAATACAACTTGGTAAATGAAATTTACAATGCAATATTTCTTTTAAAAAAACACAAGTCTATAAGTCTTCCACCTAAGTGGGGATTACAAGAGGGTTTCCCCACAAGGAAATGATTTCTTTTAGGACTTCCACAAATGCTCCAACTCCAAATCACCAAAAAAAGCTCCACCATGTCTTCACTTGAATCACAATAATCAAATATGGGGGAGAGCCAACACTCTCCACCCAACCAAAATTCCAATTAGGAGAAGAAGCTATCCTCCTCATTGGCCCCCGATCCCCAACAAAAAGGAAATAAGGGATGGATCCAGCTCATGGAAACAATAAAATTCTTCCACATGAAAATAAAAAATTTCACAAACATTCAACACAAAATTTCACAACCATATAACACTTCACTCAACACAAGAAAAAAATCACAATAATACAACTTTTCAAAATAACAAGGCTTCCAAACTTACTTTCACACAACATTCACACAATAAAATAACCACAAAACATTCATTTTTCAATACATAAACTTCCCAAAACATTGGCTCCAAAACAAGCCAAGTAAAGAAAAGAATATGGGGATACCCTTGTGCCTCCCAAGGGTTTGGATGCCCACCTCAAAAACCTCCAAAATTACATCAACCCCAAAAATATATTATGTCTCCCTCACTCTTATTCCTCCCTCTCTCTTATGTCTCCTACAATGAACAAAATAAGAAGATGAGAACAAGGTGGGGAACTCAACCCACTCCCTCCTAAATACCCAAGAGAACTCTTCTGCCTCCCAAAAAAAATTTATCCTCATTTCACTTTCTCATACACATCCTAGAGCCATTTCATTACATAACAACATCATGTAATAATACATTCATTAAACCCATAACACACAAATCAAGAGAAGAAAACAAGGTTCGAGACCCTACCTTGCCATAGCAAGAATCAACTCCACAAGAAAGTTCCAAAATCCTCAAAGCTCAAGTAATTCCTAGCAATCTTCAACTCCAACAGGAACTCCAAAAATCAAGCATTCCAAAATGAGATAGAGCCAAAAACCATGCAAGTAACCCTAAAAACTTCACAAAAATTCTAATAAATTGAAAAGAGGGAGAGGGAGATGATGTGGTTCCATGTAGGATGCCACATCATTTCTTCTCCACCCCACATCACCAAGGTCAAACCCAAACCCCAAAGCATAATAAATTGGTGGTTGGGGAAATGACCACACTCTTAAACACTCAACCCAACCCACACCCCTTAAGGAAAAAATTAAATATGCATGTAAGAAAAATGTAATTAAATTTCACTTTTGTCTTACAAAAAACATAATGGCGTCTATTTTTGACCCCCTAATCCATAGGTAGGGTTGGAATAAGAATTTAAGAGGTGTGGGACAAGCTTAGCTTGTCACACAAGCCTCCAAAAATGGCCCTTAAGCCAAAATCTGAATTTCTAAAGTAAGGTAGAGTGTACAACACTCAAAGTTACTTACACTCAACTTAAAATCACATAGTACAAAAACCAAATTCTAATAAATGAATCCATTGTCACATCCCCCAAATAACTTAATATCAAAATAAAATTACTTAATAAAGCAAATTAATCAACAATGATTGAATAACTTACATTCTAAATTAAATAACATACTCTACAATAAATAAAATAAATGGGAAATATTTCACACAAGCCCATGGTCACAATTGGAGGTCATCCCCCCATGGGGACCCCCTAACAAAATTAACACACACAAACAACAACATAACACAAGTTTCCATGGTGACCTTTTTTGTATCCATCTAGTATCCCGTCGTGGTTGGTCTCCAATCCCCCTTTTGGTTGTGATTTAATTACCTACAAAAATCACACAATACCTCATCAAAACATCAAAACATCAAGGAAAAAATATACACTTATCAATCAATAAACATTTGTATATAGATACATCATTATCTCAACTAAACAATGCTATCATTTGTCTAAAATTTCCATAACATTTCAATTCTATTTTTTATATATATCCACAATATTACAAGATTAGTTCAAAAGTTAAATCCTACTCAATATGACGAGAACTCTGAATGTCTGTAATACATATATCAACAACACATCATCATCATAAAATATAATATGTTTCTCTATGTATCTAAGAATCCACACAATCATATTATGAATCAAAATCCATCATAATTAGAATATATCTATCATCTAATATCATGCTAAACCAAAATGATACACTAATATCCATGTCTAAAGTCAACAGTAATAAAAATCAACATATAATAAGTGTCGAAGAGGAGTGGGCACTACAAAATCCAAAAACTCACAACAATCAAAATAAAAGTCTAAATAGCCACATTGCAATCCTAGAAAATCTTGTAATAAGATTTAAAAAAAGAGCCTGAGAGCTTCTTGATGAAATCAAAGAATAAAAATGTTGTTTGTCTATAAAAGAACTTAAGTTTACTAATATAAAACACATGAAATGTCCACATCATATTCACTTTGGAGTCCTTCACGGGCTGTTGGTAAGGGTATTATACATCAAGATCGGATCTAAGAACACACATATATAACTGGATTAAATGTGACACCATGTCTTGGCATCTACTCTCCCATACATGGATTAAGTACAAAAGTGAAAATCAAACCAACACATCTAACCAGTAAAGAAAAAAATAAACTTTATCAACTAACCAACCCCTTGTTTTTCCCAAACTGACCTCTAAATGCTACCTCTAGCACTAATCCACGAGTGTTGCACCACATAATAGCAATCCAATATAACGGAGGGTCTCTACGAGGTCAACACATCTTACTTGTATAACTAAGAATAGTAATCCAATAATTAACATCTCCGCAAGGAACCAAGTTCATGTCACTCAAGAAGTTCACAAGAATGTCAAACAAAATAGAATCTCCTGTTAACCGAGTTCGGCAAGACACCCACTTGGCTGAGTAAAAAAACCCCAAAAAAATATATTTTTGTTATTATTATTTTAATCTTAGAGGTTCCAGTGTCCTACGTTTAAGTTTCATTAACTGGTTGTCGTGTTCCCATTTTTTCCCAGGTTCCAAGCATTGAACCCACGGTTCTGATACCAAGTGTAATGCCCACAAAAAAATAACATTCAAAACCACACCAATGTGTAATATTTCAATAGTAATTTTTTTAGGAATTTATTTTATTTTTTATTTAAAAAGGTTTCAAGGTTCAACAATATTCACAAATTTATTTAATCTCTTTATTAAAGCTTCTACACAATCATGTGGCATAGGGAAATAATTTAATAATTAATTATTATAAATTTATTTCCCCTTAAGTTTATTATAAGAATTTACCAAGTTCCATTAATTTATTTAATTACACTCTTACAAGTAATTTAATTAAAACTCTTTTAGTTCAATAATTAAAAGTCGTGCACAAGCTTATTTAAATTCCTACCCCATAAAGTCATAACTTGAGCTAGCCACCAAGTGGCCCCATTCAACTAATTACACCTGTCTTTTTTAATTTAATTCCCATTCCCATAGAAATGCCACCCACTCAAATGATGTAGGGTTTATTTTCAACCATTAGATGTGATCTATTTGGGCCATTGGATCTAGATTGCCAAAAATTTCATTCTAAGTTCTTTTATTTCCATTTTCCTTAATCTTATCTCATTTTCACTTTTGTAGGTTTGGAGAAAGAGGAGGAGAACCAGTCATCTAATCCAATAACTCTTGGGAGGGTTAAATACCTCATTCTTAAAATGATAGTATTTATTACTCAGAGAGAGAGTATCTACCCATTTCCCTTTTATGGGTAATATTTGCCCTATTGTATTTTATGTTATTTGGTATTTTTCTCTTGCAGGGTGAGTGTATATACCTATTTAGGGTGAATATATATATATATATATATATATATAGACACACACACACACACACACACACACACACACACACACACACACACACACACACACACACACACACACACACACATATGTATATGTATGTATATATGTATGTATATATGTGTATATATATATGTGTGTGTGTGTGTGTGTGTACATACATATATACATATATATACATATATATATATATATATATATATATATATATATATATATGTATGTATGTATGTATGTATGTATGTATGTATGTATGTATGTATGTATGTTTAAACACTTATAAATTTTTATTCCCTCCTCCTATATTATTTTTTAAACGAGGGGGGGGGGGGGCGAGGCGTGAGCCCCCCAGTTATCTTAATTATTTAATAGGTGGGGACGAGGATGGGTGCGTTTGCCTCCCAGCCCCGCACGCCCCCTCCCCCCAACATTTTTTTAAAATTATTAATAAATAATATATTGGGGAGGGAGGCACCCACCCCCAAGTATTGCTATATATATCAATTAATAAATAATTTTAAAAATATATATTTTAAAACCTAATATACAAGCTTATGGCTTATAAAATAAAGTTGTATAAGCCATAAGGTTGTATATAGGTTTTATAATATCTACTTTTTAAATTATTTATTAATTGACATACAGACATACATACATACATACATACATACATACATACATAATATATATATATTATATAATATATATATATATAATATATATATATATATATATATATATATATATGTACATATATATGTATATACATATATATATGTATACATATATACATATATGTATATATGTATATATATATATGTATTATATGTATATGTACATACATATACTATATATGTATAACATATATATATATATATATATATAACATATATACATAGATTATAATATTATGTATATATATATACTATAATATATATACGATGTATATATATGTATATATATGTATGTATATATATATATGTATATAGGTATTATTATATATATATATACTATGTATGTGTGTATATATATAGAGGGGGGGGGGGACACAGACAGGAGAGAGAGTGATAGGGGAGGGGGAGGGAGAGGACAGGAGACAGATAGACAAGATAGGGAGAGGGGGGGGAGGAGAGAGAGAGGGGGGGGGGGGGACGCGACGGAGAGCGAGGGAGAGAGGGAGGGAGAGTGATGAGGGAGGGAGGGAGAGATAGGGAGCGAAAAGAAGGGACAGGAGACAGATAAAGAGGATCAGCGACAGCGACAGAGAGTTATCTATATATATATATATATATATATATATATATATATTATGTATATGTATATGTATATTGTATATTGTATAGGTCTATATATGTATGTATGTAGGTATGTAAATATAATATACATACATACATATACATATACATATAACATATATATATATATACATATATATATATATATATATACATATATATATATATATATATATAGAGAGAGAGAGAGAGAGAGTATATGTATATATATATATATTGAGAGATGTATATTTTGATTTGCCTTATTATAAATAAAAAATCAAATTTAGATGTAGTTAGATGTGTATATTAGAGGATATAAATGTTTGATAAAAAGGGGGTTAGGAAGAAATTTCTCAATTAAAGGAGAAGTGATTTTTTTTCTCTTGTTAAACAAAGAATTTTTGGTATTGAAAATATGAAATTTCTCTCTAAATGTGACAACTAGAATAAAGTTTACTAACTGTTCAATTTTGCAAGGAAGAGTAAAAATTAATATCCAACAATAAACAATCTTCCAACTCAAACATAATCAAATCGTTATTTCTACACTTGCAAGTATGCAAAATATATCCATGTTATCCATTTCACTCCCCATAGGTGGAACTCAAACTCACACTCCCTCCATAATGCATTCCTCACATCTCCCTTTTGTCCCTCAAACCCTAACCAAAGAACAATAACGGGTATTATGCAACATATGAGAACTTTCAAAAATTGTTTCAAAAACATGCATTCCACAAAATAACACATTCAAACAATATACTCAAACAATATTACAACTTACGCAAAAATCACGAAGGCTTGATAGAAACAAGCCAACAAGGAGCAATGGAATATGGGAACCACATCCTTTTTTCTCCCAAGTTATGTAGGAATTCCACCCAAAGCCACCACATGCACGACTCAAACATAATCAAATCCTTATTTCTACACTTGCAAGTATGGAAAATATATCCATGTTATCCTTTTCACTCCCCACGGGAATAGGCGACGCTCTCCGCCCCCAACCTCACACTCCAATCCAGAAGAGCAGCCCTCACATCTCCCTTATTGTCCCCTCAGAACCCTAACTAAAGAACAATAACGGAGTATTATGCAACATATGATAACCTTTACAAAAATTGCTTCTGAAAAACATACAATCCACAATACATACAACACATTCAAATGGACATACTCAAAGAATATTTACAACTTACGCAAAAATCACGAAGGCTTGATAGAAACAAGCAAAAAAGGAAGTAATGAAATATGGGAACCACATCCTTTTGTCTCCCAAGTTAAGTAGGAAGTTCCACCCAAAAGCCACCACGTGCACAACTACAAAACATTCAAATACAAATCCTTATCTCTCTACACTGGGAAATATGCAAAATATTTATCCATGTTATTTCCTTTTCAACTCCCCATAGGTGGAACTCCTAACTCAAAATCCCTTAACAATTCATTCCTCACAACCTCCCTTTTCCCTCTACGATAATCACCATAATTCCATCTCCCAAACCCTTCTTAAGGAAAGCCACCCAACCCCAATCATAACACAAATCACAACCCCCATGCAAATACTCATAAAAACACAATTTCTCACATCTATATACATTTAATACAAGAAATTAACAACAAGAGTGAAGATCCTACCTCTCCATTAAGATTCCAAAAATATTCAGTCCAACAACCTTTGAATCTTTCACACCAAGATCTTAATCCTTCACACAAATCACAATCCAATATGTAACTCCAAAAAGAAACTCCAAGCATGTAAACTCATTACCAATTTTCCAAAACTGCAAGGGAATCAAATAAGTCAAGTAACCCAAAATCCTTCCAATTCAATCAATAAATAGAAATGAGATGTGAGGATGATGAGGGTGGCTCCATATAGGATGCCATTTCATCATTCCTCCATTACAACACACTAATTCAAACACCAAACCCAAAGTAATTAAATGCACATGTAAGACTTATGATATAGTCTTCCCTAAACTCAACAGAAGCTCTCCATGCTTATCTAAGGACAAAATTAATTGTGCTAAGTGAAAAAGTACAATTATTGACCTTTTTACACTCATCTAATGCATGTATAATTAAGCCTAAAATTATACTCCCCATACTTCATAAGTATAGTTGGTTGAATGAATTATAAGAGGCATATGAGGGACAAGGTTAAATAGTCCCTCAAAAGTCTTTAAAAAAGCCTGGACAACGATCCCAAATTCGATATTTTGGAAGGATGGTGAAAGGGTACATAACACCTTAACCCCACACAGTTCATACTTTACATCAAGCACCAAATATTTCAAGGACCATCTACCGAATTTATTGTCCACATGTCAGACCTTCCATTTTAATTCAATATTAAGATAGATTAGTTCATTATGGTACATTAGAAAGTTTTAATAAAGTAACAATATTTCCAAAATAATTAGAACACATGCAAAACAAATTAAAACAAAAAAAAATTAAAGGAAAAGAAACACATTACAACCATGGCCACATAAATGAGAATACCCCCCTATAGGAACCTCATAACAAAGCATGCTTGACAACATAACATACCATTATACACAAGTTGTCAAATTTTGGCTATGTTTCACAAGACCTGAAAATCATTTTGTGGTCAGTCCCCTATCCCCTTTCAATGTATAATGATTTAAGTTTTCCTTGCAACACACAACAATAATACCTCTTCTGGCCTTGCAAGGCAGTGTCCACATGTCATCGAGAATAATATACATATAGACCATCCATCATACAATCGTCATCCAAACATTAAGAAATACAAATCATCTATCATCATATCAATTTATTTCAATTTTACATCATCGTATAACATCACAATTCTACTCAAAAATATACAACATAGGCTACACATCCAAAATATGCACAATGTTAGTATAAAATCAGATTACTGCAAATCAAAATATATATATTTGTTCATCGTCGTCCTCTAGTGCATCATAATCAACAATCATTATTCATCAACATGTCACATAGTCCAAATATCTACATAGTCTATTATCTATTGATCAAAAAATAATAATCAAAATGTCAAAGTATCAATCCAATAGTAATATTATTAAAATGAAAATAGTGTCGAAGAGGAGTGAACACTACAAATATCCTTAATTGCACACCCATCACATGGAATTCATGGCAGCTCCAGAAGCCTTAGATGGGTGGGTGTAGTGGGGAATTAATCCTACAGGAACTTCCATGGGAGGGAATCGATCCATGATTTCCTTTAAAAAAAGCAATGGTAACGTCGCCGTTCACACCTACAATGTCACTGACATAAAAAAGTCACCATTTGTTCCTTTGTATCCTTTCGCCATCAATTACACATTAGAAAACATGACAACCAAGTTTAACAACAATAAAATTACCATCTTCGTGATGTCGACTCTCTTGAACAACAAAAAAACTGTAAATCATGTGTTGGCAGACTGACTCGCAGGTCAAGGGATCAGTCCCTCAAAACCATATTATTTAATTCTATGTAATTTATATAGCTCGAGGAGGTATTGATCTCGAAAGGCTGGACTTGATGTCTGTGCTCTCAAATAGGCATTCCTCGTGAACTGTACCTCTCGACATATTTTACATACCGAGTTTTTTGTTTTATGGTTATATAAATCTATGGTTTGTTTAATATGTCGATATGTTTATAGTTCACAATGTGACTATTTTAGATAGTTATGAAAAACAGTGCCTTTTTTAGAATTGTACTAGCTCTCGACATACCTTAAAGCAACATAAGATTTCATTTAATATAGGTATGCTAGTACCACTACCACTAGTGTTGCATTATGGGGATTGAATGATACCAAAATAGTAATTTCCTTTAGAAAAGAAAGCGGGAATGTCTAGTTCGTGTACATTGAATGTTTTTCACGAGAACCTATCAAATTCTTGACTTCAAGACTCATAGGTCCCCTCTAATCATAAGGATCCTTAAACCACGTAGTGCCTTGGTGATAACCAACGATTCTATCTCTATGGATTTGATTATCTATGCTTCCCAAGTTGAGCATTCGATCCCCTTTACAGGCTAGGATTTCCTTGAATCATAAGAATGTGCGCTTATGTATTTGATTGAAGTTCCTTAAGGTATATTTTCTACATGCAGAGTCGTTTCTAATGCATGAGCGCCTATTGTAATTTTCATGGTAGAGATCAAATATTTTGTAATCTTGGAATTCATAACTTATTCATTTGGATAGGCAGATCTCTCAAACTACAATTAAAATGAGACTCATGTTACCAATTAATCCGTTTAGGGTTTATAATATCTGCTTCCATGTTGAAAAAACATGACAGAGTTAGGATTTGGACCCATGGAAACATGCTCTGGTCTGTAAGAGTATCTCTTACGAGAATAAGTATGAGTAATAAGATTTTTAGCCTCTATACATGATGCATGGTTCTTTTTTTGGATTTTATTATTAAGTTTTTTGCTCATGTGAAACTTCCCTTAGTGCCTACCCCACCCTCACCACACGGTTAAGCTAACACTCCTGTGGAGCTCCTACCTGTCAGCACGCCATAATGACAAACATCATAGACCACCTTTCTGCCAAATGTGTGTTACCTCTACCTTGACACTATTTATCCCTTCCATGACAGGGTTTTTTGAGGAGTCTTTCTGTCCTCTGCCTTCCATTTCGAAAGTAGTTTTCCCTTCTTCATCCTTTCATAGCACTCATATGTAAATGACGTAAATATTTTTAGACTTTGCAATGACTTTACTTGAGATATAACCACAAATGTTAACCCCATTATTTCCCTTTGTTCGATATCAACTATAGCCTTGGAAATAGTCAAACCTTGCGATTTATGTATTGTCAATGCCCATGCAAACCATAAGGGTAATTGGTGTGTGTGTCCCCTTTGTATTGGTGTAATTGGGATGGTATGTAGAGTTCTATATTCAATCAGTATTCCAAACTAATTATCAAATTCAACCATTACATATGTTAGTGGTTTTGGTGGACTACTACCAAGTGTGTATATTATGCTTCAGATATATCCTAGAGCTCAATTTACAAGATGTAATTTTATCCAAAGATTGGATGTTGACATAATCCTTGCATCTTTAGAAATTAATAATTAAATATCAAGTTCATCATTCAAATCTCCTGTCAATTTGTTGGCGGTACTTTTTGTAAATGCAATGCTATGTGCAACAGGTCTTTTCAATGAATGCAATTTTTGTTGTTGTGGTTATTCACGTTAATATTTTTGTGACCAGGGGAATATTATTATCGAATTCTTTATTACTAGCTTTGTCTAATGCATAATTTGTTGTATTCATTAATAACATCTAATCATCCAGTGTCGGATTTACATTTCCATTTATATGACTAACATTATATATGTGTGATAGTATTAATAAATACACACTTTCCAATAAAAAAATATTGCAACATTACACTTGAGATGTACAAAACAATGAAAATTGACAATAATGGTAATCAAATAAAATAAAATAAAATTACATGGTAGAGGACCCATTCTCCACTGTGAGGGTGCGTTGTTTCATTGGGAAGTGGGTTTAACATCTACTAGCAATGGTTTTCTATTTTATCTTTTTAACAACTTTTAGAAGAAGTATACCCTTTATTCTTGAAGCCACTATGGATACGATCTTGTGATTTAAATCCCTATCAAACTTCATAGTGAAATATTTGATGATGCTTGTAGCGATGAATTTCATCTGGGTAAACACCATTTACTTTCTCAATAAAATGTGTGGCCTAGCCTCAAATATTGGATAATTGAAATAATTCTCCATCATAAATACAAGAGATCCATTCTCATTTTCATCCTCTTTCATCATCTTTCTGGTTTGAATTTGAAGTAGTCAGCACCCCAAATACTTTCCATCCTTCCCAAAGAAAAGAAGTGATTAGTCACCCGCATCCCTTTTCTCACAGTCGGCCCGTGTGGCAGCACATCCTCTTGTAATGAATCTTTTGTATTAGACGAAACAGGTGGATACAGCCTCATCAATTAAAAAATAGAGGCATGCAAATAATTCATCTATTTCAATTCCTCGTAAGAAAAAATTGAACCCTCCACTTTACATTCAGCACTTAGGTGCACAATTTCTAGTTTGATATATTGTTCGACATGGGGATGAGTGGATACGAGCCATAAAAACTAGGTGAGCGTGGCAGAAGTCATGTCTCTTCCCGCAAAGATAAGAATGATCACATTATCTCTCAAAAATTGTCATTTGAACCTTTTCACGAAACACACATGATGATTTCATCTTGTGATAGAAATATCGATAAAATATCTTCATGTGTTGGTGTGGTGCAAATGGAGATTTTTTTCTTCCTCGTCTAGTTTACCCCCTTCACAAAGTTGTGAAACATGTGTATCACATCCCTTAAATGTTTTTATGACCCCGACCCGATGTTCAACATGTTCATCAAATTCCATGCAAATGGCAGAGGATAGATTAACCTTATCACCATAAAATTCATGGCCACATCAAATGTCTTTATGAATTCTGAAACAAGGAGCAAAATATGGAGGCAGCTGGGGTTGGTTCCGAAAACCTCTTTACATATGTTGTCAAAGGAAAAAATCTTGAGCACCTCCTGCATATCTAGTATTTTGTTTCCTTCTTCATCGGCAGCTGCTGTAGATTTTCTAAGAATTGACAGTAGACGGTCGGTGATCTCCCTCTGAAGGGTATCCACTATATAGTCATGTAAAGACCTGGTGCTAAACTCGTAACTAGTGACTCGTCTCTACAACTTCCAGCCCTCATCATCAGCGTTAAAAATCCCGGTACCCAACAGATCATACAAAAGGACTGAAAAAAAGCCTCCCTGATGATGATTTTCAAACTGGGTCTTGAGTAAATGCTCTACGTTATCTAGATTGGTTGTTATTATCGCATTTTTCACTCCAAGAAGGTGAAACTTGATGGTGTTGGAGGGAGATCTTATCATAAGCTCGGTAAAATATTCTCGGTGTTAGATTTGATTCCTCAATAAGGAAAATAAGGAACCAATGATCAGATAAGGCGTAGGTGTTGCCTTATCATCGCTGATATTTGTTCTTAGCACATACAAAATAGAACCAATAATCAGAAGCACAATGGTAATACCTATGTGTTTCCAAGACCTGCTACATAAGTCTGTTGCTAGTCTTCTTGTTATTTCCTTCACTTTTCCAAAAGTGTGTGTGCATGCAAAAGATTTATGGGGAAAACATTTATAAATGTTTTATTTTTACTATGCATGAAAAAGATGGTGTACATTACCAAGAAATGAAACTAGAGTGATCGCACTTCCTCATCCTTGTTGGAAAGGCCAACCCCACACCACTTCCTTAGGCTTTCGTAAGCTGCAATAACTATTTTTGTTTTCCTTAATTATTGTTTTTATTTCACGGGCACGACATCAGAAACTTTCATTCTATATATACAAATCTATATGCCTTTCAGCATAAAAGTAAATAAAAAAACTCCTTTTCATGATTAAAAACATGTTAAAAAATAATTACAAAAAGGATACTTTAAATACTAAGGTACTATTGGCTTTTACAAATCGTTGAGAACTATTTTGTAAGAAAACCATTAAAAAACTTGTGCACATTATATATATATTTGTAAATCCACCATTTCAATAAATAAACTAAATAAACATTTATGTTTAGAAGTGACCAATAGATTATAGCACTATAAAAGAAGAGAGGATAAATAGCTAGAGAGAATTCCTCCAACTAAAACACATATGACAGAAGCCAATTACAAATCTTCCAACTAAATCTAACAACTAAAGCTTGCTGGTCTCAATGAATTACACTAATAATTCCTGGAAATTCCCAATACACAATAAATATCGACTTCACTCTTCTTTACTTGAAAATAAATCCAAATAAGTGAGATCGGTAACACACAATATATATTAGAAATTAGACTATTTTGAATGCCAAATTAAAGGAGAAAGGTATTCATGTAAACCCATACCTATAGAGTTTTGTTTATCATTCTTGGAATAGGGTCTTGAGGTTGTAAAACCTAAGTAAAAGTGTCATCCCATTGTTAATAGTTAGTTTTCTGTATTCGGGTCGTGAAATTTATGAGGGCTGCTGAAACTTGTATTCATGTTCTAACGCCATTGAAGCAACTAATCCATTGGAATTCATGTTATTGAAATGAGCTAGTGCAAAAACATAATTGATTGTAGTAGAAAGAGGAAAGAAATTTTCTACTTAAAAGCAATTGGCTAGAGAGTTACCTGACATGTTGTTTCTGATCCCAGTCTCCCCATTAATGGTTGATTGTTGTTTTATTTCAGAGGAATATTGCAATGAATATTATTGCCATTGGGTATCAACATGGAATGCTGCAAAAATTTATCATAATTGGTAGGGCAGTGATGGATTAGAAACTTAAATATTTGACTATCATTTTCCTATTCAAGCCTTTGCTCTTTCTTGAAATGATTTCATCCATGCATTTGCTTGTTGTTTAAAACACACATGAGGCCTTTCATTTGAAGTTGTGAATGCACGAACATAATTTCCATAGATAGTTGACTCTTCCTGTGAGCTCAATGTTCTTTCCTCTTTAGTTTCAGGCTTATCCAAACTCCTTTCCCGATAAAATTCCTCCTCTAATATCCTCAATCGTTTAGAAAATCCTCCTATGGGCATTGGCTTGTCGATAATTTTTCCTACATCATATCTATTGATATCAAAGTTTTTCATTGCACTTTTTCCTCTATATTTGATCGTAGCAATGTCTTAGACATATGCTTCCTCTTCCTATGATCCTTTGAAGGTCAATTTCAAAATAATTTAATATCAAATATTGGTCATTTCTTTCTGATCATTTTTGATCCTAAATAAGTATACATATTTTCTATATATAACATGGAGTCATCTTCAAATCCTCAAGAAGGAAAACATGGAGCCCATGATTGGATAAGCTGTAAGTTTGGCCTTATCATTATTGATCTATGCTCTTAGCATGTACAAAATATAACCAATAATCATAAGCACAACGGTAATACATATGTGTTTTCCAAGAGATGTTACATAAGTATGTTGTTTCTCTTGTTTTTTTGTCCTTCGCTTTTCCAAAAGTCTGTTTACATAAGGAAGATGCATGGGGAAGACAATTATAAATGTTTTATTTTTACCATGCATGTTGATTGCATGCGGAAGATGGTGTATGTTTACCATGAAATACAACTAGGGTAATCACATGTCCTCATCCCAGATGAAAATGCCAACCCCACGCCACTTTCTTTAGGATTCATGTAGTGTTGACCTCTTCTTGCATTAGTTCATTTGTTAACTCTTTGCATTTACAAGATTATGGATAGGGATTTAGCATTGTTTAGACATTATGTGGTTTTATATTGGATCATTTAGTGAAATATGTGTTGATTAGGGAATGTGGTGCCATACTAGCATTATGATCATTATTTTAGTTTCTTGCACTTATATGGTTATGGATACTAGCATGATATGGTACATTTAGTTTTACCTCATATATGATGGATGAATGCTAATGTTGCTATATACTTTGATATCATTGGTTTTATAATGGTAGTTGGATGTTATCATGTTATAATTTAGGTGGATCTTATATCTTGTTTTACTATGGATGAATGTTGTTAAAATATAGTCGTCTCATTTTGATATCGATTATTACATAGTTAGAATAAATATCCATGGTTGATTTATGATATTATTTATCTTATTTATTTTATTTAAGTATGTTTAATGTGTGAATTGAGTGTGCATATTACAAGTGACATAGGAGAATGTGGGTTTTCATAGTTGCACCTCAAGGTTCACAAGAGGCTGAGTGGGCCGAGTCCTTTACCCATGCATGATCTTTGTTTAACCTTGTGTGTATGTGGCGTATTCATTTGCGGGACACCATTGGTGATTCTTGATTTATCTAGATGTTATTTTTAATTTGTTAAGCCTTGTACTAAATTTTTTTATGGACCTAATGATCCCTTCATGGATTAGTGATGTTATTATGTTAGTACTCGTGTTGTTAGTGGTTTGCGACCACCTAATAATCATTTTGGCTGGCCCCATCACCTCTTTCCTTTGAGCCACATTACCCAATCTCGAATTTGGGCTAAATGTGGCATTTGTAAGGGTCTATTTTCACATTGGGGATATCCCTTGCACTGAAATGGACCCCTTGGACCTTACCTATGGGTAGGGGGTTCTCTTTTCAAGTTCAAATGGGATTATCCCTCCCATTTTACCCCTCTCATGTCACCATCTTGTAAGTGTGGTTGATTTTTTTTATTTCTGAAAAGTTGAAGTGTGTTGGTAATTGGTTTTTTTTTTTAATTTAGGAGATTACTTCCTCAATGTGTCTTTTCTGTCTAATGGCATTTTGTTAATCTTGTGTTAGAGAATGAGATGGGTGACACATGTCCCCCTCTCATTTGTGACGATTTGTATTATTTTCTTCTT